>CM056049.1:491812556-493065811 GCA_029574335.1 Rana kukunoris | reverse complement strand
AGTTTGTTTGGAATACACAAGATACAGGGATATCTTTAGCATGATCAGAAGTGCATGTAGAGAGCAGAAGTAGAGTAGAAGATAGGACGCGTGTGTCGATCAAATCATCATCTGGGGTGATCGAAACGCGTCGGGTCTTCTGCTGACGCTCACGATATATATATATATATTTCATTCAATTTTTTTTGAGCTTTGCAGCGATTTGTGTATATTTCTCACATAATTTAGCGCTACCACCTAAAAACATTACTGACTGTGTTTCAAAAGGTTACTAATACTTAAAACTGTAATGTTAAATTGCAGGCGGAGGAGTATAGTATATTGCTTAAAGGTTAGCTATTTTTTACATTTAGTTTTTGTTAAATTATATTGGGGATTGAACTTGCTAAGGAAAAGTTGACTATTTTAATGTGGTGTGAGGAATTGCCTGATATTTGGTTGTAGTTGTGTCATTGCTTCCCTTTGTTTAAAATTTTTATTTAAAGTGGTATTAAAAGGGATACTATAGTCATTTGGTGGTATTAGCTTTATTATATTGCAGATTACCGTTTCTTAAATGTTATTAGGGGGGGGGGGGGGGGGGGGGGGGGGGGGGGGGGGGGGCTTGCTTTCTTTTATTTTCACCTGATTATCTGGCCAGTTAGTCTGTGGTTTTACTTTTGGTAATCTCCATGCCAAAGGTTTCAAAAGAGTTTTTCAGAATCTAAATAAGGCATACTATTAGCACCAGTTGGCTATGTAGTGCTAGCTGGCTGTAGGCTTTGCCTCAGCCATAGGAACTTCCTGAGCGGGCAAGGTTGTCTTTCCCTGGCTGCTGTTTCTGCCTCTATGTGCATTCCAGATGGTTTGGAGCAGGGATAGGAAGCCCGGGGCCCTCCAGCTGTTGTTAAACTACATTTCCCATGAGGCATTGTAAGGCTGGCAGTTAGGCCCCTTTACACTGGGGTGTTTTTCGAGCATTATTGGAGCTTTATTGGAGCGTTATTCGAGCGAAGCCTCATCTGCAATCCTAATGTGAAAGCCCGAGTGCTTTCAGAGCCCTTTCACACTGCCAGCGCCCGAAACGCTTTAGGGCATTTTTGCAGTGCCTCAATGTGAAAGGTAAGGCGTTTTAACTGTGCTTTTCAATTCATTTCAATGGGCAGGGGTGTTTTTGGAGTGTTTTCAGCACCAAAAAGCTGCTCAAAGATGCTGCTTGCAGGACTTTTCTCAACGCCCCGCCAGTGCAACGCCTCATTGTGAAAGGGTAAGGTGTTTTTTACAGAGCTTTCAATTAATTTCAATGGAGAGGGGCGTTTTTTTTCAGTGCCCAAAAGCTGCCCCAAAGATGCTGCTCGCAGGACTCAGTGTGAAAGGGTCCATTGAAATGCATGGAGAGCGTTTTATGAGCATTTTAATAGTGCTATTTTAACGCTAAAACGCTGTAAAAACGCTTCCGTGTGAAAGGGGTCTTACAATTACTCCCAGAGGCATGATGGGACTTTTAGTTTTGCAACAGCTGGAGGACCCCAGGTTGCCTACCCTGTTTGGAGCATACATAGGTTATCCTACTTTCAGCGCAATGACATGATAACATAATGCTGTCCATGCAGCAGTGCCTCCCCTTCAAAAAGTTTGATGTTAAATGGGAAGGAGGGGTGTTTATAGAAAGGGAAATACACTACACCACAGAGTCCTTTGCTGACTGGCAGCCATTTCCACACATTCTATGACAACTTGACAGGTACAGTGCCTGCCGCCGAGAATGTGTTTATAGCACGACAGCATCGCGCTGATTCTCGGCGACAGGCTGCCGACATCTCGCACTCGCTGGAATAGTAAAAGCACATTCCAGCGAGTGCGTCATAGAAGCAACGGGGATCCGATGCGGATTCCCGCCAATTCTACACGTGGGCGGAGTTTGTTATGAATCCTGAGAAGGAAGTCCCCGCCGGATTTTAAATAAAAATCCGGCATGGGTTCCCCCCTCAGGAGCATAACGGGCCCTTAGGTCTGGTATGGGTTGTAAGGAGACCCCCCTACGCCGAAAAAACGGCGTGGGGGTCCCCCCACAATCCATACCAGACCCGTATCCAAAGCACGCCGGCCGGCCGGTCAGGAGGGGAGTGGGGGCGAGCGAGCGCCCCCCCCTCCTGAGCCGTACCGGGCAGCATGCCCTCAACATGGGGGGGTCAGGTGCTCTGGGGCAGGGGGCGCACTGCGGCCCCCCACCCCAGAGCACCCTGTCCCCATGTTGATGAGGACAGGGCCCCTTCCCGACAACCCTGGACGTTGGTTGTCGGGGTATGCGGGCGGGAGGCTTATCGGAATCTGGAAGCCCCCTTTAATAAGGGGGCCCCCAGATACCGGCCCCCCACCCTAAGTGTATGAGTATGGGGTACCCCTACCCATTCACCTGCAAGAAAAGTGTAAACACAAATAAACCACACAGTATATTGAAATATTTTATTAGTTGGCCGCCAGGGGGGGGGGGGTGTATGATCGCTTTTATAAAAGCGCCCCCCTCCGGCTCGCAGCGAGTTATATAGGCCTGTCTTGTGACGGAGCATGATGGGACTGCCCCCCCCGGCGGCCAACTAATAAAATATTTCAATACACTGTGTGGTTTATTTGTGTTTACACTTTTCCTGCAGGTGAATGGGTAGGGGTACAATGTACCCCATACTCATTCACTTAGGGTGGGGGGCCGGTATCTGGGGGCCCCCTTATTAAAGGGGGCTTCCAGATTCCGATAAGCCTCTCGCCCGCATACCCCGACAACCAACGGCCAGGGTTGTCGGGAAGGGGCCCTGTCCTCATCAACATGGGGACAGGGTGCTCTGGGGTGGGGGGCCGCAGTGCGCCCCCTGCCCCAGAGCACCTGACCCCCCCATGTTGAGGGCATGCTGCGTGGTACGGCTCAGGAGGGGGGGGGGCGCTCGCTCGCCCCCACTCCCCTCCTGACCGGCCGGCCGGCGTGCCTTGGATACGGGTCTGGTATGGATTGTGGGGGGACCCCCACGCCGTTTTTTCGGCGTAGGGGGGTCTCCTTACAACCCATACTAGACCTAAGGGCCCGTTATGCTCCTGAGGGGGGAACCCATGCCAGATTTTTATTTAAAATCCGGCGGGGACTTCCTTCTCAGGATTCATAACAAACTCCGCCCACGTGTAGAATTGGCGGGAAACCGCGTCGGACCCCCGTCGCTTCTATGACGGCTTTGTCTCCATCGCGGCAAGCCAGCTCGGCGCTGGCTCCCGCGATGGAGCTCGCAAGTGCTTAATCTCGCCGAGAAAGGGAGCGAGATTGACACAATATCGCGGTCAACCACTGTATGTCTTATTTATATGATGAGAAAAACTCTATTGAAATCTTTTGTGTGAAAGTTAGAACCAATTTAAGTAACCACTTCAAATAACAGTGAATCTGCTAGGACTGTTGACATCACCTATGGCATGACATTGCCAGTAGCAGTCTCAGTGCTTTTGGATGCCTACACATGGGAGTCTTTTACAGGTAAATAACATGCCTAAAATATGTTAATTCTACATATAAGTGTATTGGAAGATTGTTTTATTGAAACGAACAGTATGGTGACAGTGGTGTAGATTTACTAAAGCTGGTGCACTCAGAATCTGGTGTAGCTGTGCATGGTAGCCAATCGGCTTCTAGCTTCAGCTTGTTCAATTAAGCTTTGGCAATAAAACCTGGAGGCTGATTGGTTTATAAGCAGAGCTGCACCAGATTTGGACACTCCAGGTTTAAAAAATAACCCCCAGTGTCTCTTTTAATGTAAAGTCAAGTCACAAAACTGCACATGTGTTCCACTTTTGTGTTGCCCCAATAAACTTTTCTTTAGAGGTGGATCTTTATTTCCAAAGCATAATGCAACTTTCAGATTAATGCTATTATTAAAATGCTAAGCCACCATTTACTTACAAGGGCCAAATGTTAGCAATGCCAACTACTACAGTAAGCTGGAATTATTTATTTTATTTATTTACTTTTCCAGAACTTCATTAGCTGTAAATGATCTTATCTGAATGGAGTTCAAAAATAACCTAATTTGGCATTAAGTTCAGCAAGTGGTTTTGCATGAAGGAAAGCAAGGAACATTTTCATCTTAGAAGCTTGGAGTTACAGAACTTCCTTTGTTTTTGCTCAAATGACAGAAGCATGACCATACTCACCAGAGCTGGCAGTCTGAAAATTACACATTTGGGATAAAGATTTTCTAACTTTCTTATAGATCTGTATCACAGGGCTCATAAACTAGAGTGAGAACTAGTCGATCAAAAGGCAATGTGTGCTTAATCCAGTTTAAGGATTGCTTGTGAATGAAAAATGAGCCTTCTATTTCTAAATACCTGTAATTTGTGTGTGGTTTTTGCTTAAAGACACACAAGGAGCAGGTTTACAGTTTCTATACCGTTGGGCTATAGATGCTTAATGCATAGTGATGTTTAAAAAATCATTATACTTGTTAGTTTCTTTTTTAATCCCACTTACCTTTTTTACCCATTTATCCTCAATAAACATGCTTCCATACCCTGTGAATCCAGCATTGATCTGTTGTGATCTCTCTCTCGCTGCACACCAGGTCACATGCTGCTATCTTCTTTTCCTACATGGTTTGGGAATCCGCTGTCTTCTTTATTTCAGCCAGCCCCCTAAAGTGTAATAGGTCCTGTTAGACGTGGATATCCCAGGACACTGCAGGAGCACAAACACACAGGAAAATATACCAAATGCAGCGCTGTTCCCATACACACTGCTATAACAACTAAAGTCCAAAAAGAAAAAAAATTGTTCTCTTATCTTTGGCGCTGCAGCTCTCTCCTAAATCCACTGGTTGGGGGACTTGAATCCGGAAGTGTACAAAGGGAGAAAGCAGCGCATGCGCCCTAGTGTAACACTGTATTTATTATAAAACTTTGCAGTTAAAGTGGAGTTTCACCCATTTTTTTTATGTTTGTCTGTGCTGCATGCCCTAATCTTATAGTGTTCAGAATGCACAATTTTTATTTATTTAGTTGCGTGTAAATATCTTCATTTTGTAGTCCTTCATTACTTCCTCCTCCTTATTAGCCTAGGCTATTAAGTCACAAGGCTATTTGCAAGGGTTTCTGGTATAGGCTGTTTCCCAGTAGTCCATGCAAACCTGACTGAAACCTATTACATTGCTTGTGCAGCACTGAGCATGTGCGAGATATGCAAAGCTGAAATCCAGGAAGTCATACAATCTGGCTTCATGATGCCCACACTTAAGATGGCCACGGTCTATTTCTAGATATATAAACTAAATGCTAAATGCTGTAACAACCTAAAAAAACGGACCTTAGTTTACAGACTAACTTTACTAGAAAACATTAAGCTTGTGTATTACAGGGGTATTTATATTTAAAAAGTGAAATTGTGGGTGGAACTCCCCTTTAAAATAGAGAGGATTGCACTCACAAACATGTGCTTGTATATTCACATATAGCCATATCTCTCGGTTCCAGCCTCCTCTCCTGGTCTAAGCAGGTCGATTGGCTTGCACGGTGAAGGCAACGTTGTTATCTATAGACGTGTAGGTTAGCGCTGGAGGTTTGCTTCCTCATCTATCTTGCTATCACACGCTTGGCACGGGCCAGCCGGCCAGGCGTGACCTCACTCGTAGCCTCTCGTTAGTACAGCTGCTTTTCCAACATGTTTCAGAGACGTAGCCTCCTTCAGGTAACACCCCTCGTCCTCTCTGCTATTCTTTTATCTGTAGCCGTTCGTGCCCCTTCTCCTATACAGCCAATGGAATTACCATAGACCAGGAGTTTACAGCTGAATGTTTATACAGAGAAGTTTTTTGTTTTTTTTTACAAAAAGCAACGGCACCCTAAAATAACTGTATAATCACAGCTATGTATAGGTGTTAAAACAAAACTATTATTATCATACCTCTGTTAGGAAAAAGAGTACTATTTAAAAATATAAATAATGATATCACTGCTCTGCTGACATTCTTGCATAAGCACAAATGGAGGCGGGGGCAGGGTGGACCATATAGCCACAAAAAAAAGGGAACCAGCACAAACAAAAATTGTTATGCCGCGTACACATGATCGAAATTTCCGACAACAAATGTTCGATGGGAGCTTGTTGTCGGAAATTCCGACCGTGTGTAGGCTCCATCGGACAATTGCTGTTGGAATTTCCGACAACAAAAATTTGAGAGCTGGTTCACAATTCTGACGCACAAAATTCCACTCATGCTCAGAATCAAGCAGGAGTGCCGCACTGCCAATTGAACTTAATTTTACTCGTCATACTGTTGTACGTCACCACGTTTTTGACGTTCGGAATTTCCGACAACATTTGTGTGTATGCAAGACAGGTTTGAGCCAACATTCGTTGATAAAAAATCCACGGTTTTGTTGTCTGAATGTCTGATCGTGTGTATGCGGCATAAGTGGTATTTTACTATGAGGTCCAGTTTCTTTCACCAAACTGCAGACTTCATAGACATGATTTGCAAGCTGTGATTAAGAGTTTAGGTTCACCATATTTATGCTTTTCAATAGTCAAGATGGCAGAACCCAGTGTTATTGCAGTCTTTCTCTTCAATCTGGAGATTCCCCTAAGTTCAATGGGACAGGAAGACATCTGACAGATATTCTCATCATGCCCCCCCCCCCCCCAATAAAATTGTTAAACACTTGTTAAAAATACCCCATGGCAAAAATTGACCTCATAGCTTTTTATCTCTGCCAAGCGGCCATTGCTCATGCCTGGAGTACTCTGCATTTCTATCCAGGGTGTGAAAACCCAGAAGACCACTTTTATGGTAATGAGAAGATGTCCAGTATTTTAAGGATTCACACACAACGTTCCTTAAAGTCTGTGTACCTTGGATAAGCTGTTGCTTCCCATCTTTGCCTCCGACTAGCTATGGTCGTTAATAAGCGCTGCCTGTGCCAGTCTCTTTTCTACTCTTCATTTTTTTCTTCCTTTACTGGATGACATCTAATATTGCGGACTGTTACCTCTTAGGCCGCGTACACACGATCAGACCAGTCCGATAAAACTGGTCTTAAGATGGTTAGTACACAAAAGCATTGGACCAAAAACCCGCGCATTCTCAGAATCAAGTCGACGCATGCTTGGAAGTAATGAACTTCGTTTTTTAAACACGTCGTTGTGTTCTATGTTACCGTGTTCTGGCCTGATCGGATTTTTGGTGCGATGGTGTGTACGCACCTCAAACCATCAGACCACTTCAGCGTGGTCCGATGAAAACGGTCCGTCGGACCATTCTGATCGTGTGTACGTGGCCTGAGGGGACAGCCTGGCGCTAATTGAGATGTTTGTTTGATATCCTTATCCGACCCCCCGCCAGAACATTCCGATTAGCACTCATTGCCATTGGCTGAGAGCACTGATCAGGGGTCTAAAGCTGCGTACACACGATCGGTTCAAACCGATGAAAACGGACTGAAGTTCGTTTTCATCGGTCCAAACCGATCGTGTGTAGGCCCCATCGGTCCGTTATCCTTCAGTCCAAAAAAATAGGGCTTGCTTTAAAATTGAACCGATGGACGGCTAACCGATAGATCAAAACCAATCGTTAGTACGCACGAGCATCGGTTAAAAATCCATGCATGCTCAGAATCAAGTCGACGCATGCTTGGAAGCATTCAACTTAGTTTTTTTCATCACGTTATTGTGTTTTACGTCACCGCGTTCTGACATGATCGGTTCATGAACCGATGGTGTGTAGGCACATCAGTCCATTAGTCAGCTTCATCGGTAACTGGCAAATGTCTTCCCTCATTTTGCCTGTATGTATGGGTCTTTCGTTTTGGTTAGACTTCTATTGTAACAATCAATTATGCTTACATGTGCCTGTTTTCACACGTGACTGTAAAACTTGGCCCCCTGCAGGGGCAAACAGAAAACTTGTTATGCTTCCTTTGAAAGTACAATAAACATATTGAAACAGAAAATACCCCAAGTGTTGAACCTTTGTTGAAAATACAGGTTCAGTATTTCCCATGGGCAATCAGAGCATTTTCAGTAGAAAATGCAATGATTCCACAATTCAACAAGAAAACTTTTAGTTAATAGTTTGAAAAGGTCACGGTACAAAAAAGGTAAGATTCTCCCTTATTTTACATAGGGTGAATGTTGCAGTATAGACCCTTTTTCTTATTGAAGAACAAATGTTACCAAATAGCAAATCATTTTCACTGGGAGAATCTTGTTTGAATTTACACTAACCTAAGCCCGGTACACAATACTAGTTTTTTTTTTTTTCAACCCAGCAGGGCTGAATGAAAAAAACGAATGACAGTTCGGGAGAAGCCGCTGTACTAACTACGCGGTATCAGTACAGTGATCCCCCCTGCTGTGTCATTGTGTTCGGACAGGGCCAGTATACTCCGGTTAGCGCTCATAGCAATTGGCTGAGCAGATCGTGAGCAGTACACACAGGCTGAATGTCGGTCGATTTCTATTGAACCGGGCCGATGCCGCCCAACATTCGGCCCGTGTGTACTAGGCTTTTGCCTGATGCATAGTGTGAATAGCCACTAAAGAGCTTTGAGTGTTTTGAAAAAGTCAATGGTGATAAATAAAGCCTCATACCTTTTAATGAGACAATATCTACAGCAGTGTAAAGGAAATTCACAAACTTTCTCCCCTAGAGTTTCTCCCTTAGGGTATTGCAGAGTTGTTTCAGGTTACCGAAAGGATCACCAAAAATGTATCATACAAACTTTGAAAAATATTAGACATTACACATTCCTGTCATTAGGAGAACTCTTCTTATTATATTGTTATTTGGAAAGATCTGAGGTTGTTCTCTTTTTTTTTTTTTTTTTTAATCAGAGTAAAGTTTTGAACCTTGAAGGGTGGACATTTCTTATGTCTTTCTGTTTATTTAGTTCGTTTTTGCCCTTTGGGACTTTATATGAGGCGTGCACAATAGGCCGATGAAATTGAAAAATATAACTACAATAAAAACATTTATTGCAGAAATAATCACACATAAAGGAGTAGCATAAACAAAGGCAATGCAGATACAATTGTACATGGTTAGAGATTGCATTAAAAATACATGAGTATAAATAACATCTATAAAAATCAATGCGTTTTGCGAGATGAGATTCGCACTTTAGGGGTGGATGCAAGCAAGATATATCTGTAAATGAATGACCAAAAAGGTAATGTAACACAAATTGCTGCCATCCTCAGTAAACACAGCCACAGGCACCCAGGCCTTGCCAATTGGTGAGTATTGGGTCTTTCCTTTTTCTGAAAGGCCCCTCTTACCATTTGTTCATCATTCATTCATGTTTTACATTACCATTTTGAATTTCATTTTCAGATATATCCTACATGCATCTATCCCCTGAAGAGAGAGTCAAATCTCGCAAAATGTGTCAGGTGTTATAGATGTTATGCATACTCATGTATTTCTAATTCAATGCGATCTTTAACCATGTACAATTGTATCGGCATTGCCTTTGTTTATGCTACCCTCTTATGTGTGATTAATTCTGCAATAAATGTTTTAATTGTATTTAAATTTGTCAATTTCATCTGCCTCTAGTGCACACCTCATATAAAGTCACCTTTATTTTTATTGTACTGTTAGGGATGGAGGTGTGTAGACCTTTATTTTATTCCTTTTATTTATTAATTTATTTTTGTTCAGTTAGTCCTGCTTTGCTACATAAGTTTTACTGCAGAGCAGAAAAAAAACTATGCACTCAGTCCAACACTTTACAGCCATTTCCAGATTGCCTGGTTCAACTTGTGCTGTAGCATGCAAAAGCTAAAATGACTACATTTAATATACTTATTTTTAGCTATTTTAGCATTTTATTTTTTTCATATTTTTTTTTGCTGTAAAGGGAAGCAGAGCTGGATTAGTTCTGACCCGTTCAAAGATAGTTAAACTCTTTAAACTGTATGCCCTGTTATGCAGAATATTACAGGGAGTTATGCCAAAAGATTAAAGGTGCTCTTACCAGATAGATTTAAAAATACATTAGCTTATTAAATTGATGAATCCATAAGTGATTTGTTCTTACTTTTAAATAGAGGGAGAAAACTTTAGGACAGGTTTCCATTTTTTTTTATTGTTTTTGTTTCCATTAAAAAGATTTCCCACTACTTCCTATCCCAGTGACACAATAAGAAGCAAGGAAATATTCTCAACAGGGATACAGATGACAACAAAGCCTAACAGAGATCCTAATCCTTTCCCACTCTACTAATAAAACTGCATTTTTTTTGCAGACTTTACTCATGTTGGAAGCATTCTCGCTTAAAATAAAGCAGTTTCCCAGACAGGAACCCAGACAGCATTAAAACCTTACTGGGTTTCTAATCATTCTTAAAGCAGTTCTAAGCCCTTATTTATTTTCCTAATATGACAAACCTTTTGTTCTTATCTGCATCTGGTAATGGTTTTGCACAAGAGTGGCCCTAAATTTCATATTCTGGGGTCCCGCTGCCAGTGCTCTCCACTCCTCCTCTTCTCCAAGAGCCCTCATAGATAGCCACTTGTGCCCCCATGACAAGCCATTTGCTATGGAGCACTCATGTAGTCATCCTCTGAGACGGGATGTGTGAGTCTATAGACACACAGCACATTTTTGCCTCACTCCCTCCTCACAGGATTCGATTGACAGCAGCAGGAGCCAATGGCTCCCTCTGCTAACAGCAATGCATGTGAGACCAAAAAGAAGGGAGAAGAGCTGCTGGAGACAAGACAGCACTGGACTGAGTATGGACTCGGGTAAGTGTTTGGGGAAGGAGGGTTTTGGGGGAACTGTTATTAAAAGTTTTTTTCCTTAATGCAAAAAAACGTTGTCTTAGAACCACTTTAATCCTATAGATTTTAACTGGAGTATTACCTATACTGCATACCCATATACATTTTAAAGTCCTATTAATGCAAACCTTCATATGAGAACATAAAAAGGCCCTTATTATATTTAGAGCATGTTGCTTAACCACTTCCCGACCGCCCACCGCAGGTATACGTCGGCACTTTGAAGATGGATATCTCGGTAACGGCAGCAGCTGCTGCCACAACCGAGATATCCATCTCTTCTGTGGGCGGTCAGGTAAACGATAATGGCGGTCTCCGCGGCGTCCCCCCCCCCCCCTCCCTCCCGCTGCGCTCCCGTGCCCTCCGCCGCTTAGCGGAGCCGTCGGTAGCGGCGGAGGCGATCGGGTGCGCTCGTCTGTTCAGCGGGGATGCGAGTGAGGGAAAAAATTTCCCTCGTCCATCCCCGTAGCTCTGCTGGGCGGAAGTGACGTCAAACGTCAGTTCCAAACAGCGTCTTAAAGAGACATTTTTTTTTAAATGTCATTTGAAAAATGACATTTAAAATTATTATTATTTTTTTTGCATTTTAGCCTAAATATGAGATCTGAGGTCTTTTTGACCCCAGATCTCATATTTAAGAGGACCTGTCATGCTTTTTTCTATTACAAGGGATGTTTACATTCCTTGTAATAGGAATAAAAGTGATAATTTTTTTATTTTTTTTATTTTAGTGTTAAAAATTGGTAAAATAAATACAAATAAATACGAAAACAAAAAAAATAAATTTTTAAATCGCCCCTTTACGACGAGCTCGCGCGCAGAAGCGAACGCATACGCGAGTAGCGCCCGCATATGAAAACGGTGTTCAAACCACACAAGTGAGGTATCGCTGCGATCGTTAGAGCGAGAGCAATAATTCTAGCCCTAGACCTCCTCTGTATCTCAAAAAATGCAACCTGTAGAATTTTTTAAACATCGCCTATCGAGATTTTTAAGGGTAAAAGTTTGACGCCATGCCACGAGCGGGCGCAATTTTTAAGCGTGACATGTTGGGTATCATTTTACTCGGCGTAACATTATCTTTCACAATATGTAAAAAAATTGGGCCAAATTTATTGTTGTCTTATTTTTTAATTTAAAAAAGTGAATTTTTTCCAAAAAAAGTGCGCTTGTAAGACCGCTGCGCAAATACGGTGTAACAAAAAGTATTGCAATGACTGCCATTTTATTCTCTAGAGTGTTAGAAAAAAAATATATAATGTTTGGGGGTTTTAAGTAATTTTATAGCAAAAAAAAATGTTTTAGTCTCGTAAACACCGAATCTGAAAAACAGGCCCGGGGCTAAAGTGGTTAAATACATCTTATCTACCAGTCTATATGTGTCCCACCATAGATATCCTCTCAATCAAGCTTTACAAACCTCTACCATGTATATCTCACACGCGCTTTGTTCAGCCATAGGTTTCCCTGATTTTTTCCTGTAATGCAGCTGTCAGATAAGGACATTATGTCTCCTGCCCGCCTAGATTAAACACATCTATCATTCTTTTTTAATTTCTCTCTTTATTCTGATTTATTTTTTCTGTCTGTGACAACAAGCCACAGGAATGTATCCTGTCATAACTGATGCAAACATTGACTTCACCAAGAAAAGTCTATTGTGAGAATAATGCTGGCGGTATGTAAATGTCAGCCATTGAAATAACGTGCTTACAGCATGAAACCCAATTTCATACAGTAAGAGGGTGGAGTAGAAAATAATAGAAAGTTAAATATTAAATGGTAAAGAGAAACATGATCTTTATTTGGAGAAGGTGCTGTTGGCTAATCTGTCCAGCACTGTAGAAAACTGTGCACTAGTGCATTCCTGTTCCATTCTGAAAGAGTTGCGTTCTATAAGCCATCACCTGATTTTACCTCTCCTCTTCCTTTCTTTATTGAACATGTTGCCAGGTTGATTTCTCAGCTTACTTAGAAGTGATTAAAACCTAAAGCTAGATTCTCGTAGATATTGCAGGCTATCAGACTTTGCAATAAACTTGATCTGCCATTAATTCTGTCACTGTTTTGCCTGTGCTTCGAATATAAATTACAATATATGCAGTGCATGTTTTTTTAACAAAACACTTCTTTCTGCTGTTGTGGAAATTCAGCTATTGTATGTTAGAGTAGCTTATGGTTTTATTGAAAACTAGATTTACACTTTAGTCAAGATTATAACTTAATCATTGATATGCATAGAGATGGAGCCCAGTGCATTTATTCAGGACCTACATTTTCATCTTGGCATTGCTGTTATGCAGTGTGTCCCTTTTTGTTATATAAGGAAAAACAATCCCACACACATTCAATACAGGTTCCTTGCTGTCTCTGCTCTTCAGGAAGTACAGAGACCTCATTTGTAATTCTCTTTAGCTAGTCTTGCAAGCCAGGCTTCCTTAAATCTGTCAGTTCCGCAGGAACGGGCTGAGATTAGAACCATTAATGGGCAGGCTGAATGTACCAAGTTGATTGATCGATCAACTTGGGATCCCACCCAGCATGCCAGATTCTCTTGCCAGTATCTATAGCTATAGCTTCTAGTGATAATCATGCTCTTCTCCAAGCAGGGATGTCAAGCCCTCCCCCCCCCCCCCCGACCCGGCAGTAGGACTTCCCACATCAATACATGGCTGTATTGATGAGGGAATCAAACTAATTTCTTTCCTGCAACCTGTGGTTGTAGGAAAGAAATTTGCTTTGTGTATGGCTGCCCTTAGACTGGCAACATTGGCAACATTGTAGAAAACAAGAAAGCCATGAATAGCTTCTAGTGCTGATCCTCCCTATTTTACTTTTATGATTACAGTGGGCTGATATAAAAAGCTGATTAAGCTTTGTGTTTTTTATTTTTTTCTCATTTTGAGGTGATTTCTTTAAAAAATATTTTAGCAATGTGTTTTCCTAAACCATTGACCTTTAGAGATTTTGCTTCCACTGAGTTGGGGTTGATTTACTAAAGGCAAATCCACTTTTCACTGCAAGTGCACTTGGAAGTGCAGTCACTTTAGATCTAAGGGGAAGATCTTAAATGAGGGAAAGCTCTGCAGATTTTATCATCCAATCATGTGCAAGCAAAAATGCTGTTTTTTATTTTCCTTGCATGTTCCCCTCCGATCTACAGCATCTGCATTTCCTAGTGCACTTGGAGTGCAACGTGGATTTGCCTTTAGTAAATCAACCCATTGGGATCTACAGCGACTGCACTTCCAAGTGCACTTTCAGTGCAATTATTTCAAGTGCACTTTGCACTTGTAGTTTGCACTTGTAGTGCAAAGTGGATTTGCCTTTTTTTTTGTAAAATTCTTTTTATTAAGAGATTTGCAAATAAGACAGACAAACATTTAAAAGTGGATTTGCCTTTAGTAAATAACCCCAATTGTGTCTTATTCATGTATGAGTTACACAGACATTTCTAAAATATGACATATAACACAAGCACTTGTTTGAGACCATAAAAAAATAGTATGTACCAATGCACTATAAAAATAAACACTGAATTCTACTCAGAGCAGGTGCAAACTAAGAAGGAAACTAGGCAAGAGTAAATAAATGTTCAGAATATCTCCCTTACAGTAAATGTATAGAGAGCCTACCTGATCTGAGCATATGGATCATTTCTGTCATGACTATCAGTGCCTCTGCATCATTAAAGTGTCAATAACTATGGGGACTCTTATCATCTATCATTTATCATCACACCGATCCTCAACCTATTAAAAATGTATTCGTTTTTTCTTTGTTTTGTTTTTTGTAGGAAAATGTATGCATATTCCAGCACTTGAGAATATCTGAGGCAATTTGATGTATGAATGCACATTGATTTGTATCGTATATAAACAACATTACATAAGTATATATAAAACAAGATTTCCTAAATGCAGTATGTGGACTTTATAGTGATCCCAAATAGTCCATGAAGTGCAATAGGTGTCCAAAAGATTTGAAAATCATCCAATAAAAGTATATTTACGCGTGGTAATATACTCTACATGAAAATATATTCTACAATACACCCTATGAAGTGCCAAAGGTGCCTCCAGTGCAGTTCCCTTCACCAATGAGGAATCATTGCCTCTGCGGAAGAGCCACCAGATAATTGTGGAGAATCCTTAAACAGGTATTTTCTGATATTTTGCTATTTACCGCTGGAAGGTTGCTTGAATCCTTGAAGGGTCATTACCAGTGTCATTCTGGTGAGTGCGCATCGGTTGCGAATTGACAATCACAAAAAAATCACATTGGGTGTGAAGTGCCATTAAGGAGTAATGGCACCCAAACGTGTTGTGCAGCAATCGCCATGCAATTTGAAAATTTTGATCGAATGTCAATCCAAATTGCGAAGTGTGAATGGAACCTCAAATTAAAAGAGAAGAAAAGGCCCTTGTGAGTATACTGAGAATAACAAAGGCATGCCATCTGAGAACATGCATATCATTCTGTTTTCAGGAGAAATTACATTTGTTTTTTTAGGAAAGACTGAAAACTTGTTTATAAAGTTTAGAAAAAAAATTGACATTATTCCAGTTTAGGGTTTGAACCTCTGTCAGGATTGTATTATCTGAATCCCATTCTGCACATTCAGCATATTTTCCCTCACTTACTATCCTGGTTGCCATGGTAACTTGGACAGGTGCCGAAAATAAAATTTTCCCACAACAGACACAGAAAACCTGGCAGAGCGTCTAACGTATCTTCTTCTTACTAGTAGGATTGAATTAAAGGGGTTGTTAAGACAAAAATATTTTCCTCCTAAATTAAAGTCTGACAGTAGCTGATAAAGTAAAAAGTAATGTTTTGCATTATAACTAGTTTGATATCTGTTGAAATTGAGTTTTATTCACCTCCGTCACTCCTGAATCGTTATTCTCACTGACTTCCTGGTTTGTGGTTGCGCATTCATTCTTGCTACATCACGGCCTAATGGGAACTACAGTTCATTAGGCTTAGTCTCCATGCCTGTGAGGGATAAGAGAGCATCTTCACGCAGGGCTGTAGTCATAGGGAGGGGGTGAGCACATTCTGCTTTCCACCATGCAAAACGGCTCAGATGCTGGTGGAAAGCAAGAAGAGGAGAGACAGGAAATGGCATTTTCAAACCTAGATTACTGTATTTTGGAGGTCAAAAGGAAAAATGAGGTAAGTGATATTTAAATGCTCTAGCTTACAGCAATCAATTGATCTAATAAAAAAACGAACCTTTAGTGTTCCTTTAATGCTGTCTGTGTCTCTGTTGGGCTTTTTTTTCTTTTCTTAGTCTTGTCTTTGTTCAGGGAAAACAACAACATAGTAACATTCTAACAAAGGTTGTAACCTGTTTTGGCTGGAATTCCACTTTAGTGAATTTGTTAGGTGAAAATGGTGCACACTATTGGAATGTCATCCTGCTCCTTCTCTACCATCAGTGATCCATACTAAGAACAAAGATGAAGCCTGTGCAATGTGAAAACTGATAACTTGCTACATTGTAAAGTCATGATCATGACAAATGTCCCATACCAAGTCAACAGTGGAATAATCCACATTCCTATTACCACAAGTTAATTTTATGCATGCAATTTTATGTTAATTTTATGACATTCAAACCACAGCTTTGTGTAAATCTCCCATGCTGTGTAATTATAACATGACTGATTACAGTTAGTGCTATGAAATATCTATTCGTTAGTGTATTACAGCACCTTAATTGTCTAATTATGTTTTTCAGCACCTTCTACTGGACGGATCACAAATCAGCCTTCTACGAGAACACCTGCATCAGATAATAAACCATTTGCACCGCCTATGGATGATCAAGACACATTGTTTCAGAGGGCAGAGCATATTCCTGCTGGGACACGCACCCCAATGTGTGCCAACTGCAATCTAGTCATTAGGTAGGCAATAGAGATTTCAGTGTTTTTGATACAAAGGTATCAAATGTTTTTGACAGTGCTCTAGATGAGTACTTGAGTTGGATCGGTTATTCCCAACAAGTTTTCAGTCAAAGCACTTTTTTAAAATTATGCACAATCTTAATGCACACTAATCTAAAATGCAAAAAAAAGTTATTAATGGCCTGGCATGATGCAAACAACAGCTCCATTCTGTAAGGGATGGATGAGGGGGCAGACGCAAAGCTCCTGGTCAACAGCGCTAAGTCACACTCTAAGGATTGCAACTCCGAGTTCAGTGGTAAGTAATTTGTAATACACAGTCCAGATGTTAGTATTAAAGGGGTTGTAAAGTTACAAGTTTTTTTACCTTCATGCATCCTATGCATGAAGATAAAAAAACATCTAGCAGCACCGCCCCCCCCCCCCCCCCCCCGAGCCCCCGTTGTACTTACCTGACCGTTCGAATCTCCCGGGCGCGTCCACGTCGTCCTCTTCGGTTCCCAGCCTGGCCGTTGATTGGCTAGGCTGGGCGGATTGATAGCAGCGCAGCCATTGGCTGGCGCTGCTGTCAATCAGAGCGGATGACGCGGCGCGCTGGGGGGCGGAGCCGAGTAATACAGTCGGCGGCTATGGCCGCCGCTGTATCACGGGAGCGCGCTCGCAAAAGCTTTCCTCCGTGCGAGCGCCCTCGCATGAAGAGGGAAAGCTTTTGCGAGGAGGAGCCCAGACAGCCGCCGAGGGACCCCAGAAGACAGCTTTCCGGGCCACTCTGTGCAAAACGAACTGCACAGTGGAGGTAAGTATAACATGTTTGTTGTTTTTTTTTTTTTAAATCCCTGACTTTAGTGTCGCTTTAAGTAACACAGAGCACACTGGTCAGGAGTAAGTTATGCAGAGTGCAGAAGTTAGTGTTTTGTAATGCAGAGGTCTGTAGTAAGTAACTCACAGCACGCAGGGGTCAGTAGTAACACAGAAATCCTGTTGTATAAAAGAGATTATACATACTATAATTACTGTAACTAACTT
The DNA here is from genome assembly GCA_029574335.1 of Rana kukunoris. Classification (NCBI taxonomy): domain Eukaryota; kingdom Metazoa; phylum Chordata; class Amphibia; order Anura; family Ranidae; genus Rana; species Rana kukunoris. The sequence goes on along the minus strand of CM056049.1, from coordinate 493,048,074 downwards.
AAAGCGGTTGTAAACCGCAGAAAAAAATAAACCTGCAAGACAAAAGGCATAGGGGGTTATTTACGAAAGGCAAATCCACTTTTCAAACTACAAGCTGCAGCAAATACATATAAATAAAGTAACACAAATAAATAAAGTAAATAAAGTAACTGCAAATAAAGTAACGCAGTGCTGTATCCACTTGACCTTCTGGAAGATTTACCACCATTCATGACCAGATAATTTTTTCTGATACAGCACTGCGTTACTTTGACAATTGCACTGTCATGCAACGCTGTACCCAAAAAAAAAATTTTTTCTTTATCGTAAACCACAGGACACAGAGCCTTTATCTTTACATAATGGGTGAAGGGTCACAAGCGATGATTGGACACTGGCACAACCAATTGAAGACAGTTCACCTCCATATAACCCCTCCCATCAGGGAAGCAGCTTTTCGCCAGTGTCTAAAAGGTGTTAGACACGCAAGGATGTGCTAAGGATATCTCTGCTAAAGAAGACCCTTTGGGGGAGAAGGAGCTATGCTTTGGGATCCATCCAAGATGCTAATAGTTATGCTGAAACTGGATGGGATCCGGGCCTCATGGACGAGGCGTCGCCTGTAATGTCTCTTTTCAGAAGAATGGGCTCTGGGGTCCAGCACTTTTGCTACAGCAGCTAAAAGTCTTGGTCAGAGTATTTTACAAGGCCCAGGGGAGAGGTATCCATTAAATAGGAACCCATATCCCTCAAGGTTGGCACACAAAGCCATCGAGATGGGTGAAGATTGGTGCTGTCTGAATTTTTTCAGCAGAAAAAACCTGCGGCAGGGATAAATGTAAGAGAAAAGGAATCCTAAGAACAAGCTTAAGATCCTTTTCAAACTATGAGTAGGGTGTCTTCTCTTTGTTGGCCACTAGAGGGAGCAAAGAGCTGAGTTTCACTCACCTCACTCTGTAAGAATGTCAGATTGGCACATTGCTTTCGCTGCAGAGCTCTGCATAACACGGCCACAGCTCCTTTTGTCCTAAAACGCTGAATAGAAAATAGCATGGAATAACCAAGGGATGCTCTCCCTGATCCCTCACAGCCGCCATAATGCCCTAGGTTGCGCGCGCAAGGGGGCACGCTTTATCGGCGGGGGTGGAGGAGTAGGATCTGAGCATGCACAGGTGCGCGCACGTGGATTTAAAAGATGGTGCCCAAACATGAGCCATTAGAGGATCGTGGAGGCCAGCAGCTCTTCACTTGGGGACGCAGCAGCAGCAGAAGGGGCACGTAAGCTCTATGTGGTTGGTAGGGCACTACCAAGAGAGACACCCACTCGTTAGCATGAAACTGTGTGTTTACATTGCATCCTTTATGTAGATTGCTAAACTGAGCACAGTAGAATATGCTTATTGGTACCTCAGCTTGTTGCTTGTTAATAGAAGGAATTCAGGGACTAAAAAAGACAAGAAAGCACCGCCACCTGAGACGGGAGGCTCTAGCCGTACCTGCTAGGTACCTTCCTCCCCTGTAAATCTTGATATACAATACAGGAGGAGCCATTGCCACTATCGGGAGTACCAATTTCTCCAGTGGCGCCTGGGCCTGCATATGTCACTGAGGACACCTTTATCGCAGTCACGGAAAACCTGGAATGAATGATCGCTACACTAATCGCAAAGTCCTCGCAAAAGGACAAAAAGCGAAGCAGATCCCCTTCAATGATGTTAGATCCTCTTTCAGAAAGATCTGAAGAGGAGAAAGATGAGGATGAGATAACACCTACAGGGGACAGGAATGAGAAGTCGGATGGATCAGGGATTTTAGAGGAACCCTTTTCTGCTCCCCAAATGCTAAGGTCACAGGTGCAATGTTATGCTGAAACAGTGCATATTACATTTAGGTTGCCCTCTTCAGAGTTAACTTAATCACCTGTCTCCTCCCTGGGTTTATTAAAATCCCTGCAGGGTGCATGCTCTTTTCCAGTTCATCCTTTATTAAAGAAGCTAATATACTCAGAATGGTTACACCCAGACAAGCGTTTCTCGCCTTCAAAGAAGTTTGATATTCTTTATCCTATGGAGGAAGAGTTTTGCAAGGAGTGGAGCCTGCCTTCAGTAGATGCAGCCATTTCTTGTGTAAATAAGAACCTGACTTGTCCAGTGGATAACGTACAGGTGTTTAAAGACCCTTCGGAAAATAAATTGGAATCTTTATTAAAGTCTTCCTTCCTTCTGGCTGGGTCAGTCGCCCAACCTGCTGTAGCAGCAGTAGGCATGTGTCAGGTCCTCAAGGACCAGGTAAAACAAGGGCTGAAGGAGCTGCCTCCAGAACAAGTCAAATTGTGGTAAAATTTGCCTAAAGCCTTATGTTTTGCAATTGACGCTATGAGAGATTTGATTCTGTAAACATCGCGTCTCACACTTCAACTGGTGCATATGCGCAGAATTTTTTGGCTAAAGCATTGATCTGCAAAAAGCTTTTGGCTAGTTTCCCCTTCCATGGCGAAGCCTCTTTGGGGAAGATTTGGAGAAATCTATCCAAAAGATATTGAGTGGGAAAACCACTCTATTACCAGAGAAAAAGAAAAACAAAAATCTTTGTTTTAAACGTTTTCTCTCCCCAACTCCTGGTATATCTACCTTCAGCCTGTGGCGACGACATTTTCAGCCAGCCACAAAGACTAAAGAAGACCAGGCCCAGAAAAACAAGAAGCATTGGGGTTCAAGGGCTAACTAGCCAAACCCTCAAAGCCTCTGCATGAAAAGGCGCCCCGGCTCGGCCGAGTGGGGGGACGACTTTGTCAGTTTTCAGCGGCATGGCAGACAGAAATCCAGGACAGATGGGTAATATCCACAGTATCCCTAGGGTACAAGTTGGAATTTCAAGAGATTCCATCTTCTCAGTTCCGAAGCTCAAGGCTTTCCAAGGATCCTTTAAAAAGAGGGTCCTGGGGCGTGGCTTGGACATGGCCGAGTGAAGCAGCGTTTTCTTAGAGCTCCCGGCCTCAGCCTCCACTGACCTGCAAATTAACTTACCCACTCGGTATGCAATCTACCAAAAGACACAGGACGAGAGCAGTAACCCGCAGCACCCCCCTCAAACAAAACAGGGGGGACATCCAGCGCTATTTCAGGCAATTACAGGAGGCCTCACCTGGCGCCATAGTATCGGCACCACGAGGCACCCCACGTGCACCAGCACAGAAGGCCCCAACCACGGTAACGGATACTCCGAGCCCGGCGGACCACCCCAACCAACTGAGCCCACCGGGGGATCCCGGGGACCACCAGCAACAGACCGAGATGTCGCCCCCACAGTCTCCGGACAACGGCGGGGTAGACCAGGACATACGGTCGCTCCTGCAGGCCTTACCTACCAAGACGGACATTGAGGCGCTAATCCTCCGGCTGGAGGAAACACACAGACGCGACATCCAGGAGGTGAGGGGCGAGGTGTCCACCCTAGCTGACAGGATCACGTCGGGAGAGGAATCGGTCGCCACCCTCGAGAGGCGGGTGTCGGCGCTTGAGAGATCCCGCGACCAGCACAGAGACGCAGCGATCGCCCTGCAGCTTCACTTGGAGGATGTGGAGGACAGGAGCCGCAGACAGAACCTTCGCCTGCGGGGTATACCGGAGGATGATGAGGCGGCAACGCTGGGAGACACGGTCCTCGGGATCCTCCGCACGGTACTGGAGGACCAGGATGCAGAAATACAGCTGGACAGAGTCCACAGAGCGCTAGGCCCGAGACCGACGGACCCGGACAGACCAAGAGATGTAGTGATCCGGTTCCACCGCTACCTGCAGAAGGAGAATGTCCTACGCCGGGCCTGGGAACATGGAGATGTGTCGCTAAACGAGGCGAACGTGAGAATCCTCCCGGACCTGTCGAGAGCTACGCTGAAGCGCAGGGCCATGTTGCGCCCAGTGCTGGATCTCGCACGCCAGCGAGGAATGACATACCGCTGGGGATACCCTCTTGCTGTCACCATCCGCAAGGACAACGAGGCTTTCACGCTGCAATCCACCGCAGACCTCCCGGCCCTTTTCCGATTCATGGAGACGGACCCAGTCCCGGTCCCAGACTGGCTACAACTCCTGCCACGCCAGGTAGGCCGGTCGGGCCTGTCAGCACCCCGGGGACCGCCGCAACCACGCCAGCAGAGAGGCAGACGGAGGCGCAGAACCGGGTCGGGAGGAGAACGCCGTGAGTAGGCCTCTTAGGCCATATGTCCCTGATAGTGCCGTCCCCCATAGACTGCCAGAAACTGGCACATGCTACCCCCCCCCAGAACACAACCCTACCACAGTCCCCCCAGAGAGGTACCATCCATTCCCGGAGGAGCCTAGAGGAGAGTCCCGCCTATAGACCCGATGTACCGGTGCTCCGGAGGGCCCACCCGGACTGGAGCATACGCTCATTGACTTGATCCCGGCACATGCAGTTCTCCCCCACCCCCTTGCTAAATGCCCGGCCATGGGGGACAACGTGAAAGATTTGGAACTGCCTGCACACCCCGCGGCCACCCCCCCCCACCCCTGTACCGGGCCCCATCCTGTGAGAGGACCCCAGGAGGTATGTTCCCTGCTGACTGTTGTGGGGGGGATCCACAGAGGACTCCAGACCCGATACTCTGCCCGGGAACGTTGGATATCCCCCATCTGATGTTTGACCATATTCGCGGGTGTTCCGGGACTGGGGGAGACTGGGGGGGTGGCAGGAGCCTGGGTGGACGTGTGCTTCGGTTTTCCCCCCCCTTTTTTATGCTTTACCCACCCGAGGGGGCTTTGCTTTCATCGGTTATTACCCGCGGGCTATATGCAGTCCTTACTAGCAGACCCGGTGGGGTGGGGTGGGATGATACTCCTGACTTCTAGGATCGAGAAGTAGATCACCCGTATGGTAAAAGGCGGTCCGGGATGGATGGGGGAGACATGCCCGTCTGAAAGAGGGAGCTAGACATTACTTTCACCCGTGGGAGGGAGGGGAACACCCCACGGGGAGGCACGAGGGGATTTTAGGGACCCCGTGTGGGGGGATTACGCACTTCAGGGCTGCATGAATAGATATAAATGTGGGGCTCGGTTTGGGCACCATCCGTTCCTAAACAGGTAGAAACCCTGGGAGTTGTATGCCCCACAGCCAGGTAGAAAGTTCTGATAGGACACCCCAGGTCACCACACGTTGCACTATGCACCCCTCACTACCTTAATTGATATTTGCGCTGTTTGCACCGTTTGTTATTAGTTGCTGCTGTTGGTGTGCCGTCTGCCCCCTGGCGGACGGATGACACATCTATCCTATGTTGTGTTTTTTTTTTTTTTCCCTTTTATAATTGTTTTTTTTTATTGTTACTGTGATTTGCTACCGTATTGATTGCACCACTAACTGACTGCGGGCGTGGTTGGAGGGAGTCGGGAGCTCGCTTCCTGGCTCTGCTCAACCCATTACCCACTTAGGACTGCGCTCAATTCCCAGGTTTATTCTGGCGAGCGCCTCAGCCAATTTGGCTTCTTTTAGACTTCCCTAGGACCGCACGCCCTAGTGACGGCCCTCTCTTCTCTCACTCTTTTTCTTCCTTTCTGTACCACTCCTCCTCCCACCATTTGACCACCCTCACCCCCCCCACCCACCCGAGACCACCCCCCACCTTCCCAAGACCCCCCCCCCCTCCCCGAACTAGACTCGCGGGCATAGACGCACTTACTGTAGTCTCCTTAAACGCAAAGGGCCTTAACACCCCAGAAAAAAGGAAAATGCCACTCCACGACATGCGTCGCATGAAGGCAGACATAGTGTTCCTGCAGGAAACTCACTTTCGAAAGAACAACCTCCCACTGTTAAAAAACAGATTTTACCCACTAGCATACCACTCCATGTATACGGAGGCAAAATCTAGAGGAGTCTCCATCCTCATCTCAGCTAGGGTCCCCTGGACACACATAGACTCCCGAACGGACACAGGGGGGAGATACCTCCTATTGAAGGGCCGAATAGGGGGGGAAAATGTGACTTTCGCCAATCTCTATGCACCTAACGAGCACCAAGACACTTTCTTGCAGAGACACCTTACCCGAATTTCACAGTACTCGGAGGGTCAACTGATAGTAGGCGGAGACCTTAACATCCCCCTAGCACCGCACGAGGACACCTCCACGGGGCTGTCCTCGACCTCACGTGACATGCGTAAACGGATAAGCTCGGCGCTCCACGCGACACAGATGATAGATATATGGCGACTCCTACACTCAGGCGAAAGAGACTACACGTTTTTCTCCAGACCGCACCAGACCTATTCGCGCATAGACTATTTCCTCATACCCCATAGATGCCTACAGGCGGTCAAAAATACTTCCATCGGGTCCATAACTTGGTCGGATCATGCCCCGATCACCCTACGCTACGCTCTCTCGGACATCCACTCGGGGCCGCGGCCACCTTGGAGACTAAACGCAGGCCTGCTTGGGGATCCGGAGGTACTGGCGGATGTGACGGGAGAGCTGGGACATTATTTCACCTCCAACAGCACCCCAGACAGTGACCCTGGCGTGGTGTGGGAGGCCCATAAGGCGGTGGTCCGGGGGGTCCTGATTAAACATGGCTCTCGACTGAAGAAAATTCGAACGGAACAGCTGAATCGGTGTCTGTTGAAACTGCAGACACTAGAGACAGCCCACAAGTTGACACCTACCAGGCAGTTGGGGGTGGAACTAGACACGGCACGGGCTCAGGTGACGGAACTGCTGCAATTTAAAGCCAAGGCAGCAATGCAGATAGGCTGCAGGTTAGTATATGAGTCGGGGAACAAGTGCGGGAGGTGGCTGGCCCACACGCTGAGAGAACAGAGACTCGCGTCGTACATTCCGCACATTACCTCTCGCACAGGACAGCAGATATCCCTACCCCAACAAATCGCCCAAGAATTTAAGACATTCTATGACTCCCTCTATAACCTACCAGTGAGACAACTTGACCGCGACGCCGCATCGGAATATATTGCCTCGTCCACCATGCCTTCCCTCCCCCCCCGGTGCCAGAGAGGTACTGGACGAACCCATCACGGTACCGGAGATCCAATCAGCCCTCCGGAACACTAAACCGGGGAAAGCCCCGGGACCGGACGGTTTTACCATCCCCTACTACAAGGCCTTGCTGCCTAATCTGGGCAGCCACATGGCCAAACTTTTCAACAGCTTTAGTTTAGGAAATGCTTTTCACCCCTCCACAACCCAGGCCCACATCACGGTAATACCAAAAGAAGATAAAGACCCCTCCCAATGCAGAAGCTACCGCCCGATTTCCCTCTTGATTGTCGACCTTAAACTATTCACCAAGATTATCGCCACTAGACTGCAAACACACCTGACACACTTAGTTCACTGGGATCAGGTGGGATTTGTTCCGTCCAGGGAGGCCAGGGACAACACCATTAAGGTGTTGAATCTCCTCCACGTAGTTAATAGCGAGAAAACACCCTGCATCTTCCTTGGGACAGACGCGGAGAAAGCATTCGATCGCGTCAGTTGGGACTTTATGTTCGCCACTCTGAATCATATAGGGGTAGGTCGCAACATGCTGAGCTGGGTCTCGGCGGCCTACCATGCTCCCTCGGCGAGGGTCAGGGCGAACGGTGTACTGTCCGACCCGTTTCAGATAACTAATGGCACCAGACAGGGCTGCCCGCTGTCACCACTACTCTTTGCCCTATCCCTTGAACCCTTTCTGTGCCACATCAGACGAAGCCCCGACATCACCGGCGTGTTGGTCGACGGCTCGCAACATAAGGTGTCCGCATATGCGGACGACCTTTTATTCTCCCTCACCAACCCTACGGTATCGCTCCCTAACCTGATGCGAGAGTTTGAACGATACGGGAAGCTGTCCAACCTCAAGATAAATTTTACCAAATCCGCGGCGATGGGGGTGAATGTCCCACAACCGCGGCTCACACACCTCCGGGATAGTTTTCACCTAAAATGGACTGACACGGCCTTGAAATACTTGGGTACGCAGATCCCACCCAGAATTAACCAACTTTTCCAACTTAACTTCCCACCCCTCCTGAAAGAGGTGCAAAAACTCCTAGATAGGTGGGGCAGAGGCCTCCACTCATGGTTTGGCCGCTGTAATATACTTAAAATGTCCGTCCTACCAAAATTTCTCTACTTGCTTCAAGCCCTCCCAGTCCGGATACCGGCAGAATATTTCAGGCAAATAGATTCCACCTTCATAAAATTCATCTGGGCAGGGAAGAGACCACGCATACAAAAAAAAATTCTCTCATACCCCAAACGATACGGTGGCCTGGCAATGCCAGACATCCGTTCCTACTACTACTCAGTACATCTTAACAGACTCCTAGACTGGTGCAGACACAGAGAAACCAAACTTTGGCCAAATTTGGAACAGGCTCAGACGGCGGTATCACTGCAGGGGACTCCATGGTGTTACACGAACCTCCACCCTGACCTTAAGCGGCACCCTTTGATAGGTACCACGGCTAGGATTTGCTCACAACTGACATCTAACCACTCCCTTTTCTCCCGGCACTCACCGCTACGCCCCGTATTGGGGAACCCCCAATTTGACCCGGGCATCAGCGATAAGCGATTCCAAACACTCAGGGAGGCGGGAATCAGCCAGGCAGTCCACTTTAGTTGCAGTGGTCGGTGGAGAACAACTGATGAATTGTTAGACCCCGACGGGCAATACAGATTAGACTTTATGAGGACACTACAACTCAGACACTACCTCAACCTCCAGACACCCCCGACCACACATCCCGTTACCCCGCTGGAGGCAATGTGCACAGACACTGGGGTGCTACCACACGCACTCTCGCAGGTGTATAACATGCTGGTAACACCAACTGGGGACTTTCAACTCCCAAGCCTAGCTAAATGGGAAGGGGACCTAGACTGCCACCTCTCTGCCAGTCAACGTCAAAGTATCCTTGAATTCACGCACAAGTCCTCCTTGTGCTCTAAAGTACAGGAGACTAATTACAAAATCCTTATGCGCTGGTATAGGACTCCAGACCTTCTACATAAATTTTTCCCCGACACTACGGAGGTTTGCTGGCGATGCCAAAATGAGGAAGGCACGCTACTTCACATTTTCTGGTCCTGTACAGAGATACAGACGTACTGGAGAGAGGTCCGCAGAATAGTACAGAAATTTACAGACCGCCAGGTCCCGGACAAGCCGGAGTACTTTCTCTTACACTCCACCGACATCCCGACCCGCGCCTACAAAAAATCAGTGATAAGACACCTACTAGACGCAGCGAAGTCCTGCATTCCACTTTTTTGGAAATCACAACGACCTCCGACCATAGCCATGTGGCTGAAGAGGGTGGATGAGATCAACCTAATGGAGGATCTTGTCCTCTCCAGCCACGACAGAAATGAGACTTACACAGAGACAAGGCAGCTTTGGAACCTTTTTAAATACTCGACAGAAGGCCAGGCCCTTAGGGGAGATGCCTAAGCTTGATGTAGGGGACATGCAGACATGCACGCGAGTCTTCCTCCCCCCTGCCCCACCCCCCTTTCTTCTCCCCCTCACTCTCCTTTAGCCTAATCTAGGCCCCGCTCTATTCATCGAACCCCGAATATCTCAGGGGTTTCCCTCCCACCCCCCACCCAACATCCCCTACCTGGACTCACTTTCCCTTTCCAATATTAAAGTAAAACACTGGGGGCCGGGCCCCTCCGCTCTGAACCAGAGGACAAGATGTCCAGGGTCATGCCAGCAGGGTAGATATACGTGGGACCCCTTTGGGTCCAGTAGATGGAACATGACTTACCCTATATTTACCAGTCACATGCTCATGACTACGCACAGGTGGAACGTTTTTTCTGGGTTTTTTTTTCTCTCTCTCATGTGAATAGTCTATAATACCCTGTATATTGAATGTCAGTGCCCTGCGTGGCACCGCACTGTGATGTTCCATTACTCTGTTGTTGGTCGGTTGGGACCGGTTTCCTGATATAAATAAAAAAAAAAAAAAAAAGAGGGTCCTTTTTCAAAGGATTGGATCACTTGCTGTCCCAAGGGGTGATCACAGAAGTACCCTTAAAGGAGCAAGGTTCAGGGTTTTGTTCAAACCTCTTTGTAATCCCAAAGCCAAACGGAGACGTCAGACCCATTCTGGATCTAAGATCTCTAAATCAGTTTCTGAACATTCGCCATTTCCAAATGAAAACTATTCGATTGGTGGTTGCCACCCTACCAGGCAGAGAATTTATGTCGTCAATAGACATCAAAGACGCATACTTACATGTGCCCATCCATTCTGCTCACCAAAGATTTTTAAGGGTTTTGCTGTAGAACATCCAGTTTGTGGCTCTGCCCTTTGGTGTGCCCTTTGGTGTGGCTACCGCACCTTGGGTATTTACAAAGGTACTAGCCCCTCTGTTAGCAAATCTCAGAGCACAAGGCATAGCGATAACAGCTGGTTATAGATCAGTCAGTGGCAAAATTAGATCACGCTGTGCTCACCACTATAAGATACCTGGAGCATTTAGGATGGATTGTAAACTTACAAAAATCCTCTTTACAAGCCCAAATTAGGGTAGAGTACTTGGGCATGATCATAGACACAGCCCAAATCCGGGTATTCCTACCAGAGCCAAAGATCAAGTAACTAAAGGACCTGATCCACAAGGTCAAGGCAAACAAGAGACCATCTATTTGCCTTTGCATGAGGCTATTGGGGAGATGGTAGCCTCCTTCGAGGCCGTCCCTTATGCCCAGTCTCACTCAAGACTAATTCAGAGCAGTATTCTAACTGCCTGGAACAAGAAGATCCAAGCGCTGGATTTACCCATGCGCCTGTCTCCACAGGTGCGTCAAAGCTTCAGTTGGTGGTTAAAGACTAGAAACTTGCGGAAAGGAAGATCCTTTCTCCCAGTCACCTGGAAGGTGGTGTCTACGGATGCCAGCCTAATAGGCTGTAGTGCAATATTGGAAGAAGCTTCAGCCCAGGGAACCTGGGCCAAGACCGAAAGAAGCCTGCCCATCAACATACTGGAAATTTGGGCAGTATACTTAGCCCTCAAAACCTGGACAAGCAGGTTACAGGGCCACCCAGTTTGGATTCAATCCGACAATGCTACTGCAGTAGCTTGCATCAATCACCAAGGAGGCACCCGCAGTCAGGGCGCTCAGAAGGAGGTGAATCGCATTTTGACTTGGGCAGAAGAACATATTCCTTGTTTCTCTGCAATTCTAATCCCAGTGGTAGAAAACTGGGAAGCAGACTATCTGAGTCGCCAGCAGCTGTCACCAGGAGAGTGGTCTCTCCACCCCGAGATCTTTCAGGTCATATGCCAGAGATGGGGGACCCCGGATATAGACCTGTTAGCTTCCAGATTCAACAGGAAGTTGAACAACTTTGTGTCCAGGACAAGAGATCCTCTTGCCTTCTATGACGGCTTTGTCTCCATCGCGGCAAGCCAGGTCGGCGCTGGCTCCCGCAATGGGGCTCGCAAGTGCTCAATCTCGCCGAGAAAGGGAGCGAGATTGACACAATATCGCGGTCAACCACTGTATATATATATATTTTTTTTTTTTTACTAAAGGGCTCAGAGGTCCCCAGGGCCCCATGTGGCAAACCCCCCTTTAATATATATATATATATATACAGGGCTCAAAATTTCAAGTCCTGAGCTACTAGCCAGGCCTCAAGGCGTATTCGCCACCAGTTGCCCCGCCCAACCCCTACCATGTCCCACCCCCTAATCCCATCCCTAGACACGCCCTCATACATTATATATTATTACATAAAGGTGCACATAGCGCTGGTGTCCTAATATATAACATAACGGGCATTAACATGCATTCCCACACCACTCTGGAGAGTTGTGTCTTTTAGTGACTGATTGCAGGACCTTAAAAAGTGAAAGCATTTAAATTCTACTGTTTTTGAGTACATCATCCATATTATTGTGTGCTGCATCTTGCTATCTTTTTTTACAAATGAAGTTTAATATTTTAATTTTCTTGCATTAGATAAAGCATGCTGGTCCATTTCCTCTGATGACATTTTAAAGACCACAGCTGGTGGTTTTAATGTAATTTTAGTTCATGCCCTTGTTGGCAAGAATACCTTGAATTAGGGCAGGCACTTATATCAAGTGACAGACAACAACACCTGTTTTGAAGCCAAAATACATCCAGGACAGGGATGCCTTACTTAACAGAATACAAAGCCAGACATGATCTCTAAGATAACATACCTTGCTATGTTAGCACTGTTAATTATTGATTTTTTTTCCTTTAAATTTATTAAATATTTAACAAGTTCCCCATAGCTTTTAGTAAGTCATGCATCTTTCAATTCCATCCATAATTTCCTGGCTCCAAAATTAAATCCATGAGTAATATCATTTGTAATGAAACTGAATCTACCAAATATTAGATGTTGAGCAGTGAATGCTTTAAGCCATAGTAAATGAGTATAAGCCAAAAAAAACTTCTAGTTGTGATACAGTTTATTTCAAACTGCACAGGTTTTACTGACAAGGGAAGACTTGATGGGTCACTGCGTCTCATAATCAAATCAGTGGCTTAGGCTTCTCAAAATATAAAACAGTGGGCTGATAAAACCTCAGAATTTAAGAAATCCCTCTTTTAACCACTTAAGGACCGCCTCCTGCACATTTACGTCGGCAGAATGGCATGGCTGGGCACATGCAACTACAGGTATGTCCTGTGCTAGGGGCCAGCCGTGGGCCGCAGGCGTGACCCGGTTCGAAGCTCCGGGACCGTGGGACTCGCAGACCCGATCGACGGTGGAGTCCCGCGATCGGTCCCCGGAGCTGAAGAATGGGGAGAGCCGTGTGTAAACACGGCTTCCCCGTTCTTCACTGTGGCGGCTTCATCGATCGTGTGATCCCTTTTATAGGGATACACAATCGATGACGTCACACCTACAGCCACACCCCCTACAGTTGTAAACACACATTAGGTCACACATAACCCCTTCAGCGCCCCCTTGTGGTTAACTCCCAAACTGCAAATGTCATTTTCACAATAAACAATGCATTTTAAATGCATTTTTTTGCTGTGAAAATGTCAATGGTCCCAAAAATGTGTCAAAATTGTCCGAAGTGTCCACCATAATGTCGCAGTCATGAAAAAAAAAAACACTGATCGCCGCCATTAGTAGTAAAAAAAAAAAAAATCATAAAAATGCAATAAAACTATCCCCTATTTTGTAAACGCTATAAATTGTGCGCAAACCAACCGATAAACGCGTTTTTTTTTACCAAAAATAGGTAGAAGAATATGTATCGGCCTAAACTGAGGAAAAAAATTTTTTTTTATATATTTTGGGGGGATATTTATTATAGCAACAAGTAAAAAATATTGCATTTTTTTTTCAAAATTGACGCTCTATTTTTGTTTATAGCGCAAAAAATAAAAAAACGCAGAGGTGATCAAATACCACCAAAGGAAAGCTCTATTTGTGGTAAAAAAAGGACGCCAATTTTGTTTGGGATCCACGTCGCAAGACCGCGCAATTGTCTGTTAAAGCGACGCAGTGCCGAATCGCAAAACCTGGCTGGGTCCTTTAGCTGCCTAAAGGTCCGGGTCTTAAGTGGTTAACAAAGGTTGTAGTGAGATTGTTCATTAAAGACCATGCAAAGTTATGGTGTTATTTGTTCGTTAGTAATACTGGTTGTTATATGGTTCTGTCAAGTTCCTAGTTTCTCGGAGCCCTGATGAAAGGGAAGTAATGTTGCCCCCAAAATGTGTTGCCTTTTTTATGTATTTTTTTTATCAACAATTAGTCGCTCTATTTTTGTTTATAGAGCAAAAAATAAAAATTGCAGAGGCAATCAAATACCATTAAAAGAAAGCTCTATTTGTGGGAAGAAAAGGGCGCAAATTTTGTTTGGGAGCCACGTCGCACGACCGCACAACTGTCTGTTAAACTGAGGCATTGCCGAATTGTAAAAACGCCTCTGGGCATTTAGCAGCATATTGGTCCTGGGCTTAAGTGGTTAAAGGCGACGTACCTGTACTTGCCTTTGCCTGTCTGTGCCATTCTGCCGACGTATATATAAAGGGGCCGGTCCTTAAGTGGTTAAAGGAAATCTATAATCACAGAACAAAATGTAATTTGATAATATCAGCATTGTAATTTAAATACAAACAATGATTATCTTGTGACAATACACCTGTCAAACACAAGGCCCACTGGCTGAATCTGGCCCACCAGAATATTTCATGTGGCCCTCGTACCAAGGGCTTTTCTTCACCCAGAATGCCACCTCCCATTCTTGCCCTCCACTCACCACTGTTACAAGGACAGCTTTCCACTTAGCCCCTCTCAGAGATCTCTGCCTGCCCTGCCCTCACGGGTAAGACAAGTGAGATACAGGTGCACTGTGGTATGGGGCATTATGTGATAAGCTGTATTGTGATCCCCAACTGTGCCTGGGTGCATAGATGCTAATCAATGATCTCCTATCTGCAAGTGTGAGAGACAGAGCCGCCTACTCTGCCAGGGGATACTAGAACCAGGCCTGGTATGTGACCCGAGGAAGCTTTTGGGTGGGTGGAAGATGAGGGCCGTGGAGAGAGATGTGTGCAGAGGTGGGAGATGAGGGAGAGTTGTGCAGGGGTCAGAGCTTAGGAGGGGAGGAAGTAACATATGGACATCCTGTCAAAGAGAGCTGAACCCTGCACATTGGGCGTAGCATGCCCCTAAACCCTGCACTTTGTATTTAGCATTAAACCCAAAACAAAGGAATCAGAGCTAGTAAAGTTTCAACACATAACCTTAAAATCAACTAAGGAAAGTCCATATATAAAGTCCATAAATAAACATGGTATATCCCACTCCATAGAATGTGATCTTCTTATTTTTGAGGAGCGATCGTCCAATAAATCACCAAATACCACCATGTGAGAAATGTCCACTCACCGTCGCTCCAGTGACCTCTAACTGAATATAGTTCAGCCAGCGCTGCAGTTTTTTGATGATCTATCCGAAACAATAACGGTCTCACCATTAGATCTTTCATTATCATCGTAAATCAGTTAACTCTCTTTCCAAAGGATGCCACCACCATAAACCAAAGAAAATATTATAGTTTTGGCATGCTTTCCACCTCCGGGAAGTCCGGGCCATAAGTGACGTCAGAGGTATGCTGGATTTGACGACACCCGTGAGACTACCACGGCATTGTCAATTCTGGCATACCTCTGACATCTAATGGTGAAACCGTTATTGGGATATTTGATGATCCATCTGAAACCGAGATATGCCAAAATTGACAATGCCTGTGGTAGCCTCACAGGTGTTGTCAATTCCAGGATACCTCTGGCCCAGATTTTCTGGTGGTGGAATGCATGCTGTTCCAGGGAGGGAGAAGCAATGGCCTTTAAACTGAAGGCTGTATTTATATGTAAGTGCAATACTTTTTGAAATCTTTAAATCTGGTGCAAGAAAATTACTACACTATAGGTGGACAGCAATAGGGTCTAGATATTTTTTTATCCAGATGGTCTCATTTTTTTTAGAATCCCAAGTTCATTTGTTGTGATGTATTAGAAGTCCATTGTGGGTTGCTATGTAATAAATATGCTACCCTTACATATGTAAGGGTGGGTGACATAGAGCACGATGAGTCTGCTTTATTATGCATTCCACATAATCCCTTATTCACCTGCAGTTGAACTTTGTATGCGGACCACAGAATGTCAGAATTGTAATCATTAAAGAGTCATCATTGTGCAGGGATTTTGTTGCTGAAGGTTTTCTTTCTCTTGTATCCCAAGTTACATCAGGTATACCTTCCATAGCATTTCCACGCTCTCAAGGTTCCATTTTGTAGGTAGCATTGCCAGTCTTTTTAATACAGATAGAAACTCAATCCGTTCTGGAACAGGGAAGCTTGTCTTCTTTAGTGTCAGTCTTTTGTTAATGAGTCCAGTAAATTAGCCTGTGCTGACACTCGTAAAAGAGAACATTTTGTTGTACATAAGGGCTGCTATTGTTGCACCTCTACATAGCTGAGAGGATACCAGTGGATAAAGGTGCTTACACAGAACAAGAAGTATATCAAGTTAGGACAGTATTTGCTGTACTCACTCTGCCTCAGGGATTTCTGATAGAAGTACAGTTATTATTGGGATTTAACTAACATTTCTTTATTTGTTTATTTTATTGTAGCAAAGGTATCCCATACCATGCACTGCAAGTGCAAAGTATTAAATTTAACTGGAAGGAAAGGTATGCGTGGTGCCCATAACCATCCATGTCCCTGTTTCACCTGTTTTGGACAAATGACAGCTGCTTGTTAAAAGTAAGCTGGACAATTTCTAATCACTCTACAAATATTTGTTCTAAATTTTATTAAAATGCCACTATGCATATGGGATGGCAACCCAAGGTGAAGGTATTGGAATGCAGTTTCTAATTTACATCAAGCATTTCAACTCATTAGTGCAGTGAACTTAAAGCAGAACTCACCCAAAAGGGGAAATTCCACTTGTTTGCATTATCCCCCCTCCACTGCCACATTTGCCACTTTTTGGAGGGGGGGGGGGTCAAAACCTGGTTTTGACAGGTACCTGCTCCCACTTCCCGGTCAGATCACTGTGGCAATCTACAAGCATGTTCTGCCCCTCCTTCTCCCCCAATCCCCCCTGCAGCCTTCTAGGACACACACAGGTCCCAGAAGGCTGCAGAACAATTCACAAAGCATAGCCGGTTTTCCTTACCTGAAGAATCGACTCAGGTGCAGACATCACTGGATCCCTGGACTGGTACAGTGCCTTGCGAAAGTATTCGGCCCCCTTGAAATTTTGCCACATTTTAGGCTTCAAACATAAAGATGTAAAACTGTAATTTTTTGTGAAGAATCAACAACGAGTGGGACACAATCATGAAGTGGAACAAAATTTATTGGATATTTCAAACTTTTTTAACAAATAAAACACTGAAAAATTGGGCGTGCAAAATTATTCAGCCCCGTTACTTTCAGTGCAGCAAACTCTCTCCAGAAGTTCAGTGAGGATCTCTGAATGATCCAATGTTGACCTAAATGACTAATGATGATAAATAGAATCCACCTGTGTGTAATCAAGTCTCTGTATAAATGCACCTGCACTGTGATAGTCTCAGAGGTCCGTTTAAAGCACAGAGAGCATCATGAAGAACAAGGAACCCACCAGGCAGGTCCGGGATACTGTTATGGAGAAGTTTAAAGTGGTTGTAAACCTGTTTTTAAAATTGTTACCTACAGGTAAGCTTATAATAAGGCTTACCTGTACGGTTTAGGAGATATTCCCCTCACAATGCGCCTCTAATTGTAGCGGCGCATGCGCAGGGGGGAATTCTCGGCTAAAGGACCACCGGACCTTGCCGAATTGAAAATTCCTGCACGCGGGAGTGACGACATCGCCGCTCCAGCCAATCACAGCGCTGGAGCAGCGATACCCGGAAGACACGCCAGGCAAGATGACATCTCGCTCGGAGTGGACCAGGTAAGTTCCTCTCACCTCTTTCCGAGGTAAGTATTTCATAATGAGCTAATATGCACTTATTATGGCTTTTGCCTTGCAAGAGTAAAAAAAAATAATAATTCTATGCGGGTTTACAACCGCTTTAAAGCCGGATTTGGATACAAAAAGATTTCCCAAGCTTTAAACATCCCAAGGAGCACTGTGCAAGCGATAATATTGAAATGGAAGGAGTATCGGACCACTGCAAATCTACGAAGACCTGGCTGTTCCTCTAAACTTTTAGCTCATACAAGGAGAAGACTGATCAGAGATGCAGCCAAGAGGCCCATGATCACTCTGGATGAACTGCAAAGATCTACAGCTGAGGTGGGAGACTGTCCATAGGACAACAATCAGTCGTATACTGCACAAATCTGGCCTTTATGGAAGATTGGCAAGAAGAAAGACATTTCTTAAAGATTTCCATAAAAAAGTGTTGTTTAAAGTTTGCCACAAGCTACCTGGGAGATACACCAAACGTGTGGAAGAAGATGCTCTGCTCAGATGAAACCAAAATCAAATTTTTTGGCAACAATGCAAAACTTTATGTTTGGCGTAAAAGCAACACAGCTCATCACCCTGACCACTACATCCCCACTGTGAAACATGGTGGTGGCAGCATCATGGTTTGGGCCTGCTTTTCTTCAGCAGGGACAGGGAAGATGGTTAAAATTGATGGGAAGATGGATGGAGCCCCAAATACAGGACCATTCTGGAAGAAAACCCTGATGTCTGCAAAAGCCCTGAGACTGGGACGGAGATTTGTCTTCCAACAAGACAATGATCCAAAACATAAAGCAAAATCTACAATGGAATGGTTCACAAATAAAAATATCCAGGTGTTAGAATGGCCAAGTCAAAGTCCAGACCTGAATCCAATCGAGAATCTGTGGAAATAACTGAAAACTGCTGTTTACAAACGCTCTCCATCCAACCTCACTGAGCTCAAGCTGTTTTGCAAGGAGGAATGGGCAAAAATGTCAGTCTCTCGATGTGCAAAACTGATAGAGACATACCCCAAGCGACTTACAGCTGTAATCGCAGCAAAAGGTGGCGCTACAAAGTACTAATTTAAGGGGGCTGAATAATTTTGCACGCCCAATTTTTCAGTTTTTTATTTGTTTAAAAAGTTTAAAATATCCAATAAATTTCGTTCCACTTCATGATTGTGTCCCACTTGTTGTTGATTCTTCACAAAAAAATACGGTTTGATATCTTTATGTTTGAAGCCTGAAATGTGGCAAAAGTTCACAAAGTTCAAGGGGCCGAATACTTTCGCAAGGCACTGTAAGTGTCCTTTTAATAAAAATCAGCAGCTAGAGTATTTTTAGCTGCTGATTTTTTATTTTTTTTGGTGGGAGACTGGAGCTCTTCTTTAAACACCCCCACGCTCCTTGTGTATTTGTAGTGCTCCTCTGTCTCCTCTAGTTGTGATTAGACTGCAACACTGTAACTTTGTAGAAAATCACAAAGTGAGAAGCTGCAGCACGGAGATTATCTACTGTATGTCAAGCATTTTTTTGCATCAGTACATTTTTGACAATTGTTAATATATAGCAGAAGTTTCATTTTTCAGAAAAGCTTTGCCTTTTATCATTCCAAAGCAGTCTTTAAGGAATTTTTAGGCTGAGATGTCATCTATAGGCAGGGTGCAGGCAGAAACATTTCTTCTTCTCCCTCCCAGTAATTAAAATGTTTTTTACAGTACTGGTTTCATTTTTCATAAAAGCTCTACCTTTACCTCTACCCTGAAGCATCCTTTCATCAGTAATCCGACTACAACATCGTAACTTTGGAGCAACTCACAGTGGTCTGCAACAGGGGCTGATTTTCCAGACCTGAAAATACCACAGTCCCATTAAAGAGGAAGTAAACCCTGATGGGTTTTACTTTCTCTTTATTTCCCTGCAAAGCTAAAGCATAATGGGCTACTATGCATCGCATAGTAGCCCTGTATATGTCACTTGCCTGAAATGTCACCGCTGCCCCCACTAGCAGCGAGCGTCCATCCTCATCCGTCTTCCTTCCGGGGGGGCCGCAAACTCAGACTCTGTGACTGGCTAGAGTTGTGTGACGTCACTCCGGCGCATATGTGGGGTGGGAGCTGCCAGTCACGGCATGAATCCTTTAAAAATGGCACAATAGCCATTTCTAAAATGCACATAGACATAACTTTAAAGACACAGGCCCAGATTCACAGAGCGATTACGCCTGCGCAACTGCTGTTGCGCGTGCGTAAGTCTAAATGTGCGCGTGCGTATAGTTGGACGCGATTCACAAAACAATATACGCCAGAAATCTACGTTTTTTGGTCCGGCGTAATTGAGTTAGACCTTCGCTTGCCTTCGCGCAAAACTGCGCTAGACACACCATTGATTTGCTAGTCAAATATGCTAATGAGGGAGTTACGGGGATTCACAAAAAAACGCAGTTGCTGCGCAGGCTACGCGATGTGCGCAACTGCAAAATGTTCTGTCTAAAGTTAGAGGACCTAAAAGCTGGTCTAAATTTTGAAAAAAAGTCTAATTGTCAGATAAAGCAACACTGTTAGTGAGGAGTTCAGCAGTCACACGTGTTGCCCAACAATCTGTATGCCAACATGCCAGGGGCATCGTCGCGCATAGCTATACTACTGACTTTAGATGAACAAAGAAGGATGAGGGCACGGAGGATGGCACTAAGGAGGGCACGGGAGATGTTTTATTTTTTTATTTTTTGGCTTATATAAAATTTACAATTTAATCTAATCTAATACAATATTCTTATCTGATACAAGCCCCTCACTCTTCACTTGATATATCACACACGCATAGACATCTTTGGCATGAGAGATTCTGAGGTGTCTCGCATCTTCAGATTCACCCCTCATGCCATCCTGGAATTACCACAACCTTGCAGGAGGACATCAGCAGCCCAACACATGGCACTACCCATGACACCCATGACAGCTACATATACAATCAGAGCCCCATCCCCACAGATTGCGAACAGAACATGTATGGGGACAGCTGGCTGGTTGGTGAGTGACATGGGAGTCAGGCATGACTATCCCCTCCCGTGATGCACACCTCACAAGTGGCACATGCATGACTAACATCCACCTGTCTTTTCCCTTCAAGGTGACTCTGCATATGAACTGGAACCCCATCTCATGACCCCATCTCATGCCAGCTCACATTATGCATCTTTGCACGTTAAACACACACATTAATCATGGCACAATGAGAATGCATGCATGCACACCACTATGGTCCCTAGCACACACACCCCACATCCTCATCAAATTGGATTGGCACCAGTCCACCATGCAAGACTGGTGAGCAGTAACGCCACGTCAAGGCTCCAATTATGTCACTGTACATTCATACACCATTCACACGGACCTGGGAATCACTTCTCCCTGGTCCTGGGGAACCCTTCTCCACCCAAATTGAGGATGACACCCCTTTTCCAGCAGGAATGTCACCCCCACATTCAAACATCATTCACAACCCAAAAAATGCCAAAAATGTCAGCAAAAAAAAAAAAAAAAAAAAAAGCATAGAAAAAAAAAAAGCAGAGAACAAAAATAAACATGCTTTCAAACCAAAAAAAGGGGGAAAAAAAATTAATGCCCTCTGCCTGAGCCACGCCTGGGGCGCCCCCGGCCACGGCCCCGGACCCTCAGGGGAGACGCATGGGGGAGGGGAAAAGCCGGGGAAGGAGGAGCAGCCCCTGAGATCTGCCCACCTGGCGGCCTGCCCTCCAAGGCCACGGCTATTCTGTCCAGGGCAGCCCCAAGTGTTGCCGTGTTGCCCTGGATAGCCTGGGTAAGGGCCCTCACATCCTGCCCAACGCCTGCTGCTGTAGTTTGCAGGTCATTTAGGCAGGTTGTGGAGGCCCGGGAGTGGGAGTCCAGGTTACCCAGCCTATCGTTGATGGAGGACAGGCTCTGATCCACCCGCCCCATAGTCTGGCAGAGCTGTCTCAGAAGGCGGGTCTGGGTGGCCAGGTTCCTTCTCAGACTGGCGGGCAGGAGATTGGGCGCCCCCCTGGTATTCTGGGATGACCTCCTGGCTCTTGCTGATGGTTGTGGCCGGGGAGAAGGGGAGGCCCTTGTGAGGGGAGCCATGTTGGGGGAAGAGGGGGGGGGGCTCACCCTTAGGGAGGGCAGGCTTCTTGCAGCCAGAGGGGAAGAGTCCGCAGAAACCAAACGGCCAGTGCCTGCCATGGACTCCTCCTCCTCATGATTCTCCTCCTCCTCATGATCGTCCTCCGCATGATCCTCCTCCTCCTCTTGTTCCTCCTCTGCGGACTCTGGCCTTGTTGGGGGGGCCTCATTAGGCTGCTGTCCTGGCGTTGGAGCGGTCTGGCCAGATGGCCCTGCACCCTCCTGCACAGCTGTGGATGACACAAACCATTCACAGGTTGGAGGATCCACACACTTGCCACATATTCCCTTTCACCCCCTCCCCCACACATGCTACACACTTGAGAGAAATAAATACCTTACCTGGCACCGCGGGGACCGGACTTGTGTCAAAGCCTGGCAGGCCCTCCACTTCATGCCGGTGAAAGGTCAGGGCCACCACACGCTCCGTCGCTGTAAATCTAACCCGGCATGGTGGGCCCCCTCCTGTGCCCCTGGCATGGGCATTTATTGCGGCCAGTTTTTTTTTCACCTCACGCCGGAGGTCATTTATTTTCTTTTCAATCCCAGAGCGGGTCCGTGTCTCCCCCTCCCCCGATGAATTGACCTGCTCCGTGATCATATCCAATATCTCCCTCTTCCTGGCCGGGGTGGTGGTGGCACTCTGCGGGCCGTGGAGAAAACGCCCATAGTCGGTAATGGCCCGGGCAAGAATTCTTTTTTCCCCCACTGTAAAATTCAACTTTCTTTTTCTCTCAGTCATACTTCCAAACAAACTCACTAGCAGTCACCAAAAATCTGTCACAAATACAAGCACAACCAATCAGACAAGAACACACACAAAGAGAAAAAGAACAGGCAAAAATCACACTAGCACTCAGCAAGAAACAGACACAAAAAAATCAGATGAAAAAATAAAGCAAGAAAACAAACGCTCAGAAATCTATCAATCAAACAAACAGTCAAAAAACACTTATCAAAACACACTTTCACAAAACTACCAACAAGCACTAGATCACACAGAACACTAATCTGACAACTACAAAACACACTCTAACGAACAACAGAGCAAAAGCACTTGATTCAATGGGAAGGGACACAAAGGGATGTACTTTTGCAATGGAAGTGCGTTTGTGTGTGTCTATTTATGCTGTCTGCGTAGTTCACAACATTGCCCTAGTCCATGTCCAATTTCACTGATTGCGCCGCTCCCGAGTTGTGAGCATGCGCACAACGGAGCTGACATGGTTTCCTTCACGCGCGCATGCGCGAGTCGGCCGGCCCTTCATTTGCATGGGGTCACGGCTCATTTCAATGTAACACGCCCACGTCCCTCCCAATTTGTATTACTCCTCCTTACGCCTCCGGAAAAAACCTTACGCTTGCGCAATCTCTTGCGCAAAAGCTTCGTGAATCGCGGGATTACGCGGCTAGATTACGCAAGTCTAACGGAAAAGTGGTGCGCTACGCCGGTCCAATAATGCGCCGATGTACGTGAATCTGGGCCACACTACTTAAAATGTTAAAAATAAAAAAGTATAATTTATATAAGTACAGCAGTGTTAAAAGCACATATCACATTAAATCGGCTGTAGATGAATGGAATTTCGGCCGGTTCAACAGGAACCAGCTGAGATTTGATCCATCTATGGGCAGGCTGATTGTACCCAAGCCAATCCATCGATTGACTTGGGTACAACCAGCATGTCAAATTTTTAGAATGCATTTACAGCTGTAAGAAAAAAATCATTTCAGTTAAGCTTTAGCTTTAAACTTCCACAATACTTGGCATGTGTGTATTTAACCACTTAAGACCATTTGGCTGGCCAAAGACCAGGCCACTTTTTGCGGTTCGGCACTGCGTCGCTTTAACTGACAATTGCGCGATCGTGCGACATGGCTCCCAAACTAAATTGATGTCCTTTTTTTCCCACAAATAGAGATTTATTTTGGTGGTATTTGATCACCTTGCGTTTTTTTTTTTTTTTGCGCTATAAACAAAAATAGAGTGACAATTTTGAAGAAAAATTCAATATTTTTTACCTTTTGCTATAATAAATATGCCAAAAAAATATATTAAAAAAAAATAATTTTAGTTTAGGCCGATACGTATTCTTTGACATATTTTTGGTAAACAAAAAAAATCACAATTAGTGGTTTGTGCAAAAGTTGTAGCGTTTACAATATAGGGGATCGTTTTATGGCATTTTTATTAATAGTTTTTTTTTTACTAGTAATGGTGGTGATCAGCGATTTTTATCGTGACTGCGACATTATGGCGGACACTTCGGACACTTTTGACACCATTTTTGGACCATTATCATTTTTTACAGCGATATACAGTGCTTTAAAAATGCACTGATTACTGTAAAAAAATTACACTGGCAGTGAAGGGGTTAACCTGTAGGGGCACTGAAGGGGTTAAGTGTGTCCTAGGAAGTGATTCTAACTGTTAGGGGGCGTGGCTACGAGTGACACATCACTGATCGCTGTTCCGGATGATAGGGAACAGACGATCAGTAACATGTCACTGGGAAGAATGCAGGGATGTTTTTACACTGACATTTCACCTTTCTTTATCTCTGTGAGCCGATCACGGGGACGGTCACGGAGCTCGCGGCGCGCGCAACCACATGGTGGAAAATGAATGGGGACGTACCTGTATTTCCATTTGCCCAGCCATGCCATTCTGTCAAAGTTAAAAGGTGTGTGGTGGCCCTTAAACGGTTAATGCAGTTTTAAATATCAAAGTCGACAAAGATGTATTTGTCACGGTAAGTGCATGCATACTATGTAATTTGTAACACTTTTCCAGGTTTTTTCATTACCTCATTTAGAGATCAGAGTACTCCCCTGATAATTTTTACACAACTTTCATTCCAGATTGATGTGGCCATCTTTTCCAGGCACTATCCAGGGTCAGCATCTACTTCCTGGACTGAGATGCTGGTTCAGAGATGACACAATCATGTATATTTGAGTGCTATGCAGATCTTGACTATGTTAGAAAAAATTAAAAATAAACCTTGACACAGATCTGCCCCTGCTACAACCTCTCAACTATATGACTTTCTAAAATGTGAATGTGGAGATTGAGGAAATGCTTCCTCTTGCCAGCTGCAGAGTGATAAAATCATCTCGGCCTAGACAAATGCATTGAGAAGAACTTAAGTAATGCTTTTTAGTGATAAAAGTTAAAGCTTTTCTGAAAATGTATGCTGTTGTTGTATGTTGTGTCAGAATATATTCATGCAGACCTGTAAAGTTATAATAAGGTCAACTTTAACATGAAAAATATATCTGATGCTAGGTCTTTAAAATCATGTTCCAAATTAATACAATAAATGACAAAAAAATAAAAAATAAATTGAAAGTGCAGCTGTTTAACACACAGTGCAACTATTTCTGTAATTATTTACAAGATGATGGAAGATTATGTTCCTTTTAGACAATATTGTTTTTAAGAATGATTTTACAGATGCAGAGCCTCTGAAATATTAGTAAATCCCTTTCTAAGTGTGTTTTTATGACTTGCCGCCAATTTTTACTCCTCATTACCTGATGCTTGAGTTTTCTCCATATCCCTGCAGGCTCAATGTGCAGCAATTTCATCTGCTACCTATTTTCTTTCCACCAGGGGACCATTTTTGTTGGCTTTGGGGAAATCGTGGCATCCAGAAGAGTTCAACTGTGCTCACTGTAAGAAAAATATGGCGGAGATGGGCTTTGTCCAGGAGAAAGGTGCTCTCTATTGTGAAACTTGTTATGAGAAGTTCTTTGCACCAGATTGTGCCCGTTGCCAAAGGAAGATTCTTGGCGTAAGTCATTTTAATTTAAAAATGTGTGTGATGAAATGGGTATCAACATGTCATCAAAATAAAATAAAAAAAGCTGGCCCTAATTTCATTACTTAAGGACCGCCGCACGACGATATACGCCGGCAGAATAGCACAGATGGGCACAGGGACATATATACGTTCGTCCCCTTTAAGAGCCCAGCCGTGGGTCGCGAGCGTGCTGCCGGAGGACAGCTCGTGACCCGGCCCAAAGCTCCGTGACTGCGCCCACAGGACCGACGAACCCGATCGCCGTGGGTGTCCCACGATCGGGTCACAGGAGCTCAAGAACGGGGAGAGTTGAGTGTAAACAAACCTTCCCCGTTCTTCTCTGTGGCAATGTCAGTGATTGTCTGTTCCCTGATATAGGGAACGACGATCACTGACGTCACACGTCCAGCCCCGCCCCCCTGCAGTTAGAAACACATGAGATCACACTTAACCCTACATCGCCCCCTAGTGGTTAACCCCTTCACTACCAATGTAATTTTCACCGTAATCAGTGCATTTTTATAGCACTTTTCGCTGTGAAAATGACAATGGTCCCAAAAATGTATCAAAAAATGCCATAAAACTATCTCCTATTTTGTAAACGCTATAAATATTGCGCAACCCATTTTTTTTACCAAAAATAGGTAGAAGAATACGTATCGACCTAAACTGAGGGAAAAAAAAAATATGTTTTTTTTTGTATCTTCTTGGGGATATTTATTATAGCAAAAAGTAAAAAATATTGAATTTTTTTCAAAATTGTCGATATATTTTTGTTTATAGCACAAAAAATAAAAACCGCAGAGGTGATCAAATACCACCAAAAGGAACCTTTATTTGTAGGAAAAAAAGGATGCAAATTTTGTTTGGGAGCCACGTCGCACGACCGCGCAATTGTCAGTTAAAGCGACGCAGTGCCGAATCGCAAAAAGGGGCAAGGTCCTTAACCTGCATATTGGTCCGGGTCTTAACCGGTTAATACAGCTTTCACTTTATTTATAACAGAGATGCTCTGTCAATTTTTTTTTTTTTTAATCAGATCCTTTTTTTTTAATTTTTATATGCAAACAACATTGAGACAATACAGACAAATTATACAAACAACATCACATTAAACAACACACAACCCAAGAAAAAAAAAAAAAAAAAAAGGGGGGGGAGCCATCAAACCACCCCACCTATACAACCCCCACCTTGCTCTTGGAGTATGTATGGAACAAAAAAAGATACCTAAGCTTTGTTTTTTTTCTCATCAAAATAACAAATGCATACTTGCCAGCTCTTTGCAGTGGTTTAGCACAGAACAGCCCAGATTCTCCTCTTCTCGGGGCTGCTGGTTTTTCCAGCTTGTTCTTCCGACAGACCCACATGCACACGGGCTGAATTTGGGCTTTTTTTTATTAACGGTAAATGTCTCCAGACATTTGGCCCATGTGTACCCGGCTTTAACCACTTGACCACTGGCACTTAAACCCACTTAATAACCAGACCAATTTTTAGCTTTCGGTGCTCTCACATTTTGAATGACAATTACTCAGTCATACAACACTGTAACCAAATTAAATTTGTGTCCTTTTTTTCACACAAATAGAGCTTTCTTTTGGTGGTATTTAATTACCTCTGCAGTTTTTATTTTTTTCGCTATAAATGAAAAAAGAACAACAATTTTTGTAAAAAAATGAATTTTTCTTCATTTCTATTAACATTTTTTTGCAAAAAAGTAATTTTTCTTCATAAATTTGGCCAAAAATGTATACTGCTACATATCTTTGGTAACAAAAAAAATTGTGGATATTATTTAGTCTGGGTGAAAGTTATAGGGTCTACAAACTATGGTGCCAATTACTGAAAATTGATCAATTTGATCACACCTGATGTGATGACAGCCTATGTCATTTCTTGAGACCCTAACAAGCCAGTAAAGTACAAATACCCCCCAAATTACCCATATTTGGAAAGTAGACATTCCAAGGTATTTAGTAAAAGGCATAGTTAGTTTTTTGAAGTTGTCATTTTTTTCCCACAATTCTTTGCAAAATTACGATTTTTTTTTCACACCATGTTGTCATTATAACAGGTTATTTCTCTTACATGGCATGTACATTCCACAAATGACACCCCAAAATATATTCTGCTGCCCCTCCTGAGTATGGCGATACCACATGTATACAACTTTTACACAGCCTGGCCACATACAGAGGCCCAACACCGAAGTAGCAACTTCAGGTGTTCTAGGAGCATAAATTACACATCTAATCTCTCAACCACCTATTACAATTTTGAGGGCCCTGGAGCACCACAATGGAAACGCCCACAAAGTGACCCCATTTTGGAAAGCTAACACCCCAATGTATAATCTATGTGGCATAATGAGTCTTTTGAATGGTTCATTTTTTTTCAGATGTTTTTGGAAAATGTGGAAAAAATGAAAACACATTTTTTTTTTACACAAAGTTGGCCATTTATAGGATATTTCCAGCACATAGCATGTACATAGCAAAAATGACATCCCAAAATATATTCTGCTGCTCCTCCTGAGTATGGCGATACCAGATGTGTGAGCTTTTTTTAACAGCCTGGCCACATAGAGGCCCAACATCCAAGAAGCACCATCAGGTGTTCTAGGGACATAAATTACACATCCAATTTTCTTACAATCTATCACATTTTTGAAGGCCCTTCATATTTCTAACACAGCATGCACATACCAAGAATTACACTCTAAAATACATTCTGCTGAGTAATGGGTAAAAGAAAAAAAAAAGATTACCTGTGGTTTTAGTAGTGGAATTGTCCACAGGAGGAGAGCCCTGATCCAGGCAGCAGGTAGGGACCTGGAACACTGTGGTGGCACTGGTGGCGCTGATGTGGCACTGCAGTGGCGCAGGTGGAACTGATGGGCAAAGGTGGCACTGGTGTGCACTAGTGTGGCTCTGGTTGCACTACTGTATCTCTAGGGTCACTGATTAGCAGGTGGCACTGGTGCGCACAGGCAGTGGTGCAGGTGGAACTGGTTGCACTGGTGTTGCTCTGGTGGCACTGATGAGAACACAGGCAGCACTGGTGGGCACAGGCGGCACTGGTGGGTACAGGTGGCACTGGTGGGCACAGGTGGCACTGAAGTGGCAATGCAATGGCGCAGGTGGAACTGATGGGCAAAGGTGGCATTGGTGTGGCTCTTGTGGCAGAGGCGGCACTGGTGGGCAGAGGCGGCACTGGTGGGCACAGGCGGCACTGGTGGGCACTGGCGGCACTGATGTGGCACTGCAGTGGTGCAGATGCGCACTGATGGGCACAGGTGGCACTGATGGGCACAGGCGGCACTGATGGGCACAGGTGGCACTGGGGTGGCACAGATGTGGCACTGCTGAGGCACTGAAATGCACTTACAGTTGTCTCTAATTGCTCTCCTCTCATGCTGCATCTGTGTGAGGAGAGGAGAGCGATGAACTCAAACTGACCCCTTGTCCCTGTTCGTTTACATTTGTGACCGCGCCGTCCAATGACGGCGCAATCACGTGGTAAAGGGCCGCTGTCATTGGCCTTTACCGCGATCCTTGTTGCCCAGGGTCCCGTGAACCCAGCGAGCACAGATGATCGCATATGCTCGCCCAAGGGGGCGCACGGGAACGATTCTTTGGGAGGACGTCGATGGACCGCATTGTAGCCGTAATTCAGCTATGGGGCGGTGATTAAGTGGTTAAAAATGTCAGGTCTTGGACAGTCAATTGTATGTTAATGTTCCCTCAGATTGTCCCTCTATTTTCACTTTGAAATTGTTCAGATAAGCTTGCAGTCCTGCATATAAATCTGTTCCAAATAAACAACTCAAAAGGTAATTATATCTATATATATATATATATATATATTTTTTTTTTTTAATTTGTAGGTATGCTGTATTAATGCGAACACATAAACATATAGGGCCAGATTCAGGTAGAAGTTACGCGGCTTATCTGTAGATAAGCTGCGTAACTTCTAACCTACGCCGTCGTATCTGTTTTCTGTATTCAGAAAACAAGATAGGCCGGGATTGAGTTCAGATACGAGCGGCGTAATTGTATTCCGCTGTCGTATCGGAACTGCAATTTTAAAATGGCCGCTAGGGGGTTCCCGCTGATTTACACCGAGAATATGTAAATCAGCGAGATACGCCAATTCACGATCGTACGCGGGCCCGACGCAGTGACTTAACGACGTTCCCGTAAGAGATACGCGGCGTAAAGAAAAACATGCCCCCTAGGTGGCGCATCCTATGTTAAGTATGGCAGTCGTTCCCGCGTCGAATTGAAAACGTTTCACGTCGTTTGCGTAACTCGTCCGTGAATGGGGATTGACGTTCACGTAGAAAACACCGTCCTAATGTGGAGCATGCGCACTGGGATACATTGACGGCCGGCGCATGCACAGTTTGTTCGCCGTGGGATCGCGCCTAGTTTAAATACTACACGCCCCCTACCTGCCCAATTTGAATTCCGCTGGCCCATTTTCGCTACGCCGCCGCAACTTTAGGAGCAAGTGCTTTGTGAATACAGTGCTTTCTCCTAAAGTTTCGGCGGAGTAACGCAAATGAGCAACGTTACGCCAGAATAAAGATTCGCCCATCTACCTAAATCTGGCCCATAGTGGGTGTTTTTCACATTTCACTGCAAAAGTGTAACATCACTTTGAATTCCACAGTATATCCACCATTCAGGCATGTTTTCATAGCAACTGTATATTATAGCAACTGCAGATGACAACACAGACACTTAAGGCTATCTGCTTTCTCTATGGAGACATTTGATCCACAAGTATCTGGTGCTTGTGTAATGATTTAGAGGATCTGTGTAAGCCAAATTGTCTTATCTGCAAATCAACTGCTTAAATAATAGGGATTTAATTATGTAGTTGTGTCTCCTGAGCTTGCTCCAGAACCTTTTCAGACATGGCCATGTAAATTGGTTCAATAGCATAAGGTATAATATATATTACATGATGTGAATCTATTAGCACTGCTCCCTAGTGCATGCTTCTATACAATAGATATATGACAATTGAATGTGTCTCTGCTGTAGCTGGAAATGATCACGAAGAAAGTTTAAATCGTGCAATAAATAGGCCTACAACTCTTTTGCATAGATTGTGTGTTTTATAGATAAGTCAGATGAAATCTGCAAAGATTTTGGCCAGTTCAGATGTGACGTTAATCAACTGTCTGCTACTAATGTTTATTCGACGGCATATCCAGCCCAGCTGGAATAGTCATCTGTAAGAGTGCAGGAAACTTGTAACACTTCATCTTTCTTTCTACCAGTCTCAACACATTTCCTAACTATTTGACCAGCAACCCAATGAGATTCATGTTTTTTTTTTAAATGCAGGTCAAGATTTGCAGCAAAATCGCTGCAAATTGGTGAAGCTAAATAACACATTAAATTAATTGCTGGTTTATATTTTCAACATGCATTGTTTTATGGCCATCATACAGTAATCACTCTTAAGGGTAAAATGAGTGTTGGCAAGCTACAGTGGTAATTCATTCAACCCTGAGCATTGCATAATGACTACAATATAAAACTAAACCTAAAAACATATTAATCATTTTTTTAGTTGCAGGTGTGATGCAGTAGAAGGATCAAGAGACCCTGACCTACTGCAAAAAAGGAAAATTTATTATCAAATACTTACCGTAATTTTCCTTTCCTGATAGGCTCCATGGCAGCATACGTGTGGGTAGGCCCCGCCTCCTTAACTACCCATTAGGACCCCTCCCTATAAATTTCAGCTGTGGGCTCTCAGCCGTGTTCCGTAACTAGCCGACTCCAAGCATTGGGAGGGACTCCTGCTGCCATGGAGCCTATCAGGAAAGGAAAATTACGGTAAGTATTTGATAATAAATTTTCCTTTTTCCTGACTGGCTCCATGGCAGCATACGTGTGGGAAATAACTCGCTAAACACACCCGGGTGGGCAAAATGCTGAGGCAAGAAAATTGTATTTAACACTGTCGACTGACAGCACTTGTAAACCAAAATTTAGTGAAGATAAAGCAGCCGGCTCAACACAATAGTGAGAAACAAAAGTATTGATTGACGACCACGAAGCCGTTCTACATAGAACATCAGGTGCGACATGACGTGAGGCTGCCCAGGAAGTTGAAATGCTTCGAGTTGAGTGTGCAGACACTGCCTCTGGAGGAGCCATGCCCTTGGCTTTGTATGCCCTCTGGATGGTTTGAACTATCCATGCTGCAATGGATCTGATTGAAGCCTGTTTCCCTTTGTTCTTTACATGAAGAATGAAAAGAAAGTCTGTTTTCCTAAAAGATTCTGTCATTTCCAGATATTGACATAATGTGTGACCTACATCAAGGGGATGAACAGTTTAAACTTCAGACAATCCAAAAGTGGGCAGCACAATTTCATGATTTTCATGGAAAATGGGTGTAACTTTAGGATTTGAGCCCAGCATAGGAATTAATACTGCTCTATCTGGAAAGAAGGTCAAGAATGGTTCCTTTGAACCCAGATTTCTGATGTCAGAGACTCTTTTAGCTGAAGTGACCGCTACTAAAAAGGCAGTTTTGAGTGTAAGATCTTTAGCTGATAGTGGTTTATCCGGACCAGAGCTGATCGTGGTAAGATAGTCCAGGACAAGAGGTAGATCCCATTTAGGGAACCTCGGCATTCTTCGGGGTCTAAGCCAGATGGCGCCCTTGAAGAACTGGCAGACCAAAGGATGATTGGCCCAAGAGATTCCAGAAAATGCAGAGATGGCTGAGATTTGTACTCAGAGAGAACTGCCTGCTAACGGTAAGTCCAAACCCGTTTGTAAAAAAACTGAGTATGTCTTGGACCTCTGGGGAACTGCAAGGTTTTTCCTCTGGAAGACATGTGATCTGTAAATTTTGACCAGATACGCTCATAAACATTGTTGGTACTATTTCTTCTAACGTTAAGAAGAGTTGAAATGGCTTCTTCTGGACATTCTAACGCTTTAAGCCTTCCCCTCTCAAGAACCACACCCTGAGATGCAGATGAGCTGGACATGGGTGCAACGTTGAGCCCTGAAAGAGGAGATCCGGTCTGAGGGGAAGAGGGATCGAGTCCCGGTAACTGAGAAGCGTTAGTAGTGAAAACCATGGCCTGTTGGGCCAAAATGGGATCACTGCCAGGATTTCTGCATCCTCTGATCTGAGACGGCAAAGAAATTGAAGGATCACAGGCACTGGTGGAAAGGCATATGCTTTGCTGAATTTCCATCGATCTGTGAGAGCATCTATCCCATAGGCTTGGGGATCTCGGAACCTAGCATAGTACTTTGTCAACTTGTGGTTGCATACAGATCCACCTCTGGGGACACTCCCAGAGTCAGAAGCCAATTGAACACTTCTATGTGTAGAGACCATTCGTTGTTGTTTAATTGTACGCGTGATAGAAAGTCCGCTTGAACCTTCTGGACCCCCGGAATGTACACTGCCGAGATGTTGGCTAGGTTCTTCTAAACCCAATTCATGATTGGAGTAAGGCTGTGGGTTGCACCCTGCTTCCTTATGTAAGCAACAGCGGTTGTGTTGTCCAGTCTGGGCATCACAGAGGAGTCTGACAATAGATGACGAAAGGACTTGAGTGCCTGGAAGGCAGCTCGCAGCTCCAGAATATTGGAAACAGTTCCTTGTGAAGGTATGTTCCACCTGCCTTGGGCTATTTCTGTCAAGCAATGAGCGCCCCAGCCCTGATTACTGGCATCTGAGGTTATTGTAATCCAAATGATAGGATGGATCGAATGACAGTTGCAGAGATTCTTCCCCTGAAGCCACCACAGAAGAGATTCTATCATGAGTTGAGTGAGCATGATGCGTTGACTCTTTCAGGGAGAATCCCATTGCTGGAGAAACCCTTTTTGGAATGGGCGAGTGTGCCACTGAGCCCTCTTCACCATAGGAATGGTGGCTG
The DNA here is from genome assembly GCA_029574335.1 of Rana kukunoris. Lineage (NCBI taxonomy): Eukaryota > Metazoa > Chordata > Amphibia > Anura > Ranidae > Rana > Rana kukunoris. The sequence continues at coordinate 493,014,686 of CM056049.1, read as the reverse complement.
CCATGGTGTCAATTACCTTCAAACATTGAAGAGCAGATAGGTGAGGAGCAGCGAGTGTTTTGCGGATCCTGTCCCGGACTATAGTAACCTTTTCTTTGGGCAATGAAATGGTGCCTTCTACTGTGTTGAAGAGGGCACCTAGAAACACCAGAGATTGTGTTGGAACAAGATGACCCTTTACCAAATTCAATAGCCATTCGAATTCTTGGGGAGTGGCAACTACTATGTCCCTGTGTTCCAGGAGTTAACATCTGTCTTGAGGTAGAAGTAAGAGATCGTCCAGTAAAGAAGACAAACTCCCTTCACTTGGAGGAGAGCCACCACGGCTAACAGAACTTGGGAGAACACCTGAGGTGACGTTGTGAGACCAAATGGTAGGCAGGTGAACTGTAAGTGTTGATTGCCTACCGCAAAGCGCAGATACATTTGATAGTCTGCCTGCCACTGGAACGTGGAAGTATGAGTCTTACAGGTCCATTGACACTAACCAATCTCCTGGATGGACTGACTGCTGGATTGTCAATAGTGACTCCATTTTGAATTTCTTTCCGAATAATCGGTTGAGATGAGAAAAGTCTATTACTGGTCTCCAGGTACTGTTCTTTTTCTGTACCATAAACAAAGAGTACATGTCTTTCGCCTCGTTCGCCTTCTGGAACAGTAATGGCTGCGCCTTGAGTTACTAAAGAGCTTGCATAAGCCAATAGGATTTGTTTCTTTTCTTCTGTACATACGAGATTTGTAGGCTTCATTCTGAACCTGGGGTTGCTGTTGAAGACCCAGGTGTGGCCTGAAGAGACCGTCTTGACGGTCCAAAAATCTCAAATTGAGGCCACCCAATTTTAGAGAGACTTTTCAGTAGACTCATGATTACTAGAAGGAGTACTCTTAGTTTGCTTCTAGAAAGAAGACTGTCTGGATTTCCAGGGCCTTGAAGATTCATGACCAGGCCTGTACCTACGTGCTTCCCTTGCACGGTCTGTATTTTGTGCTCTGAAAAAAGAAGTGCGTTTTTGATTTTGTAAACGCCTATCCTGAAGGAGGAACCCCGACTTACCACCTGTGGCTAGGGAAATGGCACTATCGAGTTTATTGCCAAAGAGAGAAGAGCCCTTAAAGGGAATGAGGCACCAAGCTTGCTTTGAAGCTGGATCCGCCGACCAGGGATGAAGCCATACGGCACAACAGGTAGTGACTGCTGACAACATTACTTGAGCCACTAGGTGAATAACATTAATAGAGGCCTCCCCAAGGAAGGCCGATGCTAGACTGATTTGCTAGATAGGAGAGCTCTTAGCCATTTCTTCAGAGATACTTCTGAGGGAATCATTCACATTGTCTGACCATGCCTCTAAGGCTTTTGAGATGGCTGCTAAAGCCAGAAATGGTTTACAGACTGATCCTGCTGTCATGTAGATTCTCTTCAGGTCTGAATCAATCCGTCTCTCTAGAGCAGGGGTCCTCAAACTATGGCCCTCCAGTTGTTCAGGAACTACATTTCCCATCATGCTCAGTCATGTCTGTGAATGTCAGAGTTTCACAATGCCTCATGGGATTTGTAGTTCCGCAACAGCTGGAGGGCCGTAGTTTGAGGATGCCTGCTCTAGAGGATCTTTAAAATAAACCGTATCTCCCAGGGGGAAGGGTTACATATCGCAGCAAACGCATCAAAGCTGCATCAACTAATGGAGCAGAGTCAAGATGTTTCACGCCTTCCTCTTAAAAGGATATCATTTTGCAATTTTTGAATGCATAGAGGTTTTTTTTTTGTTTTTTTTATCAGGTGTACCCCATTCTTCTGAGATAATTGCACCTATTTTTGTGACAAATGGAAAATAATGTCGCTCCTTATTGAGCTGTTTAAAAGTTTTCTTTGTCTGAGAGGAGAGATAATTGGATCTTCCAATTTTAAAACTTCCTTGACTGCTTTCACTAAAGCAGGAACTAGGGCATAATCAGAGCCTATTCCTGGATCATCCACTTCTGACCCACTCTCTGAGGGATGGCTGGTTTGAGCGACTTCAAAAGTCTCATGCATTTGTCCCTGATCCAACAAGGGAATCATTGGGTCTGGAGGAGAATCATGCTGCACTCTGGCATCTCTCTCCTGTAGCGACTTGTCCACGACCCGCTTAACCAATGCTTCTAGGTGTTTGTCTGCACCTTCCCTTTCATTGGCTGCCTTTGAAAAACAACAGTCGCAAAGGGACTTGCTAGCAGGAATCGGAGCCTTGCATCCCCAACAAAATCTCTCTGAACTCGTGCTGTGAGATGAGGGGGTGTGAGGAGTATCCCTACTGGGATGTCCGGATTTTAAACAAATTATGGTGTCTAGGAGATGAGTGCCGGTGGTGCGATTTGGAGGACCCGCTGCATCTGCGGGACTCACTGTGATGTTGGTCAGACCTAGAAGGGCTGGAAAAAAAAGAATAGAGAGAGAGAGACAAGCATAGTCATGGCAATGCCCTACACTCCACTCTCTTCCCCCCCAACAGAAAAAGAAAAACATAGTTTTCCAATTTTTTTATCTGCTGAGAGAGGGCTGACCACTAGGGGGCAGCAAAGCATCCATTATAGCAGAAACACATTGCAGGTGGGAAAATCAAACACCAGATACAAACGACTAAAACACATGCTACATCCGACTGTTCTGAACGAGCACATACCTAAGGTAGTCTCTGTAAATGTACCAGGAAACCGTCGTTTTGAACGATCGATCCCGAGCTTCACAGATTTCCCGACTTTTTTTTTTTTTTAAAGACGGGGATACTCATGCGCATGCGCGAACCAAGCCTCGCTGTCATTCCCGGGTCCGTCTGATCGTAGAACGCAGACGGGAGTCCCGGAAGTAAGAGGGAGCGGCGGCTGGAACGCACAGGAACCAGACGCTTACTGGGCATGCAATCATGAAAAAACAGCATATGGAAAGCAGAAAAAACAAACAACAAACATAAACACTGCTGCCATGAAGGCGATACTGCTTACCACCACCTACGATCGATTCGGCCAGGGACACCGCATCCATACACACACCGGGCTTTCAGCAGATAATGGCCACCTGCACATTGCTAGGTATTCAGGCCTGTGCGCGCTCGTCTCTCCAGTGGAAGACATAATCCAGCTCTTCAGCGCTACTCTGCAATACACTCCATACCCTGCTTAACAGTCAAGGCTTATCGGAGGGATGAGACACCATCATCATCATCGGCCGATCTTGATCGTAGGAACAATCGTCTTCAGGTAGGAGAACCAAACACATGGTCCTACGGAGGAGGACAAAAAAGGAACACGGCTGAGAGCCCACAGCTGAAATTTATAGGGAGGGGTCCTAATGGGTAGTTAAGGAGGCGGGGCCTACCCACACGTATGCTGCCATGGAGCCAGTCAGGAAAAATGTTTTATGCTTCTGCATGAATTCAGACTTGAAAACTTTTATTATTTTTGTAAATGCTTTTAAAAGGGAAGTGTGGGATTAGGAAGAAAAAAAAACCAAAACAATCATGCTCACCTAGGTAGACAGGGCCAGTACAAGGCAGGGGCCGAAGGTGCGAGTGCACTGGGCGATACCATTTTGTCTAGGGGGGGGGAGAAAGCCGAAGGTGAAGTATTGCCCCACAGCTGCCAGTACAGTGACCTCTGTGTCATGGCCAGCGCGGGCAGCGGCACTGTATAAATTGTGTGCCGACTGCGCTTGCCGCTCCTGCAGCCAGGACCTTCACCTTCCGCCCCGGCTCCCTTCCCTGCTTCACCGTTTACTCCCCTACGGGGGAGTCTTAGTCCCTCCCTGCCAGCGGCGTGACGTCACTCCGCTCACGGCCGGAGGCGAGGGGGGAGATGGAGGACTCAGCGCAGGGAGCTGTGTCGGCACTGCCTGTGATATGACTTACAGCCAGGGAGCTAGAGAGGAGGAGCCGCCGACGAGGACTAGTCTCGAGGAGCCTGCCTGTGCTACAAAACGGACTACTGAACTTAAAGTAAGCAGAACCTGTTAGAGCAGGTAATAAAATGGCTGGATTGGGGAGGCTGACTGAGGTGACCAGCACTTTATTCATATAAAAAATGTCAGATAAAAAAATGTTTTGTGTTATTTTAAATGAGCCATGCTTGCCATCTCTGACTGGCAAAAAAAAAAAACATCAATTGCAACCTCACTGTGCCCATTGAATGCAGCCACTGTGCCCATCAAACGCCACCACTGTGCCCATCAAACGCCACCACTGTGCCCATCAAATTCTGCCACTGTGCCCACCAAATTCTGCCACTGTGCCCATCACACGCAGCCACTGTGCCCATCAAATGCCACCACTGTGCCCATCAAATTCTGCCACTGTGCCCATCAAATTCTGCCACTGTGCCAATCACACGCAGCCACTGTGCCCATCAAACGCAGCCACTGTGCCCATCAAAGGCCACCAATGTGCAGATCAAACTCAGCCACTGTGCCCATCAAATGCCACCACTGTGCCCATCAACTGCCACCACCATGCCCATCAAATGCCGCCACTGTGCCCATCACACGCAGCCACTGTGCCCATCAAACGCCACCACTGTGCCCATCAAACGCCACCACTGTGCCCATCAAACGCCACCACTGTGCCCATCAAATGCAACCAGTGTGCCCATCAAATGCAACCACTGTGCCCATCATATGCAACCACACTGCCCATCACACGCAGCCACTGTGCCCATCACACGCAGTCACTGTGCCATGAATTGTCACCACTGTGCCCATCAAACACAGCCACTGTGACCATCAATTGCTGCCAGTGTGTGCCCATCAATTGCCACCAGTGTGCCCATCAATTGCCACCAGTGTGCTGCCAGTTTGCCCCATCATTTGCCACCAGTGGGCTGCCAGTTTGCCCCATCATTTGCCGCCAGAGTGCTGCCAGTTTGCCTCATCAATTGCCGCCAGTGTGCCCTCCCTGCCTGGCACTTACCTGTCTTGGTCAAATCTATCGCTTCAGCCAATCAGGTGACCGATAACCAGACCTGGTGCACCTGATTGGCTGAGAGGTGGGTCAGTGTTAGAGAGGCGATTCCCTAACACTGCACTACTAAGCAGATAACGCACAGCAGTGCGCCCACTGCTTAACAATTTGGAAGCCTATTAGAGCCCACAGGCTCTAATTAGGAAGCCTATTAGAGCCTATGGATCTAATCAGGCACTTCCAAATACACCCCCGCCGCTGTAATTCAGATGCCTGGCGCCAGTCACCTAAATAGTGGACGGCAGCGGCGACAATAGATAGATTCATGCAATGAATCTATCTATTGTTGATTGATGGGTGCAGGTGAGAGGGGGCGGCGCATCACAATGTCTTGCTTGGAATCTAGGAGCCAGCTAAAAAAACGCACCCCGTCCCGCCAAGCTTGCGTGCAGAAGCGAACGCATGCGCGAGTAGCGTCCGCATATGTAAACGGTATTCAAACCACAGGTATGAGGTATTGCCACGATTGGTAGAGCGAGAGCAATAATTCTAGCCCCAGACCTCCTCTGGAACTCAAAACTTGCAACCTGTAGAAGTCGCCATTCCACGAGCGGACGCAATTTTGAAGCGTGACATGTTGGGTATCAATTTACTCAGCATAACATTATCTTTAACAATATAACAAATAATTGGGCTCACTCTACTGTTGTCTTATTTTTTTATTTAAAAAAGGTGTATTTTTTCCCCCAAAAAATGTGCTTGTAATGCCACTGCGCCAATATGGTGTGACATAAAGTATTGCAACGACCTCCATTTTATTCTCTAGGGTGTTAGAATAAAAAATATATATAATGTTTGGGGGTTCTAATTAGAGGAAAGGAGATGGCAGTGAAAACAGTGAAAAAACACATTAGAACTGCTGTTTTGCTACTTGTAATGTAATGTAACCTGTAATGCCAACTGCCACCACAACATGGCGCCAGATCACAGAAGGAAGCTGAGGTCTGCAGAAGGTCGCAAAGCTGCGGCCTCAATTACCGGCCGGCCTGCGCCTGGCGATAATTGAGGCCGCGGCTTTGCGGCCTTCTGCAGACCTCAGCTTCCTTCTGTGAAGGCTGCAAAGCCGCGGGCCTCAATTACCGGCCAGCGCGATCGTGGCGGGCCCGCGATCCCGCCCCGCGCCGGCCGGTAATTGAGGCCACGGATTTGCGGCCTTCTGTAGCCCTAAGCTTCCCCAGGCCCCAAGTCACAATTTCTTGTCGCAATTGCGACCGGGTGCCCGGATTTTGTCGAGGCCTGCTATATAGAGCATGTTTGTTGTCAAGCGGTTGGAATACATACCCAAAACTTTTTTTCTGTTGATAGGGTTTGCTACATCCAGGGATGCAGGACCAAGATAGGGTTACATTTTCTCCCTCACCCCTCAACCTTTTTATGGGTGGTGGGAGTGATCTTGCATCTATGGTGGTGGCATTCCATTCATGTCTTACATTAAGATTTATTAACATTACATTGATGACCTGATTTTTGTATGTAATAGTAAAATTGGTAATTTTTTTTCTGACCTACCTCATTGACAACCATGTGAATTTAATATTTACTGGCCATATGAATACCAAGGATGTATTCTTCCCTGATTAGAGGGTGAACATGGTAGGGTTATTAAGTAATTATTAAATTGGGCATTTTCAATGTATTTGTAGTGACATCCCTGTTAGGTATTTTTTACACTTTCAATGTGTATGTAGTGAGGATAATAAGTTTGAAAATGAGGCTTCTTTGGTTTACCAATGATTTAAAGCGGGGGTTCACCCAAAAAAAATCTCACAACTCGGCTGAATGTAATGTTAAAAACAAATTTGGGGGTAAACCCCCGCTTTAAGGACAGAAGGTATTCTCAATCAACACTGAGGACATGCAAAGGCAAAAATGTAATTAATAATATAATTGATACTTACCTATTTTGTTTAATGATCTAGCTTATGCTGAGATACTAGGGAAGGGGAATGTATTTAGAAGAGCTCCCACTTTAGGAAATAACCTTTCTCCTAGGTACTTTGACCCTGGAACTAAGCAGTCTGCAACTTTGTTACATTTTAAAGTGAACATCCATTGTGGAGCTAATAATTGTCCCTGTTGCTCAAACATTTTGAGAGAAGATACTCTGTGGTCTATGGTATTGCAAAGCTCTGTATATTTGTGATTACTTGTGAGATTTGTTCTATCCAGTATGTGGGTAGAACTGCCAGAGCTGTGAGGTTGTCTTTGGATTTTTTAATTGTACAATAAAGAAACCAGTGTCTTATTGGTTTGTGGTCATCCATACAAGGTTTTTCCATGCACATGGGCAATATGTAAAAATACTGGTATTAGGGTCACATCAGAGCTTAGTCACAATGTAGTAGTGAAAAAATGATGGTGTCCAGGTGTGGCTCTGTTGCTTTTGCGCTCCAACTGCTGTTCACCAAGAGGTAATTATGAAATTTTCATATGAAATGTGTCAATTCACTAAAGCTGGCCATGGATAGATAAAATTTGTAATGAAAATCTTAGGATTGTGTAATTCGAAATGTAGTTCGATAGATTTCATTTGCTTTTAACATTTGATTTTGGAGAGGGTGGACTTAATGAATAAAACCACATACACTGTTACATTGTTCACTGAAGAATAATTTTCTTGCTCCTTCCAATTTTCTCATCATTGTGGTCAAAAACATACATTGATATGACCCACTAATGATTAGAGAACTTTCTTAGAACAATAATTTCCTATTTTCTTTTTTTTTTTTTACAATTCTACACATCTATGGCCATCTTAAACTATTGTAAATAGTTTTAAAAGTGTTTTTTTGCCCTGAACATTATAAACATATGCAAGAAACAAATGGAAATTTAGTTTTAGTAGTTTGACCATTTAAAGAAACCTTTCACGAAGTGCACATAGTACTAAAATCCAAACTGTATATGCAAAAGAAATGGTAAAATCTAAGCTAAAAATACAGTAGCTATTTATAGCATAATAATATTTAATATAGTACTGCTAGCCCTCAAAATTTCCACTTGCCTACTAGCATTTGGCGAGTGGATTTAAGCTGGGGGCGAGTGATGACAGGGCTACATGACCAATCTCCCTCCAATCTGTGCCTACACTTAGAGTCCCGATGAGATTGGCGGCCGAAGAGGAAAGGTGCATGCTCGGGAAAAGTAGTCTGGTGAGCCGCGCAAAGGCAGAGCAGTACACAGGTGCTCTCCTTACAATTCTCATTAAGCCATGGGACCTAACAGTATGACCTCTCTGAGCCTGCCCCCCCTCCCCCGACCAATGTAGCTGGAGAGCACAAAGTAATGAGTGACGTGGAGGATTGCGAAAATTGCCACTCCGGTGCAGCGCTCACTGAAAGTTGCCCTGACATGAGAGCGGCAGCCTTCCAGTTTGTGCAGTTTTCTTCTCCGTGTGCTCTATGTAAGTGTCCAACAGTTCAGCCTGAGCACTGCAAACAGACTGGTCTCAATGTGTGCTGTGCGGTGTCAGTGTGAGCTGTGCTATGGTGTCAATGGCTTTGCAGTTGTGTGGATCTTGGCACTGGATTGTACTCCCTCCCGCTGTGCTGCAGCTCTTCTCCTCACTGCCAGCCTGAATAAAAGGGGGAAATGGGGACATGCAAGCGTGGAGCCGGACACACAGGTTCCTGATGATGAGAGAGAGAGAATGGGATTTGTAGAGGAGACAGCAAGAGAATGGGGAAGAGACCCAGTTCTAGTGCCCTGTCCCTCTGGTCTGACCCCAGTGCCCTGTCCCTCTGGTCTGACCCCAGTGCCCTGTCCCTCTGGTCTGACCCCAGTGCCCTGTCCCTCTGGTTTGACCCCAGTGCCCTGTCCCTCTGGTCTGATCCCAGTTCCCTGTCCCATTTTGTTAAAAGTTGTTGGTAATATTTAATTTTGTAACTTGATTATGCATAAAACATTTAACAGTGTCATTCCATGAGATAATCTATGAGGGCGTGTTTACAGGTGCAATTAGGTGCAGGGCAGTGTATGAATTAAGTGGGGCAACTAGTGGCGAGTAACTCTTGAGGCCTGGCAAGTAGCTCAGGACTTGAAATTGTGAGCCCTGAGTACTGCTATGCATGCCACAGGGCTTTACCGTCTAAGAGTAAAATATTACTGTGCACTGATGGCTTATGATTAGCATTGAAGGGTTACAACTCTGCATGCGAGCACCTTGACAACCACATCTTTATTGATCCAGAAAATTAATCTGCATTACCAGAAATAAACACTTTTTAAAAATGAAGAGTCAGCTGGGCTGTGGATGCTTCAATTATTAATTAGATTCTCATGTAACTGGTTCTCAAGACTCAGCAATGAAAGCTGAGACTTTTGTCTGTAATATATAAAGTGCAAAATACAGTAAGCGTCCACCATTTATATCCAAATTATTTATTGATTAACACTTATTTCTTCATTTAACTTTAATAGGAAGTTATCAATGCGCTGAAGCAAACTTGGCACGTCTCTTGCTTTGTTTGTGTGGCCTGCCATACTCCTATTCGAAATAGCGTTTTTCATTTGGAAGATGGAGATCCCTACTGTGAGAGAGGTGAGTGTGTCAAGTAGGTTTAAATCAAACCCTCATTACACTTCACAGGACACTCAGGTCATTGAAACAGAGCTTTTTACACCCAAGTCTATCAGCTTTTTTGTGTCACTCACCTTGAAAAAAGATCAACTTTCACCAAATCAGTGCAGCCAAAAGAGGACAGGACCAGATTATGGAATGCATATGTTTGTCAACCCCAGCACTGCCACATTGCAGAGATCTCAGCAATAGGAGTGAACACATTGATACTTGCTGCACCTAGACTAGGAGTGTTACCTTATTAACTATCAGCATCTCTGCAACTACCTAGAAAGGGGAGATGGAGGGTGGAGGAAAAAATGCATCCAATTGAAGGGTTTCCAAGCCCCACATGATTAAGAGAGGTTTATCCCTAAAGCCCCTCATAATAGATGTGAGCATGTAAAAAAAGGTTCTGCAATTTCTTTCGGTACAGCACAAATCCTTAACCTATTCATCCACTGCTGAGTGCCCCATTCCTATGGAAGCTCTCATGAGGACTCGTTCCCAAGCCACTATTGACACACACAGTGCACCTTGGATCCATACCTGCTCCCTCCTCACTAGTTGTGATTCACAGCAACAGGAGCCAATGGCTCCCACTACTGCTTTTGAGCCAATGAGGAGAGAGGAGCGATGCTGCTCTTGTGCACAGTGCTGGATCGACATCCCGCTGAGGTAAGGTAGGGGGAGCTGGATAGAGGACGTGTTTTTTTTACCTTAATGCATACAATGCAATAATGTGTGTTTAAACCTAATTTTTATGAAATCTGACCTGGGCACATCTATCTGTATTGTTTACTTAGCTCTCTCCAAAGCCCTAAGTGCCATTGCTTTCTGCTGCCTCGCTCCTCTGTTATCAGCATGATAATTTCTGACAAGCTCTCTGACACATGATAAAAGCTGCTGAAAATTTGTGTCAGGGAGGGTGCTATGGATTAGTAGAGAGTTGGTATATTCACAGTACTGCTCTGCACGTTTCTTCATTCCTCTGCCTATGTGGAGGGGGGTGTGTGCCATTGCTCAGATCAGCTCACACACAGTGTATGCCCAGACTCCCCTACCATTGTTGAAACAGGAAGAAAGATTTTTAACACAATGTGCACTTTCTAAAGAATATAGAAAGGGAAAGACAGCAGATATGCATGTAAAACTTATGTAGGGAGTCTTGTTTCATCTCACTTCACTGGGTATAGGAGAGGATTTACATCCACTTTAAGGCCCCTTACACACACTGCCGTGATTTGAAAATCCTGCCATTTTACTACCGCAATTTCCTGAAATGCCTGTGTAAACTTGAGATCTATGGGCCAGAAATCACATCAAAGTCAGACCAAAGTAGCACAGGGACTATTTTGAAGTCGCACGGATGTGAATGATTATCATTGGGAATCATTGGGTATGACTTGTCATGCGACTTTAATGTCCAAAGTCGCAGGAAAAGCCGCACACTTGTGAAAAGGGCCTAAGGTAAAAGTCTTCTGCCTTTAGAACCACTTTAACTGAACTTGTTGTGCATTATATTGGAAATGGTTTCAAGCTTCACTAAGGCAACTGTTGTATGTAACTATTTCTTGCATTGTGTTTTTCACTATATTGATATATATTACAATATATACATATTCACAATGATATATTTTCCAAACAGAAGACCACTTTCTTGTGTTTTAAAGTCATATCTCTGGGTACTTAATAAATGTTCTTGTTTGACAACAGAATACATGTTGAAAGTAAAGGCCGGTAAAAACACGGTATGAAAATCGAATGGAAAAATTTGTACTGTGAGCGGTCTGCCTATTTATGGATCGTTAGTACGGTGCTTTCGACAGCCAATTTCGCTTTTTGGTCAAACAAACGCTGGACGTGCAGACTATAACATTTTTGTGTCAGATGTGAACTCTGATTTTCATATGAAAAAAATTGTAAGAGCAAGACTACACATGCTCAGAAATGAAAGAAGACATACAAAACTATTTAACACATTATGTCACTTCTGACGTATTCTGTCGTATTTTCTGTCGTAATTTTCGTATTGTGAGTAACCTCCTCACTTTCAACATGAGACTTGCATGCCACAAGAAACTAACGTTCGGCCATCTGAAAATCTAAGCGTGTGTACGAGGCTTTAGCCTTTTGCAGATGTAATTCGGGCTGAGCATGTTATTAAAAATTCCTAATCGTATAATGCTTTTAGTGAAAACTACACCTCAAAACAATCAGAAGATGCAGAGATATGGGCAGCTACTGTACATTTAGTGCAAATTTCAAACATACGAACAGTTCTTGTAAACTTTCGACTTTACCCTTCCACCTCTCAAGCCACCCTATTATGATACAGTAGATACTTTCACTGACCAGTAGAGAGGCTAGAAAGCCAGGAGGTGTGGGGTCAATGTTGAATTTTTTTATAGGAAAGGTAGAAATGTGCATGGAAGTATCTCTGCTTATAGCTCTGCCACTACTGTTTGTCTTTTACATGCATGTTGTACTCCATATAAACTTTTCATATGTATTTCATATACAACTTAAATTTGCCCAAGTTTACTGTAAATATTCTCAGCAAGTTGATGCAAATCATACTAATGCTAGAGAATATAAGAATAACAATATATAATGTTTTGAGTGGTTCATTAAACCAAATGCATTTTACAATGCAATATTATCCTACTTATTTATATGAATTTCTTATTGCTTTTTTTTTGTAATCCACATTAAATATAAATCATATGCATTTATATCCACATTGTAAAGAAGTGTTACAAACGCTAGACTCTGTAACTGATACTAGTTTAACATTTGAATTCTGCTCTGGTATAGTTCTGGAATAAACTATTTAAAATATTTATTGTTCTAGGGGATAGTATGTTTTCCCCAGAGTCTCATAGGTTCTGGTATAAACTTATTTTTGTTTTTAGTTCATCTATTGAGACAAAGCAGTGCATGTTTTCAATACACATTTCAATACACATATGGGATTCTGGGTTATGAAAACAATTATTTGGTTCTAGCTATAAAACACATGTCTGTGTGTCTCATCATGGCTATGTACTCTTCAGATAAGGATCTCATAACTACAAATATATGTGGAAGCCAAGTGAGCTTGAATACTAGACCTAGCATAAAAAGCTTCAGCAATACCTCACTGCTTGACATTGAAGCTCATCTTTATGATTTACTTCATTTTACTTCCTGTGTACTGTATTACAGTAGACTTTTCTTACTTAAAACCAAGCGTTGAACCGTTTTCGATCTGGTTTTGTCAAGATAGCCATGTACTAATATACTTCTATCTTGTTTAGATTATTATTCCCACTTTGGTACAATGTGTCATGGATGTGAGTTCCCTATTGAAGCTGGAGACCGATTTCTGGAGGCACTGGGAAACACCTGGCACAACACCTGCTTTGTGTGTTCTGTAAGTACTAAAAAATGAGACTGCAATGTATGTCTTTTATATGCTTTAAATAATAAAGATTAGGTGCGTATGAGTAAATTGTCCTAAAGGGGTTGTAATAGTTTGTTTTATATTTTCTAAATAGGTTCCTTTAACTACTTGCCGACCAGCCGCCGCAGTTCTAGGGCGGCAGGTCGGCTCCCCTGCGCCAGAGTCCGTAGCTCTACGTAGGCTCTCAAAGCAGCCACTAGGGGCGCGTGCACGCCGTCAGAGGCACGCGCCCCCTGCTCGTTCCTGACTCCCGCGCGCGTGCCCGCGAGGACCGAGAGCAGTCATTTCCCCTAGTAAGGCCACCCCCCCTACAGTTAGAACACACCCAGGGAACATACTTAACCCCCTCCCCGCCCCCTAGTGTTAACCCCTTGCCTGCCAGTGGCATTTTTATAGTAATCAATGCATTTTTATAGCACTGATCACTATAAAAATGGCAATGGTCCCAAAAATGTGTCAAAGATGACCAACGTGTCCGCCATAATGTCGCAGTACCGAAAAAAATCGCTGATCGCGATACTTCTCGCTACTCGAATGGAAAACACCGCCTTCGTTCAGGACGGAACGCGATGACGACACGGCACCCTACGATCGTTTCGTCACGACAGGACTTCAACGGGGGATTAGCCGGATGTTGGCGTCAGCGCGTATGGTGTTTACATAGCCGTGGACTCCATTTTAAGAAAGGGAAAGCCAGGAAGAGCTCTCATATTAACTGAGGGCTAATCATACGTGGTTTTGAGGTAGCGAGAGAAGTTGGGAATAATGGAAAATCAATCAATTAACATAAAAGTTGAAAATAAAAGTTAAAATTGATGGCAAGAACGTGGAGAAGTTTACCATTGGTAGGAAGGTATCGGATTGTAAAACAACAATTGTATTCCATAAATACATCAATAAATAATAATTATATTAAAATTATTACATATCTTTATTAGTTTTAAAAAAAAGTTTAAAACTTTAAAAACTGGTTACCGATTGAGATATCAGAAATTAAACCGATAAAAAATATATAAAATATAAAAATTAAATTAGGAATTATTTAAAAAACAGTTGATATCCCAATCAACGTTGAGGCCGAATGGAGTAAAAGATTTCATACAGAAAATCCAAACGAGTTTCGAGTCTAGATATGGCTCGGACCATATTGGTACCACGCCAATGTGGACGAATGTTAAAACTAGTACCTTTGATTTGCCTATTATGATATTTATCATAATGCCTAGAGAGGTTATGTTTTGGAAAACCACTCTTGATCCTGCTTACATGTTCGCCCAAACGAATATGTAGCTCTCTTTTTGTGCGGCCTATATATTGCTTTGAACATGGGCACTGTATCATGTAAACTACGTATTTAGTTGAGCAGGTGATAAATGATTCAATTTCAAAAGTTTTGGCAGTAACCGAGGATTGAAAATTAATACATTTACGATCCTTAAACGAATTTATCTTACAGATACTGCACTTACGGCAAGGGAAAAAACCTTTGAGGGATTGAAAAAAAACTAGAGATTTGGGCGGATCAATAAACATTCGGTGTTACACTATGTCGCAAAGCTGGTGCTCCTTTAAATATCAGAACCGGATATTTTTTTGATAGAGAAATGTTGGTTAGAATATCTTGTGATCATGGACCAACTGTATTTCTCTGAAGAGGTGGCGTTGGTTTTGCTGCCTCTTATAAGCAAAGACTCTCTATCCATTTGTACAACCTTGCTGATCGTTTAGTGCATTGTTGGTTCACTTATCCTTTCCTTCAATTTCTCTTTTAAATGTTTTTTTTCTTTGTCTGAATTTCTCACTTCCTGTTTCTCCTCAGTAAGCTTGCTCCCATCACCCGAGCCGTTCTGGCTGGGGGTTAGTCAGCTCGCTCGTCCCCTCCCTTGGGACTACATCCCTGCGGGGAGACGCTGTGTGTAGTCCCAACTGAGGCGAGCAAGCTGACTTACCCCCAGCCAGAACAGCTTGAAGGATGGGGGCAAGATTACTGAGGAGGAACAGGAAGTGAGACAAAGAAAAAAAACATTTAGAAGGTAAATCGAAATAAAATGTAAGTGAACCAACAATGGACTAGCTTATAGAAACCTATTTAGAAAATAAAAAAACAAACCTTTACAACCCCTTTAATATGTATTAAAGGATAAATTCACTTTCAGGGACATAGTACATGTTTCATCCATATTTAGGTTGTAATATGTAACCTGTTGCAACTCCTGCAGCCACCGCCTGCTCCTCTGCCTCTAGTTAAAAAAGTGGGGAATCCCCCCCCCTCCTGCTTGCTGTCACTATTTAAATAAAAAAATGCTGCATCATTTTTTCACAGAGCTGCCGTGAATGGCAAACTACAAGTACTGTCAGTCTTTGCAGCTGTTGGCTTGTAGTTTCAATGAACTACCATGGCACTGTTGAGTGCTCTGGTAGTTCATTCTCTCCTCCTGTCAGTGTGTATCTGCCAGCCCATGCAAGCAGACGGATACACTGACCAGTCTGCAGGAGTCCTGCATGGCACCCACAATCTGCTGATGGTGGGTACAATGCATTGCAGGCTCCAAGTAAAAAATAAATAAAATAAAAAAATGTGTTTTTACCTGCAAAAAGATGTGCATTTATCATTTTTTTTTTAACCACTTAAAGACCGGACGAATATGCTGCTAAATGCCCAGAGGCGTTTTTACAATTTGGCACTGTGTCATTTTAACAGACAATTGCGCGGCCGTGCGACGTGGCTCCCAAACAAAATTTGCGCCCTTTTCTTCCCACAAATAGAGCTTTCTTTTGATGGTATTTGATCGCCTCCAACACTAACTGCCTGTCACACTGAAACTAAATGCAGTGATCAGTAAATATATGATCACTGAAATCAGTGACAGTGTGACAGGGGGATGGGGGGGTGATCGAAAGGGGTTAAATGTGCCTATGTGTGTGGTGTCAGTGTAGTGTTGGTGCGACTTACTGTGTGAGTCTTGTCTCCTCTCGGCGGATTGAAAATACCACCTAGAGGAGAGCTGACATCACTTCCTCTGCCTATGTTTACATTACATAGGCAGAGGAAGTGACACACGGGGAGGACTGCTGTTCCGTCTACTGTGGTTTATATAAGTTAAAGCTTGTCTCCATGTTTTAGTGAAGGTTAAATAGTTCTGCAAAAAAAAAAAACGTTAAATGGTTTGTTTGGACCAAGCTATGCACTGTATAAACTGTATGTAGTATCAGCTACATACAATATTCAGCTCTGTACGTCTTCAGCAGGATGGTAACTTCTGGCCTCACTCCTGAAACAAAATGGAGTCAGGCTGAGCAGTGCTCAGCCATTCACAGGGAGCTTTGTATTATCAGAATGAATACAAAGCTTCCTCTAAATGCTAAGTTCGAAATCATGACATCATCTGCCACCTCTCTGCCTCAGCCAGTCAGAGGAAGATTTGTATTCATTCATAGAATATGATGCTCCCTGTGAATGGCTGAAGCTACATGTAGTTTATACAGTGCAGAGAGTGGGCACATTCAGAAGTGAAGGTTATTGCTTGAACCAGCTTGGTCCAAACAAACTATTTCACTGTCACTAAAACATGGATTTAATGTATACAGTATAAACTTCAGAATTCTAAAAACCACAGTAGACTTTTTTTTTTGTTCATTCTGATGTTTTTTTTTCTTGTAGGTATGCTGTGAAAGCTTGGAGGGACAAGCCTTTTTTGCAAAGAAAGATAAACCACTATGCAAGAAGCATGCTCATGCTGTGAATTTCTGAAGTTTTTTCAATCCAATCTTTTCACTGAAGATAAATGTTCCATGATATGTTAATATCAACACAATTGTCATAATTTTATTCCCGTTTTTTTATAACCTATTAAAAAGAACAGGAATTTGTATTCTAAACAATTGAGTGGGGTTTCAAAATCTTAGCTTAATATAAAAAAATCCTTATTAATTCTTATTAAAACCTGCTAGGATTTAAAATTACTATTTTATTCTATAGTATCTGTGCACATTGGCAAACTTCAGCCATCGGGAAAAAATACCTTCATCCAGTCAGGAAAAAAGTGGTGATATTACTGGATCCAGACAGACGTTTTAAGAATGAACGTTACCATCAACAGTCTGAGTTTTCACAGCTGCTATCTAGGCATTGCTAGAACTGTGACATGAGAGAACCACCACTGCAGAGCCTCTTTGCACAGATACTGTTAGACGGGATAGCAAATTAAATTAAATTCTTATTTTACATTTCTACATATGTGAACGTTTGTCTATTTATCTTCTCTATCTATCTATCCTTATTTTACCGAGAGTCTGTTTTGACGTCATAAAAATAACAGCATTTTTAGAAGAGGGAATTTTTTTTTTTTTTTTTATGAGCAGTGTTGATTCATGCCATTTCCTTGCATGTTCACAATTCTGCTGGAACCAAAAAACATGAAATATCAGCAAAATTTGCCAAAAAATATTCAATTTTGGAAATTATTCAGATAATTTAGTTAATGTTGACACAGAGAGGTGGGATTTTTCGATACACTTGTAAATGTGGATATTAAATTTTAGAAGCTTGCATGTAAGTTAATAACCAAATGGCATAATTACAGTACACAGAAAAGTTGGGTTATTTTATAACTATGCAGACTTTTACTGCTTTGCAGGGGTAAAATTCCTATGGTATTTATTTTTAAAATAGTTTTGTATAAAGCAAGAACATTTAATCTGTAGCATGTGAACAGATGATGTTAATATAATTTTTTTAGAAAGGCTATGTATTGTTAGAATCACTAAATGGAAACAATAGTGAAATTCATGAACACTTTTGTTCATGACCCTTAGTATGTGTCATTCTTCTGCCACTATTACAACAGTGTAATATTATATGACTCACTGGCTAAAGAAAGTAGAGTGGACCTAAAAAACAAACTGAGCTTATAAAAATTACCAGGTCACAGTTTTGTTCATGATCAATCGTCATGGAGCAATAATGTTCATGCTTTTACAATACTGACAGCCCAGTAATTTTAGAGGTCACATGTACAATGACTGTAGAGCATTCTGCAGTTTTATCTAAATTGAACTAAACCATTCAAAGTTTAATTCCGCTAAAGAATATAACCAAACATACCAACACTTCTGACAAAGGCCATATGCACTAGTTTGCTAGTCTTGTTCTCTTTTAAAAGCTCAGACCCAAAATCCGTTGTGCAGTCAGAAAACAATGGGAAAACTGGCACAAATAAGCCTTTAGTGCAAGGGTCTCCAAACTACGGCCCTCCAGCTGTTTCGGAACTACATTTCCCATGAGGCATTGGAAAATTCTGATATTCACAGACATGACTAAGCATGATGGGAATTGTAGTTCCTGAACAACTGGAGGGCCATAGTTTGGAGATCCCTGCTTTAGTGTTAAAGGAGTAAAGGATAATCACTTGGCACAATAAAACATTTTAGTCATCCAATTTTGTGCTAAGCAAAGTTGTATTTAGGAAAAAAAAAATCAATTTGTTAGGTGGCCTTTCGGTACTTCAGATAATCAACCCCATTGAGTAGGTCAGTGAACAGCGGAGGATATATCTGTATGTAATAATGTGCATTGTGTTTTATAATTTTTAGAGTATGCCAAAAAGTATGTGCCAACCAAAGATATTTTATGGCTAAACCTTTTATATAGCTTGGCAAAAGGTAGAACCTTAAAGTGTTAACATTGGAAATATGTGTATGGAAAACAAATTACACAAACAGCAGCTTGCAAAGAAATCACAGGCTCCACATGATGGAAAGCTTACATATAAATTATCAAACTGGTCATGTTGCATGATTTTGTTATATGTATACTTGATGCTGGTATTGGTCTCCCAGCTGATATTGTGACATGTATATAGAACGTCAAAGATAAAATGTGCATAATCATAATTAACGCAACAAAGTGTGGGTAGTCTCAAATAATTGCTACATGGGTCTGCACTATACTTTATAAATGTTTGTACTTGCAGTTCTGTCATTTTGAGGAGATGTATTCTTGTATCTTGTGTTTTAGAACATTCCTAGTCTATTTGTTTCCTAAATGTACTTCATAGGGAATGTGTTTGAAGGGCTCAGCCTGCATTACATGCTGCACCTGCTCGTGTCTCTAGTGGTGTTTTCATGCTTAGTGCAATGTTTTAAGGGAATATTAAATTGTGGTACATAATTTATTACTGTTTGAGCCATCTCATTTATTTTACATCGCAGACTTAAAGTTTACCAAGGCCTTTTAAAGAGACACTGACACCTGGAATACACACCACCATTTTTCTCATCTCTCCAGCCACTCTGTCTGTTGCCTGAGAGTGCACATGACCTCCTTCACCTGATGTTTGGACCTAGAGGCCAGTCACTAGCACTATAACATGACAGTGAGGGTAACATCACTACGCCTGTTGAGCTCCGATATTGGGTATATTTTCAGCAGTGGTTGGAATGTTAATGAAGAGGTAAATATAAAGTGGTTGGGGGTAGAATTTGCACGCAAGTTGTCACTTTGTCCTCAATAGGCAAGGTAAAGAGGTCAAGGAAGATTATAGTCCATGAGCACCTTTTGAAACTACAACATGTTTTGTAAAAGAGACAAAATGGTCTTTGGGATAATGACCATGCTTCATTAAATTTTAACATTTTGCACTATTGTAGAAATCCTTATATATCTTGTTAAAATAATTATGAAAAATGTCAGCATACTCAATGTTATTCATGTAGTCTGTGTTAAAGGGAATCTCTAATCGTAAGAATTTTTATAAATAAAAAGGTACCCAGCCTTGGTTACTTTACACAATTAACTGCATTGCCAAGGTAGGTAACACAGCTGACTGGAACAACATCAAAGGTAGCTAAGAGCCACCTTTGCCTCCTTAACCACTGGTAAGGGAACACTGCTTTCAAGGACTGTTCATACCTTTAACTGTGGACATGTAGTGCTCCTAGCAAATTTGTATGACCATGCCTGTTAAACAGTTAATCCTTAGATCAACTTCTGTCAAACGGGAATGCTAGAAAACTTGTGTTATTTGCTGCAGCCACTGGTCAGTGTTTTCCGATAGGAGTCCCGCTGCCAGAATACAATGACCCAGTAGGGAGGATACCTCTATCTACCTCATTTGTGTGGATGGAGGATTCTTGCATCTTCTAGGCACAGGCATGCTGCATCTTCTGGCTAGAGGCAAGCTACATCTTCTGGGGCACTGGCAGGCTACATCTTCTGGGCATCGGCTGCTGGCATCTGATGGACATTGGCAGCAGGCTGCATCCGATGGGCACTGGCAGGCTGCATCCTATGGGCACTGGCAGGCTGCATCTGACTGGTAAGCTGCATCCACAGGTAATGGCGAGGCTGCATCTTCTAAGCAGTGGCAGGCTGCATCTGTTGAGCACTGGTAGGCTGCATCTGATGAGCACTGGTAGGCTGCATCTGATGGGCACTGGTAGGCTGCATCTGATGGGCACTGGCAGGCTGCATCTGATGGGCACTGGCAGGCTGCATCTGATTGGTAGGTTGCATCTGACAGGCACTGTTGAGGCTGCATTTGATGGACACTGGTGAGGCTGCATTGATCTTTTGTATTATATCTGCAGTCTCTGACCATCTCCTGTATCATGTGGGGAGGATCAAGAGTTTCAAAAAAAAAAACTATTAGATAAGCACCAGAACGACCACAATATACAGGGATATACAATGTAATACTGACATATAATCACACACATAGGTTGGACTTGATTGACGTTTTTCAACCTCACCTACTATGTCTGCTAGAGGTGCTCCAAATGGAAATTTTTCTTGGCCTTTCTTGCACTAAAGGTACCAAAAATGCATCCTGAATTTTCATGTTTCGGTTTTTAGCACCTTTTACATTCGGTGCTCCCCTAAAAATAATGCAGATCTGGTGTCATGTATTTATATAATATTCTTTAAAAAATTTAAGCAGTGAAAGTACTTACCGTATTTTTCGCTCCATAAGACGCACCTGAACATAAGACGCACCCAGGTTTTAGAGGAGAAAAACAAGAAAAAAAGTATTCTGAACCAAATGATGTACTAAAATATTTAATATTATATTACAACTATAGGTGGGTGGTGGACACAGTAATACCAGCTCCCCTATCAAATCAGCTCAGTTACACTATACCTGGGTGGTGGTGGTGGACACACAGCAACCCGCCCCCCCTTCCCAGATCAGCTCAGGGTGGCAGGACAGACACAAACATCCCTTCAGCCTCTTCTATCACAACAGCTCAGGTGATGGACAGTGGATACCATGCCAGCCCACACCTCCCACCCCCCTTATCACCAGCTCACCTTGCACAACCCCCTCTGGCTGTCTCTCAGCGTCAGATACACCCAGGCAGCAGCTAAGAAGGAGGACTGAGGACATATTTTGCAGCAGCAGCAGCGGCCAGTGGAAAGAGGCAGGAAGTGATACTGGACCAGACCACAGCGCCGGGGGTGTTCCAGCTGAAAACAAAAAGCCAGCCAGGGCTCTTGTCACTTGCAGGATGGTGTCACATCTTGCGGGTGTCAACTCACCCGGGTGTGGAGCGCACCATTATAGCAACGCTGCTGACACCACCCATGTTTTGGCACTTGGGGCAGTCCACTTCCCCCCGCTCCACTTGGTATGCCCCTGTCTCACATCCTGTCTTTTCTCTCTTACACAGAAGCCGAGTGTCTGTATTCTGACACATCGGCGGTGACGGGGGCGGAGCCTGCGCAGTATTCACTCCATAAGACGCAGGGACACTTTCCCCTATTTTTTAGGGAGGAAAAAATGCGTCTTATAGTGCGAAAAATACGGTAATATTTGCCTTCCTGCACAGAAAAAAGTTAGCAGCACAAGGAGCCAGTAAGTTCATGTACTGATGAGCTCATCACTATGTTTCTTCTTTTAGTGTCCATTTATGGGAAGTGAGTTTAGGATGACCTGGGATTAAAGTGTCATTAAACCCCCAATAAATCTCTTTGTATATTTCTTTAACCACTTCAATACCTACTTTACCCCCTTTCTGCCCAACAAATTTGAATAACGATTGCTCGGTCATGCAACACTGTACACAAATTACATTTTTATCTTCTTCTTTTTTTTTTACACAAATAGAGCTTTCTTTTGGTGGTATTTAATCACCACTTTTTTTTTTTTTTTTAGCTAAATCAACAAAAAAAAGTCTGCCAATTTTCGAAAATAAAAAATATTTCCTTTGTTTCTGTTATAAAAGCCAAAATATCCACAAACTATGTGTGTGTGTGTGTGTGTGTGTGTGTGTACATACACAGTATCTCACAAAAGTGAGTACACCCCTCACGTTTTTGTAAATATTTTATTATGTCTTTTAATGCGACAACACTGCAGAAATTACACTTTGCTACAATGTAAAGTAGTGAGTGTACAGCTTGTATAAATGTGTCAATTTGCTGTCCCCTCAAAATAACTCAACACACAGCCATTAATGTCTAAACTGCTGGCAACAAAAGTGAGTACACACCTAAGTGAAAATGTCCAAATTGGGCCCAAAGTGTCAATATTTTGTTTGGCCACTGTTATTTTCCAGCACTGCCTTAACCCTCTTGGGCATGGAGTTCACCAGAGCTTCACAAGTTGCCACTGGAGTCCTCTGCCACTCCTCCATGACAACATCACAGAGCTGGTGGATGTTAGAGACCTTTCGCTCCTCCACCTTCTGTTTGAGGATGCCTCACAGATGCTCAATAGGGTTTAGGTCTGGAGACATGCTTGACCAGTCTATAATTTTTACCCTGAGCTTCTTTAGAAAGGCAGTGGTCATCTTGGAGGTGTGTTTAGGGTCGTTATGTTGGAATCACTGCCATGTGGCCCAGTCTCCGAAGGGATGGGATCATGCTCTGCTTCAGTATGTCACAGTACATGTTGGCATTCATGGTTCCCCTTAATGAACTGTAGCTCCCCAGTGCTGGCAGCACTCATGCAGCCCCAGACCATAGAACTCCCACCATCATGCTTGACTGTAGGCAAGACACACTTATCTTTGTACTCCTCCCCTGGTTGCCACCACACACACTTGACACTATCTGAACCAAATAAGTTTATCTTGATCTCTTTAGAGCACAGGACATGGTTCCAGTAATCCATGTCCTTAGTCTGCTTGTCTTCAGCAAACAGTTTTTTTGTGCATCACCTTTAGAAGAGGCTTCCTTCTAGGATGACAGCCATGCAGACCAATTTGATGCAGTGTATGGCGTGTGGTCAAATCACTGACAGGCTGACCCCCACCCCTTCAATCAATGCAGCAAAGCACTCATATGTCTATTCCCCACATACAACCTCTGGATATGACACTGAGCACATGCACTCAACTTCTTTGGATGACCATGGTGAGGCCTGTTCTGAGTGGAACCTGTCCTGTTAAAACTCTGTATGGTCTCCATTCTGCAGCTAAGTTTCAGGGTCTTGGCAATCTTATAGCCTAGGCCATCTTTATGTAGAGCAACAATTCATTTTTCAGATCCTTTAGAGTGTTTTTTGCCATGAGGTGCCATGTTAAACTTCCAGTGATCACTATGAGAAAGTGAGAGTGATAACACCAAATGTAACACACCTTCTCCCCATTCACACCTGAAACCTTTTAACACTAATACATCACATGACATCGGGAAGCAAAAATGGCTAATTGGCCCCAATTTGGACATTTTCACTAAGGGGTGTACTCACTTTTGTTGCCAGGGGTTTAGACATTAATGGCTGTGTGTTGAGTTTTTTTGAGGGGACATCAAATGTACACTGTTATACAAGCTGTACACTCACTAGTTTACATTGTAGCAAAGAGTAATTTCTTCAGTGTTTTCACATGAAAAGATAGAATAAAATATTTACAAAAATGTGAAGGGTGTACTCACTTTTGTGAGATACTGTGTATGTATGTATTTATATAAATATATATATAAATATAAATATAAATATATATATATATATATATATATATATATATATATATATATATATATATATATATGAAAATTGATCAGTCCTAAGGTACTGAGGCCCGAAAATTGCAGGACAGTGCAAATGCCCCCAAATGACACCTTTCTAAAAGCAGTCCAAGGTATTTAGTAGAAGGCATGATAATCACTGGTACAGGCATTTTTTTTTTTAAATGACATTCATTCATTCAGTGTGTACTATTGTGATTAGCTGTGATTGCCCAAAGCTAATCACATGGTACAGATGGGCTGTAATCGGCCCTGTCTTTACCATGTGATCACTGTGACTAATCACAGAGATCAACACAATAGTACACTATGAATGGAAACCATTCATTGTGTACAATTGCCAAATGATCTGCTGTGATTGGTCACAGCAACCACATGGTACTGGTAGCAGCCCGGTAGACTAATCTATCATCCGCTGCGTCCAGTGGACTCGGTGAGTGACATATCGCGTCACAGCGCAACCCAATCCTGGGAGGACGTCATCTGATGTCCATTTAGGATAACAGTGCACCCGCCCGCCGGCCATTTGTGTATGTGCCGGGTGGGAGGTAGCTAAAATTGTGCACTATGCCTGTGTGCAGAAGCTTGACGTAATTAATCTGCTTCTTATTTGCAAATACTTGGTTGATCCTGCCACTTCAATGTCCCCACTGTCTGTGGCAATTCCATTGCAGCCGTTCTTCTGGCTCCTCAGTTGCCACACTTTGTGCGCATACTCCAGCTGCTGTCTTAAACCTGGTACACACGTTACGTTTTTTTTTTTCCGTTCAACCCAGAAGGCTGATTAGAAAAAAAACACATAGGTCACTTACTAACTTTGCGATATTAGGACAGCAATCTTCCCCACTGTGCTATCGTATTCTGACTGGGGGATCGTCCCTCTGCTCCGTCAGAACACACCTGTCAGCGCATGCAGTCATTGGCTGCAAGTGCTGATTAATGCTGATTGGCTGCTGGTTTTGCAGCATGCTCCTTTGACAGAAGCCAGTCGCGACATTTCAGTTTCTATTGTAATGGCTGTACAGGGCTTTAGTTCTCCTTTTGAAGCCACCCACATGACTCTTTGTCACTTGTGGGGTGGCTCCAACTGTTTGATCATCAGACCTCTTTCCTTTCTGATCTTGTAGATGCTGCATAACACACACTGTGAGCTGCCTCACAATCCTCTGGAATGTAATGTAATGTGGGGCAGCTAGCCGATAGATGTAGGATTCCTCTCTTCGGCTAGCTGCCCCATAATACTCACAATCCAGAGGAGTGTGAGGCAGTTGTGGAATGTATAAGGTGGCATCTCCTACAGCGAGCTGTGTTAAAAACACAGCGCCAGTGTGCTCCTTAGGATCATTTTTTTTTGTTTATTTTTGTTTTTACAGTATGTGATCAACAAATTAATCCTCCTGCAGTGACGTCACAGGACTCATGCTTGCTAAACCCACTGAGCTCTCACTATGGAGCAGAGCAAGTGGATTGTGTAATGTGACCGCCAGATAAAAAAAAAAAAAAAAGTATTGAACCTATGTATTGCAATGTGACCTAGACTACAGTATTGCTTTTATTGTCATATTCCCAGGTGAACAATATACTGTATAATAGTTTAAGTGGGTTTAGTAACACTTTAAAGGAAGTTGGTTGGATAATTTTTGTTATCAGAACAGTTATTTAGCGGTAGAAAAATGTACAGCAGGATAAATCCCTAAATTAAAGGGGCATATTGAAGGGAAAGCTGTTTCTTTTTTTATCATTAATGGGCTGTTTGTATTTATCTTGATATTTTTTGGTTGGAGTTCTGCTTTCACTTTTTCATGATTCACCCTGCAGCAACAAGTATATTTTAGTGTCTGCATTAAGTTTGTACCTCACTCAGTTTTGTCATAGTGATAAAGTCATAGTGATAAATACTGTTGTCATACTACATTTTTATATTATTTCATATACCAGTGCATACAATCTGGAAAAGGTAACAAACACAGTACATATTTCCACACAAAGTAATGATAATTTTCAATGGAGATAAACAAATATATTTTTGAAAGTCTTTACACTGTTTTATCTAAAAACATGCTGATTAATAGCCATTATTTTTTATTATTTTCAAATTTTCTGTATTTTCTTTTAATTTAAAAATTGGATTATGTTATTGTCTTTCCAGAATATGTGAAACAGGGTTTGTATTTGCACATTGTTTCATTAAAAGCTTTGATATCCTAATGTGGTTGTATTTTTAGTGTGGTGTTTTGTTTTTCTTAACCTTGTAAGTTTAAAGGATATCTTTAGTTTTTAAAGTGTTCTTTTGAAGGGTAGCTGAGCACTGAAAGAGGAAGAGTTAATTTTACCTCTAAAAGGACCAAGTCTTCAGGGTTCCAAAAGCTAGCTATAGAGATTTGCCACACCCTGACTGAAATTAGGCCGTTCCCCGCTGAACCGGCTGAAATACAATCTGTCTATGGCCAGATAAAGACATTTAAGAGTGTGGCAGACTTCATCTAGACACTCAGGAAGTTGAGTGGAGAAAAAGGTGTCCTAACAGTTGTTTACTATGCAGTGGCTTGGAGAGGTTCTTGTGAATGCTATTTGCCCATTACTTACACTTCCTGTGCTTCTTGCATAGAATACTGTTAATGATTTTGCTTTTGTCTTAATTGAATGGTTGTACACTTTATTGACACTTCCACCTAGAGCCCTTATAATGTACTTAGACATATCCTCCCACTCTTTTGCCACGTGGATTAATTGCAAGATTATCTATGGGCCCTTTTACACGTGCGGACCATATGTCCGTATTTCATCCATCCGTTTTCGGATGAAATACAGACATACATGTATCCCTATGGGATAGCGGGTGTCAGCGGATGAATATCCGCTGACACCCGATCTCATTGGTCCCCACTATTGTCCGTTTCTGCAGACGGAGGAAAATCCAATTTTTCTTCCGTTAATGGACGGACACAGCAGCCTTTGACCTTAGGGTTATATCCGCTTCCTTCCAGGAGAGTTAGGCAGAAAAAAAGCACTTTAAGTGTTAACAACACTTTCCTCAGTACAGCTCTTCCCAGGGGTATAACCCCCATTCTGCCTCAGCAGCTCCAGTTTCCTTCTGCCTAATGTCAGGAGAGGACATGGCCTTCTGGAGTCCCTGTAATCTTGAATATTTTTTTTGCAATTTTTTCACTTTTTATTGTTTTGTTCCTGCATTTTTGAATCCTGTGATTCTTCTATCAACAGCCGACTGGGTGACAGGCTGGGTCTTGACTCTTGTAGCCCCCCTATGTTCGGCCATCAAGCGTGTGCCGGCCCTCAGCTCAGCTCTGGGTCGTCTACGACAGGCCCCATTGCTCCAGGGGCGGCTGGGGAACTACATGTTCCAGGACACACATATGACTGGTCTCTATGGCCTGGTCATAGTGGGTCTGGCTGACAGCCATGCCGTTTAGCGGACGTTGGTTCTGTCCGGGAAACCTCCAGCCGGTAGTCGCAGGACGGGTAAGTAGTGGCCCCTTGCTCTGACAAGGTGGTTTGGCTGGTGTTTTTTTTCCCTGGGGAGGTCTATTGAGGGTCCGCCCTGCTTTCCTCTCTCTCTCTTTCCTCTCCCTCCTTCCCCATACTGGGTAGTGGCTGTGAGGGGGCCTCCTGGGGTCTTTTTATTGCCACCGGTGACCGTGTGTTGCGGGGGGCTGTGTTTTTACTTATGGGAGGTGCTGCTGTGTGCTATTCTGTTTTTGGTGCATCACTGGGGGTTTTAAACTGCGCAACGACCGCCATTTTGCCGTGGTCACGGTTTACAGCTCGGTGGCCATTTTCCTGTAGCCCGCTGCTTTTTACCTCAGGCGGCGGCCATCTTAGAATAGTCTTGGACTCTTGTGACTGTATTAGCGCTGCAAAACACTGCAAATCATCCCTGAGGTGACACGTGCAGCGCAGACAGCACTTAAGAGCACACCTCAGGTTTTCAGCTCACTCTGCAACCGGGTGGGGTGGTGAGTCCCCGGGGGGTCTCTGCTTTCTATTTGTGCAGCCAGGAGGTGACCGGTAGGTTGTTCTGTCTTGCAGTACACAGCGGTGGGGCAACATAGAGCCTGAACCTGGTGCTTCTGCCCCAACAATTCCTGAATTATTCTTTAATTCCCCTGCCCCTGCCGCATCTGTTGAGGCAATGTCGGCTGTCCTTGAGGTGTTTCTCGCCAGGTTTAAAGCAGCTAGTGGCTAGATGGGGGGTACAAAGCGCCCCCTCCCTGAACCTGCTTCTGGGGATGTCTCTGACACAGAATCATGTCCTGCAGTTGCTTCTGGCTCTGGTTCTGTCATGTCAGACGATGCAGGCTTAACCCACACGGACTGTGAGGATGACTCTGCTTCATGGTCAGTAAATGATAAGGAATTTGTTGGAGCTCTTATCTCTGCGGTGCGGGATACTCAGAAACTTGAGGATTTGGCGGAGGCACCGGATGTGCTGGTCCCTTTTCGGTTCCGCAAACCGACAGGCACCACAAAAGTGTTTCCCTGTATTCCATATTTGGAAAAATTGTTATACAAGGAATGGGATACGCCACAAAAAGTTTTTGCTGTTCCAAAGAACTTTGCGGTCTGTTATCCCTTTGAGGAGGACTTTTTGAAAAAATGGGTCTCCCCTCCATCAGTGGACCCTCCCGTGTCCAGACTGAGCAAGGCCACCACATTGCCAGTGGAAGGGGCTCCCGCTTTTATGGACCCCGCTGATAGGAGAGTGGGGGCTGTGGCCCGCTCCATGTTCACAGTAGTGGGTTTGGCTGTGAGACCGGTTTTGGCCGGGACTCTGGTGTCGCAGACGCTAACTGAAGGGCAAAGTTTTTGCTTTAGGAGCTGGAGGCACAGGATGCTTCAGTGACCTGTAAGGACCTGGCTGAACAATGGGTTCAGGGTCTAAAATTTGTCTGTGAATCGGCCCTGGATACGCTTCCCTTGCTTTCCAGGGCCTCTGCCTATGCGGTGGTACTACTCTGCCTTGTGTCGCTGAAATGCTGCTCTGCGGACCAATCCTCAAAGAAGGCCTTGGTGGATTTACCCTTCAAAGGTGAACGGCTTTTTGGGGCATTCCTGGATGACATCATAAAGGATGCCACTGGTGGTAAGAGCACACTGCTCCCACGGTCTGGGAAAGGCAAGGAGCCTCGCCGTAAGCAAGGGCCCTCCTTTACTACACCAAAGTGTTTTTTTCGTGCGCCCAGTGCGGCGGGAAAAAGTTTGCACGGTGCTAAGGCACCCGCTGCAGGGCAGAAGCGCCCGCACCAGCTTCAACATGAAGGTCTGCCCCACCCATGTCTCTTCTCTCCGACCGTTGGGTTTGCGAAGTAGTTTCCTCGGGGTACAAGATAGATTTTTTCTCTTGTCCACCAAACAGATTTTTTTCCTTCCAACCTCCAGCTTCCTCCGGTTCGCCAGCAGGCTCTGTCAGGGGCTGTCCAGGATTTTCTGGACAGGGGAGTGATTGTACCAGTCCCCTCGTTGGAACGGTTTTAAGGGTTTTACTCCAATCTGTTTGTAGTCCCCAAGAAGGAAGGGGTCCAGCCAATCCTGGACCTCAAGGCCCTCAATTGTTTTGTCAAGGTGCAAAAGTTCAGGATGGAGTCGATTCGCTCGGTAATAGCAGCACTCCATCAGGGGGACTTCATGGCATCCTTGGATATCATGGACGCATACTTACATGTTCCCATATGCTCAAAGCATCAGAGATTTCTGCTCTTTGCGATTGGGGAGGACCACTTTCAATTTGTGGCCCTCTTGTTCGGCCTGGCCTCAGCACCGCTGGTTTTCACTAAGGTGCTCGCCCCAATACTGGCCCTGCTGAGACAGCGAGGGATCGCTGTGGTGGGATATCTGGACGACCTTCTCCTGAGAGCTTCCTTAGGCTCAGAGTTAGAAGAGGATGTGTCTATCACGTATCATACTCTCCAAGAGTTCGGCTGGCTTCTAAATATCCAGAAGTCGGTGTTGGTTCCGTCTCTGCATCTGGAATACCTAGGACTAGTCCTGGATTCCACGGAGGCGAGAGTTTTTCTCCCGACAGAGAAACTCCAGATGCTGCAATCTGCGGTGCAGCAGTTGCTGAACCAGAAGTGGTTGTCTCTTCGATTCCGCATGAGGGTTCTGGGTCTGATGGTGGCCTCTTTCAAGCCGGTTCCTTATGCCCAATTCCACACCAGGGAACTACAAAAGGATATTCTGTCACGTTGGGACAAGCTCCCGTCTTCTCTGGATTACCAGATTCAGTTGAGTCAACTGGTCAAGTCCTATTTGGTGTGGTGGCTGACGTCTCCGGTGCTTCGGACCGGAAAATCGTTTCTGCCGTGCCAATGGACAGTCCCGCCTCCTAATCAATGTACTGGAGCTTCGAGCAATCAAGCTGTGCCTTGCCAGGTGGTCCCTGGAGCTGCAGGGCCGACCGGTCAGGAACCAGTCCGACAACGCCACGGCCGTGGCGTATGTCAATCATCAGGGAGGCACACGGAGCTCAGCTGCAGCAATGGAAGTTGCGCACATCCTTCGGTGGGCCGAAAGGTCCGTTCCGGCTCTATCGGCCGTGTACATTCCGGGTGTTCAGAATTGGCAAGCGGACTACCTAAGTCGCCAAACACTGGACCAGGGAGAGTGGTCACTTCACCCGGAGGTGTTTCGGAGTCGGTGACAAAAATGGGGCACTCCGGACGTGGACCTTCTAGAGTCCAGTCTTAATCGGAAGGTACCACAATTCGTGGCCAGGTCAAAGGACCCGTGGGCGGACGCGTCAGACGCATTGGTGGCACCTTGGGGTCACTATCGCCTAATTTAAGCCTTTCCTCCTCTGAAGCTTATTCCTCACCTGCTGCGCAGAGTGGAAGTCGAGGGGATTCTAACAATCCTGGCCGCGCCGCTCCTGGTATGCGGACCTGGTGCGTCTGGTGGCAGACGTCCTCTGGCGTCTACCCCTGCGACAAGATCTTCTGTCACAGGGTCCGATCTTCCACCCTGCTTTACAGTCGCTGGCTTTAACGGCGTGGCTGTTGAGAGCCAGGTACTGAAGGACCGGGGGCCTATCGGGCTCGGTGGTCTCTACCATGCTGCGTGCATGGAAGTCTACTTCACTAGTGTTGCTCACGAATATTCGCATTGCGAATATTCGCTACGAATATTGCATATTCGAGTATTCGCGAATAACTCGAATATCGCGGCGAATATTCGCTATTTCGAATATTCGTATTTTTCAAATTTCGTAATCAAATTCACAATCATTTTCGCATTCGCACTAGCGAAATTTCGCAATTTTTTTTTTTTATAAAATATATCGAATATTCGTGATATTTTATCCAAAAAAAAATTGCGAAATTTCGCATTTTTTTTTTTTTTTTATAAAATATCACGAATATTCGATATTAAAAGTCACACAAAAAAAAATAGCGAAATTTCGCATTAGTGAAATTTCGCATTGGCGAAATTTCGCAATTTTTTTTTTTTTTATAAAATATCACGAATATTCGATATTAACGAGTATTCCGCTCATCACTATACTTCACGAAGGATTTACCATCGTACATGGAAGGCCTACATCTCCATGTGTGAAGAGATGAAGTAGCACCCCCGTACATAAGTGATGTCCCGGATTCTGCTGTTTTTACAGCGGGGAGTGGATCAGCCTCTCTCCTTGAGTACAGTTAAGAGTCAGATTTCGGCTCTGGCTGTTTACTTTCAGCGACCCTTGGCGGCGCACTCCTTGGTGCGTACGCTTGTGCAGGGGGTCCGGCATGTGGCCCCTCCGGTGCGCCATCCGCTACCCCATGGGACTTGAATTTAGTCCTTTTGGTGCTTCAGGATGCTCCCTTTGAGGACATTCAAAAGATCCCTTTATTGACTCAATATTGACTCACAAAAGGTGTTTTTTCTGGTAGCTATTACATCGATCAGACGGGTGTCTGAACTGGCGGCCTTGTCCTGCAAGGCTCCCTACTTAGTCATCCATAAGGATAAGGTGGTGCTGCGACCTCAGCCGTCTTTTCTCCCGAAGGTGGTTTCGGCTTTTCACATTAATGAGGACATTGTTCTTCCATCCTTATGTCCTCGACCGAAAAACCCGAAGGAGGCCACTTTACATTCCCTGGATGTGGTTAGGGCCCTACGAGTGTACTTATCGGCTACGGCTCCATTCCGGAAGTCGGACTCACTGTTCGTGTGGGTGGCTGGTCCTAAGAAAGGTCTGGCAATATCGTCGACCACCATTTCTATGTGGATCAGACAGGTTGTGCTCCAGGCCTATGCCCTGAAGGGGCGAGCATCTCTTTCAGGTTACGGCGCATTCGACCAGGGCGATCGGTGCCTCTTGGGCTTTCCGGCATCAAGCCTCTGTGTTACAGGTGTGTAAGGCAGCGACCTGGTCGTCGGTCCACACTTTTTTAAAGTTTTACAAGGTGGATGTGAGTGCATCTTCTGATGCCTCCTTCGGCCAAAAGGTGTTACAGGCGGCAGTTTAAGGTTGGAGTTCCTCCGCTGAGTAACTCTGGTTTTGCTTGGGGTGTAGCTTGGTTTGCTGTGTTGTTTTCCCACCCCTCGAATTTTTGACACTGCTTGGGGACGTCCCTAAGGTCAAAGGCTGCTGTGTTCGTCCATGAACGGAAGAGAAAATAGGATTTTTGTACTCACCGTAAAATCCATTTCTCATTTGTTTGTACTGCTTGTTACGAGCTGCTGAGGCAGAGTGGGGGTTATACCCAGGGGACCACGCCCCCTGGGAGGAGCTGTTGTTAACACTTAAAGTGCTTTTTTTCTGCCTAACTCTCCTGGAAGGAAGCGGATATAACCCTAAGGTCAAAGGCTGCAGTGTCCGTCCATGAACTCAGAGAAATGGATTTTACGGTGAGTACAAAAATCCAATTTTTTCCATCCGCCATCAGATTGGGTGAACACGGACAGTCCGTGTTTATCCGATCCCCCCTTAGAGGATAGCGGAGATCTGACAGGTCGGTCCCTGCACACTGTGCAGGGACTGTCCTGTCATCTGCCGGCTCAGTGGGGATCAACGGAGCAATCCCCGCTTGAGCAAGCGGATGAGAAAGGTATGGATTTTTGGGGGAACCCCACGCCATTTTTTTTTAAATGTTGGTGTGGTGTTCCCCTTAACCACTTAAGCCCTGGACCATTTTGTAGCTAAAGGACCAGGCCACTTTTTGCGATTCGACACTATAAATATATATATTAAAAAAAATCCTCAGTTTAGGCTGATACGTATTCTTCATATTTTTGTAAAAAAACGCAATAAGCGTTTATTGATCGGTTTGAGCAAAAGTTATAGGGCCAGATTCAGGTACACGTACATTTGCGCAGCGTATCCGAGATACGCTACGCAGCCGTATTTTACCAGGCTCTACAACGAATTCTGGTAGATTTTTGCCTGTACGATATGGCGGCGTAGTCTATTTCTCGCCGCGTAATCGAAATACGCGATTAGGGGATGTGAAGCATTTAAATTAGGCGCGTCCCCGCGGCGATCGAACTGCGCATGCTCCGTTCAGAAATTTCCTGCCGTGCATTGCGCAAAATAACGTTGTTACGTCATTTTTTTTTGAGTAGCGTCTTTACGGACATTCCTATTCCCGGACGACTTACGTAAAAAATAATAAAAGACGTCGGAAAACGTTGAAATTCGACGCGGGAACGACGCCCATACTTAACATGGGCTGTCTAATATTAGACCAGCTAAAAGCTGGTATAACATTACGCAGCGAAAAGATGACTAAAGATGCCATAATAGAGATTGCGATTGAAGATCGTAATTTCGGGGATCAACGGCAAAAGCTCATTTGCATACCCCGACGCGGAAAACGACGGGAAGTCCACCCAGCAGCCGCAATTTTATTGCAGCGTAGATCCGAAGGCGTACGAACACATAAGCCAGTCGGATTGAAGCGCAAAGCCGTCTTTTCATGGTTTGAGGATTCAAACTAGTGAAAAAACGCGCGTAATTAGAAAGTACTCCGGTCTAACACTAGTTAGACAGGAGTTACGGCTCTGTGAATCTGGCCCATAGTGTCTACAAAATAGTATAGAATAGTTATATGGCATTTTTATTAATATTTTTTTTTACTAGCAATGGCGGGGATCAGCGATTTTTATCGTGACTGCGGCATTATGGCGGACACATCGGACATCATTCTTTCAGACGTCTTATTTGTGACTGCCCGACGCGATGGAACTCAACATTGTATATGCTTGATAGGCTGCTCCAGCAGAAATGTGCAGTTAACGACTACCTGTCCGAACTCTACAGCAGGACAGGTTCTGAGAGCTTGGTTTTTTTGCACCGCGCCAGTGGCTTCTCATGCGCGACTCATGCAGACTTCTGCGTCCATTTGATGAGATCACCAAACTAGTCAGTCGCAGCCAGGGCGCCATGAGTGACATCATACCTTACGCCTTCTTTCTGGAGCATGCATTGCATTGTGTCATTGATCAAGCTGTCAAGGAGCAGGAGCAGGAAGATGTGGAAGTCGAAATGCTGGATGAATTCCCGGGGAGGGATACTTCACCTGAGACAAGTCAACAACGGAAGTCTAAAGAGGAGTCAGAGGAGGATGGTGTCGGGGTGGAGGAGGAGGAGCAAGCAGAGCATGCCTTAAACCAGGGATCCTCAAACTACGGCCCTCCAGCTGTTCCGGAACTACACATCCCATGAGGCATTGTAATACTCTGACATTCACAGACATGACTAGGCATGATGGGAATTGTAGTTCCTGAACAACTGGAGGGCCATAGTTTGAAGACGCATGCTTTAAACCTTTCTGGGATCACTAGTGTTGTCCGTGGATGGGGGGAGGAGAACGAGGATGACATTATCCTGGATGATGAGCAGGAGCCAGGCCAGTACAGTGCTTCCAGTTTAGTGCAAATGGGGGCCTTCATGCTCCAGTGTTATAAGAGGGACCCCCGTAAAAAAGCATAAAGGGCAAGGACCAGTACTGAGTGGCAACGTACTTAGACCCCCGGTACAAAAAAAACATGGCAGAAATGTTACCACCATCACAGAGAGCTATCAGAATGCAGCACTTCCAGGCCTTGCTTCGAGAAATGCTGCATTCTGCTTTTGTGTCCGCTGGCAGAGGAATTTCCACTCACAGAGAAACAGTTGCAGGTACCAATCCAACAGCGCCTGCAAGAAGAGGGCGGTTTGAAGATGTCTTGGTCACTAATGATATGAGATCATTCTTTCAGCCGACCCATCGACAGCTGTACTCCGGATCCAGCATCAGGGAACACCTAGACCGACAGGTGTCTGACTACATCGGGTTAATTGCCGATGTGGATGCATTGAGAAGCGATGGACTACTGGCTTGACTTCTGGCCAGAGCTTGCACAATTTGCAATGGAACTGTTGGCTTCCGAAAGGAAGCTCAGCGCAGCAGGGGAGGTCGTGCCCGATAAGCGCACTCGCCTAGCTCACAACAGTGTTGACTACCTCACATTTATAAAAATGAATGAAGCATGGAAATTTCAGAGGAATTCAACACGTGACCAGTAGACCATGTTTCATTCAAATTCAGGAGAACGCCTGTGGGCTAATTTTTTGGGCTTGTACTGGCCGACACTTACTTCTGTATCTGGTGAATGCCTAATGTACCACCAGCCACAGAATACAAAGTTGTTTGATAATACTATATGTACTCTCAAAGTACCTGAGCTATATTGCCTCTCATATGCAATTAATACTTGTTGCTACAAATACTATGGGCCAGATTCATGAAAGGTTACGCTGGCGGATCGAGTGATCCGCCAGCGTAACAGTGGCTTTGAGCCGGCGTTTCTGTTTTCTGTAACCAGAAAACAAGAAACGCCGGGTTGAAGTTCCGATGCGATGAGCGTAACTGAGTTTCGCCATCGCATCGTTACTTCAACTTAAAAATGGCGCCGGGGGCGTTCCCGCCGATTTACGCTCAAAAAATATGTTAATGAGCGGAAATCGGCAATTCACGATCGAAATCCGGCGCGACGCAGTGACGTTACGACGTTTCCGGACGGGATACGCGGCGCATAGATATACCTACATGGGGTTGGAGTATCCTATGTTAGGTATAGGCGTCGTCATCGCGTCGGGAAAAAAAAAAAAAACGTCGCTTGCGTAAAACGGTCATGAATGGGAATGTGACGTCATTGACGTTCATTCACAGATTTTGGAGCATGCGCACGGGGATGTTTTGACACTCGACGCATGCGCAGTACGTCGGCGGCGGGATCGCGCGTAGTTAGCATACTACACGCCCCGTACCCGCGACATTTGAATTCCGCCGGCTCATTTGCGATGCGCTGCCGCAACTTTAGGAGCAAGTGCTTCGTGAATGACAGCACTTGCTCCTAAAAATTCGGCAGCGCAACGCAAATCAGAAGCGTTACTCCAGAGCAAAGATGCTCTGGAATACGTGAATCTGGCCCTATATGTACTCTCAAAGTACCTGAGCTATATTGCCTCTCATATGCAATTAATACTTGTTACTACAAATACTATATGTACTTTCAAAGTACCTGAGCTATATTGCCTCTCATATGCAGTTAATACTTGTCACTACTAATACTAGATGTACTCTCAAAGTACCTGAGCTATATTGCCTCTCATATGCAATTAATACTTGTTGCTACAAATACTATGGGCCAGATTCAGAGAGCCATTACGCCTGTCTAACTGGTGTTAGACAGGAGTACTTTCAAATTACGCGCGCCGTATCACTAGTTTGAATCCTCAAACCATGATAAGGCGGCGTTGGGCTTCGATCTGACAGGCTTACGTCATCGTACGCCTTCGGATCTACGCTGCAATCTTTTTGCAGCCGCTGGGTGGAGTTTGCGTCGTTTTCAGCGTCGGGGTATGCAAATGAGCTTTTCCCGGCGACGTTTGCAATCGCGTACGTCATTTTTTCGCTACGTAAAGTTAAACCAGCTATTAGCTGGTCTAACATTACGCGGCCCATGTTAAGTATGGCCGTCGTTCCCGCGTCGACTTTCAATTTTTTTTTTTTTTTTTGCGTAAGTCGTCTGGGAATAGGAATGTCCGTAAACGACGCTTCTCAAAAAAAAAATGACGTAACGGCGTGATTTCGCGCAATGCACGGCGGGAAATTTCTGAACGGAGCATGCGCAGTTCGATCGCCGCGGGAACGCGCCTAATTTAAATGCCTCACGCCCCCTAATCGCGTAGTTTGATTCCGCCGGGAGAAATACACTACGCCGCCGTACCTTACGGGCCAAAATCTCTCTGAATTCCTCGTAGAGCCAGGTAAAGTACGGCGGCGTAGAGTATCTCTGATACTCTGCGGGAATCTAATTCTACCTGAATCTGGCCCTATATGTACTCTCAAAGTACCTGAGCTATATTGCCTCTCATATGCAATTAATACTTGTTGCGACAAATACTATATGTATTCTCAAAGTACCTGAGCTATATTGCCTCTCATATGCAATTAATACTTGTTACTACTATTACTATATGTACTCTCAAAGTACCTGAGCTATATTGCCTCTCATACCTCTCTATTAGTTGCCAGTACAACTTGTGTATTATATGTGTATCCTCAAAGTACCTGGGCTACACTATCTCTCGTATGCAATTAATACTGGTTACTAAAAAAACAATCAACTACAGTACGTGCTTACCAGACGTATAGAATACTTATAGGCCTTGTCCTAATTGTTAAACATGTTCGCTCTAACTTTTCTATGCTAGGGGTTGATGTTATTTCATAGCATCTCCCCTAGTGGCCTAAATACATCTCTACATGCTAAGGTTGGTATGATGTAGAGAACCCCCAAACTCCTGTTGCTAGGAGTGACGCCTGGGTTCCCTTACTGATAATCACCTGCATGTAGTGGTGTATTGGGATATTGACCTTGAACTAATTTTAAACGATAAGCCTTGGTCGCATGTTGTAATGCGTCCATGCTTAGTAGCTCAACACCTTTCTTTATGTGACACAGAGATGATGTATAGATCTCCCAAACTCCTGTTGCGAGGAGTAACGCCTGGGGCCTAATAGTTGTCGCAAAGAGAATCGCATTGAATTCCTTGCTAACCGCAGTTGTGGTTCACTCCATTCACCAGTGCTGTTACAATGCCTAATGTACCACCAGCTACAGAATACAAGGTTGTTTGCTGTCAGGTGAACGCCTGTGGCCGTGGGCTAATTTTTGGGGCCTGTAATGGGCTGCACTTACTTCTGTATCCGGTGAATGCCTAATGTACCATCAGCCACAGAATACAAAGTTGTTTGCTGTCAGGTGAACGCCTGTTGGCTAATTTTTGAGGCTTGTAATGGCCTGCACTTACTTATGTATCCGTTTTTTTACTTAATACTTCTGGTATGTCAGTGTCCATGTTGTGGGACTATTTGTGCACAGCTAGTAAGTATTTTGTGGCTGCAAATATAACCTGAAG
Source organism: Rana kukunoris (assembly GCA_029574335.1). NCBI lineage: Eukaryota > Metazoa > Chordata > Amphibia > Anura > Ranidae > Rana > Rana kukunoris. The sequence goes on along the minus strand of CM056049.1, from coordinate 492,976,307 downwards.
GTTTTTAATATTTCCCTGCTATTTGTCAGGGACCCAGCTCTGCTAACCTCCGAGTGGCGCGCATGAGCGGTGGATTGGCGCTTCGGCGCATGCCCGTGCACCTAGGGCGCACGTGCATGCGCGCACCCTCCCAGGACCAATCAGAGGCCTGACCGGCCTATTTAAACCAGCCTCTGTCTCATGACGGGTTGCTGGTTTGTGGTCAGCTCCTGTCTGAACTCCTGTTGCTGTACCTGTGTTATTGACCCAGACTTCCACACGAGTCTGCTCTCTCTCCGAACCTGACCTTGGCTCTCGTCTCTGGATTTGCTGCCTTCTCTAACCCCTGACCTCTGGACTGTGACCTGGATCTGCTGCTCTCTCCTGCCCTTGAACCTTGGCTTGCACCCCGGACCTGCCTCTGCATTTCTCCAGTTACCTGTGCTGTGTCCCGGAAGCTGCTCAACTTGTTACCTACCTAGTCTGCTATCCACATCTACTTCCAAAGTCAGCTGCCTCTCTCCAGCATCTACCACCAAGTTCAACTACTTCGCTGGTACCGGTGCCTCCTTGTGCCTCCGCCTCCTGTCTCAACTCCAGGGGGTGGGTGCGCTAGGTCGCAAAGGTGAGCCGCTCTCAGCATCTCGGCCTCGGTAAGTACTTGGCTTCTGACAGTACAAACCAGCCAGATGTCTGAGGCCAACAGGGCGCGCTCACCTTTCGAGACCCTCTGTCAGCAGGTCTCCGCGCTTACCGAAGCGGTCCAAAAACTCGAAGAAGGATACCTACAGATTGATGGCCGTCTCCAACAATTAGCCGATTCTCCTGGACCCTCACCTCCACCTGCAACACTTCCTTCTGGGACTTCAACACCCCAGGCCGCCCCAAGTCCGGCCGTAGTGGTGACCCACCCGGAAACTTGGGTCCCCACTCCTGAGCGATTTTCAGGCAATCGCCGGAAATATCACGCCTTTAAGAACACTTGCTCCCTATACCTGGCCCTCCAGCCCAGAACTTTCTGTTCAGAACCCGTAAAGGTGGGGTTTGTAATATCCCTCCTGGCAGAGGAGCCACAAGCATGGGCCCATAGCTTAATGGAGCAACGGAGCCCGATCCTAGATACTATCGATATCTTCTTCGAACACATGGCGAAGTTGTACGATGATCCGCAGCGCGCGGTCAGGGACGAAGCTACCCTCCATAACCTTACTCAAGGGAGAAGGCCTGTTGAGGACTATACTGCCGAGTTCCGAAAGTGGTCGGCCAACACGGGCTGGAACGAATCCGCCTTGAAATAACAGTTCCGCCAAGGACTCTCGGAAGCCCTTAAGGATGAGTTGGCATAGACGGAGACGCCGGCCTCCCTTGAAGACCTGATCCAATCCGCCACCCAGTTAGATAGGCGCCTACGAGAATGGCACTCTGAGCGTTTTTAGACCTCACGTCCTAACTGGATACCTCCAAGGCCTACCTTAGTTCCACCTCCTCCCTTGGCTTCTCAAAATGCCACCTCTCCTGATCCTGAGCCTATGCAGCTTGGTTTGGTCCGAGCCCCTCTTACCATCGAGGAGAGACAACGGAGGCGCCAGAACAATCTGTGCCTGTATTGCAGAGGTGCTGACCACTTCCTCCGCAATTGCCCAGTAAGACCTAGTAAGTCCAAGCCGCAACCTGCCCTCAACTACCACGTTGCAAATATTCCACAGACTCATGTTGTACTTTTTATTTCTTTACAGCTTCCGGAAGGGGCAACCCGCCTGCCGACCATTGTTGATTCAGGAGCTTGCAGCTGCTTTCTAGATTCCACCTTGGCCCAGAAACTGCATGTTCCTCTTCGTAGCAAGGACCACCATTTACAAATTCACTTAGCAGACGGTTCTCTTTCCCGGTCTGGACTTATTACACAAGAGACTGAACCCATCCAAGTCACCACCGACTCCGGCCACCAGGAATTTCTACGACTAGACCTCATTCCATCCCCTCTGTTTCCTATCATGGGCCTTCCCTGGTTACAGGCGCACCAACCTTGCATAAATTGGCTAAAAAAGGAGGTTAGCTTCACGTCTTCCTATTGTTCCCAACACTGCTTTGCACCTACAGTTTCCACCTGCTCCACCATGACAACCCAACCCGAGAACCTCCAACATGTCCCCTCCGTCTACCTGAAGTTTAAAGATGTTTTTGATAAGCAGCAGGCCGACTGCCTTCCACCTCACCGGCCATATGGCTGCCCCATTGATCTTCTACCCGGTTCCGAGGTCCCCTTCGGCCGTATCTTTCCGTTATCTGAAACTGAACTAGAAGCCCTCAAGGCATACATTGATGAAAATCTGCAAAGGAACTTCATTCGCCTGTCGTCCTCCCCAGCTGGAGCGGGATTTGTTTTTGTTGAAAAGAAGGACGGTTCTTTAAGACCTTGTAGTGACTACCGAGAGCTCAATAAGATTACGATCAAAACAGGTACCCGCTACCTCTCATACCGGAATTATTCCAGCGTTTTCTCCAAGCTAGACTTGAGAGGTGCCTACAACCTTGTTAGGATTAGGGCTGGAGACGAATTGAAAGACCGCTTTCAGGTCTAGGTTTGGACATTTTGAGTATCTCGTAATGCCTTTTGGACTTTGTAATGCTCCAGCCACCTTTCAGCATTTAGTCAATGACATCTTCCGTGAACATCTGGATGATTTCTTAGTCGTGTATCTAGACGATATTCTAATTTTTTCAGCCTCAGTCGAGTTGCACCGGTGCCATGTCAAAAGGGTGCTTACCATACACACAGAGCATAAGCTGTATCTAATGCCGTGTACACATGATCACTTTTTGTGATTTAAAAAAACGTTTTATCTCACGAAACAAAACAAAGTTTTTCAAACTTCTTTTTAAAAAACTATGTTGCCTACACACCATCATTTTCTGAAAATGCTCTTGCAAAGCACGGTTACGTACACCACGTTCGACGGAACTCTGTTCCATTGAAGCTCCCGTCTCATAACTTGCTTTTGAGCATGCATGGGTTTAAAAACGTAGTTTTGCCCACACACGATAATTTTTTATGACACAAAAAAGAACATTTTGAAAAACGTCACAAAAAATTCAAGCATGTTCGAATTTTTTTTTGGTCGTTTTTCAGAAGACATAAAACAACGTTTTGCCTACACACAATTATTTTAAATGAAGTTTTTTAAAACTTAGTTTTATTTCATCACAAAAAACGACCGTGTGTACACGGCATCAAAGCCGAAAATGTGAGTTTGAGAAGACTTCTGTGCAATTTTTGGGGTTCATTATCTCCACCAGTGGGGTTGCCATGAATCCTCAAAAGGTCAAGGCCATTCAGGAATGGCCAGCTCCGGTGGACAAGAAGGGGGTGCAACGGTTCATTGGCTTTGCCAACTTTTACCGAAGATTTATCGTTGGCTTCTCTTCCATTGTAGCTCCTATCACCAAGCTTACCCATCAGAGTAACTGCTTCCACTGGCCACAGGAGGCCCAAGAAGCTTTCGAGAAACTCAAGTCGGTCTTTTCTTCTGCACCTGTTTTGCGACACCCAGACCCAACGTTGCCCTTTACCCTGGAGGTAGACGCCTCGGAGACCACCACTGGGGCCATCCTATCACAGAGACAAGGGTTGAAGACCCTATTACATCCTGTGGCCTATGCCTCCCGGAAGCTGAGTTCCCCCGAGAGGAATTATGACGTCGGGGACAGGGAGCTACTTGCCATCAGGTTTGCTCTGGAAGAATGGAGGTACTTGCTGGAGGGAGCAGCCCACCCTATAATGATTTTCACCGACCATAAAAACCTTGAGTACTTACGATCAACGTTTAAGGCCCAGGCCAGTACTTACGGTTCAACTTTCATATCACCTACAGGCCTGGCTCAAGGAATGGGAAAGCTTATGCTCTCTCTAGGATGTTCCTTGAAACCCCTTGTAAAGCAGAACCGAGTACCATTCTTTCCTCCCGGAATTTTCTCCTGGTCTCCCAAGTTGACTTGCTAAATTCCATTAAGGCAGCATCCAGACAATGTTCTGATCCGGAAGCTTCTTCATTAGCAAAGCATGACGATCTACTGTGGTCTCGGGGCAAAATTTTCGTCCCAACAGAAACCAGACAATTGGTCCTGAGCACCTTTCATGACCGCAAACTAGCAGGTCACTTCGGGGCACGGAAAACTATCGAATTGATCTCCCGGTACTTTTGGTACCGGCTGCCAACGTAATAAGGGACCTAACACCAAGGCCTGGGGATTACTCAAACCTTTGCCGGTTCCAGAACGCCCATGGGCGGAAATTTCCATGGACTTTATTGGAGACCTACCTACATCTGGAGGCTTCACCACAATCCTGGTCGTGGTGGACCGCCTCTCTAAAATGGCTCACTTTCTGCCCATGGTTGGGACCCCCTCCGCTGTAGAGACAGCCAAAGTCTTCTCAGAGAGATCGTCAGGCTTCATGGGGTACCCAAGAGCATTGTTTCTGACAGGGGTGCTCAATTTGCATCCAAATTCATCCTGTCAAGGCGACACACCCTCATGTTTAAGACCCACCCTGCCCGTGCAGCCCCTATCAGTGCAATCCTATGGCCTAGGCCCTTAGGTCTGGTATGGATTGTAAGGAGAACCCCCCTACGCTGAAAAAACGGCGTGGGGGTTCCCCCACAATCCATACCATACCCGTATCCAAGCACGCCGCCGGCCGGTCAGGAAAGGAGTGGGGATGAGTGAGTGCCCCCCCCCTCCTGAGCCGTACCAGGCCGCATGCCCTCAACATGGGGGGGTTGGGTGCTCTGGGGCAGGGGGGCGCCCTGCGGCCCCCCACCCCAAAGTACCCGGTCCCCATGTTTTTTTTTTCCACCTCAGACTTAAAGGATCACTAAAGGGAAAAGTTTTTTGAGCTAGAATGCACTGCTGTATGGTACAAACAACTAATAGTATACTGATTTCTTTTAAAATATAGTGACAGTGGATTAATGGCTTCATCTCTGTTACCTTCGTCTGCCTGCTTTCATTTCTGGTTTTCACTTCCTCAATCGCAGCGCTCGTCCATGAGAGCGCCGTCATGCTGGGAACTACATTTCCCAGAATCCTTTGTGCATTGCGCAGTAAAGAAAAAGCGAGACGAGAGCGCTCGTTTAAAATTTGCATAACCCGCCCACTATACCTCCCACTATACCGCCCAACGATGAATAATAAAGCGATTCAACCCACCCACACAGCCAGCCAGAGACAACAATATACAGCACATGAGAAAGAGAGGAGGTGCTGGAGTGTTAGACACACCTACTATGTCACAGCTCCTTCCAGTCTGCAAGATGTAGAGAACGTCCTGACGCAGATCTGTAGTCACCAGTACACGTTTGTCACCCCCGCATGAATCCTGCTCCAAAACCCCTGGACGCGTTGCGTGAAAACACTTCCTCAGCAAGGTGGAGTGGAGTTTTCTTCCATGTCCCCTTGCTCCGGTATCCATGCTGAGACCATCAATAGGAGACCTACTTCACATCCTGTTTTCCTAATGCTCTAATGACCATCTGCTAACCCAGTGGTCTTAACCTAAGGTGAGAGTAGCCATCTACACTGGTGGAGGGATAAGTTTCAATACCTGCTACCCTAGCTTTCTCTCACGTGGTGAAGATCTTCATTCAATCATTCATCTCACTGAATGTTCTACAGAAGTTTTTCTCCTTTAGTCACGAATTGTTTGGACTTTACCAATTTTCTTATTAAATTCTTATTATATTCTATATTTTACATGGTTTGCGCTGCACTATATATATATATAAGGTGTACATGAACTGCCTGATCCAGGGTGAAAGTGATAACCCCAGAAGGGGACCTGTGTATAAATAATGGGGATTAAGTGTAGATAATGGTTGTGGTGGTGTGTAGGGTATGGGATATAGGAAAAATGGGGTGTTAGCATAAAGAAAGGAAAGTTGGGAAAAGGGAGGAGAGAAAGGTCATAGTGAAAAATGCAGAAAAGGAAGACTAAGGGCAAGGTAGATACAACCTTGGTTCCAGTCTCATTCAAAGTCCCAAAAACGTCTCTTTTCTGTTGTATAATACTCTTGATTATTTATTTATTTTCTTAGCAAGTTGCAAGTAAAGTTTCAGTTTGAATCCTGAAGATTAAACTGACACCTCATTGCAAACAGAATGGGTGTCAGTTACACTTCTGTCAGCAAGCATATAGCAAGTCAGTTTTTTTATATCCAGTGTAAGTAAATCATGAGACAGTAAGCAGGGGATAGAATTTCACTTTATATAAATCTTAATGCAAGTATAGAGGAAAACAGCAGTGTCCTTGCAGCAGATAAGAAATGGTTAACACTCACAGCCCCTCCACAGTAGGGATGAGCTCCGCGTTTGATTTGAAACGGGTCGTTCGCGCCAAATTCGAGTGACGCGCAATGGCCCATAATTCACTGCGGCATTGTGCGCTGATGATTGGCCAAACATGCACTATGACCCTGCATGCTTGGCCAATCACAGCGCGCAAAAAACGGAGAGCCATAATTGGCCAAAGCCAGGGTGGCTTTGGCCAATTATGGCTCAGGGCTTTAGCACATGCCCCACACTATATAAGGCCGCCTGCTGGGCGGCCTTGTGTAATGTGTTACAGCGCTGAACAGAGATCAGTCAGAGAGATAGTCTTTTTATCTAGCTAGATAGAGCAGGCAGGCAGGCTAGTCAGTTTAGCTTAATTTACAGTGTGTTGAGGATATATATACATCCCTAGAAGTTATACATATATTCAGGGCCGCCATCAGGGGGGTACAGGCATTACACCTGTAAGGGGCCCGGGGGTCCCCAGGGGCCCGGATGGGAACCACCCTAAAAAAAAAAGGACCCCAGATGGCAAGCCATTTTTTTTATAAAAAAAAAATATTTTTTTATAAAAAAATATTTTTTAATATATTTTTATTTAATTTTTTATTAAAGGGCCAATTTTTTTTCTTTTATTTTTTTTTAGAGGTCCGGAGGTCCCCAGGGGCCCGGAGGCCACCAGGGCCCCAGATGGCAAGCCCTTTTTTTCTTTTTATAAAAAAATATATTTTTTTAATATATTTTTCTTTTATTTTTTATTAAAGGGCCAATTTTTTTTCTTTTATTTTTTTAGAGGTCCGGAGGTCCACAGGGGCCTGGAGGCCCCCAAGGCACCGGATGGCAACCCCCCTTTTTTTTATTTATTTTCTATAAAAAAATATATATATTTTTTAAAATATTTTTATTTTATTTTTTTATTAAAGGACCATTTTTTTAGGGGTCTAGGGGCCCGTAGGCCACCAGGGCCCCAGATGGCAACCCCCTCTTTTTTATTTATTTTTTTATAAAAATATATATTTTTTTAATATATTTTTATTTTATTTTTTTTAAAGGGCCAATTTTTTTTCTTTAATTTTTTTAGAGGTCCGGAGGTCCACAGGGACCTGGAGATCCCCTGGGCCCCAGATGACAACCCCCCTTTTTTATAAAAAAAATATATTTTTTATATATTTTTTTATTTCTTTTATTTTTATATTTATTATATATATATATATATATATATATATATATATATATATATTATTATTATTAAAGGACTCAGAGGTCCCCAGGGCCCCATGTGTCAAACCCCCTTTTTTCTTTTTTTATAATTGTATTTTTTATTTTTGTTTATATATATATTTTTTTTATTAAAGGGCCCAGAAGTCCCCAGGGCCCTGGAAGGCAACCCCCTTGTTTTTTTTTTTAATATAAATGTTTATTTCTTTTTTATATATATATTTTTTTCTTTCTTTCTTTTTTTTAAAGGGCCCAGAGGTCCCGAATGGAAAGCCCCCTTTTTTTGTAATTTCCTTTTATAGAAAAAAAAATAAGGTCCCGGGGCCCCAGTTGGCAACCACCCTTTTAAAAAAAAAAATATATATATATATATATATATATATATATATATATATATATTCTCTCTTTTTTTCCTTTTTATTAAAGGGCACAGAGGTCCCCAGGGCCCCGGATGGCTACCCCCCTTTTTTATATATAGTTTTCTTTATTTCTTCTTTTTGTAAAGGGCCCCCCTGCTTCTCAATTTGCGGCAGCAGCCCCCCCGCTTCTCAATTTCATGCCGCAGCACCCCCCCCCCCGGTTCTCTGCTCCAGGGGGCCCATGCCTGAAGCTGTGTAAGGGGCCCCAAAATTCCTGATGGCGGCCCTGCATATATTTATACACTGTATAGCTTAGCTAGATCAGTTCTTCCTAATTCACTGGCAGGCAGGTGATTGTGCTATTTAAAGATGTTATCACAGGTATAGACACCCAGCATGTACAATATTTAACCACTTAAAGACCCCCGCACGCACATATACGGCCACAACATGGCTCGTACAGGCACAAGGGCGTAAATTTACGTCCCCGCCTGAGTGCGGTTCGGGGGTCCCATCGGGACCCCCTCCGCGGCGTGCGGGGGTCTCCCTACCTCTGGGAGCGATCCGGGATCTGCGGGCGGATGTCCGTGATATCCGCCCCCCCCGCGATCGCTCCCAGCCTGTCACTTCCTCCTCCTGTGTTTACACAGGAAGGAGGAAATGATGTATTCTCTCATCGCAGCGCTGTTTCCCAGCGCTGCTGATGAGAGAAGACATCACAAGTAAGTGTGCACCAACACAACACTGACACACACTCACATAGGCATATTAACCCCTTGTGATCGCCCCCCCCCCCCACCCCCCTGTCACAGTGTTACTGAATGCAGTGATTTAATCACTGCATTTAGTGTCAGTGTGACAGGCACTGTAAAAAACAGTTAGTGTTAGGTTCAGGATAGCCCCCCCACCCCCCCCTAATAAAGTTTTAACCCCCTGATCACCGCCCTAGTTAACCCTTTCACTCCCTATTGCCAGCGTCACTAAGCGATCATTTTTCTGATCGCTGTATTAGTGTCGCTGTTCCCGCTAGGTAGCTATTTTTTTTTATTGCGATTTTTTTTTTTTTACTAAAGACATGTGGCTAAATAAATTTTGGCCTAAATGTTTGACTAAAATTTAGTTTATTTGATTTTTTTTTAACAAAAAGTAAAAAATAGTGTTTTTTTTTTCAAAAATGTCGCTCTATTTTTGTATATAGCGCAAAAAATAAAAATCGCAGAGGTGATCAAATACCACCAAAAGAAAGCTCTATTTGTGGGAAGAAAAGGACGCAAATTTTGTTTGGGAGCCACGTCGCATGACCGCGCAATTGTCTGTTAAAGCGAAGCAGTGCCGAATCGCAAAAACACCTTGGGTCATTTACCAGCGTATTGGTCCGGGTCTTAAGTGGTTAAAGGAATTTTTCATTTTTTTATTTTTTTTATTTAAGCATCATTAAAATCACTGCTCCTGGACAGTTTTTAAAACTTTTTTTTCCATTGATACATGTTCCCTCGGGCAAGACCCGCGTTCTCAAAGACGTTTTCACAGGCAAACTATATACACCCAGCAGGTACAATATTTAACCACTTAAGACCCGGACCAATACGCTGGTAAATGACCCAAGGTGTTTTTGCGATTCGGCACTGCGTCGCTTTAACAGACAATTGCGCGGTCGTGCGACGTGGCTCCCAAACAAAATTTGCGTCCTTTTCTTCTCACAAATAGAGCTTTCTTTTGGTGGTATTTGATCACCTCTGCGATTTTTATTTTTTGCGCTATATACAAAAATAGAGCGACATTTTTGAAAAAAAAACACTATTTTTTACTTTTTGTTAAAAAAAAATCAAATAAACTAAATTTTAGTCAAACATTTAGGCCTAAATTTATTTAGCCACATGTCTTTAGTAAAAAAAAAAAATCGCAATAAAAAAAAATAGCTACCTAGCGGGAACAGCGACACTAATACAGCGATCAGAAAAATGATCGCTTAGTGACGCTGGCAATAGGGAGTGAAAGGGTTAACTAGGGCGGTGATCAGGGGGTTAAAACTTTATTAGGGGGGGTGGGGGGCTATCCTGAACCTAACACTAACTGTTTTTTACAGTGCCTGTCACACTGACACTAAATGCAGTGATTAAATCACTGCATTCAGTAACACTGTGACAGGGGGGTGGGGGGGGCGATCACAAGGGGTTAATATGCCTATGTGAGTGTGTGTCAGTGTTGTGTTGGTGCACACTTACTTGTGATGTCTTCTCTCATCAGCAGCGCTGGGAAACAGCGCTGCGATGAGAGAATACATCATTTCCTCCTTCCTGTGTAAACACAGGAGGAGGAAGTGACAGGCTGGGAGCGCGCTCCCATTGGCTGGGAGCGATCGCGGGGGGGGCGGAAAACACGGACATCCGCCCGCAGATCCCGGATCGCTCCCAGAGGTAGGGAGACCCCCGCAAGCCGCGGAGGGGGTCCCGATGGGACCCCCGAACCGCACTCAGGCGGGGACGTAAATTTACGCCCTTGTGCCTGTACGAGCCATGTTGTGGCCGTATATGTGCGTGCGGGGGTCTTTAAGTGGTTAAAGGAATTTATTTTTTATTTTTTATTTAAGCATCATTAAAATCACTGCTCCTTTAAATTTTGTACCTGCTGGGTGTCTATAGTTTGCCTGTGAAAATGTCTTTGAGAACACGGGTCTTGCCCGAGGGAACATGTATCAATGGAAAAAAGTTTTAAAAACGGTAATTTTTTCAGGAAACCTTTTTCCATTAATACATGTTCCCTGGGGCAAGACCCGGGTTCTCAAAGACGTTTTCCAACAATAACTTGAATATTGGGCTTTAAAATGAGCACTTTTGAATTCGAACGTTCGAGTCCCATAGACTTCAATGGGGTGCTAAATGTTCGCGCGAACGGGCGGTCTGTTCGAACGTTCTGGTGCGAACCGAACATGGGGGTGTTCGGCTCATCCCTACTCCACAGATGTAAGCAAGTCAGAGCGGTCATACAGAGAGCATAGTAGAGAGCTTTACTCACTCAGACTTTCACTTTTACTTCCAGCTTGCTGTTCCATCACATCAAATACTGTCTGTACACTCCCTCCCACATCAGTGTATTTATTATCCGATCCGTAGCTCAAAGTGTAACACGAACATGGAGCTGCTGTGTATTTCTCTCCCCCTGCCTGCTCCAGCTCACACAAGATAGTTCACCTATGTTAAGTCTGGCATCACCATGCTGATCCCACTCCTTCTCAGCCCACTCTGAGCAGGGAAACCATAAGGCCGCGTACACCTGACCGATTTTCTCGGCAGAATCCAGCAAGAACCTCGATGGGAGACGTATTCTGCCGAGAAAACTGGTCGTGTGTACACTTTTCGCCGAGCAACCCGTCGAGGAACTTGTTGAGCCAAAAAGAGAGCATGTTCTCCATTTCCCCGTTGTTCAATGGAAAAATTTGGCTTGACGAGCTTTTTGACTGCCGAACTAGGAACTCGACGGGCAGAACGATGAGTTTCGCCCGACGAGTTTCTCGGCCGTGTGTACGCCACCTAAGTGATGCCAACGCCAATCAACACCAATCAAAAACAAGGCAAGCATAATAACAGTATGGGAGGAAGTATTCAGGCATACTGCATTGCGCCACAAACTAGGCAAATGAAGCATCTTGTCTGCAATCGCATGATTGCATAGACTTCATGCTTCCCATATGACACTGTCTGGCGCCCAAACACATTGCACTTAAAGGACCTTTTTTTTTCTTTTGTGATTAGGGGGGGCAGTGCCCATGCGCCCCATATGGACAGGCCACCACTGCTGCAGGGGTCTCCAAACTTTCTGAACACATGGCTAGTTTACTGTCCTTCAGACTTTGAAGGGGCCAGACTGTGGCCAGTGTGAGTAGAAAAGGCCCTGGTGTAAACAATGCCCCATTATTGGTATTAGTGTGAGGAATATTGCCCCAATGTTAGAATTAGGGGCGGAAATAGTGCATCACCATTGGTGTAATTGGGAAGAATAGTGCCCCATTGTTGGTATCAGGGGAATTAGTGTATTAGTGACAGGAATTATGCCCCATGGTTAGTGTAGAAGGAATAGTGTGTTGTATCAGTGAGAAGAATGGTGTCCCAGGGGCCTGATGAAGGCAAGCAAAGGGCCCCTGGAGACCACTGCTACTGCATTGTCTTCCAGAAGGTCCAGGTACTGGCTGTGCTTTCTGGCAGGGGTGCTTAGAACACAAAACTAAGCAGAATTGCAATACCTTTAGCAGGAAAAACAGACCACATACATATTACAGTTGTTTATTTAACTGTTTGCCTAAAGTTAATAATTAACCTCCCCTTATACATTTACTGTGGTGCAGCAGTTCCTCTGCACAAAATCACGTACAGGTATGTGATTTTTCATTCTTTAGCGTGCACACATGCCGCCAGCTGTTATTGGACACAGCAGGAGCAAATCAGCGGCTCTGACAGACCTGCCAATCTTTCCCGACAGAGGCAGATCGCCCTTCTGTTAGTAGGGAAGACAGAGACCCTGTTAAGCAAGAACATGGTTCTGTCTTCCCACAGTTCAAGCAACCCCCACACAGTTAGAAAGCACTCTCTAGGAACACATTTAACCCTTTGATTGTCCCTGATGTTAACCCTGCCAGTGTCATTAGTACAATGACAGTGCATAAAAAAAAAAAAAAAATACAATTCCAAATATCCCATAGTTTGTAGACGCTATGGGCCAGATTCTCTAAGAAACTCGCCGGCGTAGCGTAAGCCATTTACACTACGCTGCTGCATCGTACTAGAGCAAGTGCCGTATTCTCCATGCACTTGCTCCGTAGTTTGCGGAGGCGTAGAGTAAATCGCCCAGCATAAGCCTGTGTAATTCAAATGGGGCAGCTGTAGTTAAGCGTGCCCCCGCGTCGAACGAACTGCGCATGCGCCGGCTGGGAAAAAAGCCCAGTGCGCATGCTCCAGCTCACGTCGGAAAGCGCCGTTGAAACAGACGTCAAAACGAGGTGATCGTCACTACGCAATGCCCTAATCGCGAACGAGTTAGTAAAACGACGTAAGCGACGGAAAAAGCCGACGCTGACCCGACGCCATACTTAACATGGCATCCGACGGGACTTCGTAAGGTTACTCCTCATAGAAGCAGGGGTAACCTTACGAGTTCGTAAATGACGTACACGACGACGGGGCGGCGTAAAAGCGATCGGGAATCGGTGTAGTAGCCTCATTTGCATAGGCAAATGAGAAAACAACGTAAAGGCCACCTAGTGGCCGGAGTTGTCATTACAACTACGATCCGCAAGTGTAATGGTATTACACTTGTCAGATGTTGAACCGTATCTATGCCAAAGTGATGCTAAGCATCACTCGCATAGATACGAGCCCAAAAAAACGGCGATACGACGGGGTATCTGAGATACTCCGTCGTAGCGCCGCTGAGAATCTGGCCCTATAACTTTTGTGCAAACCAATCAATATACACTTATTGGGATTTTCTTTACCAACAAAATGTAGCAGAACGCATATTGGCTTAAATTTTTTTTTTTTTTTTTTATGTTTTATAGCAGAAAGTAAAAAATATTGTTGACCAAATACCACCAAAAAAAAACTCTATTTATGAAGAAAAAAAGAAAATACATTTTATTTGGGTACAGTGTTGCACGACTGCGCAATTGTCAGTTAAAATAAAATGGCCTGGTCAGGAAGGGGGGTAAACCTTTCCGGAGGGTAAGTGGTTACATTTTTGTGGGGTATGTGTGGTTATTTTTTAATATACGGTTAATTTTAATTGTGTAACGCATAATGTAAAAAGTAGCATAATCTAGTTTTGAGTATGCACTTGGTATCCATGTTATGACTGAAAATTGCATTTTATTTTGAAGAGAGCTGTCAACAGCCATTTGTATCAGATTGACATTTATGCGGCAAATGTCTAAATTCTGTCAGTCTCTGGTGTCCTTGGAAATCAGAGGGCAGCATTACAATTAAGACTGCTGTCACTCATTACTTACACAAATTGAATCCTTTACAAGATTGATAGTTTAACAACTTAGCAGCATGTTTGCATCATAAATCTACAGTCAGCTCTGAAATACTAGATCCTAAAATTGCTTAAATACTTTCTTCTCAAATTTCCCCAAATAAGCAGCAACAGGGGTGTTCTGACAATTTATATATTTACTTATGAATAATAAGTCTGTAAAGGCTAAATATAGTTTTATTTTCGATTAGTAGCAAATTTTCTTCAACTCTGACAAAATCTTGTTTATATCAGAAACACATAGGTCTAATATATAGTAGTCTGGTGTTAATTAGACAGAACTACCAGGAATAGTTGGCCTGGCAGAAATGTATCACCGGTACCCACATTACTGTTGGTAAAATAGGAGCAGCTTCAACTCATAAGCAACCTATTAACAAGGTGTCAAAAATTCCTCTGAGAATTGCAACAGTAACCCCGTAACCGTGAACATGGCCAATGTGTACTGTATACTTCTGGCTCCGAACAGGAAAGTGTCTGCTGCACAAGTCTGCCCAGAATGGAACAGTATAAACATTTCCAGACAGCAACATCTTTATTATTTTAATGTATATGCCTACATAGATTGTGTTACCTTTTAGGCAGTTCTTAAAGAAACAGTAATACCCTGTATACACAATCTGAGTTTTCATCCGAATAAACTCAGACAGGTTTTTCTGACGGAATTCCGTTCAAGCTGTCTTGCATACACACGGACACACCAAATTCTGACCGTCAAAAACGCGGTGACGTACAACACTACGACGAGCCTAGAAAAATTAAAGCGGGGGTTCACCCAAAAATCAACTTTCTGCGATTAGATCCAGCATACTGCTGACATCTGCAGTATGCTGTTTTTTTTTTTTTTTTGTACTTAGTGTTTTAGCAGCCGTTTTTATCCGGCTCCGAGCGGGGATTCCTTCCGGGTATAGGCGTTCCTAAGCCAAGCGGAGTTGATTGATGGGCTGCTAAAGCGCGTCACGCCTTCCGAAAATACCCAAAGTGACACTCGGGTGTTTACGGCGCCTGCGCAGTCGGCTCTACACGGCAGGCGCAGGCCCCGTATAGCGTCATAAACACCCGAGTGTCACTTCGGGTATTTTCGGAAGGCGTGACGCGCTTTAGCAGCCCGTCAATCAACTCTGCTTGGTTTAGGAACGTCTACTCCCCGCAGGAATCCCCGTTGGAGCTGGATAACAACGGCTGCTAAAACGATAAGTACAAAAAAAAAAAAAAAAAGCATACTGCAGATGTCAGCAGTATGCTGGATCTAATCGCAGAAAGTTGATTTTTGGGTAACCTCCGCTTTAAGTTCAATGCTTCCGATTATGCGTCAAATTGTTTCTGAGCATGCATGTTTTTTTTCCATACAGACAAATGGAAATTTTTCCCATCGGAAAAAAAGAGAACATGTTCTCTTTCTAACTCTGTCGGAATTTCAGACGGAAAAAGTCCGATGGGGCATACACACAGTCAGAATATCCGATGAAAAAATTCTGTCTGACTTTTTCCATCGGTTATGTAACAATAACTAATAACTTTAATAAACATATAAAAAGGTTTAAGAATATTATAAGTATAAATGACAAATTTAATATAAGTTACATACATTTTTCTTTTGAACTATGTTCGTTTTTGGTAGTGTTTCTATTGAAAGACACCTTAGCTTCTTTTTCACATCTTTTCCTACATCTTAATCTCAACCAGATGCAACCAACCAACCAACATCTTAATCCCAACCCCCTCTCGCTTCCGCACCACCACTGATTGCATATCATGTCACATGACCCCCTCCTCCTCTGACGCACCCTATGACTACGTCACTGGGGAAGCCCAGGTATTCCCTTGCGTCAGAGGGGGGTGGGGTGGCATGACGGGTGGCCCCGCCTCACCTATATAAGAGCTGTCACTGGCTCAAGCCGCATCATTCGCCGGGCTGTCTCCGGTGGAGACAGGCAGCCGGCGATGCGTGCGCTCTGGATCCCGGTCCTGGATGAAGCGATCTTCTCATCGCTGGACCCCAGCGGAGAGGAGATCACCTGTCTCAGGATACCGACAACGTTGGAGCGGAGACCGAGAGTGGATTACCACCACTGGATTTTTTTTTTAATAAAAGACTTTTCCACGGTGTGTGTGTTTTATTTTTACAATTCTTTACACTTTCTTAGTGAAATGGTAGAGGTACAATGTACCCCATTACCAATTCACATAGGGGGGGCCGGGATCTGGGGGTCCCCTTTGTTATTTGTTAAAGGGGTCTTCCAGATTCCGATAAGCCCCCTGCCCGCAGACCCCCACAACCACCGGGCAAGGGGTGTGGGGATAGGGCATCCTCCCAAGGTTGAGGGCATGTGGCCTGGTAAGGTTCCCCCCCCTTTTTTCCTGCGGCCAGCCAGGTTACTTGCTCGGATAAGGGGTCTGGTGTGTATTTTTTAGGGAAATCCACGCCATTTTATTTTAAATTTGGGGTGGAGTTCCCTTAAATTTCACACCAGACATGAAGGGCCAGATCCACAGAGCTAGTACGCCGGTGTATCTCCTGATACACCGGCGTACTTTCAAATTACCCGCGTCGTATCATTAGCTTGAATCCTCAAACCATGATACGACGGCTTCGGGCTTCGATCCGACAGGATTTTTCCAGCGTAAAGTTAAAGCTGCTATTATCCGGTCTATAGTTAGACTGGCCATGTTAAGTATGTCCGTCGTTCCCGCGTCGAATTTTCAATTTTTTTTTTTTGCGTAAGTCGTCCATGAATAGAAATGTACGTAAATTACGCTACTAAAAAAAAATGACGTTTTGACGTACTTTTTCTGAACGGAGCATGCGCAGTTCGATTGCCGCGGGGACGCGCCTAATTTAAATGCTTCATGCCCCCTAATCGCGCATTCCGATTCCGCCGCGAGAAATACACTACGCCGCCGTACCTTTACGGGCCAAAATCTTCCTGGATTCGACTTAGAGCCAGGTAAAATACGGCGGCGTAGTGTATCTCTTATATTCTACGCCGGGGCAATTCTCTGTGGATCTGGCCCGAAGGGTCTGAAATTGATATTTTGGGGGATCCCCACGTAAAAAAAAAATCAAATTTGACGGCGGGGTTCCCCTTAATATCCATATCAGACCTGGAGGGCCTGGTAATTGAATTTGGGGGGACCCCCACGCTTTTTTTTTATTTTTATTTTTTTATGAATGACTTTTCTCAGAATTGCCGGGAGTCGACAATTCATTATGCCCGCGAGTGATTTTAAATGACTTTTTTCCCTTTAGGAATTACACTTTGTGCAGAGACAGTTCTAAGCACGGGAAATATGCGCTGCTTCACAGGCATACCATACACCCCCTCTAGGTTTGAAATTTAAAGGAATATTTAACTTTTATTGTTTCACTTTAAGCACTATTAAAATCACTGCTCCCAAAAAAACGTCAGTTTTTAAAACTTTTTTTGCATTGATTCATGTCCCTTGGGGCAGGACCCGGGTCCCCAAACACTTTTTAGGACAATAACTTGCACATTAGCCTTTAAAATGAGCACTTTAGATTTCAAACGTTCGCGTCCCATTTGACTTTAAGTTCACACAAACTTTTGGTCTGTTCGCTAGACATGTGCAGACTGGAATATTTTGATTTATTTTGTTTTTCGTTGGGGAATAGCTTTCGTCCAAAAAACCAATAATACTGGGTTTCTGTTCGAATGGTCAAAAGAATATTCGACGGAACGACAAATCTTTTTGGTTAATGTCGAATGGGCAAAAGATTATTCGACGGAACGTCGAATCTTTACATCGAATCGTACATTTCCGTTCAAATATTGCGCCTACAAGAATTCTAATGTTGTATGACTAGAAATAATGTCGAATCTATTCTCTATAATGTCAAATCTATTTTCTCATAAATCGAAATCTATTCTCTGTAATGTCGAATCTATTATTTCTATAGTGTCGAATCTTTTCTCTATAATGTCGAATCTTTTCTCTATGATGTCGAATCTTTTCCCTATAATGTCGAATCTCTCTATATCTAATTTTTACCGCAACGAAAATGAAAATAAAGCATTTTTTATGTCGGATCTTTTGGTTTTCGTTTCTTGCACTTTCGTTATCGTTTGTTAAAACGATAACGAAAAAAAATGATTTTCGGACGAAAATGCATTCTAATGAAAACTAATGCACATGTCTACTGTTCGCAGGTTCTGATGCGAACCGAACGGGGTGGTGTTCGGCTCATCCCTATTAGGGATGAACCAAACACCAGAACTTGTGAACAGACAACATTTTTTGATACATGGGGCAAAACTCTGGGGCAATACCCGGGTTCTCAAAGACATTTTCACAAGCAAACTATAGACACCCAGCATGTTCAATATTTAGAGGAATTTTTCATTTATTTTTTTTGCCCATCAGTGCAGCCATATCAGTGCCCGTCATTGAAGAAGAAAACATACTTATTTACAAAAAAATAACAGAAACAAATAAAAACATTGGGCCAGATTGACATACAATTAGATTTGCGTGGAGTATCAGAAATACTCTACGCCGCCGTATTTTACCTGGCTCTACGTGGAATCCCGGTAGATTTTGTCCAGTAAACTATGGCGGCGTAGTGTATTTCTCCCGGCGCAAGCCATCTACGCGAGTAGGGGGCGTGAAGCATTTAAAATAGGCGCGTTCCCGCGAACTGCGCATGCTCCGTTCAGAAATTTCCCGCCGCGCATTGCGCGAAATCACGTCGTTACGTCATTTTTTTTTGAGTAGCGTCGTTTACGGACATTCCTATACCCGAACGAGTTACGTAAAAAAAAAAAATAATAATTAAATTCGACGCGGGAACGACGGCCATACTTAACATGGGCTACGCACCATTAGACCAGCAAATAGCTGGTCTAAGGCCGCGTACACACGATCAAATCTGTCTGCTGGAAACGGTCTGCTAGACCGTCCCAGCAGACATATTTGATCGTGTGTACGGGCGAGCCGACGGATTTGGCCACCCGACAGATTTCAATGCATGCTTTGAAATCTATCGGGTGGGAACCCGTCCGCCCGACATGTCTGCTGGTTAGTACACTTACCAGCAGACATGATGTCTCGCACCGGCGCCGAATGGATTCGGCGCATGCGCGGAAGTGTTTTACTTCCTGGTGCGGTGACGTGGCGGCGTCAACGTCACCGCCACGTCACCGACACGTCAGCGCGCTGTCTGCTGGCGGGGATTTTGGTTTGCTCGTGTGTACACGCGAGCAAACCAAAATCCAAAGAGACAGATTTGTTCAAATCGGTCGGACAGACCGTTTTGAACAAATCTATTGCCTCGTGTGTACGAGGCCTCACAGAACGTAGCAAAAAAATGACGTAAGCGATTGCGAAGGCCGCTCGTATCTTCGTGGATCGCCGTAAAAAGTCATTTGCATATCCCGACGCTGAAAACGACGCGGACTCCTCCCAGTGGCCGCAAAAAGTTTGCAGCGTAGATCCGAAGGCTTACGAAGACATAAGCCTCTCGGATCGAAGCCCGAAGCCGCCGTATCATGGTTTGAGGATTCAAACTAGTGATACGGCGTGCGAAATTTAAAATTACTCCTGTCTAACACCAGTTAGACAGGCGTAATCGCTCTCTGAATCTGGGCCTTTTTTTTAAAATTTTCGGTCTTTTTTTTATCAGTTGTGCAAAAAATAAAAACTGCAGTGGTGATCAAATACCACCGAAAGAAAGCTCTATTTGTGGGAAAAAAATACATAAATTTTGTCGCACGACTGCACAATTGTCAGTTAAAGCAATGCAGTGCCAAATTGCAAAAAGTGCTCTGGCCAGGAAGGGGGTAAATTCTTCCAGGGCTGAAGTGGTTAACAGTAAATACAAATGTACACACCAAAAATGTGTAAAATTGTAAAATATCAGATTCTTGAAGGGAATCTTTAAAAGTATTTGTATTAATGTTATAAATATATTCAAGTACAAGTTTAAAGCTTAATAACCTGTAAGTAATGATGTGCTTAACCTCTTCTGCAGCCTCTATTATTGAGGCTTGTAAATACCAGAATAAAGGAAAAAAGTGAAGATTTTAGAGCTACGCTGGGGGAATACATTTCTTATAGAGGATCAAGTAACAGATATTTTCCTTGCCCAAAATTTACATTAGGTAGGTAGACTAGATGTAGGAAATATTTTAAATGAATAATTATTTTCATCTGTCTGACAGTCTTTTCTTTACATATCTTACTTAACATGGCTTAGAAACATTCTGAGGACAGAAACTATTAGCTCAGAGCCAGCAAACAATAAAAAACATATTTTTTTTTATTATGAAACATGCAATATATAGAAAATGCCTATGAGTGTGCCAAAATATGTCAGTCCTGCAATATCACAGTAAGTACCCATCAGTGCCCATCAGTGCCGCATACCAGTGCCACCTATAAGTGCCCATCAGTGCCGCCTATCAGTGCATATCAGTGCCACCTATCAGTGCCCATCATCAGTGCTCATCAGTGCCACCCATTGGTGCCACCTCATCAGTGCCCATCGGTACTGCCTTATCAGTGCAGCCATATCAGTGCCCGTCATTGAAGAAGAAAACATACTTATTTACAAAAAAATTACAGAAACAAATATAACATTTTTTTTTTTAATTTTTGGTCTTTTTTTATTTGTTGCGCAAAAAATAAAAATCGCAGAGGTGATCAAATACCACCAAAAGAAAGCTCTATTTGTGGGAACAAAATGATAAAAAATTTGACATTCAAATTGCGGCAGAGATGAAAGCTGAAAATTGGCTTGGGCAGGAAGGTATACGTGCCTGGTATTGAAGTAGTTAAATACCACCAAAAGAAAGCTCTATTTATGGGGGGAAAAGAGCATACATTTTATTTGGGTACAGCGTTGCATGCCTGCGTAATTGTCAGTTAAAGTAACGCAGTGCCACATAAAAAATAAAAAAAAATGGCCTGATCAGGAAGAACAGTAAATGTTACGGAGGTCAAGTGGTTAATAAGCTACACACATCTCTTAGATGTACAGCGACAGAGCGGCTCTTCTGTGTCAGATCACGTACCTAGGTGACCTGACTGTGCTGTGATTACAAGCAGCACAAGCCGATCAGCGAGTGCCACTGCTAGCCAATGGATGTCTGCCGGCACCCGCTGATCGACAAGGAGAGAGACAGGTCAGAGCTCTGCCCTGTCAGCGGGCAAGTGATGTTTATTTGATTCCCTGCAATGCAAGGAATAATATCCACCACATCCCTTAGTAAAACCACAACATTTGCAGACAAAAACACGTTAGGCACACATTTACCCCTTTTGATTGCCCTAGATGTTTAACCCCTTCCACGCCAGTGTCATTAGTACAGCGATGGTGAATATTTTTAGCAATATCGCAATATCTCAGTCCCGCTATACGTTGCAGATTGCCACCATTACTAGAATAAAGATTTTTTTTTTAAATGTTAAAAGTGTATATGCCATAGTTTGTAGATGCTATAACAAACCAATCAATATACACCAATTGGGATTTTTTTTTACCGAAAATATGTAGCATAATATTGTCCTAAATGTAGGAAGAAATTAGATTTTTTTTAAAACATGTATTAGATATGTTTTATAGCAGAAAGTTTGTACCGAACTTTTGTTTTTTTTGGACTCGAACCCGAATAATTTGCTGAAAGTTCGGGTTCGGGTTCGGAGTTTGTCAATGTAGTGGCGCGCTGCACGGCAGCCTATCTCCATTTGTTTTACTTGTGTGACCTAGAAGCCATCACAGCCATGCCTACTAATGGCATGGCTGTGATTGGCCAGTGCAGCATGTGACCCAGCCTCTATATAAGCTAGAGGCACACAGCGCAGCTCGTCACTCTGCACTCTGCTTTAGTTAGGTTAGGGAAAGGCTGCTGCTGCTCTCAGGCCGCGTACACACGGGGAGACATGTTCGCTGAAACATGTCTGACGGACCGTTTCCAGGGGACATGTCTCCTCGGATTTTGGTCCGATGGCGTGTACACACCATCGGACGAAAATCCCCTCGGACTGAGGACGTGGTGACATGGCGGTGACGTTGACGCCGCCACGTCACCACTCCAGGAAGTAAAATACTTCCACGCATGCGTCAAATCTATTCGACGCATGCGGGAGATTTATGTCCGCTGGTTAGGCATACTAACCAGCGGACATTTCCGACAGACAGGTTTCCAGCGGACAAATTTCAAAGCGTGCATGTACATGCGGCGGTCCGCAAGCGGTTAAGTTATTTTCCTATCAACGTTTATTTTCAGAGTACTTGCCATGCTCTTTCCGACATTTTTCTGCCATTTGCAGCCCTCTAGCCCTTTCCCTTAGTTTTTTAGAGACATTTTAGTAGTCAAAAGTCCGGGTCCCCATTGACTTCAATGGGATTCGGGTTCGGGTCAAGTTCGGGTCCCGAACCCGAACATTTTTCCGAAGTTCCGCCGAACCCGAACATCCAGGTGTCCGCTCAACTCTAGTGATTAAATAAAAACCTTCTGGAGGTCAAGTGGCTACAGATTTGTGACTTAGTAGAGACAATACTGTTGTTATGCCCACCCCCCTCCCCCCAACTAAAATCTTATCATCCCACTGTGGTGGAAGCAGACACAGCCTATATGAAAAGAAGAACGTTGTATTCATGAGCAGTGCCTCATTATTGCTACTCTATCAAAGGATGTTGCATTAGGAGGACTTTACTCGCAGGATCAACAAGAAGTTCCTTGGATTTGGCAAAGGGACTATGAGAACATTGTAAATGCAGATGTGCCTTTATTAAAATGCTACAGAATTGACAATGATGTATAACGCAGGCGTACAATGCATCCTTTTGTGTGTACTTGATTATCTTGGCAATTAATAATTCTGTTGTATAAATGAACAGTTAATTATTAATTAATTATTATGCAACTTTGGAAAACTTCAATAAATATTATTTGAAAAGAAAATAGATTGTTTAATGTGGATAACCATTTTGATTTTGCATTCAACTTTTCTTTACCATTTTAGACACAACTGGTCCTAGGGAGATCCTTTCCTCAATTACAAGCAACAGCAGGTCAACAGAAGATGAAATGCTAGTCAAGTTCATGTACAGTGTGTGAAACACATAAGAAAATGACATTCTCCACCCAACGCGTTTTAGAGTTAAGTTGCACCTCCTTCATTAGGGCTGGGGAAGATGTGGTTTACATGTGAACATTCAGTGTTAGATTAACCACTTGCCGACTGGCTCACGCTGATATACATTGGAAAAATGGGTGAAACCCTGTATGGGTTCGTTGTAACCTTTAAGAGCCACCGGGGGGCTACCCGAGATCACAAGCACAAGACCCAGCATGGGAATTATATGTCTTCTCCCCCAGTCAGTCACATCCCCATACAGTTACACTAACTAGTTAATCCCTCGATCGCCCCCTAGTGTTAACCTCTTCCCTGCAGTGACATTTACACAGTAATCAGTGCATTTTTATAACACTGATCACTGTATAAATTTCAATGGTCCCAAAAATGTGTCAAAAGTGTCCCATCTGTCGGCCGCAATGTCACAGTACTGCTAAAAATTGCAGATCACCGCCAATACTAGTGGATGTCACATATTATACACTGGATAGGAAATTCAATATTCTAGAGGAGTATTATCAAGTGCTCCCCTCAATATGGGAACCAGAGACACTGAGGCCTAATGGAAGGGATCCTGCACTTGTGAACTCAAAGCAGAAAGAAATGAAGGGGCCTTATCACAGATGTTATTTTACAGGGCAGGCTCTCTATCACTGGTATTCTGGATATGTTGTGGCTTCCATGAGGGCGTGCAGCACAACACATACAGTGCATGCATTTGAGTTGTATTCCATTCTGTCAAACACAGCAGTCAATAATAAACAAGTTTATGAGTGAGTGAGTGAGTGAGTGAGTAACTTGTATAGCGCTGCAAATGCAAACTAAATCGCCTCAAGGCGCTTATTTTTATCCAGTGTCATCCTGATCCTTCAGAAGAGGTAGGTCTTAAGTTTTTTCCTGAAGGCCTGATGGTTTTCCTCTATGGGGATGTTTGTGGGTTAAGCGCTCTATAGTCGCGGTCCTTGGACTGCAAATCTTCGTTCTCCCTTTGATTTGGGGATGTGGAGGAGGTTTTGGTTGGTTGATCGGAGAATGCGATTGGGGGTGTAGTGTTTTATTTTCTCGCAGTTTTGAGGAACATTTCCTTGTGTGCATTTGTGGGTGAGACAGAGGGTCTTGAATATGATCCGATCCTTTACGGTTAGCCAATGAATGGTCCTCAAGGAAGGGGTGATGGATTCCCAGGGTTTCTTTCCTGTTACCAGTCTGGCTGCCGTGTTTTGGACGACTTGTAGGCGCAAAATCTCGTATTTAAGTAGTCCTATGTAGAGGGAGTTTGTGTGGTCGAGTCGGGAATTGACGATCATTCCAACTACTACTGCTATGTCCTCTTCTGGGATGAAGGGAATGAGTCTACGCAGCAGTCCGAGGAGATGGTGAGATCTGCTCACTACTGATCCTATTTATGCATCCATCGACATCTCAGAGTCAAAGATGACTCTGATGCCGCGTACACACGGTCGTTTTTTGCAATGAAAAAAAATTTTGTTTTTTAAAACGTCATTTAAATTGATCGTGTGTGGGCAAAACTTTGTTTTTTGTCTTCAAAAAAACGACCCAAAATAAATTCCAACATGCTTGAATTTTTTGTGTCATTTTTCAAAACGTCGTTTTTTGTTTCACAAAAAGTCACCGTGTGTAGCAAAAACGTCGTTTAAAACGACGTTTTTCAAGCCGCGCATGCCCAGAAGCTAGTTATGAAGCGAGCTTCAATGGAAAAGAGTGGTGAACGTAACCTCGCTTTTTGTGAAAAAAACGATGGTGTGTATGCAACATCGTCTTTGAAAAGTGACGTTTCAAAAACGTCGCTTTTTTCCTTCACAGAAAACGTCGTTTTTTTTTCATCACAAAAAATGATCGTGCGTACGCGGCATGAGACTTTTGGCTTTGGTGCTTGAGGTAATGGTCTGTCCAAGGATGGTGGGTGGTGGCCACAAAGTCTTAGACTTTGTCTTTCGGTTTGCGTGGAGGAGAAGTTCTGTTTTGGATCCATTGGCCCAGATTCAGGGAGAATTGGATTCTCGTAGCGTATCAGAAATACACTACGCCGCCGTTTTTTACCTGGCTCTACGTGGAATCCAGGTAGATTTTGTCCAGTAAACGACGGCGGCGTAGTGTATTTCTCCCGTCGCAATCCATCTACACGAGTAGGGGGCGTGAAGGATTTAAAATAGGCACGTCCCTGCGGCGATCGAACTGCGCATGCTCCGTTCGCAAATTTCCCGCCGTGCATTGCGCGAAATCACGTCGTTACGTCATTCGTTGTTTGAGTATCGTCGTTTACGGACATTTCTATTCCAGAACGAGTTACGTAAAAAAAAAAAAAAAAAATTTGACGCGGGAACGACGGCCATACTTAACATGGGCTACGCACCGTTAGACCAGCAAAAAGCTGGTCTAACAGTACGTAAAAAAAAACCAGACGTAAGCGATTGCGAAGACCGCTCGTATCTTCGTGGATCGCCGTAAAAATACATTTGCATATCCCGACGCATCAAAACGACGCAAACTCCTCCCAGCGGCCGCAAAAATATCGCAGCGTAGATCCGAAGGCTTACGAAGACGTAAGCCTCTCGGATCGAAGCCCCAAGCCGCCGTATCATCGTTTGAGGATTCAAACTAGTGATACGGCGCGCAAAATTTGAAATTACTCCTGTCTAACACCAGTTAGACAGGCGTAATTGCTTTATGAATCTGGGCCATTGAGTTTAAAGGAAGCTCTCAGTCATCCAATCCTCGATCAATGTGAGTAATTTTTCTAGACTGTGATATTGGTCTTTTTTTTCCGGTGATGCGAAAGTACAGTTGAGTGTAGTCAGTGTATGAGTGGTAGCACAGGTCCTGTTTGCTGATAATTTTGGGGGCCCCATATACTTTCACTGGTGATTTATTAAGGGGTTTTAAAATGAATAGGTTGTAAGTGACCTGTTAGTATACAAATTTGTCCCAACAACTGTCACTTTTGCCTGGCCTGCAAAGCGTGGCACTATGCATCTAGCTAAAAAGTGGCCAAACATCGTGTATGCTCCAGTACCCAGCTGGCGGTCGCTACGGCACCCGGTACTTTTAAAGCTCATTCCAGGAATATGTGCATTATCTGTCACAGCTTGCAGTTGTCATCAGAGACTGCACCACTAGGATTTACCCAGTCAGCCACATATTAACGTTTACACTGCTTGCAGGCCTTAGAGACTGCCTCAAAGTGCCCCAACAGTAAAATAGTCCATTTGTTGATTGATCTATTTGTTGATTTCAGAACTTGCGAACTCTGCAGTCGTATCTCTGCTCTGTGAGCCAGAAACAATTAGAAATTAGTTTTCCATCCAGATTGTTTTCACATATATTTTGCTATGAGTTCTCTTTCATAAACGCCAACATTCACATCAGTTCCTGCCCTCACGGAGCTTACAATCTAAGGTCTCTAGCTCACATTCATACATACACATACTGGGCCAGATTCAGAGAGCCATTACGCCTGTCTAACTGGTGTTAGACTGGAGTAATTTCAAATTACGCGCGTTTTCTAGCTAGTTGAAAACCTCAAACCAAAAATAGACGGCTGCGGGCTTCAATTCGACTGGATTAAGTGTTTGTACGCCTTCGGATCTACGCTGCAATAAAATTGCGGCCACTGGGTGGACTTCCCGTCGCTTTCCACGGCGGGGTATGGAAATGAGCTTTTTGCCGACGATCCCCGAAATTACGATCTTCAATCGCAATCTCTTACGGCACCTTTAGTCATCTTTTATTTGCGTAACACTATACCAGCTTTTTGCTGCTCTAATATTAGACAGCCCATGTTAAGTATGGCCGTCGTTCCCGCGTCAAATTTCTACGTTTTCCGACATCTTTTATTATTTTTAACGTAAGTCGTCCGGGAATAGGAATGTTCGTAAACGCTGCTACTCAAACAACGAATGACGTAACGACGTGATTTCACGCAATGCACGGCGGGAAATTTCTGAACGGAGCATGTGCAGTTCGATCGCCGCGGGGATGCGCTTAATTTAAATGCTTCACGCCCCCCAATCGCGTATTTCGATTACGCGGCGATAAATAGACTACGCAGCCATAGCGTACGGGCAAAAATCTACCAGGATTCGGTGTAGAGCCTGGTAAAATACGGCAGCGTAGAGTATTTCGATTACGCAGCGGAATATTAAGTGTATGTGAATCTACCCCACTATTTCTAATTCACACAGCAGCCAATTAACCACATGACCTTCTTAAGGTTTTACCCCTTCATAGCCAGAGCATTTTTTGCTATTTAGAACTTTGCTGCTTTAACTGACAGTCATGCAACACTGTACCCAAATGTTTTTTGCACACAAAGAGCTTTCTTTTGGTGGTATTTAGCCACCCCTGCGTTTTTTTTATTTTTTGCTTTATAAACAAAAATAAATTTAAAAAAGCACATGTTTCTGTTTTAAAATTGAAAGTTATGCTGCGTACACACAACCGTTTTTGGGTTAAAAAAAAAAAATTGACTTTTTTTTAACGTCATTAAAAACAATTGTGTGTAGGCTTCAGACCTTTTTTCGGGTTCTAAAAAATGGGCAATTTTTTTTGAACATGCTCTATTTTTTCATGACGTTTTTTGAAAAATCTGCGCATGCTCAGAGGCAAGTTATAAGATGGGAGCGCTCGTTCTGGTAAAACTACCGTTCGTAATGGCGTAAGCACATTCATCACACTGTAACAGGCAGAAAAGCGCGAATCGTCTTTTACTAACATGAAATCAGCTAAAGGGTGACGTCATCTGAATGGAACTTCCCCTTTATAATGCCGTCGTATGTGTTGTACGTCACCGTGCTTTGCTAAAGCATTTTTTTTTCACGATCGTGTGTAGGCAAGGCCGTTTTAATGATGAAGTTGAAAAACACTTTGTTTTTTTCTAGAGCCTGAAAAACAGAGTTTTTTACAACTCGAAAAATTATTGTGTGTACGCGGCATTAGAGTTTACAAATTATGGTATATATATTTGAAAATTGTTCGATCCTGATGTACATTTCTCGAGGTCCTTAAAATGCTAGGACAGTACAGATACCCCTCAAAGTATCCCTTTTTGGAAAGTAGACAGTCCAAGGTATTTAGCAAGAGACATGGCGAGTTTTTTGTAAGTTGTAATTTTTGGCACAATTTTTTGAAAAATTAAAGTGGAGTTCCACCCATTTTTTTATGTTTGTCTGTGCTGCATGCCCTAATCTTATAGTGTTCAGAATGGACAATTTTTATTTATTTTGTTGCGTGTAAATACCTTTTTCCTGACGCCAACATGGCAGCATACTAGTGATAGAGCTCCGCCTCTTGACCACTCCCTCAGGACCAGTGAATAGCATAAATTAAGGCATGGTTAGCCGCCACCCCATTCTTCTTTTTTTCCTCATACCTCACGCACCAGTGAAGAGTAAGCAGTACTATGTCCCCCCTCTGCCTCAGTGCAGTAGCCGTCTGGGTTGAGCCTCTCCCAGTGCGAAGTCCCAGCGCTCAGGCTGCTAAACGCGCTATAGTCTGGGAGCCCCTTCTGTGGGTCTTATTGGGGCCCCTGCAGTGTTTCCTCTTTAGGAACGAAATCTGCTTTTACAATTGATAACTGCAGCGCTTGTGGAATATGGAGGGGCCAGCTATGCTTTATCTCTCTTGGCCCCTTGTGCCATACAGGGTGACCTGTACCTTTTACCTATATCACCCTTTTTTGTCTTTCATTACCTTTCTTATTCACTGCTTCAGCAAAACAAACAGAAGACACTACAGGCTTGTCTTCTAACACAGGTACAGAGATAGGAAAGGTTCAGTCTCTTTAGCCAACAGATTGATATACTGTATAGACAAAGTACATGGCTATAGCGAGAGCTATAGTCTTTGATATGGTTTTGCTCACCCCAGTAGTTGAACAATCCAACACTGGATCCTCTCACACATCATGCTGCTGTCTGTCTGTCTGTCTGTCTCTCTCTCTCCATACACACAACTCATCTCTGACATGTTCAGCTCAGCTGACAATCAGGTCTGAGAGGGAAATTCTTACCCTATTCAGTTAACCCCTTCTTAACACGCCCAGACTCACCCTGTGCAGGTAGATATGTCTGTGTGTATGTATGTGTATGTATGTGTATGTATGTATGTGTGTATATATATATATGTGTATATATATGTATGTATATATGTGTATATATATGTATATAATATGTGTGTGTGTGTGTATAGGTGTATATACAGATGTAGGTGTATGTAGATAAATCAGGAAAGAAAGTGGAATTCTTTCTCATATGTCTACTCCTGCTACTTCTATCGCTTTTCAGCTATCCTTACCTCAGCTGGCCGTCCCATTTCTCCACAGATAAAGACTCAGTTACTGCTCATAATACAAAGACCCTCAACAACTAGGATGGGGACCACCATATAGGTAAGTTTTCAGAAAAGAGTGCCCTCTTGTGCGGATTGCTTTGATTTGCTTCAGCCCCGCATGCCCACGCTCTCAAAAGAGCCAGGCCAAGGAAACGCAGACGTTCTTCAGGGGAGCATAGCCTGGATGGCGCCCCCACTCAGGAGAAAATTTCCAAGGAAGACGTCTTTGCTCCTCTTCCCCAGAGCCGGTGCCCCAGCAAGAGTCCTGCAGGGCCTATGGCACAGTACCTATGCCCAGGAAGCTGGTGAGTAGACACTGCCTGGAAGAGTATGCAGCTAACAGGTAAAGCCAAATGTCTTTATTATTGATAAGAGTGGCACAAGATTCTGTTTTGAACTCACCTTAATTACCTGAAGCTACTGTTACACTTGTATTGTAAACTGTTGTAGACTGTTGCCATAGGAGACAGCGTTCCTATCAGTGCAGATGTGGCATCTTGCTGGATGTTTTTACTGCGTGGCTGTCATTCTGTAGAAGTCTTAGAGTCTGCCGGGTTGGTGTTGCGGCTTCCTAAGGGTGTCCTGGCCCTAATCCTCTCTCCCAGAGTTCTGTTGAGGAGAGATGGAGTCGCTTTGCAGACTGAGGCCCTGACATATGGTTCAGAGCCCGGATTGTCCTGGTGAATCCTGGACAGGTGGCACACCTTAGGTGTCTGACGCCCATAAAACTACTTTGCACTGCACCCATTATACCTTTATGACCCACTCTATGTGAAGGGATGTCAGCGACTCGTGGTTCTCGTTAGACTGAAGGTGGCCTGGGTCCTTGTTACATATATTACAGATACAGCAGTCTGCTACTCAGGATATGGAGGCTTCACAGGAAGTCCCACATAGTTTCTTTTTAAACCACTGGAAAAGCATCCTGGCACCTTGGTTATGGTTGAGACCCTGTGCTAAGTATTGCTTCCTAGAAACAAAAGTGGGAAAGAATGGAAAGATGTTGGAGAAAAATGCCCATATAAACAGGCTGTCAAAACTGTATACCCTGAACAAGCTAAGGGTCAACCTGCTCCTACATACTGTAGCATCTGCAGGTGCCAGCAGACCAGCAATAACCAACCCATGTGTTGGGCGAGTCTAATGGGGATGGTTTAATTATCAACCAGCTGCTGCACTTGCAGGACTCTGAGGAGAGTGGCAGGATCTGCATCCCTTTAGGCAGGATTTCCTTTTGAGTATCTTGCCAAAAATGACATTTTTTGTAGCAGTGGGTGCAACAAAAATAAATAAATAAATAAAAGTCTGACTTGTACCTTAGTGCAGACTTCTCTGAAAAAAATCTGTCACACAAGTGCATGCCCAAACTCTAGGGCTCAGTTTCCTTTAGTGTGACATGAGACTGGAAGGTCACATGACAGACCTCTGGGGAAAAATCAATCACACAAGTACATGCCCAGACTCTAGGGCTCAGTTTCCTTTAGTGCGACTTGAGACTGGAAAGTCGCATGACAGGCCATTCCCCATAATTTCCAATAAGTATTGTTTATATCTGTGCAACTTCAAGTGGCATCAACTTCAAAATAGTCCCTGCACTACTTTGGTTCCACTTTGATGCTACTTATACAGGCATTGTTTCCAGTCGCATCAAAATTGCAGCAAAAAAAAAAAAAAAAAAAATGCAAAAATCGCAGCAAAATCACGCGACTTTGGGGTTGCAATAGTGAAACCTTGAGGTAAGACCTAGAGGGCACACTTTACGTGTTTCTGGACAGCATATGGTACATGTCCTTGGATGAAGGTATCAGGCACTCATGGTCACTTCAGGAAATTCCCCACTGCTCCTCCAGACCATTTCTCTCCCACGCATATGCCAAGTCCACCACAACAGGTGTGCTGCTACAATGCTTACAATACTACAATACACTTCAGACTCAAGGGATTGCAGGTTTTCTATACAATCCTGTTTGGAGTTTGCAGGGGATGTTGGCTGATGTCCAGTAGCAGATCGGAAGAGGTCAAACCCTTCTGGGTCCTCTTTGAGATCTTTAAGCTGAAGTCCATTAAACAGTACAACCACATGGCTGGATGCTGTTGCTGGATTGTCAGGATGCCTATCCTATCCTCACACCTTAGAGGGAAAGCAAAACCAACTGGTTAGTGTACACTGGGGGTGCTCTAGTTCCTCTTATTTCTATCAGAGGAAGTGGTGACAGTCAGGAACAGGATTCTGAGGAAGTATACTTCCGCTTATTTGATGGTTTCTCAGTGCTCGTCTGGGCACAACGTCATCATGCATACAGATGATTTCTGGGGTGCATGGGCACCTGCGCAAATTTACATTTCAAGAATTCTACAAGGGAGGAAACAGGATCGAACACCGTTAATAACAGTGTTACTCGTTATAAGTAGCGATCCATCATGATGAAAAGTCCTAGAGCAAGTCTCGGTCCGTTAGGACCTTTACACTGGAGAATTGCTACGAATCATGTCTACAAGACACTCGGGAAGATGCACTGTGAGGGACTTTAGGTCAAGGCAGGCGGAGATTCCCAGCCAAGGAGGGTAATCTTGAACGCGCTGGGGTTCAAGCTGCCCCTTTTATCACTTCAGCCTTACTACAGAGTCAAGGAAGACCAGTCTCCTTGCAGTTGAGCAACAGGGCAGTAGTTGCCTATATTCAGCTCCTGGGTGAAACTCACGGCAATATGCTAGTGAGAGAGGTAAAACCCATAACGCCTGGGATGGAAGATCCCCAGCAAAATTCCAGATGCAGTTTACCTCTCAGCAGATTTTTTGAACAAGTACAAGCTTCCCAAAGCACAACGAGGGTCTATGTCCCAGGTCTTCTCTGACCTGGTCCACAAGTGGGGCCTACCACAGACAGACCTCCTCGTTTCCCAGAGTAATCGCAAACTTTGGGTATGTCTGACTTTGTTTCCGCAACACAAGGCGCAGGGGGCAGATGCTCTGATCTCTCCATGGGACTGCAATGAGTGAAGGAGTGAGTGAAAAACCTGTATAGCGCTACACCTGCGAACTAAATCACCTCAAGGTGCTTCTTGTATCCATTGTCTTCCTTATCCCTCAGAAGAGGTGGGTCTTAAGTTTCTTCCTGAAGGCCCGATGGTTTTCTCCCATGCGGATGTCCGTTAGCAGAGCGTTCCATAGCCATGGTCCTTGGACATAGTTGTCATAGCCAGTCCTCCATATTGACAGAGCTGTATCCTGGCCTAGGCCAACAAGGCCCAGGCCTAGGGCAGCACTTTGCAGGGGGGCAGCATGAAAAGATTCCCTGCCGGCTTGCGCTACACTGTCACTGAAAATTAGTCTAGCGCCCCCATTAAGCGGCCGCGCTGCTTCTAGTATGCGGACGGCCGGCATTCCACAACTGTGGGGGAGGGGCCGTTTCCAATTTTGACTGTTTTGTCATCCTGGACCACAAACCTTCCTCACTGTGCTATGTTTCTGCTGCACCGTCTACTTAAAGTAGAACTATAGGCAACACTTTTACTATCCCTGTCCCAATGCAAAGATTTCCTTTCAATTCCTGCTCTATGGGCAACTCTGTTACTCTGGTTTCACTACAGAGTGATCTCTACTTTGTTGTGTGCGAGAAGACATTCTACTTACAACATCTAGGCCTAATTCTGGAACAAGTTTGCTTTTTCTTGGTAGAGCGAGACATTTATCCTACTGCCCTTTCAGTGCCAGCTGTTCTATACTTCCTCCACGCCTTAACCTATCCTCGCATAGCTCATGAGCGTCGCTTTATCGGCAAAAACACATTTAAATTGGCCATGAATCCTTCAGTTTGTACAACTTTTGAGTTTTTGGAGAGTAGGTCTCCACGGAAAATATATATTGGAGCTGCAGGTTCTCATATCCGTTCAACCGTTCATTCTAACAGAGCAGTGTCCGGTTCAGGCCATCACTTATAAGGCAGTATCAATTGCAAGAACTTTAGGCAGGAGGTTATTGGATATTCAAGCTCTTGGAGCTTCAAAGTAAAAAAATATATAATGTATATTCTTTTCTTTCCAAAAGGAGTAGAGTTGGCCTTGTAGATCATCTTGCCACAAACATGGCAACAGACTGCTATTTAACAGACAGCTGGACATTGCCTAAATTTCCAGAACATCACACAGGAAAGTCTCACAAACTGATAATTTTCATAACTTTAAAGTAGTATCGGTCCACAATTGTCCCTTCCAGGTCATCTAAACCTTTTGTCATTCCAGCTGGGAATCAAGGGAAAGAAGTTACTGCCTGGACCCTAGCAGGCTCGGTTGTTCATATAGGACTAAGGGTTGCAAGCCTCCGTCAGCGGTGGCGGAGCACTCTACCAGAGCAGTTGAAGCCTCATAGGCAACACATTCAAAATAATCTATGGTGCCCATCTGTAGAGGGTATCGTGGTCTTCCCAACATTCCTACTCAAACTTGACAGAATAGACCCGGGGGTCCTGTCATCAGGGAACTTTGTAGGAAGAACTATTCAGTCCTCTGTCTCATCCTAATTAGAGGATTGGTTGGACAAGTAGATCCCACCCTGTCAGCTAGTTATTTATCACTAGTATGCTGCCATGTTGGCGTCAGGAAAATGGAAAATTGTATCAAATACTTACCGTAATTTTCCTTTCCTGACGCCAAACCATGGCAGCATATGAGCCCACCCATGTGCGTTTCGGTATGTGGCTTGTTACAAAGAATGGGGTGGCGGCTAACCATGCCTTAATTTATGCTATTCACTGGTCCTGGGGGAGTGGTCAAGAGGCGGAGCTCTATCACTAGTATGCTGCCATGGTTTGGCGTCAGGAAAGGAAAATTACGGTAAGTATTTGATACAATTTTCCATTATTTTGTAGTCCTTCATTACTTCCTCCTCCTTATTAGCCTAGGCTATTAAGTCACAAGGCTATTTGCAAGGGTTTCTGAGATAGGCATCATGTTTCCCAGTAGTCCTTGCAAACCTGACTGAAACCTATTACATTGCTTGTGCAGCACTGAGCGTGTGCAAGATATGCAAAGCTGAAATCCAGGAAGTCATACAGTCTGGCTTCATGATGCCAACACTTAAGATGGCCACGGTCTATTTCTAGATTTTAAACTAATCTAAATGCTGTAACAACCTAACAAAACGGACCTTAGTTTACAAACTAACTTTACTAGAATACATTAAGCTTGTGTATTACAGGGGAATTTATATTTAAAAAGTAAAATTGTGGGTGGAACTCCCCTTTAAGAAATTAAATAAAATGTATGCTTTTCTCACGTACAGTGTCATTGTGTAAGTAACTAAAATGTGTAGCGCAAACAATTACAAAAAATATAAATAAAACCATTTCAGCAAAGATAAAGCAACTGTGTAAATCTTCATCCATAATGATAAAGGAAGAAAAAAGGGGAGACCCCTGGATTACAATTGCACTTTTACTGTTACATCCCTCTTATTAACTTAGAAGATACATGGAATAAAGTGAAATTTCATGTGAGAACTTATTTTTTACTGTTCTGGGTTACTTTTCAACTTACAAGTTGTGAAGCCAGAGAGGAAATCAGGCTGTTTTACGTTTTGCATTCCAGGACATATACCTATGCTTTTTAGTTGCTCCAAGTGATATTGTTTCCATTTGGCTGGGGATACTAATTACAGATGATATGTGACACCTTGCAAAGTGAGTAGGCAAGGCCGTTTTAATGATGAAGTTGAAAAAAACTTAATTTTTTCTAGAGCCTGAAAAACTTTGTTTTTTACAACCCGAAAAATGATTGTGTGTACGCGGCATTGGAGTTTACAAATTATGGTATATATATTTGAAAATTGTTCAATCCTGATGTACATTTCTCAAGGTCCTTATAGAACTCTACGGACTAAGCCCTGGTTCACACTGGGCTGCGGGAGTGAAATCGTGCAAGTTCAGCTGAACTCGCACGATTTCACTCCCGCTGGCAGTCCCGATTTTGGCTGCGATTTAAGAGACATCTGTGCAGGTTTCTGCACAGATGTCAATGTAAATCACGTCCTGAAATCGCAAAAAGTAGTACAGGAACTACTTTTTGAAATCGGTGCAGCGCCGCAGATGCGGTGTCGCACCGATTAGGACGGTGTCATTGCCGGCAAATGCCGCCGATTTGAGATGCAAGCCCGCGTAATTCAAATGAGCCGGGTAGGGGGCGTAGAGCATTTAAATTAGGTGCGTTCACGCGCCGAATGTACTGCGCATGCGCCGTCCCAAAAACTTCCCGACGTGCATTGCGCAAAATGACGTCGCAAGGACGTCAGTGTTTTAGACGTGTACGTTAATGGCGTCCAGCCCCATTCACGGACGTCTTACGCAAACAATGTAAAATTTTCAAATGGCGACGCGGGAACGACAGCAATACTTAACATAGGATGCGCCACCTTCGGGCTGCTTTATCTTTACGCGGCTCAAACCTTATGGAAACTACGTAAACTTTGACGTAAAATCATTCGGGAATCGGCGTATTAGGCTCATTTGCATAGGCAAATGAGAAAACAACGTTATGGCCACCTAGCGGCCAGCGTTGTCATTACATCTACGATCCGACGGTGTAATTGTTTTACACCTGTCGGATTTTTAGTGTATCTATGCGTAAGTGATTCTAAGAATCACACGCATAGATACCCATTGAGATACGACGGTGTATCTGAGATACACCGTCGTATCGCCTCTGAGAATCTGGCCCGAAGTCTTAATCTGGTTTATTTATTTGTTTGTTTTCACCACACTATTGTGACACTGCTTGGGTCATCCCAAAAGGAGAGTATCGAAAGCACAAAACAAAAAAAAATTTTTTTTTACCACACAGCACCCACTTTTCTGCTACCAGTGTGTTTAAATAGTTTGTATCATTTAACTGAGTTTTCTTAGCTGTATCTAGGGTTCTGCTCCTGCAGATGGCACTATACCTAATGGGTCATGATTTAAAGGGGTTGTAAATGTTTATTTTTTTATTTTCTAAATAGGTTCCTTTAGGCTAGTGCATCGTTGATTCACTTACCTTTTCCTTCAATTTCCCTTCTAATTGTTTTTTTTCTTTGTCTGAATTTCTCACTTCCTGTTTCTCCTCCATAAGCTTGCCCCCTGTTCTGGCTGGGGGGTTAGTCAGCCAGAACAGCTTACTAAGGAGGAACAGGAAGTGAGAAATTCAGACAAAGATAAGAAAGAAAATTTTTTTTTAGAAGGAAAATCGAAGGAAATCGAAGGAAATCGAAGGAAAAGGTAAGTGAACCAACAATGCACTAGCTTAAAGGGTTTTTAAAGGTAAAAGCTTTTTTCCCTAAATAGCTTCCTTTACCTAAGTCCAGTCCTCCTTCACTTACCTCATCCTTCGATTTTTGCTTTTAAATGTCCTTATTTTTTCTGAGAAATCCTCACTTCCTGTTCTTCTGTCTGTAACTACACACAGTTATAGGAGGCTTTCTCCCTGGTGTGGAGAAAGCCTCTTGAGAGGGGAGGGGGTGAGCAGGAGGGTCAGGACCCTCTTGCTGATAGAGAAAGGAGCTGTGTGTTAGTGGGCGTCCTGACACTCCTGCTCGCCTCAAGAGGCTTTCTCCACACCAGGGAGAAAGCCTTGCATTACTGTGTGGAGTTACAGACAGAAGAACAGGAAGTGAGGATTTCTCAGAAGAAATAAGGACATTTAAAAGCAAAATCGAAGGATGAGGTAAGTAAAGGAGGACTGCACTAAGGTAAAGGAAGCTATTTAGGTAAAACATTTTTTTTCTTTTTTTTTTTCTTTACAACCCCTTTAATGATTGACTTCTGTCAAATGGGCTTCTAGAAAGATTTTTATCGATCATTGGTTGTAGATACAGATTTTTTTTACCTTTACAACCCCTTTAAAGCAAAGCTGTGTCTCCAGATAATTGGAAACAAAATAAGGATTTTACAGAGATTACAAGACACATTTTGTCAGATTGTCAGCCATGGGCGTCCGCTCCATAGGGCAAGGGGGGTTATTTGCCCCCCCCCCTAGAATCGCCAGGGAGAGCCAGGAGCAGGGCCGAACTGGCCCTGGTGCCGATTTGATCGGCGACTGAAGCGCTCCCCTCCAGTTGTCCCTTATTTAGAGTGCCTGTCCCTCTTCTGGAATCAAATCCATTTGTCCCTCATTCCAAAAGGTTCCTCTTTTAGACCTGAAATAAACTGTCAGTACAGTGTAGTGTTTCAGTCAAGGGAAAGGGGTGCTGTGTAATGTAAAGGGGTCCAGAGCTGTTAGGTGCTGTGTAATGTAAAGGGGTCCAGAGGTGCAGTTGTGGAGAGGGGATACACTGTAGTGACAAAGAGATATTGAAAGATGCAGGGGGCACAGTGGGGTGTTTTTACATTTTAATGTGAGGGGGCGCTTTTAACCCCCGCTAGCGGTCGAAGAAAGGGTAAAATGTGACTGTGTATCGCCGCTGCCGCAGCGCCCCCTCTG
Organism: Rana kukunoris; assembly: GCA_029574335.1. Lineage (NCBI taxonomy): Eukaryota > Metazoa > Chordata > Amphibia > Anura > Ranidae > Rana > Rana kukunoris. The sequence continues at coordinate 492,938,503 of CM056049.1, read as the reverse complement.
AAAAAATTTCAGCGGACACCCATGTTGTCAGCTATAGGTTTTCATCATATTTCTAGCAATGTTTCTCTTTAAATATAAAGTATGTGGAAACATTAATAACACAGAGAACATTTTACAAATTAAACTGTTTACTAATAGAATCTCACGATCATCTATGAACTGCTTCTCAAGTCAATTTATGACTCTGAAGGAAAGAAAAGTTCTTTGTGCCATTTTATTCCTTGTGTGTCAAGAAAACTCACCCTCAAGGGCTGAATTAACTAATACCATTAGCACAAATACGTGTTTGACAATTTGCAAAGGACCATTAAAACTGTCTGCAATATTTTAGAGTGTCTGGAAAGTGTTCTATATTTAAATAAACAGAAAATACATCTTAAATAAAAGTCATTGATGAAATGGCACATGTTTATTAAAATGAATGTGTTTTTTTTTTTTCAACTACTTGTAAATTTCATTTCATTGTATCTTATAAATCTGCTATATGAAATGATATAATGCAGCATGCTTCCTGGAAGCACATGTGCATACAGCAAAGCCTTATTGGCTCCTAGTGCTGACCTTCCCTGTACAGGGAAATACATGACATCAAGACTAATGTTTTTTTTCATATCTGTCTAGACTTCAGCTTGAACCACTTCAGCACTGGAAGGTTTACCTCCCTTCATGACCAGGCCAATCATAGAGAGATACGGCACTGCGTAAAGTTAACTGACAATTGTACAGGCTGTACCCAAATAAAATTGATGTCCATTTTTTCCCACAAATAGAGCTTTCTTTTGGTGGTATTCAATCTAATTTCTTTATCAATGTAGGCCAATATATATTCAGTGTAAAAACACAGTACAATAGACCAATGGAACCCAAACAAGTTGAGAACTAAAAAGTTAAAACCTAAAAGAGTCCATAAGTTACATAAAATACTGTAGCAGCGCTTAATCTTAGAATCAAATCTGAGATTCTTCTAAAAGTCCAAAACAATCTTTTAGGGATAAGATGATAGTGCAGATGGTATAAATACAAAAGACAGTCCTTAATTAAGTGCTCCTTTCACCAAGAGAGGGGGTGTTCACCACGTGGGGGGATGATTAATCCCCAGTTGGGGATGCACTCACCACAAGACTGGATCAAAAGGGCCTGGATTATATATCTGTATAAAGCCTGGAAGATGCACTCTCCACCGTCAGGGATGTTAAAAGATCAAAACCGCATACATATAGGGTAAAAAAGAACTCAAGATGCTGGAAGAGCGTAAAGACATAATTATTAGGCCAGCGGACAAAGGTGGAGGAGTGGTTATTCTGAATAAAGAATTCTACCACAATCAAATCTCTGAAATGCTATCAGATGAAAACACTTATAGAAGATTAGACCAAGATCCATCTGCATCATATAAGACACAACTGAAAATAGTAGTAGATATAGGCACAAGATCAGGGGTATTAACTCCTAAAGAGAAGAAATATCTAACACCCACTAGCAGTAGGGTACCAACTATCTACACACTGCCAAAGATTCACAAAGACTCAAGTAATCCACCCGCTAGACCTATAGTAAACAGCATCGATTCAGTCTCATCTAGGCTCGGCCAATATCTGGACACCTTCTTACAAAAGAGTGTGAAGGTGACAAAATCGTACCTAAAAGATACGAAGGATCTTTTAATATGCCTTCAGAGCATCTCCTTTAAGAATGATGAGAAAGTCTTATTAGTGACTGCTGATGTGTCATCACTGTATTCGATCATTCAACATGACGATGCCATGCTATCCCTGAACTGGGCACTAAGCCAAAGAGAAGACTTGCCACACAACCAAAAGGTGTTCTTGGGTCATGCACTTGACTTCTGCTTGGCACACAACTATTTTTGGTATAACAGTAAATTTTATTCTCAGATAAAAGGCGTCGCCATGGGGGCCAAGTTCGCACCCAGTATAGCCAATCTATTCATGGCTGAATGGGAAGATAAAACGATTTTTAGAAATAAAAGACCTGAGCTCCTTTTTTATAAGCGGTACATTGATGACCTGTTTTTTATCTGGTCTGGTTCCACAGAATCCCTTCAAGAATTTTTAATGTTTTTAAACACAAACACAAATAATATAAAATTATCCTCAGAATCCAACGAGACCGAGATTAATTTTTTAGATGTGTCCATATATCGACAGGGTCCCAAATTACAAACAAAGGTATACTTTAAACCTACAGATAGGAATAGTTACCTTCCAACCACAAGTGGGCATCATCCCCTCTGGATCCGTAACATCCCCAAAGGACAGTTAATGAGGGTAAAGAGAAATTGTTCAGAAGACTCAAATTTCTTAATCCAGTCAAAAATCCTTACGGATAGATTTGTGGCAAGAGGCTATAAACCGGAAATAATGGAAAAATTGACAGAAGACGTGTATGCAATCCCCAGGGAATCTTGTTTCCAACCAAAAATCACTATAGCCGCAAACAACAAAGAGTGGGGTTTTATTTCCCAATTCCATACGCAGTACAAGGAAGTAGAATCAATATTCCAACAACACTGGCACGTCTTGTTATTGGACAAGAAATTGGGGACTGTCCTTCCACTTGAACCTCAATTTATTTACAGGAAGGCATCGAGTTATGGGGACAAGATTGTTAAAAAAGTTTTAGATCCCCCTATGAGGCCAAAGTCCTTTTGGGACCAGAAAGGTTTTTTCGCATGTAGAAAATGTAAAGCATGCCAATCCGTATCAAAGCCAATGAGGGGAGTGGACAAGTTCAAGGCCCCCTCGAATAACCAAGAATTTCAGATTGAGCAATTCATAACATGTAACACCGATCATGTTGTATATGCTCTAAAATGTCCATGCAACTTGCTATACATAGGGCGAACGAAAAGGAAACTTAAAGTACGGATTTTGGAGCATATCAAAAACATTAGACTGGGTTACAAAGACCACAACGTGTCATGGCACTTTAAGTTAAAACACAATCAGGACCCTTCAGGTTTGCAGTTTTGGGGTGTGGAACATCTACAATTGAACTGGAGAGGTTCACATAGAGTAAGAGAACTTTCCAAACGCGAAACTCGCTGGATCTTCCTAACAGATGTTTTAACCCCAAAGGGCCTCAATATAGAACTTGATATTAACTGCTTTATTAGTGATACCTAAACGGTTTTAAAGTAATATCTAAGTTTTTAAGTCTTTTAAGTCGTTCAGACTAAGATTATACAATTCTTTCCTACTCTTATGAAGAGCATCCTTATATAGTCCCCTTCTAATCTATTGGTTCTATGTCATTTTGAATTTAGTGGTTTTTATCAGAAGACATATACAATATTGGTGGTAATTTTACGAGTATTTTATTGGTAATTTTATTTTTATTTTGATTTTTATCAATAGTTTTATTACTAATTTGATTAATGTGTTTTATTATTAATTTTTATTATTAATTTTATTTCCATTAATTTTAAGATTACTTTTATTATCTATATTGAGACATTTGATGTAGTCCATTTTTGTCTTAATAGTTCTGGCATGTCCAACATTATTTTAGTTTTTCTTATTAATTTTAAACATTTGATTAATTTTTGACATGTTTAAAGGAATACGGCAGTTATTTAAGCCCTTCTAAGCGGTTTCTCTACGTTGTATCGCGTATCTTGAGATGCAGGTGATCATAATGTATCACATATCTTGGGATATATGTGATCATAATGATATTGTTTGACCTACAATGTAGGTAAAAGTATTTTTGATCCCAACACAATAATATGAAAATGCATTTCCCAATAGTTTGATATATTGGATTGACATTGCTCTTGGTGTATGCAGATTATGAGTTATGTATTCTAAAAAGAGCAACACTGATATGAGTTTGTTCATTATGATGCAGCGATGTGATATTGTTGATTCTACAAGTTAGAATTTTTATTGTTTCTGTTTTCAATGTTCTTTCTATATACAGCACAACCGTAGCCAGTATTGATGTGACAATACACTCAATGGCTCTTTTTTCATAAAAAAGAGCATTGGTCACTGCTCCGTGGTTTCCCTACTATATTTGGTATTTTTTCCCGTATGTCGAGTGCGCATGCGCAGTATGCAGTATGCATGTGCGCAGGCGCGAGGTGGAACGCACCTCCTAACCAATGGGATCAAATGGGCGAACATTGAGCGGGACATCGACACGTTCGTTGCAGCAACGTAACTGACGCTTGATACGATCGTACGTCGATAAAACATGACACGATCGTATATCGAAACGCATGACACGATCGTACGTCGAAACGTATGACACGATCATACGTCGAATTGAAGATCACTTCCGCCCATGCCCTGACTATGCCGTATGGTCCACCGCACGCATGAGCGGAAGTAAACATGACATGTGATCGGATTCGCCCAATAGTCGAACGCAATTCGCTCGGTTTTGCTGTATTTATATAGGCCAGTGATTAGCATTATCACGCCCTCTGTTGAAGTCTAACCAATGACGAAACGCGTCAGGGCGTGACGCTTATCACTGACCAGAAACGCTGTGCAGCCTCCAGAGCAGGAACAGGAGACTTTTTGTAGCAGATACCTACATCTCCATAGATCCACAGGGAGAGGCTGACAGGCACAGTACAGATTATTCGTTTTATGCTTGATGATTTTACATTGTGGTACGCACAATATATGATTTGGGATGTTTTGGGCTTAATAAATGTTTTAAAACGGTATCACACTATATGAGTTCTTTTTTACCCTATATGTATGCGGTTTTGATCTTTTAACATCCCTGACGGTGGAGAGTGCATCTTCCAGGCTTTATACAGATATATAATCCAGGCCCTTTTGATCCAGTCTTGTGGTGAGTGCATCCCCAACTGGGGATTAATCATCCCCCCACGTGGTGAACACCCCCTCTCTTGGTGAAAGGAGCACTTAATTAAGGACTGTCTTTTGTATTTATACCATCTGCACTATCATCTTATCCCTAAAAGATTGTTTTGGACTTTTAGAAGAATCTCAGATTTGATTCTAAGATTAAGCGCTGCTACAGTATTTTATGTAACTTATGGACTCTTTTAGGTTTTAACTTTTTAGTTCTCAACTTGTTTGGGTTCCATTGGTCTATTGTACTGTGTTTTTACATTGTTCTATTTTTATTCAGCAGCAGCTATTCATGTGCATATCAGATATTCTATTTTTAGATACCTTGAGGTGGTGTACCTAAGCGCTGAGTGGTGTTACATTGAAGGAAGGGCTACGGTTACACCATTTTATTGCAATATATATTCAGCTACATATTTTTGGTAAAAAAATCATAATAAGTGTATATTGATTGGTTGGTGCAAAGGTTATACTGCATCTACGAACTATGGGATATATTTATGGATTTTGTTTGTATTTTTTTTTCTTTGCTAGTAATGGCAGTGATTAACGACTTATAGCAGGACTGCGGCATTGCAGCGGACAAATCGGAGACCTTTGACTCTTTTTTGGTAACCAGTGACACTAATATAGTGATCAGTGCTAAAAATATGCACTGTTACTATACTAATGACACTGGCAGGGAAGGAGTTAACACCAGGGATGATCAAAGGGTTACAAGTGCTTACTAACTGTGGGGGAGGTGCTTGTACTATGGGAAGGCAAAGATTCATGTTCCTGATTTGCAGAAACACAGAATCACCTAGCTTCCCTTCTCACAGAACGGCGATCTGCCTTGTTTACATAGGCAGATCCCTGTTCTGCTTCTCTCCCGAACAATCAGGGGGTCCCAGTGGACATTGAATCCACCAGACCTGCTGATTTGCCTTTGCTGTGTCCAGAGCCAGAAGTGCAGGATCAAGTACAGCTAAGTGATTCTGCACAGGAGAGCTGCCTTACCATCGTATATGTATAGTATACAATTGGCAAACGGTAAAGTGGGCCTTTCAGTCACTTTACAGGTTTGAATGAATTTCATTTCTGGTATGTAACAATGTACAGCAGCAGTATCATTTTTTAAAAATCTGTACCTTTTATCATTCAAAATCAGTCCTTGAGCTCCATTGCAGTGACTGTGCCTAGGTTAACATAATGTCATCTGCTGCAATCAGGAGGAGGCATTTCTTCAATCTCCTGTGACCAGACTTTGTAACACTTCAAATGGTGAGAGGCTGCAGCTGGGGCTGATCTGTGTCAGACATTAGGACTTACACGATTCTATCATCTTTAAGCCAATATCTGGGTCCAGGAAGTAAGGGGTTACCCTGGATGATACCAGGACAACAATGGCTATATCCCTCTTTGGAGAAGTGCTGAGATCTCTGTGAGAAGTAATAAAGCCTGGAAGTCTTATACTTACACACTTAGACAGCAGGCACTTAACCTGAAAAATATATATCTCATATATATCTCATACTAAGCCAACTTTGAGGTCCTACGTTTAAAGTTAAAAAAAAAAAAAAAAAAATCAAAACACGACTTTTGTTATGAGACATAAAGAAACATAAATTATATTAAATGTTATATTGAAATAGTTGTTGCTGAAGGACACAATAAATTATTAAGGATGAAATACATTTACCAGAATTGCTTTCTTTGCTTGGCAAACATATTACAATTTTCCTACAAGCTATGGTCAGACACGTTGCATGTATTTCTTTTTTATTTTGTAAACTAAATGATAAGGTGTTCAGGTGCATTTAAAAGTTGTGTGTGTATGCAGTTACAATGCCACAATAATATTATATTATTGAAAATTGAAATATAGGCAGGTGATATTTGTCTAGAATACCTTAGGCGCCATGCACACTGACGTAAAAACATTGGGCCAGATTCAGGATGGCGGGCGGTTCTTTGCGGCGGCAGAACTTTTCCTATTTACGTTACGCCGCTGCAACTTTATGCACAAGTGCTGTATTCATAAAGCACTTGCATGTAAAGTTGTGGCGGCGTAGCGTAAATTGGGCGCCTAATTCAAATTCGGCGGGTAGGCGGAGTATGCTATTTAAATTAGGCGCGTCCCCGCGCCGAACGTACTGCGCATACGTCGACCATTGAAAAATCCCAGTGTGCATGCTCCGAATTATGACGGTGTTTTCGACTTGAACGTAATCTACATAAATCCCCATTCACGGACGAGTTACGCAAACGACGTAGACATTTTCAAATTTCCCGCGGTCACGACGTCCATACTTAACATAGGATGCGCCATCTTTTTGGTGCTTTATCTTTACGCCGGGAAAACCCTTACAGAAACGGCGTAAAGTCACTGCGTCAGGCGGGCGTACGTTCGGGAATTGGCGTATTTCGCTGATTTACATATTCTCGGTGTAAATCAGCGGAACGCCCCTGGCGGCCATTTTAAAATTGCATTTAAGATCTGACGGCGTAATACAATTACGCCTGTCGGATCTTTCCTGCAAACCGGCGTATCTTGTTTTCTGAATACAGAAAACAGATACGCCGGCGCAAAGTCAGAGTAATGCCGGCGTATCACTGATACGCCGGCATAACTCTACCTGAATCTGGCCCATTGCTTCTACAGGAGTATTGTGTCTTGCCTGTAGAAGCAACTCAATGTTATCCTATGTGTCAATGCACAGGGCCGTCTTAATCGCATCATGGGCCCCTGGGCAAAGTAATGCTCTGGGGCCCCTGCAATGGAGGCAATGCAGGTAAACAGACATCAAATAGGTAGGAAGCAGACAAGTGGGTGCCTTCCACCTTTTGGGTGAAGCGCTGCATTAACTACATGAACAATCATTCTGTACAGCAAAGAAACAGTAGGGAAAATACTACATACTGACAAAGCTGTCCTGTGCATATAATATATCTGCTAGATTAATGCCTCCCCAGCACTCTGAACCCTCTACAACCCAGATATCCCCCCAGCACCATTGGGCCCCCAAATTTCTGGGCAGTGTGGGCTCAAGAACCAGCTGCTTTGGGGAAAGTGTAGGGCCCCCCATGCATCTGGGGCCCCTGGGCACATTAGGACATTTACATGCATATTTTGAGATCAACGATTAGAGGCAGGAAAAAAGACGCTTCTCATTCGCATTTCTGATTGGATCTCACTGGCAGAAAAGATGTGAAACTCTCCTAAACTTGTCTAAACTGTGTACAAAAAATGCTCTATATGAGCGTTTTTTACTCCAATAAGAACAGATGCTCTTTAAGCCCAGTGTGCATGGAGCCTAATGCCTCGCACACACGGTGGGACTTTCAGAGAAAAAAAGTCAGGCAGGCTTTTTTTTCTCGGAAAGTCTGGCCGTGTGTAGCCTTCATCTGACTTTTTTGGTCAGAAGTCAGACGGACCTTAGATAGAGAACCTGTTCTCTATCTTTCCGTCAGACTTCCGACAGACTCAAGGCAGACTTTTTCATGGTCAAAAGTCTGAACGTGTGTACGAGGCATAAATGTAGCACCTACCCCCAAAAGAGCTGCTGATGTCTGGGTTCCCATGCTCCTTGTGTTAGCAACCTATTACATACTGCACACTCTGACTGTAACAGGCGCTCCGCGCGCCTGTTCCTATTGCTAATACATAGGCGCTTCAGCTCCGTAATGCGTTCCATGCTGGAACGCATATGGCGCTCGCACGATGACGTCATCGCCTGGCGCCGCCCTGCGTTCCGGCGTGGAATGCAGAAGTGCCAATTGATGGCACAGTGGCTGCATTTGATGGCATTACACAGTGGCTGCATTTAATGGCATTACACAGTGGCTGCGTTTGATGGGCCCAGTGGCTGAATTTGATGGGCCCAGTGGCTGCATTTGAGGCCCAGTGGCTGCATTTGATGGGCCCAGTGGCTGCATTTGATGGGCACAGTGGCTGCATTTGATGGGCACAGTGGCTGCATTTGATGGGCACAGTGAGGCTGCAATATTTTTTTTTCGTTTGTTTGCGCCCCCCCAAAAATTTAGAGCACCAGCCGCCACTGTACTATAGTATGGGTTAGAGGTCTTTTGGCTATTGAAGCGGTTGACACACAGGCTTTTCTTGCTTTCTCAAAGTGAGGCTTGATCCGCAGACACCCACAGTATTTGGATTGACTGTTACAAGGCTTGTACCAAATACGTCATTGCCGTTCCATCCACTGGACAACGTGTGTCTCATACCGTGGCTCTACCCGCATTTGCTATTCTGACCAATAGAGTGTCATGCCAATCTCAGAGACATGAATAACATTCATTCCTCGTATTAAGGTTTGAATCGCACGCGCCAGAGCCATTTTGCCTAACCAGAAGTAATCACAGTACAATCAATGCAATGTGAACGCACTGCCAGTTAGTATCTAATTTTGGGGTCATATTCTTTATTTAAGCTTAATGACTAGGGCAGGCTCATACCCCAGATGATGTCTCTAGACTAAGGGCCAGATTCTCAGCGGCGCTACGCCTGCGTAAATGTATATGCGCGGCGTAATAGTAAATGTGCGCCTGCGTATCGATGCGCGGTAAACACAGAACCACATACGCGCGATTTTTTTTTCCGTCTGGGCGGCGAAAATGCATTAAGCTAGCGCGGCGTAGGCGCATAGTTACGCATCAAAAATATTCAGTTCCCATTGAATTAGCATGCAAATATGCAAATGAGGGAGATGCGCGTATTCCCGAAAGTACGCGCGTCCGGCGTTGGCTACTCGTGGTGCGCGTAACTCGAAAGCCTTGAGTAAACATACCCCTCATAAAAGCACGGGTAACTTTGCTCAAGGCCGTGTGCAAGTCAGCTGGAGAGCAACTACAGCAGCACCGTAACGGACTAGCTGAGCAATCACACTTACTGGACAAGACATTCATATGCCAATGATGCCAGGGCCAGCCATGGTCTTATCAATACTAAGGTATGCAGAGGAAGAGGAGCATAGAAGGAGGAGGAGGAGGACGGGGGCACGTGAGAGGATCTACCGAGCGCGCATGAGCCTCTTTGGCATGGGTGATGAGGAGGTGTATCGCATCTTCAGATTCAGCCCTGCTGCCATCCTGGAAATAACCACAGCCCTGCAGGATGACATCACCAGCCAGACATACCGCTCACGTGCACTGCAGCCACTGGTGAAGGTCCTGGCAACACTCCATTTCCTGGCCAGTGGATCATTCCAGCGTACAAGTGGAGTGGTGGCTGGGATGTCACAAACCAGCATAAGCAGATGTGTGCACCAGGTTGTGCCTGCAATCCTCAGACGCATGTCCAACCAGTTCATCAGACCCACCACTGTGCACCTGCGGCAGAAGGCAATGACAGATTTCTACAGAATTGACGGATTCCCACGCACCATCGGGGCCATTGATTGCACACATGTGGCACTCCAGCCCCCCAGTGCCACAGAGCACATATACCGCAATCGGAAGCATTGGCATTCCATCAACGTACAGGTGATAGCCGATGCCAAATACCTCATATGGCACGTCCGTGCCAAAGACCCCGGGTCCAGCCATGACAGCTACATCTACCGTCAAAGCAACATCCCCGAAGATTTTGAGCAGGACATGTATGGGGACAGCTGGCTGGTTGGTGAGTGACATGGGTGGCAGCCATGACTATCCCCTCCCATGATGCACAACAGAAGTGGCACATGCATGACTACCATCCTCCTGTGTTTTCCCTTACAGGTGACTCTGCATATACACTGGGACCCCATCTCATGACTCCTTTCCGGAACCCCCAAACCAGAGGAGAGAGAAGATACAATGAAGCACACATCAAAACCCGTGCAGTGGTGGAGCGCACATTTGGCCTCCTGAAGTCCCGTTTCCGCTGCCTGGATAAGTCTGGGGGGGCCCTATTGTATTCCCCCAACTTTGTGGGTCAGATCATTGGTGCATGTTGTATTCTGCACAACTTTGCCATGCGAAAGGGCCTGCATATTGCCCTACGTGATGACCTGACCCCCCAACCACACAGCCCCCCCCCGCCAGAGGAGACCCCGTCAGCTGATGGAAGAGCAGTCAGGAGTGTCCTCGTGTTACGAATCTTTGACCTTTAAACACACACATACAGCATGGCACACAGACAATGCACGCGTGTACACCACTGATGTCCCTAGATCACACACACCACATGCACATCGCATTGGATTAGCCCAAGTCCAGCATGTAGGACTTGGGAGCAGCAACGCCACGTCAAGGCCCCAATGATGTTGCTGTCCATTCATACACCTTTCACACATCATTCATACAGCCGTGGGGTTAACTTCACCACCACGGCCGAGGGTGACACCCCTTACTTTCAGGAGTGCCACCCTCTCACATTCACACACCATTCACACTGCACCGTGTGCAGTATCCAAAAATATATAAAAAAAGCTCTTATCCAGAGCATAACAAAAAATAAATAAGCTCTTATCCAGAGCATAACAAAAAATAAATAAGCTCTTATCCAGAGCATAATACTAAAGAAAACTCAAATTAATGGGCCTGGCGGGGGCTCTGCCTGGTGCCACGGGTCCTGCCCCTCACTTGCCTGGGGGCAGCCCTAGATGGGGGGGGGGAGCAGGTTGAGGAGGAACATCCCCACGTCCCTCCCTGGCTGCCTGCATGCCCTCCAGGGCAACCGCTATGCGGGTCTGCACAGCAGTCTGCGCCTCGATAGCAAGGCGCAGGGCCTGAACCTCCCCCACAAGTTCTGAGGTGTTTTCCTGCAGCTCCCCCAAGCTGGTCAGCGTTGCTGCGCTGTTAACAGCAACATCCTGGATGGCATCTGTTATATTGTCCGAGGATGCCAGGCTGTCGGCCAGGCGCCTCATCTCCTCCACGACCTCGGCCAGGTGTTTATTTTGCTGGTCCTGCTGTCTGACCAGCTGTTCCGGCAGGACCTGGGATACACCCCTGGTCTTTGACGTCGCCTTGCGGGGAGTGGCAGGGGACCGGGCATAAGGGGAGGATGTTGAGGGGCCGGAGATGAGGGGGGGGGAAAGAGAGGGACTGGAGAGGTTGGAGGGGGACACTGAGGGGTTTGCTACAGGTAGAGGAATAGCCTGGGCTGGTCCGGCCAACCCACCATCCTCCTCCACAACAACATAGAGGGCCTGGTCCTGGACTACCACACCCTCCTCAACCACCTCCTCCGTTGAGGTGTGCCCACTTCCCTCCAAGTCCTGTTCCAGGGGGGCAGCCAGAGGGACTGTATCTTCAGGGGATGGATCCTGATGGGCCCTGGCATCAACAGATGGCCCCGCTCCCTCCTGCACATCTGTGGATGACACAAAAGATGCCCATGTTGGTGGACCCACACACTTGGCACATGTTCCCTTCCACCCCCATACATGTACACAACAGATAGAATAGAAAACACACTTACCTGTCCTCACGGCTGGCTTCTGGGACTCATAGCCCCCAACTCCCTCTACCTGCTCCGTCTGCAGGCAGCGGGCAACCACCTTCTCCTCCTCAGTCAGGCGGACAGGGCAGGGTGGGCCCCCTCCAGTGCCCCTGGCATGCCGAGCTATGGCAGCCAGCTTGCCCTTCACATGACGCCGCAGGTCATTCATTTTCTTTTGAATGTCCTGCGGTGTCCGGACCTCATGAGAGAGGGCATTGACCTGGCACGCCACCCTCATTAATATCTGATCCCTCCGGGACTTGCTGGTCCGGGCACTGTCAGCACCATGGAGCCGCGAGTCATACTTCTCCATGGCCCGTATGACAATGGCCCTCTCCTCTGGGGAGAAATTCTTCTTCCTCCTCTCCTTAACAGCAGTTGCCATCTTGTCCAGCACAAACTTTCGCCGTCACTCTCTAAAAAATGGGAGACGTTTGCGCTGCACGGGCGCATGTGTGGGCGCATTATATACCCTGCGCCGGCGCATCGTAGGGAGGCTTTGCGCATGCGCAGAAGGCATCCACGTCACGGCGCGGGTCAACCACGTCATGGCGCGGGTCATCCATGTCACGGCGCATGCTCCGTTCGTCCCGGCCTGCATTTGCATGGGGTCACGCTTCATTATAATGCAACACGCCCACTTCCCTCCTACTTTGGAGTTGCGCCGGATTACGCCCATGATTTTACGCGACGCAGGCGCATCTTGGAGCGCATTTACTTAGGGAATACGGTACTTGCCACTCCGTGTTACGTCGGCGTAGTGCATCTGAGATGCGCAACGCCTGCATAATTAGCCGCGCATCTACGAGAATCTGGCCCTAAATGTCTCTAGACTAAAAACTCTGACTAAATGCATCTAGACTGCAGCGGTGCATGCGCAGCGGGGACCTTGCCGGACAGAAGTCTCCCACGCGCATGCGTAAGTAAGTTCCTCGTTCCAAGGTAAGTATTTCATAATATGCTAGTATGCGGTGCATACTAGCTCATTATGGCTTTTGCTTTTCAGGTATGAAAAAAAAAAAAGCAGCGGCTTTACTACCTGCTTAAGGAGACTCAAATGAGACTTATAAGATCTAGACACTGATAAGTGTGCAATAGATGTTTTAGGTATTACCTGGAGATGCTTGAAAAACAGCCCAGAGTTCAGCTGATCTATGCAGTTCTTTTGCTTAACTGATAAACTCAAACAGGGTTCAAGAGTTCATCAACACATATGCATTTGGTAATCGTCTGCAGGAATGGCCAACCTTTATGGATGTTTTGTTTCTTTCCCTAAAATAGCTATTCACTCAGGGAATTTCACAACTGTTGATGCTGGCTGAATATACAGCTTTGAGGGCCAGAAGAAAGAACAGGACTACATGAAATAAAAATAATCTTCTAACAATAAAATATAACCTTTTAAGAGTATTCAATCCTATAGGCACTGCATCACTGCATGAGAATCCAAGATCTCCTCTGCAAATAAATTTCCTGTCCACAACCTCTCATCAGCACCCATTCCCCAAATCCTATAACCAGTGCTGCCAACCTCCGCAGCATTTTTTACTAACAAAACATGAAACATTTACTGACAGAGCACTATTTTTACTGACAACCTAAAACATAACAGAGCTCTATTAAAAATTGCTTTAATCTCTGTGGATACCTTAATGAACTTTTAAGATCTTATAATCACATATTATTGGAGCACATAAGCTTCTGACATTTTTGGGTAGAGTGCCATTTGAAGCCACACAGAGTTAATCCAGCTCTGAGCAATCCTCTTTTATTGTTCAGTGCAAATTAACAGACTTCCAGATAAAAACCTGTCTAAATAAAAAGTCCTTTCCTCTCTCCTTACTTTGAGTAACAGGTTATTTACTTATCTAACTTGGACATGTTTATCATATGTTATGTTATGTTTATGGTCGTGGCCCTCTGACTGAGAGTGATGTGGATCACATAAACACGCGACAAGACTTACAACATAAATAGACCTGAAGTGTGCCTTGGTGGTCTGGTCAGTATGCCAAGAAAAGGGGGCATACCCAAAGTAAGTAATGGGTAGTTAATTGAAGAAGGATATGCTGAGAAGTGCCCTGAAAAAGGGAAGGGCGGGAGGGTGTTGAATGCGATTGAATGCGCAGACTCACGGACATGAGGTGAGCTGGGAAGAGTCGGCCCAGTGACGTGTAGTACTGAACACTGAACCGACAAAGAGCATGTGTGAGTGGGCTGCTTAAATACCCTCCGGGCTCCTCCCATAAACTCAGGCCACCATACTGGCCTTCTTATTTATCAAAATATGAGGTGATCCACAGTTCATTGTATATTACCAGGATGTGTTATGTGGGGGAGGGGTGGATTTCTCACTTTTTATCCTGTGGATCACCTCCTATTATGATTAACATAACATATGATAAACATGTCCAAGCTAGATATGTAAATAACCTGTCATTTAAAGCAAGAAGAGAGAAACTGACTTTTTATTTAGACAGGTTTTTATCTGGAAGTCTGTTAATTGTCACTGAACAATAAGAGGATTGCTCAAAGCTGGATTAACTCTGTGTGGCAAGACTGGACACAGATGATAGGAAATCTTATACTCTACATTGTGATATAAAAAAAAAAATGGATTTATCAGTATTTTTATTCTTGATTTCATCACTATAAGAAGATAAGAAGTGGAGCCCTACACTTGATTATTATGTAAATTTCTCAGGAAGGATGTGCTGGAATTTGAGAGGGTCCAGAGAAGGGCAACAAAGCTAATAAGGGGGCTGGAGGACCTTAGTTATGAGGAATGATTACAAACAATAAATGTATTCTTCCTAGAGAAGAGAAAAACACCATGAGACATGATCACAATATACAAATACTAAATGGTGAATCTAGCATAGAAACTTTTCAGCCTTATGTCTCTTAAGAAGACATGTGGCTACTTAATGAAGCAAAAATCAATAACAAAAATGGAGTGGGGTGGGACTTTGTGTGTACCTTGTAGGGCTTAATGAATACATATGCCACAGAATAAAAATATAATTTATCTTTATTTTCCATATACAGTTAGATAAAAACATTGCAGTTAAAGCAGGTTAAAATCACGGTTACCTTAATTTGGTCCAGGATATGAGGGTCGTGACTGAAAAGATCAAGACAGATGGGCCAATCTTTTCAGTCAGGACCAGCACATCCTGGACCAAATTACAGCAAATCAACCAATTGTATCAAAACCAATGTATAGTAATAGTCACCTTTTACAAGTGATCAGGGAATATAGCTTAGTGTAGTGTCACCTATACCAGTCCCCATTCCTGTAAGCCAAGCAAGCCTAGCCTACTGGTACCTGTCTGCCCCCAAGAATGCCATGTTCATCAGCCAGGAAGCACAGGAGGCAAAAGAAAGGAAGAACAGAAGTGTATCTTTGGTTTCAGGATTGTGGGGTATTTACAGTGCAATTGTCCACATGAGATGGTTGGGACTAGTGTTTTGCAGGAACGTCATCAGTGGGACATGCAGGTGTGACCACTCAGGTGGCAGGCGGAGACATGGTCAGCAGAAGAGGCAAAGGTTTGGTCCAGGCAGCAGGCAGAAGCATCGTCAATATACAGGCAAGATCAGTGCAGGTTATCAACAATATTGCTGTCTCCACGGCTCTGGTGACACTGGAACTTGTTTAGCATCAGTCAGGAACACTGTTGCTGGCTTACACTGGTCTCCGGATACTGGGCACTAGTATGGCAGCAATCAGGAACACTGTTACTGACTTACACTGCTCTGGAGACACTGGGACTGATGTGGTGGTGATCAGGAAAACTTTTGCTGTCTGCACTGATCTCGTGTGGTGGAAATCAGGAACATTAATTTTATCTACACGGCTCTGACGACTCTGTGACCATTGAGGTGGTAATCAAAGACATTGTTGCTGGCTGCAGGTAAGGTTGGGGGGTAAAAAACACGACTTGACCGATCCTCTAACACTAGGGGTGTATACATGTTGCTTAGCAGCTGTGGCAGGAATTATACCTCCTGTACACCTGGCGATCGTGACCAATTCAAGTGAATGGAGGTGCTTGTGCAGGGTTAAAGTAGGTATCGAGGAGGCGACAAGAATGGGGGGATGCTATTCCTGGCTTGTTAGGAAGGTGAGGTGCATGTTCTGGGGCTGTCAGGCTGATCCTCTTTCACTACCTAGTAAGTCAAAGAATCAGAATGTGTGTCCTGACAGTTGATACGGACATGCTTGTTCCAGGACAATAACTCACCAAGCAGTCCCTCAACAAGTGGGATAACAGCCCCTGAGCATGCATCTTTAAAATCTGCCAGGAGATCCTATATTTATATCCTGACAGAAATGTGAAGCTAGCCATAGACTTAAAGGTGTTGTAAAGGTAAAAGTTTTTTCACCTTAAAGCGGATCTCCACCCTAAAGTGAAGATCCGCTGATCGGAACCCTCCCCCCCTCCGGTGTCACAATTGACACCTTTCAGGGGGGAGGGGGGTGCAGATACCTGTCTAAAGACAGGTATCTGCAACCACTTCCGGCCCGCAGTCTCGGGCAAAAGACGGGTTTTTTGGCGACATCCCGTCGCCCCCCGTTGTGTGTTGGGAACTCTCAGCTCCCAGCACACAGCGGGAGCCAATCGCCGGGCGCAGCGCGACTCGCGCATGCGCCGTAGGGAACCGAGCAGTGAAGCCGCAGCGCTTCACTTCCTGGTTCCCTCACCGTGGATGGAGGGGGGAGCAGCAGGGTGACGAGCGATCGCTCATCCTCTGCTGCGGACGCCGCTGGACTCCAGGACAGGTAAGTGTCCTAATATTAAAAGTCAGCAGCTGCAGTATTTGTTGCTGCTGGCTTTTAATATTGTTTTTTTGCTGAACCATCCGCTTTAATGCATTCTATGCATTAAGGTGAAAAAACATCTGTGAATTAGCGCCCCTCCGAGGCCCCCGTTTACTTACCTGACCCCTCGAAAGTCCCGAGCCGTGAACGCGCAGGCTTCTCGCCTGGCTTCTCGCCCGGCTTCTCGGGTCATTCATTGGTTGATTGAAAGCAGGGCAGCCATTGGCTCATGCTGCTTTCAATCACATCCAATGAGGCGGGGCCGAGTGATACAGTGAGCGGCTATAGCCGCCGGCTGTATCACTGGAGCGCACCCGCAAGAACAAACCACCATGCAAGCTCGTTCGCATGAAGGTGGTTAGTTCTTGTGGAGAGGTGCCGAGTCAGCCACCGAGGGACCCCAGAAGACCAGGTTCTGCACAGCTGCACAGTGAGATAAGCATACAGTGTTTCCCCGAAAATAAGACCTACCCCGATAATAAGATCTAGCATGATTCTTGGGGAGGGCTGCAATATAAGCCCTACCCTGAAAATAAGCCCTAGTAAAATTAGTAACTTTAATAACTTTTTTTAATCCACCTTGCAGAATGATTACACCATATTTGCAGACTCGCCAGAGCTCCTCTCCTGCTGGCTGATGCCCATGCCCCCCCTCCACAGAGCAAGGAGCAGGCTGACGCCAGCAGGACAGTGGCTCCCCCTCTCCGCTCTCCTCCCGCATGATGCCCGCAGCCCCTCCCTCCTCAGCGCAAGGAGCGGGCAGGACACCAGCTCCCCCCTCCTCCGCTCTCTTCCTGCCCTACGCCCGCGGCCCCCCTCCCCAGTGCATCAAGCAGGCTGACACCAGCTGGGATCCCGGAGCAGAGAAGAGCTCAGGCAGACCATGCAACAGCCAGGGGAGCTGCAAGAAAGGTATTGCCCACAAAACAGTCACAATCACACGCTGCACCCCACACCGGCACAATTCCTACAAATTGAATTGGATAATTCTATGAGGATGGATTTTAAGATGCTTTTTACATCAAAATACTGACTCCTGACCTGACAGGGAGGGGGAGGGGGAGAAGACAGGGGACACAGGAGATGGATAAATGACACAACAGAAGCACTATCATGCTTTAAAGAAAAAGGATTTTTTCTTTTTTTCCTTTAGTGTAATAACCACTTTAAGATCATTGTACATACCATAATTAAATAAGACATCCCCGAAAATAAGCCCTAGTGTGTTTTAGTTTGCCAAAATTAATATAAGACCCGGGCTAATTTTCGGGGGAAACACGGTAACATGTTTGTTATTTTTTTGTTAAAACATTTTTATCTTTAGTGTTCTTTTTAGTTTTGGTTTGATGCATGGACATAACATGTGCAGGCATACTCAGCATCTTTAGTAAAAAACAAAACAATTATAATGACACAATAGACTTAAGTCTAGACAAACTGCTACATACAAATTTGAAATACATAAGTGTGTGGTGCAGCTCTGCCTAACGGGAACTGCAATATTTTAAAACAAGACCAATTCATGTACTTACACTGCATGCATTTAAAATGACATATTAATGAATGCAGAACTGCTTTACTTTATTACAGGTACTTATATAGCGCTGTCAATTTACTCAGGGCTTTACATATATTATTGCACACGCATCAGTCCTTGCCCTCAAGGAACTTACATTCTAAGGTAAATTTGTGTCCTTTACATCTACCCAGAGTTCAGCTTTAGTAAATAAGGTGATATGAGATCTAGATCCACTGCAAAGTATGAACTTGCCTTGTAATTGTACCACAATAGCACAGTACAAGTCAGTTGCTAACAATGGGAGATGAACAGCTGTTCACACATTCGATAAACATATTGTTGCTATGGTTCAGCATCAAATAAACTGCTTGTACTCGGATGAGGTTCATTATTTTAAATACGCAGTGTAGCATTATACTTTACTAAGCTCTTTTGTCTATCTTTCACAGTTTGAAAAGAAAACAATTGCACTGAAGTTCAACTCTATTAATATTTGATCAAGATTTTTTTTTAATTAGATGTTGCTAAGTAAGGTAAACATGGATATATATATATAGCTGGAATTAAGAACTTTATTTTAATACTAGGGGAATAAAAAGTAATTATATAAATCTGGATTAAGTGTCTGTTTTTAATTAGTACTTAGATTATGTGATCACAGTATATTAAGTGATTATTATACTAACATGCTCAATGACAGAAACAAATAAGTAAACTGCATATATTATGTATGCATGCATTGTACAGAAGCTATCTGCTCAGAGAGGGTTAAATATAAATATTCTCTGTATTGTTAACCTGCATGATAGATACTATGACAGCACTTTCGTGCTTTAGTACGTTGTATATGTGAACTCTCAAAAAACAACTTAATCAGTATAAAATAGAATTGCAAGGCAAAACATCTGTGTGTGTGTATATACAGTATATACTGTGTATATATATATATATATATATATATATATATATATATATATATATATATTATATATATATATACACAGTACAGACCAAAAGTTTGCACACTCCTTCTCATTCCAAGAGTTTTCTTTATTTTCATGACTATGAAAATTGTAGAGTCACACTGAAGGCATCAAAACTATGAATTAACACATGTGGAATTATACATAACAAAAAAATGTGAAACAACTGAAAATATGTCATATTCTAGGTTCTTCAAAGTTGCCACCTTTTGCTTTGATTACTGCTTTGCACACTCTTGGCATTCTCTTGATGAGCTTCAAGAGATAGTCACCTGAAATGGTCTTCCAACAGTCTTGAAGGAGTTCTCAGAGATGCTTAGCACGTGTTGGCCCTTTTGCCTTCACTCTGTGGTCCAGCTCACCCCAAACCATCTCGATTGGGTTCAGGTCCAGTGACTGTGGAGGGCAGGTCATCTGGCGCAGCACCCCATCACTCTCCTTCTTGGTCAAATAGCTCTTACACAGCCTGGAGGTGTGTTTGGGGTCATTGTCCTGTTGAAAAATAAATGATGGCCCAACTAAATGCAAACCGGATGGACATTTATTAAAAATAATCTTTTATGTAAGCAGATTATTTTTAATAAATGTCCCCTTTTATGATTTACTTCACTATGGGAGTCTCTCTTTCTCCATTTTTGTTTTCCGAGCTGGTATAATCTTATACTTATTCTGTGAGGACCCGGATGTCTACCTACCTTACCTACCTGGCTTATAAGTTTTGGAGTTTTCAGATGATACTGAATGCAGTTATTTCATGGCAGTGAGGTGAGAGGCCTGTGAGGCTGTTTTGTTTCCACGGAGTGACACCTGCACGAATATTGTGTACACTGGATCTTTCACGGACTGCCGTGTACCCACACTTTATGCACCTTGGCACATATGCACTTTGGACTTTTATTTATTTATTTATTTATACATTATATTAGGCACGTGTATTTGTATTTATATCGTGTATTTGTTGTGGATTTATTTATTATTTGGAGTAGCGCAAGATCACTTATTTTCACTTGATTGTCATTTTGTGTTATGTAAACACTTTTAGTTTTTGCAGCAACTCTTTCACACATTTATATTATCATATGCACATTTTTATTGCTCACCTTCACTACAATTGTTCTATATAGCGCAGAGGATTTCACACATATTATATATATATATATATATATATACAGGGCTCAAAATTTCAAGTCCTGAGCTACTAGCCAGGCCTAAAGAGTTACTCGCCACCAGTTGCCCCACCTAATTCATACACTGCCCTGCACCTAATTGCACCTGTAAACACGCCCTCGTACATTATTTCATGGAATGACAATGTTTTATGCAGAATCAAGTTACAAAATTAAATATTACAAACAACAACTTTAACAAAATGGGACAGGGCACTGGGGGCAGACCAGAGGGACATGGCACTAGAACTGGGTCTCTTCCCCATTCTCTTGCTGTCTCCTCTGCAACTCCCATCCATCCTCTCTCTCTCTCTCTCCCATTCATCTCATCATCGGGAGCCTGTGTGTGCGGCTCCACGCTTGCCTGTCCCCACTTCCTCCTTCTATTCAGGCTGGCAGAGAGGAGCTGCAGCACAGTGGGAGAGAGTACGATCCACACAACTGCACAGCCATCGACACCATAGCACTGCGCACACTGACACCGCACAGCACACATTGAGACCAGTCTGTTCAGTGCTCAGGCTGAACTGTTGGACACTTACATAGAGCACAAGTAGAAGAAAACTGCACAAACTGGAAGGCTGCCGCTCTCATGTCAGGGTAACTTTCAGTAAACGCTGCACTAGAGTGGTAATTTTCGCAATCCTTTCTGCTCTCCAGCTACATTAATTGGGGCCCGGGGGGCAGGCTCAGAGAGCTCATACTGTTAGGTCCCATGGCTTAATGAGAATTGTAAGGCTGTGCGCGGCTCGCCAGACTACTTTTTCCGAGCATGCACCTTTCCTCTTCGCCCGCCAATCTCATTGGGACTCTAAGTGTAGGCACAGATTGCAGGGAGATTGGTCATGCAGCCCTGTCATCACGCGCCCCCAGCTTAAATCCACTCGCCAAATGCTAGTAGGCGAGTGGAAATTTTGAGGGCTGTATATATATATATATATATATATATATATACAGTGCAGAAAATAAGTATTTGAACACCCTGCTATTTTGCAAGTTCTCCCACTTGGAAATCATGGAGGGGTCTGAAATTGTCATCGTAGGTGCATGTCCACTGTGAGAGACATAATCCAAAAAAAAAATCCAGAAATCACAATTTATGATTTTTTAACTATTTATTTGTATGATACAGCTGCAAAGAAGTATTTGAACACCTGTCTATCAGCTAGAATTCTGACCCTCAAAGACCTGTTAGTCTGCCTTTAAAATGTCCACCTCCACTCCATTTATTATCCTAAATTAGATGCACCTGTTTGAGGTCATTAGCTGCATAAAGACACCTGTCCACCCCATACAATCAGTAAGAATCCAACTACTAACATGGCCAAGACCAAAGAGCTGTCCAAAGACACTAGAGACAAAATTGTACACCTCCACAAGGCTGGAAAGGGCTACGGGGAAATTGCCAAGCAGCTTGGTGAAAAAAGGTCCACTGTTGGAGCAATCATTAGAAAATGGAAGAAGCTAAACATGACTGTCAATCTCCCTCGGACTGGGGCTCCATGCAAAATCTCACCTTGTGGGGTCTCAATGATCCTAAGAAAGGTGAGAAATCAGCCAGGACTACACGGGAGGAGCTGGTCAATGACCTGAAAAGAGCTGGGGCCACCGTTTCCAAGGTTACTGTTGGTAATACACTAAGACGTCATGGTTTGAAATCATGCATGGCACGAAAGGTTCCCCTGCTTAAACCAGCACACGTCAAGGCCCGTCTTAAGTTTGCCAATGACCATTTGGATGATCCAGAGGAGTCATGGGAGAAAGTCATGTGGTCAGATGAGACCAAAATAGAACTTTTTGGTCATAATTCCACTAACCGTGTTTGGAGGAAGAAGAATAATGAGTACCATCCCAAGAACACCATCCCTACTGTGAAGCATTAGGGTGGTAGCATCATGCTTTGGGGGTGTTTTTCTGCACATGGGACAGGGCGACTGCACTGTATTAAGGAGAGGATGACCGGGGCCATGTATTGCGAGATTTTGGGCAACAACCTCCTTCCCTCAGTTAGAGCTTTGAAGATGGGTCGAGGCTGGGTCTTCCAACATGACAATGACCCGAAGCACACAGCCAGGATAACCAAGGAGTGGCTCTGTAAGAAGCATATCAAGGTTCTGGCGTGGCCTAGCCAGTCTCCAGACCTAAACCCAATAGAGAATCTTTGGAGGGATCTCAAACTCCGTGTTTCTCAGCGACAGCCCAGAAACCTGACTGATCTAGAGAAGATCTGTGTGGAGGAGTGGGCCAAAATCCCTCCTCCAGTGTGTGCAAACCTGGTGAAAAACTACAAGAAACGTTACTGTACCAAATATTAACATTGATTTTCTCAGGTGTTCAAATACTTATTTGCAGCTGTATCATACAAATAAATAGTTAAAAAAATCATACATTGTGATTTCTGGAATTTTTTTTTTGATTATGTCTCTCACAGTGGACATGCACCTACGATAAAAATTTCAGACCCCTCCATGATTTCCAAGTGGGAGAACTTGCAAAATAGCAGGGTGTTCAAATACTTATTTTCTGCACTGTATATATATATATATATATATATAGCTGGTGGATAGGCAGTGTTGTATGTGTCAGCGCTGGTTCACATTGGTGCGAAATGTCATATTGGCGGCAATTGTACTCTTCTAACTGGTGCAGCGACGAAATTTCCAAAAGTAGTTTCTGTACTACTTTTTGGCAACTTCTGGTGCGATTTTTTTATTGACATTGGTGCAGAAACCTGTACAGATGTCTTTGTAATTCCCACCGCAGTTGGGACTGACATGTGGGAATGAAATCGTGTGAGTTCTGCTGAACTCGCACGATTTCCTCCAGCTGTTAGTGTGAACCAGGGCTCAAACTGGGCCTTTGTCTTTGTAATTCACCTGCTGCTATCACAGGGACACCATTTCTTATCAAACTCCCTTAAGTTTACCTTCAAATATCGTTAAATGTACAAATACAGATTCGCATATCTGCAAATAAATGAAAATAGAAAAAATTAGAATTGTGGTTGCGCTCAAATATTTGCAGCTGCGATCAAAAGTGTGCAAGTTCCTGTGCTTGTCAGGATCTCCATCTAGGTGGACATGGCGAGGTCCCTCTTTAGCAAAAAAGGAGGTAATGCTCATTTGCTGGGTAAGTGTAGGATATGTACTTGTGCTTTCCCAATGTGGAGGTTAAGGATGAGCTTCGGCGTGTTCGCATGGAACACGTGCAGAGCCCGCCAGGAAGACAGCGCGGCGCTGCGCTAATCACAGCCGGGGAGACATTGTTCCGATGCTCGGGTGCAGAGATTTGGAAATGTCTCCCTAGCTGTGATTAGCGCAGCACCGCGCTGTCTTCCTGGCGGGCTCTGCACGTGTTCCATGCGAACACGCCGAAGCTCATCCTTAGTGGGGGTGGATGTGGTAGTTAGACTTGGTGTGGGTGGGGTTCATTGATTTGTGTTTGGCATCACCACACATTTGCTTCTGGCCCATGTGCACACATCACTTCCTACATTTGTTCTGCTGATGTAAATCAGTAAAGACTATGCAAATATAAATTATAGCTCCCTTCTATTAAAAAAATATATATGACTTACAGTTGGGTGACTTTTCCAGAAAATTCGGGCCTCCAGGTTGCATGACAAGTTGTGCCCCATGATTCTCAATGATAACCATTCATATCTGTGCTATTTCAAGTTGCAACAACTTCAAAGTAGCCCTTGTAGTACTTTGGTGTGACTTTCATGTGACTTGAGGTACATAGGGCGCAATATTACACAGGCATTCCCAGAAGTTAGGGCCAAGTTGCAGCAGCAAAGTGGCAGCAATATAGTGTGACTTTCAGGACCTGGTGTGGACTTGTAGGAGGAACCTACGCCGTTTTTTTCTTAGATTTTTACTCTATATTGCCGGTAACCGGCAATACATTACAGCCGTGGGCAATTTCAAATGACATTTTCTCATTTCTTTCCTTTTGCTGCGGTACAGTAATAAACATGGGAAAGATGCACTACTTTACAGGCATACTAAGAACACCCGAGGCATGATATTTAAAGGGGTTGTAAAGCTTTGTGTTTTTTCACCTTAATACATCCTATGCATTAGGCCCCTCTCACATTGCAGCGGGTATAGTGCCTCTAAAAATAGCAGATTTGCCGCTAGCGGTGCGGTATTATAATTATTAGCGCTGTACCGCCTGAAAAACTCCTCAATGTGAAAGGGGCCTTAGGGTCAAAAAAAAAACCTTGCACTCTAGGACCCACTGTATCATGGGAGCGCACCCGCAAGCTAACCCCCTTGAGAGAGCGCTTCCCAAGAAGGGGGTTAGCTCTTGCGGGGAAGAGCCGAGATAGCCACGAGGGACCCCAGAAGTCCAGGATCGGGGCCACTCTGTGAAAAACGAAACTGCACAGTGGAGGTCAGTGGAGGTAAGTATGACATGTTTGTTATTTAAAAAAAATATATATACCTTTACAACCCCTTTAACCACTTAAGGACCCCTTCACGCCGATATAAGTCGGCAGAATGGCACGGCTGGGCACAATCACGTACCTGTACGTGATTCCTTAAGCGCTCGTGACCCGGTCCAAAGCTCCGTGACCGCGTCCACGGGACCCGTGGACCCAATCGCTGCTGGTGTCCCTCGATTGGTCACCAGAGCTGAAGAACGGGAAGAGGTGTGTGTAAACACACCTTCCCTGTTCTTCGTTGTGGCAGTGTCATTTATCATCTGTTCCCTGATATAGGGAAAGACGATCAATGACGTCAAACAACCAGCCCCGATCCCTACAGTTAGAAACACATATGAGGTCACACTTAACCACTACAGCGCCCCCTAGTGATTAACTCCTAAACTGCAATTGTCATTTTCACAGTAAACAATGCATTTTTATAGCACTTTTTGCTGTGAAAATGACAATGGTCGCCAAAAATGTGTCAAAATTGTCCGAAATGTCTGCCATAATGTCGCAGTCATAAAAAAAAAAAAAACGCTGATCACCACCATTAGTAGTAAAAAAAAAAATGCAATAAAACTATCCCCTATTTTGTAAACGCTATAAATTGTGCGCAAACCAATCGATAAACGCTTATTGCGATTTTTTTTTACCAAAAATAGGTAGAAGAATACGTATCAGCCTAAACTGAGGAAACCAGTTTTTTTTATATATTTTTGGGGGATATTTATTATAGCAAAAAAAATAGCAAAAAGTAAAAAATATAGTTTTTTTTTTCAAAATTTTCACTCTATTTTTGTTTATAGCGCAAAAAAAACGCAGAGGTGATCAAATACCACCAAAAAAAATCTCTACGTGTGGGAAAAAAAGGACACCAATTTTGTTTTAGGATACAAGTCGCACGACCGTGCAATTGTCAGTTAAAGAGACACAGTGGCGAATCACAAAAAGGGGCAAGGTCCTTAACCTGCATAATGGTCAGGGTCTTAAAGCGGAGGTTCACCCTAAAAACATGTATATACCATTACATTCAGCATACTTCCGACGTGTACAGTATGCTTGAATGAAGTGTAACAAGGGGCGCTAAAATAAACTAAATATAACTTATACCAATAATTAATAGTAATTCGAGGCAATATAACATTGGTTAAAAAATTAATTATATGACATTGGTGAACCGGTAATCAAAAGTGCTCAAAAATATAACAAATGAAGTGAAAATAGGAAAGTCCAATAGTAAATATTCTTGTTCAAATATTGAATTGTTCCAAACAACAGGTGTCCGCCTCCACCAATTTAGGATTGACCCCAAACGTGCACAGGAAGAGGATGGCTCCTTACCACAAGGTGTTGACCTTTTTACTTAAAAAGAGGTAAAAAACAGTTATGTCACAAAACCAGTATTCCATAAATGGCTGTATGTTCCCTTTAAATCCAGCTCCACATCACTGTTGAAAGAAAGGAGAAGAAACCACTATAGCGTAATACCATTTTAATAGGAACAATAAAATGTTTACATAGCCAAAAGGTCTCTTACTTGTATAAGTGCCTGAGGCTTGCGGACATAGCAAAGTGTGTGAGGAGATTCCACGCTGGGGAAAGCTGGCGTGCGTTCCACCTCTCAGCTCTGGAGAGACCAGCGGGACCGGAAGTGCGTAGATGTACGTAACCATACACCTCGAAGTACGTTTCGTGTTGCCACGTCGTCAGGAAGCGCCCCCTGGTTACGTACTGGCCCCATGAAATAAGGCCGTCAATCAAATGGGAGGGACCTAGCTTCACCAAGCCTCAGTCCCGGTTCAAACAGCTGAACACGTCGTCATATAGTTAGTCAACACACTGGAGCAGCAATAGCTGTAGTGCCAGACTCTAAATACAAAATACATAGGAATGTTATAGCATAAATAATTTAACCCCTATTACAATAATACTTCCATGTATATGCCAGCAAAATCCTTGCATCATTCAATAATATGCTAGTTAACCCGCTGGTTAGTAAGTATTAAAAAAAAATATATAACAATAAAATTATGTACATTTAAAAATTATATCAATCAAGATATGAAATGTATTAGATTGTACATTATACAAGGAAGAATATTTTTTTTTTAAACAGAGTACACCATTTAGATCAGCGAATTGAAATATAAAAATTAAAATAAAAAGGTATGTTTATTCATTGGTTAAAAAACAATTGAGATCTAGCTCAATGTTAAACGATGTATCCACTGCGTTTCGTTTTGAGAGACAGATTTTTTGAGGTCAGTACCCCTCCAATGGCTAGTGACCCTGTCTATGCCATAAAAAATTAACTGTCGTGGGTCTCTGTTATGGCATTTATCAAAATGCTTTGAAACGCTGTGGTTGGGGAAGCCCTTGATAATGTTGGCCACATGTTCGTTTATCCTTATTTTTAATTCTCTGGTAGTTGGTCCCACATATTGTAACTTGCAAGGACATTCTAATATGTACAATATGCTGTTTGTTTGTTTTTTTCGCTGTACATACCATATTATTGTTCTTTTCCACCCGGCTTCCGGGTTCTCACTCCCGCGGGAGTAGGCGTTCCTATGCAGTGGCGCATTGTCATCTGGGACTTAGCCCAGATGATTGACATACTTGATAAAAACTTCCCCCCGGCGGATAAGGCGCGTCACGAGTTCCCAAAAATTGCCAAACTGGGAGTCGGCTCTATATGGCGCTCCTAGCCGACTCCCAGTTCGGCTATTTTCGGAACTTGTGACGCGCCTTATCCGTGTTTTTATCAAGCATGTCAATCATCTGGGCTAAGTCCCAGATGACATTGCGCCGCTGCATAGGAACGCCTACTCCCGCGGGAGCGAGTAACCGGAAACCGGGTTGAAAAGAACAATAATGCGGTATGTACAGTGGAAAAAAAAAACAGCATACTGTACATGTCTGAAGTATGCTGAATGTAATGGTATCTACATGTTTTTAGGGTGAACTTCTGCTTTAAGTGGCTAATGGAATTTAAAAATTTTATTTTTCACTTTAAACATTATTAAAATCACTACTCCAGAAAAAAAGGCCTGTTTAAAAAACATTTTTTTCCCATTGGTACATGTCCCCTGGGGCAGGACCCGGTCCCCCATACACTTTTTATGGCAAACTTGAATTTAAGCCTTTAGTGTGATCTGACAGGCATGTTCAACCGTGCTTTCCATTTGCATGTGCGCCCAGTTTCTGAGGGTTGAAGTCTTAATTGGCCTTAACCACTTAAGACCCGGACCAATACGCTGGCAAATGACCCAAGGGGTTTTTGCGATTCGGCACTGCGTCGCTTTAACAGACAATTGCGCGGTCGTGCGACGTGGCTCCCAAACAAAATTTGCGTCCTTTTTTTCCCACAAATAGAGCTTTCTTTTGGTGGTATTTGATCACCTCTGCGGTTTTTATTTTTTGCGCTATAAACAAAAATAGAGCGACAATTTAAAAAAAAATGCAATATTTTTTACTTTTTGCTATAATAAATATCCCCCAAAAATATATAAAAAAACATTTTTTTTCCTCAGTTTAGGCCGATACGTATTCTTCTACATATTTTTGGTAAAAAAAATCGCAATAAGCGTTTATCGGTTGGTTTTCACAAAATTTATAGCGTTTACAAAATAAGGGATAGTTTTATTGCATTTTTGTTAATTATTTTTTTTTTACTACTAATAGCGGCGATCAGCGATTTTTTTCGTGACTGCGACAATATGGCGGACACTTCGGACAATTTTGACACATTTTTGGGACAATTGTCATTTTCACAGCAAAAAATGCATTTAAATTGCATTGTTTACTGTGGAAATGACAGTTGCAGTTTGGGAGTTAACCACAGGTGGCGCTGTAGGGAATGTGTGCCCTAATGAGTGTGTTTACAACTGTAGGGGGGTGTGGCTGTAGGTGTGACGTCATCGATCGCGTCCCCCTATTACAGGGATGACGTAATCGATGCTCCGGCCACAGAGAAGCACGGGGAAGCCGTGTGTACACACGGCTCTCCCCGTTCTTCCGCTCCAGGGACGGATCGCCGCACTGCAGCGGAGATCGGGTCCGCGACCCACGGCTGGGTACTAAAACCAACGTATATATACGTTGATGTGCCCAGCCGTGCCATTCTGCCGACGTAAATGTGCAGTAGGCGGTCCTTAAGTGGTTAATTGGGTGTTATATTCCGGGACTGCAGGATCATAAAGTAAATTACCCCCATAGTCTCAGATTGTAAGCATAGCAGCAAATGCTTAAAAGTTAAAACTATTATATTGTTAAATGGCCATCCACACTTCAGTTGTGTTAACTAGACATGTGCTTTCGTTTTCGTCCGAATGCATTTTCGGCCGAATTTCAGGTATTTTCGTTATCGTTTTAACAAACGATAGCGAAAGCACAGAAGTTATAAACGAAAATCGAAAGATCCGACATAAACAAATGCTTTATTTTCGTTTCCGTTGCAGTCGAATGTGCCTAACCTTAACTGTATTAGTCCAATATTATTCTACATAAAGAGAAAAGATTTGACATTGAGAGAAAAGATTCGACATTATAGAGACATGAAGAAGATTCGACATAGAGAGACAAGATTCGACATAGAGAGAAAAGATTCGACATAGAGAGAAAAGATTCGACATAGAGAGACATGAAGATTCGACAAAGTAGAATCAGCTCCCGGCAATTCAGAGAGAATTCACTGATAAAAAAAAAAGCGTGGGGGTCCCCCCAAATTCAATTACCAG
The DNA here is from genome assembly GCA_029574335.1 of Rana kukunoris. Lineage (NCBI taxonomy): Eukaryota > Metazoa > Chordata > Amphibia > Anura > Ranidae > Rana > Rana kukunoris. Next base: position 492,908,560 of record CM056049.1, on the reverse strand, counting down.
GCCCTTCTGGTCTGGTATGGCTATTAAGGGGAACCCTGCTGTAATTTTTTTTTAAAAATTAACGTGGGGTTCTCCCCAAATATCCATTCCAGACCATTCAGGTCTAGTGTGGATTTTAAGGTGAACTCCACCCCAAATAAAAAAAAATGGCGTCTAAAATCCACACTAGACCACTTTTTCACACACACAACCTGGCCGGCCACAGAAAAGCGCCCCCCCCCTCCCCCCTCCTGAACCGTACCAGGCCACATTAACATGGGGACATCCTCCCCATGTTGATGGGGACAAGGGCCTCATCCCCACAACCCTTGCTCGGTGGTTGTGGGGGTCTGTGGGCGGGGGGCTTATCAGAATCTGGAAGACCCCTTTAACAAAGGGGACCCCCAGATCCTGCCCCCCCATGTGAATTGGTAATGGGGTAAATTGTACCCCTACCATTTCACTAAGGAAGTGTAAAGAATTTCTAAAAAAACACACATACACACCGTGGAAAAAAATAATAATTCAGTGGTGGTTATGGGAACACTGGCAGCAATTGATGGGTACAGTAGCTGCGTTTGATGGCAGAGTGGCAGTAATTTATGGGCACAGTGGCTGCGTTTAATGAGCACAGTGGGTGCTCTTGATAGGCACAGTGGCTGCGCTTAAAGTTTTTTTTTTCAGTTTGGTTGCGCCCCCCAAAAATTTTGAGCACCAGCCAATACTGCATGAAATAATCAAATTAACGTAATAAAAATTTTGATAACTGATACTAAATTACAGCATCTCACAAAAGTGAGTACACCCCTCACATTTTTGTAAATATTTGATTACATCTTTTCCTGTGACAACACTGAAAAAAAATGACACTTTGCTACAAGTAGTGAGTGTACAGCTTGTATAACAGTGTACATTTCCTGTCCCCTCAAAATAGCTTAACACACAGCCATTCATGTCTAAACCGCTGGCAACAAACGTGAGTACGCCCCTAAAGGAAAATGTCTAAACTGGGACCAAATTGACAATATTTTGTGAGGCCACCATTATTTTCCAGCACTGCCTTAACCCTCTTGGGCATGGAGTTCACCAGAGCTTCACAGGTTACCACTTGAGTCATCTTCCACTCCTCCATGTCGACATCACAGAGCTGGTGGATGTTAGAGACCTTTCACTCCACCACCTTCCATTTGAGGATGCCCCACAGATGCTCAATAGTGTTTAGGTCTGGAGACATGCTTGGTCAGTCCATCACCTTTACCCTCAGATTCTTCTTGGAGTGGGGTGACCAGACATCCCCAGTTTCAGGGGACAGTCCCCTGATTGAGGACACTGTCCCCGGACCAAGTCTGTCCCTGGTTTTGTCCCCAGATTGGATTTAATAGGGGGCAGGGGCAATTTCAAAGACAATCGGTGCAGAATTAAAATAAAAAAAATAGAATTACACACCCCCGCTCTGCTGTGCCTACTAGCATAGGGGGGTTGTATTTTTCCCATTATCTGAGCCCCTTTCTGATGATCATGTGCTGGTCGGAGTGGAGGGAATATTTCTTCAGTTTCGGGCTCATGCCCATTTTGCTTCGCTCACATGTTCTTCTGCCTTGGTTCAAATCCTGGCTATCCACCTGCCTATCTCCTGGCCTTCCCTGGCAGAGTGATCTTCCTCCGCTCCCCATCCAGTAGTAGCCAGGGCCCGAAGAGTAAAACTTGAGAGGCTGTGAGGAGGGCAGCGACGGGCAGAGAGTTGCTGATTGCCGCCATTACTAGTAAAGAACAAATATGTCCCCGAATTTAATTTTAAAAATCTGGTCACCTTATCTTGGAGGTGTAGTTGGGCTTGTTATCATGTTCGAGTACTGCCCTGCAGCCCAGTCTCCGAAGGGAAGGGAACATCATGCTGTGCTTCAGTATGTCACAGTACATGTTGGCATTCATGGTTCCTTCAATGCTTCCCAGTGAGGCAGCACTCATACAGCCCCAGACCACGACATTTTTTTTTTTTTTAACATATTGGTGTCATTTTTTTTTTAGGGTGGACCTCCACTTTAAGTCAGTTTAAGCACACAGGTTTATGTAAGAGATATTTTTGACTTCCATGTCATATTTCTATATTCTGTCGACACCTGTTTTTTTGTTTTAAAGGAACACTAAAGGCAAAGGCCCGGATTAGCATACATTGCCGCATATATATGCCGCCGTAGCGTATGTTTTTTACACTATGCCGGCGCAGCACGGAGAGGGAGGCATGGAATTCACAAAGCAAATGCTCCCAACATTGCGCCGGCGTAACATAAATTCGTAGGCGTAAGCCGGCCTAAGTCAAAGTAGGTGGAAGTGGGCGTGATACATTTAAATGAAGCGTGACCCCATGCAAATGATGGACCGAGCGTCACACAAGTACTTAAAACGAACTGTGCATGAGTCATGCCTTGGACGCATCCCAGTGCGCATCCTCACAATCACGTCGAAACAACTGCCTAAGATACGTCGAATCACTGCCTACGACGTGAATGTAACCTACGACCAGCCCTATTCACGTACAATGTAAACTACGTAAAATTTTACGGCATTCGTTCCCTGGTCCATACCTTTGCATGAGTTGCGCCTCCTATATGGTGAATATCTTTACGCCGGACGTACGACTTACGCAAACCGCGCATATTATGCGCCTGTACGTTTGTAAATCGCTGTATTTGCCTCATTTGCACATTTGAATCGAAAATCAATGGGAGCGCAACATGCGTCCAGCGTAAATATGCGCCCACTATATGCCGGCGTTGGAAAGTTATGTTGGGCGGCTGAAGCCTATTTTTCGAGGTATCTTGGTCTGTATCACTCGGCCCCGCCCCCCAGCGTGCCGCATCATCCGCTGTGATTGACAGCAGGTCCAGCCAATGGCTGCACTGCTATCAATCTGTCCAGCCTAGCCAATCAACGGCCAGGCTGGGAACCGAAGAGGATCACATGGACGCGTGCAGGACTTTCGAGGAGTCAGGTAAGTAAAACGGGGGTTCGGGGGGGGGGGGCGGTACCGTCTGATGTTTTTTCACCTTAATGCATAGGATGCATAAGGTGAAAAAACATTTACCTTTACAACCCCTTTAAGCTTTCTTCTGTAAACTAAAGAAAGCGGTCAAATAACTAGAATATATACCGTATAAGCCTACAAAAAACTTTCCATTCAGGTGGAGAACAGACTCGGAACTGGTCTTGCTGTTTGGTCCTGGGTTCCATTTTCTAAAAGGCACATGACAGCCAGGTATACAGCATTTTCTCAGTCACTCAAGTCAAAGTCACTCAGGGCATAAAATAACCTTTTTTTTGCAGTTTATTTGCTGAAAGAACTGGCATAGGGGAGGGTGAGCCTTGCGATACTCCAAAAACATTTAATAAAATGGTAATGGAGGACTCTAACTCTGATCTACCCTTTCAGGCAGAGGTCACCTGCCACACGTTGCGAATTGTCACTTGCCATATCGCCTGACACACGTTGTGGATTGTCACTTGCCTGTCACTGGATACAGATTGTCACTTGCCACGTCACCTGCCACACTTTGCGGATTGTCACTTGCCACGTCACATGCTACACGTTGTGGATTGTCACTTGCCACGTCACCTGCCACACCTTGCGGATTGTCACTTGTCTGCCAAGGTGGTGTTTTGCTTGTCTCTTGCTTTGTCCCACCCAGAGTCAGGCAGCAGAGAGATGATGTAATCTCTCTGCTGCCCATGCTGCCTGCACAGTGAGGGCGAAAGTTACTGCAGTGATGCAGTGCGGGCGTGGGGCGGTGAGAGATGATGTCATCTCTCTGCTCCCCTGCCTGCCAGCTCGCTGATTGGCCAGCCGCCCGCTCACACACCGAGCCGTCCAGCTGACCGTCCGCTCTCACACCCGATGCCGAACCGCCTGCCCACTCACACACCGAGCTACCCGGCAGACTGGCCCGCCCACTTTCTCGCTCGACCGCAACTAATTTTTCAGGGGGGCAATTTCCCCATTGCCCCCCAGATCTGCCCTTGCTTTCAGGGTGGGAAGCACCCTGTTTAATGTGAATGGTAACTAGATTGCAAACAAGGAATTCTCAACAAGTAGTATAAACCTGGATGTACTGTAGTAATCTCTCCCATATAGTGCAAAGACAAGTGTTTAGAACACACATAGCAGGTACTAACTGTGCTAAGCAGGGCTGGTGCAAGATTTTTTGACACCCTAGGCAAAACCTAATTTTGCAGCCCCTCCTCTGACTCCACTCCATCTGCCCTGCCCGTTTATACCCCACCTTTTTAGTGAAGTGCCCATTAAATGCAGCCCACCAGCTCCCATCAAATGCAGCCTCACCAGCGTCCATTAATGAGGCCTCACCAGCGACCATCAAAGGCAGCCTACCAGTGCCCATCAATTAATGTTTATTGCTTCCATTTATTCTGCTGCGTCTCTGACATTATGTGTGAATGGAGCAGCGGGTGCCTGCTGATCCTGAGACTTAGTTGCTTGCTGCATTGAGAAGAGAGTAGAAACACCAGTGGCTGGGCTCCCAGCAGTGCGCCCTAGGCGGCTGTCTAGTTTGCCTAGTGGTAGCACCGGCCCTGGTGTCCAGTGTACTGGGTTGCCACCTGCGGTACCAGTCAGCTTCTGTTCTTGTTGCCTGTGACCTGGATCCTCAAGCCAGGAGCAGGGACCCCAAAAAGAAATCATTGAAGCTGCAGGTAGTCTCCCAGGGTTGCCTCAGCCCTAAGGCTGGGTCTTATTTCCTCTGGAACAAGAGGAAGCTTTTTCAGGCCCCAGCCTATTTATAACCCTCTCAGCCCCCTGCTGGTTATTCACTCTTCTGACCAGAGATTGGTTAAAGAGGCATGAATATGCGGGCCAGGGTCAAATCTTTTCCACCCACTATATCACATAGTTCAATGGGATGCAGGGGAAAGTAGCAGAGTCTGCACCAGCAGAACCTAGAACAGGCACTAACAAATGATTACTGCTCTCCCTGATTACAGGGAGGTTGAAAACTAAATTTACCTAACACTTGTAGCCTACTGCACAGGTAACAACTTTTCACATAACATTTCCAAGTCTGGGAAAAAGTTTGTTGATTAGATTTTTCTTGACCTTAAAAAGCATCTCTGTTCACAGGGGGTACACAATAAATCCTACATCTCCTTTATCTAATAATTAACCCTGCTCAGCCCCCTAGATAGAAATGTGCAATGCCACAGTGTGCCCTTTTTTGTGGAATCTTCTTTGTATGGCTTATTGGGCTTTTACCAAAAACTAAAGAGCACAATTTATGAATTTATGTTGGTATTGTTATTGCTAGCAGGTGCTCAACAGATTAAAGCGCAAAAAAAATTTGATCATAGAAATGTGGTTGTTATTTATTACTAATAAATCAAGTCAAATATATATATTTTTTTAAACTGAATGTGTTAAAAATAGACGCATATGCAATTATATGGTAAATTCACATTGCCTAATGGGAAGTAAATAAACCAACAGATGTTATTTGTTTTAGGCTATCCTGAAATGATGAAAACATGCCATTCCCACAAGGTCTATCAGTCATACTTTTCTGTTATCAGTTTAAGTTTCAGACACTGTGTTACTGTTATCTAAGATCTTAACAAATCTCATGAATTACAAAGACTGGGACTCTCCCAAGCAATACAACCAGTTTACCCAGCTGACAGGTTACAGCTCGGCCAGGCTCCTACAATACAAATGTCCTTGCCATAATAGAGATAATACTATTCCTGAAGGTGTATTTAAACTCTAACAATGAGGAACTAAACATAAACAGTCATCCTATTTGACCACTTGGGCTTAGGAAACAACAGTTTTTTGGATGCCTGAAGGTGGTTGGATCATGCTTAAACTTGTCCAACCACTCTTTTATCTCTATGGTAGTTTTCATGTCTGAAAGAGCTATCAATCTTTGTTAATAACTGAAATCAATTATTTTAAGTAATTTCCTGACATCTAATAGCCATCTAATAGGTACAGAATGGGTGTTCAAACAGTGGCCCGGGGGCCACATGTGGCCTGTGGAGCCCTCTGATGTGGCCGCTACCTCCTGCTCTGGGATGGAATAAAATAGAATAGAATACTGTTGTTATTAAAGGTAAGTTTATTACTAAAATCACAGGGCTAGATTCAGGTAGCCCGTCTTTTCTTTGTGCGGGCGTAACGTATGTCATTTACGTTACGCCGCCGCAACTTTTTCAAGCAAGTGCTTTATTCACAAAGCACTTGGCAGCGTAAATGGTCCGTCGTAATTCAAATTTGGGGGATAGGGGCCGTGTAGTATTTAAATCAAACGCGCCCCGCGCCGAACTAACTGCGCATGCGCCGGCCGTGAAAGAATCCCATTGCGCATGCTCCAAACACGTCGCAAATTGTCAAGAAAAAGGACGTGAACGTAACTTACGCCCTGGCCCATTCTGAATCGACTTACGCAAACAATGTAAACAATGTAAACGACGTCCAATACGACGATGTCCCGACGTCCATACTTAATATTGGCTGCGCCTCACAATAGCAGGGGTAACTTTAAGCTGGGCGTAAGTCTTACCTAAACGACGTAAACAGATACGCCGGCCGGTCGTACGTTCGGGAATCGGCGTATTTGCTCATTTGCATATTTTACAACGGGAACGCCACCTAGCGGCCAGCGTAAATATGCAACTAAGATACAACGGTGTATCTTAGCAACATTTAAACGTATCTCATTATGAGCATACGCTTAAATTTGCGAGGTCTCAGAATAGGACTTAAGTCGTAAGTCTTTCTGAATCTAGCCCACAGTGTTTATATGGGCATATCTGTTCTGCAGTGGTTACAGGGCTGCTTTCAAAATGATTCACAGGTACAGAGAAGTGCACCTGCAGGTTACCTGCACTGAGTCATAGACTTCTATTACCTGCGAGTTTGGTGTGCTGACAGTAGAGTGGGCTCTATAGAGCCGAGTGGGCTGCCATTCACCCGCTTCGCTCATTGTGGCCCGCGACCGGTTACCAAGTCGCTTAAGTGGCCCCTTCTCTTCAAAAGGTTGGGCTTCCCTGATGTACAGTATATTTTATTTAAAGCTGACTTAAAAAGCAATGCCAAAAAAAGGTTGTCTAGCACCCAATGTGAAGTTATCAAAGAGTGTTATCCCTGGCCACACAGCAACACTGTATGTAATGTACTAGTATTTGGTACAGAGACTGGCTTAGGAGCACGGTTTTAGGGTAGTAGCACTTTACTGCAATTTAATACGGAAATGGCACTGATCCAGCCAGCCAGGAACTGAAGAGGAAGAGCTGTCAGGAGGAAGAGCAATGTATAGGGGTCAGTAGGGTAGAGGGGTCAGGAGGGTATAGTATTTGGTCAGTCAGAAGGGCATGGTTCTGGGGGTCAGGAGGGCACAGTACTAAGGGGCCAGGGGGCATGGTATTGGGGTGGTCAGAAGGGCACAGTACAGGAGGGTACAATCATAAGGAGTCTGGAGGGTTAGGAGGGTATGGTATAGGGGGGTCAGGAGGGCATGATGCAGGGAGGTCAAAATGTACAAAACTAAGGAACCAGGAGAGGTCAGGAGGGCAAGGTGCAGGGATGTCAGGAGGGTATGGTGCAGGGAGGTCAGGAGGGTATGGTGGAGGCAGGTCAGGAGGGTAAGATTCAGGTATGGTGCAGGCAGGTCGGAAGGGGACAGTACTAAGAGGATAGGAGTGTATGTTATTGTGCTGCGCTGCCTCGGTTATCTCCACTGGTCTGGCCTCTCAGCAGGCTGGTCAGTATGCAGCAGATGAGCTTTCTTCAGTTCCCTCTGCATCAAGGAAGAATCTATCTGAACAGTATCAGGAAAGCAGCTCTACTGCTCCCCCTTGCCCCAGTGTATCTTGGAAATTATAGCGGAAAAGCTCCATAAATCCCACAATATGGCTTACTTCCTGGACTTCAAATCCAACGATACTTAGCATTCAGGGTAGGAATCCATAGACCACAGTGAACACATCTGCACCGTCTCCCCTGGAGGGTGAGCCTCTCACCCTGTACTTCCCATCACTTAATCTTCAGAGGCATTCTGTGGAGAGACTGGGGGGCTCGTTTCACATCCACAACACTGGTGAGAGGGCTCGCTGCCCATTTTGTATACTTTCACTTTCAATGATAATAGTAAACAGGCCAAATGGATAGGGTGAATCGCCTTAATGCACAGACTGCAAAAAATGAAATAAAAAATGAACAAGCATTCTAATCCTTCTCTGTTCTATTCAACAACAAAACAAAGTTTTGCCATTTATATGTGTACTTCTGTCATAAACTGCATGTTCATTTGTCAGATTGTATATGCTTATTTCCTGAAGAGGTTTAAACCATATAAGGAGTTGCTGTTGCAAACATTTTTATAATATAATAAATAAAAATGTTAATGTTTGATGGTTTTAGAGTGTCAGTTTTGTTGCTAGTGTACTGCATTTACCATATTTTATTTTATACGGACAATCGAACTGGAATAATCCTCTTTTCTGTTTTCCTTGTAATGCTCGTTTATTGTGGGACTTGGATGTTTCGTTACTCAACTAAGATTACATAGATCTGTATTGTTTGTTTCAGCAATGTTTGCTTTCATGTGTTTGGAAAGTAAAGTTCATTATGGTTTTAAAGGTCTAAAGTGCTTAAAAGTCACTCGAAAATAGTAGGTAATATAACATTTTTACCAATATAGTCAAATTATTTTTAGTTACTCAACTGGCTAAGTTTATGTAAATAAAGAAGTTACTAAGCTGTCATGGGATCTTTTCTTTCAATTCGTTTTTATTAAAGTTTTATCAAAATACAGATACTGTATATACTGTCATTTGTTGCATTTGTAAAAGGTACACGGAGGTACCTCTGACCCAACATATGAAGACAAGACATATAAAGAACAAAATAATATATATTTAAACCTTCAACGAGGTGCATAAGCTTACCATGCTCTATCCACCTATCGCTGGACATTTTAACATCTCTATTTTGTCTTTCTGGTCGGGCTGTCAGGTGGATAGAGCCGGCTATTGGCAAATGCCTGGAACATATAGGAAGAGGCGAAGATGAAAAAAAAAAAAAAAAAACGAACTAAACGAACACCATTTTTAATATTAAACTTAGTAATTCAGTAACTTCAGAGCCGTAAAAATTCTTAGTATTATACTCAGGGCTTTTTTCAGGGGGAACTTGGTGGAACTCAGTTTCACCACCTCTGGCTTAGACCCTTGGGGGGGGGGGGGCTGCTCACCACAATCACTTGTAAACACAGAAGTCTGGTTTCTGTGTTTACAAGTTACAGCTCTACACTGTGTGTGTAACCCCCCTGAACCCTGCACTTTGCATGTAATGCAATCCTGGTATTTAATGCCCCTTTAAGACCCTCCTACGGTTCATGAAATTTGACTGACCACACCCATTATTTGATGATGATTTGGAGGGTGTGTCTAGGTGGAGCGGTGTTGGGGGGGTCATGGTTGAGTTCCAGCACCAATTGTTTGAGAAAAAAGCTCTGATTATACTTATGATAATTTGAAAATAGAATCCCAAACGCTCCACTTACATTGAAAAAGTTTCAAGCCTTGGTTTTTAAATTCTAGGAATTTTTCGTAGTAATAGTGAGAGTTAACTCTCCTAATAGCTTCAGATACGTTTAATGCATTGGGTGTTTTCCACACAGAGGTGATTGTAAACCTTGCTGCGATAAGAATATGAGACACTACAGTCTTGTACTGCAGTAAATGGGATCTTTTCAAATAGCGCATATTGATTAGCTTTATAAGTTATATACCGTATTTTTCGGACTATAAGACGCACTTTTTTCCCGAAAAATATTGATGAAAATGTCTCTGCGTCTTATAGTCCGAATGTAAATCAGGCACCGCTCCCCGCCGCCGCTGTCAATGCCCCCGTTACTGCCGGCAAAAAAGGTGCCGCCGCCCCCCCCGCACGAAGATGCCCCCCCCCCCACCTGTACTTCCGAGTCCCGGGTTTCCCGCGGCTTCCGCCCGCACGGATTAAGTATTCCATTCGGTGCACACTCGCGGCCAGGGTCTGTGAGCCGGGAAGTGTCTTGAGAGGAGGAGGGGAGATCATACCCACTGCCCCACTATGCAGAGCGACATGAGGTAGGACACCATTGTAAGGGGAGAGTGGGCAGGAGTTTATGGCAGCCAAGGAGTGAGTGTGTGCAGTCTCCTAATGCTGTGTTTGGAGGACAGGTGACAGCCCGCTCTGCTGGGACTTGTAGTGCCTCTGTGGGGCGATATGGCAACATGCTCTGCTGGGAGTTATAGTGCCGCTGTGGGGGCTGAAATATGGCAACCTGCTCTGCTGGGACTTGAAGTGCCTCTGTTCTGCTGGGACTTGTAGTGCCTCTGTGGGGACTGAAATATGCCAACCTGCTCTGCTGGGAGTTATAGTGCCTCTGTGGGGGGCTGAAATATGCCAACCTGCTCTGCTGGGACTTGTAGTGCCTCTGTAGGAGGGATACGGCAACCTGCTCTGCTGGGACTTGTAGTACCTCTGTGGGGGACTGAAATATGCCAACCTGCTCTGCTGGGACTTGTAGTGCCTCTGTGGGGGGCTAAAATATGCCAACCTGCTCTGCTGGGACTTATAGTGCCTCTGTTCTGCTGGGACATGTAGTGCCTCTGTGGGAACTGAAATATGCCAACCTGCTCTACTGGGACTTGTAGTGCCACAGGTCAGGTCGCAATAATGGCACAGGCTGCATTATTGGCAATGGTTAGGCTGCATTTCATGGGCACTGGTAAATATTTTAGTACACCATTTGGTTCAAAATATATATTTTTTTCTGTTTTTTCTCCTCTAAAACCTAGGTGCGTCTTATGGTCAGGTGCGTCTTATAGAGCGAAAAATACGGTACTGATTTAGAGATTTTTACATCTATTGTTGCACTGTTTCTCTGCTGGTCACTGCAGAAAGTGCTTGAACAAGGACCCATTGCAGGAGGTGCCTGAACAAGAACCTTCAAGGCAGCTCAACTGTTTTTTTTTTTAACTTATTTTATTGTGAGCTACAGATTTAAAATTGTGAAAGCTTTTGGATATTTTAGTGGATTTTCATATCTTTACATTATTATTATCTTTACTACTACCTAACCAATAGCAAAAAAATGATCATTTGTAGGCACGACAATCGGTTAAAAATCCACGCATGCTCAGAATCAAGTCAACGCATGCTTGGAAACATTGAACTTCATTTTTTTCTGCACGTCGTTGTGTTTTACTTCACTGATTCTGACACAACCAGTTTTTTAACCAATGGTGTGTATGCGGACAGAGAGTGATAACACCAAATTTAACACACATGCTCCCCATTCACACCTGAGACCTTGTAACACTAGCGAGTAACATTACACCGGGGAGGAAAAATGGCTAATTGGGCCCAATTTGGAGATTTTCACTTAGTGGTGTACTCACTTTTGTTGCCAGCGGTTTAGCCATTAATGGGTGTGTGCTGAGTTATTTTGAGGGGACAGCAAATTTGCACTGTTATACAAACTGTACACTTACTACTTTAGATTGTAGCAAAGTGCAATTTCTTCAGTGTTGTCACATGAAAAGATATAATACAATATTTACAAAAATGTGAGGGGTATACTCACTTTTGTGACATACTGTATATGGTCCAAGATTATTGCATAAAAAGTAGATTGCGATGCAACTTAAAAAAATACAACTATGGGCCAGATTCAGGAACACTTGCGCTGGAGTATTTCGATATGCGCCGCGTAACTGTGATGATGCGCCATCGTTTCTATGTGCCCGTACCCACCAAACTAGATGCGCCCAATAACGGGTCATTTGCGACCGGCGGAACGTTCCGACGCCAGAGTATCGTCAGCGCTTATTTTCGCTGGGCGCATCAGTCGCGCCCATTGATTTCCCCTGCAAATATGCAAATGAGGGATTTTTCCCAATTCGCGAACGGATTAGCACCATACGCTGGCTACATGCGCCGCGTGTATCTCGTCCGTCCGGCGCAAAGTTATTTCTACAAAAGGCTGCTTTATCTTTACTCCAGACGGCCACAGGTCAGCAGGAGAGCAGCTACAGCAGCGTTACCGACGATAAGAGCTAGCTGAGCACCCCCACTTGCAGGACAACACCTCTGTCCATGCTTGTCTGTCAAATTTTACAGCCATGGAGGAAGACATCATAGGTCTCCATAGCCGAGATGACGGCTGTCAGCTCCTGGCCATTAAAGTTCAGCTTTCTCCTGTGTGTTTGCGGGGAATGGGAGCAGCTATCTCAGAACAAATGTAACATCACTGCGGGGAGGGGGAGCAGGATATACTTTAGTGCCGGAATGGCGCTTCTACGGGCGCATTTAAACGCCCAACGGAAGGCATTGCGCTGAATTTTCCCGTGAAGTGGTGCCGACGGAAGTTGTGAGCATGCGCACAAAGGGGGCGAGTGGAGCCTCACTCACTGCGCATGCTCCGTGGTTGATGCGCTGAACGTAAGCCTCTGCGCTGGGCTCCGCCCATCATTTACATATGATCACACCCACTTCCACTTGCGTCGGGTTACGCCAGCGCATTATCGTTACTCTGGCGCAAGTTTACGCGCAACTGCTATGTGAATTACAGGACTTGCGCTGAAAGGGTCTTCAGAGTAACGTAAATGAGAAGCGTTACTCCAGAGGAAAGATACTCTCATCTACCTGAATCTGGCCCATATAAGGTATATCTGTAACATGGTTTCAAAAAATTTATACTAATGCCTCGTACACACGGCCGGACTTTCCGAGAAAAAAGTCAGACAGGCTTTTTTTCTCGGAAAGTCCGTCCGTATGTAGCCCCCATCTGACTTTTTTTGTTGGAAGTCCGACGGACCTTAGATAGAGAACCTGTTCTCTTTTTGTCCATCTGACATCGGGGTCACAGCAGATTCTTCTATGGTCATAAGCCTAAACGTGTGTACGAGGCATTACTGACAATTTATGAATCTGTTGTTCTCTCCTGAAGACCTGTACCTCTTTATATTAACTAGGGACTGTTTTAGATAAACAGCTGTATAATTGCAGGGTTATAACTACTAATGTCTAAAACTATTGGTAAGTCATTTTTAAAGCGGAGTTCCACCCAAATTTGGAACTTCCGCTTGTTCCACTCCTCACCCCCTTACATGCCACATTTGGCATGTAATTTTTTTTGGGGGGGGGGAGTGGAGGCTTCAGGAGGAGTGGGACTTCCTGCCCCACTTCCTCCTTCCGCCGAGGGCTGGTAAGGCGATTAAGCTTAATCGCCTTACTGCAGCCCCTCTCCTAGGTGATCGTCTAGGACACGTGACAGGTCCTAGACGATCGCCTGTCGAATCAGCGGCGAGCCGCGCCGCGCGCATGCGCAGTGGGTGCCCGGGCACGAAGCCGAAGGCTGTCACGGCGGGTGCTCACAGTAGCAATGAGGATGCCGGCCGGGGAGGGGGGGAGAGGAGCGGAGCCCCGGCCGGCGCGTCGCTGGGACGCTGGAGCAGGTAAGTGAGTGTTTATTGAAAGCCAGCAGCTACACTTTTTGTTAATAAACACCAAATTTGGCTGTAACACCCCTTTAAAGGCCAACAGCAGTATTAAAAAATGTCAAGGGTTTCACAGTCTATATAAGTCCAATGCAATCTCATCTACTTTGTGTCCTCATTTTATCCTGCTGTATGTAATGCACCTATCTTTAAGTATTTCTTTGGTATTTATGTAAAATATTTATAGATATGATTGCCTTATTAGACAAAGGACAATAAATAAATAATGAAAAAAAAAAAAAAACACACTTGATCCAAAAATATCATCCAAAACCTGTTATTCATTATACCCTGAGACACAGTTAATCCATCATAAAATCATTCAGATCTTTTTCAATGCTTTCCAAATCATCTTCTTTCTGACATTGGAATTCTCTGAAATGTAATAAATTGTGGAACAAACAGCCAGTTTAAGAAATATCTGTTTTGTGATGTATTGTATTCAGTATCCTTTATTCTCAGAAACACTTGGGTTTAATAGAGTACAGCTTTATAGTCCCGTGAGATATATTCCATGGGCGCAGAATTTGAGCACATATCTAATATTATTTGTTGAATCAAAATAATTTGTTACAAATACACCAATCACAAGCACATGTTTAATGTCCTATTAATTGCACATGTGATGAAAATCAAAGCTAGCACTAGAGTAGTTCCAGTTTCTGCTCTCACCATGTGTTATGTTTATATTTTTAGAAAATATTTAATAGTCCCCTATAAAAAAAACTGTCTCTTGAATTTTATTTCATTTAAAAATGGACAGATATCAAAGAATACCTTCCATGAGTGTTTATCATATAATTGCAGTCTTTAAAATTGTAGTGACATTAAATGGAATGGAGCTTAGTTTTCATTGTACACATAGTGCTTTACTGAAAATTGTTTGAAATGTAGAGCATTTTACCACCATAAGCAGCCATAGTAAAGTAAAGTAAAGCAACTAAAACAAATAAAATATCCAATATCATTGTACACAGAAGTGGTTGGTATGGATAAAGGATTCAGAATAAGTAAAGATTGTTTGCTAAGGTTGTGATTTAAACCGGCAAAGCCTTTCAAGTAAAAAAGCACTGGTCTGCTGTCATTTAATCTATAGTAATCTTTTATGTAATTCACATAAGGAAAAGAAAAGCTTTTACACTCAATTTGTAGATTGGTATCCTTGTGGTTGGAAGGATACTGTATGTGGGGTCAGCTCCCCCAGGACTGGATTTAAAAGGCTGTGCCTATACTATCTATAGGCCCTATAGATAGTAGACATACTGAAGAAGACTTTCCTTGTATAGATATAGGCAACACATTATTTTCTTGTTTTCAACAGAACATAGCTCCCAACTGTCTCTGATTTTGAGGGACTGTCCCTGATTTGGAACAAAGTCCCTCTGTCCCTTTTTCCTCTTCATTTCTCCCTCATTTTGGTTGGATCTATATAGTTGTATGTATAATGCACTATTTATCTTTCAAAAAGTGTTTCCCAGTGCTAAACCTTTCAACTAATTTCTAAATTGGTGTATTTATAAATTTCAAAAGCCAGTATAAAGGAATATTAGTGGTAAAAACAAATGGGGTTTGACTAATCTTTTTTTGTGCACGATTCTCCTTTAAGGGGGCGTCGCAGGTGTGTGGCCTATGCCTACATACTTTGCTAATAGGTGTCCCTCATTCCCATCTCAACAAGTTGGGAGGTATGGCAGAACCACAGTCATACAACTGTATGTCTAAAAGCTAAACTAAGTGAAATTTGATTTAAGATGTTCACAAAGACTGATGAAAAGGTTTACAAGAAGAGCCTTTGACTTCAAAGAGTTTATCTTCCCCAGAGCTTGAGTCCTGCAGGAATGTATGGGAATGGTGTTCCTGTATCTTTTCCACAGCAGGAATGCCGTTCCCATTAGCAGCCTCATCCTGCAGGACTGGCCTTTGAAGTATGTGAGCTGTGTGGCAGGTGGTGGCGTACCAACAGGGTAGCGGGGGTGGTCCGTCCCGGGTGCCACAATTGGGAGGGTGTCAGGCCAGTGCCGTCAGCCCGCATGTCCATGAGCTGAAAGCTGTGGATAAAAATTGTGTAGCGCTAAATATAGACATATATAAAATAAAATACAATAAGTCCATATGTTGTAAAGAATATAAGTGAACGTGAGTGAAATCAATAAATACCAAGTAGAAAAAAGTGTCCAAATATAAACAGTATAATTAGTGTCAAGTGGGAGGAGGATGTCGTCTACACACGGAACAATTCATCTCTTGTCCTGTGGGCCAGGTACATAGACGACATCCTCCTCCTATGGAATGGCAGTTCTGATTCATTGCAGTCCTTTTTTAATGACCTTAATCTGAATGATAGGGGGATATCACTCACATTTGAGTATAGTAACACCAATATACATTTCCTAGATCTAGAAATAGAATTGGTTAACCGCAAATTTAATTTCAAAACATATTTCAAACCAACTGACAGAAATGGTTTTATCCCCATTGATAGTTGCCACCACAGCTCGTGGCTTAGATCCGTACCTCGGAGCCAGTTTTTTAGGCTCCGTAGAAACTGCACAGACACTGCGTCTTTCCTAACACAGGCAGAAATGCTTAAGCAGAGGTTTGTTGAGAAAGGATACGCAACCGAAGCAGTTAGCTCTGAAATACAAAGAGCACTTACTCTCGATAGATCACTATTAGTTGCAGTTAAACCTAAGCCTCCTGTAGATGAGAACTTTAAATTTGCAATGACCACTTTGTTTTCTATTCAACATAAACAGGTGGCGAATATTATTAACAAACACTGGGACATTCTAAGGAATGATAACGTACTCAATTCTATACTCCCAGAACGGGCAAAGGTGGTCTTTAGAGGAGCACCCTCACTACATAATCGCATTGCTCCCAATATCATTAATCCTCCAACAAAAATCTATTTTTTTCACCAACTAGTCGGTTTTTTTCCCATGCAAAAAATGTAAAGTGTGTCAACACAACACATTAGGACAACGAAAAGTCACAAATTTTTCCTCTACGGTCACACATAAACAGTACACTATTAAACAGTTTTGTACATGCGAAACAAGTTATATAGTGTATCTCATCACGTGCCCCTGTGGCAAACAATATGTTGGTCGTACGATTAGATCTTTCTCGATACGAGTTGGTGAACACATTGCCTTAATTAAAAGTGGTGATGTTAACCACACTGTCCCAAGGCATTTTAAACAATGTCATAACAAAGACCCTACCGGATCCCAGTTTCGAATTATTGACAGATATGAGGCTCCATGGAGGGGCGGAGCTAAAACCAGGGGCGTTTCACGCCTCGAGACATTCTGGATTTTTGAACTTCAGTCTCACCACCCATTAGGCTTGAATGTAGACTGGGACATCAACTCTTTTATTGATAAATCTTAAATGTGTGACATTTATTAATCATGAATGAGTGAATGAATGAATGAATGACTTGTATAGCGCAACGCATGCAAACTGAATCGCCTCTGGGCGCTTTTTCCAGCCAGTGTCTGCTTGGCTGGTGCGGTCATTTTTACCCCGTAGGATCTTGACACGCTAGGGACACACAGTCATACACACATATATACAGTGCGGAAAATAAGTATTTGAACACCCTGCTATTTTGCAAGTTCTCCCACTTGGAAATCATGGAGGGGTCTGAAATTGTCATTGTAGGTGCATGTCCACTGTGAGAGACATAATAAAAAAAAAAAATTCCAGAAATCACAATTTATGAATTTTTAACTATTTATTTGTATGATACAGCTGCAAAGAAGTATTTGAACACCTGTCTATCAGCTAGAATTCTGACTCTCAAAGACCTGTTAGTCTGCCTTTAAAATGTCCACTCCATTTATTATCCTAAATTAGATGCACCTGTTTGAGGTCATTAGCTGCATAAAGACACCTGTCCACCCCATACAATCAGTAAGAATCCAACTACTAACATGGCCAAGACCAAAGAGCTGTCCAAAGACACTAGAGACAAAATTGTACACCTCCACAAGGCTGGAAAGGGCTACGGGGAAATTGCCAAGCAGCTTGGTGAAAAAAGGTCCACTGTTGGAGCAATCATTAGAAAATGGAAGAAGCTAAACATGACTGTCAATCTCCCTCGGACTGGGGCTCCATGCAAAATCTCACCTCGTGGGGTCTCAATTATCCTAAGAAAGGTGAGAAATCAGCCCAGGACTACACGGGAGGAGCTGGTCAATGACCTGAAAAGAGCTGGGACCACCGTTTCCAAGGTTACTGTTGGTAATACACTAAGACGTCATGGTTTGAAATCATGCATGGCACGGAAGGTTCCCCTGCTTAAACCAGCACATGTCAAGGCCCGTCTTAAGTTTGCCAATGACCATTTGGATGATCCAGAGGAGTCATGGGAGAAAGTCATGTGGTCAGATGAGACCAAAATATAACTTTTTGGTCATAATTCCACTAACCGTATTTGGAGGAAGAAGAATGATGAGTACCATCCCAAGAACACCATCCCTACTGTGAAGCATGGGGGTGGTAGCATCATGCTTTGGGGGTGTTTTTCTGCACATGGGACAGGGCGACTGCACTGTATTAAGGAGAGGATGACCGGGGCCATGTATTGCGAGATTTTGGGCAACAACCTCCTTCCCTCAGTTAGAGCTTTGAAGATGGGTCGAGGCTGGGTCTTCCAACATGACAATGACCCAAAGCACACAGCCAGGATAACCAAGGAGTGGCTCTGTAAGAAGCATATCAAGGTTCTGGCCTGGCCTAGCCAGTCTCCAGACCTAAACCCAATAGAGAATCTTTGGAGGGAGCTCAAACTCCGTGTTTCTCAGCGACAGCCCAGAAACCTGACTGATCTAGAGAAGATCTGTGTGGAGGAGTGGGCCAAAATCCCTCCTCCAGTGTGTGCAAACCTGGTGAAAAACTACAAGAAACGTTTGACCTCTGTAATTGCAAACAAAGGCTACTGTACCAAATATTAACATTGATTTTCTCAGGTGTTCAAATACTTCTTTGCAGCTGTATCATACAAATAAATAGTTAAAAAAATCATACATTGTGATTTCTGGAATTTTTTTTTTGATTATGTCTCTCACAGTGGACATGCACCTACGATGACAATTTCAGACCCCTCCATGATTTCCAAGTGGGAGAACTTGCAAAATAGCAGGGTGTTCAAATACTTATTTTCCGCACTGTACATATATACTGGGCCAATTTGGACGAGATCCAATTTACCTACCCGCATGTCTTTGGAGTCATATTAGCAATTACTAATTAATATGAAGTTTTTATATTTTTTATTTTATTTTTTCTCATTTGAGACCCGCTTCTGTTAAGTCGTAACTTATGAAGCTGAGCCTTTTTACGATTTATAGAATTTTTGAATTTTTTTATTTATTGTATAAAAAAATCTTTGTTTGTACTTTTGTATTAACATTCATACTGACTGTACATTACTTCTATTATGTCTGGAAATTATTTGCGTATGGTGCCCCGGTTGAGAGTCCCACTTACTTTCCGGTTTACGCATTTGACCACATTAACTTTTTACGTTTTTTACTTTTAATTTATGCATCTATATATAGATGCTCCATTTGGTACCGAGGCAGGTTCTCTATTTTTTTGCCTTCTACGTGAAATTTTTGGTACCATTTGGATTGGTGTACTTAACCCCTTCCATACAGGGCATTTTCACCCCCTTCCTGCCCAGACCAATTTTTAGTTTTCAGTGCTGTTGCACTTTGAATGACAATTGCGCGGTCAGGCAACACTGTACCCAAATTAAATCGTTATGTTTTTTCCCCACACAAATAGAGATTTCTTTTAGTGGTATTTGATCATCTCTGCGGTTTTTATTTTTTGCGCTATAAACAAAAGAAGAGCGACAATTTAAAAAAAAACACAATGGCCCAGATTCATAAAGCAATTACGCCTGTCTAACTGGTGTTAGACAGGAGTAATTTCAAATTTCGCGCGCCGTATCACTAGTTTGAATCCTCAAACCAGGCTTCGGGCTTCGATCCGAGAGGCTTACGTCTTCGTAAGCCTTCGGATCTACGCTGCGATATTTTTGCGGCCGCTGGGAGGAGTTCGCGTCGTTTTCATGCGTCGGGATATGCAAATGTGTTTTTACGGCGATCCACAAAGATACGAGCGGTCTTCGCAATCGCTTACGTCTGTTTTTTTTTACGTACTGTTAGACCAGCTTTTTGCTGGTCTAATGGTGCGTAGCCCATGTTAAGTATGGCCGTCGTTCCCGCGTCGAATTTAAATTTTTTTTTTTTTTTTGCGTAACTCGTTCGGGAATAGAAATGTCCGTAAACGACGCTACTCAAACAACGAATGATGTAACGACGTGATTTCGCGCAATGCACGGCGGGAAATTTGCGAGCGGAGCATGCGCAGTTCGATCGCCGCGGGAACGCGCCTATTTTAAATCCTTCACGCCCCCTACTCGTCTAGATGGATTGAGACGGGAGAAATACACTACGCCGCCGTCGTTTACTGGACAAAATCTACCTGGATTCCACGTAGAGCCAGGAAAAACACGGCGGCGTAGTGTATTTCTGATACGCTACGAGAATCCAGTTCTCTCTGAATCTGGGCCAATATTTTTTCCTTTTTATTTAATACATATCACAATATTTTTTTTTTAAAAACGTTTTTTCCCCTCAGTTTAGACCGATACGTATTCTACGTATTTTTGGTAAAAAAAAACGCAATAATCGTATATTGATTGGTTTGCGCAAAAGTTATAGCGTCTACAAAATAGGTGATAGATTTATGGCATTTTTTTTTTTTTTTTTTTACTAGTAATGGCGGCTATCTGCGTTTTTTTTTGTGACCGTGACATTGCGGTGGACATATCGGACACTTTTGACACGTTTTTGGGACCATTCACATTTACACAGCGATTAGTGCTATAAAACTGCACTGATTACTGTGTAAATGTGACTGGCAGGGAAGGGGTTAACACTAGGGGGCGCTGAAGGGGTTAAAACGTGTCCTAAAGTATGTTCTAACTGTAGGGGGAGGGGGACTCACAGGGGGAGGAGATCGATGTGTGTTCCTCTGTACTGGGAACACACATCGATCTCCTCACCGCTGACAGGAGGTGGATCTGTGTGTTTACACACACAGATCCACACTCCTGACGTGATTGCCGGAAATCGCGGGTGCCCGGCGGCAATCGCAGCCGTCGGGCACGCGCGCGGGATCGCGAGTGGTGCCGCGGGTGCGCGCGCGCTCGCCCTAGAACGCCGTGAAGACTGGACGTTGTGCAACGTCCAGTCTCATCGGCGAGGGGATGACCATGCCGTCATTCCCCTATGGGCTGGTAAGAAAGAGGTTTATATTATTATGGTATTGGCCACCCATTTAAACGTTATATTACGAGGCATCCACCGATATCAATAGCTCGTGTGAGCTGTCTATTTACTGTATACACTCATTTTAATTTGTATGTAATATTGTAGTTTGGCTCTCTAGGACCTTGTTTCCTCCTTAATCCATATGTCATTTTGTGTAGACGTGCTTCCGTGTGCGCTGCGTGGAGCGCACACGATGGAGCGCATCATGTGACCTGTGGAGTGCACGCTGGCCATGACGATGGAGCGCATCTTGCGACTTGTGGAGCGCAGGCTGGGCCCGCCCTCCGTCACGTAGGCTGCCGCATCATGACGGAGCGCACCATGTGACCCGTGGAGCGCACGTTAGGCCCGTCCTCCGTCACGCGCGCCGCCGCGTCATCGACGCCATCGCGTCATGACGTTTTGAGACGAGGTCTCACATTGGCCCCGTTATGAGTGTCAAACACGTGAAGCACAACGCACCGTGACGCCATGATTAGTGTGGGAGGCACCCGGTTGAGCCACATCTGTATGGCTGCTATCAGTGTGGCTCTCCGGTTCATATGACATTTGTCATTAACGCTTGGTCTGTTTTTACATCGCCCCTATACCATAAATATAATAACCAAGCAATAATATGCGGGTGAACATCTTGTTCCCCGAGGGCACTTCCTGTTTCCGGTGCCAATACTGACTATCCACATCGAGGCTTGGAACTCAAGCCCGGGCGCCATTTTGGCTGTAACCCGGAAGTTAGCAAGTGGATGACGCTGCACAGGAAATGAGCGTGACTCTCATCAGGGGACCACACACTGTATATATGTTTCGAGTGGCTATGGTGGACTAACACCCCTTGATAACGCGTTTGTACACAAAACGCGTCAGGGAAGACTCTACTGTCGCCACGTTATGATTACAAGCGCTTTTTATCCTGAATTTAAGTGCAATACCTATTAAATTTTTATTTACCTTGAAGTTATTACACTATATTGCTCCTTCTTTTCCTCCAAAAAAAAAACGTTTCCCCATATACATTCACGGAGTGTCAAGCCTTGAACAGCAGAAGTTTACTCCCAAACCACGGCGTAGATGTACATCTTTGTTACCTGCAATTCGATGAGGCCCTGACCAATGTTGGATGTTTTAAAGCTCACATGACTCTCAAGTCTATACTGCTTGTAGAGTCCATTTGATCCGGTAAGCCTCCATTCTTTCAGCGGGTGAAGGTCTTTTTTTCCTACTGTCACCAAGCAAGATACCTTTTTTAGGATAATACTTGCCTACATAGAGCACTTTTGCCCACCAGTATTGGACACTAATTATACTGTTTATATTTGGACACTTTTTTCTACTTGGTGTTTATTGATTTCACTCACGTTCACTTATATTCTTTACAACATATGGACTTATTGTATTTTATTTTATATATGTCTATATTTAGCGCTACACAATTTTTATCCACTGTATTCCTCTGCTTATTGTTTTCTATTAGCCGTGTTTAGCAGCTTACCATACACCAGAGGGCACTTGCCCAAGTTTCATTAATACTCTAGCCTTGTGACTTGTAGCAATTCACATATCAGAACGGCGAGCTGCCTACTGATCTGACCACAAGACTAGACATCTGAAAGTCACGCTAGCCAAGTTAACTGATACTGACTTAGGGGTCGCTCCAAAGCGCTTTTTTTGATCATCCCCTTAAACTGAGCCTGAATACAACATTTGGATTACAAATACAATAAAGTGCACCAACGAACTTATAATAGACTTCATCACTCTTCAACATTCTGAAATTATTCAGGCTAGGCCTGATTGAGAGTGCCAGTAATTGCATTTAAATGGACTGCCCACTAGGGGAGCTCACGAGCATAGATTATTTATAGTCACTTACTGTATAGATTTCATAAAGTTAACATTTCAGTTTGGTTTTATTGACTCTTGCAAAGGGCCCTTGCAGAGTCAGCTGTACATGTATATGTATTTTGTAACCTATTGTTCACCTGTTATTCCTTCTTATTATATGCCAAGTAAAGTTACTATTGGTTTACTATATCGCTTGTGTAAGGTGTGTTTGCTCCTGAGAACTGCAATCAAAGAAAGGTAATAACAATATTGCATGTCACTATATAAATATATATTCATGTGTGTGTTATTGTGGTCCTAATCAACGTGTGACAATATATTTCCAATTGCTGGGTGTGCCAAGGGAGCGTTCGAGCTACTTAAAGGGGTAAATAGATTAGAGAGTAGACCCAAAAACGAATCAGCGGCTCCTGCGAGGGTAACGCTACATAAGCAATCCTTAATGTGCTTTTTTTGCGACTGTTATCCTTGACCACTGTCTTTCAGTGTCACAGACCTCATTTATCAATGTGTCTGAAGAGGTACTCTCTATTTTGACCATATTATTCAATGAGGTTTTCATTGGGTTTTGGTGCAGAAATTGCTATGTAGGGTGCTATAAACATCACCGTTTTTCTCACAGACATTTTGACACATGGTGCCCATATTTCACACATCATTTTCATCTGCGTTCCAGTCAGTTTCCCAAGTACATTCCCATGGTACATCCATCTTAGTGCTCTCACACACATGTGTGCTGGACTGGCACTGGGAATCACTATACAATCACTTTATGAGCTAACCACAATCTTTGTTTTATTTTATTTGTTAAAAAAAAAAAAATCTTTGTTTTATGAATTCCTTTGTTACTCTGTGTTCCCTATCATGATTGGAGTGACAAAACAGTATAACATTTAATGTTGGCTCTTTACTTTGAATTTTAAAACAGTTTTTCTATCATGAATAAGTAATCCAGAATGCTCTGTTTTATGCCTTCGAAAGCTATAAAAATTATAATTTTGGGCAGAAATATGAGTAAGTGATATTATAAAAGAACAAAAGACATTGGATAGTCCAAACACATCTTGCTGGCAAGTCTTCAGTTCTTCAGTTCTCAGATGCATTTTTGTGCGGAGAATACGTGGATGAATCCAACGTGGTTATTACTGTGTCATAAAGTGTTTCGTCTGCTATAAAGAATGATTGCTTGATGTTATGTTATAGTTTGAAATGCAGGGAGATTGTGCTATGTAATTCAGGATATTCTTTGTTATTTTCTATATTCCTTTCTAATGCCAGGTGTTCAGCTGACCAAGCATACAATAAATCAGGGTTTTGGTTGAGATTCTGATGTCATGCGTCATAAGAAAATGGGGTTATGAAAATCAGCAGTGAAGTATTACTGTTAACTTTTTTTTTAAAGAGTTTTCCAGTGGGAAAAACAACATTTTGCAGTTGTAACTAACTAAAAGCCCTAAGGAAAAAGTGTAAATAGCCACAAAAATCTTGTATATGGAAAACCTCCATCAAATTCATGTCATTATAAAGGAGAAATCCAAGAAAAATAATCATTTTCTTAAACAAAAATACATAGGGCGCTGTCCACAGTGTATGAAAGAAGGGATTATTTTCTATCCAGTTTTACATTTCAGACTTTTTCCAGTTTTGATCGGGCAAGCAAAATGAAAAAAATCTGGGGTGTGAATTAAGCACTGAGGTATTCACACAATTGGAGACGTACATTGAATGACAGGAAGAAAATATTAGGTGTATGTCCAACCCAAATCTGTTTGAAGTTTGTGGGCTGAGAGGCAGTGGCAGCTGCTGCTCAACATTTTTGGGGGGGTGCAAACAAACGGAAGAATTCTGGAAAAAAAACACATCAATTGCAGCCTCACTGTGCCCATCAAATGCCACCACTGTACCCATCAAACGCTGCCACTGTGCCATCAAATGCACCCACTGTGCCCATTATATGCAGCCACTGTGCCCATCAAATGCTGCCACTGTACCCATCAAACGCTGCCACTGTGCCATCAAATGAACCCACTGTGCCCATTAAATGCAGCCACTGTGCCCATCAAATGCAGCCACCGTGCCTTCAAATGCTGCCACTGTGCCATCAAATGCTGCCACTGTGCCCATCAAATGCTGCCACTGTGTAATCCAATGCTGCCACTGTGCCATCAAACGCTGCCACTGTGCCATCAAATGCTCCCACCTCTCCTCCCGTCCTGTCCTATAGGTGATTGGATGCATGGCAGTTGTCCAATCAAAGCGCCTGTCATTTCAGCCAATCAGGTGACGGATAAGAGACCCAAGCACCTGATTGGCAGAGAGGCAATTCAGTGATAGAAAAGCAAATATTCATTCTCTGTTCTAACACAGTAGCGTAAACTATGAGCGCCAAGCATGGCGCTCACAGTTCACCATTATTGTCACCTCATAGAGCCTATGGCTCTCCCATGCGATCGCCTGTCCAATCAGCGGCGGGCCCCACCGCTCGCGCATGCACAGTGCTGCTCGCGCATGCGCAGTGGGTGCTCGGCCGTGAAGCCGAAGGCTGTCACGGTCGGGTGCCCACACTTAGGATGAAGACGCCGGCCGGGGAGGGGGGGGGAGAGGAGCGTCGCTGGATTGTGGAGCAGGTGAGTGTGTGTTTATTAAAAGCCAGCAGCTACACTTTTTGTAGCTGCTGACTTTTAATAAACACTAAATGTGGCTGGAACACCCCTTTAAGTACACTATATAGCTTATTTTATTGTTGTTCACTTACCTGATGTTTGGGCTGTTATTTATATATGATGTAACTACAGTTTTTGTATTTGACTACGCCGACCCAAAAAAAACAAAATAAAGATGAATGAATTAAAAAAAAAATATATATGATATTGAGAGTGGTTGTATTCATTCTTATTTTTACTTTTTTAGATTCTTTGTCTTTTATGTGCACCTGGTTAACTGGTCAGCAGGTATGTTAGTTTTTAACTTCATTCAAAGCAAAGCTAAACCTATGCTTTGCCGCCAGGAAAGTTGCCATCTTAGCCACTGGTTGATATACAGTTTCCATGTTACTGCACAAGCGATCTCTTATGATCAGGGCTACTTTTCAGCAGAAACGTGGGGGAACGCAGTTCCGACACGTTTAGCTCTAAATGTATGTGATGGTAAGGGGTGCTGGGGTGTACTGAAGGGTCTATTAATGCTGGCTGCTGGGGGATCTATTGTTGCTGGAGAAGATCCATTTTTTTCAGTGGAAGGGTCTATTGTTGCTGGCGAGGTCAGTTGTTGTTGGTAGGGGGTGGAACCAAAGAATGGTGCTCAAAAGGTGGGTAGGGGATGCAACCATGGAATGGTGCTCAAAAGGTGGGTAGGGGGTGGAACCAAGGAATGGTGCTGGGAGGTGGGTAGGGGGTGAAACCAAGGAACGGTGCTCAGAGGTGGGTAGGGGCTGGAACCAAGAAATGGTGCGCGGAGGTGGGTAGGGGGTGGAACCAAGGAATGGTGCTCGGAGGTGGGTAGGGAGTGGAACCAAGGAATGGTGCTTGGAGGTGGGTAGGGGGTGTAACTAAACAAATGGTTTCTTGCAACCAAGGAATGGTGCTCAAAAGGTGGGTAGGGGTGGAACCAAGGAATGGTGCTGGGGGGTGGGTAGGGGGTGAAACCAAGGAACGGTGCTCAGAGGTGGGTAGGGGCTGAAACCAAGAAATGGTGCTCGGAGGTGGGTAGGGGGTGGAACCAAGGAACGGTGCTCGGAGGTGGGTAGGGGTGGAACCAGGGAATGGTGCTCGGAGGTGGGTAGGGGGTGGAACCAAGGAATGATGCTTGATGGTGTGTAGTGGGTGGAACCAAGAGGTGACTCAGAAGGAAGGAGTTCCTGCACCTATTCTCTGAGAAAAAAAGCCCTGCTTATGATACCATCAATTTGCTGGCTTTACAGTTTGTTTGAGAGCCGAGGCAACTGTAATGATTATCATCAAGGCAAGCCTTGAATGTAACTGATTTGGAAAACATTTAAATGGACAGCCAAGCTATCCAGCAAAAGTAACACACAGTTGAGACAAACCATTTGCTGACAATGGTCAGCTTTTATTTATTTATGTAAAACCTTTATCCCAAAAGGAAAAAAAAAAGGTTGCTGTAACTAATTTAAAACGTGTTACCTGGAGTTTGGCCTTAAATTGTTAGCCTAGTCCAACCAAATTTGCTAGTGAACGTACCACTATCCTCTCCCTGGATTGACAATGCTGCTGTCAAAGGTTTCTTTGCTGCTCCTCTCATTAAAGTGGACAGGGCCGGACTGGCCTACTGGGATACCGGGATATTTCCCGGTAGGCTGCCTGCCCTGGGGCCAGTTTGTGCTAAGCCACGGCTGTGCATGGCTGCACCGCTCCTCTCCCTCCTCCTGTCACACAGCAGGCACGAAGTTCATTGTGAAAAGTTCGGCCGTGCTGCCTGAGACAAAAGTCCCGCCCTCCTCCTAGACCAGCTCATATGATAGATGCAGTGTTCTGTCTATCACAAGAGCTGGTCTAGGAGGAGGGCAGGACTTTTGTCACAGGCAGCGCGGCCTGCTGAGGGCAGGTGAGGTCAAGATTGCAGCATAATCCTTGAGAGACTGAGGTAGGTTCCGGTTCCTCGCTTGTTGCCGACAAGCCACTTCCCTGAGCGGCGGCAGAAACTTTAAACCGAGAAAGAGGTGTTCGCGGGTCAGAGCACCAGCAAAGCCCCGCCCCCTACTACCCTGCACACAGACTCCCCCACCTATGTGTCTACACAGCCACCTGCTTCCCATTTCCTATAGGAAACCAGAGCAACCAAGCTGGAGCCCAATGATTGAGCCCTGCAAGGTGCACCTGAGAGGAGGTCAGTGACAGCACTGCCAGGCCAGTTTGAGGGGGGTCACTGATGTAAGGGGGGAGTGAA
This sequence comes from Rana kukunoris, assembly GCA_029574335.1. NCBI lineage: Eukaryota > Metazoa > Chordata > Amphibia > Anura > Ranidae > Rana > Rana kukunoris. The sequence goes on along the minus strand of CM056049.1, from coordinate 492,880,931 downwards.
TACAATAATGTAAGGGGGCACTGATATAAAGGTTTCCACCTTATATCAGTAACCCTCCCTTACCTTAGTGTATTCTTTCTGTGGAAGGTCATCTCCCCACATTCATCAGTCATCAGCGTCTCCCCACATTCCCAGAGTCTCAGGTGTCCCCCTTGATAATTGCTCCACTTTTAACTGGAATTTGCTGCTTTATATATATATATATATATATATATATATATATATATATATATATATATATATATTATAGCCCTATGTCTTTTTATATCTGTCTTATCTATCTATATATAATACGCTCTTCTAATCAGTTTTAAAATGCATGGTTTTCCCTTTTATGAACAAGAAAATAATGATGTTGGCCCGGTATAATAATGTTATGGGGCTGGTATGACATTTTTTCCGGCCCTGAAAGTGGAGACACTCTAAAGCCTGGTACTGTACACACCACTAGCTTTTTCCCATTCAAACCCAGGAGGTTGAATTAAAACAAATGGACTGCTCCGATCAGAGCCACTGTACTGATTTCAGTACATTGATTGCCCCTGCTGTGCTATTGTGTTCTGACATATCCCCCCCACTTGTGCGTTACAGACTGTTTTAAAGTGTTAGGCTATAGAGATAGCTGATAGAGAGAAGTTTAGAAGTGTTATTGGGGTAACTGACTCAAAGGTAAATCATTTGTAAAACTGTTCATTAAATGCAACTATTTTTCTTGGCAAACTTGAATATTAATGGTTATTGTAAATAGTTAGGATAGATCTACAGTTATCAGGCTGTAGCCTGCAGTACTGATCAGTGCATTCTGACAGTGGGGAAGTCTCCCCTCTGTCAGAGTATGGGGACACGGCAGGGGGGACTCCCCCATCCACACATTCAAGGTGGATGTGGCAGTCCTCCCCGCTTTGTCCTCATAAGTCAGTTTTTTATTCAACAGGCTGCTTGAATGAAAAAAATTGTAAAGTTTTGGTCCAGTCTTAAGCTTTTAGGGTGATAATTATATCTAAATGATAACATTCCAGCAATAGATTGCTGTTATTGTATGTCATATTACATTGTCAATTTTTTTCTAACAATGAAGTAGACCAGGGGTGCCCAACCAGTGGCCCGGGGGCCACATGTGGCCCGCGGAGCCCTCTGATGTGGCCCACGACCTCCTGGTATGGAATAGAATACTCTTATTAAAGGTCTTTATTACTAAAATCACAGTGTATATATGGGCATATGTGTTCTGCAGTGGTTACTGGACTGCTTTTAAACTGATCCGCAGCTGCAGAGCAGTGCACCTGCGGACTACCTGCACTGAGCCATAGCCTTCTATTACCTCCGAGTTTGGCGTGCTTTCTGAAAGTGCACCACACTTACAGGATTTAATAGAAGTCTATGGCAAAGTGCAGCTAACCTGCAGGAAAGCCACAGATGAACTGTGATGCACTCCTGGTGCGGGTTAACAACAGTGCATCAGTGTGAAAGCAGTCTTAGGCCCCTTTCACACAGTCAGTCCAACCCAATCGGACCATCCATTCACCTCTATGGCCTTGTACACACGATAGGATTAATCCGATGGAAACGGTCCGACGGACCGTTTCCATCGGATATGTCCGCCAGGCTGTTTTGATCCGATGGTGTGTACACACCATCGGATCAAATTCCCTGCCGGCGGACAGCGTGGTGACGCGGCAGTGACATTGACGCCGCCACGTCACCGCAACAGGAAGTGAAACACTTCCGCGCGCATGCGTCGAATCCATTCACAGGATCCGACGCATGTGCGGACAAATATGTCCGCTGGTTAGGCGTACTAACCAGCGGACATATCCGATGGGCAGCTCTCCGGCGGAAAAGTTTCAAAGCATGCTTTGAAACTTTTCCGCCGGAGAAATCCGTCCAAATCTGTCCGCCGGCCCCTACAGACGAGCGGATTTTTCGGCTGAAATGGTCCGTCGGACCATTTTCAGCGGATAAATTCCCTCGTGTGTACGAGGCCTAAGGAGTGGCAGATGTAAATGTCCGTTTAAAAAATACCTACCTCCAATCCGATCCGCAAAAAAAGAAAAGAGTAGCGTGGGTTCTATAGAATAGAGTGGGCTGCCATTCACCCACTCCGCTTACTGTGGCCCGCAACTGGTTACCGATTCGCTTTAGTGGCCCTCGCTCTTCAAAAAGTTGGGCACCCCTGAAGTAGACACTAGCAATTTGAATTTGAATGTAGTACCTAGGTTGGTGGCCAACAGTTGTATTATATATTTCCCTATTTTTTCCGCACAAATAAACATTTAATATGGGGTTCTCCAATAACATTCAGTTTGTAGGGGATTTTCTTCAGGGAAGGAAATGTGCCCTATCTCTCATACAGCTGTGTTTGTTAAAGGGGTTGTAAATGTTTGTTTTTTATTTTCTAAGCTAGTGCATTGTTGGTTCACTAAACGTTTCCTTCGTTTTCCCTTCTAAATGTTTTTTTCTTTGTTTTCTTTGTCTGAATTTCTCACTTCTTATTCCTCCTCAGTAATCTGTTATGGCTGACTGACCCCCAGCCAGAACAGCTCGGGTGATAGGGGCAAGTTTACTGAGGAAAACCAGAAGTGAGAAATTCAGACAAAGAAAAAAAACATTTAGAAGGGAAATCAAAGGAAAAGGTATGTGAACCAACAATGCACTAGCTTAAAGGAACCTACTGTAGGTGCCGCCGATTTTGTATCAATCTCGCCTCTGCTAGAGTCAGCACCGAGCTATGTCGCTCCTCCGGCTTGCCGCCCCCAATGGATTCCTATGGATGCACGGCAAGTGCGAGAACCACAGCCTCCAGCGGCGATATCCAGCGCGATCCCATCACCTACTCAAGGCACCTACTGTATTTAGAAAATAAAAAACAAACCTTTACAATCCCTTTAAGATTGTATCAAATGCCAGGAGATCAGTTAACAGTTTTTATTTTTTCATTTTATTTCTTTTAGAAGATCTTTCAAAGTAAGAGAAACTTGAATTTATGCATACCAATATGTTAACTAGGGTATGTAAGAGCACATTAGCTATAGCATTTTGTATAGTATGTTTACATTTTATGATAATACTTGTTATGGGTGTATAAAAAATTTCAGTATGTGCTAGCCCTAATGTGAAACCAAAATGTCCTCTTAGTAAATACCAATGCACTATTCCGAACGTACACATTCCTGTAAATATGGCTGTATTTGTAAGTGGGTGCCGAAGAGGTCCTGTGTGGCCCAGAAATGTCGCTTTCTGCTGTAATGATGTAATTGCTGGTTAAAGCTTTGGACCCATTTTTGGAGATCTTGGTGTGCTGGTGACATTACACTCTCTTAGTAAATGCTTCTCAACCAGAATTCCAATCAGTATTAAATTAAATATTATTTAATATATTGCAGCTTACCCATTCCTAAATGTGATGGCTGCATTAATTTCCTTTTTTAGGCCTTCTTTCTTTTTCTTTTCATATGCTGATCCAGCCAGTAAGTCTGTTCTTTTTCAACAGAAAAGCTCTCTTGCAATTACAGAGATGAGACAGACCATTTAACACTGGCCAGACCACCAGGGTAAAACAAAAGCCTAAAAACAGAAACCCATATTCCGGGTGTAACATGTTATGAATACACCAGCCCCGAAACCCCCCACCCCTCAATCCCTGCTGTGACAGCAAAACAGGGAACTTCTCCCTTTGTCTGCTGCCACAATTCAAAAAAGACGCAGCCGTCGGGGTTCCGCTCACCTGGACTCTTTTACAGTCCTCTGTGAATGGAAAACGACAAGGTCAAGCAGCCTTTTAATGAAGGTACAACATTAAAGGAACACTAAAGGTTCATTTTTTATTAGATCAATTGATTGCTGTAAGCTAGAGCATTTAAATATCACTTACCTCGTTTTTTCCTTTTGACCTCCAAAATACAGTAATCCAGGTTTGAAAATGCCATTTCCTGTCTCTCCTCTTCTTGCTTTCCACCAGCATCTGCATGGTGGAAAGCAGAATGTGCTCACCCCCTCCCTATGACTACAGCCCTGCGTGAAAATGCTCTCTTATCCCTCAAAGGCATAGAGGCTAAGCCTAATGTGAAACTGTAGTTCCCATTAGGCCGTGATGTATCAAGAATGAATGCGCACCGCAAACCAGGAAGTCAGTGAAAATAACGATTCAGCAGTGATGGAGGTGAATAAAACAGCTCGATTCAACAGGTATCAAACTAGTTATAATGCAAAACATTACTTTTTACTTTATCAGCTACTGTCAGACTTTAATTTAAGAGGAAAATATTTTTGTCTTTACAACCCCTTTAAGCAACTCACATGGTTGATGATTAAAAGAGGCACATCTAAGTATGCAGGAATCCTGGGCAAATCTGTCCACATAGACCATCCTCCGCACTGCCATCAACGTCATCCCACGAGTGCTTCAAGCCTCGCCTTCAGATCGCTCTACTGCAGGGTAGTCTTCCCGGTCACTATTGCAGATTGACAGCAGTGAGAGCTGGTGGTGCAGAGAATGGTCTATGTGGACAGCTTTACCCCGGATGCCTACATACATAGATGTACCTCTTTTATATATCAACCATGCGAGTTGCTAAATGTTGTCCCTTCATTAAGTGTAACCATATTGCTGCACTTAGAGGCGCCTCTCTTCTCTTTTATACTTGCTTATACAGTACTTGCTTCTAATCCCCCCGTGGAGGCTTCCATTTGTGGATGGACATTTTATAGTTACACAACGTTGATATAATCTTTTTATATGGACTATAAACGGAAAGACTTGTCAATAAAAAGTTGTGGAACGAATCATTGGAGTTTCCATTATTTCTTATGGAAAAATTCAGAGTGCTTTGGATTACAAGCATGTTTCCAGAAAGAATTATGCTTGCAATCCAAGGTTTTACTGTACATCTAATGATTGGTAAGCTGCAATATGTTACATTTTTGGTTTGGGTTTAATACCACTTTCAATACTCAAGGTTCACTATGAGAAAGAAACATTTTTGAAATCCTATATATTTTATTTATATCTGCACAGCTTCTCTATGGACTGATTATAGATGAAATGTGCAACAACATTTTATGAATGTTCCAGACAATTAGTTATTTTATATCTTGTCAATTTCAAGAGGCCCTTCCACATTTCCCAGAGGTGTCAAAACAGGTGCAAACAGCTGCTCCACCGCAATATACATCTCAGCATGTAAACTGTTACTCCTACCATTGGGAGGAAGCACAATTCATATGAGTATCCACCCAGAAATTCCAGCTACAGTACGCTTGCTTTGCTAAATACCTACTGCAAAACTGACAAAGAGCTATAAATACACACATACTTGTCAGCATCAGTTATAGTTCCCTTTATGCATTAACAAGTGGCCATAGCTATATGGCACATAGAAAAAAGAAAAGAAACAATTGTACTTAGTAAAAGAATTTTCTCGAAATCTTTAATAATGAGCACCAGGCTTCATTTGACTCACTTATGACAAATTGATCCTGAGTATGATGAATGAATGGAGGTATTTTTCCGTTACTCTTTCACCCTTGTTTTTCCTGATTTACATTAATATAGACAGATAGGAATGAATAACACATAGTCCTAATAAAACAGCTGTCACACAGTTTTCATAGTTTCTTGGGTGAAAAGACACACTTTGTCAGAAAATATCTTTGAGCAACGTTATAACAATGACGCAAGTTGAAAATCAGGTAGTAAGAATAATTTGCAGGAATGTTGCTCTGATTGAAATGTGCCACCTGCTCAGGATTCGGTAAAGAGACCGCACACATATTTTGTAAAGTGTTTAAGAGAAGGCGGAGAGTTGTTGAAGCCCAAATGAAGAACACTGCAGATATGTATATAAAGTTAATATATAAGTAGCACTACCCCCGGAGGAGCTGCTGGTTGTTTTGGGTGGCACATTTACCTCATGGCTCCCCCGAATTCCTGGGGGTGAATGATGCATATTGCATTTGGTAGAAGTAAAAGGAATGTGTGCAACAGGTGCTCTTTGCTTTGCTCTTTATTACCCAGCCGGGTAAAAACAATAAACTTGTGGTGAGGAAAGTAAAGTTGAAGAAGAAAGGAGAACAGCAGATTCAGGCATGATAATAGGGAAACAGTCCTGCTCCCAAGCATAACACTTCTCTGCGCCACTCCTGCCTGAGTGGGTTTAATGTACCCAGACAGGCCTCTCTCACTGACCTGGCAGCCAGAGTATCACTTGAACATGTGTAGGATAAAGTCCCTGCCACAGACCCTCCTTGGTGAACTTCAGGGAGACACCTCTGCCACAGGCCCTCTCTGACTTATAGTTACGGAGGCAATCCTCTTTAGATGAATTACGCCTGGATCTCCTTCAACTTGTCGCTCAGGTACTGACTGACAGGTGATCAATCCTTCAGTGTCCAGCTACCTTGATCCCCGATGGTTTGTCGAGGCCCTTTTGGATCGCCAGCCTCTCAATGGCGCTCCTCAGACGGACTCCCCACCAAACAACAATACAGCTTGGGATCCTTAAAAGTGGGAACCCAGTCGCTCACTAGGCTCCCGTCGCTGTTCAGATGTTCCGGGCCAACATGGTCCAGGAACACTGCATAGCACGCACACCCCGGCCAGGTAGGCCATAACGCCGGGGCGCCGTGATGTTGTCACCCTAAAGGTGGGTGCCACACTTGAAGAAGAAGACCCGAAACCAATGGCGTCTGCCTCATAAATACCCCTCCCAGCATGCACAGCGAGGCCAAACCCTCCTGATTGACTGCTGGGAAAGAGCACCCCAACCTTGACTCCACTGCTGCCACCTGCAGCATCGGGGTTGGAAGAACACTCCAGTGCAATAGAATAGACTACAGGACAGCCAAGCTGAGACAGAGACCCTGTTTAACACATAACAATTTGGATCAGAGTTTAACTACACTCTGATATCCCTCTAATTTAGATAGCACCGGTACCTAAAGTAACCAGGTGCTACATATATATATATTTCATTGAGCTGTGAATACTGTTTTTGGTTGCTGCAAACAGTTGATAATTTAAATTAAATGGCAAATATGGTATTAATTAAAATAAAACTCAATGAGAGTTTGTTCTAAAACATGCAATGTTTATTTAATGTGCAACTGTGCCCAGACTGTTGACATTAAGTTATTTGAAAATTCTTAAAGTGATTGTAAAGTCTCTTTTTCTTTTCAATTAAAAAAACAAACATGTTATACTTACCTGCTATGTTGCAGTGGATTTGCACAGAGCAGCCTGGATCCTCCTCTTCTCGGGTCCCTCTTCTGTGCTCCTGGCCACTCCTTCCTGTTAAGTTTTTCCATATCTCAATTTTTGCACAACTTTTTCGGCCACTCATATTTTACATTATATATATGTGTTGTTCATTACTCACCAGATCCTAGGCGCTTCACTAATTCTAGTTATATGTTATATTGTGCACATACACTTTTATAGTCACATGTTATATATTTTTTAATGTCTGGTGTTAGCTCACAGGCTATTATCGTGTCTTGTTAGTCGCTCATATTATATATAGGGTTACACACCATATAATTATCATACTTTTCAGCGTTATACATGCTATAGAAATAGGTCATCCTACTTGTAATGTAAAGTTATTCATTCTCAAAGATTCTCAAAAATCACAAGAAAGACTTTGAAGTCAGGTTTCAATGGGTTTCTAACAGCTTCTAACTGCTGCTTGTAGCCTGGCAAGATGCCACAATTATCTATTCATACACATTTTTAAGATTTAATACCAGTGTTGTAAATTTGACATATAATTTCTCCACAACGCTTTTAGATACAGAGAAAAGTGAGGGCTCATTCATGATCTGGGCACTGGTTCACTTTAAATATTTTTGGGAATGTATTGTTTTAAATACTAACCAAAATGTTAACTCTAAGGCCGCGTACACACGATCAAATCTATCTGCTGGAAACGGTCGGCCCGACCGTCCCAGCAGACAGATTCGACCGTGTGTACAGGCGAGCCGACGGATTTGGCCACCCGACAGATTTCAAAGCATGCTTTGACATCTGTCGGCTGGGAACCCGTCCGCCCGACATGTCTGCTGGTTAGTACGCTAACCAGCAGACATGTCTTCTCGCACACGCGCCGAATGGTTTCGACGCATGCGCGGAAGTGTTTTACTTCCTGGTGCGGTGACCTGGCGGCGTCAACGTCACCGCCATGTCACCGCGCCGTCTGGTGGCGGGGATTTTGGTTTGATCGTGTCTGAACAAATCTGTCTGCTCGTGTGTACGCGGCCTAACTCTTTTAATCACTAAATAATAATAGGATAATGAACAATACACATGCTTTACAAGCCATATATTTGCTGCCTTCTTCCATGTTGGACCACCTTAACCATTACAGTATAAGCACTAAGTTTTAAAGTGGAAATCAAAGGATTTTTTTCTAATTTTGGATACAATAGGAAAGAATTCGAGACTCTGGTAGGTGTTTATTGATACATGTTTATTCACTCTCCTTTTTTGCCCTGGCTATTTCATCATTAGGGCAGAAAGTCTACGGAAATCTCATATATCATAGTTGTCACTGGAACAATTACCGCCCCCTGGAGGTGATACAGGGAGTGGATGGCACGAAGAGGCACAGGCTACCAGCAGGTAGGGTAAGACTTGAGAGATGGTATTGGTAGAGCTGGGCAGCTGTGCAGTGACAGGCGGGTAGGATGGCCCCGCTGGAAGATTCTCTGACAAAAGTCCAGAAAAGACTGAGGGTCCAAAACTGGAGGAAGAAGTTATTTCCAGATCACTGGCTGAGACACAAAAGTTCAGGCCACAAGTAGAGAATCAAAGCCAGGAGGCAGAAGGCAATTCCGTGACACGACCAGAGGGTCAAGGGCTGGAAACTAGAGACAGGTCCGGGTCACAGGCAGAGGGTCAAACACAGAAAGTAAGGCAGAGTCCGTAAAGCAGGCCAAGGGTCAGGTCCAGTAAAAGAGCAGCGTAGTCAGGGTCAATCCGGGGTCACAACAGGAAATCAGATACAGGAAACAGGAACCAAGCTCAAACAGGAAGCTGAAGACAAACCAGCAACCTGTCAGAGCACCTGAGCAGCCTTATATAGGCCAGCCAGAGTGTCAATAGAGAATGCACTAGCGCGCGCCGGTCCATTGGGCCATGAAAGCGCATGCGCCAGAGCGCCGTTCTGCCACGCATGCACGCAGGGACATGGCTGGTGCGGCTGAATTTGTTTCTCTGACACTTTGGCAATGAAACTTGGCATTCCCCTCTACAGGAAAAAACAACAGCTGACGGTTCATCTAGCTGATGACTCCCTGCCCAGTTCTGGGCTTGTTACCCAAGAGACTGCACCTCTTTTCACCTTGACTGAATCAGGTCACCAAGAATTTCTGCGATTTGATGTTCTGAGCTCACCTATGTTTCCAGTTATTCTAGGTATCCCGTGGCTACAGGCGCACAATCCCCAGATCGACTGGTCTAAATGAGAAGTTCTATTTCCCTCTTCATATTGTCAACAGCCCTCCCAGCACTCCCATGCATATAAGTCTGCTAACTGCTTGACTGTCCAACCAATGTCCAGCACCCATCAGGATATTCCATCAGTTTATCGAGGATTCTCGGATGTCTTCGACAATAAGAATGCCGATGCCATTCCACCTCATCGACCATATGATTGCCCAATAGAGCTCCTTCCAGGTTCTGAAATACCTTTTGGCTGCAAATTTCCTCTCTCTGAAAAGGAGCTTAAGACACTACGGGAATACCTTGATGAGAACTTAGAAAACTAATTAATTCGCCCATCTTCTTCTCCTGCCAGGGCGGCATATTTTTGGTGGAAAAAAAAAAAAAGACCCTCAGACAATGTGTGGATTACAGGGAGCTGGACAAAATTACTATTAAAAACCGTTATTGGCTCCCTCTTTGTCAGAGGTTCCATAATGCCCAAGTCTTCACAAAGCTAGATCTGCGAGGTACCTACAACTTGATCCGCATTCTCGAAAGTGACGAATTAAAAGGTAGCATTCAAAACACGATTTGGGCACTTCGAATACCTTGTAATGCCATTTGGACTCTGTAATGCACCAGCCACATACCAGCATCTGGTAAATTACATATTTCGGGAGTTCCTAGATCACTTTGTCATTGTCTACCTTGGTGACATTCTCATTTTTTCTGCTGCCCTAGAGCTTCATAGGTCAGATGTGGAGAAAGTGTTGTCAACTTTAAGGAAACATGGACTGTATGTAAAAGACGAAAAGTGTGGCTTTGAAAAGATGTCAATCCAGTTCTTGGGGCTTATCATTTCTATGGAAGGAGTTGCCATGGATCCACAAAAAGTCAAGGCCATTCAGGAATGACCCGCTCCTGTAGATAAAAAGGGGGTACAAAGATTTGTTGGATTCGCAAACTTCTAGAGAAGATTCATGAATAACTTTTCTGCCATCATCTCACCAGTCATCCAAGTCACCCACCAGCATACCCAATTTTAGTGGTCACCTGAAGCCCAAGCTGCCTTTAACAAACTAAGATCCCTGTTTACTTCTGCAGCAGTTTTACAGCACCCTGATCCTGTTTTACCCTACATTTGGAGGTTGACACATTAGAAGCAGTCACAGGGGCAGCCCTGTCACAACGTCAGGGTTCTAAAGTGTTACTCCCCCCAGTTGCCTTTTCTTCACACAAAATTAGTCAGCCGGAAAGGAATTATGATGTTGGGGACTGAGAACTCCTGGCTATAAAGACAATCCTAGTGGACTGAGGGTATCTTTTGGAAGGAGTTTCACACCCTATGATGATTTTTACTGACAATAAAAATCTGGAATATCTTCAAAGAGCCAAATGTCTTTGTTGGTTTGTTGGGCATTGTTTTTCTCCAGATTCAAATTCCACATTACCTATCAGCCAGGGTCAAAGAACGGAAAGGCCAATGTTCTATCACAGATGTTTCCTGGTACCCCAGAGGAAACAACACCTGACACAATTCTGCCAAGCCAGAACTTCTTGTTACTTCAACATGATTTAAACGCATCAATTGAACAAACCTTCGTCCAATGCACAGAATCAAAGGCTTCCTCTCTAAGAAGTCAAGAAAGGTTCTTGTGGCATCAGTATAAGATTAACAAACCAGGTTACAAGTTTTGTAGACCCTCCACAATCATCAACTTGCTGGGCATTTCAGGGTTCGAAAAACAACAGAACTCATTCAGCGATTCTTTTAGTGTTCCACCATGAAATTTGATTGCATGAGGTATGTGAATTCCTGTGTCAGCACAACAAGGGGTCCAATGCCAAGGCTTGGAGCAGCCACGGAAGAAAATTTCAATGGACTTTATAGTGGATTTACGCCCATCAGTGCACAACAATATTTGTAGTAGTGGATCGCCTGTCCAAAAATGGCTCACTTCCTGCCTATGATAGGCACACCTTCAGCTGTGGATACAGTAACTATCTTCATTAGAGAGGTAATCAGACTACATGGCCTTCCTGATAGCATTGTTTTGGATAGAGGGGATAGAGGGGTCCAGTTTACCTCAAGATTTTGGAGATGTCTTTGCAGAAGTTTGGTAATTGATGTTTGCTTGTCCTCCGCCTATCATCCACAAAGTAATGGGCAAACTGAGAGAACCAACCAAACTCTACAACAGTATCTAAGTTGCTTTTATTATTTATTCAAAGATGATTGGCTTTCCTTTTTTCCATGTGTTGAATTTGTGTTCAATAACTCTGTGCATGCAGCAACCCATTAGTCACCCTTTTGGGCGAACTATGGATTTCATGCATCATTCCTGCCAAACACCATATCCGAAGCCTCGGTACCAGCAGCTCAGGATCGCATAGCATTTATCCAGACTACTTACCAGACCCTCCGAGAAACTATGCAGAAAGCTCAAGAGGACTTCAAGAGACAATCTGATAGAAGGAGAGGACGCAGTCCTAGCTTCCATGTTGGGGACCTGTTAACTCAAACTGTTAACTCAAACTCAAATTGTCTTGTCCTTCCAGGAAGTTGGGGCCAAAGTTTATCGGGCCATTCAAGGTCAAGAGGGAAGTTAATCCTGTGTCTCGGATTCATCCAGTGTTTCATTTTTCGCTGCTTATACCAGGCATGCCAAGCACTTTTCCTGGGAGAGACAAAGTGCCACCTCCTCCAGTCTCTGTGGATGGTGAGCCGGAATTTGAGTTGGAGGCTATCCTGGACTGTCGGAAGAGAGGTTGGCAAAAACAATTTTTTTATTAAATGGAAAGTGTATTCAGCAGAGGAGATCTCCTGGTTACCAGCGAGAAACATACATGCCTTTAGACGACTACAGGAGTCCCGGGATAGACATCCCGAAAAATGGTCTAGTTTAGGCATCTGGAGGTTGCCCCTTGGGGGGTAGCACTGTCAGGGAAATGGCTGAAGGACTGGCAATTCCGCCCAAGACAATCATGGCTGCCATTGTGCACAGTGTTACTGATGTGGGCAGTTATCCCTGGCCTATTTAAGCCTGCTGTTGGAGGTTCTCATTGCTGGATTATCTTCAGCTTCTCCTTGATCCTGTTTTCCTGTGTATTCTGATTGAACTTCTGTTATTGACCCGGCTTGCTCTGACCTGTCATCCAGATCTCCTGATTTACCCTTGGCTTGTACATCTGACTTCTATGTGGCTTGCTCCTTCGTGTCTGACCTTGGCTTGGCTTTTCGACTCTGCTACGTCTTCTTGTGTATGACACCAGATATCCAATCTCATCATCTGGACTGATCTTACCGTGTATGACCCCAAACCTTGCTCTCATTTCTGTCTCCGGTTTGCTACTCTGTCAAGTTTACCTGGTACTCTGCAAGCACACCAGCGTTACATTTCATCCAGCGTGTTTCTTCTACATTACGGTCACCAGCTCATCTCAGTACCTAGAAAATCGTGCTTCTCTGGGCAATGCTCTCCCTGTACCACTTTCAGGGAACTGCTGCACTTAGCCGCAAGGGGAGCCCCCTCAGCATCTTGGCCTCACACCTGGTACGTGACACTCAACCTCCCTAATATTTACCTGAGCTCCCTCTAGATCCAGCTATGTTGCACGAGTGTCTCGGCTGCCTGTCTGGGACTCTCCTCCTGATTGGCTGAGACAACAGCGTGGCACCATTGGATCCTGCTGCAGTCAAAGTCAGTCAGCCAATGAGGAGAGGAAAGGGTTGAGGCCAGGCCGCATTTCTGTGTCTGAATGGACACACGTAGCTGTGGCTCGGCTCGGGTGCCCCCATAGCAAGCTGCTTGCTGTGGGGGTACTCTACAGGAGGGAGGGGCCAGGAGAGCCTAAGAGGGACCAGAGAAGTGGAGGATTAGGGCTGCTCTGTTTAAAGCCACTGCACAGAGGAGGTAAGTATAACATGTTTGTTATTTTTATAGAAAAAAAAGCCTAAACTTTACAATCACTTTAAAGACAGTTCCTAAATATAGAGTTCAACTGTGTATTTAGCTGTTTACCTGGAGTTTAGCTTTAACTTTAGCCTGTTATATGTATGGTTTTATTTCTTAACCACTTCCTGACGGCCGTACGACTATATATGGCCGCAGGGTGGTTCTAAATCTCTGAGACGCCGTCTTTTTACGGTCTCCGCTCCTCCGGGACACTGGGGGGCGCGCGTGCCCGCCGCATCACTGAGATGCCGATGCTCGTGCCTGGCAGCCGCGATGCCCGCTAGGCACCCACGATCGTCGGTTACAGAGACAAGGACGTGCATCTGTGTGTGTAAACACACAGATCCACGTCCTGTCAGGGAGAGAGGAGACCGATCTGTGTCCCCTGTACATAGGGACACAGATCGGTCACCTCCCCCAGTCCCCCCCTCCCCCCACAGTTAGAACACTATGCAGGGTACACATTTAACCCCTCCCTCACCCCCTAGTGTTAATCCCTTCAATGCCAGTCACATATATACAGTAATTAGTGCATATTTATAGCACTGATCGCAGTATAAATGTGAATGGTGCCAAAAATGTGTCAAAAGTGTCCGATGTGTCCGCCATAATGTCGCAGTCCCAACAAAAATCGCAGATTGCCGCCATTACTAGTAAAAAAATAAAAATAAAATATAATAATTCTGTCCCCTATTTTGTAGGCGCTATAACTTTTGCGCAAACCAGTCGCTTATTGCGATGATTTTTTTTATTTTTACCAAAAATATGTAGAATACGTATCGGCCTAGATTGAGAACATTTTTTTTTAATTGGGCTATTTATTATACAGTGCCTGCCGCCGAGAATGTGTTTATAGCACGACAGCATCGCGCTGATTCTCGGCGACAGGCTGCCGACATCTCGCACTCGCTGGAATAGTAAAAGCACATTCCAGCGAGTGTGTCATAGAAGCGACGGGGATCCGACGTGGATTCCCGCCAATTCTACACGTGGGCGGAGTTTGTTATGAATCCTGAGAAGGAAGTCCCCGCCGGATTTTAAATAAAAATCCGGCATGGGTTCCCCCCTCAGGAGCATAACGGGCCCTTAGGTCTGGTATGGGTTGTAAGGAGACCCCCCCTACGCCGAAAAAACGGCGTGGGGGTCCCCCCACAATCCATACCAGACCCGTATCCAAAGCACGCCGGCCGGCCGGTCAGGAGGGGAGTGGGGGGCGAGCGAGCGCCCCCCCCCCCTCCTGAGCCGTACCGGGCAGCATGCCCTCAACATGGGGGGGTCAGGTGCTCTGGGGCAGGGGGCGCATTGCGGCCCCCCACCCCAGAGCACCCTGTCCCCATGTTGATGAGGACAGGGCCCCTTCCCGACAACCCTGGCCGTTGGTTGTCGGGGTATGCGGGCGGGAGGCTTATCGGAATCTGGAAGCCCCCTTTAATAAGGGGGCCCCCAGATACCGGCCCCCCACCCTGAGTGAATGAGTATGGGGTACATTGTACCCCTACCCATTCACCTGCAAGAAAAGTGTAAACACAAATAAACCACACAGTGTATTGAAATATTTTATTAGTTGGCCGCCGGGGGGGGGGTGTGTATGATCGCTTTTATAAAAGCGCCCCCCTCCGGCGGGCTTCTGCGGGGGGTGGGTGCCGCTGTTCTTCACCGCCGTCTGGTTCTCTTCCGCCGCCGGGGGGGGCGCTTTGATAAAAGCGCCCACCACCCGGCGGGCTTCCTTCGACATCTTCGGCGGCGGGGGGGTCTTCTCCCACTCTCCGGGGTCTTCTCCCACTCTCCGGGGTCTTCTCCGGCTCTCCGGGGGTCTTCTCCGCTCTCCGGGGGTCTTCTTCTTCTTCAGGACTCGCTGCCGCTATCTTCGTGTTAGCTCAATTACTGGCGGCGGCGAGTCCCCTCTTCTGTGACGTCTTCTTCTTCTTCTCTTCTCCAGATGTTGACGCGGCGCTTCCTTCCACTGTTATGGCTGGCGCGCGGCTCGCAGCGAGTTATATAGGTCTGTCTTGTGACGTTGCAGTCCCATCATGCTCCAGTAGGTACCACGTGGTACGCAGTGCGCCCCCTGCCCCAGAGCACCTGACCCCCCCATGTTGAGGGCATGCTGCCCGGTACGGCTCAGGAGGGGGGGGGGCGCTCGCTCGCCCCCACTCCCCTCCTGACCGGCCGGCCGGCGTGCTTTGGATACGGGTCTGGTATGGATTGTGGGGGGACCCCCACGCCGTTTTTTCGGCGTAGGGGGGGGTCTCCTTACAACCCATACCAGACCTAAGGGCCCGTTATGCTCCTGAGGGGGGAACCCATGCCGGATTTTTATTTAAAATCCGGCGGGGACTTCCTTCTCAGGATTCATAACAAACTCCACCCACGTGTAGAATTGGCGGGAATCCACGTCGGATCCCCGTCGCTTCTATGACGCACTCGCTGGAATGTGCTTTTACTATTCCAGCGAGTGCGAGATGTCGGCAGCCTGTCGCCGAGAATCAGCGCGATGCTGTCGTGCTATAAACACATTCTCGGCGGCAGGCACTGTATAATAAATAGCCCAATTAAAAAAAAATGTTCTCAATCTAGGCCGATACGTATTCTACATATTTTTGGTAAAAATAAAAAAAATCATCGCAATAAGCGACTGGTTTGCGCAAAAGTTATAGCGGGACAAAATAGGGGACAGAATTATTATATTTTATTTTTATTTTTTTACTAGTAATGGCGGCAATCTGCGATTTTTGTTGGGACTGCGACATTATGGCGTTTTTTCGGCGTAGGGGGGGTCTCCTTACAACCCATACCAGACCTAAGGGCCCGTTATGCTCCTGAGGGGGGAACCCATGCCGGATTTTTATTTAAAATCCAGGGGGGGACTTCCTTCTCAGGATTCATAACAAACTCCGCCCACGTGTCGAATTGGCGGGAATCCACGTCGGATCCCGTCGTTTCTATGACGGCTTTGTCTCCATCGCGGCAAGCCAGCTCGGCGCTGGCTCCCGCGATGGGGCTCGCAAGTGCTCAATCTCGCCGAGAAAGGGAGCGAGATTGACACAATATCGCGGTCAACCACTGTAGCAAAAAATATTATTTATTTATTTTTTATTATTATTTTTTTTAAATCGTCGCTCTTTTTTTGTTTATATAGCGCAAAAAATAAAAACCGCAGAGGTGATCAAAAGAAAGCTCTATTTGTGGGGAAAAAAGGAAGTCAATTTTCTTTGGGAGCCACGTCGCGCGGCCACGCAATTGTCAGTTAAAGCGACGCAGTGCCGGAAGCTAAAATTTCACCTGGGCGGGAGGGGGGTATATGTGCCCAGTAAGCAAGTGGTTAATATCTATCTTTTTATCTTATGTGTTTGTTTAAAAATATATATAAATGCTTCCCATGTGATCCTAAAAACACAGCATCCCCATATTGAATTTAGCACAATAATTCATGTAAGGCAGTTAGTGTGCAAAAATTGCCAACATGAAATGAACCTGATGTTGTACGGCAATATGTTGTTTCTGACAAGGTTTATGTCATAAAAAAGGTACTAAATGAGGTGGAAATCACTTATTTTTCAGCAATCCCTTGCTTGCTTATTTACTTAGCAAAGCATAATAAATCATACAGACTATTTTATTTGGATTCTAAATAATAGTGATTTGAATGGCCTGTATAGCTAATGAATGGTCCACTTTTCTGTGCACTGGTTTTAACAGGTGTCACGTAGGTTGTGGAAATACTGTTGTAAGCAGAGCAGTATAGGAATTTCCCATGATTCGTATGAGCCAGAGGGGAATGGAGGCCGTGTGATGATTCTTGTTTCCAGATTCTTAAAGAATGGATAGACTTATTTTATGAGAGATAAAAAAAAAACTTGAAAGCTAATAAGGAGCATGAGAAAAGTAATGGAAATTAGGCTTCTACAAAGAGAACAATTTATTCTTTCAAAATCTTTTTGCTCTGAGCAGTCTTTTCTGTTTTGTGATGTCTAATTAAACATATTTAGATAGTTGGTGACTTTTCTTTGTTTGATTAATTGCAAATGAATATGCTATGTTCTGATAATGATTGGATTACCCTGTTGTTTCAGGAAATACATACATTTTTCCCAAATGTAAATCTTAAACCTGTTAGGCCACGTACACACGATCGAATATATCTGCTGAAACTGGTCCGCAGACCAGTTTCAGCGGACAGATTCGATCGTGTGTACGGGCTAGCAGACAGGTTTCCAGCAGACAAAAGTTTTAAATCATGCTTTAAAACTTGTCTGCTGGAATGCCGTCTGTCGGATATGTCCGCAGGTTAGTATGCCTAACCAGCGGACCGAAATCTCCCGCATGCGTCGAATGGATTCGACGCATGCGTGGAAGTATTTTACTTCCTGGTTTGGTGACGTGGCGCGTCAACGTCACCGCCACGTCACCGCGCTGTCTGTACACAGATCAAACCAAAATCTCCCAGGAGACATGTCCGATGAAAACGGTCCGTCTAGCTGCTTGTACTTTGAAGTTATTCATCAAAGATCACATCAGAGAATCTAAAGTTGAGTTTCAGCCATTTCCTAAGAGCTTAGAAAGCTTAGAAAGTTAGTTTATATAAGAAGGCTAGTAGCCTGTTGCAAACAATCAGTGCTTTTATTGTCTATTAAAATGTCAAAATACTGTAGAGCATGTCGTCTGGACATAGATTCCCTGCCATGTAATTTTTGACAGGACTCTATGCCATGTATTTACTTTGTGTGTGTTATATATACATACATAGACAAAGGCCGCTTAGGCTATAGAGCTCTATCAATCTAATTTTTATCGATATGCACATTTATTTTATTTTTTCTCCCTTGCTCAGCTATCCTGCATTGGGAACTCCTGCACCTTCACATAGGGGGACTTGTTTTGGTGTACCCTTTGCCCTGGTTAGCTGTCCAGTTTGGATCCGGGTGCATGCCCCAAGTGGATATGTCCTAATATAATGTACTATATGTACTGTATATACGTGTATCTTTTGTACTTCTTTACATACATATGTTGAATATTTACATTTGATTTGCTATGCTTTATGCTAAAACTCTGTAGATGAATATTTATGATCTTTTTTTTATTGCCATTAGGTATTTAGGGCACAGTGCCATTTTGTTCCCCTTCACTCTCTTGAAGAAGCAGGCAGTAGTCCTTGTGAAGCATAGAGAGACTTCAATCAAATCACAGCAATAACGATCTTTATGTTTGATGGGTCCCTGGTATAAGGAACATTTTCTACTTGTGGCGTAGGAACAGAAGGAGGTTTATCTACTATAGACACACAAAGCTTATGTTGTCTTAAAGGTGGAAACTATGGGCCAGATTCAGAGAGTCGTAACTCCTGTCTAACTGGTGTTAGACTGGAGTAATTTCAAATTACGCGCGTTTTTTAGCTAGTCGAAAACCTCAAACCTCAATAGACGGCTGCAAGCTTCAATTTGACTGGATTACGTGTTCGTACGCCTTCGGATCTACGCTGCAATAAAATTGCGGCCACTGGGTGGACTTCCCGTCGTTTTCCGCGTCGGGGTATGCTAATGAGCTTTTTCCGGCGATCCCAGAAATTACGATCTTCAATCGCAATCTCTTACGGCATCTTTAGTCATCTTGTTTTTGCGTAACACTATACCAGCTTTTTGCTGCTCTAATATTAGACAGCCCATGTTAAGTATGGCCGTCGTTCCCGCGTCTAATTTCTACGTTTTCCGACGTCTTTTATTATTTTTAACGTAAGTCGCCCGGGAATAGGAATGTTCGTAAACGACGCTACTCAAACAACGAATGACGTAACGACGTGATTTCGCGCAATGCTCGGCGGGAAATTTCTGAACGGAGCATGCGCAGTTCGATCGCTGCAGGGACGCGCTTAATTTAAATGCTTCACGCCCCCTAATCGCGTATTTCGATTACGCGGCGAGAAATAGACTACGCCGCCGTAGCGTACGGGCAAAAATATACCAGAATTCGATGTAGAGCCTGGTAAAATACGGCAGCGTAGAGTATTTCGATTACGCAGCGCAAAATTAAGTGTATCTGAATCTGGCCCTATATCTGTATGTAATTTTTCTTTTTTGGTGTAGATGTTTTTAATTTTTGAATGAAGAAACTTGATGGGGTAAAATCACCCTGCATTTTTATTGATTCAATACTTTTTTTATTAATTTCATAACAATATATGTTATACATTTATGCATACATTTATCCAGATACATTATCTTATTTCTTACATTCACCCACCCAAAAGAGAGATAGAAGAAAAAAAAAACACAAACCCGCCCCCTCGTCCTCCCCTTACCATAATCCTCCCCAACCCCACAGATGCCCAACCATCTCCCATGTTGGATTATCTTTAATTTTCATGGCCCCAAGCCTCTACCCATCCTTCCCAAATAAATTCCTCCTTTATTATAGTTTCTTTAAATTGTATTCTCCATTCTTCAACCGTCGGGGGGTATTTAGATATCCATTTCTGGGCTATTCGTTTTCAAGCCTGAAACAGACCTCTCGTCATTGCAATATATGTATTTTTTTTAAATATTTGGTTCCTCCATTATGTTTAATAGGCATATTTTCGGGTCTAGTGGCAATTCTTTACATAATACAGTGTTTATATTTTTATATCCTGCCAATACAGATGAAGTTTGGGGCATCTCCACAGCATGTGTAACAGATTAGCTGGTGCACCATTACACCGTGGGCATAAAAAGGATTCCCTACGTTTCAACTTGAACAATTTTTCCAGGGTATAATGTGATTTATGTGTAATAAAAAGTTGTGTTCACTTTTGAGTGGTTGACAGTGATACCTTTGGAATCATGGTTAATACCTTCGGCCACTGAGCATCAGTCAGTGCTCCCAGATCTCGTTCCCACTGCGCCCTAGCTGGTACTGTTCCTGATTCCTTGTTTGTTCTGCAGTATCTCATATACTTTAGAGATAAGTCCTTTCTTTTGATCCCCTTTCTTCAGCAGTGTTATTATTTTAGTGGTATTGAGCTTATATCCTGCATTTTTAAGTCTAACATATATGTGTATGCATGTTCCCTGGACATACACACGTGCTACTGACCCAAAAATAGACAGTAGTGAGCCTGGGGGTGGCTACGGTGACACCATGGTTTACAGCACCAGGGGACACCAATCCTAGTGACCCACTGACTACACCTATCCTAACGGTGGATCCCTCTTTGGTACATTTTGCCTCTAAGTTTTCTCAAACTTTGCTTGGGTTTTTATTACTGAGAAATCAAGAATACTCTTATAATAAACAGTCAAAAGACAAGTAATTGACATTTAATATACAACAATTGTTTTATTTGTATTAAAAGTATGGCTATTCACTCTAGCATTTGGGGGATTTAAAGCAGAATTCTGAGTTACTGTAAAATCCAGCATATGTTTCTGGCACAGAAGCACAAAGTGTATGAGATTGTGCTAAACCTGGATGCCAAAAATACACCATTCCTACAACCAAAAACATTCTCAGGAAGACAAAAGAAAGCACAAACACTAAACATCAATATCTTGTACAATCAAACCAAATTTTTATAACACATACAGTAAGTCCATAAACAGACATTTATTAAAGTCAATTAAAAACAGCCCAAACAAAAAGTAACCCCACTGTGGTAAATGATGTATCAATGCAAACCAGTGATACAACACTGCAGCAAAAATAACCTTGGTTAAGAAAAAAAATCATCCCACTCAGGGTAAGATCTGGATCTCATTTAGGAATGTATGCCACTGCTCCGAATACATAAAGTGCATAATGTGCTCAGAAATAAATAGATAAAAAGTTCCTGTGTTCTTTCTCATAATATCTGATACAAATTCATCTGGTATTTTTACATTCATACCCAATTAAATAAATACATAAAAAGTTCCAAATACATCAAACATAAATAATTTATAAAGTGCAATTCTAAATTAAATATATAAAAAGTGCCACATTTATCTTTAGTAATGTGCATGTGCCAATATAATATATCCAAGAAATGTATCCATAAGAAGAAAGAAACAAAAGATGTAAAAAGTGCAAAGCCAACGGGGGATTTAAAAGACACTAAGAGCATACTGTAGGAGGAAAATAAAATAGTAATATAGCTGAAAAGAAAGAAGCTACATATAGGAGCAGGGATCAAGGGAAGGGTAGCTACAGAACTTTGCACACTCTATTCTTGCCGTGGCACGGGATCCACTTCCTCAAGAGAAGGGGGAAGGCAGGCAATTTTTAAAACCCCAAGTATAAAAAGCTGTGTTCACAGATACTACTATTTAATCTTGGGACTTTTACAAATATACTACACTTTCCATTGCTCCTGAGGTAGCAGCCCCATGTCACCCCACATGTAGAGCTTACATAGCTTTGCAGTGCCTCTTTCTGATCAATCCTCTGACAATCAGTATTTTTTAACCACTTGCCGACCTGCCACCATCATACTTTTTTTTTTTCGTATAATGTTTTTTTTTTTAAGTAATTGATTACAACAGTTACAGTATGTCAAATGACAACAACTAAGAATGAGATACAGCATTGAAATACAGATAAATGCAATAATAATTGAACTGTTGTAGGAGTTGTAGTATTATACAGATATAACTAAACATAAATAAAAACAATTACTAATAAATGGAAATGAGAACTAATGGAGGGAAGGGAGAGGGTAGTGGTTTTCCGAAGGTGGATTTCACTTATTTTATTTCGCTATTATCCATGAAAGAGTATCAATACTAGGGATGAGCCGAACATACCCGGGTTCGGTTCGCACCAGAACGTTCAAACAGACCGTCCGTTCGCACGAACAATTAGAACCCCATTGAAGTCTATGGGACTCGAACGTTCGAATTCATAAGTGCGCATTTTAAAGTCCAATATGCAAGTTATTGATGGAAAACGTCTTTGAGAACCCGGGTCTTGTCCCAGGGAACATGTATCATTGGAAAAAAAAAGTTTTAAAAACTGTAGTTTTTTCTTGAGCAGTGATTTTAATGATGCTTAAAGTGAAATTCCTTTTAAATATGGTACCTGCTGGGTGTCTATAGTAGTGGCACGTGTTTAGAAATGTCCCTGCACAACATGAGCTTACTGTCAGAAAAAAAGTAATTTAATACTAACAGCAAACGTGCAGTGACACTAACTGCGCTTAGGTGGTATGTAACAGCACACGTGCAGTGACACTAACTGCACTCAGGTCGTATGTAACAGCAAACGTGCAGTGACACCAAATCCGCTCAGGTGGTATGTAACAGCAAACGTGCAGTGACACTAACTGCACTCAGGTGGTATGTAACAGCACAAGCACAGTGGCACTAACTGCACTCAGGTGGTATGTAACAGCACACGTGCAGTGACACTAACTGCACTCAGGTCGTATGTAACAGCACACATACAGTGACACCAAATGCACTCAGGAGGTATGTAACAGCAAACGTGCAGGGACACTAACTGCACTCAGGTGGTATGTAACAGCACAAGCACAGTGGCACTAACTGCACTCAGGTGGTATGTAACAGCACAAGCACAGTGGCACTAACTGCACTCAGGTGGTATGTAACAGCACACGTACAGTGACACTAACTGTGCTCAGGTGGTATGTAACAGCACAAGCACAGTGGCACTAACTGCGCTCAGGTGGTATGTAACAGCAAACGTGCAGTGACACTAACTGCACTCAGGTGGTATGTAACAGCACAAGCACAGTGGCACTAACTGCGCTCAGGTGATATGTAACATCACACGTGCGGTGACACCAAATGCGCTCAGGTGGTATGTAACAGCACACGTGCGGTGACACCAAATGCGCTCAGGTGGTATGTAACAGCACACGTGAGGTGACACCAAATGCGCTCAGGTGGTATGTAACAGCACACGTGCGGTGACACCAAATGCGCTCAGGTGGTATGTAACAGCACACGTGCGGTGACACCAAATGCGCTCAGGTGGTATGTAACAGCACACGTGCAGTGACACCAAATGCGCTCAGGTGGTATTAAACAGCACACGCACAGTCAGAGCAACTGCGTTTCTGTGCAATTCAATAGCCCACTTGCATTAACAGCAACTGCCTTTCTGTGCAAATAAATAGCACACTTGCAGTAACAGGTAATGCGTCTATGTGCAATTAACTAGCACACGTTGACTAACATGGAGTACTATGTTTAAGGTAAACCCTAATGCAGGCAATACAACACGTTAGAGCACTGCATCAAACACAATCTCCTGCCTGACAGATACTAATAGCAGATCTAGCTGACTGAGCTATACAGTTTATAAATATATTGACAACTTCTAGGGATGTCAATATATTCTCTACAAACTTTAAATTTAACTGTACTGACTTACTAGCCTTCCTGCTCTATCTATCTATCTATCTATCTATCTATCTATCTATCTATCTATCTATCTATCTATCTATCTATCTATCTATCTATCTATCTATCTATCTATCTATCTATCTATCTATCTATCTATCTATCTATCTATCTATCTACCTATCTATCTACTATCTATCTATCTATCTATCTATCTATCTATCTATCTATCTATCTATCTATCTATCTATCTATCTATCTATCTATCTATCTATCTATCTATCTACCTATCTATCTATCTATCTATCTATCTATCTATCTGAAAAGACACTGTGGCCCAGATTCAGATAGAGTATCAGAAATACACTACGCCGCCGTTTTTTACCTGGCTCTACGTGGAATCTAGGTAGATTTTGTCCAGTAAACGACGGCGGCGTAGTGTATTTCTCCCGTCGCAATCCATCTACGCGAGTAGGGGGCGTGAAGCATTTAAAATAGGCGCGTTCCCGCGGCGATCGAACTGTGCATGCTCCGTTCGCAAATTTCCCGCCGTGCATTGCGCAAAATCACGTCGTTACGTAATTTTTTCTTGAGTAGCGTCGTTTACGGAGATTCCTATTCCCGAACGAGTTACGTAAAAAAAAAAATTTAAATTCGACGCGGGAACGACGGCCATACTTAACATGGGCTACGCACCGTTAGACCAGCAAAAAGCTGGTCTAACAGTACATATAAAAAAATAGACGAAAGCGATTGCGAAGACCGCTCGTATCTTTGTGGATCGCCGTAAAAACTCATTTGCATATCCCGACGCATGAAAACAACGCAAACTCCTCCCAGCGGCCGCAAAAATATCGCAGCGTAGATCCGAAGGCTTACGAGGACGTAAGCCTCTCGGATCAAAGCCCGAAGCCGCCGTATCATGGTTTGAGGATTCAAACTAGTGATACGGCGCGCGAAATTTGAAATTACTCCTGTCTAACACCAGTTAGACAGGCGTAATTGCTCTGTGAATCTGGGCCTGTGTCTCTATCTCTCTCTCTCTCTCTCTAACTGACTGTCTGTATGACTTCTCTGTAAAGCAAGCCGGAACACACTACACGAGGCCGCCCGGGAGGCGGCCTTTTATAGTGTGGGGCATGTGCTAAAGCCCCTTTGTTTTTTGGGCGCTGTGATTGGCCAAGCATGCGGGGTCATGGTGCATGCTTGGCCAATCATCAGCGCGCAACGCCGCAGTGAATTATGGGCCGTTGCGCGTCACTCGAATTTGGTGCGAACGACCCGTTTTGTTTGTGTTTCAACGAACGATCGAACAGGCAATGTTCGAGTCGAACATGTGTTCGAATCGAACGCGAAGCTTATCCCTAATCAATACCATGGCATGAGAACTCTTGAGTCAAAAGTGTCTGGAGTATAGTATTTGGCCCAGGGTCTCCATATGCTATCAAATTTTTCCAACCCATTTTTGTCTAGTGCTTCCAGTTTAGCATGTACGAATGAAAGATTCATTCTCTTTTTGGCTTCTGACAGCAGTAATGCAGGTGATTTCCATGCACTGGCTATTACCTGTTTTGCGGCTATCATAAATAAAATAAATAACTTATATTGATTCCGAGAAAGGGTTTCTGGTTTAATGTTAAGTAAGGCCGCCATTGGATCCGGTAGTATAATACAGTCAAAGATTTTAGAAGCGATCCTGAAAATCCCTTCCCAGAATTTCCTTGCAAGTGGACACTGCCACCAGATGTGGATATATGTTCCTTTGTCTGGGCAACCGCGGAAGCAGAGATCTGAGCAGTTTGCTGAAAATTTGGCTAATCTATTGGAAACCAGGTACCAATGGGAAAGCACTTTATATGATGTTTCCATTGCTGATACATTTATAGATGCAGAGCTAGAATTAGCCCAAATCCTTGCCCAGGTTTCGTCATTAATTTTACATTCTAAGTCTAAATCCCATTTAGCAGTATAAGAGGGTAATATAGTATTTGATTTAGTGATCAGTTGGGAATAAATTATTGAAATACGACCTTTGGCATGTGGATCTTTGAGACATATCCTTTCAAATTGGGTGATATTATTTAGATTATCACTAAGGTTAAGGGAATGTCCATAGAAGTTCTTTATTTGCCCATCATTATACTTATCCCGCGAACTGTAATAGCTGTACGTTGGTCCCTTTAAGCATAGCGGGCACGCATGCGCCGCCGACCTCCAGCCACGAACGATCATAGGCATGAGAGACAGAACAGAAACGTGTGTGTGTAAACACACACATCCCTGTTCTGTGAGGATAGAAGATGAAGACCATGAGTTCCTATAAGCTAGGAACCACGATATGTCATCTCCTATAGTCAGTCCCCTTCCCCCATAGTTAGAACCCACACTAGGGAACACAGTTAACCCCTTGATCGCCCCCTAATGTTAACCCCTTCCCTGCCAGTGACATTTACACAGTAATCAGTCATCACTAATCGCTGTATAAATGCCAATGGTCCCAAAAATGTGTCAAAAGTCTCCGACATTTCCGCCATAATGTCACAGTACCGATATAAAATCGCAGATTGCTGCCATTACTAGTAAAAAAATAATAATAATAAAAATGCCATAAATCTATCCCCTATTTTGTAGACGCTATAACTTTTGTGCAAACTAATCAATATAGGCTTATTGTGATTTTTATTACCAAAAATGTGTTAAAGAATACATATCGGCCTAAACTGAGAAAAAAATTGCTTTTAAAAAAAATAATTGGGGATATTTATTATAGCAAAATGTACAAAATATTGTGTTTTTTTTTAAATAGTCGCTCTTTATTTGTTTATAGTGCAAAAAATAAAAACCGCAGAGATGATTAAATACAAACAAAATAAAGCTCTATTTGTGGGGGGGAAAAAGGATGTAAATTTAATTTGGGTACCATGTCGCATGACTGCGCAATCATCAGTTAAAGAAACACAGTGAAGTATCGCAAAAAATTGTCTGGTCATTGAGCAGCCAAATCTTCCAGGGCTGAAGTGGTTAAAACATACCTTCAGTGATGGAGTGCTCAAAAGTGAACCTAGCCTAATTTTATTCACTAATCAAAATTTACATTTGCTTTGGAGGTAAACACGTTGTAAAAAAACACCAAAACTACAGAATATTTCGCATTTTCAAAACGACCTGTTGTAGAACTGTCCATAGATAAATAATATACTTCCAATGCAAGATATACTGTATATCATATTATATAGCATCAGCAGCAGTTTTCAAAATGTATTTAAAGCCAAACTCTAAAGTGGCGTACACACGACCAAGGTTTTCGCTAGAAAGCAGCGAGAACCTCGCTGGAAGCTGCATTCCAGCGAGAACCTCGGCCGTGTGTACGCTCCTGGCTCGCCCCGCCCCTCGGGAATCCCGTCGAGCGAATAGAGAGCACGCTCTCTTTTTGCTCGACGGCCCGCCTGGATGGACGGCCGGCAGAGAACCTCGACGGGCGGAACGATGTGTTCTGCCAGTCGAGGTTCTCTGCCGTGTGTACGCGGCTTAACTCTGTGTTCCCCCTCCCCGCAGAGGATGCCTTTCTTCTTTGAGGTTCCTTCCTAGTGGTATTTTTTTTACATTTTGTAATTCCCTTTTTGATATCTTCTGGTCAGTCACAGAACAAGCTGATTTCCATTCCACCTCAGTCTTCCCCAAATGGTGGGGAGTCCTGGATGATGCAGAGAGTGACACTGATGACATCAGTGTCACTCCTGGCATCAGTTGTTTGACACCACTGTGGTATTGCCTTGCACTCTCAATTTCTTTTAAGTCTTCCAGGTTGAGCTGCACTGGGCATCATTCTACCAAGAAGACTCAGGCTGTGTCCACACTTATGCAAGTTGGATGCAGGTTTTTCCATATCTAATTTGCATAGCAGGAGATTTTGACCGCCTCTCTATGGTGCCGGTTCACACATCTTCACAGTGGCTCAGGTGCAAATTGGACAGGAGCCCTGTGCATCTTTTGGTCGGTTTCAGGTCCGAACTCAGCCCAAAATTCGGGCTGAAATCGGACCAAAAACGGTGAATGGAGATGCACCGGACCCCTGCTATGAGCCGCTGTGTGTTCTAGTATGTACCCAGCCTCAGGATATTCTGTTGCAGAGAAAAGGGACTGTGGGGAAGGGAGCGCTCCAAGTTAAATGTGAGAACAGCAATCACAGATTTTTTTTAACTCCTATAAGTACAATAACCTCTTCACACCTAAGTTGAAACAAATGTTAATGCCTAAGCCCAATTTTGCTTCTTTGGTATATGTGTATGGTTTGTATCTGTAGTACAGCCCAGAAATAATGTGCATGTTGCATTTTTTTTAATCCAACCTAAAACACACTGACACTGATATTAATAAAAAAAAATCACGTGCAAGAAAATACTGACCTGGACCTTTGGCCCTGATCTTGACCCAAACACTAAACTTGGCAATTATTATTATTTTTTTAAATATACAGTTGTGTATTGTTTTTTTTCTCTCTGGAGAGAGAGAGAGAGAGAGAGAGAGAGAGACAGAGATACAATGTATCTCACTCTTCCATTCCAAGAGAGAAAAACACAGGGGAGGGCTTCACAGTGATTTATCACTGTGATGGCCAATCAGAGGTAATCACAGCGATTAGGTGACCCTGAATGGGGAGTTATAGGTCCCAAGCGTTAGCACGGGGCCTGGGGCTCTCAGTGAGACCCCAGTCTCTGTGCTAGGAGCATTCTGTGTGGAGCACTACCAGCACAAAGGGAAATACGCAAATATGTGGCCCCATAGCAAAAAGCCCAGGCCAGTGGGGCCGTATATTTGCGTATGCTCAGTGCCAAGGGGTTAAAAAACATTAACCTAATCACTAAAATCTCATATAAGCTTTAAAGCTGTATTAAAGCCAAAACCAAAAATGTTATATATTGCATTCCAAACATCATATTTGTCTGCATATGGGTTTTTTTCAGACTTTTTTTACAAAGGACGTGGTTGAAGAGAGCCTATAGAAAGCAATACTGCAACAAATGATAAAAAAATATAAAAAAATATGAAAACAAGTTATTTAAAAAATACTTGTTATGACACGGAGTGATTTCGTAAACTAAATGCCATACATCTTCTTTAAGGAGAATGCTAACCTGGCCACTAGATTTTTTCCTTACATCTCTTATTTATCATCACAATTACAGCAAATGTCCTTGTCACTCTAAGCTCTGTCATGTATACCACGTGACAAGTTAGGGGAATTGCATCACGCAGTATTACATTTCTCAAAAAACAATATGAAAATCACAATCTATCACCTACTTATTATTTTAGCTGTTAGATTTTTATTCTACATTCTCCCTTAGCTTTGCAGTGATCTTGCTGTTAACATGGTTCCATTCACAGCCTGCTAGTCCTCTAGGGACCCATTCAGTCAACACGCAATTCTGTATAGCCCCTAGTCTGGCATGTCCTGGGGATTACATGTAAATATATGAAACGATTCAAAGCTAAATTCCGCAGCTTGTCATAGACACCTTTTATGAGTGTTACATTCAACAACTTAGGGGAAAAAAAAGAAAGAAAAAATTTAGTAACATTTTAACTGTCGTGCATAGGGCTAAAAATATATTCACTGTAAACACTAGTGGTTGAACAGCTACAGAAGGCCAGACCACCATGCAAGACTGCAAAAGTAGTATATTTGTGTAGCATACAGACTGGGCTTAATGTTATTTTTTTATAATAAGATTATCACTTACCGTATATATGAGATGCATACACATGTATAGTTTAATATATTAAATATACATAACATATTCAACGACAACAGAGTCATTGAATGAATGGTGTTTCCGTGTTCTATATAATTGTATCTACCTATATATTAAATATATATATATATTTATTTATTTATAATAAAGCCTTTAATTCAATACATATTTAAAGAGTATCTATATACTTTACCTTTTTTAGTACCTCTCTGTTGTGTTGTTTGAGAAATACCCCTCACTTTCATAAGATTTACCCGCAAATCCTGTTGCGTTTTTTGGGCATAGAAAGTGAAGAAAAATTACCTGAACTATACAAAAACAGAAAAAAAAACGACTGGGATTGCCTACATTCAATATTCCAAAAATGTTGATGATAAATGTTTTTAATGTTGAAAACATTAAATCCTGATAAGGTTAGTGCACAATTGAAAGAAGTGTAGTGATCTCCTCTTACCTTCTCACCTCCAAAAGGAAATTAATTAAAGTGAAACATGTTGATGGGGACAAGGGTCATCCTGAAACGTAAAACCCGCAACCGGAAAAATAACTCCAGCTGGTTCAACAACCAACTGGCGTTACTGAAGCAAGAGCGCAGAAGGGCGGAAGCCACCTGGAAAAGAAGCTCTTCAGATGAGAACCTCATCGTCTACAAAGCAACAACAAGAAAATACCACTAAGAAATCTTCAAAGCCAAGCTAATAAAATCGAGGGAATCCGTCAAAGCATTCAGCAAAATAATTCCCCCCTCAACCCTCCCCGTAATTATTTACACAACACCTGCAGTGACTCACCACAACCAGGTAAGTTCACACTGGAACCTATCTCTATCCATGCCACTAAAAATATCATCGGTACTTTGCGTAACAGCACTGCGCCGAATGATATCATCCCAACTAAACTGCTGAAGGAATGCGCCGACATCCTGGCACCTCCTATCACGCAGCTTATCAACCAATCATTCAGGGAAGGCATAGTGCCCTCCCAGTTGAAGGAGGGTATAATTCGACCCATCTTGAAGAGACCCAACCTGGACCCCAAGGACCCACTCCACCGTCGTCCAATAGCAGGCCTAAATGTACTCTCAAAGGTAATGGAAAAAGTAGTGGTACAACAGCTGCAACAGCATCTAGATACCCACGACCTACTTGATCCATTTCAATCGGGATTCCGGCCTGGACACGGGACGGAAACAGCATTGCTCAAAGTATGGGGCGACGCTCTCGAGGCCGCAGACGAAGGAGAGACTTGTCTTCTGGTTCTGTTGGACCTAAGTGCAGCCTTCGACACAGTAGACCACAAGCTTTTATTGACTCGGCTAGCTGAAGTTGCCAGAGTCGCAGAAGGCGATTTATCTTGGTTCTCCTCTTTTTTGGAAAACCGATTGCAAATAGTGAAGTTAGGACCTTTCACTGAGAAACGCACATTATCGTGTGGAGTCCCTCAAGGATCCCCTCTGTCGCCGGTATTATTCAACATCTATCTTCGTCCCCTTTTTGTAATCATCAGCAGCCAAAAACTGCTCTATCACTCATATGCAACTGTATTTGCGCATTTGCAATAAAAAGGATCATCACATAAATCTAGAGACATGCCTCTCTTTGATAGATGACTGGATGACAAAGAATTATCTTAAACTCAACGGAGCGAAAACAGAACTTCTCCTGTTTCACGCCAAGCGTATGAATCAACCTGCAACAACTTGGACCCCCCTGCCCATTCTGGGCAAAATCATCACCCCTAGCGCCAAAGTCAAAAGTCTTGGGGTCATCTTCGACTCCTACATGACAATGGACGCACAAATAGGGTCAGTAGTCAGCGGATCTCACCATCTGCTGCCCCTACTACGCAGACTTACTCCTTTTATTCCCAAGGAAGACATAGCGGTCGTGGTGGGAGCAATTGTGAACTCAAGATTGGACTATGCAAATGCCCTTTACCTCGGACTCCCCAAGTACCAAATCACTCGTCTACAAGTCGTTCAAAATACGGCCCCTAGACTTGTGACTGGGAAAAAACCTTGGGAATCAATCTCACATTCACTGAGAACCCTTCATTGGTTACCAGTAAAAGACAGAATCAATTTTAAAGCACTCTGTCTAACGCATAGATGTATCCATGGGAATGCTCCCCATTATCTATGCGAAAAAATAAAAGCTCATAATCCCAATCGTGTACTGCGATCCACCAATCAAAATCTACTCCAGATACCGAAAGCCAACTACAAGTCCAAAGGAGAAAGGAGATTCGCGGTCCAAGGTCCCAGACTATGGAACGCTTTACCAACCAGCATTCGGTTGGAGGAGAACCACTTAGGCGCCGTACACACGGCCGAGGTTCTCGCTGAAAATCAGCGAGAACCTCGCTGGAATGCACATTCCAGCGAGGACCTCGGCCGTGTGTACGGTCTCAGCGAGCTTCCCGTCGGGAAGCCCGTCGAGCCGAAATAGAGAGCACGCTCTCTATTTCCTCGACGGCCCGCCTGGAAGAATGGCTGGTTGCCATTCCCGACGGGCGGGTCGCCGAATCCGACGGCCGGGAGAGAACCTCGACGGGCGGAACGATGTGTTCTGCCCGTCGAGATTCCCTGCCGTGTGTACGCGGCCATAGCGTTCAGGAGAAAGATCAAGACGATTAAGTTCGCATGTGCTGCGCTATATAAGTTTTCATTCATTCATCCCCACAACTAGGGTTGTCCCGATAACACTTTTTTAGGACCGAGTACAAGTACTGATACTTTTTTTCAAGTACTCGCCGATACCGAATACCGATACTTTTTTTTTAAATGTGTCCCCAAATGCAGCCATGTCCCCCACAAATGCAGCCATGTCCCCGCACATATGCAGCCATGTCCCCCCACATATGCAGCCATGTCCCCCCACATATGCAGCCATGTCCCCCACATATGCAGCCATGTCCCCCACATATGCAGCCATGTCCCCCCACATATGCAGCCATGTCCCCCCACATATGCAGCCATGTCCCCCACATATGCAGCCATGTCCCCCACATATGCAGCCATGTCCCCCCACATATGCAGCCATGTCCCCCATAGATGCAGCCCTGTCCCCCATAGATGCAGCCATGTCCCCCCACATATGCAGCCATGTCCCCCACATATGCAGCCATGTCCCCCCACATATGCAGCCATGTCCCCCACATATGCAGACATGTCCCCCCACATATGCAGCCATGTCCCCCATATATGCAGACATGTCCCCCATATCTGCAGCCATGTCCCCCCATATATGCAGCCATGTCCCCCATATCCCCCATATATGCAGCCATGTCCCCCCCATATATGCAGCCATGTCCCCCCATATCCCTCATATATGCAGCCATGTCCCCCATATATGCAGCCATGTCCCCCATATCCCCCATATATGCAGCCATGCCCCCCATATATGCAGCCATGTCACCCCCATATATGCAGCCATGTCACCCCCATATATGCAGCCATGTCCCCAGGGCCATCTTAGTAGCATCATGGGCCCCTGGGCAAAGTAATGCTATGGGGCCCCTGTAAGCTTGCCCCAATGTACGCACCGTCACCTGTCTAGAAATTCAGCGTGTCATTTGCCATCGTCACCTGTCACAAAATTCAGCGTGTCACTTGCCACCGTCCCATCACCAGATTCAGTGTGTCACTTGCCATTTTCACCAGATTCAGCCTGTCACTTGCCATGTCACCTGTCACCAAATTCAACGTGTCATTTGCCACTTGTCATTTGTCACCAGATTCAGCCTGTCACCTGCCACCAAATTCAGCGTGTAACTTGCCACTCATCACCAGATTCAGCGTGTCATTTGCCATTGTCACCTGTCATCAGATTCAGCCTGTCACTTGCCATCGTCACCTGTCAAATTCAGCATGTCACTTGCCACCCGTGCCCTGTTACCAGATTCAGCGTGTCACTTGCCACCTGTCACCAGATTCAGCCTGTCACTTGCCATTGTCACCTGTAACCAAATTTAGTGTGTCACTTGCCACCCGTCCTCTGTCACCAGATTGAGCGTGTCACTTGCCACCTGTCCCCTGTCACCAGATTCAGCGTGGCACGGGACTGGGTGACAGCAGAGGACGTGCCCTCTTGCATTGAATCGTGTAAGGGAAAGATCTGCAAAAATCTGGATTGGGTGTCATTGGTCGATTACTTAGGGAGCAGATCTGGCCTGTTTCATGACCTCTTCTTTCACAGAATTGAAATGGGGCTTGGCAAGAACATCTCTGGGTTTTCCATCTTTTCTAGAAGGTCCCAGAGCTCTGTGGGCTCTATCCAGTTCTAGACAGTGCTGGGGGATATTAGGTAGCATGGTTCTGATAATTTCCTGGACTGCTAATAGTATATCCAGAACAGTTTCAGGTAGTCCTCTCATCCTGATGTGGTACCTGCAGGACCTGTTCTCCAGGTCATCAATTCTAGAAATAGCAAAGTCTAGTTGTTCCTGGACTGTGTATATATGTTTCGCATTTTGATTCGATGCAACCACTGTTTCTTCCAATTTTTTCTATTGTGTTAATTCTTGCTCCCAGGTTTTGAAAGTCAGCTTGCTGGTCCCCAGTTATTTTTAGTCATCTTCAGAGCTCCACGTGCACTCCATACGTACTTTTTTTTTTTAAATTTTACATTTCTTTAGTTGCTTCCTGGTGTCTGCCCTAAGCCAAAATGATGTCATACATCCTAGGAGCCTTCATGGGAAAAAAAAATTCCATCATCTGGAGGGATGCCTGACGTAAGAGCAAATGGAGTCTAGTAAGTAAATGCTACATTAACAACTTGCCGACCAGCCGCTGTAGTTGTACTGCAGCAGGTTGGCACGGCTGCGTGAATTACCATCATTGTACGTTGGCCGCTTTAAGAAGCTATAGGCATGGCGCAATGTGGGAGCCAATGCGTATGGCCGGTGGTGAAACAGACAGATCCTCGTTCTCACATGGGAATAGAGAGAGAGATCTGCTGTTCCTAGTGATCAGTGATCTTGCTCATCCTCCAGTCAGTACACTGCCCCCACAGTTAGAAACACCTCCCTAGGGAACACTTAACCCCTTGATCACCCCCTAGTGTTAACCCCTTCCCCACCAGTGACATTTATACAGTAATCAGTGGCTATTTTTAGCACTGATCGCTGTATATATGTCAATGGTCCCAAAAAAGTATCAAAAGTGTCCGATCTGTCCACTGCAATGTCGCAGACCTGCAAAAAATTGCAGATCTTTTTTGAGTTAAGCACCACTCTACAAGGATCTCAGGATGGTCTGTGTCCCGTCTTTTCTTAAAATTTCTATACAGAAGACTTAAAGTATGACTTTGAGACCTTGGTATAACCTCTGGGGGTTACCCCTTAAAGTGGTAGTAAACTTCCATGGATGATTTTTACCTATAGTTAAGCTCAGAGCTTTTTTTCTCAGAAAAAAGGTGCAGGAACTCAACCACGACCCCGTTCAGATTTCACAAACAGAAGGAGGGTCTTAAAGGGGCATTACATACCAGGATTGCATTACATACAGAATGCAGAGTTCAGGTGGTTACACACAGAGTGCAGAGCTGTCACTTGTAAACACAGAAACCAGACTTCTGTGTTTACAAGTGATTGTGGTGAGCGGGCACCAAAGGGGCTGAGCCAGAGGTGGTGAAACCGAGTTCCCCCAAGTTCCCCCTGAAAAAAAACCCTGGGTAAGCTTGCATTCTAGCACATTTGTCCTGATTATGTCCACTGGCTTCTGCTCAAAAAAAAAATACCAACAACAACATTGGGATATCTGATGTGTCGTCTCTGGGATTTGCTGTAACCTGGTGTGTACCCCTGGATTTCCCTGCCTGAGGTCTTATCAATGATTCCTGGCTTTGAGACATCTGATCCTCCTAAGTGTATCATATTTACAAGCTTGATTAACCTAGTGGGTATATGCCCTTCTGGGTTCAATCCATCCGGTAAGCCCCCTATCATTAGTGGTGGTGGATCTTCTGTCTAGCAATCACCGTTGGATTTTGTTTGTTTACCCAGTCACTGGATTTTTCATATATGAACTTTATTATATGAACAGTTTCTATTCATTCCTATCTTTCTGGCTCCGTCCAGATTTCTGTCACTAGCATCCATTCACTGGAAGTCTATGGACTATTAATATTATCCATTCACATATGGTGTTATTTATGACTTTTGTTTATTTTATATATTTATGAATTTTTTCACAAGAAATTCAATCATTTGCAGTGCTACACTTTTCTCCACAATACCTGTTTAGCAAATTTATCTCACTTGCTGTGTTAGCTGCTTCACTTACATTCCATTAGATAGCGCGGTATTTTTTTCTTCTGTATTTTGAACTTTGATGGGGCCCCCCAGTGGCATGGTCTTTGGTCAGTCCTCCCCTGGGAGTGCATACTCATACCGCTCCGCTGCAGCTCTGCAAATATAAACCTGTGTATTGCCAGCCGGCAGCTGTATACTGTACATCAAGACGCCCCTACATTAAAGTGATACTATGGGCTTGCTTTTTTTTAAGTAGAAAACATGTCATACTTACCTTCACTGTGCAGCTCATTTTGCATAGCGGGGGCCCCAAATGTAATTTTCTGGGTTCCCCCGGCTCCTCCCAGCTTCAGAAAACCCCCTCTGGGAAGCACTCTCCAAAGGGGGTTACCTAGCAAACGTGCTCCCGTGTCCTGCATTTGGCGTCCATAGTCGCCCCCAGCGCCCACGTCATTGGATTTGATTGACAGCAGTGGAAGCCAATGGCTTTGCTGCTCTCAATCTATCCAATGAAGAGCCGAGAACCTCAGGAAAACACCATGCATGTTCTCGACGCAGGACTTTCCAGGGCTCAGGTAAGTAAAACAGGGGGCTGGGGGGCCGGAAACTGTCAGATGTTTTTTCACATTAAGGTATAGAATGCATTAAGGTAAAAAAACATGAGGGTTTACAACACCTTTAATGCACCCTATTTACCCAACATCAGAGCGACCCAGGGGGCGATTATCACCCTGCACAATCTGCCCCTGGTAGTTCTCACAGATAGTTAGGGTAAAGGGAACAGTTTTATAGTTAGCATAGGTATAAAATTGGAATTCTACTTTAAACCCCCTCTCCCCCCTGCATTAGTGGTCATGGCAGTAAAAGATAACCCCTGTTGGGCCTCTGCTTTCAAAAAAAATATATAAATAATTGGGGGTTAAAAGTGATTATTATGTAAGTTTAAAAACTGCCCAAAGGGAAAGTGGTTAATCATTCAATGCTTTACATTAAAGCTAGAACCTAATTTTTTGTTTTAGATTGAGTGGAGAAATATTAGACCATCTCAAAAACACAAAAACAAAATTGAAACAAAAAAGGGAACTGCTGAGCAGACCGTTCTGCATGCGCAGTAGGGTTCCCAGCGTGAAGCCGGAAGCCTTCACTGCCAGGTTCCCCTACTCGCAATGGAAACTTTAGCTGCAGTGCCAACATCGCTGGACTCCAGGACAGGTAAGTGTCCAATTATTACAAGTCGGCAGCTGCTGGCTTTTAACTTTTGCAGGGTTGGGCAGACCTCTGCTTTAGGGACTTGTTCTTTTTTTTTTTTTTTAAGGTGTATTTTTGTGCGTGAACTCGAGAGAGAGGAGCCGGACTGCAGGAGTTGGGAGTAGGCAGACCCTCCCCCCGGAGGCAATCGCCATCCTTCTCCATGCTCCTGGTGGCAATGGCGGGTGTGAGGGGGGCCTCCCACTCACCCTGCCCTACCTGCTCCTCTTGGGAGCCCAACTGGGGCCCAATGGGGCAGAGGGACTCCCCCTATGAGGGAGTGAGGGGGCCTAGCCCACCCAGCCAGCCTCGTAGGTCCTTCACCTCTCTTTATTTTAGGAGACCGCATGGCCAAAGTGCGTGTGTGTTAAACCAATTTCGTGTGCGTGCAAGTGTGGTGGTTTTTGTGGGGGGGGGGGGGTGTACTAAGCACAAGCGTACCTTGCATAGCACACCCACCGGGAGCCAGGCTGAGACCACCAAACTCAATTCACATGTAGCCGAGACCGGGATCCGAACCCTTGGCTGCAGAGGTGAACGGCTTGTCAGCGCAGTGCCAATCACCTTGAGCCACCACAGCTCTTGCGGGACTTGTTCATGTGTATTTTGCTCTTTTGGGTGTAGTCAGCATTTAGACCACTTCAGAAAGCATTTGGCAGGCAGCAAAGATGCATATCGCCTCCTCACCATCTGATTTAACGGGGCACTAGCGCACCCCAACGGCGTGCTTCGGCGTGCTCACAGGGTTGTGGTGCACTTGCAGAACAGTGCCATTCACTTGAGTGGGTCTTGTTTAATGGGAGTATAATTTCTGCCATGGCTGTAAAGCATAGCATCCCAACCATGGCATGTGTACATCCCTATTCACTGCCTCTGTTGGTAAAGGACGTAGCAGTTGATGGGTGGTAAAACACCATGTAGGCGGAGTGTGTGCTGTGCAGGGGTTTCATTTGGGGGGGGGGTGGCACACCTTTGCCTGTGTGTATAGAGATCCTTACACTGGCTCTGGCTGTGATAGCCTGTAATTGCCTATCACAGTGATCACTTGCACTGTCTTTCCCTCTTAATGGAGAAAAAGATACAATGAATATACATTGTTCAAAAGTACATTGTATCCTTTTCTTCTAGTCAAAGTTCACACTGGGGAGACCTGTCAGATGAATTATCCACCTGACAATTCGCCCTCCATTCAGTGCAATGGAACCACTCTAATGCCTCGTACACATGACCGGTTTTCCCAGCAGGAAAACTGCCATGAGTGCTTTTAGCTTGGAACCCCAGCCATGTGTATGCTCCATCGCTGTTTTCCTGACAAGAAACCTGCGGGGGAAAAAAGAGAGAACATGTTTTCCGGTCATGTGTATGCTTTTTCGAGGGGGAAAAAAACGTGCATGCTCAGAATCAAGTATGAGATGGGAGTGCTCGTTTTGGTAAAACTAGCATTCTTAATGGAGATAGCACATTTGTCACGCTGTAACTGACTGAAAAGCATGGAGACCGAAAAGCGCGAATCGTCTCTCACTAAACTTTTACTAACATGAGGATCAGCAAAAGGGTGGCGCCGTTTGAATGGAACCTCCCCTTTATAGTCCCGTCGTATATGGTGTAGGTCACCGTGCTTTGGAAGAGTGGTATTTGGCCTCAACGTGTGTATGCAAGGCAGGCTTGAGAGGAATCCTGTCGGGACAAACGTCGTCTTTTTTCCTGCCGAGAAAAACAGTTGTGTGTACGAGGCATAATGGGAGCGTTTCAAGTCGCTCCGACTTAGAAAAAGGTTCCTGTACTACTTGGGGGCCACTTCAGAGCAGCTTGCATTGACTTCTATTATAAAAGTAGTTTACAAGCCACGCTGAAGTCGCACTGTGCGGTGCAGATTTAGAATCAGAGGACTTCGAAGCAGGGTCGGACTGGCCTACCGGGATACCGGGAAAATTCCCGGTAGGCCGCCGCCTGTCAGTCAAAAATCAATCAACCAGGCCGCAGACGCAGCCGCCATTGCGGCCACGGCGGCCGCACTTTGCAATTATGCATAGCATGGTGGACGCCTGTCTGCCCTATGCCTCCAGCTCCAGTCAGTGTGTGTCATAATGTGTACTGTGTCTGTCGCGCTGCGGTAAAAATCAGCGGTGGGCCGGCCGCCGGCGGGTTGCAGCCGCCATGCTCGCCGCTGCAATGCCAAGGTGCCTTCCCGCGACTCACTCAGGAGAGAATGAGATCATGCACGAGTCTGAGGGAGGGGAGGAGCCGAGCAGGAGAACACAGAAGAATGTGACTGGCGTCATCCCATCGTCCCGTGCGGTGAGCGCCAGTACCGCCCATTTTCTCCTGCAGGGTGATGAGAAAGGCCGCAGAGCGGCAGAGGAGTTAGTTCACAGCGCCGCCCGGGCCCTGGCCACCCTTGGAGCATGTGCCTGCGTCACGGTCACAATCAAAGACATGATTGGCAGCAGTGGCAAGGGAGCCAGCCAGCCAAGGTGACAATCGGTCATTCGGTCAAGCGGCTCAAGCCAGGTCGGTGAACTAGAGAATTATGAAATCCTAGGCTAGTAGGCCTGCATATGTTCTAATCTCTCTCTCAGTGACTCTCGCCATATCACATAACGGTTCACCCCCCGGCCCCCCCCCCCCCTCCTCTCTCTGTCAGTCCCCTACCTTTTTGCTGCCCCTGTTGTAAACTGTATAATAATCTCAGAGAGAAGGAGAGGGGGGAGTGCACCGTGCAATGGTGTGAGAGAGAGAGATTATACAGATTACAATTTGCAGGGGCAGAAAAGGTAGGTGACAGAGGGGGGTAGGGGATTGACCAATGACCATGCAATGGTGAGAGAGATTATACAGTCCAGACCATGGAATGGAGAGAGAGAGAGAGAGAGAGAGAGAGAGAGAAATTTGCAGGGGCAGCAAAGGTGACAGAGAAAGGGGAGGGGGGTGCCCGGGTGCATCATGCTGCTGCCCCTGCAAATCTCTCTCTCTCTCTCTCTCTCTCTCTCTCCATTCCATGGTCAAACCCCCCACCCCCCTGCACCTACCTTTTAAATGCCCAAAAAAAAGTGTAATTAAAAAAAAACAGTCTCCCCCCCACCATTGCAGCCCCCCTCTCTCCCCCACTATTGCAGTCCCTCTCTCCCCCACCATTGCAGCCCCCCTCTCTCACCCACCATTGCAGCCCCCCCCTCTCTCCCCAACGCTGCAGCCCCCCTCTCTCTCCCTCCCACCATTGCAGCCCCTCTCTCTCTCTCCCACCATTGCAGCCCCCCTCTCTCTCTCTCCCACCATTGCAGCCCCTCTTTCTCTCTCTCCGCCATTGCAGCCCCTCTCTCTCTCCCACTATTGCAGCCCCCCTCTCTCTCTCTGTTGCAGCTCCTCTCTCTCTCTCACTATTGCAGCCCCTCTCTCCCTCCAACCATTTCAGCCCCCCTCTCTCTCTATTGCAGCCCCCTCTCTCTCTATTGCAGCCCCTCTCTCTCTCTATTGCAGCCCCTCTCTCTCTATAGCAGCCCCTCTCTCTCTATTGGAGCCCCCTTTCTCTCTATTGCAGCCCCTCTCTCTCTCTATTGCAGCCCCTCTCTCTCACTATTGCAGCCCCTCTCTCTCACTATTGCAGCCCCTTTTTCTCTCTCTCACTCTCACCACTGCAGCCCCTCTATCTCTCATCATTGCAGCCCCTTTCTCTCTCTCTCTCTCTCTCTCTCTCTCTCTCTCTCACCATTGCAGCCCCTCTTTCTCACCATTACTATAATACTTATGTATTATAATAAAATAATATACTGTAAATAATAATAAAATGTAAATGTATTTATTATAATAAATGAAAATGTTTTTCAGGTAAAAAAAATGTGCATTTATATATTTTTTGCCTGTTCTCTCTGCATTGATCTCTTGTATCATGTTTGCAGTCTCTGACCATCTCTTGTTTCATGTCTGCAGTCTCTGACCATCTCTTGTTTCATGTCTGCAGCCTCTGACCATCTCTTGTATCGTGTCTGCAGTCTCTGACCATCTCTTGTATCATGTCTGCAGTCTCTGACCATCTCTTGTATCATGTCTGCAGTCTCTGACCATCTCTTGTATCATGTCTGCAGTCTCTGACCATCTCTTGTATCATGTCCGCAGTCTCTGACCATCTCTTGTATCATGTGAAGTCTGCAGTCTCTGAGGGAGTTTGGAGAGGAGTCAAGAGTGGGAGTGTCATTGGGATGGGGACCATGGGAGAAGTCAGAGAAACCAGAGCCACCAAGCTGGAGTCGATTGACTGATCCCTGCA
The DNA here is from genome assembly GCA_029574335.1 of Rana kukunoris. Lineage (NCBI taxonomy): Eukaryota > Metazoa > Chordata > Amphibia > Anura > Ranidae > Rana > Rana kukunoris. The sequence continues at coordinate 492,839,721 of CM056049.1, read as the reverse complement.
AGGTGCACCTAAAAGGAGGTCAGTGACAGCACCGCAAGGCCAGCCTAAGTGGGGGGGGGAGTCACTGAAGTAAGGGGGAGTGAATACAATAATGTAAAGGGACACTGACATAAAGGTTTCCCCCCTTATATCAGTAACCCACCCCTTACCTTAGGCTGCTTTCACATTGAGACGTTGGGGGCGTCGGCGGTAAAGCGCTGCAATTTTTAGCGGTGCTTTACTGACTTTTTTGCAGTGCTTTTCGGCCGCCAGTGGGGCACATTTAACCCCCGCTAGTGGCCGAAAAAGGTTAAAACGGTTAAAATCGCCCCCAAAAAGCACTGATGCTGATTTCAATGCCCCCCCCCGTGTTCCCAGATTTCCTGGGGTCCCCCTTGATGATTGACCACTTTTAACTGGTATTTGCATATATATATATAAAGCCCTATGTGATCTTTATATCTGTCTTCTGTATATATAATACACTCTTCAAATGTGCATAGTTTTCCCTTTCATGAATAAGAAAATAATGACTTTATGCTATGGGGCTGGTATGACATTTTTTCCAGGGCTGGTTTTTATTCCCAGTCCGGCCCTGCTTCGAAGCCTCCCCAGTGCAAACCGGCACTAAGGGTCCATGCACACTGGGCTAAAAATACGCCACTTCCATTGGCAGAAAATAACACTCATATACAGCCTTTTGTACATGGCACGTTTTTTTCTTGAAGAAAACTCCTCTCAGAAATGTATTGGCCCTGAAAAGTGGGAAAAAAAAGTGTGTAAAAATTCCAAAAATTATGAATGAAAAGATAAAATTGCTAGACAGGGCTTGATCGAGGTTAGTGTCGTGGTCAGGGTCAAAGGTTTAAAATCAATGGCCAGGATTCAGAAACGCTTTATGCCGTCGTAAGTAAAAATGTGCGAGATACTCCAAAAAACATGGCTTCAGCCGTCCGACGTAACTTGCCTACGTCGGCATATCGTGGGCGAATAGTTACGCTGGACGCATTCAGCGTTCCCATTTTAAATATGCAAATGAGTAATATATGCTGATTCACGAACGTAGATGCGCCCGGCCGCTTCATATATGAGATTTGCGTAAGGCTTACGTCCGGCGTAAAGTTACCCCTCATATAGAAGGCACAGCTAATGCAAAGGTATGGGCCAGGGAATGACGCCGTTGAATTTTACGTTGCGTACGCCGTTTACGTAGTACTACGTGAATAGGGCTGTGCGTAGGTTACGTTCACGTCGTAGGCTTTGCGCCGACGTATCTTAGTGAGTATATGCGACGTGATTCTGAACATGCGCGCATGCCCAGTTCGACCGGCCATTCATTTGCATGGGGTCACGCTTAATTTAAATTTATGACGCCCACCTCCTTCCTACTTTGAATTAGGCGGGCTTACGCCGGCCAATTTACGCTACGACGCCGCAACTTAAGGAGCAAGTGCTTTGTGAATACAGCACTTGCCTGTCTAAGTTGCGGTGGCGTAGCGTAAAGAAAATACGCTACACCCGCACAAAGATACACCAATGTATCTAAATCGTGGCCCTTGTGTTTTAGGTAGAATTTAAAAAAGCAAAATATGCATTAGGGTCCTTTCACACGGAGCGGACCTTTTTTCATCCGCTCCGTGTGTGTCCGTCGGCTCAGCAGGGATCGTCCGTAAATCCCCGCTGAGCTGTCGGCGGACAGGGCGGTCCACGCACACTGTGCAGAGACCGCCCTGTCTTTCCTCCGCTGTCCCCTATGGGGAATCGGATGAATACGGACCGTCTGTCCGTATTTATACGATCCGATCCGCCAGACGGAAGAAAAATAGGGTTTTCTTCCGTCCGAAAAAGCGAATCTTTGCGGACGCTAGCGGATGCATCATCCCCTAACGGACGCGATCCCATAGGGATGCATTACAAGTCCGTAAATGGACTTGTAAAAAATGGACGGACAGTCCGTGCGTGTGAAAGGACCCTTATTGTTTCTGGACCCTCCTACAGGTACAAATACCAACTCAAATAAATAGAACTGGTATTGTTGCAAATGCCAGGGTAGGAGCATTTATTTCAGTTTTTTTTATTTGGTTGCAGGTCACAGGCAGTACAAGATGGACAGAGGGCCGCTGGCAGCAGTGTTATTTGTGGCATCAAATTTCCATTTAGTTTTTGTCATAGTCTTTTGGCAAAAAATGTAATTTTTTAGTTTTAGTCGTATTTTAGTCATTTGAATTATTTTAGTTTTAGACCCCCTTGAGGCAGATTTCAGGCATTTTAGCACTAGAAATAGCGCTCATGAAGAGCCTGAATACTGCCTCCCATGCCGCATGAATGTGAAAGCCTCACACTGGGGCCCTGCGTTTGCGGGACGTTAGAAAAAGTATTTGGGGTGGTTTGGAGCGCTGTGTAAACCGCTCCCCCACCACCCCTTCCCATTGCAATGAATGGGCAGCACTTCTGAAGCACCTGAAAGTGATTTGGAAGCCCCGCGACACGGGCATTTTTACCCCTTCAGCGGCCGCTAGCAGGGGTAAAGAGCGCCTGCTAGCGGCCGAAATGTCTGCTCAAACAGCAGTAAATCGCTGCTAAAACAAGTTAATAATAGTTATTAGTTATGCTATTAAGGTTTGAACATGCACTACAGACACAGTTATTTAGCCTTTGTGATATACAGTACAAACAAAAATATTGCTTTTGACAAACAAAAGAGCAACTTTTAAATACAAAAAAATCCCAAAAACTGTCAAGTCTGTTGGCTGTAATGCTAATGTACATATTACCTGAATATATTACCAACATTGAATATTAAGAAAAAAAATTAAGAAAAACCTTTATTTATTTTTTCTTTCTTCAGTTTAGTAGATTCCCCCTACGTATTCTAATTTTGTAGTGCAGTGTTCATTTTGACGTCAAATTTCGATTTTGTTTTAGTCATATTTTAGTCATCTAAATTGTTTTAGTCTTAGTCGTATTTTAGTCATCCGAATAGTTTTAGTCGTATTTTAGTTTACTTTGTGTCTCTCTTGTGCTGCTTGTGTGTGATACTCAGAGAGCTGCATGTACAATTGTAGTACACAGCGCCGGCCCAGCACAAATGTAAATGAGGTTTCTATAGGACTGCTTTAAGACTCCATAGGTCCTGCTATAGGACTGTTATGGGACTCCATATGTCTTGCAATAGGACTCCATAGGTCCTATAGGTTCTATAAGACGGTTATAGGACTCCATAGTTCCTGCTATAGGGCTGCTACAAGGCTCCATAGGTCCTGCTATAGGTCTCCATAGGTCCTGCTAAAGGACTGCTATAGGACTTCATAGGTCTTGCTATACGACTGCTATAGGTTTCTATAGACCCTGCTACATGACTGTTATAGGACTCCATCGTTCCTGCTATAGGACTGCTACAAGGCTAAATAGGTCCTGCTATAGGTCTCCATAGGTTCTACTATAGGACTCCATAGGTCCTGCTAGAGGACTGCTATAAGACTCCATAGGTCCTGCTATAGGACTGCTATAGGTCTCCATAGGCCCTACTATAGGACCACTATAAGTCTCCATATGTCCTGCTATAGGACTATTATAGGATTCCATAGTTCCTGCTATAGGACTGCTACAAGACTCAAAACATCCTGCTATAGGACTCCATAGGTCCTGCTATAGGACTGCTATAGGTCATCATAGGCCCTGCTCTATGACTGCTATAGGTCTCCATAGGTCCTGCTATAGAACTCCATAGGTTCTTCTACAGGACTGCTATAGGACTCCGTAGGTCCTGCTATAGGTCTCCATAGGTCCTGCTATAAGACGGATACAGGACTCCATCGGTCCTGCTACAGGACTGCTATAGGACTCCATAGGTCCTGCTATAGGTCTCCATAGATCCTGCTACAGGACTGCTATATAACTCCATAGGTCATGCTATAGGAATGTTATTAGACTCCATACGTCCTGCTATAGGACCGCTATAGGTCTTCAGAGGTCCTGCTATAGGTCTCCATAGGTCCTGCTATAGTACTGCTACAGGACTTCATAGGTCCTGCTATAGGACATCATAGGTCCTGCTATATGACTGCTATAGGTCTCTATAGGTCCCACTATATGACTGCTATAGGTCCTGCTATAAGACTCCATATGTCCTGCTGTAGGACTGCTATAGGACTCCATAGGTCCTGCTATAGGTCTTCATATGTCCTGCTATATGTCTCCATAGGCCCTGCTATAGTACACTATAGGTCCTGCTATATGTCTCCATAGGTCCTGCTATAGGTCTCGATAGATCCTGCTATAGGACTCCATCGGTCCTGCTATAGGTCTCCATAGGTCCTGCTATATGACTCCATAGGTCCTGCTACAGGACTGTTATAGGACTCCTTAGATCCTGCTATAGGATTGTTATAGGACACCATAGATCCTGCTATAGGTCTCCATGGGTCCTGCAATAGGACTGCTATAGGTCTCCATAGGTCCTGCTATAGGTTTCCATAGGTCCTGCTATAGGTCTCCATAGGTCCTGCTAAAGGACTGTTAAAGGACTCCTTAGATCCTGCTATAGGACTGTTATAAGACTCCTTAGATCAGGGGTGTCCAAACTTTTTTTTAAAGAGGGCCAGATTTGATTAAGTGAATACGCGCAAGGGCCGACTATTTTGCCTGACATTCTTTGAACCATTAAGATTTGGTCTAAGTTTTTTCGGCTGAGCACTAATACATGGCCCAACAAGAATTCTCTTGCCTTTGTGGCTGTGTGTGGTGAATAGATGAGCTCGGGTGTGTTATTTGGATTCACTGTATATATTTCTTTTGTGGCCCCAACGAATCCCAGAGCGCTGTTTCGGACTAAGGATGAGCTTGGGCGTGTTATTTGGATATACCGTATTTATCGGCATATAACACGCACATGCTTACCATTGCCATGAATGCAGCCTCACCATTGCCATGAATGCAGCCTTACTATTGCAACCAATGCAGCCTTACCATTGCAACCAATGCAGCCTCACATGTTCCATAAATGTAGCCTTACCATTGCCATCAGTGCAGCCTGAACGATGCCTATCTGCAGCCTCGGAGGGCAGAAGGATGGGGTGGGACGAGTGCCGACAGATTACAAACAGGAGAATTCTTTGTTTACTCTGTAGCGTCTTTAATACAAAGTCCCGCCTCCTATGATAGAGAGAACAGTTGTCCAATGGCATCCCAGGAGATAGGACTTCCAATAGAGACGCTGCTGAGTAAACAGGAGATTCTCTTCATGTAATCTGACGGCACTCGTCTTGCCCCCTCCAAGACAGCGCCAATAAATACAGTATATGTCTATCACAAACAATATATATATCCAAATCCCCAGGGGGCCATATTAAATCAACAGGGGGCCGCATTTGGCCCCCGGGCCGGACTTTGGACATGCCTGCCTTAGATTGTTATAGGACGCCAAAGATCCTGCTGTAGGCCTCCATATGTCCTGCTAGAGGACTGCTATAGGTCTCCATATGCCCTACTATAGGACTGATATAGGTCTCCATAGGTCCTACTTCAGGACTATTATAGGACTCCATAGTTCCTGCTATAGGACTGCTACAAGACTCAATACATTCTGCTATAGGACTCCATAGGTCCTGATATAGCACTTCATATGTCGTGCTATAGGACACCATAGGTCCTTCTATATGACTGCTATAAGTCTCTATAGGTCCTGATATAGGACTTCATAGGTCCTGCTATAAGACTCCATATGTCCTGCTGTAGGACTTCTATAGGCACTGATATATGACTCCATAGGTCCTGCTATAGGTCCCCATGGGTCCTGTTATAGGTCTTGATAGATCCTGCTATAGGACTCCATAGGTCCTGCTATAGGACTCCATAGGTCCTGCTACAGAACTGTTATAGGACTCCATAGACCCTGCTATAGGATTGTTTTAGGACACCAAAGGTCCTGCTATAGGTCTCCATAGGTCCTGCTATAGGTCTCCATAGGTCCTGCTATAGGACTCCATAGGTCCTGCTAAAGGACTGTTATATGACGCCCTAGATCCTGCTATAGGACTGTTATAAGACTCCTTAGATCCTGCCATATGACTGTTACAGGACACCATAGGTCCTGTTATAGGTCTCCATGGGTCCTGCTATAGGTCTCCATAGGTCCTGCTATAGGACTCCATAGGTCCTGCTAAAGGACTGTTATATGACACCCTAGATCCTGCTATAGGACTGTTATAAGACTCCTTAGATCCTGCCATAGGATTGTTTTAGGACACCAAAGGTCCTGCTATAGGTCTCCATGGGTCCTGCTATAGGACTCCATAGGTCCTGCTAAAGGACTGTTATATGACGCCCTAGATCCTGCTATAGGACTGTTATAAGACTCCTTAGATCCTGCCATAGGATTGTTACAGGACACCATAGGTCCTGTTATAGGTCTCCATGGGTCCTGCTATAGGACTCCATAGGTCCTGCTATAGGACTTTATAAGTCCAGGAGGAACATAAAGTATGAAGAGTGCTCAGTTTGCCTTTCAAAAGTGAATGTACAGTATTTTTTTTAAACCAGCAAATATATGTAAATGATTATGATATACATGTCATATTGTCAGAAGAGACAATGTTCCTGCTATAGAGAGAGTGTGCTGAGGGGGCCATTCCAACTGTGCCATGGGAACCCCCTGATTTCAGGAGCTCTGTATACAGTGTGTGATAACAGCTAGCTAACATTACACAATACAAGCAAAGGGTCTAAGAACATTGGCTAAGAAGTGTCTTGCATGCTGTACTGGGCGATAAGAGACCCCCCCTTCTCCTCACACAAGGTAGAAGTTACATGAGCCCAGAGAGCTGTGTGCGGGAGCCGCTGTGCTGTACACGGCTGTGTGTGAGGAGAGGACAGGAGAGGAGGAAGACAGATCCTCAATCACTAGTGGGAGCTGTAGAGGAAAGAGTCAGACACGGAGACACAGCACAGGCTGGAGGACGGACAGAGGCTGGCTGGAGGTGCACGGCACGAACCTATAACTTGCTGCTTCTACAGGTAAGTGCACACTTGGATCATGGAATGTGCACATCAGTCCTATAGTATGAGTCTGTGACCGGCGGCAACTCAGTCTGTAGTTTGAGTAGGCAACCGGTACCTACGCTCTATATTATAATTGTGTGACCCCTCAGTCCAGTAGCATGAGTCTGAGACCAGTACCTCCGTTCTATAGTATTATACTGTGATTAGAACCTCAGCCCTATAGTATTGTTCTGTGCCTAGAACCTCAGAACTATAGTATTATTCTGTGACCAGTACCTCGGCCCTATAGTATTATTCTGTGACCAGAACCTCAGTCCTATAGTATTATTCTGTGACCAGTACCTCGGCCCTATAGTATTATTCTGTGACCAGAACCTCAGTCCTATAGTATTATTCTGTGACCAGTACCTCGGCGGTATAGTATTATTCTGTGACTGATACCTCCGCTCTAAAGTATTATTCTTTGACCAGAACCTCAATCCTATAGTATTATACTGTGACCAGAACCTCAGTCCTAAATTATTATTCTGTGACCAGAACCTCAGTCCTATATTATTATTCTGTGACCAGAACCTCAGTCCTATATTATTATTCTGTGACCAGAACCTCAGTCCTATAGTATTATTCTGTGACCAGTACCTCGGCGGTATAGTATTATTCTGTGACTGATATCTCCGCTCTAAAGTATTATTCTTTGACCAGAACCTCAATCCTATAGTATTATACTGTGACCAGAACCTCAGTCCTAAATTATTATTCTGTGACCAGAACCTCAGTCCTATATTATTATTCTGTGACCAGAACCTCAGTCCTATAGTATTATTCTGTGACCAGTACCTCGGCGGTATAGTATTATTCTGTGACTGATATCTCCGCTCTAAAGTATTATTCTTTGACCAGAACCTCAATCCTATAGTATTATTCTGTGACCAGTACCTCAGTTCTATAGTATTATTCTGTGACTAGAACCTCAGCCCTATAGTATTATTCTGTGACCAGAACCTCAACCCTACAGTATTATTCTGTGACCAGAACCTGTTCTATTGTATTGTTCTGTGACCACAACCTCCGTTTTATAGTATTATTCTGTGACCAGTACCTCAGTCCTATAGTATTATTCTGTGACCAGTACCTCAGTTCTATGGTATTATTCTTTGACCAGTACTTTGGTCTTATAGTATTATTCTGTGACCAGTACCTCGGTCTTGTAGTATTATTCTGTGACTAGTACCTCGGTTTTGTAGTATTATTGTGTGACCTGTACCTCGGTCTTGTTGTAGTATACTGTTACCATTACCTTGGTCTTGTAGTATTATTCTTTGACCAGTACCTCCGTCTTGTAGTATTATTCTGTGACCAGTACCTTGGTCTTGTAGTATTATTCTTTGACCAGTACCTCAGTCTTGTAGTATTATTCTGTGACCATTACCTCAGTCTGGTAGTATTATTCTGTGACCAGTACCTCAGTCTTGTAGTATTATTCTGTGACCAGTACCTCAGTCTGGTAGTATTATTCTGTGACCAGTACCTCGTTCTTGTAGTATTATTCTGTGACCAGTACATTGGTTTTGTAGTATTAATCTGTGACCAGTACCTCGGTCTTGTAGTGTTATTCTGTGACCAGTAACTTTGTCTTATGGTATTCTGTGAGCAGCACCTCAGTTCTATAGTATTATTCTGTGACCAGTACCTCGGTCTTATAGTATTATTCTGTGACCAGAACCTTAGTCCTATAGTATTATTCTGTGACCAGAACCTCAGTTCTATAGTATTATTCTGTGACAAGTACCTTGGTCTGGTAGTATTATTCTGTGATTAGTACCTCGGTCTTGTAGTATTATTCTGTGACGAGTACCTCGGTCTTGAAGTATTATTCTGTGACCAGTACCTCGGTCTTGTAGTATTATTCTGTTACCAGAACCTCGGTCTTGTAGTATTATTCTGTGACTAGTATCTCGATCTTATAGTATTATTCTGTGAGCAGTACCTCGGTCTTGTAGTATTATTCTGTGACCAGTACCTTGGTCTTATGGTATTATTCTGTGACCAGTACCTTGGTCTTATAGTATTATTCTGTGACCAGTACCTCAGTCTTGTAGTATTATACTGTGACCAGTACCTCAGTCTTGTAGTATTATTCTGTGACCAGTACCTCTGTCTTGTAGTATTATTCTGTGACCAGTACCTCGGTCTTGTAGTATTATTCTGTAACCAGTACCTCGGTCTTGTAGTATTATTCTGTTACCAGTACCTCGGTCTTGTAGTATTATTCTGTGACCAGTACCTCGGTCTTGTAGTATTATTCTGTTACCAGTACCTCGGTCTTGTAGTATTATTATGTGACCAGTACCTCAGTATTGTAGTATTATTCTGTGACCAGTACCTCAGTCTTGTAGTATTATTCTGTTATCAGTACCTTGGTCTTGTAGCATTATTCTGTGACCAGTACCTCAGTCTTGTAGTATTATTCTGTTACCAGTACCTCGGTCTTGTAGTATTATTCTGTTACCAGTACCTCGGTCTTGTAGTATTATTATGTGACCAGTACCTCAGTCTTGTAGTATTATTCTGTTACCAGTACCTCGGTCTTGTAGCATTATTCTGTGACCAGTACCTCAGTCTTGTAGTATTATTCTGTTACCAGTACCTCGGTCTTGTAGTATTATTCTGTTACCAGTACCTCGGTCTTGTAGTATTATTATGTGACCAGTACCTCAGTCTTGTAGTATTATTCTGTTACCAGTACCTCGGTCTTGTAGCATTATTCTGTGACCAGTACCTCGGTCTTGTAGCATTATTCTGTGACCAGTACCTCAGTCTTGTAGTATTATTCTGTTACCAGTACCTCGGTCTTGTAGTATTATTATGTGACCAGTACCTCAGTATTGTAGCATTATTCTGTGATCACTACCTCAGTCTTGTAGTATTATTCTGTGAGTCCGCGACCATGCAGAAGCCCTATAGCATGTGTCTATGACCAGTTCAGCCACCCCATATGAGAGCCATATACACCCAGCAGGCAGGAATGTCAGTAGCAGGGCATAGCTATGCTCTATAGGTTAGAAGACTTGCTGTATGCAGATAACATTTCCCATAGAATAGTGTGAGCTCTCCCTTGGCATGTCATGTGCAGAGGTTTGCTGTACAAGCTGGAACCAATTGCCTTTCATGAAGTGTGACTTTGGATTTTTGCTGGGGTTGTAATGTGGTTAATGCTGATGTGTGGTACCATTTCATGTTGGGTACAATATGGTGTGCACATGCTTCCTTTAGCAGATGGTTATTGGTTCCCAGGCTCTGTGTCATTAAAATAGCAATTGTATTTGTGTTATGCCAGAACACTTTGACCAAAACACACGTCATGTGGACAGGTCCTTTGGCACATGGGTATGCTTCCATACTCGAGTGCTCTAACAGGATGTGCCATCCTGTTCTACTGCTATGATTTACTGTCAATACACTTGTATTAGAAACGTCAAACTGAGCAAAGAAGTTCATTTATTAGAACTCTGCAGGGAGGTTTGTATTACATACATTTATTAACGAGATCAGGGGACTCCTGTTTACAACCATGTTAAAGGAAGGATTAATATATTATATATCAGATTATTTATGAGCTTTAAATGTATTGCACTGAATGCAACCCTTTTTGCTGCCAGAGCCATTTTTCAGTTTTTTTTGCACACGTTTAAAAATCGTTTATAAATCATTTGCTAAACTGTTAAACATGAGGTTAATAGATATCAAACATATCAAGTCAAGCCTTAAAATTGAGCATGCCCATAATAGCAGGACCCAAAATTTTGCATTATAAACAAAAAAGGGTGACAATTTTGAAAAATATCCAACATTTTTAAATTTTTGCTATAATAAATATCCCAAAAAAACAAACAAACAAACACATTTTTTATCAGTTTAGGCCAATGTGTATTCTTCTATATATTTTTGGTTAAAAAAAATGCAATAAGTGTCTACAAAATAGGGGATATATTTATGGTCTTTATTTATTTTTTACTAATAATGGCAGTGATTTTTAGCGGGACTGCGACATTGCGGCGGACAGTTTTGACAGAGCTAAAAATAGACACTGATTACTTTATAAATGTCACTGGCAGGGAAGGCCTTAACACTAGGGGGTGATCAAGGGGAGACCCTAGGGAGGTTCTTATAACTGTGGGGTGAGTGTACTGACAGGGAGTAGAGAGAGATCGCTGTTCCTGATCCCGAGGAACAGCAGATCTCTCTCTACTTTCCTGCCAGAATGGGAATCTGTCTATTAAATTGACAGATCCTTGTTCTGGCTCTCTCGGGAGTGATTGCGGGTCATCGGCGGACATCGTGGCCACCGACCAGCGCATCGGCTCTGCCCCCTATAGCGCTTGAAGCGAGCGACGTACACCTTCAGCGATTCGCGCAGCCGTGCCAACCTGCCGCAGTATAATGACGGAGGCTGGTCGGCAGGCAGTTACATCTGCTACAGGTCATCTGTTTACATATCAACACAAATAATGGCCCTATATATATTTCTATCACTCCAGTGTGTGGAGCAATATGTAATGTGTACCACAATCAAAGTTTTTGTATATAGGCAAATCTGACATGCGTGTTTAAGTTTGTGTTTACATGAGGACAGAGTGGGCTCTTTTTTTTGTGGGAAAGGGGGTCAAGTGCTTGGGTGGAACGTCACTTTTTGACACATTTTGTTCACTTATCACATAGGGGACAAAAAGTCTCCTATGTGATAGCATTTTGGTTAGACGGGTTCTCTTTATTTATAGACACATGACATACATAGGTGTCAGCAAACGGATTCAAATTAAAATAAGGGAAACTTTTATTTTTATTTTTTATTATTATTATTTTTTTGCCACTTTTTTGCCATCTAAATTCCATTGGGGAGATTTCACTTCACTTCCTGTCCCATAGCCAAAACAGGAGTGAGAGGAAATCCGTCCCAAATGGAAATTCCTCATTGTCACCAGAGCTAGTGTCTCTATTAGAAGGTTCCTCTCTATTCCTGTTCACTTCACTTTCACTTTTGGTGATAACAGTAAATAGGAGAAATAGCGAGGGTAAGGTGACCAGATTTTTAATTCTGGGGACATTTTTTTTTCTTACTATTAATGGCGGCAATCAGCGACTCATAGCTGGACTGCAATATTTCGACGGACATTAGGTCATTGTCATGCTGAAAGACTCATCCATGACACATCTTCAGTGTTCTGGCTCAGGGAAGAAGGTTCTCATCCAAGATTTTAAAATGCATGGCCCCATCCATTGGCCCCTCAATGCAGCAAAGTTGGCCTGTGCCTTTAGCAGAGAAACAGCCCCAAAGCATAATGTTTCCACCTCCATGCTTGACTGTAGGCATGGTGTTCTTATGCCGCGTACACACGATCACTTTTTGTGATGAAAAAAAACGAAGTTTTCAAAAACGTCATTTAAAATCACCGTGTGTGGGCAAAACGTCGTTTTATGTCTTCAAAAAAATGACCAAAATTTTTTTCAAACATGCTTGAATTTTTTGTGTCATTTTTCAAAACGTCGTTTTTTTGTGTCATAAAAAGTGATGGTGTGTGGGCAAAACGATGTTGAAAACGACGTTTTTAAAGCCGCGCATGCTCAGAAGCAAGTTATGAGATGGAGCTTCAATGGAACAGAGTGCCGTCGAACGTGGTGTACGTCACCACGCTTTGCTGAAGCATTTTGGAAAAACGATGGTGTGTATGCAACGTCGTTTTGGAAAATGAAGTTTGAAAAACGTCGTTTTGTTTCATCACATGAAACGTCTTTTTTTTTTATCACAAAAAGTGATCGTGTACGCGGCATTAGAATCATAGTCAGCATTTTTCTTCCTCCAAACATGGTGAGTTCCCCTCCTCGAGAAGGCACACGTGCAGTCATGCCAATGAACATCTAAATCATGGGTGCTCAACCTGTGGCCCTCCAGCTGTTGCGGAACTACAACTCCCATCATGCCTCTGCCATTGGGAGTCATGCTTGCAACTGTCAGCTTTGCAATGCCTTATGGGATTTGTACATCTGCAACAGCTGGAGGGCCACAGGTTGCGCGCTCATGATCTAAATGCTTCAGAGAAGGATTGGGGGAAGTGCTGTGGTCAGATGAGACCAAAATTAAGCTTGTTGACATTAACTTGACCTGTCGTGTTTGGAGGAAGAAAAATGCTGATTATGACCCTAAGAACGCCATCACTACAGTCAACCACTGAGGTGGAAACATGATGCTTTGGGGCTGTTTCTCTGCTAATGGTACTGGTTGACTTTGCTGCATTGAGGGGCCAATGCACAGGGCCATGTATGGTACAATCTTGGATGAGACCCTTCTTCCCTTAGCCAGAACACTGAGGATGGGTCAGGAAAGGGTCTTCCAGCATGACAATGGCCCAAAAAGATACCACCAAGGCAACAAAGGAGTGGCTCAAGAAGAAGTACATTAAGGTCATGGAGTGGCCTTGTCAGTCCCCAGATCTTAATCCTATAGAAAATTTATGGAAGGAGCTGAAACTTTAAGTTGCCAAGAGACAGCCAAGGAACCTTAAAGAGGAATTGCAGTCTGCTCACATCATTTGTAATAAAAACATATTTGCCATTATGAAGCTTCTCTCCAACCACTTTGCATATTATGTTATATATACTGTGATTCTTTACTTGCCAAATATGCTGCAAAAAAATCTCCCTCCACTAAGTCTGGCTGCAACCATTTTAACTGTGGGCTGCTGAAGCTGCTGCCTTTTCACTTCCTAGATTTACACAGACACACCTCCAACTATGCAGCTCTCATTGGCCCTCTTATGACTCAACTCCTTCCCTCCCTGGCAAACTCTCACGAGAGTGGGAGAGAGAGCTGTGCATGATGTTATAAGCCTAGGCTTTTTACCAGACATGAAACAGGAATAAGGTATTTACACTGACAGAAATAAAATCTTTTACTATCCAAAGTTAAAACAACAGGGCAGAAGATTCAATAGATAGAAAGTTGAAAAGATTACTGAATTCCGCTTTAAGGATTTAGAGAAGATAAGTAAAGAAGAGTGGAGCAAAACCCCTCCTGAGATGTGTGCAAACCTAGTCACCAACTACATGAAACGTCTTACCAATGTGCTTGCCAATAAGAGTGCTTGCTTAGGGATCAAATAATTATTTTATTCACTGAACTGCAACTTAAAGAATCACTAAAGGAATTTTTTTTTTTTGCTAAATAGCTTCCTTTACCTTACTGCAGTCCTGGTTTCATGTCCTCATTGTTCGTTTTTGCTTTGAAGTTGCTGTAATTCTGCTCTGATCTCCACACTTCCTGCTTGTCTGGCTCCTTATGAAAAATCTCAAGGCAGCTTTTCACTGTGGTCCAAGCTGTCATTACTGTGTGTCTAAAACTCCTCAGATTCATTTTAAAAACAAAACACTGCCCTGGATTTGTTTGTTTTTGTTCTGTGTGTCTCTTTACATCACAGAAACATGAAACTAGTTTAAAAGTGAAACTAAACTGCAGGCACATTATATGATTGAATTTTATCTATGTTTAATTATTTTTAAAAGGAATCAGTTAACTGTTATGTCTCTTTACCCTGTAAACAGTCATTTCAGCAACATTTTTTTTTTCCTTTAGTGACATTTTAAAGGAGTTGTAAAGGAAATACATTTTGATACATGTAAGAACTACATTTCCCAGTATGAATTGCGGCACGCCCAGTAATTCACACCTCCTTGAAGTCTCTATCATGTAGAGAGCGTCCTGCCACACAGATGTAGTTCCCAGGAGGGGGCGAGCACGTTACTGACCACCGCAGTAAAGCCTCCCTTCACGGTGGTGAGTAACAATCAGACAAGCAGGAAGTGAACAGAGCAGAGAAGAAATAGAGCAACTTCTGAGCAAAAACGAACAATGAGGAAGTAACAAGAGGAATGTCTGCAGGCAAAGGATGCTCATTATGAAAAAAATGTTTTCCTTTACAACCCCTTTAATTCATAGCATTTGTTTTATGTGTTTTTTTTTATTTTTTATTGATATTCTGTCTCTATCATTTAAAATACACCTATGATAAACATTATAGACCCTTAATTTCTTTGTAAGTGGGCAAAATCTGCAGGGGATCAAATAATTATTTTCCCTGCTGTATATCCCCAAGTCTGCCTGATGATGATGATGATGATGGATGAAACATCCGCCTCGCGTAGCCCCAAATCTTGGGTTTGTTCTTGCTTGTGAGCTCTTTACCTAGCTTTCAGTATGTTCCTGTTTTTTTATGCCTTTTTCTGTTACCTCTGTCTTACCTTCCATTTGTACATGCTTACTTTAGGTCATGTGAGCTGGTGTACATTTCTGGTCAGTGGTAATGTTAGGTTGTTTGCATGATGTGCATCTGTGGCCAGACCAGTTGACTCAGGTGTAGGTGCCATCTTGCTTGTTGTCATTTTTGCCCTGCGATGGCCATAGGGGGTGCATGGAGTTTCTGGGATGAAGTGTTTTTAGGCTGTCCTGACAAGTCTCTGCATGGTGTTCTGTTGGGTGGGGGAGTTGGTTGGTTTCCCATCAGTTCCCTGAGAGCGAACACTGCTTATACTAAGTAATTAGCCACTCACCACGTTTACAAGTCCCCCACATGCCCACTAGGGACTATGGGACCTACGGTTTAGGCAAGTGCATTGTGCAAAAAAAAATGCTGGCTAAATTTTTTTAGCCCTGCCTGATCATGCTTTAAAGTGAATGTAAACCCCCTCTCATCGTTTCTAAACTATTGCCATAGTGCTGATCTATAAGAATATATATGCCTCCTGCATGTATCCTTACCTGTCAAATGTCTCCCCTTTGTCTGTTATAAGAACTGAAAAACTGCAGAATCTGTGGGTGGATCTGTTGTCTGGAGTCGTGATGTCAGTAGACTCCCCGCCCACCTCTACACACCCCTTGTCAACATGCTTTTTTTCCTATGTATTCCTTACACTAAATTCTGCTATGATCACTAACATCCAGTCAAAATCCAGAAAAGTAACCACATGACTTCAAAAAAGGAGTGGGGGTGTGAATTAAAAAATAATGCCTGTCTCCAGGCTAGTGCATGAGATATATAAATAACATGTCACTCACAGCAAGGGGGTTGAACGGAATAAGGTTTTTCTCTGTAAGTCTGTTTTATTTCACTGAACAATAAAGGAGGATTGCTCAGAGCTGGATTAACTGTGTGTGGCAAGACTAGGCACAGATGATAGGAAATCTTATACTCTACATTGTGACATCCACTTTAAATAATCTAAGAGATTTTCAAAGCATTATATTCAGCCTGCTGATGACAGCCCTTCACCCAGAACATCTATGAGTTTGCTATGGGTCTTCCTGTAGGACCACCTTTTCAATCTTCCAGCCTATCCTTGCATATTTCTGTTTCTCAACCCCTACCTTATGTTGCTTGCCAGAGTAAGCCTTTGGGGGAAGGATCTTAGAAGCGGGTGGAGAAGCACGCCAGCAACCCTCCTAAAGTATCCCAGGCAAAAATCCCTGACTGAAAGTCTGGGTGGATCATTACAAAGATCCTTCACATCCATGCAGGCTCTGGGGACATTTCAAAGAGTGGAGTTATTGAAGCAGTACCTCATGATCCTACAGATTCAAGGAGCGGTTATTTCTGTTTTTCTGTTCAGGTTCACAGGGTTAAACTTCACGCTTTTTAAGATGGAGTCCCTCCAAAAAATAATATAGACAGTACAGCCAGGGGGCAATGGTATAGTGGTGCTGGATGTACTCATTAGATCTCCATACACACCTACACATTTCTATATTGCCATCCTTTCAAAGATTTACAGTTGGACAGGCTCATCTAAACTTCCTGGAGTTGGGTCTAAGATTACCTCAATGACATTCTTCTTTTGATCCACAGAGTCTAAATCAACTCCCGAATCACAGGAATATTCTAGGGCAGAGGTGTCAACCTCAATGTCATCAGCATTATGGTTGCCCTCAAGGGCCGGTTTTATCTGTAGGCAGAGCTTTTTTTCTCAGAAAGTAGGTGCAGGAACTCAACCACGACCCCGTTCAGATTTCACAAACAGTAGAAGGGTCTTAAAGGGGCATTAAATACCATAATTGCATTACATACAGAGCGCAGAGTTCAGGGGGGTTACACACAGAGTGCAGAGCTGTCACTTGTAAACACAGAAACCAGACTTCTGTGTTTACAAGTGATTGTGGTGAGCAGGCACCAAAGGGTCTGAGCCAGAGGTGGTGGAACTGAGTTCCCCCTGAAAAAAAGCCCTGTCTGTAGGACTATATACATGTATCTACTCTTTATCTTATTAAATAATTGGTTCTGTATTCAATTATTACTGGTTTTAGTAATACCTTAAGACTTAAACTGTGAAAGGCAGGTGTAGACTGGCAAGGAGTCCACTCACAATCCTGTAGCAGATCATACAAGTTTGAAAAGTAGGGTTGCACACCGCTGGTATCATCCACAAGAAACTTTATTGGAAACTGTTCAGGCAGAGCATGGTTGTGCAATGGTGTTCTGTCTGAGTAGTCTCCAAAGTTTGTTGTGGATGATACTGGCAGTGTGTGACCCTCCTGATAGAAGTGTATTATTCTCATAATAATTATAAGCAGATGTTCAGAGCATCCCCCCCTACATCAGATGTCAAGAGTCTCCCACCCTGCCTTATATCACAGTGCATTACCCTTACCTTGTGCTGCTGCCAGGAGGAAGCTAAGGGCGGTGCGGGAAAACAGAAAATGCAGGGTCTGGATGAGGACCAGAGGAGGGCTGGAATCAGCTGTCAGAGTCTGCTGAATGTTGAGACCGGGGGGGGGGGGGGCGTAGACAAGGGGGTGCTGCAGCTACACAGAGTGGCTCAGGATCTTTAGGAGGATTTCTGTCCTCCTCTCTGCTGAGACGGGTAGGGGGGGGGACAGAGACAAGCCTGTCCGTTGCTGCACAGGTGGTGCAAAAGCTACGGGAGTGGGGTGAGGGCCACATGAAATGGCCTGGCGGCTCCCAGGCTTTGTGTTTGACACATCTAGTGGATTATCAACCACAGCAAGAGTCAGCTAGTTTCTGGCCCATCAAAGAGAAGATCCTCAAGGCGTCAGCATCTCATTGTCTAAGTCTTTTAGGGACAGTGTTTTTTTTTTTATTCTGTTAATTTCCCAGGGAAATTGACAAGTTTTCGCTAAAGGCTAAGGAAGTTTGGACTTTTAGATGCACACGAGTAGATATTGCAAAATACTAGTTGTTTTTTATTATAGAAATTTTGTAAAAACAATTATACAAATAAAATTGTTTATATCAACATTCTTGGTTGGTCCATGTGGCAAACCTAGCCACTTCTGGAACGCTGGACGTTACATGTCGGGGGGTTGTCTGTATTATATGCTATGCATTCTGCTGGGTCTTATGTGGGCATAGTAATTCGTATGCTGCCAGCCGTAAGCCACTAGCATTCAAGTACTTTGTTTTATGTTGCCCAATCGGTGTTCGGCAGTTTTAAACGGAACTCCCACAATACATAACCCCAGACCCCAGCTATCAACCGACTTTTTCCTCGAGCAGCAATGCCTGATGGGAGAATTATCCAAAATGTTAAGTTCCCCATCTGGTCCTCCCTGTATTACCCCTGTTAAATCTATTTGGCTGTTTGGAAACCCATTGCATGGGGAATTATATAAATATGGAAGCCTGTGAATATAAAGTCAGTTGACTCTCAGAGCTGTGTTTCGTCCGGTTACTGGGGGGGGATTTTGGACATTGCCTTACTTTTCAACGCTGACTGTGGATTTACCCTGGTTACCAGCGGAGATTGTGGAGTTTAATATTGTACTCCGCTACAATAACGGACGTGCCAACATCCAATGCCACACCTGCAAACAGTGGGGACATATGGCACGCGAGTGCACCCAAAACCGGGGCAGACCCGCCTGGAACCAAGGCCGACCAAACCCGGCACCAAGGGCTGCTGCCCATCATTATCAACGGGAGCCGGCCACTCAAGAGATGTTGAGCATTCCAGCGGAAGAACCCCTGGGAATCTTGCATGAGGTGATGACAGTCCGAGCCACGGATAACCGGCAGCATCATCGACAGCCAGTGACCTTGGAGGGGAAAGAAATCCAGGGGCTTCGGGATTCAGGAGCTACTTTAACCTTGATAGCACCCCATTTGGTCCCTGACTCGGCACACACTGGCGGATCCGTGGCAGTACGAGTGGCAGGGGGAGCAGTGTACCGACTACCCATTGCCAAAGTACATTTGGATTGGGGTGTGGGAGGGGGACGGTAGAAGTGGGCCTCATGCAAAATTTACCAGCAGATGTTATGCTGGGAAATGACTTGGGCCAGATGACCTCTGCTTTTGTACCCCAGGCCCCATACCAGGAAGCCCATCCAGTGACCACACGGCAACAGGCTCGCACCACGGTTCCACCGACACACTCTGAGGCTCCGGTAAGAGACCATGACCCCCACACGACACTTATGTCCTGGGATACCCCGACTAAGTTTAAGACCGAGGTGATGTCAGACCCCAGCTACAGGTATACAGGGACAGGGTACACGCTGACCAGGCTGGGCTAGAGGGGGAGCGGTACACCTGGGAGAAAGGGCTACTTTACCGCATTGCTGAAAGAGGAGTGGGAGGGTCGGCCACAGTAACGACTAAACAGTTAGTGGTTCCCCAGAAGTATAGGCAAGAACTGCTTCAGATTGCCCACGACATTCCCATGTCTGGGCATCTGGGGATGACACGTACCCGATACAGGTTGACCCACGCTTTCTTCTGGCCAGGGATCTCCAAGGATGTGAGGCTATACTGCACCTTCTGTGACATTTGCCAGCGAGTAGGCAAGCGAGGTGACCGCCACAAAGCCAAGTTATGTCCTCTTCCCATTATTGAAGAACCCTTCAGTAGGGTGGCTGTATATATAGTGGGGCCCTTACCAAAACCCAGTATTTTAACTGTAGTGGACTATGCCACCCGGTACCCCGAGGCTATAGCCCTCACCAACATTCATGCCGAAACTGTGCAGAGGCCTTAATGAAAATATTTTCCAGGGTGGGGTTTCCCCAAGAAATCATATCCGATAGAGGCACCCAGTTCACCGCCGAGGTAACCCAACAACTATGGAAGATATGTGGCATTAAGCCAATAGTAAATTCGGCGTACCACCCCCAGTCCAATGGTCTATGCGAAAGGTTTAATGGTACGCTGAAGCAGATGCTCCGTACATTTGGAGAGGCTCATAAAGACTGGGAGCGCTTTCTACCCCATCTGCTCTTCGCTTATAGAGAGGTACCCCAAGAGTCAACAGGGTTTTCCCCTTTTGAATTACTGTTTGGGAGACGGGTGCGAGGGCCACTAGACCTAATTAGAGAGCATTAGGAGGGGGAGAGTAGCCCAGACGGAACCCCTATTGTATCCTACGTATTGGAGTTCAGGGACCGTCTGGAGGCGCTAACCCAGGCTGTGCGCACCAACCTCCGGGCGGCCCAACAACGTTAGCGCCGCTGGTACGATAGGGGAGCCAGAGACCGCAGCTTTCATGTGGGACAAAAGGTTTTGATTTTAAAACCAGTCCACACAGACAAGCTGCAGGCCATCTGGCAAGGCCCATACCAGGTGGTGGAACAGAGATGTGACACCACCTATGTTATTGGCACCTGCTCAGGGGTAGGGGAGAGACGCATGCTACATGTGAATATGCTCAAACCATACCATGAGAGGATAGAGGATGTGGCCGCCATATGCGCTTCTGCCTCGGAGGATCAGGAAAATCTGCCACTACCTGACCTCTTAGAACAGGGGGGACAGACGGAGCCCTCCAAGGGGGTTCAGCTGGGGGAGCGGCTAAGCCCTCAGGAGCGTGCCCAGGTACAAGAGATGATTGTAGCTAAAGGGGCTACCTTCTCCAATTTACCTGGGTACACTCCGCTGGCCACTCACAGAGTCGAGACCCCGGGACAGCTACCTATGCGGCAAACCCCATATCGTGTCCCTGAAGCAGTGAGGACGCATATGAAGACTGAGATTGATGAGATGTTGCAGCTGGGGGTTTTCGAACATTCCGATAGCCCCTGGGCATCGGCAGTAGTGCTGGTACCAAAGAAGGACGGCACGACACGTTTCTGTGTCGACTACCAGAGGCTAAATGACAAAACGGTGTCTGATGCCTATCCGATGCCCCGGATAGACAAGCTGCTGGATAAGATGGCACGGGGCCAGTATCTCACTACCATAGACTTATGTAAGGGATAATGGCAGATTCCACTGGCTGAGGAGGCCATCCCCAAGTCGGCGTTTGTCACCCCGTTTGGCCTGTATCAATTTCGGGTCATGCCATTCGGGATGAAGAACGCTCCGGCAACTTTTTAGCGGATGGTCGATCGGTTATTGGACGGATTCCAGGAATACGCATGTGCCTATTTAGACGACATCGCCATATTTAGCCAGACCTGGGCAGAGCACCTACAACACATAGGGGCCATTCTAGATCGTATTGGAGAGGCAGGGTTAACACTAAAACCCAGCAAGTGTCATATAGGGTTGGCCGAAGTGCAGTACTTGGGCCACCGGGTGGGGAGCGGGCGACAGAAACCCGAACCAGCTAAATTTGAAGCCGTAGCTAAATGGCCCACCCCCAGGACGAAAGAACCTGCCCCGACAGGTTGTCTGGGCCCCAGAGTGTGATCAGGCATTCCAACAACTAAAGACTGCTCTAACTAATGCCCCTGTACTTGCTGCTCCTGATCCAACTAAAAGATTTCTTGTCCACACAGACGCTTCAATGTTTGGATTGGGAGCAGTGCTGAGCCAAATGGGAGCCGATGGCGGAGAACACCCCGTAGCTTACCTGAGCCGAAAGTTATTGCCACGAGAAGTAAGCTACGCCGCCATTGAGAAGGAATGCCTGGCCATGGTGTGGGCCCTCAAAAAGTTGCAGCCGTATTTGTATGGACAACCTTTTTCGCTACTCACAGATCACAACCCGTTGGTGTGGCTAAACCGTGTGGCGGGAGACAATGCCCGGCTGCTGCGCTGGAGTTTGGCGCTGCAGCCGTTTGACTTTACAATCCACTACCGACCAGGGAAGCAAAACGGTAACGCTGACGGGTTATCTAGACAAACTGAACTTGAAAAGTGATCTGTGAAAGTACACCCCCGGACATCCCCAAGCCGATCCGTTGGGATCAGACTGTGTATGCCGGCTTGGTTCTGGGGGAGCATTGTGGCAAACCTAGCCACTTCTGGAACGCTGGACGTTACATGTCGGGGGGTTGTCTGTATTATATGCTATGCATTCTGCTGGGTCTTATGTGGGCATAGTAATTAATATGCTGGCAGCCGTAAGCCACTAGCATTCAAGTACTTTGTTTTATGTTGCCCAATCGGTGTTCGGCAGTTTTAAACCGAACTCCCACAATACATAACCCCAGACCCCAGCTATCAACTGACTTTTCCCTCGTGCAGCAATGCCTGATGGGAGAATTATCCAAAATGTTAAGTTCCCCATCTGGTCCTCCCTGTATTACCCCTGTTAAATCTATTTGGCTGTTTGGCAACCCCTTGCATGGGGAATTATATAAATATGGAAGCCTGTGAATAAAAAGTCAGTTGACTCTCAGAGCTGTGTTTCGTCCGGTTACTGGGGGGGATTTGGGACATTGCCTTACTTTTCAAAGCTGACTGTGGATTTACCCTGGTTACCAGAGGAGATCGTGGAGTTTAATATTGTACTCCGCTACAGTCCACATATAGGTTATCATAGCATTTCCAACAGTACATAATTATAATATAGAAACTCATATGAGTACAATAAAATAAGAAATTTGGAGATACAACTGTAGAGTAGGTAACCATGGAGTGGGTCCAGATGCAGAAAAGAACTTGCTCTACATGTTACGTGTACGAATACACTTCTTCAGGAGCATAGGATATAAATAGAGATGGCCGTGTTAGGTAAAACAACAGTCAGCCTGAACACTGAGACAATGACGATGTATTAGACATACCAGTCAATATTCCAATCGCACACGTTCCTGGAAAATCAGCTCATAGGTAAGGAGTGGGTGTTGAAGCTATCACCAGCTGGGCACTGGAACCATCAACCACATGAACATATTCGCCAGCACACCATGGATCATAGATTACGTCCAAAAATGTATTGCAAAAGAAGCATCACAAAAAGTGCAACGTTTCGAGGCCACACAGGACCTTTTCGTCTCGCCTGACGAAGAGGTCCTTATGTTCATGTATTAGCAATACCATTAGTCAAGGATTTGTAATCATGAAAATGCAGTCACAATGGTGAAAGATAGACAATCTTTGCTGGTAAGCAAGGGGAATTCCATAAGAGACTCAGCTGAGCACAATGGAGTGTGTATATACTGGTAAAGTAGACCAGTCTCTATTGTAGGCAGAGGGTAATTTGTCTACAATAGAGTAGCCAGATATAGTAGCCAGAGCTAAAGCCAGAGCTTGAGGCTCAAGATGGCTAAAAATGATCAGCAAGTCTCCTGGGTCCCGAGTGATGATCTGCCCAGTTATTGGTGTATCCACAGTATCACCCTGTGACGAAACACATAAAACAAACCCCTTTTCATAAAGACAAGTTTTCATCTAAGACACAGTGAAAAAAAAACAGCATCTCGGCCAGCTGATCATAATATCTCCCTTTATGATCAAGAGACTCTGGTGGTTGACATAAAGAAAGTCAACTATTAGGTACATTAACATAGACTATAGGTATGACAGACCACAGCAAGAGAGGGATGATACACTTTTGAATATTTTTTTTTTTTTTTTTTTTCATTTATGTTAACACCAAATGGACTTGCGTTAATTTTTTATAATGAACATTGTTTTGTCCTCACATGAGTTTATACAGACTTGATCAGTCTTTTTTGATGTTAATCACTATATATACTCACATTGATCAGTAGTTGTATAATGATCAATTAATACACGCAGTGCAGCTTATATATTTATATTTAAATCTAGATGGGGACTGGAGGACCTCAGTTATAAGGAATGACTATAAACAATAAATGTATTCTCCCTGGTGAGGAGACGTTTAAGAGGAGATACTGTATGATCACAATACAAATATCTAAATAGGATTCTAGTATCGGGAGTCAACTATTCAATATTGGGTCTTAACCACTTTGCAACCGCCCTATAGCGAAAGTACGGCTACAGGGCGATTGCTTAATTCTAAGTGGCCGTTAATTAACGGCCTCTTAGAATCGCGCTCCCGCGCGCCCCCTGAGGCGCGCACACGGGAACATCCGTGACCACCGGGTCCGGAGGACCCGGCGCATCACGGATCACGGTAAATCGCCGCTGATATCGGCGGTTTACCACGTGATCGCTCCGTCAAATGATGGAGCGACCACTTGTAAACAAAGCGGCGTCATGTGCTGACGCCGGTTCCTCCCTCCTCTCTCTGTACCGATCGGTACAGTGTGAGAGGAGAGGGAGCGGATGGCAGCGCCAGTGCTGCGGGCTGGATCTGTGACAAATGTAGTCACAGATCCATCCATCCATCCCTCCCTGCTCAGCCATCCCTGCTGCAATACTCTGCAATACTGGGCAATACTCAGCTGGGCATACTCTGCAATACTTGGGCATATACTCTGGCAATACTCTGGGCATACTCTGGGCATACTCTGGGCATACTCTGCAATACTCTGGGCATACTCTGCAATACTCTGGGCATACTCTGGGCATACTCTGGGCATACTCTGCAATACTCTGGGCATACGATGGGCATACTCTGGGCATACTCCGCAATACTCTGGGCATACTCTGGGCATACTCTGGCAATACTCCGGCAATACTCTGGCAATACTCTGGCAATACTCTGGGCATACTCCGCAATACTCTGGGCATACTCTGCAATACTCTGGGCATACTCTGCAATACTCTGGGCATACTCCGCAATACTCTGGGCATACTCTGGCAATACTCTGGGCATACTCTGGCAATACTCTGGGCATACTCCGCAATACTCTGGGCATACTCCGCAATACTCTGGGCATACTCCGGCAATACTCTGGCAATACTCTGGCAATACTCCGCAATACTCTGGGCATACTCCGCAATACTCTGGGCATACTCTGGACATACTTCGCAATACTCTGGGCATACTCCGCAATACTCTGGGCATACAGCGCCCCTGTCCCTGTGAGCTTGCATGCAGAAGCGAACGCATACGCAAGTCACCCCCACATATGAAAATGGGGTTCTATGTAATTTTCTAGCAAATAAATGATGATTTTTACATGTAGGAGAGAAATGTCAGAATTGGCCTGGGTGCTCCCTGCATGTTGGGCCTCTGTATGTGGCCGCACTGTGTAAAAGTCTCACACATGGGGTATCGCCATACTCAGGAGGAATAGCAGAATGTGTTTTGGGGTGTAATTTGTGGTATGCATATGCTGTGTGTGAAAAATAACCTAATAATATGAAAATTTGATGAAAAAAAAAAATCTTGATTTTGCAAAGAATTGTGGGAAAAAATTACAACTTTAAAAAACTCACAATGCCTCTTTCTAAATACCTTGGAATGTCTTCTTTCCAAAAATGGGTCATTTGGGGGGTATTTTTACTTTTCTGGCATGTTAGGGTCTCAAGAATTGAGAGAAGCTGTCAGTACTTCAGGTGTGATGAAATTGATCAATTTTCAGTAATTGGTACCATAGCTTGTAGACCCCATAACTTTCACCCAGACTAAATAATATCCAACATTTTTTTTTTTTACCAAAGATATGTAGCAGTATACATTTTAGGCCAAATTTATGAAGAAAAATTTATTTTTTGCAAAACTTTATAATAGAAATGAAGAAAAATTATTATTTTTTGCAAAATTTTTTTTTTTTTTTCATTTATAGCAAAAAAATAAAAACCACAGAGGTGATCAAATACCACCAAAAGAAAGCTCTATTTGTGGGAAAAAAAGGACACAAATTTCATTTGGTTACAGTGTTGTATGACTGAGTTATTGTCATTCAAACTGTGAGAGCACCGAAAGCTGAAAATTGGTCTGGTTATTAAGGGGGTTTAAGTGCCCAGTGGTCAAGTGGTTAAGAAGACACACGGCTACTCAATGAAGTTGTGCTATAATTGGTTTAACTTTAAACTGCGTAAGGGGTTCCTTACTGATAGAGTGGTACAGTTGAGGAACTACCTTCCACAGTTGATGGCATCAGCATGACAGGTCGATAAACTCCAAAAACATTTACAGTAGGTGTGTTTTTTAACAAACGCAATACACAGGGATATTTATGCATAAACACACGTTGGAGAAATTAGGGACTTGTGTGTAAGAGGAATTAAGCAATGGCATGCTTTTTTCTTCTCTGTTTGTTTGGATGGGTTGTGAGTAGCAAGCATCCACTGGCTCACCACTTTGGGTAAAAAGATTGATTGGACTGATCTGAAACCCCTGTTTAGTCCTGCTTTTGCCCATGGAATACGCCACTGCCATGGGTGTCCCCTCCCTACTCCCTCTTTTTTTTAAATAATTCTCTGTTTATTTTTATATGTGCTTGTCTTCCATTTCTACATATTTCCATTCAAATATCATAAAGACAATAGGTACAGCATAATACATCTAAACATTCTGCATTACATCATACTCTTGTTTCTCTGTTTATTTTTACCATACCATTATAGTTACCCCCTTCCCCCCCACCAAGTACGACCCTTGGTTCCCTGCCTAAAAGTAAAAAAAAAAGAAAGGAGGGTTGGGGGTGTGTCTCTCTCACTCCCTCTCCCCATACTCTCTTCTTAGTCTCATGGATTCTGCTCCCTGTAGCTAATATACGGCGCCCACACCTGTCTATATTTCTCTTCTTGCTCTCTCATTCCCATTGTCAAGTATTCCATCTGTTGGATTTCCGTCACTCTACCCAGCCACTGTTGTCTTGTCGGCGAGGCTGTGCTTTTCCACAAAATTGGAATACAAGCCTTTGCTGCTGTTATTAGGTGTCTGAGCAGAGAAGTTTTATATTTTACTGTAGATATTGGGAGGTCATTCAGCAAAAATGCTGCCGGATTGCCCCCCAAGTCTATCTCGGTAATTTCCTTTACTATATCAGCTACCATTTCCCAGAATTCCTTTAGTTTAACACATTCCCAAAATAAATGTATCATGGTGCCTCTCACTTCCCCACATCGCCAACACTGATCTGATACTTGAGGGAATATCCTCTTTAATGCTACCGGAGTCCTATACCATCTGGTTAGAATCTTATATCCGCTCTCTTGATATCTAGTAGCGAACAAAGCTTTGTGTGTAAACCTGAAGATTTTTGTTCTCTGACTCTCAGAGAATGTAATTCCCAGATCTCTTTCCCAAGCTTGGATGAATGCTAAGTTTTGCGGTGCCCCTAAGCCCACCAAGAGACTGTGCATAAATGATAAGCCGTGTCTCATTGGTTTCCCCTTGTAGCATATTTCCTCAAAGTCTGATAGTCCTCGTATCTCTTCTCCTTGTGTTCTCATGGCTCGTATAGCAGCTTTTAGTTGCATTTGTCTCATTGGATCCAATGTCCTCCTGGCCATCTCTTCTCTTTCCCCATCATTCATTCCTTGGCTATCGACCACAAAATGAATGATTCTACTCATTCCCAATCGTCTTAAGTTATTAAAATGAAAATCTGTAAGGCCTAGTTCGAACCTTGGATTCCCAAGTACCGGTAGCAGGGGGCTTGGATATTCTGAGATTTTAGTTTTCCTAAACACCCTTTTCATGGCCCGTATCGTAGCTCCCACTGTAGGGTGTTTCTTCACCTCTTGTGGAATATCTGTATCTAAATCCATACCATACCCTCCAAGGGAATATTCGTTGTTTTTTTGTTCTATATGAATCCATGGTTTTCCTCTTTGGTGGGTGCACCACTCTACCACCCGAGCCAAATGGGAAGCATCATGATAGCTCATTGGATCTGGGAATCCCACTCCTTCCGCTTTCTTTCGGTAGGGTCAGAATTTCCCTCTTTATTCTTGCTGATTTTGCTGCCCAAATAAACTTGGCAAATCTATATCTCAGATCTCTTAAAAATCCAAGGGGGATATTTACAGGTAGGGTCTGAAGTAAATAAAGCAGTTTAGGCATTACATTAATTTTAATAATATTAATTCTCCCAAACCATGTAAAGATCTCCTTGTCCCATATTTTAAGATCAATCTTGATCAGTCTTATCAATGGTGAAAAATTAAGTTCAAAAATTCTATTTAGGTTTTTTGATATCTTGGTTCCCAAGTAACATATATGAGAACCTGTCCACTTAAAGGGAAAATTTGCCGCCAGTAGCTGCTGCATATGTTCGTTAAACTCCACACCCATTGCCTCTGATTTACTATAATTCACTTTAAAGTTGGACAGGTCTCCGTATTTCTTTATCTCCATTAACAAGACTGGCAATGATGTCCCTGGGATCGTTACAGAAAACAATAGATCGTCTGCAAATGCCGCAACCTTGTATTCGTTAGTGATGAGCGGAATACGCCATATTCGATTTCGCGATATTCCACGAATATATAGAAGAATATTCGCGAAATTTCGCTAATGCGAATGCGAAAATTGATTGCGAAATTCTCGTCAACACGTGAAAACGGAGATCATTTCCTGGATTACTAAACTAATATGCACAAAACACTAACTCTACTTACACAAACTTATATGACTAAACTAAAGCTAATTTTTTTTTTTTATACACAAAACACAGAAGGGCAGAGAAAGTATTTGCGAATATTCGTAATACGAATATTCGCATTGCGAATATTCGGCAACATAAAAGGATCGCCTCAGCTACTCGGCCCAGGGTCTCTAATCATACCAGCAATGCTTTTAGATGTCGATGGAGATCACTAGGATGTGATCTGTTTTAAAAATAAGTTTGAAAAAATACGAATATTCGCAATAGCGTATATTCGCCGCGATATTCGATTTATTTGCGAATACTCGAATATTCAATATTCGTAACGAATATTCGCAATGCGAATATTCGTGAGCAACACTAGTATTCGTCTCCTTTTACCCGGATACCTCTGATATCTGGGTTTGCCCGTAAAATTCTCAGGAATGGTTCAAGGATAAGAATGAAGATAAATGGCGAGAGTAGGCATCCTTGCCTTGTTCCGTTCCTTATTGAAAAGGGATCAGATAACAAATCTTATACACCAATAAAACTGAAACTAGCTAACAACGTTATCTCCAGCAACCCACTTAAAATTTTGCAGAAATTCAGTACTCATCTGAAAAAACTATATGCGGAATTCATTCGACGAATCGGTAGCCGACACCTTTTTCTCGCAATTCCAATTGCCCCTAATGTCTGATTCCCAAAAGACACAACTAGATGAGCCTATTTCGCAAGAAGACGTAACTAGAGCAATCAAGGAACTCAAATTAAACAAGCGGCCCGGACCTGATGGATTCACAGCCCGATACTATAAAGCACTCTCTGAACTAATCTCCCCGAGGCTCGCTAAGGCCTTCAATGACCTTTTAAAACTGAAATCATTTAGACAGGAATCACTTTTGGCCACAATCTGCATGATTCCCAAGCCACAGACAGACAATACCCTCAGTGAAAATTACCGGCCCATATCTATGCTAAATAGAGATATCAAACTTCTAGGTAAAATTCTGGCGAATCGCTTAAACAACATAATTGGAACCCTGATCCATCGCGATCAGGTAGGTTTCATCCCCAACCGGCAGGCAGGAGATAATATCAGAAGGGCGAGCCTATTGGCTCACATTGCCAAGAAGAGAGGAATCCCTGCTTGCTTCCTCTCTCTCGACATAAAACAGGCGTTCGACTCTGTATCCTGGTCCTACTTGAAGTATACCCTTCAAAAATGGGGCTTTGGCTCCAACTTCATGAAATGGATCCTAGAATTATACAATAGCCCGAAGGCATATGTAAAGTATGCAGGATATAGATCGGACACCTTCTCCATTAACAGGGGCACGAGACAGGGATGTCCTCTCTCCCCCTTATTATTTGCCCTCCTCATAGAACCGCTTGCACAAAAGATCAGATCAGACCCGACAATACTGGGCATAGAAATAGGCGGACACAAGCATAAACTATGCATGTTCGCTGATGACATCCTCCTTTTTCTTGCATCGCCCCAGGTAACAGGACCCAACCTTATGCTAATTCTTAAATGCAGCCAAATCCGGTCTACCTTTCGTATGGGCAACTAAGAGTATTCCCTATTTAGGAACACACCTTACAACATCAATAACGGATCTATTCTCTTCCAACTACCCTATTCTCCTAAAACAGATATCAAGCCTCCTGAATTCCTGGGCCCATCTACCCCTATCATGGTTTGGCAGAATCAACGCAGTCAAAATGACTATATTACCGAAATTATTATATTTATTTAGAGTGCTCCCCGTCCCAATCCCTTGGATATTACAAAGAAGAGTTTCCGCCTTTACGTGGGGATCCACTAGGCCTAGAATAAAACCTCAAATCCTGCATCTATCTAAGGATAATGGTGGAATGGGGCTGCCCAACTTTATAAACTACTATAAAGCGGCACAACTTGCAAACCTAGTAAAATACCACGACAAATGTGAGCCCCCTCTTTGGGTATCAATTGAAGCGGTAGAGTCTGACCCCATCGCAATTTCTAATGTACTATGGATCCCTCCTAAAGCTCGTAAACACTTACTGAACCCCATCACCAAACACTCACTCTCCCTCTGGGACACAGTAAAGACTAAATATCTTCTCCAATCCCCCCATGTTCCTCTTTTATCGTTTCATAAAAACCCTGCGTTCTACCCTGCTTGGATCTATCCCAATACCTTTAAAGAGTGGGTGTCAAAAGGATGTACATGCTTACATGACTTTATAGACTCTTCTTCCTTTTTATCCTTCACCACCATCAGTGCAGCGCACGACATACCACAGACCGAAATATTTAGGCATCTACAAATTAAAAATTTCTTTAAGCCATTTGTTGATGCTTCACCCACGCCAACATGTATATCCACCTTTGAGAATTTCTGTAAGAATGACCCCCACGCTAGAGGAATAATATCCTAGTTATACTCCCAATTAACAGCTTGCTCAATCAGTGGGAAGCTTCCTTATGTGAGTAAATGGGAGAGGGACCTAGAACAAGAACTAGTACCTTCTGAGTGGAAACAGATCTGGAACAGCACTAAATCAGCATCCATGAACGAATCAGCCATTGAAACGAATTACAAAGTACTCACTAGATGGTACCTAGTACCCGCCAGGGTTGCGAAATACGTACCGAATTACCCTGATCTTTGCTTCAGGGGTTGTTCAACTCCAGGGACATACCTTCACGTTTGGTGGTCGTGCCCAAAAGCCCTATCATTTTGGTCGGAAATTTTTCAAATTATCTCCATTATCTCGGGGAAAACAATCCCCTTAGATCCTAAAACAGCGTTATTAAATCTAAAACCTGATAATCTCCCACACAAGCAGTTCAAACTAATCATACAACTTCTTACTGCCGCAAAACAAACCCTTGCGAGAGCATGGAAAACCCCTAATTTATCACTAAATGAAGTCACAAATACAATGAACACAGCAATGTCCCACGCCAAGATGGTGGACATGGACACGACCACCGGATTTGAGAGTCTATGGAAACCCTGGATAACATATGCTTTTCCGAACGCATTTATTAATGAAGTTGTATTGCCATGGTAGTCCTGCCAAACTGGCACCCCCACGCTCAAGCCTCTCTCCGGCGGCGGAGATCAGGTCGCTCCTGCGGATTCCCCTCCCCCTACCCCTTCTTCCCTTTATTTCCCCCTCCTTTGAACTCTTGTTCTCAAATTAACAATTCCTATTTTCATGTTTGTTGATACAAAGTTGTATATTGTTAAAATTTCTTGAACCTATATAGCAGAACCCTAGAACAGGACATAACCCTGGATTTAGCCCAGATCAGACTGGTTACATGGTTTATCCCTTAAGCGATCCAGGGTCGATAGTTAGTTAGTCACATAGCTAGTCAGCTAGTCATTTAGTTAGTCAGTTACTATATTTGCTTATTCACTTTGCCACTAATGACTTTGTATGCATTGTTTAATTACCTGTAAATTGTCTCTCTTGTAACCAAAGATATTTAGGTTTACAAGTCAAGAAGTTTCTCTTATGATGTATACCCTCTATTGTACCCTTTTTTCTTCTCTCATTGTTGTTATGCACTTGTACATTCTTTATCACATAAATAAAGATATTTTGACAAGGAAAAAGGATCAGACATCACTTCATTTATCTTCACTCTTGCCGTCGGACATGAATACAAGCTTGTGATCCAATTTTGCATCCCTTCCCCTAGACCTATGTACTGTAGCATAGCTTTCAAAAAACCCCAGTCTACTCTGTCAAAGGCTTTCTCTGCGTCTGTCGAGACTAATACTACTGGATTTAGATGAAGCTGTGATAGATAGATCGTACTTAGCACTCTTTGTGTGTTTTCTCTCCCCTCTCTACCAGGGGTGAACCCTACCTGGTCGGAATGTATTAAGGCGGGGAAGTGGGTCACTAGTCTATTAGCAAGTATTTTAGAGAAAATCTTCAGGTCTACATTCAGCAAGGAAATTGGGCTATAACTGGCACATTGGGCGGGATCTTTCCCCTCTTTGGGGATCACCGCTATATGTGCCATTAATGTATCTCTTAGCATCAAATGCCCTTCTCTTAGCGAATTAAATGCGTTCAAAAATTTTGGTGCTAGTCTTTCATAGAAGGTTCTGTAATAAAGTAGGGTATACCTATCCGGGCCCAGAGATTTATCCGGTTTCATTGCTTTAATCGCTTCCACGAATTCCTCGGCTGTAATCTGGGTCTCTAAGATCCCCGTACTTTCTTGCGATATCTTGGGCATCCCTGAGGCTACGATGTACTCCTTTATTTGTTCTTCTCTGCTCTGACTGCTCTCTGAAGCTGGTTGTCTCTCTATCTGATATAGTCTACTGTAGTATTCTCTAAATGCTTTCGCTATTAGATGTGAGGAACTAACCAAAACATCTCCCTGAGTCTTTATTTTTTCAATGTGATTCTTTAGTCTCGTCTCCCTCAATGCGTTTGCCAACATCCTGCTTGGCTTGTTCCCAAATTCATAGTAAGCCCTCCGACAGCGACTTAATTTGGCCTTCGCCTTATCCATCAATAACAGATTTAATTTATCTCGTAGGCTCATTAGCCTCTCTTCGATAATTTCTCTTTGCGCTTTCTTATGCTCATTCTCTAATATACGGATCTCCCCAAGCAGGCTATCTAGTTCCGCATTGACCCTCTATAATATACATTGGCAACACTGGCCTGGTCCTGTGCATGCATATTTATACAAAATTCTATACAGGAACTACCTACTCTATAGACATGTGCAGACTGGAATATTTTGTTTTGTTTTTTCGTTTTCGTTGGGAAAATAAATTTATTTAGTTACTCCCGAAAATCGTTTTGATGTATTTTGTTTTTCGTTGGGGAATAGCTTTCGTACGAAAATCCAATAATACTTGGTTTCTGTCGAATGGTCAAAAGAATATTTGATGGAACGTCGATTCTTTACGTCGAATCGTACATTTCCGTTCGAATATTCCGCCTACAAGAATTCTAATGTTGTATGACTAGTAATAATGTTGAATCTATTTTCTCATAAATCGAAATCTAATCTCTGTAATGTCGAATCTATTATTTCTATAGTGTCGAATCTTTTCTCTATAATGTCGAATCTTTTCCCTATAATGTCAAATCTTTTCCCTATAGTGTCGAATCTTTTCTCTATAATGTTGAATCTGTTCCCTATAATGTCGAATCTTTTCCCTTTACTTTTGAATCTTTTCCCTATAATGTCGAATCTTTTCCCTATAATGTCGAATCTCTCTATATCGAAAATGAAAATAAAGCATTTTTTATGTCGGATCTTTCGGTTTTCGTTTCTTGTGCTTTCGTTATCGTTTGTTAAAACGATAACAAAAAAAAACAGATTTTCGGAAGAAAATGCGTTCTAACGAAAACGAGTGCACATGTCTACTACTCTAATGATTCCTAAAAATCCAACTGTTGTTTGAGGTTTATGGTCACCTTACTGTAGACATCCCTACTACTATGTCTACCCCACTGCTGAAACTAATATAAGCTAACATAAAAATTTAAATACATACAGTTTGCTATAGAAACCATTGTCCTGGGTCCCATGGTAGCCATTCTAAACTTTTATTTTCAGCATTTGACCCATTTCAGGACTTCTGTTAACTTTTAGGGAGTTGGGTAGTTGGGTAGTTGGGTGGTAGTTGTTTTATCTGAGTAGATAGGTTCACCTTTAGGCTGAAATCTTCAAGGGTATGGATAGACTCTATATGTCCCATATCCCTAATTGTATATACTTTTGGAATTGTCAGGTTTCAAAAATAGAAGACTAAGCGTTAAATAAAATATTTTATTTTCAATTAAGGCTGCGTACACACGAGGAGACATCTCCGGAGATGTCTCCAGGGATCTTTTGGTCTGCTGGTGTGTACACACCATCAAACCAAAACCCCCGCGGACAGACAGCGCGGTGACGTGGCGGTGACGTTGACGCCGCGACGTCTGCAAACCAGGAAGTAAAATGCATCCATTCGACGCATGCGGGGGATTTCGGTCCGCTGGTTAGGTGTACTAACCAGCGGACATGTCCAACGTGGTAAAAAATATATATTCATTTTGGATAAAGTAGGGAAGGGTTAAACCATTGTCAGTCTATTTATTCCATCTGTATCTTCATATGAAAATGTTGCTTCTCTTCCTGTCCTGTAGACTCAATGGGAGATAATATATTTTCCGTGTGAGGGAAAGCCTTAGTTTTCACAGTTTTCATTAGATTCCCCCTCTATTTCTGTTCTGCTGTCAACACAATCATTTGGATTTACCCTCACTTTTATTCCTTGTGACACTGGTGATCAGGATAAATGGAGAAAACTTTTCCTTTAGTTATACTTTAACTGAATAGTATGGAGGTGTCTCTGGGGTAAATTAAGATCTCTCATTCTCATGCAAAACTAAAAGGAACAAGGCACATTTTTAATTTTCATTGAGTTGGGATTTAAATTTCTCTTTATATTTTCCTTTAGTAATAGCGATAGCATACACTATGCAGTCCTCCAGCTACTAAGTAACTATACCATGCTGTAATGATGCAATCACTTTTAGCTAGAGTACTCATTTTTAAGCCTCATGCACACTGGACGTTTCCAAAAACTCCAGTAGCATTAGCTGTAGCTGTAGAATGAGTTTTCCAGTGTTTTTTCTGTAGCGTTTTTCAGCTTTTTTTTTAGCTGTAGTGTTTTTTAGCTTCTTTTAGCAAAGCTATACTCCCACAAAAGTTTATGGCTCAAAAACACGAATGTGAACGTTACGAACATGAATAGCTGCGTTTTTCAGTGTTTTTGGAATTTTTCAGCGTTTTTAAGGTGAACAACTCCCCTCAAAACTGACTAGTTCTGTGGGGTTCTTCCAGCCAGAAAATGCCCCTGCCAAAAACTGCTGGGGAGTTTAATGACTGCAGAAAAAAATGTCCGAAGCCAAAAACATCAGCTGTGAAATCCAGTGTGCATGAGGTCTTATAACACAACTTTGCATACTATACTGAATGCATTATTAACATGAATGAGTGTAAAGCGTTAAAGGGGTTGGAAACCCTCATCTTTTTTCACCTTAATGCATTCTATCCATTAAGATGAAAGACCTTCTGTCACTCAGCAGCCCCCTCGAGTCCCCCCATTATACTTACCTGAGCCCTGTGTTTCCCACGACGGGAGCGAGCACACCAGCTCCAGCCGGTGTCTTGTGTCCTGATTGGATAGATTGATAGCGGCACAGCCATTGGCTCCCGCTGCTGTTAATCAAATCCAATCAAGCGGGCGCCAGGGGCGGGGCTGAGTCCTGTGTCAATAGACGCAGAAACAGGACACGGGAGCGTGCCCGCATGGGTGTCCACAAAGGGGAGCGCTTCTCTGACAGGGCACTTGAGAAGAGGAGGAGCCAGGAGCGCCGCTGAAGGACCCCAGACTAAAAGGATCGGGGCCACTGCAAAACCAACTGCACAGCGAAGGTAAGTATGACATTTTGTTTTGTTTTGTTTTTTAAACGCAAGGGTTTAGTAACAAAAAACCTGAAAGCTGATTGATTTCTATGCTGAGCTGCAGCAGATTTTGCCTGTTCGAGTTTTAGTAAATCAACCCCTATGTTTGATACATTGTATTATGAATAATTGCCATTTTTTAAACTTTTGGCATGTTTGTACCCCTGATCTCCTCCTAACTTTTTCAACCACTTTTTATCTTCGCCATCAACTGCACATCATTGCTCAGGACTAACTGGCCTTATAGTGAAAACCATGGACCATGCCTTTGCAATGTGTGTGAGCACAACAACGTGTAGTCTCCAGCAGGGGGCATGTCTTTGGTTGGTGGTATTTAATTACTGCTTTTTTTTTTTTTAAACCCTTTAGGCCGCGTACACACGATCAAATCTATCTGCTGGAAACGGTCAGACAATTTTTTTTTTTTAGTACGCTAACCAGCAGACATATCTGCCCGCACATGCGTTGAATGGATTCGATGCATGCGCGGAAGTGTTTTACTTCCCGGTGCGGTGATGTGGCGGCGTCAACATCATCACCACGTCACCGCGCTGTCTGCCGGCGGGGATTTTGGTTTGATCGTGTGTACAGTGATCAAACCAAAACAGCCCAGCAGACAAATCTGATCAAATCGGTCTGTCAGACCGATTTGAACAAATTTATTTGGTCGTGTGTACGCGGCCTCACACCTTTAACCACTTGCTTACTGGGCACTTAAACCCCCTCCTGCCCAGTACAATTTTCAGCTTTCAGCACTGATGCACTTTGAATGACAATTGCATTGTCATACAACGCTGTACCCAAATGAAATTTTTATATTTTTCCCACAAATATTTTGGTGGTATTTGATCACCTCTGCGTTTATATATATATATATATATATATATATATATATATATGTGTTTTTTTTATATTTTGTTATAAAATGTTGTAAACAGGTAATTTTTCTCCTTAATTGATGTACGCTGATGAGGCTGCACTGATGGGCACCGATGGGCTGCACTGATGGGCAGCAGTGGGCTGCACTGATGGGCACTGATAAGGCGGCACTGGTGGGCACCGATAGGTGGCACTGAGAGGTGGCACTGATGGGTGGTACTGATGGGTGGCACTTGTGGGCATTGATGGGTGGCACTGTGGGCATTGATAGGTGTCATTTTGGGCACTGCCAGGTAGCAATAGGCAGCTGGCATTGGCAGGCACTGGCAGCTGGCACTGATAAGGCACATCTGCCTCCTTCCTCTTTGGGACCAATGTCCCTTTTGCACAAGCTGGTGATCGGCTTTTTTTTCTCCTCACGCAAACAGCGTGAGGAGAAAAAAGTAAACGGTTACCGATTCTTTGTTTACATCACATGATTAGCTGTCATTGGCTGACAGCTGATCACGTGGTAAGGGGTCGGATCGGCCCCTTACTTGGATCGGTGATCACTCGCACACGGGGAGCGCGCGAAGGGGAGGACGTCTATTGATGCGCTGGTCCTCGCTGTAGCCGTCATTTGGCTATATGGCGGGCCTCAAGTATTTAAGGTTAAAGTGAATCTGTGCTTTGCACATGCAAAGCTGTTGACTTCTCATTTCTAAGGCTGCCCATACATGGTTCAGTTTTTTTCATTCAGCCAGGCTCCTGAACAAAAATAAAAACCTGAACTGACCTCCCCATCCACACATTCAATGTAGATGTGGGAATTCTCCTTGCTGTGACTCCCTTGCATACCCATCGTCAGAATATAAAGATCACTGCAGCAGCCTATTACCTACAGTGCTGATCGAGCTGAAATTTTCCTTACTTACCTAGTTGCTTCGTCTCTTTATTACTGCAGGCAGAGTGGCTGGGAAGAGAAGGGCAAGTATATGGAGCTGTGCAGTCCGACATTAAAGTGAACCTGATGGACGAGGTATAGGTTTATTTTAATTTTTAGGGTTAGGTTAACATATAAGTGGCAGAGGTAGGTTAAATGTTTAAGTAATTCTTTTCTGTCAGTGTTCCCAGAAACTGGTGCCAGCTATGAACTATACAGCATATAAATAACTTAACAGCATGTAATAAGATAACAAAAATGCTTGTTCAGTCTGTCCTCCGAGACCCAGTTATTCTCTGGTTGGCACTGAATCTTGGCTCTCGCACAGCATCAAGTAGGAGAAGCCAGGCTGTCAATCACAGAACACACCTCAAAACCTCCTCTTTCCATCCTGTGACAGTCATATGTTACTACTTTCTGTATATATCAGCAGCCAAGATTACTCGTTACAGATAAAGATGAGGACTTAGGCAGGCCATGCATGATTACATTTTTTCGTTTGAGAAGTGGGTTGAATAAAAAAAATAACCAATTCCCCCCATCCACACATTCAACCCCCATCCACACATTCAATGTGGATGAGGGCAGGGGTGGACCGTCTATTAAGTGGCTGAAAGGTCAGGAAATCCCATTGGATGCCTAGGAGGAGGCGGGATGCACAGTGGAAGCCACCGTGATCCACACCACAAGAGCCTGCCTGCCAGCCCACCTGGGGCTTTGATGTCTGCCGGCCAGCCAACCAACCGGGAGAGTGCCTTTTTGCCGCCCCCAAAAGAAAAAAAAAAACACCAGCCACCACTGGATGAGGGAATCACCCCCACTGGCGTATTGTATTCTGAGTGGAGCCTTCCCTGCTGGCAGAGTTTAAGCTATAGCGAGTGGCACTGATCATTTGGGAGAAAAAAAGTACAACCAGTACACAAGTCGATGAGCTGTTTAGGTTGAATGTCTGAAGGCAAAAATCTCTATCTTTGAAAAAACTGATGCAGCAGCTTATGAAGGTACCACTATATTTACAAAGTTGGAATATTGAAAACTGTACTTTGAGGGTCAGTTCACACCATGCCTGCACATGAATCACACAGGAACACATGACCATATGCAAAACACACTCCATTTGCAATCTGCAGTGGGTGTCAAAAGAAATATAAGGACACCCCAAACGCAGATAGATCGCAAACATAGTGCGTTTTCTTTTGTACCATGCAATTTGGTTACAGTACATTTAA
Organism: Rana kukunoris; assembly: GCA_029574335.1. Lineage (NCBI taxonomy): Eukaryota > Metazoa > Chordata > Amphibia > Anura > Ranidae > Rana > Rana kukunoris. Next base: position 492,800,575 of record CM056049.1, on the reverse strand, counting down.
AAAAGTAGTGCATGCACAACTTTGGTGCAGTGCGGTGTGATTTTAGCCCATCAAAAATGAATGGGCTGAAATCGCAGCCAACAGAACCACATGTGAATCGCACGGGAACGTACAACTCGTTCCTGTGCGATTCATGTGTGGGCATGGTGTGAAGCAGCCCTAAGGGTGTATTTAGATTTTAGGTTTAAGTGGTTGTAAGGGTAGGAGCTTTTTTATCTAATGCATTCTATGAATTAAGGTACAATTTTTTTTCTGTGCAGCATTCCCAGTCCCTCATTTTACTTACCTGAGCCCCATCTCAATCCAGTGCTATGCCCAAGAAGTGTATTTCTCTCTCTCCTTATTGGCCAAAGAGGCAGCAGGGGGAGACATTGACTCCTGTTGCTGTCAATCACAGCCTGTGAGGAGAGGCTGGGGGGCTGGGCTGGGCTAAGCCACGCTTTGTGTGTCTATGGACACACACGGTTTGGGATTGGGCCCACATAAGTGCCCCCATAGCAAGTGGCTTGCTATTGAAACACTTGTCAGGGGTGAGGAGCCAGGAGCACTGGCAGGGGACAGCAGAAGAAGAGAATTAAGGCTGCTCTGTGCAAAATCATTGCACTGAGCAGGTAAGTATAACATGTTTGTTACTCAAACAAAAAATCCCTCTACAATTACCTTAGGATTTAGGGCTGAGCTGAGAGATGAATGGAATCTTAAATGTGAGGGATGACCTTTGGGTTTGGTAAAAGTTAGGGATCTTTGTAGTTTGTGTTTGTAATATATTGTAATAATTTTTTTGTTACCTTTTTTCACCATCTTGTTGCTGCACAAATATCCTGTTATATTCTGTAAAGAATAATTATGGACAGTTGCTTGTCACATTCAGATTGAATGCAGCTGCATGTATAATGCTGGCCATACACTCCACGAAAAACGAAAGTTCTGTCGTGAGTGCAAACGATAGTGCCATCATGTAAATCGATAAATCGTTCAGTGGACATAAAAAAAAAAGGGTTCTTTTTTTTTACATATACCTAGTGCAGAAAGTTTGGACGGGAAACACATTAACCTTCCGATTTATCGTTCGTTCCGCAGAACATTTCCAAACTTGTCCTTCGTTTTTTCGGCTCAAAAACATCCAAACGATTCTCGATTTTGTGCCCATTAACTGGCCGAAAAACTAAAGATCTTTCTTAATGACCGATTTTCGGACGAATATTCGTATAGTGTATGGCCAGCATAAGTCTTTCCTATGTATCAGTATATAGTATTGGTGGTCTTTCATTGGTCAGTTCAAGTGCATGGAAAGAGCACTTGTTAAGATAAAACAGGGAGAGTGGTTGAATCAGTCATCTTTATGTGTAGGTAAAGTGGGAAAGTATTTTCTAGAATTAGTGATACACTTAAATTGAAAGCGTTATTAAAGGTTCAGCTTTTCTTTTTTTTTTTATAACACAAATGTTATACTTCCTTGCTCTGTGCAGTGGTTTTGCATAGAGCAGTCCCGATCCTCCTCTTCTCAGGTCCCTACCCTCTGGCGAGTGCCCCCATAGCAAGTTGTTTGCTCTGGGGGCACTCGTGTGTGCTCTATGAGAGTCTCTATGTTGCTCAGTAAGGATAAGGGGTGGGTGGCTAGAAAAAACCTTCATCCTGTAGAACCACTTTAATAGGATATTTGCTGTAGTGATTTTATAATGCTTTATACGCAGTTGTACTTTGGCTAGTTGTCTCTTCGTAGATGCTACTTTTGACAAATACTACCCTCGTTTGATTTGTAAGAGAAATAATTTTATTGTAAACCTATACTATAAAACCTTATGGACATTGGTAAAAAAAATGTAAGCCAATGTAAATATATAGCTACAAGGAATATATTTAGGAATATTTCAAATTGTAAATTGGTCTCTCATGTGCTTTCATTTAAATTATTCATGACATACTTTTTCGGTTGCAGAAAAGACAAATACAAAAACTAGGGATTAATAATTAATGCAAGCAGGAGGCTCACAAATGTTTGGAGGACATATATTTTTATTTTCTTGCTCTATTTTGTAATGAATGATACATATAATATTCATTTTAAAAAATGTACTTTAAAACATTTTACTTTACAGACATCAGGACTGCAACTTATCCTCAGAGATCAGTCTTTTGAATTGGACAAATTAATGTGAAGTTCAAATCACCAGAACAAATATCAGCAAAACCCCCGATGCTTGAATTTTAATCTTAAAGGGGAGGTTCCCCTAAAAATAAACTTTTAACATTGCCTGTGTCTTCTTAATAATAATTAGAATCGGCTGGTACTTTTTTTTTTAAACCCCCGTACATACCATTTTCGGCATGTACTCTCACCGCCGCTTCCGGGTCTGGCGGCCGGGGATGGGAGGGCCTGCTTCATTGACAGGCATCTGGCAGCCGGGGACAGGCATCCGATCGACGCATACAGCGCGTCACGGGATGCCGAAAGAAGCCGAACGTTGGTGCGCATGCGCCGTATAGAGCCGCACCAACGTTCGGCTTCTTTCGGCATCTCGTGACGCGCTGTATGCGTCGATCGGATGCCTGTCCCCGGCTGCCAGACCCGGAAGCGGCGGTGAGAGTACATGCCGAAAATGGTATGTACGGGGGTTTAAAAAAAAAAGTACCAGCCGATTCTAATTATTATTAAGAAGACACAGGCAATGTTAAAAGTTTATTTTTAGGGGAACCTCCCCTTTAACATAAAAAACAATATATGATGAAAGTACCATAACATTCTCTTCTAAAATCAGATAACTTGATCCTACTTCCTATTTTAAAGATGCAGCTTAGTAGGATGGATCAATGCAGAGGCTCTAGTTGGTAATGTGATGTAACCACATGACACTGAAAGGAGGTAGGCTCTAAAAAACATCAATAAGAAAGACATTACGAGTTAGGAAAAGCGAGTGGTATAGTGGAGCTGATGTCAGAGAAGGATCACATCTCCAGTAAAAATTAGAGCTACATTAGAATTCGTGTGCCCTTTCCTTGTGGTACTCCCACCATAGTCCATAGGAACTGTTACCTAGACTGGCATTCAGATTTGGAACCTATATTAGGGATTCAAAGTCCTCAACTTTTTTAGACACTTCATAACTTTGCATGCAATGTGCAAATTTGATCCACTTGTGTGAGTTGTCTGTATGCAAACCAACTTATGCCTCATCATTATAGGGAGGGTAACCCCTTTATTGGGACATAAATTACAAAAAAGAAAACCTGATGGGTTACAACCCCCCCTTATTCTATTCAAAATGAAAAAAAAAGTGCCTTTAGTTCTACTTTAACCACTTGCTTACTGGGCACATATACCCCCTTCCTGCCCAGGCGAAATTTCAGCTTTCAGCACTGCGTCGCTTTAAATTTAAAATTGCGCTTTTGTGCGACGTGCCTCTCAAACAAAATTGACGTCCTTTTTTTCCCACAAATAGAGCTTTCTTTTGGTGGTATTTGATCACCTCTGCGGTTTTTATTTTTTGCGCTATAAACAAAAAAAGTGCGACAATTTTGAAAAAAAAAAACACAATGGGCCAGATTCACAGAGCGATTACACCTGTCTAACTGGTGTTAGACAGGAGTACTTTCAAATTACGCGTGCCGTATCACTAGTTTGAATCCTCAAACCATGATACGGCGGCGTTGGGCTTTGATCTGACAGGCTTACGTCTTCGTACGCCTTCGGATCTGCGCTGCAATCTTTTTGCGGCCGCTGGGTGGAGTTTGCGTCGTTTTCAGGGCCGGGGTATGCAAATGAGCTTTTTCCGGCGATCCACGAAGTTACGAGCGTCGTTCGCAATCGCGTATGTCATTTTTTTGCTACGTAAAGTTAAACCAGCTATTAGCTGGTCTAACGTTACGCGGCCCATGTTAAGTATGGCTGTCGTTCCCGCATCGACTTTCAATTTTTTTTTTGCGTAAGTCGTCCGGGAATAGGAATGTCTGTAAACGACGCTACTCAAAAAAAAAAATGACGTAACGACGTAATTTCGCGCAATGCACGGCGGGAAATTTCTGAACGGAGCATTCGCAGTTCGATCGCCGCGGGAACGCGCCTAATTTAAATGCCTCACGCCCCCTAATCGTGTAGTTTGATTCCGCCGGGAGAAATACACTACGCCGCCGTACCTTACGGGCCAAAATCTCTCTGAATTCCTCGTAGAGCCAGGTAAAGTACGGTGGCGTAGAGTATCTCTGATACTCTGCGGGAATCTAATTCTACCTGAATCTGGCCCAATATTTTTTACTTTTTGCTATAATAAATATACCGTTTTTTTTCTCAGTTTAGGCCGATATGTATTCTACATATCTTTGGTAAAAAAAAAAAAATCGCTAAATAAACGTATAGTAATTGGTTTGCGCAAAGGTTATTTTTTTATTATTTAATTTTTTTACTAGTAATACGGCGATCTGCGAATTTTGTCAGGACTGAGATATTTCGACGGACACATCGGACACTTTTGACACATTTTTGGGACCATTCACATTAATACAGCGAACAGCGCTATAAAAACGCACTAATTACTGTATAAATGTGACTGGCAGGGAAGGGGTTAACACTACGGTGTAAGGAAGGGGTTAAATGTGTATCCTGGGTTTGTTCTAACTGTGTGTGAAGGGGGACTGACTGGGGGAGGTGACCGATGCTGTGTCCCTATGTACAAGGACTATTCCCTGCTCTAAAACTGCCGATCGCAGGTACCTGGCAGACATCGCGACCGCACATGCGCCCCCCAGTGGCCGGAGGATGCGAAGACGTCAAAAGACGGCGGCTGGGATTTATAGAGCCACCTTTCCGCCGTCATTTGACAATGGCCCAGGACTCAAGCGGTTAAGACCCCTTTCACACTGGGGCGCTTTACAGATGCTATAGTGCTAAAAATAACACCTGCAAATCACCTGTAAAGTGCCTGCAAAGCTCCTGTCTCTCCAATGTGAAAGCCCAAGGGCTTTGACACTGGAGAGGTGCACTGGCAGGACGTCCTGCTTGCCGCATTTTTGAGGCGCTGTAAAGTTCCCCTGCCCATTGAAATAAAATCAATGAGCTTTTAACCCTTTTTCGTGGGGTTTAAAAGTGCCCCGCCAGCAGACGAAAAGCACCACTAAAACTACATTGGTTAAAAAAAAGCCAACTTGCTTTAAATTTAACCGATGAATTCCTAACCGATAGGTCAAAACCGATCGTTAGTAGGCACGCATGCTCAGAATCAAGTCGACGCATGCTTGTGTTTTACATCACCGCGTTCTGATACGATCGTTTTTTTAACCGATGGTGTGTAGGCGTGACGGACCATCAGTCAGCTTCATCGGTAAACTGATGAAAACGGTCCATCCGTTCTCATCGGATGGATCGATCGTGTGTATCGCGGCATAAGAGCCTGTTTGTTAATATGATTATTTGGACAAAATGTGAACTCTGATTATGGAGCAGGGTGGATAGGAGACAGAGATGAAGCAAATCATTAGTCATTAGCAGGAGCTGATTGTGGACCAGAATGAAGAATAAAGAGGGTGCAGATTGGTGTCTAAAGACAGTATGGCAACTGCTTGTGCATCAAATGGACAAAAAATGAAGATTAGAATATGATCATGGAATGAAAGAGGAAAGCCAATGGTAGATCGTGAGAACTGGTCAAGTATATATATAATTATGTACGTGCATGTATATAATGTATGTATATGTGTGTGTATATAAAAGTGAAATAAGTCAAAATGTAAATTATCATGGACAGGAGAAGTGGAAAGAGGCAGACCATGGGTTGATCAAGGATAGTAGAAGTGAAAGAGTCCAGAAACAGAGAAGAAAATTGTGAATTTGGGAAAGAGAGAGATAGCAGTGGGATCTGATAAAGGACAGGGGACAAAGGAGACTGGGTGTGATGTCATCTCTGACGATTTGGAAGAATAGGTAAAGTGGATCTGAGCACAAAACAAAGAAAGCCCCTCCAGGTGAGTGAGTCTCCAGTTACTCCCCACCCACACTAGTTAAGGTGCTAGCCCAGCTCGGATGCTGTGTATCATAAAGCAAAGATTGCGGACGGCTGCACTTCCAAAAATCCTCTATATTGAAGCTTCAGGTGATAGGTTAACAGATGGAGCAAGGGGTAAAGAGGTTGATGCGTTTAGCGCAAATGTTAGCGCTTAGTCATTACCTTCAAATCATTTTTGGAAGTGCAGCCGTCCGAAATCTTTACTTTATGGTTCTGAGCATGATTTGAGACTTGAGGAGAAAAGGACTGTGATTGGGGAATGGAGGTAGAGCATACACTGATCTTTGACAGAGAAAAGATGGGACACGATGAAAATTGATTGTTGCAGAAGGATGGAGGGAAGGATGAGAGGATGCAAAGGAGGTAATGTTCATGGGGTGCATAGTAAAGATAGAGGATAGAGGAGCTCACTGACTTTGGAGAGGGGTCATGTATGCACTGTTTGGGGTTCACTGTGTGAAGGATCAAAATTTAGCGCATGCCAAGCTTCTGCATGTTTATGAATTATCAGGTAGGATTAACATCTGCTTGGGAGTTTGCCTTCACTATGGCAGCTTGCAGACAGTGAACTGCCTGAAAATATAATGTGGAAGGGGAGAAGGTGCCAGAGAATGTGGTGTCCATGGTGGAGTGGGGGGCCGTGAGAGAATGTGTTCTGTGCCTGGGGGTTTCCAGAAGGGGTGTCAGAAAACACAAAATGGAGGAGGGGAAGTGACAGAAAATGTAGTGCGGAGGATGAGTTCCCAGAGAATATAACTAAATCGGCAGAGGGCTGCTGTCAGAAAATTCATTGGGGCAACGATGAGATGCCAGAGAATGTAATGTGTGCATGTGTGGGGGGGGGGGGGGGGCAAAGAAAGTATAGTGACACCCCATGTTAGTAAGGCTGTCAGAAAACATAATGTGGATGAAGAGTTGCCAGAAAACATGTAGCAATGTGCAGACAAGTGGAAGGTAGCAGACAGAAAAGCTATAAAAGACAGTTTGGGGAGAGCTGCAAAAAGGAACTAAATCAGACACCTAGGAAATAGTGAACACAAGTGTTTGGCCTCTTTCACACAACCATTCTGATCAGGTCTGCCTGTCAGTTACCCACCCATATGGACTGTCAGGTGTAAACAGACCCCCCCCAGCCCCTGTCATACTTACCTGAGCCAAATCTCGATCCAGTGCTGTGGCTCCATTTTCTCTCTCCTCGCTGACCATGGTCCTGGCTGCTATTAATTACAGCCTGCAAGGAGAGAGTGGGGAGGTGCGGCCAAGCCCACATGAGCACCCCCATAGCAAGCAGCTTGTTAAGGAGGGCACTAAGAATGGTGAAGGTGCCAGATCTGCCGGCGGGTACTCAAAAGAAATAAGATCGGGGCTGCTCTGTTCAAAACCATTGCACAGTGCAGGTTAGTATACCATGTTTGTTATTTTAAAGAAAATCCCTTTTTACTAACTCTGATGTTCAAGTCTAATATTATGCCCAGATTCAAGTCTAATATTGTGTCTAGAGACAGAGGGAGCCAATCAATGTCCACCGGCCACCCACCATCGCTCCCCGCAGAGAAAGAACAACAGTCTGCCGATGTAAATAAGCAGACCGCCATGCTGTCAGGCATGGACATGCTGATCTAATGTTCCTGCTAATCAGGTATATGGATCAGAGGCGGTTATTTACTAAAGGAAAATCCACTTTGCACTACAGGTGCAGTCACTTTAGATCTGAGGGGGACATGCAAGGAAAATAAAAAACAGCATTTTAGCTTGCACATGATTGGATGATAAAATCAGCAGAGCTTCCCCTCATTTCAGATCTACCCTTTAGATTTACAGTGACTGCATTTCCAAGTGCACTAAAAGTGCACTTGTAGTGCAAAGTGTATTTGCCTTTTTGTAAATAATCCTCAGATTGTCCATGCAGTGAGCCCCCCCCCACACAGTTAGAAACACACGGAGGGAACACTGTTAACCCTCTGATTGCCCCTGATGTTAAACCCTTCCCTGCAAATGTCATTTACACTGTGTCAGTGCATATTTTTAGCACTGATCACTGTAATAATGTCACTGGTAAAAAGTGTCAGCTAGGTGTCCGATCTGTCCGCGGCAATGTCGCAATCCCACTAAAAATCTCTTATCACCGCCATTACAAGTTCAAATATTGTTTTTTTCTCATTTGTTTATAGCGCAAAAAAATAAAAACCGCAGAGGTGATACAAAATACCACCAAAATAAATCTCTTTTGTGGGAAAAAAAAGACATCGATTTTCTTTGGGTACAGTGTCACATGACCGTGCAATTGCCAATTAAAGTGACGCAGTGCTGTATCGCAAAAAATGGCCTGGTCATTAAGGGGGTAAATCTTTCCGGGGCTGAAGTGAATAAGTTAGATTTTTTATAGAAAAATTACCATTACATAAATTATAGATTTTATATGAGCTGATAAAGAAACCAAGTAGTAACTTTGGGGTTGATTTACCAAAACTGAAGAGTTTCAAAATCTGGTGCAGCTGTGCATGGTGGCCAATCAGCTTCTAACTTCAACTTGTTCAATTAAGCTTTGGCAATAAATCCTGGAAGCTGATTGGTTTCTATGCAGAGCTGCCCCAGATTTTGCACCCTCCAGTTTTAGTAAATCGACCCCACTGTTATTTTCATTAGTTCACCTGAACTTTTTATGGATTAGTTTACAGTTGCAGTTGAGGGGTGGTAATTTATTTTAAAATAGGCATACTTTGCTTTGTGGTGAAGCTAAAATGACCAGAATCAATCGGGCTGCATCACAACCACAAGCCAAATGCTAGGCTCACTGTTGTGGCACAGTATTTTCATTTAAAAAACCCAGTTCAGCTGTCAAAAGAGTATCACATTCTTAATGCCTTTGTAGCACTACCCCCGTAGGAGCTGCTGGATTAGATTTGGGTCTGCACTCTGCCTGTCAACCCCAGAAAATTGGCTTGAACCCCCCCTGGCACAACTAGGCAACAATATGAATATGGGACCCAATGGTAAAGAGAACCCCACAACATATAAATATATATATATATATATATATATACAGTGCAGAAAATAAGTATTTAAACACCCTGCTATTTTGCAAGTTCTCCCACTTGGAAATCCTGGAGGGGTCTGAAATTGTCATCGTAGGTGCATGTCCACTGTGAGAGACATAATCAAAAAAAAAAAATCCAGAAATCACAATGTATGATTTTTTTAACTATTTATTTGTATGATACAGCTGCAAATAAGTATTTGAACACCTAAAAAAAATCAATGTTAATATTTGGTACAGTAGCCTTTGTTTGCAATTACAGAGGTCAAACGTTTCTTGTAGTTTTTCACCAGGTTTGCATACACTGGAGGAGGGATTTTGGCCCACTCCTCCACACAGATCTTCTCTAGATCAGTCAGGTTTCTGGGCTGTCGCTGAGAAACACAGAGTTTGAGCTCCCTCCAAAGATTCTCTATTGGGTTTAGGTCTGGAGACTGGCTAGGCCACGCCAGAACCTTGATATGCTTCTTACAGAGCCACTCCTTGGTTATCCTGGCTGTGTGCTTCGGGTCATTGTCATGTTGGAAGACCCAGCCTCGACCCATCTTCAAAGCTCTAACTGAGGGAAGGAGGTTGTTGCCCAAAATCTCGCAATACATGGCCCCGGTCATCCTCTCCTTAATACAGTACAGTTGCCCTGTCCCATGTGCAGAAAAACACCCCCAAAGCATGATGCTACCACCCCCATGCTTCACAGTAGGGATGGTGTTCTTGGGATGGTACTCATCATTCTTCTTCCTCCAAACACGGTTAGTGGAATTATGACCAAAAAGTTCTATTTTGGTCTCATCTGACCACATGACTTTCTCCCATGACTCCTCTGGATCATCCAAATGGTCATTGGCAAACTTAAGACGGGCCTTGAAATGTGCTGGTTTAAGCAGGGGAACCTTCCGTGCCATGCATGATTTCAAACCATGACGTCTTAGTGTATTACCAACAGTAACCTTGGAAACGGTGGTCCCAGCTCTTTTCAGGTCATTGACCAGCTCCTCCTGTGTAGTCCTGGGCTGATTTCTCACCTTTCTTAGGATCATTGAGACCCCACGAGGTGAGATTTTGCATGGAGCCCCAGTCCGAGGGAGATTGACAGTCATGTTTAGCTTCTTCCATTTTCTAATGATTGCACCAACAGTGGACCTTTTTTCACCAAGCTGCTTGGCAATTTCCCCGTAGCCCTTTCCAGCCTTGTGGAGGTGTACAATTTTGTCTCTAGTGTCTTTGGCCAGCTCTTTGGTCTTGGCCATGTTAGTAGTTGGATTCTTACTGATTGTATGGGGTGGACAGGTGTCTTTATGCAGCTAATGACCTCAAACAGGTGCATCTAATTTAGGATAATAAATGGAGTGGAGGTGGACATTTTAAAGGCAGACTAACAGGTCTTTGAGGGTCAGAATTCTAGCTGATAGACAGGTGTTCAAATACTTCTTTGCAGCTGTATCATACAAATAAATAGTTAAAAAAATCATACATTGTGATTTCTGGATTTTTTTTTTGATTATGTCTCTCACAGTGGACATGCACCTACGATAACAATTTCAGACCCCTCCATGATTTCCAAGTGGGAGAACTTGCAAAATAGCAGGGTGTTCAAATACTTATTTTCTGCACTGTATATATATAGTGGGGTTCGAAAGTTTGGGCACCCCAGGTAAAAATTTGTATTAATGTGCATAACGAAGCCAAGAAAAGATGGAAACATCTCCAAAAGGCATCAAATTACAGATTAGACATTCTTATAATATGTCAAAAAAAGTTAGATTTTATTTCCATCATTTACACTTTCAAAATTACAGAAAACAAAAAAATGGCGTCTGGAAAAAATTTGGGCACCCTGCAGAATTTATAGCATGCACTGCCCCCTTTGCAAAGCTGAGACCTGCCAGTCTCATGGCATTGATTGTTCTCAATCATAGTCTGGGAAGACCAGGTGATGTCAATCTCAAAGGTTTTAAATGCCCAGACTCATCTGACCTTGCCCCAACAATCAGCACCATGGGTTCTTCTAAGCAGTTGTCTAGAAAACTGAAACTGAAAATAGTTGTAAGAAGATAGCAAAGCATTTTCAGATGTCAATATCCTCTGTTTGGAATGTAATTAAGAAATGGCAGTCATCAGGAACAGTGGAAGTTAAAGCAAGATCTGGAAGACCAAGAAAAATATCAGACAGAACAGCGAGCAGGATTGTGAGAAAAGCAATTCAAAAATGTTTGACTGCACGATCCCTCCAGAAAGATCTGGCAGACACTGGAGTTGTGGTACACTATTCAACTATATAGAGATACTTGTACAAATATGGTCTTCATGGAAGAGTCATCAGAAGAAAACCTCTTCTACATCCTCACCACAAAAATCAGCGTTTGAACTTTGCAAATGAACATATAGACAAGCCTGATGCATTTTGGAAACAAGTTCTGTGGACCGATGAGGTTAAAATATAACTTTTTGGCCGGAATGAGCAAAGGTACGTTTGGAGAAGAAAGGGCACAGAATTTAATGAAAAGAACCTCTGTCCAACTGTTAAGCATGGGGGTGGATCAATCATGCTTTGGGGTTGTTGCGGCCAGTGACACATTTCACGAGTAGAAAGAAAAAACGGATTCAATAACATTTCAGAAAATTTTGGATGGTAACTTGATGCCATCTGTGAAAAAGCTGAAGTTAAAGAGAGGATGGCTTCTATAAATGGATAATGATCCTAAACACACCTCAAAATCCACGGGGGATTAATCACATCAAAAGGCGTAAACTGAAGGGTTTGCCATGGCCTTCACAATCTCCTGACCTCAACATAATTGAAAATCTATGGATAGACCTTAAAAGAGCAGTGCGTGACAGACAGCCCAGAGATCTCAAAGAACTGGAAGACTTTTGTAAGGAAGAATGGGCAAAGATACCTCAAACAAGAATTGCAAGATTATTGGCTGGCTACAAAAAGCGTTTACAATCTGTGATACTTGCCAAAGTGGGCAGTACAAGATATTAACTCTGCAGGGTGGCCAAACTTTTGCAGACGCCATTTTTTTGTTTTCTGTCATTTTGAAAGTGTAAATGATGGAAATAAAATCTAACTTTTTTTGACATATGGTATTATAAGAATGTCTAATCTGTAATTTGATGCCTTTTGGAGATTTTTCCATCTTTCCTTGGCTTCGGTATGCACATTAATACAAATTTTTACCTGGGGTGCCCAAACTTTCGATCCCCACTGTATATATATATACCGTCACCTTGGTACTGGCCACTTCACTCGCAGTTGCAGTAGACAGAGTCTCACACAAGAGGTAACTTAACCAGTTGCACATTGTTTACTTGAAAGAATAGGACAGTTGTTAGACATATAAAATTTGACAGTATACAGATCCCTGTAAGAGTCTTAGAAACACAACCAGTTTAGAGTTATCTTACAGCAGAACACAACTATCCCAACATGGGATCAGATGTGAGTGAGTGTTTAGTGGGGGAATTTCCCAACACCAAGATGCTGTTAGAACACTTCCCAACTAAGGGCCAGATTCAGGTAGATGAGAGCATCTTTGCTCCAGAGTAACGCTTCTCATTTACGTTACTCTGACGACCCTTTCAGCGCAAGTACTGTTATTCACATAGCAGTTGCGCGTAAACTTGCGCCAGAGTAACGATAATGCGCTGGCGTAACCCGACGCAAGGGGAAGTGGGTGTGATCATATGTAAATGATGGGCGGAGCCCAGCGCAGAGGCTTACGTTCAGCGCATCAACCACGGAGCATGCGCAGTGAGTGAGGCTCCACTCGCCCCCTTTGTGCGCATGCTCACAACTTCCGTCGGCACCACTTCACGGGAAACGTCAGCGCAATGCCTTCCGTTGGGCGTTTAAATGCGCCCGTAGAAGCGCCATTCCGGCACTAAAGTATATCCTGCTCCCCCTCCCCGCAGTGATGTTACTTTTGTTCTGAGATGGCTGCTCCCGTACCCCGCAAACACACAGGAGAAAGCTGAACTCTAAAGGCCAGGAGCTGTCAGCCGTCATCTCGGCTATGAAGACCTATGATGTCTTCCTCCATGGCTGTAAAATTTGACAGACAAGCATGGACAGAGGTGTTGTCCTGCAAGTGGGGGTGCTCAGCTAGCTCTTATCGTCGGTAACGCTGCTGTAGCTGCTCTCCTGCTGACCTGTGGCCATCTGGAGTAAAGATAAAGCAGCCTTTTGTAGAAATAACTTTGCGCCGGACGGACGAGATACGCGCGGCGCATGTAGCCAGCGTATGGTGCTAATCCGTTCGTGAATTGGGAAAAATCCCTCATTTGCATATTTGCAGGGGAAATCAATAGGCGCGACTGATGCGCCAAGCGAAATTAAGCGCTGACGATACTCTGGCGTCGGAACGTTCCGCCGGTCGCAAATGGCCCGTTATTGGGCGCATCTAGTTTGGTGGGTACGGGCACATAGAAACGACGGCGCATCTTCACAGTTACGCGGCGCATATCGAAATACTCCAGCGCAAGTGTTGCTGAATCTGGCCCTAAGTCTCACACACACTCGCTAAAACAGCAGAGCAGTAAATACAATGCAAATAGTCACATCAAACATTAAAAGTTCATACGGCTAAATGGCTCCCTCTAGTGAACAGTTCAAACTGGTACGTAACCCCAAGTGGAATAAAATAATGACTGTTCCTTTAAGTTCAGTTGGTCTTCAGCTAGCTCTGTTGGTGCACTTAGTTATAATCCACATAATATGTGAGGAAAAAAAGAGTAATCATTGTGAACGTGCGATGTGGTGGCAAAGAAAACCGATATCTCTATGAAACGGCTGTAACGCTTGGGTGTAATGTGTTCCTATCTGTATTTAAGTAGGATTTCTTTGTATTTGATGTCTTTGTATTTAATGAGCTGAAAATCTTTCTTTTCTATGCAATGATTTCCCGATCTCCGTATGTAATTTGTCTGGCCCAGCCAATCAGCTCCGCTCCAGCTGTATTTATGTCCCTTATCCAATATGGCCCCCATAGAGCCTGACGAAGAGGCACGCATGCCTTGAACGCGTGCACCGCCCCGTGATTCATCCCGGAAGTGACGTTGCGCTGTTTTGCGCTCCAAGGCTGCGTTCCACAGACCGGACAAGGAAATAACACGGCTCCCCTGCTTCCTCCCCGGTGAACCAGCACCGAATTTTCATCCAGGGACCCACACAGCGGTTGAAACCTCTACGGGTTGTGGGAACTGCAGGCCATGCATGTTCCAGCAAAGAGAGCTGTCACCACTTCATCGCTCCAGCGGACCTCACGAACTGAGGATGTTTCTCACGGATGACATTGTATATTGATGCGCTTTGATCCCCTGCAGTCTTGTGAGTACCCATCTCATAAGAATTGTATTGTTGATTTATTTTAAATAAATTTCATGCTACGCTTAGAGGGCGCTGCTTCTTTTGTCTCTTGTATATTTTCAGAATTGCTTATTCTCGACAAGCCGGCAGCCCCCTCAGCAACAGTTTATTCATTTTTTAGTACCATATAAACGTGATCCATTTGGACTGAACTACTTTATATATTTTTCCATTTTATATCAACTGTTTCTACTATTCCCTGAATATGCCATTCCCCCCTGCCTTCATATTTGGTGTTATTTTCTTTTTTATTCTCCTTTTCTCGTATATAAGTGTGTATCTACTTATATGATGTTTTATCTATCTAATAATTTTACCTCTTCTGAACAGCGCTTGATTCAATTGTTTGTTGTTCCTATCTGTAGAACTGCAAGTGTCAGCAAGCACAGTTTAGAAGGCACTCTTCTGCATCTTAGTCAAATATTCAGTCGGCAAGTGCCCGCTCACCAATAGAAGTCCGCGACTCGCTAGTATACTCCGCCGGGAGTTCCTTCTCCGATCTCTCTCTGGATAAGATGGCGCCAGTTTACTGCACGGCAGCTCACAAATTCAGGTGGGGGTTGGCTTCTAGTATGGTGAAGTGTAGGCCGGTCCCTCCCTGGCTCAATTAACTGGGCTGTCTACGAGGATCCCTCCCTCAGGCGATCTACTCTCCAACTTTAGGCACAGGCTTTTCCGGGCCTGAAAACCCTCACACCAGGCCTCCTGCTGGTTGAAAGATGGCATCCCGAGAGAGCAAGCAAAGGCCTCCTGTGCGGACTTCCCATTGCATCCTGGTATAACAGTGGTATTGTGGGTTTTGTAGTCCACCCACGGCAATATAGTCACTTCCTCTTGCACCACAATACCCACCGTGCTTTGCTCTATAGGTTTTAACAGAACCAAGCAAAGTTTTAATGGCACAACATAAAAATGGACACCAGAGGGAGACGAACTCTTATTTAGTAACACAAGGCAGTCTTTAAGGATACCTTTGATAGTAAACCCTTGCTACACCTGTTACACCGTTCAGAGAGCAGTGCAAGTGTACCTACCACTGCTGGACAAAAGGGTTGCCATAAACCTACCTGAAGCTTGGTCCTTGAGGCCCTAGTTTTTCCAACCTCATTCCTCATTCCCTGGATGAATTGACTAGACTAATTACCATACTTTTATCATGAGAGATACAAGATTCGAGTGAGTTTGTGGAGGGAAGTAACAGCTGTTTTCAGCAGTTTAGTTTTGTGGTGCTAAATGGAAATTTGTTTTAGTTTGCAATAGGCTGTAATTAATCCTAAGGGAGTCCTAAAGGACATTAAGTTACTGGGTCTAGCAGTGTGCTCCTTAAGGTGTGCTGGTTGTTTGTGCAGTAAAGTTTCAGGTGTAGTGGGTACAGTGTTGGGTGTAGTGGAATGCAGTGTGGTAAGTGCTTAGTGTACTCCAACATTCAGTTTGCTGTCTGAGATGTGCCCGGGCCGAGTATGGTGTCATACAGCTTGAGATGATGTGTAGTATTTGATAGGTACAAAATGAAATGATGGGGGTAAACTATGAGGTGCGCTGGGTGAAAAATGTCTTCTTTAAAAAGCTTAGTCCTCTCTTTGGTCCATATTTTTTGTTACACCCATATTTAGAGTATAATGAAGCATGGTCACAAACAACATCCTCAAAACCAACTTCCTCCAACCTGAATGATTGCTTAATTTATCTGCATCATCTTGCAGCTATTCGAATTTACTTGTCTTTGCATTGCTGCATCTGCACAGCTGCATTCTGCATCGTCAAGGTCCAGAAATGCTCAGTGGAATTTAATACAAGTCCCATCTTCCAGCGTGGCAGAGGGACTATGCAGAGCACACTTGGGATCCCACCTCCCTCTTCAATCTTTAGTTCAGCCTTTCTTCCTCCAGTCCCACAACATTGAATGAATAAATTGCAAGGGCTATGCATTAAGGGCACACTGATCCCGGGTGCAGTGCTCTGCAATGCCCTGCAGGTTTTATTGCAAAAAAGTAGTAAATACACATCAATTGTGAGATCAGTGTTGCTGCATCTACTACTTTTTTTTATTTTTTTATTCTGAACTGAGCTTTTAAAGTGCTCCATTTTAATCACAGTGGTCCTATCATTGAGGTAAGAGAATGGTGTATGATGTCCACTGTATGTTGGCAAACTTTCTGGTGACTTAATCTGAGACACACTATCAGCTTTTTTTTGTTCAACTCAGGCTGAACCAAAAAAAACAGGAGCTCGCTGCACAAACTTTCCAATGTTATTACAGCCATTCCCTCACTGAGCTATTGTGTTCTGACAGAGGGATTGCCCCATCCCCCACCAGCCATTGGTTGATGTTTTTTGGTCATGCCCCTTCGATGGAAGCCGGACGTTTGATTGGCTTTTGCTTAACAGGCTGGACATGGACCACAGGAACCAGGTATGTTTGAATAGCATGATGCGTCAGAACCGTCAGCTCCAGGTGTAGTTCTTAGATGATCAATCCAGGACTGTAGACAAGAATATGGCTAAGGCTCCAATAAGCCATAAGTTTATAATACGCTATTACGCTAATACACTATTCAAACATACCTGGTTCCTGTGGTCCATGTCCAGTTGAAGTTCCAGTCGACATACACGGCTCTTCTCCGGTTGCAGTGGTCCCGGCTTCCAAGTACCACTATGTCTGAATGACTCTCTACTGTATAGTATTAGAGTCCAACCCATCTGGTAAGTGTGTCCACACTTACTCTATACCTTGATGTTATTGTGACCGCCATAGATTTCTACAGACAACGTGTACACCTGTCGGATGGCAGCTCATCTGTCTCCTGCACCTATCTTACATTGATTCTAATTCAACTTTAAGATATAGACTTTGGAACTTTCTTTTCCCATTTGAGCACTGTTTAGGCTACCTCATTACATGTGTTGGTAGTTCATGTTAATGCACTTTATTATGAATGTGGTTGCTTCACATGGTATTACACATTGCTTAGTTTGAGCATATTAGCGCTACATTTTCTGTTTACTATTCCATTGGCTTTGTTTGTTTGTATGTAGCAGCTTATTTTCTATTTTTGATTAGCGCAGTTTTTTTATATTATAATTTTCCTTTGCTGAACCTACCAAAAAGCTACCGGTACTTATTGACTACACATTGAACTGTAAGCATACATGACAATAGTACACAGGCAGCAAATGCCAGGGGCATCAATAGTTCTGGTTCCTACATTCACCATGAACCTAGGTAGAAATTCTATTTTAATTTTGTATAATTCATTAAAAAAAAATTCATCATCATGTGTGTCACTGGTAGGCAAAACTTACTTTTTTTTTATATTTGGGTATGTCCCATAGTCAGGAGTGAGAGGAAATCCATGCAAAGTGAGAGAATAATCGGATGTCACCAGGGTTATTAAAACTCATTGAAAAATGTCCCCTTTACTACTGTCCTAGTTAAATTTGGGATTTTCTTTTACTTTTGATGAAAACAGTAAAAAGGACAAATAGAGATGGTGAATCTCGTTAACAGGGCACAGACAACAATAAAAACCAACAAGTGTTCTAATCCCTCTTCACGTTTTGTCTTTAGTTACGCTTAAAAAATATTTTGCAGGATGTAAATTAACCACTTGCAGACCACGCACTATACATTTACTCCATCAGGGTGACCGCTCTGCCCCAGATCACATACCTAGCGTGTAATCTGACACTTCCGGGTCTGGGGTGCACACGCGCTGCTGGCGGCCCGTTTCAGCTGTTTCAGCTGTGATCACACACTCGATGTCGACTGGCACTCACCGATTACATAGGACACAGGCAGAACGACAATCTGCCTATGTAAACAGGGCAGATTGTCCTTCTTTCAGAAGTGAAGGTAGAGCAAAGGCTTAGTCTGAATAATTGAAAGGTCTGAAAAACGCTAATTGTCTTTATGTTATGTAGTTGCATAGCACGTCAGAGGTAGGTGGGTCACATTACATGCATTACCTTAACTATAATATTTTAACTAGAGACATTTCTATAAATGGATTTAATTATGTAGTTGTCTGTTTGACAGAAGTTCTCCTTTAGTGATGGACATGATTATATATATATATTTTTTTTTTTTATTGCATGGACCAGACATTACATTAAACATGATTATATTTTTTCAGTATGATACTGTTTTAAGAGAAAGAATAAAACTTATTTATTTGAGTCACTGGAAATATTTTTTTCTGCTGTTTCAGTAAAATTCACTTAGGCAATAATGTTTTTGAAATGTGTTTTGGCTTTCTAATTTGGCTTGTCGAGCCTCCAGAGCATGTGAGTTTTGTCCCCGTTGACTATTTTATATCCATGGATGACCTAGCCATTATGATGGACTTTTATAACCCCTGTGTCACCATAGAGGTGTGAGATGTCACAAGTGATCTTTAACGAGCGAAAGATTACTCTTTAGCGAAACACTCAAGACAAATCCTTGTGTGCTTATGGATAATATCTCAATTAAAATGATATAAACATGTATCAAATGAAATAATATGATATGTAAAATGCATTTGTAAACTATAAAGCCTATGTTAGACAAAGCTGTATGAATCAGTATATCTATCTAAGCCACTTGTTCAAAAAGAAAATCTCTTGGACTGGTGCTACCAGCTTGGTATTGACACAATGAAAATAGGTGTAGCTTGTTGACAACATAGAAATCTGAATTGGCGCTGCTCAATGTGTGGAATAAAGTTGGCTCTGTTTGAAGTATGGTGATTTAGCCAATTCAACTGTGAGTTGTTCATCATGTGGACACTATATTATTATCCCATCTGTTTCACATTAGGTTTTCCAGCCTAGAAAATTAGTTGTGAGAGAATAACAGCAATACATATGAAGCATGTATATTACACACCAATTAAACCTCTATCCAGTATCCAATTAAAATGGCTGCTCATTTCTGTGAGCTGAAAAGGTTAAGCCATGTCAGAATGTAAAACATCCATACACTACTTAAGCACCTGATATTGTTGCATGATTTGAAGAAAAACAAGCATGGAGGGCTAACAGCAAGAAATGACAGGTATTGGGAGTATGCGTAACAAAAATCATGTTGACAGACATGAATGAGGAAATTAAATGAATGTGAGACCAGCTAATTATTGGTCATCAAGAAAAGTAAACAGTAAGGAATGGCTCTGCAGCCTCTTTTCTAGGGATATTTTCTTTCTACGGAAACTTGCCAGTTCATAGAAGCAAATGTTCTGCCTGAGTGGCTGGCTCTGTTTGAATAACGATGGCTGTGGTGTAGATTTCATTGCATTCCAGGTTTGGTAATCTGCTTTGCACAAACTAAAATGACTTTAACAAAATCCTTCATTTCATTACATGCCAGGGTTTCCTCCCTTTTATACATATTAGCCAAATTAAATGGAAAACAATATAATGTAGATAACGGTGTATTTGGGTTGTATGACAGTTCTGTTCAGGTGCATGTTTGTGTGTGCTTGTTGACACTAATTTAATGTGGTTATCATCTGTGAAGTAGCCTTCTTTAGACCAATAGAAACATCGTTATAGCCTTCTCTTTTGAACTTTCTAACTTTCTTCCATTCGTAAGATGTGTCATTATAAAGCAACAACTTAAAAAGGAACTATAAGCGCCTGTTTTCCAGTACTGTGATCCCCTGAAGCTCCCCACCGACCACTGACATCTTCAGCCTGCAGCATCTAGGCATCAATCCTTGGCAATTTCCATAAGGATGAAACACTCCCACACATGTGCGGGCGTTCATAAATCTTAGCATTGCCAACATTTTTACATCAAGCTACACATGTACATCTCTGTGTACAGTGCAGACAAGCAGGTAAGTGACTTTAATGCTGATACTGCATTAAAAAATTTGGCAATTCTTCAATACATGGCACTTTTTACCCCCTTCCTGCCCAGGCCGATTTTCAGCTTTTGGCACTGTCGTACTTTGAATGACAATTGTGCGGTTGTGCAACACTGTACCCATATGACATTTTTATTATTTTTTTTTTCCCACAAATAGAGCTTTCTTTTGGTGGTAGTTATTCACCGCTGAATTTAAAAAAAAATTCTAAGCATACAAAGAAAGACTGGAAAAAAAAATATTTTCTTTGTCTTGTCTTTGTTATAAAATTTTGTAAAGAAGTATGTTTTCTCCTTCACTGATGGACACTGATGAGGCTGCACTGACATGCACTAATGAGGCAGTACTGATGGGCACTGGTGATGAGGCACTGATATGCAGCACTGATCGGTGGCACTGATATTCAGCACTGATAGGCACTGATAGGCGACACTGATATGCAGCACTCATGGGCACTGATAGGCTGCACTGATAGGCACTGATAGGTGGTAATGATGGGCACAGATAGATGGCACTGGGCACTGATGTGTGGCCCTGATGGGCACTGATAGGTGGTACTGATGGGTACTGATAGATGTCACTAATAGGCAGCACTGATGTGGAGGCACTGACAGGCATTACTGATGGGCACTGATTGGCATCCCTGATGTGCACTGATTGGTATCTCTGGTGGGCGCAGGTTGGCACTCTAGTTGGGCACTTGTGGGCATCCTTGATGAGTGTGCACTGATAATCAATGTGTTGATTAACAGTGCAGACATCCCCCCCCCTCAGGAGTGCTGCTTATCGTCTCTCCTCTACTCAAACCTTGTCAGCTCAAATGGAGGAAAGCCAATAACTGGCACTTCTTGGTTACCATGCGATTAAGGAAGCTGCCATCTCAGTTTTTATTTGATCTGCAGCTGACTTGATGCTGCTTATGTGATCAAATATGACAGCAGCCATTTAAAGGCTTAACAGTGTGATTAAGAGCACAAGCAAGTGTGACAATTATCATTCATGGCATGTCTTGAATAACTGTCACATGGCTAAATTTAGAGTGCCTTATGTAAAGCTTTGAATTAAATTGATCGTAAACGATCAACTTGTAAAACAATCCATTCAGTTTAAAATAGCAGTGAAAGGCAAAATATGTTTGTATAGATATATAGAAAAAATGTTATAAATATTTTTTTCTCCTTTTTTATAAGTGATCACATTCCCTCTGTTCTCAGTTGCATTAAAGCTGGGGGGGGGGGGGGGGGAGGAGAAGCGGCAACACACTGATCTACCCAGTGAATGGCTGTGAATTGGGATCATGTCAAAACAAGATTCACAAAGCAGCAGGTAAGCCTCAGAACTATTAGGAAGGGATGAAGATTTGTGTGTCAGAACTGCCCTGCATTGTGCTGCTGTAGGTTTGTCCAGGGACCTCTATGTGTCTGTACGTTATACCAGCAGTGTTTTTTTTTTGTCTTTTAGGGACAGAGGGCCAGATCCACATACAATTGCCCCGCCGTAGTGTATCAGAGATACACTACGCCGCCGTATTTTACATGGCTCTAAGTCGAATCCAGGAAGACTTCGGCCCATAAGGTACGGCGGCGTAGTGTATTTCTCGCAGCGGAATTGAATTACGCTGGTAGGGGGCCTGAATCATTTAAATGAAGCGTGTCCCCGCTGCAATCGAACTGCGCATGCTCCGTTCAGAAATTTCACACCGTGCATTGCGTGAAATTACGTTGAAACGTCGGTTTTTTTTAGTAGCGTAAATTACGTACATTCCTATTCACGGACGACTTACGCAAAAAAAATAATTCAATTTCGACGCGGGAACGACTGCCATACTTAACATGGCAAGTCTAACTATAGACCGGATAATAGCAGCTTTAACTATACGCCGGAAAAAGCCGACTAGCGACGACTAGTGTTGCTCACGAATATTTGCATTGCGAATATTTGTTACGAATATTGCATATTTGATTATTCGTGAATAAATCGAATATCGCGGTGAATATTCGCTATTGCGAATATTCGTATTTTTTCAAATTTATTTTTAAAACAGATCACATCCTAGTGATCTCCATCGACGTCTAAAAGCATTGCTGGTATGATTAGAGACCCTGGGCCGAGTAGCTGAGGCGATCCTTTTATGTTGCCGAATATTCGCAATGCGAATATTCGTATTACGAATATTCGCGAATACTTTCTCTGCCCTTCTGTGTTTTGTGTATATAAAAAAAAAAAATTAGCTTTAGTTTAGTCACATAAGTTTGTGTAAGTAGAGTTAGTGTTTAGTGCATATTAGTTTAGTAATCCAGGAAATGATCTCCGTTTTCGCGTGTTGACGAGAATTTCACAATCAATTTCGCATTGGCATTAGCGAAATTTCGCAAACATTTTTCTTTGATAAAATATCACGAATATTTGATATTAACGAATATTTCGCGAATATTCTTCTATATATTCGTGAAATATCGCGAAATCGAATATGGCGAATTCCGCTCATCACTAGCGACGATGTAAGAGAATGCGACGGCCGTACGTAACTTTGTGGATCGCCGACGCGGAAAACGACGCAAACTCCACCCAGCGGGCACAGAAATATTGCAGCTTAGATCCGAAGGCGTACAAAGCCGTAAGCCTGTCGGATCGAAGCCCGAAGCCGTCGTATCATGGTTTGAGGATTCAAACTAATGATACGACGCGGGTAATTTGAAAGTACCCCGGTGTATTAGGAGATACACCAGCGTACTAGCTCTGTGGATCTGGCCCAGAGTATCTGTAGGTGGACTTGCCCCCCATTTTAAAAGTTTGGTAACTAGTGGTAAACAAATAGCAGTCAACATGGTTGCCTTTAACCACTTAAGGACCTTGCCTGTTTTTCAGATTTGGTGTTTACAAGATTAAAACAGTTTTTTTTTGCTAGAAAATTACTTAAAACCCCCAAACATTATATATATTTTTCTAACACCCTAGAGAATAAAATGGCGGTCATTGCAATACTTTTTGTCACACCGTATTTGCGCAGCGGTCTTACAAGCAAAATTTTTTAGAAAAAAATTCACTTTTTTTAATTAAAAAATAAGACAACAGTAAAGATAGCCCAATTTTTTTTTATTGTGAAAGATAATGTTACGCCTAGTAAAATGATACCCAACATGTCAAGCTTCAAAATTGCGCCCGCTCGTGGAATGGCGCTAACTTTTAACCTTAAAAATCTCCATAGGCGAAGTTTAAAAAATTCTATAGGTTGCATCTTTTGAGCTACAGAGGAGTTATAGGGCTAGAATTATTGCTTTAGCTCGAACGATTGCGGTAATACCTCACTTGTGTGGTTTGAACACTGTTTTCATATGCGGGTGCTACTCATGTATGCGTTCGGTTCTGCATGCAAGCTCGTTGGGACAGGGCGCTTTATTTTTATTTATTTTATTAATTTTTACATAAAAAATAAAATAAAAAATGGGTGACTTGTATTCATATTAGAAGGAATGTAAACATCCCTTGTAATAGAAAAAAGCATGACAGGTCCTCTTAAATATGAGATCTGGGGTCAAAAAGACCTCAGATCACATATTTAGACTAAAATGCAAAAAATAAATAAAAAATTGGTCATTTGAAAAAATGACAACAAGAAAATTTTACTTTAAGAAGCATGGGCGGAAGTAAAGTTTTGACGTTGCTTCCACCCTGCTATGCTATGGAGAAGGGTGAGGCCATCTTGCCCTCACTCGTATCCCAGCCGAGCAGGGGACAGGACCCAATCGCCTCCGCCGCTGCTGACGGCTCTGGTAAGTGGCGGAGGGTGTGGGAGAGCGGCAGGAGGGGGGCCCCTCTCCCGTCGCCGATAACGGTGATCTCGCGGTGAATCTGCCGCGGAGACCACCTTTATCATTTACAGGACCTTTTACTGAAAAGATGGACATCTCGGTTGTGGCAGCAGCTGCTGCCGTTACCGAGATATCAATCTTTAAAGTACCGACGTATATGTACATGAGCGGGTCCTTAAGTGGTTAATAGTCAGAAATATTACGATAATTTTAGTTTCACTAATATGACTTTAGAGCTAAAACCTGCCCACTATGATTTCCCTTGTCTAATGAGAGTCCTCTTATTGACCTATAACATACGTTTCTTGAGCGGGGTATTACAAAACTGAAGATTGGCTTAATAAAAAACAAAAAAACTGCCACAAGTGAAACACAGAGAAAGCTATCTCTAACCTCTCCTTTAGTAGCAGCTAGTTGCCTACATATACAAAATGCAAGTGCTTTGCTCATACAGAGCAGATAAGTTCCATCCTCCTTGCAGACCTCGTGGCAGATTCGTGTTCGTCCACCTCTGAGCTGCGTATAGAAGTGAAGGCACACGCATCGCTGGCATGGACACAATCACATTTGCATACAGGCAGGAGCAGGTGCACAGATCTGAATGCAGAGCCTCTGAAAATAGTGTGTTACCAATCTTTTATAACCTCCTTATGTGCAGGATATTCTTCCTTTTGCAAATTGAATTGTGCTAATATGGTTAGAAAAAATATGATAGGCCTATTCGTACTAGCTGTTCCTGAAAACAGTATAAATAAGTATTGAAGAGTGTTCTAACATGCTTGTTTTAGAAAATGTCTACATTTCACTACTTTTTAAAGAGTTTTTTTTTTAAGAGAAAAGCATTCCTATTAAATCACACGACTTTCTATTGCAATCCAGTTGTTGGCAATGTATGTCATCTTTTTTAATGAATGTTTTCAAGTGTTTTAAAAAGTCTGTCATACAGTTGAATAGGAGGAGAATGTGCTATAAAATGCTGCATGTAGAAAAAAAATTCAACACCCTTCTGCACAATAAAGAGAAAGGGAGTTACCGCTCCAGGTGGGTATAGTGAAAAATCAATGACTATTCAGGAGAGGAGAGGAGAGGCCGGCAATGCACAAGGCAAATTGTAGATGAAAAAATATAAAAAAAATACTTTAGGTTGTCTTTAATATACAAAATGAAAAGCACTGATCTATAGTGTGAAACGCGTAGGATGCTATCCCGATTTTCTGCTGGTTTTTGTAGTGCATTTTTTTCATTTTTTATATTAAAGACAACCTAAAGGTTTTTTGGAGTGCGGCTGTTCATCTTTTTTCGTCTACTTCTGCACAATAACTTTATGGAAAGCATCCAATTTAAAATAATGCAATCTTTTGTGTACAGATGTTTTACCAGTGCTGGAAAATAGCTTTACTGTGGTGAGGCGGTTGAGCATCAAAAAATGTGCAATACAAAATAACCATGGCAGCAAAGTATGTTTCATATGCATCTCTGCATAGTTTTATCCAGACTGTTATAAACCTTTTCCCAGAATGCATATTTGATGTCATATTTTAGTTATTGTGATAAATGGCCACAAAAACAGGGAGGATATACTGGTTAAGGAGTCAAGGAAACAATGAAAGGGGATGTTTACACCTATTGCAGCTCTGCTTTAATGTAGAACCCAAGGGAATAAGGTCTGGGAGACTAAATGTCTGAATCTTGGATAAACAGGTAATTTGTTCACGATCTTGATGCTCTTGACAGACCATTAAAAAGGTCATATATCTAAGTAAGAGTATACATCTGGTAATCATATCTAAAACAGCTGTTTTGTAAAAAGAACACATAACCTTTCTTCTAATAAAAAAATAAAAAAAAAGTACTTGATCATGTAGGGTAAGCATAATGACCTAGAGCAAGTGCCCAAAGAACAAGATAACAATGGAAAATTGCAAGTAGAGACAAGCGTAGAATGAAAGATTTGCTCAGCTGGCAGTGTGCCTGATCCACTTCTGTAAGTTCTTCCAAGGCTTCTTTCATAGCGGCGTTCCATCAGTCCATTTCTGGCCTGTGATTACATGGATCGAAAATGTATTGCTATGTATTCCTATAGGTGGAGAGATGTGAGTGGACATGAATGCGCCTATATCCGTTCACATCTGGGTCTCTTCAGGATTGTCGAACCAAACTGGAAAAGTTGTGCTCAGGTTCACTTTTACTGACTTGACAGGATGTGGGTAGATAGAGGCTGACATTTACATCTGGACACACAAAGGCATTACATAGGTCCCTTTTCCTCTCTTATAAGATTGAAGATAAATTAGAACAGGCTCGGATGTCACATATGGAACACTTGTTTTTATTCTGATTCTGATCTGGAGATAGATTTAGGATCACCTGATGAGACAAAATGGCTGGCACCTGTGTGCAAGATGCCATGTAGAGTCAGATCAACTGATCCCCAGTTTTCTTTGGTTCACTTATAGGCAGGTCCTTATATTGTTATGTTATGCCATTGTTATCTATGTTGATACAGTGTTGCTCTAAATATTCTAACTGATTGCTGCAGGGGTCAGGTCGTGTGCGACATCGTCCTCTGGAGATGTGTCACATTCTGTCTGTTCAAGGATTTACAGGTGCATCTCAAATTTTTTTAATATCATCAAAATGTTTTTTTTTTATTTCAGTAATTCAATTTAAAAAGTGAAACTCATATATTATATAAACAAAACAATGTGTTGCGCTTAGTGTGAAAATTGCAATTAATGATAAGTGCAAAAACTTGATAATAACCACCAAAAGTGCACTAAGGAAAAAGTGTCTCTGATAATGATAAAGGTTATAATGTCCAGACAAATCAAATGAAGAAGTGACTGAATGTTGTAAGGTCCAGATAGTCCACCACCATAGATAATGTTGAGGAGGCTTACCAGATGCTGGTGACCAAAATAAGTGTACACCTATTAGGTCAAAACAAGCTTAATATGGCATCAAGGACAGCTTACAGATGGACTCCAATGGGAAGAGATGTACAGGTATCCGACCAGATGAGAGACCAAATAGAACAATATACACTTCCAGAGAGAGTCAGCCGATTAAATGACTCAGGGAGCAAGATAGTAAGAGGTCATAGGCATATAATGATTTGTCCTAACGCGGATTGCTGTAATCCTTGTCTGTCTCGACGGGTTTCCCGACGGGCGGGGCTCGCCGAGAGCGTACACACGGCCGAGGTTCTTGGCAGAAAGCGGCTCCCAGCGAGGTTCTCGCTGGTTTCTGCCGAGAACCTCGGCCGTGTGTTCGGGGCTTGACAGGTACACATTCCAGGGCAATTAGGGCTGTGTTTTTCCACAGTAAAGAAGGGGTTTAATCAGTGCCTATCAATTGTTTGAGTTTAATTCTCTGCCCTAGTCTTGTGACAGTGTATGTATCCCCACTGTATCATTAATTTTCCATTCTTATAATACTGCTGAGTCTTATCAGAATTTGTGATGATATTCTGCAATGTAAACCTTTGTCTCTATCTCATATTCATACATACCCATGAAAATTCCTTGTCTTTGCAATGATTAAATAACAGTGTTATTGTAGGTTTATTAATTTCTTTAAGTTCAGAAGAGGATTGTTTGTTTGGCAAGGTATCTGAATGAATCTTGGGTGATTTGGATGTCTTGCTCCCTTGCTGGGATGTGTGGCCCACTGCTTCTGGTTGGGTTGTGCCTTTCATTTCAGCATGATTTTGCATTTTGGGTGGTTGGGTGGAAGGCATGAGTCATGTGACAGTGAACTCCTCCTATATTTGGTTTTGAAATTAGTGCCTTATGGGTCAAACATATGCCCCCCTGAAGATGCTAGTTAAATAAAATGTGTCATTGTTATTCTCCTTCACCCGTCAACCCGATCTGATTGCCAGAACTAAGACCAATAGCACCTATATTTTTTTTATGAAAGGCAAAAACTTTTTCGGAGTGCATCTCTCCAGAACTTCTTCCTGTTTTTTTGCTACGTGCATTACCAGCACCTGGGCTTCTAAACTGAAAGATAGGTTTTCATCTTTGTTTGACTCACATAGAGCGGTGGGTATCTGTAAGTGTTCCTCAGCGGAGTACCCCTATATGGTGAATACAGAGCACCTGGCACCTTAATGTTAATGTTGGCCAGCTTGCAGTAGGGGCCCTTCTGTTGCTGTTTCGCAAGAGTCTCTCCATTTAAGAGTAAGTGATAAACAGCTGTGCAGATATTGTGTTTTTATTTATATATGTGTAGCACCTGGCTACTTTTATGGCAGGTGCTATTGTAAATTTAGAAGGGGGGTCAGAGAGTTAAATAACCCTGACCATGTTAATTTGGTTACATTTAACGCCTCTGTTCCAGACCTGGCTGTGCTGTGTGCCTATCCTGCTGTCTGGGGACTTCAGTCACCTCCAGACAGTAGGGGGCAGCAGTAAATTCAGGGTCGTGTGGATACTTCTCCTCGGCAGTCAATCAGGAGGGTTGATCGCCTCGCTGTGCATGCTGGGAGGGGTATTTAAGGGGCAGACACCATTGGTGCGGGTCGTCATCGTCCCACGCCTTCCATCTGGGCAGTGGTCCCACCACCCCGCGCGTGGCCCTCCTGGCCGGGATGTGTATGTGTGTTGCTGTGTTCTTGGCTTCGGAACCACGTTGGTCCGGAGCAATATTCTACCTAGTAGGCTCAGTAAGCAGACTGAGTCTACTAACTTACAAGTGGTCCTGTGCTGTCCGTCCAAAGTGGAGGAAGCCGGTCGATGAGGAACCTGTCTGAGGGATACCGAGCATGAGGCTGGTGTCGCAGGAGAGGCCTATCCGCTCATCGAAGGACACCTTGTACCAGAGAGGTTGAACGATGGTCACCTGTCAGTTATTGCTGCAATTTAAGCTATTTGTTTTCAATGTTTTTATTGAAATTTTTCATTTAAACATTACAATATAATTATATATTGCAGTAAAAACAGAAGATTAGACATATTAAGATAAAACAAATGAAAATAGTATCTCAAAAAAGTTAGTGACTTTTGTTTAGGTCAGATTTAGGTTTAAGTAACAATTCTTAATATGGACCTAAGGATCATTTTAATAAGTAGAATATCTTCTATAATCAGTAAATAAAGAAGGAATTATATTGTTAGTATAGAAAAAAAAGGGAAAGAAGGAGAGGGGAGAGAGGGGGGAAAGGGTGCTCTCCAATTTTATTGACAATAAACTTTAGGAATTTATATTATAATTAATCCAGGGTTCCCAAACAGTATCGAACCAAGCAATTTTATCGTCTTTAAGGGAGGACATTCGTTCATTTATCATTATCCATGACAGTTTGGATTTTAATAGATCAAATGGAATAGTAGATGTCTTCCAGGATTTTGCAATGGATATTCTGGCTGCAATAAATATGAAAGTTATTAATTGTATTATTTGTTTTGAAGTTCCTTTTACTTTCACTCCCAATAATGCATTTAGTGGTGATTTCTTGAGGTTCACATGGGTTAAGGAATATATAAAATTATAGGTTTGAATCCAAAATCTTCTCACATTTTTACAAGTCCACCATATATGATACATGGTTCCTTCAGTTTTACAACCTCTAAAGCAAAATGGTGAAGCTCCTTGGACAAAGGAAGCTAAACAGGTTGGAACCATGTACCATCTTAGTAATACCTTGTAGTTAGCTTCAATCAAGGATGTATTAATGATTGATTTAGAAGCATGTATGGCCAACTTGTTCCAGTCTTCAATTCCCATAGTAGAGCCAATATCTTGTTCCCACTGTTGCATATAAAATAGTTTTTGAGAGTTTAAGGATAAGATATCATAAATTGAGGATATAAGGCTTGAGTGTCTATCGAAAGATTTACAAATATTTTCTATGGGTGCGAATGATGATAAACTAGAGAGATGGTTTAACTTCACCAAAAATGTCTTTATGAGAGAGTAACGGTGGTGTTCAAGAGTCTGGTAAATTAAATTTCTCCTGTAAAACCGATATTGGTAAAATGCCTCTATGATCAAACAGGTCTGCTATCCTTGCTAATCCTTTGTTAGTCCACCATGAAAAATCCTGTGGACATAATCCAGGGAGAAAGGAGGAATTATTGAGTAATGGTGCCAATGAAGTATGTGGAGATTTGAACTTATGAGATGTGGATAATCTATCCCCAATTGAAGCTATTTAACCACTTGACCACTGGGCACTTAAACACCCTTCCTAACCAGACCAATTTTCAGCTTTCGGTGCTCTCACATTTTGAATGACAATAACTCAGTCATACAACACTGTAACCAAATGAAATTTTTGTCCTTTTTTCCCACAAATAGAGCTTTCTTTTGGTGGTATTTGATCACCTCTGCGGTTTTTAGTTTTTTCGCTATTAATGAAAAAAGAACGAAAATTTTGTAAAAAAAAATGAATTTTTCTTCATTTCTATCATAACATTTTGCAAAAAAGTATTTTTTCCTCATACATTTGGCCTAAAATGTATACTGCTACATATTTTTGGTAAAAAAAAAAAAAAAAAAATTGGGAGATTACAGTATTTAGTCTGGGTGAAAGTTATAGGGTCTACAAGCTATGGTACCAATTTCTGAAAATTTAACAATTTGATCACACCTGAAGTACTGACAGCTTCTCTCATTTCTTGAGACCCTAACAAGCCAGTAAAGTACAAATACCCACCAAATGACCCCTTTTTGGAAAGTAGACATTCCAATGTAGTTAGTAAGAGGCATAATTAGTTTTTTGAAGTTGTCATTTGTTCCCACAATTCTTTGCAAAATTGGGATATTTTTTATTTTTTATTTTTTTCATACCATATTGTCATTATAACAGGTTATTTCTCTCACATGGCATGTATATTCCACCAATGACCCCACAAAATATATTCTGCTGCTCCTCCTGAGTATGGCGATACCACATGTGTGAGACTTTTACACAGCGAGGCCACATACAGAGGCCCAACACCGAAGTAGCAACTTCAAGCATTCTAGGAGCATAAATCACACATCTAATCTCTCAACCACCTATTACACTTTTGAAGGCCCTGGAGCACCAGGACAATGGAAACACCCACAAAGTGACCCCATTTTGGAAAGCTAACACCCCAACGTATAATCTATGAGGCATAATGAGTCTTTTGAACAGTTAATTTTTTTTGCCGATGTTTTTGGAAAATGTGGAAAAAAAATGAAAATGCATTTTTTTTACACAAAGTTATCCATTTATAGGATATTTCCAACACATAGCATGTACATAGCAAAAATTACACCCCAAAATATATTCTGCTGCTCCTCCTGAGTATGGCGATACCACATGTGTGAGACTTTTACATAGCGTGGCCACATAGAGACCCAACATCCAAGAAGCACCATCAGGTGTTGTAGGTACACAAATTACACATCCAATTTCCTTACAATCTATCACATTTTTGAAGGCCCTTCATATTTCTAACACAGCATGCACATACCAAGAATTACACCCTAAAATACATTCTGCTGAGTAATGGGTAAAAAAAAAAGATTACCTGTGGTTTTAGTAGTACAATTGTCCACAGGAGGAGAGCCCTGATCCAGGCAGCAGGCATCGACGTGGTCAGCAACAGTGAATGGAATTGTCCAGGCAGCAGGCAGGAATATTGTCCATAGTCGGTACAGGCAGGGATACTGTCCATATATACTCCAGGGCCAGTGCAAGTAGAAACATTGCCAGCAGTGCCAAAATATTGGTCCTGGTAGTAAGCAGGAACATGGTCCAAGTAGCAGGCCAGGAAAGAATGGGGACAGGGGTAGAGGCTTCTCCCACCCAAATCTCTTTGAAGCCTCCGGGCAACCAGACCCTAATCTGGGAATGAGAAAACTAAAAATTTAGTTTTTTCATCCAGAAAAACAATTCTGGAGCCCATCACATATGTGAGACCCCTGTGTTCCCACTAGCATAGCAGGGTAAAAGATCAATCCAAGGGGCAGGCAAAAAACATGGTCAAACAGTCCAGGGTCAATTCCAGAGCAGGCAGAAGTAGGTACAGTTTAGCGTTGGGCAGAAGCGTAGTCGTATAACAGGCCAGGGTCAGTTCCAGAGCAGGCAGAGGTAGGTACAGTTTAGCATTAGGCAGAAGCATAGTCGTATAACAGGCCAGGGTCAGTTCCAGAGCAGGCAGAGTAGATATAGTTTAGCGTTGGGCAAAAGCGTAGTCGAATAACATTCCAGGGTCAGTTCAGGAGCAGGCAGCGGTATGTACAGTGGCATAAGAGGTGTGGCCGTAAATGACAATTACGTTTACCATACTTTCCTAATAATCTAGAAAAGTATGGTAACGGCGGAAACATTGACTCAAACAAAGGCCTGGTTGGGAAGGACAATCAGGGCAATGATATGTAGTGTCTCTTCTAGTTCCTTCTTTGGTGCACACCCGGCATCTCTTTTGACGTTTTTGGCCTGATTTATTGGGGGGGATTTTCTCAATAAAGTGGCGTTCATGCAGTCTGCTCACGCAATCAGAGCGAATGCCATCTGGTGAGTCTACAAGGCAGGAGATAATTTCTTCTTGGTACTGAAGGTAAGATAAGGGGGTCTTTGTAGATTTACGGTAAATGACATACGTGTTGTAAATGGCCAAACTGAAAAGATATATGGAGACCTTTTTATACCAAAAGCGGCTTTTTCTTGTGGGAAGGTAGGGTTCGAGCATTTGATCATTGAAATCGACTCTCCCCATGAACAAATTATAGTCTTAAACACATTGTGGTTTTTGGATAGGGCCGTTTCTTCTGAGGATTTCCACGTGGGTGTCATCATGTATCGTTGAGAGCATGTGGACATTTCGTTTGTCCCTCTACCGGATAGCCAATACTTCCTCATTCCGCAAAGACGCCGTCTCCCCTTTTTGCAGTCTTTCCATAACGAGCCTTTGCGGGAAACCCTTTCTATTGGGTCGCACTGTACCACACGCTGGAGTGCCCATCCGGTGAAGGTTGCGGAAGAGGGGCAAGCTTTAAGAAATTATCCACATAAAGGTGGTAACCCTTTCCAAGGAGTGGATATACAAGATCCCAAACAATCTTTCCGCTGGCTCCAATATATTCTGGACATTCAGGGGGATTCAGTTGGGTGTCCTTCCCTTCGTACACCCGGAAGGCGTAGACGTACCCTGTGACCCGGTCACATAGCTTGTAGAGCTTAACTCCATATCGGGCCCTTTTGTTTGGGATATACTGCTTGATGCCAAGCCTGCCTGTGAAGTGGACCAATGACTCATCCACGGAAATATTTTGGTCGGGGACAAATAACTGGGGAAATTTCTCAGAGAAAAAATTTAGAAATGGCCGAATTCTAAATAATTTGTCATGTGATGGGTCATTTCGGGGAGGGCACTGGGTGTTGTCGTTGTAATGGAGGAAACGCATTATCATGTGGTATCTGGTTCTTGACATAGTGGATGAAAAGATTGGCATGTGATGGATGGGTTTTTTGGACCAATATGAGTATGATTCATTTTTTTTTGTGAGCCCCATGTTAAATGTTAGGCCTAAAAATAATTTAAATTCGTCCACTGTCAATGCTCTCCATTCATAGGGACGGGCGTAACTTGATTCAGGGTGGTCTGTTATAAATTGTTGTGCATAGAGGTTGCACTGGGCCACGATGGAGGATAATAGGTCTTGGGGAAAAACTAAATGAAAAAATTCAATAGGGGCAAAGTTCTCTGTGTTCACCTGAACACCTGGCTGGGCGGTGAAAGGTGGGATGTTTGCTGCTCCTGAATTGGGGTGAAGCCACATAGGGTTTTCAAGGGCATAGGGAAGGCTGGCATGGGTCCTAACCCTTTGGGGCTGAGATGACACTCTGCTGGTTCTTGGCCTTTGCTGCAGTGGTACTTCATCTCTTCTGGATCGCACCGAGCTGCTGGTTGATGCCACTGCATTTCTGGTGGATCACACTGAGCTGCTGGTTGACGCCACAGCGCTACTTGTGGTAGCCTGCTGCTCCATGTCAATACGTCTTCGTTTCATGGGCACACTTTGCTCTTCCTCTGAATCTGTAGAAGACCCACTGCTTACAACCGGTTCATATTCTGAATCAGAATCATAGAGCTCCCCGCTGCTCTCGTCGGTCAAGCACATATGCTGGTATGCTTCCTCAGTGGTAAAAAAACTTTTTGCCATACTGGTGACTGTGGGCTGTGGTGACAAACTATGGTAGGGAAACTGGAACAGATATGGCTGCACTGATGGGTGCTGATGAGGCTGGTCTAATGAGGGTGCACTGATGGGTACTGGGCACTGACGGCACCGATGGGCACTGGTGGCACCGATGAGCACTGTAGTGGCACTGATGGAGCACTGGTGGCACCAATGGAGCACTGATGGACACTGGCGGCACAAATGGGCACTGGTGCGGCACTGGTGTGGCACTGATGGACACTGGCGGCACTGATGGACACCGATAGGCACTGGTGGAGCACTGATGGCGCACTGATGGCGCACTGACGGACCCTGGCAGCACTGATGAGCACTGTATTGGCACTGGTGGTGCACTGATGGGCACCGATGGGCACTGATGAGCACTGTAGTGGCACTGATGAGCACTGATGGACACTGGCAGCACCGATGAGCACTGTATTGTCACTGGGCACGGTAGTGGCACTGACGGACACTGGCGGCACTGATGAGCACTGTAGTGGCACTGGTGGCACCGATGGGCACTGATGAGCACTGTAGTGGCACTGATAAGCACTGATGGACACTGGCAGAACCGATGAGCACTGTAGTGGCACTGGGCAGAGTAGTGGCACTGATGGAGCACTGGCGGCACTGATGAGCACTGTAGTGGCACTGGTGCAGCACTGACAGACACTAGCAGCACCAATGGGCACTGAAGTGGCAGAGGTGGCACTGGTGGGGACTGTAGTGGCACTGATGGGGACTTTAGTGGCACTGGTAGGGACTTTAGTGGCACTGGTGGGGACTGTAGTGGCACTGGTGGCACAGATGGGGACTGTAGGGGCACTGATGGGTAGTGTAGTGGCACTGTGTGGCACTGCTAGGCACTGCTGGGCATAATATATAGATGCACTCACTTGTAAAATCACTTCTCTCCTCACACGCTGTATCGGTGTGAGGAGAGAAGAGATAACCTCAGATTGACCTTTTTTTTTGTTTACATTTGACTGCTCCCTCATTGGAGGGAGCGATCAGGTGGTGAAGAGCCGCTATCATTGGCTCTTCACCGTGATTCGTGTTGCTCCCACATCGAAGGGGGCGCGCAATCACCGCAAATCGGGACGACGTCCCAGGGACGTCGTCCCAAAAAAACAGGATTGCGCTGTAGCAGTATTTCTGCTATAGCGTGGTTAGAAAGTGGTTAAAGGAGATCCGGGTGCTGAATCTAGTTGAGAGGGATTTTGGACCAAAGTTATCTCCACCTTTAGGAGGGTCTGTGGCAGAGACTTTAACCTAAAGTTCCGAGTGACATTCTGGCTGCTAGGCCTGTGAGAGAGGCCTATCCAGATGCACGCTACCCACTCTGTCTAGAGTGGTGAAGAGATTTATCATTGGGAGCAGGACTGTTTCCACGCCAGTTAACCCTGAATCTGCAATTTCTCAATTCTTCTATCCCTTCACCTTTCTACTATTTACCATTTTTACCCGGCTGGGTAATAAAAGCACAGAAAAGACACATGTGGACATTGACTTTATTACAACTCTCATCCAGTACCCTAGACAGCGGGAATATGGAGGTAACATGCCACCCAAATCAAACCAGCAGCTCCTTCGGGGGTAGTTCTATATATATATTTATATAAAACACAATATTTGCACAGCTGTTTATCAAATGAAATTACACCTAAATTAATTTTAGAGTACAGAAATACAATATAATACACAATTGTTTGGTAGAATATAAATGATAAGTAGAGTAAATTGATACCAAACATTTGAAGATTTAAAATTGCACATGCCTTTGAAATGGCGACAAACTATTACCTAAAATTATCCATAGACAAGACTTTAAAAGCCTATACAGGTTATCACTTTAGAGTTAAATATGAGCTCTGGCCAGGGGCGGATCCAGAGTCTAGTCTTGGGAGGGGCACTGCCAAAAAATAAGGTGTTGCTTACAGAACTGTATTTAACATATCATAAAGTCCTGATTGGACAGAGGGGGAGCCAATCAGTGGGTCCGGCGGAAGTGATGTCCTCCACCCACGATCGCTCCCCACAGAGATAGAACAGTGGTCTGCCTATGTACACAAGGAAGAGATGTCAGAGATGAACAGCACTCTGTTCATCTAGTGAATCCATACCCCACACAGTTAGCAAGTACCCCCTAGGGATATAGTTAACCCTTTGATCACCCCTGATGTTTACTCCTTTTCGGCCAGTGTCATTAGTACAGTGACAGTGCAAATCTTTTAGCACTGATCACTTTATTAGTGTCACTGGTCCCCAAAAAGTGTCAAAAGTGTCAGTTAGGTGTCCAATTTGTCTGCCGCTGATCGCCGCCATTACTAGTAAAAAATAACTAAAAAAATTGTAGATGCTATAACTTTTGTGCAAACCAATCAATATACGTTATTGCGATTTTTTTTTTACCAAAAATATGTAGAAGAATATATATCACCCTAAACTGATAAAGAAATTGATTTATAAAAATTGGGATATTTATTATAGCAAAAAGTAAAACGTTTTTCAAAATTGTCAGTTTTCTTTTGTTTATAGCACAGAGGTAATCAAATACCACCAAAAGAAAGCTCTAATTGTGGGGAAAAAAGGACATCTATTTTATTTGGGTACAACATCGCAATTGTTAGTTAAAATGACACAGTGCTGTATTGCAAAAAATAGCCAGGTCATTAAGGGGGCAAATCTTTCTGGGGCTGAAGTGGTTAAGAATAAACAAGATGAAAATGGCAATACTAAAAGGGCATTTTTTCCTTTATAAATAATTGGCATACATGTATTCTGTGATTTTACACAATCTAAAATTACTTTTTGTACTCACTTTCCTATACTTTGGTGCTCTGGTGGGGGGAGGGGCTTCCAAGGACCAATAGAGAGGAGCAGGATCCGTGATTGCTAGCAGCACCGCTAATCGCCATCTCTTCACATGACACACAGCAACTGCAGCCTTCATGCCTTCTTCATCCATAGTGTCAGTGTCACTGTCTTCACGCTTAGAGAACATCATGGAGGGAGGAAGTGGGTGTAGCCAACACTCTCACACTAGGCACAGAGAAGGAAGAAGGCTCTGAATACGGCACCTCGCTCTCCTCCCCCTCAGCAGCAGCTGGGATGTGACTGACCTGACGTCACAGGCGCTAGCAGCCAGTACATCGGGCATTAGAGGTGCAGCTCCACTCACCTTCGAGTCCTCCCTCCACCTTCTCCAAGCTCCATCACAGCTCCACCCACCTCCGAGACCTCCCTACACCACCTCCAGGCCCCAGCACGGCTCCACCCACCTCCGAGTCCTCCCTTCACCTTCCCCAGGCTCCAGTGCGGCATTAAGAGAACAGGATCTCTCTCTCTCTCTTGGCGCCACTGCTGCTGATGTGAGAAAGACTCGGGATGGGTGCCATTAATATTTTTGGGGGAGGGGCAATTGCCCTGTTGCCCCCCTGGATCCGCTCCTGGCTCTGGCACTATAATTATTGCTCTCACTTTGATATTTTTTGGCAATACCTCACATGTGTAGTACAAACACTGTTTACATATGTGTGCTGGACCTACATGTGCGTTTGCATTTGTACGTGAGCATGGGGGAATTGGGTCATGCAACTTTATTACTATAACAAGGGATAACATAGCCTTAAACAGTGATGGGTCCTCTTTATGGAAAGATCAGTGGTCTATTAGACCCCGACCAGGCAGCTGATCAGAGTTCACAGAAACACAGCAATGAAACCAAAAGTGATGAAATCCTTCATTAACCTCCCTGGCGGTATGAGTATTTCAGATTTTAATGTGCTGAAAGTGGTACCATTATTTTGCATGAAATTTGGCGTTTTACATTGTTGTAAAAAATATATATAATAATGCGCTACCCAAACTTTGTGTATATCATCGACTGATGTGACACAAACTGTGTTAAAATAAGTGATTGAACAATATAAGTGATCTAATCAAAAACACACAACAAAGTGATCCATTTAAGAACAAAACCTCATAGGTGATATAAGGTCATTCAAGTCCAAGATAGAATCAAGAAAAATAATTGTTAATTAAATCCTGGAGGTTAAAAACCACATGTAAAGTGTCCAAGAAAAACGAGAAAAAGAAAAGAACCAAAGTGAAAAAAAGTCCACAGAGGTATAACACTGTAGCAACTGATTCCCAGGTTGTCATTCAAATCATCAAAGCTTAGACACTTCTTAGCAATAAGGTAGATAGATGGCCTCTTACCAGAACAGAAGGACCCCCATAACAGGGATCAAATCAGCTCAACACAGACAGGATGGTTCATCTGGCTCCAGTAAATGGATATCGCTCCTCAGCAACGAACAGCCTCTGGTCGTGTAACCGGGATTTTCAACGTGAGTCCCTGGGGACCTAGGTACACCTTTACTGTCTCCTCTCGGGACAACAGAGGGGGCGTTCAGCAAGCAATGGATACGATAATGGAGAAAAGAAGAAAAAACTTAATGGTGCAGGTAAAACACTTGCTCTTTATTCTCTCAAGCAGGTTGCTGACATCCAAACAAGTTGAACAAAACATAAAATTAAAAAAGCACACTGCCAGTGTCTCAGCTCACGCCTGACGAACTGGTGTGCGATAACGTCTGAGTCCTTGGCTCCACCCGACACTGTGTTTCGCCGTTACTAGGCGTCTGCTGGTAAAGGAGACTGAGTAACGGCGAAACACAGCGTCGGGTGGAGCCAAGGACTCAGACGTTATCGCACACCAGTTGGTCATTCAAAGTAGGCAGGAAGGGGGCGTGTTGTATGCTAATGAAGCGTGACCCCATGTACTGTAGGTGACCGCGATATTGTGTCAATCTCGCTCCCTTTCTCGTCGTAGAAGCGACGGGGATTCCCGCCAAATTTTGGTTTGGTATGTATCATGAGGGGGAACTCCACGCCAAAATTTTAAATACAAATCCGGCATGGGTTCCCCCCCAGGGGACATACCAGGCCCTTAGGTCTGCTATGGATTGTAAGGAGAACCCCCCTACGCCGAAAAAAACGACTACTTACGCCCAGGAGCATTCACGTACACCTTACGTAAACGACGTAAAATTAGACAGCTGTTCCGACGTCCATACCTTAACATGGGCTGTGCCTTATATAGCAGGGTTAACTTTACGCCTTACATAAACAGCGTAGCTTACAGCGGCGGGCGCATCTACGTTTGTGAATCGACGTATCTTGCTCATTTGCATATTTTTAATGGGAACGCCGAATGCATCCACCGTAACTATGGGCCTTACGATACACCGGCGTAGGCAAGTTACGTCAGGCGGCTGAAGCCATGTTTTTCAGCGTATCTTGCTTTGTGGATAGGCGTAAAGATGCGACGGCGCACAATTGAAATTACGGCGGCGTATCTGGAGATACGCCGGCGTAAAGCCTTTGTGGACCCGGGCCCAAGTGTTTTACCTGCACCATGAAGTTTTTTCTTCTTTTTTCCATTATCGTATCCATTGCTAGGTCCCCAGGGACTCACGTTGAAGATCTCGGTTACACGACCAGAGGCTGTTCGTAGCTGAGGAGCGATATCCATTTACTGGAGCCAGATGAACCATCCTGTCTGTGTTGAGCTGTCATGGGGGTCCTTCTGTTCTGGTAAGCGGCCATCTATCTACCTTATTGCTAAGAAGTGTCTAAGCTTTGAAGATTTGAATGACAACCTGCAAATCAGTTGCTACAGTTTGGTTCTTTTATTTTTCCCCTTTTTCTTGGACACATGTGGTTTTTAAACTCCAGGATTGAATTAACAATTATTTTTCTTGATTCTATCTTGAACTTGAATGACCTTATATCACCTATGAGGTTTTGTTTCTTAAACAGATCACTTTGTTGTGTGTTTTTGATTAGATCACTTATATTGTTCAATCACTTATTTTAACACAGTTTGTGTCACATCAGTCGATGATATACACAACATTTGGGTAGCGCATTATTATATATATTTTTTACACCATTTTCTAGTTCTCTATTCAAACTAATTATTTAATTGCAGCACCCCCCTTTTTTTCTTTTTGTGTCTTTGACTAGTCACATGTGGGGTGTGTGTGTTGAAACTATTGGGTTAACCAGCACATCATTCCTGCACACACCCGTTCACAGGTGGGCTAGCGCGGATCAACCCCATTTACGTTTTACATTGTTGGTCTGTAATTTTTAGGAATAGCTCACTTAAATCTGTCCAAACCAAAGTCTAGTAGACATCTCAGGTATGATAAAGTTTGAAAAACAAAATCATAAATTATAATATAATAAATAACTATAAACAATTATAACAAATAATAATGTAATAAAATGATTCAATAATGTAATCAAATCAAAAACACTGAAATGTGCTCAGTTGCAGAATTGTCGCTGTCATTACTTTTATTTTTTGATGACAAATTTCCCCACAAATCTCTATCGCTCAATTCTGCAAGTGATTCTAATTTATTATCGCTGTTTTCTAGCTGATCTAAAACCACTTTTGATGTAAAGGGACACATTTTGGTTGCTATGGACAATCTCCAGTTTCCAGGCAGAAAGAACAGATTTTATTATATAAAAGTGCATGTAGGACACTGTACAGACCACTAGGGACAAAGGGTGTGTGTATTTATTTCATACAGTACTGTAATCTATAATATTACAGTATACTGTATGTATTGTGTGTATTTACTTTTTTGAATTTGGCGCTGATCTCCGCCCCCGTGCGTCGTAACGTTGCAGGTGATGGAGTTTAGCGACACACGGGCACTGTGAATTGAGCGAAGAGACGCAGCTCGATCACACAGTGGGGAGGCATCGCAGGATCCAGGGACAAGGTAAGTAAACGCTGCCTGTGGACACTGCAAGGCGATCCCAAGTCTGGCTCGGGGTTACCGCTTTTGGTTCTGAAATTCCATCCCGAGCCAGACTCGCGAATACCGCTGAGGGGAGGAGATTGGAGGACAGATGTTCCTCCATTCCCTCTGTGGACAGCCAACCCAGGAGCCTGGGAATGGTGGCAGAGGAAGGGGAAGCTCGTAAAACAGTTATTTGATATTTAGAATCAAATTGCTCCTCTGAATCTGTTCTTTTAGTCTTATGACGGGCACAGCACCAACCAGGGCTGTGCAGACACAGGCACGCACTGTGTGAAGCATACATCAGAGTAATAAAAGTCCCTTTCCAAGGATGTTTCTCTGTGCGAGCCTGTTTTATATTTCTGTTTTTAACCACTTAATCACCGCCCTATAGACAAAATACGTCTATAGGGCAGTTCCTGTACTCTAACAGGACGTCCATGGACGTCCTCCGTTAGAGTCAGGTTTGCGCGCCCGACCGGGCGCGCACACGCGATCACCGGTGCTCAATGGCGGCGGCTCCTTACCACGTGATTGCGCCGTCCAATGACGGCGCGATCACATGATGTAAACAAACCCGGCCAGCGTCGGATCCGCGCGCCCGAGAGGGCGCACACACACGGTCACGGCGCTCGGCGGGTCCACGGGACCTGCAGCGTCAGTGATCTTGGTAAGGAGCCAATGGCAGCGGCTCCTTACCATGTGATCGCGCCGTCCAATGACGGCGCGATCACAAATGTAAACAAACGGCGTCATGTGCTGACGCCGGTTCCTCCCTCCTCTCGCTGTACCGATCGGTACAGTGTGAGAGGAGAGCGCGGATGGCTGCAGCAGTGTGGGATGGATCTGTGACTATTGCAGTCACAGATCCATCCATCCCTGCTCAGCCATCCCTGCATTAACTCCTTCCTTCCCTGCGCAAAACTCTGCATACCCCCCTGCAAAACTCTGCATACCCCCCTGCAAAACTCTGCATACCCCCCTGCAAAACTCTGCATACCCCCCTGCAAAAGTCTGCATACCCCGGAAAAAGTCTGCATACCCTGGGAAAAGTCTGCATACCCCAGGAAAAGTCTGCATACCCCCCTGCAAAACTCTGCATACCCCCTGCAAAACTCTGCATACCCCCCTGCAAAACTCTGCATACCCCCCTGCAAAACTTTGCATACCCCGGAAAAAGTCTGCATACCCCCGGAAAAAGTCTGCAATACCCCATGCGCAATACTCTGCAATACCCCATGCGCAATACTCTGAACAATACTCTGCAGTACCCCCGCACAATACTCTGAACAATACTCTGCAGTACCCCCGCACAATACTCTGCAATACCCCCGCACAATACTCTGAACAATACTCTGCATACCCCCGCACAATACTCTGAACAATACTCTGCAATACTCTGAACAATACTCTGCATACCCCCGCACAATACTCTGAACAACACTCTGCAGTACCCCCGCACAATACTCTGCAGTACCCCCGCACAATACTCTGAACAATACTCTGCGATACTCTGAACAATACTCTGCATACCCCCACACAATACTCTGCAATACCCCCGCACAATACTCTGCAATACCCCCGCACAATACTCTGCAATACCCCTGCACAATACTCTGCAATACCCCCGCACAATACTCTGCAATACCCCCGCACAATACTCTGAACAATACTGCGCCATACTCCCTGCGCAATACTCCCTGCGCAATACTCCCTGCGCAATACTCCCTGCGCAATACTCTGCGATCGTTTTTTTTTTCAGGCTTCCCAGCCTAGAGGTGAGATGTGGGGTCTTATTGACCCCCAATCTCACTGTAAAGAGGACCTGTCATGCTATATTCCTATTACAAGGGATGTTTACATTCCTTGTAATAAGAATAAAAGTAATCAAAACATTTATTTTTGGGGAAAAACATGTCAAACTAAAATAAATAAAGTAAAATGAACAATAAAAAAATAAATAAAAATTACAGCGCCCCTGTACCCGTGTGCTCGTATACAGACGCGACCGCACATGCAAGTCCCGCCCACATATGAAAACGGTGTTCAAACAACACATGTGAGGTATCGCTGTGAACGTTAGAGCGAGAGCAATCATTTTGGCCCTAGACCTCTTCTCCAACTAAAAAGATGTAACCAGTAAAAACATTTAAAGCGTTGCCTATGGGGATTTTTAAGTAGCGAAGTTTGGCGCCATTCCACAAGTGTGTGCAATATTGAAGGGTGACATGTTGGGTATCTATTTACTCGGCGTAACTTCATCTTTCATATTATGCAAAAACATTGGGCTAGCTTTACTGTTTTTTTTTTTAAGCACAAAACTGTTTTGTTTCCAAAAAAAACGCGTTCGAAAAATTGCTGTGCGAATACCATGCGAGATAAAAAGTTGTAACGGCCGCCATTGTATTCTCTAGGGTCTTTGCTAAAAAAGCATATATAATGTTTTGGGGTTCTATGTAATTATCTAGCAAATAAATGATGATTTTTACATGTAGGAGAGAAATGTCAGAATTGGTGTGGGTGTTCCAGAACGCCTGATGGCGCTCCCTGCATGTTGGGCCTCTGTATGTGGCCACGCTGTGTAAAAGTCTCACACATGGGGTATCGCCATACTCGGGAGGAATAGCAGAATGTGTTTTGGGGTGTAATGTGTGGTATGCATATGCTGTGTGTGAGAAATAACCCGCAAATATGAAAATTTTTGTGGAAAAAAAAATGAAAATAAAAAAAATCTTGATTTTGCAAAGAATTGTGGGAAAAAATGACAACTTCAAAAAACTCACAATGCCTCTTTCTAAATACCTTGGAATGTCTTCTTTCCAAAAAGGGGTCATTTGGGGGGTATCTGTACTTTTCTGGCATGTTAGGGTCTCAAGAAATGAGAGAGGCTGTCAGTACTTCAGGTGTGATGAAATTCATCAATTTTCAGTAATTGGTACCATAGTTTGTAGACCCCATAACTTTCACCCAGACTAAATAATATCCAATTTTTTTTTGTTTTGTTACCAAAGATATGTAGCAGTATACATTTTAGGCCAAATTTATGAAGAAAAATTACTTTTTTGCAAAATGTTATAATAGAAATGAAGAAAAATTCATTTTTTTACAAAATTTTCGTTCTTTTTTCATTTATAGCGAAAAAAATAAAAACCGCAGAGGTGATCAAATACCTCCAAAAGAAAGCTCTATTTGTGGGAAAAAAAGGACAAAAATTTCATTTGGATACAGTGT
Source organism: Rana kukunoris (assembly GCA_029574335.1). Taxonomy (NCBI): domain Eukaryota; kingdom Metazoa; phylum Chordata; class Amphibia; order Anura; family Ranidae; genus Rana; species Rana kukunoris. The sequence goes on along the minus strand of CM056049.1, from coordinate 492,756,294 downwards.
TGTATGACTGAGTTATTGTCATTAAAAATGTGAGAGCACCGAAAGCTGAAAATTGGTCTGGTTATTAAGGGGGTTTAAGTGCCCAGTGGTCAAGTGGTTAACAAGTGACTTTTTTATTTCAAGCAGCTGCTTTTTATTGTTTACATTGTGGCTCATTTGGATATATTCTAATTTGCTGAGAGTCTTGTGGACGTTATTCCTAAAGCGCAGGGTTGTACTAGCAATAGAGGGACAGTGAATAGTACTTTTGTATACTATATTCCTATAATAATTTGTTTTTGAAGTTAGGGATCCAATCCCTTTGGGTAGCCATTTTTTTCTGTCTTTGATCTTAGATAAAGTCAGATCACTGTTGAACCAACAACTTTAACAAGTGTGTTTGTTCTTGGGAGGGATGTTTACCATGTGTTTCCTTATCTCCTGGGTGATGGATTACCAAATTATGAAGTTAATCTGCAGTCTTCTGAAATAATCTTGGTATGTGATTTACTAAAAGATGTATAGCTTGCTTTAAACACTTAAAATTCTCAATTAACCATGACATCTTAAGGTTTTGTTAGTAGCTCCAGTGACAATAACATTGCAAAGGTGCTTGGTCATTTGTGAAGTTGCAAAGACAATTTACTACAGTGGTTAATTACAACAGTTCAAACGTATTGTCTTTGGTGGACATTACACAAGATTGGCCTAAAAATATCCTTTTTTCACCAAAAAATATTACATATGCATCTATTACTCAATGGCCCTTTTTCATTAAATTGTTTCTTAAATCTTTCTTGTTCCCATCACTTCTGTTTGTTTGGAACAAGCATGTTAGTTTTGGTCATGTGCACTGCTCTATGCATGCCACAAGTCCCTAGTCCATCTCAGGAGCAAACAAGAGAGGGTGTCTATGTCCCTTCATACAGTGTGATCATGGAGAATGAAAGTAGCAGCAACCTTTGAACAGGAAGCTTGATCACAGCAGTAAATGGAATGTAAAGGTTTGACAGCTGAGAGCAATAGAAAGTAATACATACGGGAATAGCAGGAGGTAAAGGGCTACCCAGATTTCAGTGCTTTTTTTTCTGCATCCAAAATGCATAGAAATAGGTCACTTGGTTTTCAATAGCATAGTTAATTCCAGTGCTTGCAGTTACAGTGTGTTCCAGAAAAAAAGTAGAACATGCTGCATTTTTCCTGCACAGAACTGTACTAAATGCGACAAAATGCACCACATCAAAAACACACCGGACCCCAGTTCAGTAAAAAAAAGAGAAAAATTATATTTTTTATTTATTTTATATTTATTTGCCTCTCTTACTTTGCTATTTGGGGCCCTAGAGCTAGCTCACAGGCAGGGGGGGGGGGGGACTTGTTATATACACGTCTGGGCTACACTTTCTTACATAGGGACTGTTGGTAAGCCTAGTGTATTTGGTGAGTGTTTTTTCTTTTTCTGCAGTGAAGGTGCCCCAGCGCTCTGGACAGTCATCTTTCTTCATTGTTTGACTTTTTTTAATATTGTTTGTATATTTTTATTACATGTTGTGCTATAATAAACACATTTCTTCATCAGTTTAGGCCAATATGTATTCTAAAACATATTTTTGGTAAAACAAAATCGCAATAAGTGTTTATTGATTTCTTTGCGCAAGTTATAGCATCTACAAAACAGGATATTTTATGCCATTTTTATGATTTTTTGTTACTAGTAATGGTGGTGATCAGCAATTTTCAGTGGGACTGTGACATTGCGGCAGACAGATCGGACACTTTTGACACTTTTTGTGGGAACATTGACACTTATTCAGCGATCAAGGCTATAAAAATGCACTGATTACTGTGTAAATGTCACTGCCAGGGAAGGGGTTAAATGTGTTCCATGGAAGGTGTTTATAACTATGGGGGATGGAACTGACTGGAAGAGGAGAGAGATCACTGTTCCTAATTACTACTAATAATCTCTCTCTCTCCTCCCCTGTCAGAATGGGGATCTGTCTGTTTACTTTGACAGATACCCATTCTGTCTCTCAGTGGAGTGATTGCGGGTGGCCGGCGGACATTGCGGCCGGTGGCCATGTTCATCGGCTTCAGCGTTGCGCTGGGGTGCACGCTCCTCCAATAGCTCTTAAAGCAGCCAACATACAATGATGGCGGTTTGTGCAGCCAACTGCGGCGGCTGGTCAGTAAGTTGTTAACTCATAGCTGGTTACAGAGATATATGCATTGTGTGTGCCTAATTTGCTATTTTTATTTGCAAAAATCATGATTATTAGAGGATTGTCTGCTAATATTTCAGTAACTTCTAAAAAGTAAAATTTTTAATCGAGTGCATAATTGCACAATTTTGAAAGTCATATACACCTTTAACGATAATCGAGCAGTGTAGGGGCTAATGAACAAATGATGGTAATTATCCACAAGCAATAAAAGTACTTGGTATTAGACACAAAGGGGAATCTGGTGCAACTGTGCATAACAGCCAATCAGCTTCTAGGTTTTAATGTCAAATATTATTACAACAAACTGAAATTAGAAGCTTATTGGTTACTATGCACATCAATCAAAACACAGGTTACTCTGCACAGTTGCACCAGATTCTGCGTGCACCAGTTTTAGTAAATCCCTCCCAAAGATGTTCAACTGCATATTCAATATTGTCAGAGAAAAGGTAGCAATCAGATCTGTGTACAGATGGGCAGTTGCATATAGAAGAGAGGTGCAGGTAACACAAATACATTCCCAAACAAAAAACAGTACATTACCTATTTCACTGAAAGAGAATAAAGTGCACTAGAAAAATAAATTAAACATTGGACAATAGGAGTGCCACTAATGTTAGACTAACATGATACAACAAGAGCAGTAATATATTTCTCCATAGTCTCATCCGCAAGTAATCCTTTAGTACTAGGCAACGGTTGTTTCCACAAGTTTACTTGTTATAGATGACACCCAATACACATGGTTGATCTCCTGCAGTTCACAATATAATCTTTATCCTGAAAAATCAACAATTACTTCAGAGAGGTAAATATTACCTGAAATTAAAATTCCATGGTCAGTAAATAAAAATCTCATAATACAAAGTCAACAAAGGTCCCAGTCGGCTGTCGCAATGTGAAGTTTTCATAGCACAACACGTACCTATCTAAGCAATAGCGCCATATGAAAGTAAATCTGTTTGTTGAATAGAAAGGTGTGTATAAGCTTCAGAAAACTCAGTTTCATGGTGTGATGCATTTACAAAGCCATTTTTATCTAACACTGTATATGCTCAGCTGTGCCAACACAATACGCTGTAGTTTATTTTGGCTATGGTTGCATGACTATCAAACATGTCAGTATTTTATTCCACACTCTGTCTTTCCGACATAGTTTCTTCAAGACAAAACAAAATGTACTATAATTATATTTTCCACTGATATAGAAAATAGGGATAGTGTTTAATTCAGTATTTGATATTCTTCCCAACAGTGTAGTGGGAGGGTCTTGATATTGGAACACTGGAAGTGACTAATTTGAGGGGTTTAGGGAATGCTCTTTATTCTCCATCACTTTTTTGGTGGCATGTTTGCAATTTACTGTGGTTCAGTACATTTACATATCAGTCAAAAGAGCTTCTATACGATTAAAACAATTTGCATGTACACTTAGCTATGAGGATACAGAGCCTGCTACTACCATAAACACCTTTAAATTGCCCAGACTATTAAAGTGGTTGTAAACCCTTTTTTACAACATTATGTTACAGGTAAGGCCCTGTACACACGGGTATGAATCTTGTCAGGAAAAAAATGTTGTTTTCCCTGACGAGAATCTTGGCAAGAAACTATTGCCGCCCAAGTGTACAGACTGTCGTTTCAAACCCGGTTCTCTTGAAAGTAAAGAATGCGGTAACGTCATTGCGTATGACGAGCATGCGCTCGTCACATTCGATGCCGTCACCGCCATCTTGCTTCACCCTACCTATGCCGTGGAAGCTACCGCTCATGCGTCAAAGTCATTTCGAGCATGCGTGGGTTTCCTCAGCGACAAGTAACTATACACACTCTCGAGTTTCTCGTTGGGGAACAGGCCAACAAGAATCTTGACGAGAAAAAAGAGAGCAGGTTCTCTTTTTTTGTCATTGAGATTCTGGCCAGATTTCCTGATGAGAAACGTACACATGAACGGTAATCTCGGCAAGAAGCAGTTTTCTTGCTGTTTTTGTACGAGGCTTTAGCCTATAATAAGGCTTACCTGTAGCTACCCAGGATATCTCCTAAACCTGCACGGTTTAGGCGATATCCCCTGTGCCCTGCATGTGCCGATGTCATCGGCACATGCGAACTGGGGCAAACCGAAGCAACTGCACCTATGTGCCGTTGGTTTAGTCTGTGTGGCGTTACCGGCGACTCCCGCACGCATGCACGGGAGTGACGTCATTGCTGCTCCAGCCAATCACAGCGCCGGAGCCGCGATACCCGGAAATAACTCTGGGACGACATGTTGTGGCTGGAGGGGGAGACGTGGACTGCTGTAGGGGCTTCGATCTAAGGTAAGTAATACATAATGAGCTAGTATGCTATGCATACTAGTTTATTATGCCTTAGTCTTGCAGTTTTTTTTTTTATGAGGGTTTACTTCCTCTTTAACAATAAATTATTTACATATTCATAGCAAGCTTTAAACCAAGCCCTCACTGATCTCTCTAGCTGCATGTGCATTCTCAACGATACTCAAAGATCTCAACAAAGACTCTAAAGTCTAGTTTAATTTGGTATCTAGAAGCTTAGAAATATCTGCTGAGTGTTTACATTAGAGGACTGATGGACTGCTAAAATTCTGGTGAAAGAGAACAATACAAAAAGCAAAGAAAATTTCTCTGCCCTTGTTGTGAGGTAACACTAAATGATATCCTTGTTTTACATACATAATTCATACACAACCACTACTTAAAGTGTTATTTAACCCCTGGACCCTGCATTTACTATATCTGATCTTCTACAGTACACAGAACATGGAAATGCAATAGTTTTCTATAAATATAAACTGCTAATTTCCCTTTCTCATCAGCGATTAGAGCAGTCTTGTGACTTCTATCAGTGTCTGGTTAAATCTTGTAGGAGGAGTTTTCATTTTCATCTGATTACATCAAGGAGGCCTGGTTGGCAGAGGTCGGTGAACATCTGTTTGCATCCTCCCTCTTTTCTGTGAACCCAGAAGCACTCTACTCTGAGCACCTTTGGGTTCAGAGCTGCCCACCACTGTCAGTACTCAATTTGTTTGCAAGCAGCACCGGATACACATCAGGGATCTAATGGACTCCTGATGTCTCCATAAAGAGGATTGTTCCCAAAAAAATGGACTATCACATAAAGAACTGTGATTGTAATAAAGTGAAAAAAAAATTGAATAAGATAAGGCTTCAGGTTGTAATAGTAATAAAAAAATAATAATTAAAGGACACTTCTTACGCACATATGCACTCTAGGATGTTTGTTACATAGTTAAATTTTTAGGGCCAGATTCACAGAGCGATTACGCCTGCGCAACAGGAGATGCGCGTGCGTAAGTCTAAATGTGCGCGTGCATTTCGATGCACGGCATCCCCAAAACGAGATACGCAAGAAATCTACTTTTTTTTGTCCAGCGTAATTTCGTTAGACAGGCGCATCCCTCCGCGCAAAACTGCGCTAGACAGACCATTGATTTGCTAGTCAAATATGCTAATGAGGGAGTTACGGGGATCCACAAAAGAACGTTGGGGCAGCGCAGGCTACGCAGTGTGCGCAACAGCAAAATGTCCTGTCTAAAATTAGACCATATAAAAGCTGGTCTAAAAAGAGAAAAATCGTCTACATGTCAGATAAAGCAACACTGTTAGTGAGGAGCTCAGCAGTCACCTGTGTTGCCCAACAAACTGTATGCCAACATGCCAGTGGCATCCATGCTCATAGCTATACTACTGAATTTAGATGAGCAAAGAAGGAGGAGGGCACTGAGGAGGGCACTGAGGAGGGCACTAAGGAGGGCACGGGAGATTTTTTTTTTTTAACTTTTCATTTGCTTATATAAACTTTACAATTTAATCTAATCTAATACAATATTCTTATCTGATACAAGCCCCTCACTCTTCACTTGATATATCACACATGCATAGACATCTATGGCATGAGTGATTCTGAAGTGTCTCGCATCTTCAGATTCACCCCTCATGCCATCATGGAATTAACCACAACCTTGCAGGAGGACATCAGCAGCCCAACACATGGCACTACCCATGACACCCATGACAGCTACATATACAATCATAGCCCCATCCCCACAGATTTCGAACAGAACATGTATGGGGACAGCTGGCTGGTTGGTGAGTGACATGGGTGGCTGGTATGACTGTCCCCCCCCATGATGCACACATCACAAGGGGCACATGCACTACTAACATCTTCCTATCTTTACCCTTCAAGGTGACTCTGCATATGCACTGGGACCCCATCTCATGACCCCATCTCATGCCAGCTCACATATGCATCTTTGCACGTTAAACACACACATTAATCATGGCACAATGAGAATGCATGCATGCACACCACTGTGGTCCCTAGCACACACACACCACATCGTCATCACATTGGATTGGCACAAGCCCACCATGCAGGACTTGTGAGCAGCAACGCCATGCCATGGCTCCAATTATGTCACTGTACATTCATACACCATTCACAAGGACCTGGGTTTCACTTCTCCACCACAAATGAGGGTGACACCCCTTTTCCCGCAGGAATATCACCCCCACATTCCAAAATCATACACAAACAGAACCAAAAAAATAAAATAAATGACGAGCAAAAATAAAAAATGCCCAGCAAAAATATAATTTCAACAAAATAACAACAAAGAAAACACATAAAAGACAAAAATCACTCTGCAAAACAGTCCCCAAATATCTCAAAGATACGTCACAAACAAACAAACAAACACTAATAAACAAAAGCACCTTGCTGTATAGGGAGATATACAAAGGGATGTACTTTTGCAAAGGAAGTGCGTTTGTGTCTGTCTATTTATGCTGTCTGCGTAGTTCACTAAGTTGCCCTAGTCCACTTCCAATTTCACTAATTGCGCCGTTCCCGAGTTGTGCTGACCATGGTCTCCAAGTGCGCATGCGCGAGCCGGCCGGCCCTTCATTTGCATGGGGTCACGGCTCATTTCAATGTAACACGCCCACGTCCTTCCCAATTTGTATTACTCCGCCTTACGCCTCTGAAATAAAGTTACACATGCGCAATTTTCTGCGTAAAAGCTACGAGAATAGGGTGATTACGCGGCTACATTGCGCAAGTCTAACGTAAAGGCGGTGCGCTACGCCGGTCCAATAATGCGCAGATGTACCTGAATCTGGCCCTTAGTTTTTAGCAAGTTACATAGTCCGGTTGAAAAAAAGACACAAGTCCATCTAGTTCAACCAATAAAAGGTGAAAAAAAAGTATGCAAATAGTGATCTTGTAACACATACTGAGTATCGCGGAGCATGTTAGATCAATTTGAGGGTCATTATTGATGGTTAACGCTAACTTTTTTTACTTTCATGCCTATTGAGTTTGTGTTCAGCGGATGTGGGCAGACCTATGAGCTCTATGGAAGGCTGGATGTAAATGGCCTCTGGTGTCCAATTACATCAACCTACCTCAGATCCATCACATTTAGGGCTAAAGGAGAAAACAGAAAAAATGCAGTCCTTTTCTGTTTTGTTTTGTTTTCGGTCTTAAAATGTATTTTAATGTATTTTTTACATAAAATATAGGTTTGAAGAACAGTTGGACAAATATCACGCAAACTAAAAAATTTAAGATTTTGCTGGTTTTATTCATTTTCCAGGTGAAAAACATGCTAAAAAACTAAATTATATATATATATATATATATATATAAAAAAACGAATAGATGCAACACATATTACCATCATTGATTAAGGATAGCGTTATAAAACATAATGCAAGCTATATGTTTTGCCTTTGTTATTACTGTGGAAATCAAATGCTCTGTGGTAAGTCAGTTCCCAAGCCATTCCTTTCTGCATTCTACAAGTTGGGAAGTAAAAACATGCTTTGTGAGATTCGATAGGTATATCTCAGCACTCAGTCACTCTCTCACTCTCTCTCGTAAGTTAACATTTGCATAATACAGACACCTTGAGAATGCTCGTCCAATGCTTTTGCAGAATACTTTTGACAAGCTAGCAGTACACTTCAACAGTTTTTTTTTTTTTCATTTTGGATGGAGCAGAGGGAGCGTCATAAACTCTGTCGGATTTTTTTTCTCAATCTGTGTCCCATTGCGGAGATTTACCTTCACTTCCTGCCCCATATCCAAACAGGATTTACGATGAAATCCCTGCAAATTAAGGGAATTCAGCAGAACTAGTGTCTCTATTGGAAGTTTTCCCCTCTATTACTTTTCTGGGGACAACCCAAATTGTAGAGTTTTCTTCTACTTTGATTTTCAATGAAAATAGTAGACAGGACAAATAGAGAGGGGAAATTTCCCTAATGGTGCCACAGACATTAATAAAAACTGAGTGTTCTAATCCCTCTGCACCAAAACCGAAAAAAAAAAAATGTTGCCTTTAGTTATACTTTAAATATACACATGTCTGCCAAGCAAAATATTTTTGTGTATATTTCAACTCAAAGTACTGTAGAAGTCGAGGCTATTTCTAATTATAGTAGAACTATATAGGAAAAACTTTGCTGTACACACGATCAAACCAAAATCCCCGCCGGCAGACAGCGCGGTGACGTGGCGATGCCGTTGACGCTGCCACGTCACCGCACCAGGAAGTAAAACCCCAATGAGGGGTCCAGGAGTTGGGTAGCTTGACTTATCACATAACATAACATTAAGCAAGTGAAGAAAAACAAGGATATTAATAAACATATAAAAGAATCTCCCACTACTTGCTGTCTTCAGTGACAGAAACGAGTATTGGAAATATAACATGGTCAGACCATGCCCTGATCAGCTTGTCCATGCCTCACTGTGTCCGTGCCTCACATTGCCCATGCCTCACATTGCCCATGCCTCACATTGCCCATGCCTCACTGTGCCCATGCCTCACTGTGTCCATTACTAGACTGATGTTTAACATAAGAGTCTATAGAAGGGGTGCCCGACTTTGAAAAATCAGTGCCCCCCGGCTGTAGGTCCCCCAGACAACAAACTTTGCCAAGTTTCGGGTTCAGGGGACCTGCGGCCGGCCAGTACCGGGTCCCCAAAATCCGGGAGATCAGACGCAAAAAGATGACTCGGGGGGGCATTTTGAGCCCAAAAAAATGTGCTGAAAATCTTAGCTTATACTCGAGTATATACGTAAGATAAGTATTCTACCGAAAATCTTGTACTTGTTCTAGGCGCTACCGATTACTATCCCAGTGACATTTCCCTGCCAAATATGTACCCTTTTTATGAAATTTATATGGGCAGGGAAACGGCCAAGGATTAAAAGAGATCTGATGATGATACCCAAGTGGTACAGGGCACAGCGCACATCAGGGTACAGAGCCCAGCACATCAGGGTACAGGGCACAGCGCACATTAGCGTACAGAGCCCAGCACATCAGGGTACAGCACATCAGGGTACAGGGCACAGCACATCAGGGTACAGGGCACAGCACAGGGACCAACGGCCAAGGATTAAAAGAGATCTGATGATGATACCCAAGTGCTTTGGCGGGTTGGCCGTCCCAGATATAGTTAAATATTATCAGGCGGTACATCTAGCAAGATTGGTAGATTGGTGTAGACATTCTGATCTTAAATGATGGGTAGACATGGAGTAACAATTCAGCCTAGTACCTTTACGGAGAGCACCGTGTTGCTACACGGTACTTCTGACCTCCCTTAAGAAACATCCCACAATAGGACCGACTCTGCAAATTACGGTCAGGATATGTCCCATATTGGGAAACCCTAGTTTTACACCGGGCATGGAGGCAGGAGCATATAATAAACTTAAAGAGAAAAGCTTATTCCAAGTATCACATTTCCTCCAGTCTGAGACTTGGCTAACTATTAACCTATTGATGCAACCAGGAGGGCCCTTTGAAATACATTTTTGTCAGGTGCTCCAAATAAGTCACTTTTTTGGGATTACCAATACATTTCCAACGTCAATTAACTCCATATAAATCATACTGTGATGATAAGGAACCACTCTTCAGGGTGGTTTCTAAGATGTATGGATTATTAAATATACCCGGATTTTAAAATGCCGGGCAATAGTAAGTGGGAAAGAGATTTAGGTAGGACCTATTCCCAAATTCAATGTAAACAGATTATCTACCTGGCCCTAAATTCCTCGGTCTGTACACGGACCCAGGAATCTAATTACAAATTCCTAACGCAATGGTACTATACACCAGTACGGCTTCATACATTTTCTATGGAAACCTCTGATTGCTGCTGGAGATGTGGGGAGAAACGGGGGACATTGTTACACATATTTTGGTCCTGTAAGAAAATGAGACAATACTGGTCAGAGATTCAGGGAATCTTACAAAAATGTACGAAATTTCGGATAACAGAGGACCCTGCCTTCTTACTGCTTCGGTGCTCTCAGATCCCGGTGCAGACTTATAAAAGGTTGGTGCTGTGTCATATGATCAACGCAGCCAAAGCAGGGGTCGCTCTGCACTGGAGAGATTCTAGACAACCCTAAATTGCAGATTGGCTCAATAGGGTAAGAGAAATAGGGGCCATAGAGGACTTGGCCAAAATAAGAGAGAACAGTACAATTAGACATGGATGAGATGGAACATTTTTATGCACTCGGAGGAGGGGAAGAGATTTCTAGATGGGGCACTTGAGGAGGAAGGAGTACCCATTAGGAGCTACAGACCCCCACATAGATACTGTAAATATAGAGATCAAACACCTCCATCTCTTTTGGGGGATGAGGGAGAAGGTACTCTATCCAAAACAAAAACAAAAAAGTTTTACCTTTTAGTTATTCTTTAACTTGAACCTGCTCCAAACCCCCTTCTAAATATTCTCCTAACTACCCTGTAAAAGAGGCACTAATGGACATGATGAGGAGGCACTGATAGGCAACTCAGATGAGGAGGCACTGAGAGCAGCACTGATGGGCACTAAACAGCGGCACAGATTAGAAGATTGATGGGTGGCACTGACAGGTGGCAATAGTGGCTGGCACTGATAGGCTGCACTGATAGGCGGCACTCATGGCCTGCACTGATAATCAGGGCACTGATTATCAGTGTACATGTGACAGTGTGTGAGGAAAGTACTGCTGATAATCAGCAAGTCTGTTTACAATGTGATCAGCTGTAATTCGACACAGATGGTAACATGGTAAAGGGCCACTGTGATTGACCCCTTACCTTGAACTGTGATGAGCTGTTTTATTTTTCAATCTGTGTCTCATTGGGGAGATTTCCATTCACTTCTGTCCCATAGCTAAAACAAGAAATCAGTAGAAATCTCTCCAAAGTGAAGGAATCCCTTGTTGTCTACATGGTCACCAGATTTCCCCTCAAGTACTGTTCCCAGAGACAACCCAAAGTTTGAGATTTTGTTTAAAGCAGTTCTACCTATTAATGGAACTTCTGCTGATTGGATTCCTCCCCCCCCTCTGGTGCCACATTTGGCACCTTTAGGGGGGAGGGAGTGGAAGAAACCTGTCATATCCAGGTATCTGCTCCCACTTCCGGGAATAAAATTCTGGCAAAATCTAGCCCTTCTCCTTCCCTCTCGTGCTGTCTTCTGGGAGATACACAGGTCCCAGAAGACAGCATGGACTATTCAGATTGGGTAGCGCGACTTGCGCATGTGTGGTAGGAAACAGGCTGTGAAGCCGTAAGGCTTCACTTACTGTTTCCCTTAGGGTGTTGGTGTCTGCACCCGGAGCCAAGGGACAGGTTGACTCCGGGAAAGGACATTGCAGACTCCTTGGACAGGTAAATATCCTTATATTAAAAGTCAGCAGCTGCAGTATTTTTTTTCCAAGGCAGAACTCTGTTTTAAGTTGCATTTTCTCTTTTGAAGATAACAGTTAACATGACAAATGGAGAGGGTAACTCTCCCTAATGGTGGCATAGACAGCAATAAGAACCACCCAGGTGCTCTTATGCCTCTCCACTCTAAAACGCCCAAAAATAATTACCTGTAGTTATACTTTAAGTATAGTTAGGAATAACTCGAACTTCCACTTGAACAGTAGAATCATTTAAATGTGTTGTTTTTTGTGGCTATTGTTCTTTTTAGCAATTTTTCTCAGCTGGTATTGCATGATTTTAAGGACTTTACTGAGCATTAATCCATTATGAGCCATTCTTTACAAAAATTCAGCTGTGAGGTTAGTGTGAAATTGCCATGACTAATCAGTCTGTGACTGATGCAATGTATTGTGAGGTTTGCTTAGCCCGGTGTTCTTGTTTTTAATGACATAGTTGGATAAAACATTCTGGTCTATTTCGTTTTAGTTTTCTCTGCATTTTAAAGTGGAGGTTCACACTCCAAACAAATTTCAGGCATGCATTGGAGCCCACCCACCTGACCGGCAGTATGCCGTTTTTTTTTTCCCCTATACATACCTTTTTACGGGCTCTCGTCCCCTCCGGCGGTCGCGCGTGACTGGGTGTTTCCAATCACAGGCTGTGATTGACGTCCCTCAGCCCGGCGCAGACAGCGCGTCACGAGATGCCGAAGGAACCCAAACTCCGGTGCGGCCCTATACGGCGCCTGCGCAGCGACGTTCGGGTTCCTTCGGCATTTCGTGATGCGCTGTCTGTGCCAGGCTGAGGGACGTCAATCACAGCCTGTGATTGTAAACGCCGAGTCCCGCGGGACCGCCGGAGTGTACGAGAGCCCGTAAAAAGGTATATATATATAAAAATAAAAAAACACCGGCATACTCCGGTCGGGTGGGTGGGCTCCATGGCATGCCTGAAATTTGTTTGGAGGGTGAACCTCCCCTTTAAGTAATCACTGTATCCAAAGGTGATAGCGCAGAGATGCCTTTATTATATTTCACATTATTTAAGATGCATAGCTACCTAAGTTTGACTAAACAATCTAACCCTTAGGCCGCGTACACAGGATGGATGAAAACCGATGAAAATGGACTAAAGGTCCGTTTCATCAGTCCAAACCGATCGTGTGTGGGCCCCATCGGTTAGTTATCCTTCGGTAAAAAAAAAGAGAATTTGCTTTAACATTTGACCGATGGACGCCTGACTGATGGGTCAAAACCGATCATTAGTATGCAAAAGCATGCTCACAATCAAGTCGACGCATGCTTGGAAGCATTGAACTTCATTTTTTTCAGCACGTCTTTGTGTTAAAACATGTAAACGTCACCGCGTTCTAACACGATTGTTTTTTTAACCGATGGTGTGTAGGCACATCAGACCATCAGTCAGCTTCATCAGTTAACCGATGAAACCTTAGGTCCTATAGGTCACGGTCCTTAGGACCGTTCTCATTGGATGGACTGATCGTGTGTATGTGGCCTTAAAGTGTATGTCAAGGCAAAATTCAAAAAACAAAGTAAAACATTTCTTTTGTGTCGATTAAGGGACACCGGATTCAGATATATTTGGGTTATACTGCCATCTACAGGAAAAACCATCCTACTTCTAACATGTCTATTTTTTTCCTACTGTCCTAAGAGTACAGACGTAATTACTCGACTAAGAAAGATATACTAACCATTTTTTCTTTTTGATCAAGATTTTTTTTTTCTTTATTCATTACATCATCCACCCGCTGCTTGAACAGGTGTCTTATGCAGCTATCCAGATCGGAAAATGCTCAGCAACAGCTTCTGGAGTCTGTACCTGGAACCCGCTTAAATAAATGATTACAGAATCAGCCACAAATGTGACCTTTGGGTGCTGGTCTCTGGTTGTGAAACATTCCAGACCGATCTACACTGCATTTACCACAGAGTACATTCCCGATTTCAGAGCCATGGCACAGCTTGTGGTGTAACCAAGTCTCCGAAGACTGTGGATCGTGCATTAGGAATATTAGGAAGGAGAGACTGGCACTTGATGACCTCCAAGATGGAAATAGGAGATACAGTAGCTCTTCAGTGAACATAGGGAAAACTCCTCGACATGTTTCGTGAAAATCTACCGCTTCTTCAGGAGGAATACGTTTATAAAAATCAAAAATCAAAAATGACAAAGGTATACAGTACATAATGTCAAGGTAGTAAAGCAAATTATTCCTAATACACAAGAATTAACAATGGGTTAGGGGGAAGGGGAGCTGATGCTTACCAGTATAGAGCAAAACACAAAAGACCATGGCGGGGACACCACTCATATCTCCCTACGGCGGGCATATTTGGTGAAAAAATTTAACTATAAAAACATGCATATACAGTATAAACAAAGGGAAGTTTTTTTTTGGGGGGGGGGGGGGGGTGTCGGCAAAGAAATTTCAATACTACAATATGTAAAAAGTATAACAGGGTTTTTGTTACATAAAACAGGGTATGTCCTCAGGGTATGTTTGAGAACAATTGGATGTTGTACTGCATAGAACGAAATACAGTTAGAAACATAGCAATGACTTTAAATGCATCACAAAAACTTTAATTTTACAAGACAGTATATGCTGTTGGCCGCCATGCCCAATATCAATCACCCACTTCCAGTAGAGATCTTTTTACCTGCGACTTGGTATTAAGGCAAATTGATGGTCATCATTGGGTATTAAATCTATGGACAACTCAGACAAGGCCAGAAAGGGATTTAGTAACCAGCATCTATCTAAAAATAGATGAGTTGATAAATATTAGCTTCAAGCAATTAGTGAAGTGAATGACACATGGAGAGGGAAAGGTGAGGGAGTGATGGAAGTGTTGGGGTGAGAAGGATGTGAAGGGAGGAAGTGAGGGGAAGCAAAGAAGGGAAGGAAAAGAAGAAGGGAGGGAGAGAAAAAAGGGGGGGGAGAGAAGGGAGGGGGAGAATGAAAAAAAAAGGAAGGGAGGGGAGAATTGGGGGGGGGGAATAGGGAAGGACAAGGAAAAGGAGGGGAAGAGAGAAAAAAGAAGGGGAGAGAAGGATATATGGGTTGGAAAATAATAAGGGGGGAAAAACGGGAAGAGAGGAGGAGGAAAAAAGAGAGGAGGAGGGAAACAGGAAAGAATGAGGGAAAAGGAAAAGGGAGAGTAAAGGAAATAGCACAGGATGAATGTGAGAATGATCAGTGTTGGGAAGGGGTATTGATGGGGGATGGCTAGTAAAAAGAGGTGATTGAAGGTGCTCACTAAAAGGAATGTTATGAATAATAAAAGGGAGCCATTATTAATAGGATAGTGTAGTAAAATAATTAACAAAATTGTGTTTTGAATGCGAATATTAAGAGTGAAAACCATTTTACTAGCAGGGCATTCTTACATCTCATCCGGCTAGAATTAAGAGGAGTCCAAGGGTGCCAGACAAAAATCTGCTAAAAACAAAATTAGCTGGAAGAGTGGCCAGAATCTTAATTGGATACAAGCTGCATTGATCATTGCAGCCCGTATCTAATTTTTTCCATTTTTTCTCCCCCTGCCTCCTTCTTTTCCTTCCCTTCTTTGCTTCCCCTCACTTCCTCCCTTCACATCCTTCCCACCACCAACACTCCCACCACTCCCTCCCCTTTCCCTCTCCATGTGCCATTCACTTCACTAATTGCTTGAAGCTAATATTTATCAGCTCATCTATTTTTTACTAAATTCCTTTTCTGTGCCTTGTCTGAGTTGTCAATAGATTTAATACCCAATGATGACCATCAATTTAGCTTAATACCAAGTCACAGGTAAAATGATCTCTACTGGGAGTGGGTGATTGATATTGGGCATGGCGGCCAACAGCATATACTGTGTTGTAAAATGTCTAGAATGTTTTTGTGATGCATTTAAAGCCATTGCTATGTTTTTAACTGTATTTCGTTCTATGTAGTACAACATCCAATATCACAAGCTATAAATGTAATTTATTAGGTAGATCAGGCTTGTGATATTGATAAAACGTAACTGTGGCAAAATTAGACTAGAACTAGACAAGGGTGTGCTTCCCTACATACCTTATTTTAAATCATAAAAAGTATGTAAATGACCATATGAGGTATACCTATAGGATGAGGTCAATGCCATTATATATAAAAAAAATTATCATTATATCCACAAAAAAGCTTCTCTTTTAATCCAGACTGCATTGACACAAGACATGTCTTACCCCACAAAAAATGTATTGGAGAGGCGAGGGGAAAGAATGTGTCTAGACAAAAATTAACTCCCAGGTCTCAGTGTAAGGGTGGGTGGATTTCAATTATATACATTTATTATTATCTCCCTAATATAAGTGATCTCCAAATAGGCTAATAATAGCCAAGGTATGACATATAAAAATATAGGTAAATAAATTGGTAGACACCCATATCTATCTAATCTAATTAGGCTACCAATTTTACCTTTATAAGGCTTCATTTCCACTGGCGTTTTTACAGCCACGTTTTTTACAGCTTAAAAACGCCTGTCCATGTTTATTTTAGAAAAAAAAAAGCTGGAGCTTTAAAAACGCAGCGGCCGCGTTTTTGAGCGTTTGTGCTCGTTTTTGCGCGTTTATGCGCGTTTTTGAGCGTTTTTTAATGTCTGGCGTTTTTACAGCTCTATTGCTGGAGCTTCAGAACGCACTGGTCCCGCGTTTTTTTTGCAGCTTAGCCATCTACAGCTCAAAAACCTCATGGTGGGCATGAGGCCATAGACTAACATGGACAGGCGTTTTTAAGCTGCAAAAAACGCTCAGAAAAGTGGCTGTAAAAACGCCAGTGGAAATGAGGCCTAACTATCAAAATTTTGTTTATAAACTGGTCCTGAATATCACAGAGCAGAGATTTATTAAACTATTTTATTGTAAATATACTTATGGTCTGGTTAGTGGTTAAACATACCCATAATATGAAACCAATATTTTTTTAAGCCTATAACATCAGGCATAGATAAGCCCCATGCTATATGCATTAACTCTGCCCATGTGACATTTTGTGGATATGGTGATATATGTGGCTCGTCCATTAGTGGTTATTTGTGTCCACATGGATGAGTGTACCTATATTACATATCTAAGAGATAGATAATTTCATAGGGCAGACGATACATAGCCCATATCTTAAGGAAGACAGTATTTACTAGCATACCATATTTTTCCATGTAAAAGACGCTACTTTTTCCTAAAATAGTTAGACTGAAAATCGAGCAGCATCTTATACACGGTCAGTCAGCCTGGGAGAGAGCCACACGGGTGTTTAACTGGTCATAGCTTGTCAAACAGCTTCCTCTAATCACAAGCCATATGTTACTGACATCAGATGAACGTGAAGGCGGAGGTGGAGAGTGTGCAGATGCGATTCCGTTGGACGTGGAGAGTGCAGAGATGCACCAGGGACCGGAGCGTTTTGAGACCAAGATCTCAAAGAATAATAAAAGTAAGCAATTGTCTTATTCTACAAAATTCAAACTGAATGTAGTCAGCTATGCAAAAGAGCATGGAAATAGAGCTGCAGAGAGACAGTTTGGACCCCCCCCCCCCCACTGAGTATATGATCAGACAGTGGAGAAAACAGGAAGAACAACTTCTTAACATGACAAAAAAGAAGAAGGCCTTAAGAGGAAAAACAGCTAAATGGCCTAATTTGAAACAGAGGCTTAAGACTCGGTTTATGGAGCAGCGCCAGAGTGGCTTATGTGTGTCAACCAAGCCTTTTCAATGTCAGGGAAGAATGTTTGCAAGCAAAATGAACATTGTTGATTTGATAGGAAATGCAAAATGGTGCTTTAATTTCATAAGGAGAGAAGGGTTGACCATGAGACCTTCAAGAAATGTGGAATCAGCAATGCCAAGGACGGAACTGAGGATGATCTCACATATATAGACAGTTACCCAGAAGACAGCAGTGATGCAAAAGAAGTTGAAGAAATTCTGTCTGGAACGAGTGATAAAGGAGAGAACAATGATGCATCAGAGGGTGAATAAAGTGATATGCTGCATAATATACTTGTATGTAAACGTTACCTGCGGTAATTACTAAATAAAAATGTGCTTTGTTTTACATTTGTTTAAAATAGGGCTGTTACTGATCAAAATTTTTGTGTTCGATTAATCGTTTTTTATTTTAATCGATTAATCGACTAATTTCGATTAATTATAATGCACATACAGATCCAACTACTTTTAGCTGATCTCCTTGCCGGCTGATTCCCAGTGCAGCTACCAACCACTGGAAAAATAGATAGAAGGATACAAAAAACACACAAGGCAGGGCTCGATAGGAATAGCATTAAAACTTCTATAATCTTCATGTAGGTAACAAAATAAATATTGCACTGGAGATAAAATCGATGTAGCTACATAAACTGTAAAAATGGTGCGAGTAATACCAAACGGTAGTAAAAGCAGTCATAAAAACATGTAGCTAAGTATGTTACTGGTATAAAAATGTGTACAATGATACCACTGCTGAATCCAGATGAGGAGGGGTTAACATCAGTCCGTCGGCATGTAGATGTCCCATGAAGGGAACTATCACAACTCCCAGTAGATGGCTGTAGAATCCCAGGTTAATAGAGGGAAGTGATAGAGGGAAGTGTAACAGCCCTTGCGTGTGGCAGATAATAAGGTCCCACCGGCATGCAGATATGAAGGCACAGCAAAGGAGCCCTTCCGATGGACACTGCAAGCCCCGAGGGTGTCCGTGACGTTACTGGATCTCAGACGGAACTCCCTGAAGGCCCAGAAGCCGGCGGAGAGGCGAGTACCAATCAAAAGAATTTTAATCGATCAAAAATATTTTGATCGATCAAAAAAATTAAAGATTAATTGATTAATTAAAAGTTAATTTGCACAGCCCTAGTTTAAAATATTGATTTCTTCATTTTGGGTTGGAAAAATGGAGGGCGTCTTGTACATGGGGGTGTCTTATACAAGGAAAAATATGGTACCTTCTTTTTTTTTTGTTCATCTTAATTTTATACATGGCCAATAGATGGGAGGAGAGACATATGTACCCCCATCTCTTGATACCAGGTGGTGTTGGTGAGTAGACCTTCAATTTACATATCCTCTAATACAGCCTGAAACTTTATAATGAATTTAGTCTGAAATTATATCTCTTGTATTGTCTATACGTATATATTCAAGAGCAGTTTTCACTATTTAAACTTGGTAGATGTTAATATTACCACATAGAGATAGAACGTTGATTTTTTATTTTTTTTGTAAAATGTATTCATTCATTTATAAAACTGATTTCTTTTCAACCAGCGAATATTTGTAAAATTTACGATGTGGCCCTTGTTCTGAAAAGTTGGAGACCCCTGGTGTAGATGTTCACATTTATAAATAGCTAAATATGCTGTCTGCATACACTGCCCCCCCCCCCCCGATAATTTGCAGATATGCCTGTTGGCAACAAATTAACAAATTAATGTAATCAATACGCCCAACTAAAGGTTGCTAACCATATATTTCCCTTATATTAGGCAGGTCTCCATTGAACTCTATATAAAAAGACATTCGTCATAAGGTTTAATGGCTGACCTTAATAATGTACACTGCCCACAGCTTTGCAGATGAGACATCAGTGTGGAACGGAAGGGTTTTTACCTTCTACTTTCAGCGCCTAGTTTTAGAAACCAAGAACGTTGATTTTTATATATAATGGCATTGACTCATCCTATAGATATACCTGATATGGTCATTTACATACTTTATATGATTTAAAATAAAGGTTACGTTTTAGTTCAGTGGCTTTTTGGTGCGTAGGGAAGCACACCCTTGTCTAGTTCTAGTCTTCGGATCTACTTATTAGACAATAATTTTGTCTAGAGATGCAATGAAATTTCAGCGGCCGAAACATATCAGCATAAAATTGTGTTTTTGGCATTTTCCAATGTGTTTTTTTTTTTTTTAAGTTGATGTAAAGTTTACAAATTTGTGCAATAAATATTCTTGAAAACATGAAAAAAAAAAGGTTTTGGAGACACTCTGCAAAACAGGGTTTTGGAAAGTGTCTCCAGATAATAATATATAGGATATTTAATATGTAATGGACACTGAGTGACATGCCCAAAAAAACATTATCAAAATACACAGGACTTGTGTAGTACATTCAGTTCTTGTACCCAGCCATTCTTGGCTCTTAAAATGGTAGCCAGGACCTGATGTGTAAATACAGCAGTTTTTGAAGGTTGTTCTAGTCAAAAAAAAAACAACCATCTCCCTTTAGGCTTAACAGACCAAAACCAATAAAGAAAAATGTGGTGATAATGGCGCAGAAAATGCACATGATTTTGCCGCGATTTTACCACTATTTAACTGTGCTTATGGTGCGTTTTTTTTATAGGTCACGTGACTCAAAAACCACATTAAAAACATAACACTGGTGCGTTATTGATGTGTTCTCTGCTGTGTTTTCAATGCATTTCAACAGAAGGTTGTTGGTGCATTTTTTTTTAACAGACCAAAAACGCAACAGGCATTATTTTTAACACCACAACGGAAGCGAAAGGGACCAGTTTGAAGACATACATAGAATTTAAAGGGATGCATTTTTGTTCACATTAATTTAAATTGATGATATTAATTAAAATGTTGAATATAATTCAATTATATATGAAAATATATAGTCATTTTAAAACTGTATTTTTCGATTTCGGCCAAGTGCATCCTGAATTTTTGGTTTCGGGACCAAAATGTCAATTTGGTGCACCTCTAACTTTGTCATTACACAGCAGTAGTTGGTGGAGCTAGCAGGAGGGAAAACAGTGACCGGACCAGGCTATTGCGGCCACGGCGCTGGGGGTGTTAAAAAAAATATCAAAGGGAAAGGGAGCAGCCAGAGCCAGCAGGGATGGTGTCAGATGGTGTCACCCGACCCGGGTGCAGAGCGCACCCCTATAGTGATGCCACTCGGCCACTGAGTACGCCCCTGAATGGCAGGCCCTTCATTACAACCTGTTATGGCCATAATGTTGGTTTGTCAAACATTAGGGAAAAGGAAAAATCTTGTAGCAGTGGATCAAGCTATACTTGACACCAATTTTTTATTTGTATAGAGTTTAGAGTTCATGTTGACAGCCCTGCACTTCTGTGTAAATGGACTGGTGACTGTCTCCAATTTGATTTTCTGTATAAATCCCCTATCAGTGATTATGCTGAAAACTTTGGTTTATATGCTAAGCTTCCACATTTATAAAAAGTTTTCCTGTACATGCCTGTTGAAGGTGAACATATCTTTAAGCCTGCTACACACATAATCAGAAGTCAGACTGCTGGTTTCCAAAATACCTTGGACATATTAAAAATTTAATATGGGAGATATTTGTGCTGTCCTGGCTTTTTAAGGGCCTCACAAATTGAGATAGGCAATCCGTATATCAGGACTGATCAATTTTCAAATATACATACCTTACTTTCTCCCAAACCCATTATTGTACAGTTATTGGGATTTTTTTTTTACCAAAGACATGTAGCAGAATATACTTTAGCATACATTTCTGAAGAAATTTGATTTGATTGTATGTTTTATAACAAAGTAGAAAATATATTTTTTTTCAAAATGGTAATTTATATCACAAAAAAAATAAAAAACCCAGTGGTGATCAAATACCACCAAAAGAAAGCTCTATTTGTGTGGAAAAAATTATATACATTTCCCTGGTGTACAGTGTTGCATGACTACACAATTGCAAGTTAAATTAGCACAGTGCTGAATAGCAAAAAATGCTCTGGTCATGAAGGGGGTAAACCTTGTCTGGTCCGGTGGTTAAAAGGAGAAGTATGGTTTTAGAAAAAAATAAACATTCACACTCACCTGCATGCTGCAGCATTGGTCTGATGCTGCAGCTGGCCCCCGATGGCTCTAATTCTGAGAACTCTGAGTGAGTGATTGATTGACTGCTGATCGCTCAGTTCTTGGTCTGCTCGGATAGGAAAGCAGAGCCTTTCAGTCACTGTTCTCTACTCTGCCTCTCTAGCACTCACTGTAGTGCCTGGCTGGGAAGGGGTGGGAGCATTTTGCTCCAGCTCTTAACAGCACGTTGAGTCCCGTGACCCAGAAGAGAAGTATGACCAAAAAAAGCTTTGCCCATACTTGTCTTTGAACTGCAAACAGATTACATGGTTACACTCTAGCTCAGGGATATGCAATTAGTGGACCTCCAGCTGTTGCAAAACTACAAGTCCAATCATGCCTCTGCCTCTGGGTGTCATGTTTGTGGCTGTCAGAGTCTTGCTATGCCTCATGGGACTTGTAGTTCTGCAACAGTTATGCAGTCCAGTTTTGGACACCAGTTCTCAAAAGGGATATTGGAGAACTGGAGAAAGTGCAGAGAAGGGCAACCAAATTGATAAGAGGCATGGAGGAGCTCAGCTATGAGAAAAGATAAGAGGAACTAAATGTATTCACTCTTGAGAAGAGGAGAATAAGGAGAATAAGGGGGCATATGATCAACATGTACAAATATATTAGAGGTCCATATAGTGAACTTGGTGTTGAGCTATTTACTTTACGGCCAACACTGAGGACAAGGGGGCACTCTTTACGTCTGGAGGAAAAGAGATTTCACCTCCAAATACGGAAAGGTTTCTTCACAGTAAGGCCGTGTACACACGGCAGAGAACCTCGACGGGCAGAACACATCGTTCCGCCCGTCGAGGTTCCCTGCCGGCCGTCGAAATCGGTGACCCGCCCGTCGGGAATGGCAACCAGCCATTCTTCCAGGTGGGCCGTCGAGCAAATAGAGAGCGTGCTCTCTATTTCTGCTCGACGGGCTTCCCGACGGGAAGCTCGCCGAGAGTGTACACACGGCCGAGGTCCTCGCTGGAATGCAGCTTCCAGCGAGGTTCTCGCTGGTTTCCAGCGAGAACCTCGGTCGTGTGTACACGGCCTTAAAGAGCTGTGAAAATGTGGAACAGACTCCCTCCAGCCACGTCTGGCCAGCTCAGTAGATTGCTTTAAGAAAGGCCTGGATTCTTTCCTAAATGTACATAATATAACTCAGTACTAAGATGTGTAGGTAAGTTGATCCAGGATAAATCCGATTGCCTCTCGGGGGATCAGGAAGGAATTTCTTTCCCCTGCTGTAGCAAATTGGATCATGCTCTGCTGGGGTTTTTTGCCTTCCTCTGGATCAACTGTGGGTATGGAGTTGGGTATATGTGATGTACTGTGTTTTTTTATTTTGTTTGTTGAACTGGATGGACTTTTGTCTTTTTTCAACCTTACTAACTATGTAACTATGTAACAGCTGGAGGTTTGCTAATTGCATATCCCTGCAGTCTAGCCTAATCTTTCTTGGTTTCTCACACATAGGCTTCCTATAAGCTAATTAAGGCCAAAAGGTTGTGAGGGAGTGGACAAAATTTGCACTATGCAGGCTTCAGTTGCAATTTGCATAATGGAGCATAATGGATCACCTTGTGTTTTAGGGATCGCATGGCACTGTGGAAATACAATAAATATGTGGACGGTTTTAACCCTTTTTCGGGCGCTAGCTGGGGTTAAAAGCACCCCACTAGTGGGCGAATAACGACGGTAACGCGCCACTAAAAATAACGGCACCCCCACCACCCTAGTGTGAAAGGAGTCTAATAGCAGAAAGTAAAAAATATTGTTTTCTTTTTCAAAATTGTCGGTCTTTTTAAAACCACAGAGGTGATCAAATACCACCAAAAGAAAGCAAAAAATGGCCTGGTCATGAAGGGAGTAGAATCTGTCGGAGCTGAAGTGGTTAACATTTCTGGCTATCAGGTATCGCTGGTGTTTTACTTTTTCAAAGAGGTTGCAGAGAGAAGTATGCATGATGAAAAAGGGCTGAAAGTACAGTTATCTTTGTTACTGTTTTAAGCAAGCGGTGATGATGTAAAGTTCCCTCTTCCTTCTAGTACCATAGGCAGAAAATGTAATTCGGTTACTCCTTAACGCCATCTGAACTGCCTTTCTGAAACACAACACAGTCAGACTTGACAGAGCAATGCCTTTTCTGTACTAGTCACCTTACAAAACTGCCTGTATTTTAAGACTATGCTCTTTATAAAAAAAAGTAATTGCCACTGCAATTTTTGTGTTCTTTATCTTTACCATTAAAACTGGAAACGAAATTTATAGTACTTTTCCCTCACTTATTGTATTAAATTCTCTCTTTACATTTTTACAGCTCAAATCCTTTTCTCTATGTTATTTTACTGATATTATTGAAGTAAACTTCAGCAGTTTTCACATCGCCTCCCTGAAGATTTTAACCACTGTTAAATTATGTTCAATTTGTCTAATTACCCTGCAGTCATTTAAATAACTACAAGATGTTTCCTTTTTACTTTTCTGCCCTGAAGGCTTGAGAATGTCATAGAGGGCCAACTTCCTGTCAAAGACATGTTCCAACTTCATGTGGATGATGTTTGTCTGCATGATAGATGAATCTAATATTTTATGCTGTTTTCAAATACCCGAAAAGCTGTGACTTTTGAATTCATTGAATCTAAAAAAATGCAAATGTGATAAATAGTATTTCTACTCTGAGAACTGTATTGAAAGATGTGTGTTTTGCAGATATTCAATTATTATTTTCCCTTGAGTTAGTGTAGCTAATCTTTCTTATACAGTGCCTTGAAAAAACATTCATACCCCTTAAAATTTGACACATTTTGTCATGTTACAACCAAAAACATAAATTAATTTTATTGAAATTGTATGTGAAAGACCAACACAAAGTGGCACATAATTGTGAAGTAAAAGGAACATGATAAATAGTTTTCATCTTTTTTTTTACAAATAAATACATGAAAAGTGTGGTGTGCATTTGTATTCATGCCATTTTACTCTGATACCCCTAACTAAAATTCAGTGGAACCAATTGCCTTCAGACGTCTCCTAATTAGGTATTAGGGGTATACATATCTTTGATTGATATCCAACCTTAGCCTATTTTTTCTGCTGATATCCCCCTGAGCACTTTGAAGTTCTACACTTCTACTCGTAACCATATATGGGTCATTAAAGTGGTTGTTAAGTCACTTAGTGTTGGTGCTACAATCTTCTCTGTTGTAATAAATGATTTTCCCCAGTGTACTGTATGTGTTTTGTAAAAAATATGCAGCTAAATACCTTAATTTATAGTGCCGCTCAGTGCTCATGTGACCGGCTGCCTCTCTCCTCTTGATCTGACACTAAAGCAGGCAGGGCTGAAAATCCCATGCTGATGTCAGCCAAAAGGAGGAAAGGAGAGGAGGAGAGAGGCGCAGAGTGGCCCTATAAAAAAAAATAAGGAATTTATTGGCATATTTTTTACAAAACACATACACTGGGGCAAATAATTTTGTATAACAATGGGGATTGTAGTACCAACACTAAGTTATGATACCAGCAGGAAGGGAGGGCCTGGAGCGACTGGAGCTGACAGGCAGGGAGGGGAGGAGGGAGAGGACGGGGTAGAGGAGCACAGAGAAGAGAGCGTATGAAGGAGGAACGTAAACTGACCACGTGTCAGGGCTCAGCAGCCATGATAAACTATGGTCAGTTTACAGGGGGTGGGGGAGGCCATGCCAGGATCAACCAGGTATTTCAGGTGATAGAAAGCCAATTTACACAGTACAAGCATTATGCTGTATAACATGCTTAAAGGGAACAGGATCCATTTTTTTTAGGGTAACAAATGCTTTAAACTCTGATTTCTAGATTTTCTTGTTCCATCCTCCACATGTCCTGGCCAGGGGCAAGTGACAGGCATGGTGCATCTTCTCTTCTACATATTTGGCAGCAGATGACCTGAACAGGGGCCTACACCACTCACAAATTAAAATCCTTAGTTCATATTGGCCCTGTCCTTGTTATCCTACCATATGAACCTAGCTCTTATGACTGTCCTTCCCCAGGCATGGATAGCTGGTACGATTTTTCTTCACTGTTTCTAAGTATTTATTAATGCTGTTTCTTTCAGATTTTGCCTGTTTATATTTGTTCTACTCTGGCATGTGGTAATATACAACCTCTCAAGCAGGTCTGCACCCCACTCACTTGTTCATATTATTCCTAGAGATGACAAAACTTTGGCTGTAATGAGCTAGTCTCTGTGAGTGATCACTTCCCCCCAATTGACCTTCCAATTTTTGCCATACCATACCAGTTATTATCCAGCTCTTATGGTCTTCCCCCCATCTTTTTTTTCTCTATTTAATTTGTATCCCTTTCCCTATCTTCTCATCTAATTTGTAGCCCTTTTTTCATTAGTGTTTCACTTTATTTCCCAGGATTTCACTTTACCTATGCAAGCCCTAAAGGCCCACATTTCTCTTAATCCCAAACCTGTCAAGGACCACACACACTGCTGCAACCATTGTCTATTATTTTTAATAGGAATAGACCTGTAATGATAGTAAATCAGACATCTCTTTTCCCAACTGATCCACCTAGACCAGGGGTCTGCAACCTTTAAGACACAAAGAGCCACTTGGACCCGTTTCCGAAGAAAAAAAAAACTGGGAGCCGCAAAACCATTGCAACATTTTAAACAAATATAACACTGCATATATTGTTTCCTACCTTAATGCTTTATACACCATCATTAATTACATCACCATACACCCCCCTCACCATCATTACAAAATCAACATCCCCCTCACCGTCATCATCATCAGCCCCCCCACCATCATTACAAAATCATCAGCCCCACCATCATTAATTACATCATCATCAGCCCCCCCCAAACCATCATCATCATCATCATTAATAAAAATCAGGCCCCCTCACCATCGCAAGCCAGCCCCCCCCCACCCCCATCATCATCAGCATTAAAAAAATAGCAGGCCCCTTCACTATCGCCAGCCCCCCCCACCCCCATCATCATCAGCATTAAAAATAAGTCCCCTTACATCAGAGTGTCCCCCATCAGCAGCCCCCTTACATAAGTGTGTCCCCATCAGCACCCCCCTTACATCAGAGTGTCCCCATCAGCAGCCCCCTTACATCAGAGTGTGTCCCCATCAGCAGCCCCCTTACATCAGAGTGTCCCCATCAGCAGCCCCCTTACATCAGAGTGTGTCCTCATCAGCAGCCCCCTTACATCAGAGTGTGTCCCCATCAGCAGCCCCCTTACATCAGAGTGTGTCCCCATCAGCAGCCCCTTACATCAGAGTGTGTCTCCATCAGCAGCCCCCTTACATCAGAGTGTGTCCCCATCAGCAGCCCTCTTACATCAGAGTGTGTTCCCATCAGCAGCCCCCTTACATCAGAGTGTGTCCCCATCAGCAGCCCCCTTACATCAGAGTGTCCCTATCAGCAGCCCCCTTACATCAGAGTGTCCCCATCAGCAGCCCCCTTACATCAGAGTGTGTCCCCATCAGCAGCCCCCTTACATCAGAGTGTGTCCCCATCAGCAGCCCTCTTCACATCAGAGTGTCGTCCCTCTCCTCCCCCTCACATGTGTACTCACAGTTCTGAAGGCAGGATCTTCCTCTCTCCAGTCTCACGGTGAACAGTTCTGGTGCGCTGATACATGTCCCGCCCTCCTCCTCTAGACCAGCTTGTGTGACAGACAGCACACTGGCTCTATCACACGAGCTAGGAGGAGGAGGGCGGGACATGTATCACAGCGCGGCGCGCCTTTTTTATTTTCTATTTTTTTTAATGCCCGTTTCAAAGTCCACCGCGGCCCGGAGCCGCGGCAAAGCTACAAAAGAGCCGCGTGCGGCTCTGGAGCCGCAGGTTGTCGATACCCGACCTAGACCAAGCAGGTTGTGTACAAGGTAATGATGCAATTGACAATACCCTAAATAGATAAATCTATCTATCAGTGATGCAACAGACCCAAACAAATATTTTAGCCTTAGGCTTTCCCAGGAAGTCAGAGTCCCAGTGTTTGAGTCCTTATCTCTCAGGTTCTCTGTTCATAATGGGACTTGACTGGGATTTTCCCTGTCTCCCCTCCTGTGCGTGCTAACCTTGGAACACTGCAGATCGGCTCAGTGTATGCAAAACTATCATTATTTGTGAACGACTTCTTACTCAACATAATCAAGCTGCATATCTCCATGTTCTCCATAATAAGTGGGTTAAAACACTTTGTTGATCTTGGCAGAGCTTTCTTTCTCAGAAAATAGGTGCAGGAACTCAACCACGACCCCGTTCAGATTTCACAAACAGTAGAAGGGTCTTAAAGGGGCATTAAATACCAGCATTGCATTACATACAGAATTCAGAGTTCAGGTGGTTACATACAGAGTGCAGAGCTTTCACTTGTAAACACAGAAACCAGAATTCTGTGTTTACAAGTGATTGTGGTGAGCAGGCACTAAAGGGTCTGAGCCAGAGGTGGTGGAACTGAGTTCCCCCAAGTTCCCCCTGAAAAAAAGCCCTGGATCTTGGTATTTTCAAGCTTAACTATTTATGAATCAGAAATAGTCCAATCCAACTGTCCCTTTAAAGTATGTAACCACTCTATCTATATTATTCTAAACTACCAAACTTTACTTCTGAGAACCATCTCAGATCTCAAAAATTATGACTGGACAATGTTTTTTTCTGATTAGGAAGAAATAACATATTGAAAGGGATAATACCTTCTGATTCTGATTCTGAAATGCATTTTAAACCCTCACCTATGCTGGTTCATATTTATTTCTCGGGAAATTACAACAAACCATAATAAAATTAAAATGGGGGTCAGGTCACCCCAGGCTAAATCATTAAGTATTTTCTCTTCCTAAATATGAGGAAACTGTCTATGCTCCCAGTGTTTCCCTGTATTAAAAATATTGAGTGCTTAACCCCTTATGGACCGCCGCATGTACATTTACGTCGGCAGAATGGCACAGGCAGGCACATCAATGTATATATACGTTGCTGCCTTGACGTGGGTCGGGGTCCGATCGGGACCCCCCCCGGTACATGCGGCGGTCCCCGTGGCTGTACGAGCAATCCGGGACGAGAGGGCAGCTATTCCTTTTTTGTTCGCCCCCTCCGGATCGCTCCCAGCCAATGCGCGCGCTCCCCTGCTCTGCACTTCCTCCTCCTGTGTAAACACAGGAAGGGGAAAGTGATGTGATGTGATGTGATCTAGGCACATTAACCCCTTGCGATCACCCCCCCTCCCCCCTGTCACAGTGTCACTGAATGCAGTAATCATATATGTATGATTACTGTATTTAGTGTCAGTGTGACAGTCAGTTAGTGTTAGGTTCAGGGTAGCCCCCGTACCCCCCCTAATAAAGTTTTAACCCCTTGATCACCGCCCTAGTTAACCCTTTCACTCTCTATTGCCAGCGTCACTAAGCGATCATTTTTCTGATCGCTGTATTAGTGTCGCTGTTCCCGCTAGGTAGCTATTTTTTTTTATTGCGATTTTTTTTTACTAAAGACATGTGGCTAAATAAATTTTGGCCTAAATGTTTGACTAAAATGTAATTTATTTGATTTTTCTTATAACAAAAATGTCGCTCTATTACCACCAAAAGAAAGCTCTATTTGTGGGAAGAAAAGGACGCAAATTTTGTTTGGGAGCCACGTCGCACGACCATGCAATTGTCTGTTAAAACGACACAGTGCCAAATCGCAAAAAGGGGCCTGGTCAGTTACCTGCATTTTGGTCCGGGTCTTAAGTGGTTAAGATGCACTGGATGCATCATAGTTGTTGGTAAGGCTGAATAAAGACACCAGTCTATCCAGTTCAATCCCTGTTTGTGTATGAGTGTATGTGATTATGCCATTTCCATTATCCTTGTATATTGTGTTTGTTAAGATGCCCATCTAAAAGTATTTTTGAAAATATCAACACTCCTCGCTGACACCACCAAGTGTAGAAGTGAGTTCCATGTCCTTACTACTCTAACAGTAAAGAACCACTTATGCAGTTTAATATTTTATTGCTTTTTATCCAGCATCATTGCCTTCACTGCCTTTAATAGAAACACCATTTAGATGTTTGTAAATTTTGATCTTATCTCCTTGTAAGAGTCTCTTTTCTAGGGAGAACATGTTTAATGAGTGTAGCCTTTCCTCATAACTGAGGTCCTCCACAGGGGTCAAGTCCTGAGGAAAAAAGTGTGGGAACTTCCACCCAAGATCCACTCCCCCACCAAGAAAAACAAAATTATACGCTCATATGCATATATATTTCACAGAAAACACAGTGCAACATTTGGCACCCAGGGCAGATCCTATATCTGGCACCTCCCACCTTAAAATGTAAAAACACCCCACTGTGCCGCCTGCATACCTCTGTATCCTTCAATATCTCTTTGTCACTACTGTGTACCCCTCTCCAAAACTACACCTCTTGGCCCCTTTACATTACATAGCACCCTGCACCTCTGGACCCCTTTAGATTACACAGCACCCTACACCTCTGGGCCCCTTTACATTACACAGCACCCTGCACCTCTGGACCCCTTTAGATTACACAGCACCCTGCAACTCTGGACCCCTTTACATTACACAGCACTCTGGACCCCTTTACATTACAGAGCACCCTACACCTCTGGGCCCCTTTACATTACACAGCACCCTGCACCTCTGGACCCCTTTACATTACACTACACCTTGCACCTAAGCACCTCATTACATTACACAGGGCCCTACACTACTGGACCCCTTTATATTACACAGCACCCTGGACCCCTTTACATTACACGGTACCCTGCACCTCTGGACCCCTTTATATTACACTGCACCTTGCACCTCTGGACCCCTTTACATTACACAGCCCTTTGCAACTAAGGACCTCTTTATATTACACAGCACCCTACATTTCTGGACCCCTTTACATTACACTGCACCCTACACCACTGGACCCCTTTAAATTACACAGCACTCTAGACCCCTTCACATTACACACTACTCTGCACCCCTTTAAATTATACAGCCTTGCGTCTCTGGACCCCTTTACATTGCACAGCACCTTGCACCACTGGACCCCTTTAGATGACACATCACCCTACACCTTTTAGAAAAGAAGTGATTGATGTGTCCTCAGATCAGATTCGGCACCTCATCCTCATTCCACCAGGGGGAGCGGCCCCCCTCCCTCCCGGGCTTTGTCTTCGGCGGGGGTGCCCGGGCTTCTGTCGCCTTCTTCTTCTCTTCTTCGATGTTGACACGTCGCTTCCTCCCGCTGTAATGCTGGGTGCACAGCTCGCACCGATATATATATAGGCCTCTTATGACGTCACAGTCCCAGAATGCTCCAGGTGGTACCCCATATTCATTTACCTAGGGCGGGGGGCTGGCATCTGGGGGCCCCCTTCTTAAAAGAGGCTCCCGGATTCCGATAAACTCCCCTCCTGCAGACCCCAACAACCAATGACCAGGGTTGTCTGGAAGAGGCCCTGTCCTCATCAACATGGGGACAGGTGCTTTGGGGTGGGGGGGCCACAGGGCGCCCCCTTCCCTAAAGCACCTACCCCCCATGTTGAGGGCATGCAGCCTGGCACGCTTAAGGAGGGGGGGCACTCGCTCGTCCTCACTCCTTTCCTGACCGGCCAGGCTGCTGCTTGGATACAGGTCTGGTATGGATTTTGGGGGAACCCCATGCCGTTTTTTCAGCGTACGGGGTGTCTCCTTAAAATCTATAGCAGATCCAAGGGCCTGGTATGCTCCTGTAGGGGAAACCCATGCCGGTTTTTTATTTGAAATTTGGAGTGGAGTTCCCCCTCAAGATTCATACCAGATGCAGTGCTTGATATTGGAAGGGAGATATCCAATTAATCAGGAAATCAGTAGACTGGAACACTCAGAAAATGTCAAAAAAATCCTGTAGTGGATGAGCCTTGGTGGTGCGCTGCTAAATGACTCTAAAGGACTTTTTTGACATTTTTTTTACATTTTCCCCTGCAAACCCTTGGGATGTCCTGAGTGTTCCAGTCTACTAATTTCCTGATTAATTGGATATCTCCCTGTCATTGGAAGTCCTAAACAGCGCCCACCTAATTCTATTTTTAAAAAAATCTCCTTTTGATACTAGTTTGATTCAATAGCCCCCTGCAATCACAGATCACTACCCCTAGAGTGCAGACCCCCACCCCTCCAAAGTACAGACACCCCTACAGTGCAGACCCCCACCCCTACAGTGCAGACCCCCACCCCCACAGTACAGACACCCCTACAGTGCAGACCCCCACCCCTATAGTGCAGACCCCCACCCCCCACAGTACAGACACCCCTACAGTGCAGACCCCCACCCTTACAGTGCAAACACCACTACATTGCAGACCACCACCTCTAGAGTGCACCCCTCCAAAGTACAGACACCCCTACAGTGCAGACCCCCACCCCCCACAGTACAGACACCCTTACAGTGCAGACCCCCACCCCTATAGTGCAGACCCCCACAGTACAAACACCCCTACAGTGCAGACCCCCACCTCCCCACAGTACAGACACCCCTAAAGTGCAGACCCCCACAGTACAAACACCCCTATAGTGCAGACCCCTACCCCTACAGTGTAGACCCACACCCCCCACAGTACAGACACACCTACAGTGCAGACCACCACAGTACATACACCCCTATAGTGCAGTCCCCCACCCACCACAGTATAGACACCCCTACAGTGCAGACCCCCACTCCCCACTACAGCACATTACGCCGATGTAACTCAAATTACATACGCTACACCGACGCAGCGTGAAGAGGCAAGCACTGAATTCAGTAAGCTTTTGCTCCCAACTCTGCGCCAGCGTAGCGTAGAATTCGATGGCGTAGGCCGGCGTAGGTGGAAGTGGGAGTGACCCTATGCAAATGATGGTCCGAGCATGGTGCAGTGTTTTACACCCGGCGTATCACGAACTGCGAATGCGCCGTCACATAGTCGTGACGTTGCCATGACGTGAACGCATGAAACAGCACCCTTATGCGCATGCTCACAACTACGCCGGCACAACTGCCTAAGCTATGCCGGATCACTACGTACGCCGTGAACGTAAAGTACGCCCAATACGCCGGCCTGTGTTCTCTGGGGCAGATCATTGCATGTCTATTGCTGGGTTGCGCCTCATCTATGGAGAATAACTTTACGCCGGACGTACAACTTACGCAAACATCGCATAGCCTGCATATTTGAATGCCTAATCAATGGGAGAAGCAACAGGCGTCCAAATCATATTTGTGCCCACGCTATGCCGGCGTAAGCAAGATACGTCGGGGTAGGCTAGCCAGTTTTTAGATGTATGTTGGTTTGTGGGTACGGCGCACACAGATACGCTGGCGCACAGATACGCCGGCGCACATTTGCACTTTCCGTCGCAAATTTCAAGTTACGTCGGCGTAAGTGCTTTGTGATTTGACAACCCAGCATCCTCTCTCAGCATGGAAGAGCTTTGCATTTGGGACCTAGACCATGAACGGCTGGTACAAGCACAATAGTGTAACTTGCCACTAGTTTGCCTAACAACAATTCAACTTCTCTCCCAGACAGAGCTACTACTCCTACTGCTTTCAGGTGATTGCTTCTACAAAATTCCACCCAACTTACAATGTATCTTAAATATGCAAAAATCTGTCACAACTTGCATGCTCCAACCTACCTTAATATATCAAAATGTTGGAAGATTAGATAGAGACTACAATAGACTAAGAATATTCAGGAAAATACCCTAATTATTTCACATAAACTATTGTTAGCAAAGCAAAGGAAAAAACCTTTAAAATTCTTACCCATTCGTATTGATGTGCTGATGTCCTCCCTTTTTTTTACCTCCATGTTCCATATTATTGTTGAAGATGTCATGCCGAATGTTGTAATATGAGTTATATCTGGTTGGGATGCCCCCTATTAAACATTTCTGGAGCAGTATCTTTTAAATTTACAATAGAGTTACAGACTCTGAAATACTGAATACCCTTTCTATTTCTTTACTTTGGTATCCCAGGAACAATTGAATCCATTAATAAAGACGTGTTGTGCCATTTCCTTACTGCAGCAAGAGCAAATATTCCTAGATATAGACAATCACCCCAAGTACTATCTCCTGCAGTATGGGTTGTAGATTTATATGGATCATTTACAATACCTAATATCCAGTTAATATTATTTGTCCCCATAAGTCCATGGTGGGGATGGAAAGGAATTACCTTACCCCCACTCCTAGACACTTCCCTTTACCCCCACCCCTTTTTGCCTTTATTTTTCTTCCCCTCTTGTGTATAAATTAAATTCCTAAAATCCTACAAACCTAGGCAAGGATGAAGCAACCATCCTTCTAGGAGATCCCCCCAAAAAAGTATGAGAAACAGTTTTGCTTATGTTGTAAAATATCTTACTTGTTTGCACACACTCTCAGAAAGTGCGTCATTCACAACTGAGACGAGGGAAAATAAAGACGGCTGTCCTTACTTCTAACGAGGCATTGGTGTTTATTTGCAGAAAAAAAGCTTCAAGTATTCAAGTGAAGACAAGTTCAAGGAGCACTTGGAATTACACTCTCTACATTAACCACTTGGCTCTCCTGTGGAAATCGACGTAGCCGTACGTCGGCTCGCGCAAGGTGCATTAACGGGCGGGCATGTTCTGTTTTCCCGGTGGCGCTCTCTCTCTCCCACTGCATGCTATGGGACTGTGCCTGTGGGTTGGGCGGACTCAATGTCAAAAATTGCATCACAAACACAACACTTGCGTTTTTAGTATGATTCCATTGAAGTCTATTAAATGCAAAAAAAAAGTTCCTGGCCCCTTTCAAAAATGCATAGATGTGAGTGTGTACCATAGGAAACCATGTTAAATAGATTGTAGTGCATTTCTGCAAACTTCAAAATGCACTAAAAAACGCATGGGTGTTAACCTAGGGTAAACCAAATGACCTCTGGAAGAGTTTACCCCCTTCATAAACAGAATTTTTGCTATTCAGCACTGTGCTACTTTAACTGGCAATTGCTTGGTAATGCAACACTGTATGCAAATGGCATTTTTATAAAAAAAATCCACACAAATAGAGGTTACTTTTGGTGGTATTTGATTATCACAGTTTTCTTCTTTTTTTTTTGGTGGGGATATAAATGGAAAAAAAGGACAAAAAAATAACTATTTTTTTTACTTCCTGCTATTAAACATATCTGATCAAATAAATAAAAAATCAAATTTCTTCATGAATTTAGGCCAAAATATATTCTTCTACGTGTCTGTATAGTTATGTGATTTGTGTGAAAGTTATGGCATCTGGTGTACATACTGGAATTGTTATTTTTATTTTACCCTTCTAATGGCAGTGATCAGCAACTTATAGTGGGACTGTGATAGTGTGGCAACAATCTGACACTAGTTGAGGCTGGCTGGGATGAGTACACTAAGGCCCTGTACACACAAGGAGACATGTCCGATGAAAACGGTCGGCGGACCGTTTTCATCGGACATGTCTCCAGGGATATTTTGGTCTGATGTGTGTACGGTGTGTACACACATCAGACCAAAATCCCAGCGGACAGAGAACGCGGTGATATAGAAGACACCGACGTGCTCAAACAGGGAAGTTCAATGCTTCCACGCATGCATCGAATCAATTCGACGCATGCGCGGGATTTCTGTCCGATGGTTGGGCGTACTAACCATTGGACATGTCCGACGGACAGGTTTCCAGCGGACAAGTTTCTAAGCATACTTAGAAACTTTTGTCCGCTGGAAACCTGTCCGCTAGGCCGTACACACGATCGAACATGTCCGCGGAAACTGGTCTGCGGATCAGTTTCAGCAGACATGTATCCTCGTGTGTACGCGGCCTAACTGACTTCAATAGTGACACGAATACAGTAATCAGGGCTAATACTATACAATGTCACTGTACTAATGACACTGGCTGTGAAAGGGGTTAAATGTTTCACTAACAATGTTTACTGTGTGTTTTATGAGCTGCTTTTATTAAGCGATCTTGCTGTTTGTTTCCCTGCATTGCAGGGAATAAAAAAAACAACAAGATTGCCTGTCAGTGTTCAGAGCTCTGTGTTTACAACACAGAGCTCCCTTCTATTAATGATAAGATCGTTCAGCGGGTGCCAGCGATCAATCATTGGCTGGGACCCACTGATCGGCTTGTGCTGTAACAAATCGCAGCAGAACCAGGGCGATGTGTGTGATTACATGCGCCCCCTACTTGGAAGCGCTGATCACGTTTCAGATATGTGATCCAACGCAGAGCGGCCGCCCTACAGCAGTATATCTCTGCATGGGGTGGTTGGCAAGTGGTTAAGCCAATTAAGTGAACAGCACGGTAGTCTTATTGTTGTTTTGTAGCAGCTCTAATGGGATGGGATTCTATTCCAGGAAATAGAAGAACCTACAACATATTGTACTATATACTGTATGTTATGTAAGTTATTTCTGCTATAGATATATTCAATTTCTAAAATACTTCTGTTAATTCTATGGAATTAAGTTAAATAGGCTCCAGTGAATGTTTTTATACTACAGATTAAAATTGCCCCATTAATCACAAAAATAATTGCATTTATTTTTGTAAAATATAAGGCTATTCAGTCATTTAGCTCCTATGAATTTAAATGTTTACCAGAGCCAATTTCATTTAGTCACTTGGAAGGAATATATCTCATCTGTGCTTTTTTATATTTCACTGAACTATTAAATCCTTTACTGTAATGTGAAATAAGATGTTAAGAACAATTTTCAAAATGATTGCATATTTAACTTATAAAAGTGCTAGTAAATTTTAGTATAAAATGTTTGATTTAGAGCCCTTGTGTCACTGGAAATTCTGGTCAGGTCACACTGTCATGCACCTTTTAAATAATGCAATGATAAAGAGGAACTGCAGTCTTTTCACATAATTTGTAATGAACACATCTTTGCTATTTTGAAGCTTTTCTACAGCCACTTTGCATATTATTTTATATATACTGTGATTCTGTACTTGCCAAACATGCTGCAGAAATCTCCCTCCACTAAGTCTGGCTGCATCCATTTTTACTGTGGGCAGCTGAAGCTGCTGCCTGTTCACTTCCTGTAGAAGATTTAATAGATGGAAAG
The DNA here is from genome assembly GCA_029574335.1 of Rana kukunoris. Classification (NCBI taxonomy): domain Eukaryota; kingdom Metazoa; phylum Chordata; class Amphibia; order Anura; family Ranidae; genus Rana; species Rana kukunoris. Next base: position 492,719,297 of record CM056049.1, on the reverse strand, counting down.
ATGAAAAAAATTACAGAAGGTCTGCTTTAAGATCTGAGATGTGCAGTTTCTCAAAAAAACAATCAAAGTTACGCATTCAGCAGTTTGGCAACTTTGAGTTACTGCACACCATTGAGCTGTGCAATACATAAGCTGATATACTTTAAAATGTATTTGTCACTAAAATAATATATGCTTTTTACATTTTGCCCAATGTCCCGAGTAATCATCCGAAGTACAATGTTTTCAAAGCAATTTTTGCCCAGAAAAAGAATATAAAATGCAGGTGGCGGAAGTCTGATCGAATCTCAAGTAGAGCAAATATAAATGAGGATTATAAGTTTAACAAGTGACTCTGGATCCTACTACATTTTTACACAATTACTCTTTTCCAGTGAAAACATATTTTGTTTTGTAAATTAGAAGGCTCTAAGGCCGCATACACACGATCAAATTCATCTGCTGGAAACGATTTTAAAGCATGCTTTAAAATCTGTCTGCTGGGAGCCCGTCCGTCCGACATGTCTGCTGGTTGCCCGCACATGCGTCGAATAGATTCGACGCATGTGCGGAAGTGTTTTACTTCCTGGTGCGGTGACGTGGCGCGTCTACGTCACCGCCATGTCACCGCGCTGTCTGCCGGCGGGGATTTTGGTTTGATCGTGTGTACACGATCAAACCAATTTCTTCCAGCAGACTAATCCGATCAAATCGGTCTGACAAATGCTTAAAAAAAAATCTATATCAGTGTGCCTCCTATGCATATGATTCCAGGCACCTTTGAGTCACACATAAATAAATAAAATATATAATATTATCCCTTTCTACCTTAGGGATGTGAACATCTGCTGGACCTACTAGATCAGGGGTAGGCAACCTTTGAGAGGTGGAGATCTACCCAGACAACATAAAAGTGATCAATACTATTAAAAAAAAAAAAAAAGAGTAACTAGCAATCCCCCAATGAAAAGTAAACACGCTTAACCACTTAAGACCCGGATATATATGCTTTTAAATGACCCAAGGTGTTTTTACAATTCGGCGCTGCGTCGTTTTAACAGACAATTGCGCGGTCGTGTGACGTGGCTTCCAAACGCGTCCTTTTCTTCCGACAAATAGAGCTTTCTTTTGGTGGATTTTGATCGCCTCTGAGATTTTTATTTTTTACGCTATAAACTAAAATAGAGCGACAATTTTGAAAGAAAAAAAAAATATTTTTTACTTTTTGTTATAAAAAAAATCAAATAAACTAAATTTTAGTAAAACATTTAGGCCAAAATTAATTCAGCCACATGTCTTTAGTAAAAAAAAAAATCGCAATAAAAAAAAAATAGCTACCTAATGGGAACAGCGACACTAATTCAGCGATCAGAAAAATGATCGCTTAGTGACGCTGGCAATAGGGAGTGAAAGGGTTAACTAGGGCAGTGATCAGGGGGTTAAAACTTTATTAGGGGGGGGGTACGGGGCTACCCTGAACCTAACACTAACTAACTTTCACACTGCCTGTCACACTGACACTAAATGCAGTGATTAGATCACTGCATTCAGTGACACTGTGACAGGGGGGTGATCACAAGGGGTTAATGTGCCTATGTGTGTGTGTGTCAGTGTTGTGTTGGTGCACACTTACTGTGGATGTCTTCTCTCATCATCAGCGGTGGGAAACACCGCTGCAATGAGAGATGACATCATTTCCTCCTCCTGTGTAAACACAGGAGGAGGAAATGACACGAAGTGGGAGCGCTCCCATTGGCTGGGACCGATTGCGCGCGGGGGGGGGGGGGGGTTGCGGGAAAAAAACGGACATCCGCCCGCCCGTCGGCGATCGCTCCCAGAGCCAGGGGGACCGCCGCACGCCGCGGAGGGAGTCCCGATCGGACCCCTGAACCGCACAAAGGCGAGGCCGTATATATATACGGCCTTGTGCCTGTACGAGCCATGTTGTGGACGTACATAGGCGTGGGGCGGTCCTTAAGTGGTTAAAGAAAACTGAGAAAAATCTTATAAAACGAATGTCGATGTGTAAATATAAACTTAGCCCACCTTATTTAGCTTCAGTGAGAAACTCTGCAATCATTCTTTTGTTTTCATGTCTGGGGAGTAATTGGTCACCCCCACAAGGCTGATGCTGAAGTTCATCATGAAAACAGAACATCTGGTACTGCAGTCTGATTTTTTATATTAGTTTAAGGCCTCGGTTGTATGTAGAGCAGTGTACAGAGGTCAGCAGTAGGTAGGACAGTGTACAGAGGTCAGTAGTATGTAAGGCAGTGTACAGAGGTCAGCGATAGGTAGGGCATTGTACAGAGTTTACCAGTAGGTAGGGCAGTATACAGAGGTCAGCAATAGGTGGAGCAGTGAACAGAGGTCAGTAGTAGGTAGGGTAGTGTACAGAGGTCACCAGTAGATAGGGCAGTGTACAGAGGTCACCAGAAGGTAGGGCAGTGTACATAGGTTACCAGAAGGTAGGGCAGTGTACAGGGGTCAGTAGTAGGTAGGGTAGTGTACAGAGGTCACCAGTAGGTAGGGCAGTGTACAGAGGTCAGCAGTAAGTAGGGCAGTGTACAGAAGTCAGTAATAGGTAGGGCAGTGTACAGAGGTCAGCAGTGGGTAGCATAGTGTACAGAGGTCACCAGTAGGTAGGGCAGTGTACAGAGGTTACCAGTAGGTGGAGCAGTGTTCAGTGTAGAAGTGCTAACTATCCAGCAGGTTAGAACAACAACATGGCAATGAAAAAAAAAACAAAAAAATCATGCCTTTAAAATGCTGAGATTATTATGACATTATTATTATACAGGATTTATATAGCCCCGACAGTTTACGCAGCGCTATATAAGAGATACTAGTATTCACATAACTTACATCTTTCATATTCATAAATGCAGCCTCAGCAGTGCCCATAAATGCAGCCTCACCAGTGCCCATAAATGCAGCTTTAACAGTGCCCATAAATGCAGCCTCACCAGTGCCCATTAATGCAGCCTCACCAGTGTCCATAAATGCAGCCTGATCACTTGGGCAGGGCAAATGAGGTATATGAGAGGGGAAGTGATGTGGGGGTCAGCTGGGGGTGTCAGGGTCTCTCACCTGGCAGATCAGCAGGTCCTTGTAGGGGGGTGTTGCTCCTGGTTCTGGGGTAAAGTTGCTACCAGCGCCCAGCCCTGCAGCCCTGGTGTCAGGAGAGCTAATAGATCAGTACTGTGTGAATGCACAGAGGAGACCAACAATGTGAGTAGTGAAGTAAAAAGGTGTTTATTTACAAAACAAGTGGGAACAACCAGTGCAATAAACAGCATATACAATCAAAGGGAGATACCGTATTCATAAACAAAGCCAGGCCGAGGTCATACACGTGGGATGTCAGCAGATGGGTGAGGATGGGACAGAACAGAGCAGGGAGCGGATGGATGGACAGGCTGTGGGGTAGGAATCCAGGGAAGCCAGGAAACAGGAAACAGGCCAGAAAAGTCCAGGCATGGATCAGGATCAAGGATCAGAATCAGGGTCCAGAATACAGGGTCCAGAATACAGGGTCCAGAATACAGGGTCAGGTCTGGAAGATAGGGCGATACCAGGGCAAGCTCTGCTTGAACTCACGGGGTATAAATAGAGATGATGATTGAGTTCAGGTCACAGCTGAGCGCAGGAAGGGCTGTATGCTCCCTACTGCCAGGATCCATCCGCTGGTGGAGGTCAGTACTGCGTCCCAAAGGTGATATACCAGCAGGGGGAAGTTCTCCTGACAGCTCCAAACTGCCAGGAGACCCCTGCTGGTGGAACGCAGCACTGCAAGCCAGATTATGAATAGCACCAGCGGATGGAGCCTTTCCTGACAGTACTCCCCCTCAAAGGATCGGCCTCTGGACGCTCCAAATATCTGTTGCCGAGGAAAGTCCAAAGTGACAAACTGGGCAATGGGTAAAGTCATATTGAATTGAATATCAGGAAGGCCCATGGCCTTAAACTGGACAACAGGAGGCTTGAGCTGAGAGGCAGGTACATCTGGGCAAACAGCGGGCAGAACAAACTGTGGAGCGAGCACATCAGGCTGGGCAGCGGACAGAAGCTCATCAGGCTGGGCAGCAAACATAAGCTTATCCGGCTGGGCAGCAGACAAAAGCTCATCAGGCTGGGCAGCAGACAGAAGTTCATCAGGCTGGGCAGCAGACAGAAGTTCATCAGGCTGGGCAGCAGACAGAAGCTCATCAGGCTGGGCAGCAGACAAAAGCTCATCAGGTTGGGCAGCAGACAGAAGCTCATCAGGCTGGGCAGCAAACAGAAGCTCATCAGGCTGGGCAGCAAACAGAAGCTCATCAGGCTGGGCAGCAAACAGAAGATCATCGGGCTGGGCAGCGAACAGAAGCTCATCAGGTTGGGCAGCGAACAGGAACTCATCAGGCTAAAAGGTAGGCACATTGGGCTGGAAGATAGAGACCGGGATGAAAGACGGGCACCGGGACACCAGGAAGAAAGACGGGTACTGGGACTCCAGGAAAAAAGACGGGCACCGGGACGCCAGGAAAAAAGACGGGCAGGAACACCTCCGGCTGGGCAGCAGACGGAAACACCTCCGGCTGGGCAGCAGACAGGAACACCCCTGCTGGTGGAACGCAGCACTGCAAGCCAGATTATGAATAGCACCAGCAGATGGAGCCTTTTCTGACACCTGGAGCCCAAGCCAGTAATGCGTTCCCATCCCTTAGCACACCTTGCCTCCAACACTCCGGTCTCCGGGAGTTGTAATTTTTCTCTGCACTTAAGTTTAGACTACTACTCCCAGAATGCATCAGCAGCTGGCCACCATGGCGATGCCCCCGGTTATAGTGATGGCTCTCAGGCTCCCTGTAGCACACAATTTGATAAACACTGCTATAGACAGATCACAACAGCTACAAAATAAATGTCCACAACATCATGGTTGTCAACAGTCACGATTTTCCCGGGACATTCACGGGTTTCAGACCCATGTCCGGGCTGTGGCTGTCCCGGTCAGAATACTGAAAAATATGTTTTGTCCCAGGCAGGGGCGGACTAGGCCAGGGTGTCTGTTCCCCCTTAAAAAATTTGCATTGCTCCACCAGCATCCAGTGTCATCATGGGCTGCCCACATTGTCAGGTGGATGGGCTGGGAGTCAGGATTGATTGATCGAGGAAGAGGGAGAGATCTAACACAAGTTCAGGCAGTCAGTGGCCCGCGGGGAGGTAGTAGGAGGCAGTCTGCACCACATTTTAGCCAATGGGTGCACTGTGGATTAGACTGGCTGTGTGCATGGAGCTGCTGTCTATAAGGCCGTGTACACACGATCAGTTCATCAGATGAGAACGGTCGGTAGGACCATTTTCATCGGTAAACCGATGAAGCTGACTGATGGTCTGATGTGCCTACACACCATCGGTTAAAAAAACTTTTTTTGTGTCAGAACGTGGTAACGTAAAACACAAAGACGTGCTGAAAAAAACGAAGTTCAATGCTTCCAAGCATGCGTCGACTTGATTCTGAGCATGCGCGGCTTTTTAACCGATGCTTTTGCATACTAACGATCGGTTAAAACTCTGCTAAAGAAGACAGGGGGGGCCGCCGCTAGTGATTGAGCTAACACGAAGATAGCGGCGGCCAGTCCTGAAGAAGAAGAAGGCACCGGAGAGCGCCGAGTCAAGAGCGGAGAGCGGGAGAAGACCCAAGAGAGCGGAGAAGACCCCCCGGAGAGCGGAGAAGACCCCCGGAGAGCGGGAGAAGACCCCCGGAGAGCGGGAGAAGGCCCCCCTGGTAAAAGAGCTAAAGAAGACAGGGGGGGGGCGTCCGGAGCTGTGTAATAAAATACTTTAAAAACCCTGTGTTGTTTATTTTGTGTTTACACTTTGCCTCCAGGTGAATGGGTAGGGGTACGATGTACCCCATATTCATTCACCTAGGGTGGGGGGCCGGTATCTGGAGAAGAGAAGAAGACTTGACAGAAGAGCGGACTGGCCGCCGCTAGTGATTGAGCTAACACGAAGATAGCGGCGGCCAGTCCTGAAGAAGAAGAAGGCACTGGAGAGCGCCGAGTCAAGAGTGGAGAGCGGGAGAAGACCCCGGAAAGCGGAGAAGACCCCCCGGAGAGCGGAGAAGACCCCCGGAGAGCAGGAGAAGACCCCGGAGAGCGGAGAAGACCCCCCGGAGAGCGGAGAAGACCCCCGGAGAGCGGGAGAAGGCCCCCCTGGTAAAAGAGCTAAAGAAGACAGGGGGGCCATTCGGAGCTGTCTAATAAAATACTTTAAAAACCCTGTGTTGTTTATTTTGTGTTTACACTTTGCCTCCAGTGAATGGGTAGGGGTACGATGTACCCCATATTCATTCATCTAGGGTGGGGGGCTGGTATCTGGGGGCCCCCTTATTAAAGGGGGCTCCCAGATTCCGATAAGCCACCCGCCCGCAGCCCCCGACAACCAAAGGTCAGGGTTGTCGGGAAGAGGCCCTGTCCTTATCAACATGGGACAGGGTGCTCTGGGGTGGGGGGGGCCGCAGTGCGCCCCCCTGTCCCAGAGCACCTGACCCCCCCATGTTGAGGGCATGCTGCCAGGTACGGCTCAGAAGGGGGGGGCGCTCGCTCGCCCCCACTCCTTTCCTGACCGGCCGGGCGGCGTGCTTTGGATACGGGTCTGGTATGGATTGTGGGGGAACCCCCACGTCATTTTTTTTGGCGTGGGGGGGGTTCTCCTTACAATCCATTGCAGACCTAAGGGCCTGGTATGTCCCCTGGGGGGGGAACCCATGCCGGATTTTTTTTTTTTAATTCGGCGTGGAGTTTCCCCTCATGATACATACTAAACGCCACGTGTAGATTTGGCGGGAAACCTAGTCGGATCCCCGTCGCTTCTATGACGGCTTTGTCTCCATCGTGGCAAGCCAGCTCGGTGCTGGCTCCTGCGATCGGGCTCGTAGGTGGTCAATCTCGCTGAGAAAGGGAGCGAGATTGACACAATATTGCAGTCACCTACTGTACTTTGTTTTTATTTCCTTGCAAGGATATTTATCATCTCTCACTGATTGCGAGAGTCTGTATTTTGCAGCCATTAATAAATTATTTTAATTTTTTAAACGCTTGCACTATGGAACTCTTTTTTTGTTTCTTTTCCATTGCGGCATACTCACCCCCACTTTGAGTGTGTATCTCATTACTATATACACACGTGTGAGACGGAGGATCTTCTCAGCTGCTCTGCAGGATAACCTCATCTTACAGGCTTGTTTGACCACCCCGAGAAGGGCGGTCACAGGCTTTTTGGTAAGCATTTAATTTGACTATCAGGTGATGGGCTGGATTCACCTTTTTTTGGAACTATTCAACACACACTGGATGTTTACAGCCTCCTTTTGAATCTTTCTTTTGGACTTTCATCCGCTGATCCATTGGACTCAATATTTTCACTGATTATTTATTATATTATATTTATTTTATGTTATTTGCATATATCTTAAGATCCTCACTTCACTGATTTTGATTGTCACCAATTTTCCATAATTTATTCATAATTTTTTTAATCATAATTAATTTATTATTGATTTATTCATTGATTTATTCACTTTGATTCAATCTTCAGCGTTACACTGTTTTTACACATTTATTTGTTTGCACTTGATATCAAGGTTTTAGTGTCTAGCTGCAGGAAACCCTCAGGGATTATTAATATTATCCTCAGGGATTATTAATAATATTTTTTTCACTCAATTTCACTTATTCTTTACCAAGCGCAAATTTTTCCCTCTTTCCCCCTCCCCTTCTATACACATATGTAGTATACTGTTGAGAAAATTTAGGTAAATGAGTAAGGAATATGTGTTAATGCTAACCAATATTAATTATTTTTCTTGTGGTGCTGTAAAGTTCTGGTGGAATGTGACCACTTGCAGTAGATAGTATTTTCAGTTGGCACTGTTGTGTTCCTTCATTATCCATTAGACTTGTTCCCAGTGTTGCAGTTTATCTTAAAATATCTACACTTATCTTTAGAAGTAAATATATTGGTCACCACGAGAGTGCTGGCAAGCTTTAAAAGTGATTGACGATGAAAAGGTGTAGTTCATGACTCAGAAAACTATTAGAAAGCTCTTGTTCCTTTGTGCCACTTGTCTCAGCAGCTAGGTTGTCCTATTGTACACTATATTTGATAAATTACTGAAAGTAGTAATCTAGAAGAATGCAAAAATACCATTGTTAAATAGACGTACACTTCAAATAATAGCAGATTAGATATTACGTGGTTATGACCTTACAAGTACTGTGATTAATCACTAAACTAGCTAAAATAAAATAAAATATTTAGGGCTCATTTCCACTGGCGTTTTTACAACCACTTTTCTGGGCGTTTTTTGCAGCTTAAAAACGCCTGTCCATGTTAGTCTATGGCCTCATGCCCACCATGACGTTTTTGAGCTGTAGATGGCTAAGCTGCAAAAAAAATGCGGGACCAGTGCATTCTGAAGCTCCACCAATAGAGCTGTAAAAACGGCAGACATTAAAAAACGCTCAAAAACGCGCATAAACGCGCACAAATGCTCAAAAACGCGGCCGCTGCGTTTTTAAAGCTTATTTTTTTTAAATAAACATGGACAGGCGTTTTTAAGCTGTAAAAAACGCTCAGAAAAGTGGCTGTAAAAACGCCAGTGGAAATGAAGCCTTATAGTTAAAAGCTGCTAGAAACACAAATAGAACCAAAATGAATACTTAAAGCGGAGTTCCAACCATTTAAAAGTCAGCAGCTACAAAAAGTTTAGCTGCTGACTTTTAAGAATCAGACACTCACCTGTCCCACGGTCCAGCGATGTGGGCGCACAAAGCCCCGCTCCTTTCCACGGCTCCATCATTGTTACTGTGGATGCCTGGCCGTGGCTTCACAGCCAGGCACGCACTGCACATGCGTGAGCCACGCTGCGTGCTGTGATTGGCCAGGCAATCTTCTGGGACCTGTGACATGTGAAGATTGCAAGGATGGAGGGGGGAGCTGGTTGCCTGTAAAAACAGGGTACCCACCCCCCCCCCCCAAAAAAAAATGACATGCCAAATGTGGTGTGAGTTCTAAAGTCACAGCATACTGTACATTTTTTAACATTAGCATTGTATCAGCAATACAAACTTATAGTTATTATGACAATCCATTATAAACTAAGATGAAAAATCTACTCTCATGTTGTGAGTGCTTCCTGTCTGCTGACCATCTATTTTCACTACTTCCTGGATTCCCTGTGTGCTTTGCAGCGTCTCTTCTGCTCACTACTTTCAATTTTTAAGGGCATTGTAATTTGTTCATGCAAGCAGTGATTCCTATACTGACTCCTAAAACGTCTCTTCTTTTTTTTTTTGTCAAATCGTTTTTATTGAAAGAGAATTTTTGTAAACAGGGTATAATACAAAAACGGGATTAAGGAGACCAAGCGGGTCATCTGTACAGCAGTTCTCCACATGGGAACCATAACCACAAAGGTATAAACACAGCTCAAGACAGTAGAGATAGATCCCTGCAGGGAGCCATAAATGAGATACAAACTGGTCAACTTAAACGGGGAAAAAGGAGGGGGGGGATGGGGAAGGAGAAGGGAAGGGAGGGGGGGAGGGTAAGGTCTGTCTGTCGTTTAATCAGTAATCATACTAAAAATAACAAAAATAACATAAATAACATACGGCAGATAATACAAACATACATACAAAAGGCATGCCTAAGGTACGTTCTGGAAGTGCCGAGTCCACACCTGCCAAATAGCGTCAAACCTCTGCCTGTTGCCCCTCCTATTTGCAATTAAGGACTCGTATACATAATGCGATCGCATGATCTCCAAAGCATCTGACGCATTGGGGGCTCTGTCCGCTTTCCAATGCCTCGCAATGAGGGTCCTAGCCGCTAGCAGAATATGTGTGACCACTACTCTGAGGTCAGGTGGGAACCTCTCAATGTCTATATGGAGTACTGCCAAGGCAGGGGTCGGGCGAGTCAGAAATCCAGTAATCCTGGATATGTAGGAAAATATGGAGTTCCAGAAGCTTGTCAAGTGTTTACATGACCAAAACATATGTTACAAGTTACCCGACTCTCCACAGTTCCTCCAGCATAGCGGGGATCCAAGATGTACAAACTTAGAGAGTCTATAGGGAGTCATATACCACCTAAGGGCAATTTTTTGGGCTAGTTCCCAGTGGTTAACACAGCTAGACGCCTTATATATCGATCGGAACGCTTGTTGCCATTGTTCCTCCGATATAGTTTCTCCCAAGTCCTCCTCCCACTTTTTGAAAGGTTGAGATTTTATGAAATGCATCTTGTGTTGGAAAAAATTGTAGAAAAATGAGATGCCTTTGGATGGGGCTGGGTAGGAGGTGTATAAATTCCAAACCTCTTTGTGGAAGCGTATGTGGTGGGAGGGCAGAGATCTGAGAAAGTGAGCAACTCTGAGATATGTATAATAATCCGTGGTGAGTAGGGCAAACTTACTTTGGAGTGAGGCGAACGAGAGGAGGGTATCCTTGTGATATAGATCATCAACAGTCAGAATCCCCTTGTCCCGCCAGCCAGACACTGAGAGGTTCGGGATAGCCAGGGTGAGAATCTCTACAGGGGCGGGAATCATTATATACCCAGAGGGAAGGGGGGGTGCATCACGCAGCTCCCTCCAAGCCTCAAGGGAGGCCTGAAGTGTGAGCGGCAAGGTGCGTATGGGAAGCGGCTTCCAGGCGTCTAGCAAGAGAAGGAGCCTAAGGTTGTTGGTTGGGCAGAGGGATGCTTCAATGTCCGCCCAGATAGAGTCTGAGTTTGTGCCTGTCGATGTAGTTAGCCAAGTTCTCAATTGCGTCAGAACCGACGCACGAAAATAATCTCGGATATCTACCAGTCCCATTCCTCCCGCCGTTCTGTGTCTGACTAGCAAAGCTCTTGCACAACGTGGCCTTTTTGCTTTCCATATAAATTTGGAGAGTATCATCCCAAGTGCTCTGAGATGTGTTTTGGGTATGGGAATTGGAAGCGTTCTAAAAATATAAAGCATCTGAGGTAGAATCATCATTTTGAACGTGGCCAAACGTCCAGTCCATGACAACTCTGTGTTAGAGAGTCTTTTAGTGTCGGTGGTCAGTTTGTTGATGAGTGGCAAGTAATTGGCGTCCGCAAGCTTGCTCGCATCCGCCAAAACCTTGATTCCTAAATAGGTAATGGAGGACTTGCTCCAGGTGTAGGGGAAAGTTTTCTGGAGATGGGCCTTCATAGGTAGTGGAATGCCCAGGTCGAGAATAATTGACTTTGAGAAGTTCACTTTATAGTAAGATATGTTGCTGAATGCTGTTAGGGTATCGTGAGCATGCGCAAGGGAGACCGAGGGGGAAGAGAGAAATATTATAATGTCGTCTGCAAATAAGTTAATAGTGTGAGACCTGCCCTGAATAGGGAAGCCTGCGATGTGTGGATGGGATCTAATCCTCTCCGCTAGGGGTTCTATCAGGAGGTTAAAAATTGAAGGGGACAGAGGGCACCCCTGCCTTGTGCCATTAGAGATAGAAAAAGCGTTCGACAACAGATTAGATGTATATACCTGGGCACAGGGAGAGGAATACAAAGCCAGTATGGCCGATAGGATGGGCCCCACAAAGCCAAATGTATCCAAAGTGTGTCTCATGTATCCCCAGTGTATTCTGTCGAACGCCTTCTCCGCGTCCAAGGACAATAGCAGAGAAGGCGTCCGACAGGATTTAGCCCACTGCACAACCCCAAGCACCCGCCTAGTGGCGTCCGATGCCTGCCTCCCCGGGGTGAAACCAGACTGGTCAGAGCTGATAAGAGTCGGGAGAACAGGCAGAAGTCTGTGAGCTAAAATTTTTGCATATAACTTAACGTCAGTGTTGAGCAATGATATTGGTCTGAAGTTAGCTGGAGTAGAGGGGTCCTTCCCCGGCTTGGGGATCGTGACCACATATGCCTTAAGCATTTCGGAGGGGAACGAGGCGGAGGACACAGCATTGGCAAAAACGGCCTGCAGGGTGGGCGTTAGGTTGTCGTGAAGAGCCTTATAATAATCGTTTGGCAAGCCGTCAGGTCCCGGGGACTTGCCCAGTGGGAGAGTTTTGATAAGTCTCCTGATCTCAGACTCCTCAATAGGTGCATTTAAAGACTGGAGTTGGTCCCCCGAAAGGGAGGGGAGATTGATTTTGGCAAAAAAGGCCTGAATGTCGGCCTCTGAGGGCTGGGGGGTGTTGGGATCAGTGTTGAGATTATACAAAGAGGAGTAATACTCTGCGAAAGAGTTCGCTATTTCCTTTGGGTTAATGATTTTAGAATTATTAGACGGGTGAAGCAGGAAGGGGATTTTAGATTTGACCCTCGCCGCTTTAAGCCTCTGGGCCAGGAATTTACCCGCTCGGTTGCCCGAGGAATAATGGGACAATTTCAGGTTCTGGAGATGTTTGTCATAACGGTCCAGAAGCAGAAGTCTGAGATCAGACCGATATTGAGAAAGTTTTTGCGCTAGTTGGGCGGTGGCTCTGAGTTTGTTTTGAGTTTCTAAAATTTTAATGTTTTTAAGGAGGTTGTCTACTTTTTGTGTCCTCTGCCTTTTCTCCCTCGCACAGATCTGTAAAATAACACCTCTAACAAAAGCCTTATGGGCACACCACAGCATTGCAGGATCTGAGACCGAGCCTGTATTCTCGGCAAAGAAATTAGACAGACTTTTAGCTAGCAAAGCCACATGGGAAGGCGACTGAAACACTCGGGAATTAGCCCGCCACACATATGCAGGACTAGGGGTGTGCCCCTCCACCACCGTTATCGAGACAGGGGCGTGATCAGACCACGAGATGTCGTGGATGGTGGAGGAGGACACCGCCTGCAGGAGCATTTTATCAACCAAAATGAGATCGATCCTTGAGTAGGAATTGTGTCTAGCAGAATGAAAAGTGTAATCACGCTCATTTGCATGCTGACACCTCCACACATCAAAAATGTCTTCAGCATGGATCAAGCTTTGGAGCTGAGGCGGCGGGCGCCTCACCCCAGAGGAGGAGTCCAAAGAGTGATCCACTGTCAAGTTATGATCCCCACAGATTATCAAAGATCCACACCGAAGGGTAGCTACTTTACGATACAGTCTCTTCAAGAAACGAAATTGGTGGGAGTTTGGAGCGTACAGGTTGACAATTGTAAAGGGTTTGTTGTTAAGTTCACCGAGTAAGACAAGATAGCGTCCTTCGGGGTCAGCATGGGACTCTATTAACTTGAAGGCAACAGTGTCTCTAATTGCAATTAGGACCCCTTTTTGCTTAGTGGAAGCTGATGCTGAGAAGATATGTGGGAAGTTCCTGTGTTGAAAACGAGGCGGCTCCAGAGCCAGAAAGTGCGTCTCCTGAATGCAAAGAACGTCGGTCTGGAGCTTGAGCGCCTCCCTCCAGACCGAGGCCCGTTTGGCCGGGTGGTTGAGACCATTTACATTGAAAGATACTACTTTAAGCGCCATAGGCATGGTGTGGGTGCAGATGATAACAGTACCTTGTACTCAAAGTAGCAAAAACTTCCAGGCTTGCGGCGTCGAAAGCAGGCAGGGAGGCGCAGACCAATCCATTCCAGAGCTGTGCAGGGGGGACGACACCATCGTAGAGCAGACCAATCCAAGGGGAAGGAGGGGAGGTAGGGAGCAAAACAAAAACAGGGAAGAAGAAAAGAACAATAGATAATACAATAAAAAAATAAGACTTGTCCAATCAAGAACCTGAGGGCAGAATCTCTACCCATAACTGAAGGGGTAGACACAAAAAAAAAACTTGCGTACAAGTATACCAGGCCATGGCGGGAACCTTGAGGAGTGTATTGAGCTTTAAAGAGGCAGTCTAAGAATTGCGTTTTTTACCACTTTTTTTCTTTGTCACCTTTTGCCATTCAAATTGAGCTCTGAGCTTCTCAGGAGGTGAGGGTCCAGCCTGTGTCTGGTCTGGGAGAATATCCATAGCTCTGAGCAGTGCAAGACCTTCTTCTATATCCGTCACTACCGAGTCTTTCCCATCATGCGTGACCGTGAGTTTAACCGGGAAACCCCAGCGGTATGGGATATTGTGGTTCCGTAAAGCTTTGGTCACTGGGATCAGAGATTTACGCTTTTGCATCGTGAATTGGGACAAATCCGCAAAGAGTTGGATGCGTTCAAATTGCTCTGGGATTTGTTGCATTTTTCGGAATGACATCATGAGCTGGTCTTTAACATGATAAAAATGCACACGCATCAGGACATCTCGGGGTATGTTGTCGGGCAGGTGGGCCGGCTTAGGGAGCCTATGTATGCGGTCTATTTGCAATTCTGACTCTGGAACAGATGGGAGGATTTGCTGAATTAAGTCCCGGGCATAATGGTGCTGGGAGCACTGTTTCAGGGACCCCCCTAATTTTTACATTATTCCTCCTTGACCTGTCTTCGAGGTCAGCCACCTTTGCCCTAAGCCAGGCCAGTTCCTCTGAATGTTCGGAGTGAGCATCAATGAGGGTATTGTGAGAGCTGGCAAACTCCCCCATTTTCTCCTCAACATGTGTGACCCGCTCCCCCATCTCTCCTATGTCAGCTTTGAAGTTGCGCATACAGTGCATCATGTCAGCGTGCATGGAACTGCGCAGGGAGACCAACATGTCCTTCAGAGTGGTGTCCGAGACTGCCTTACCTGATGTGGGGAATGCAGTGAACGGATCCACCAGCTCCCTCGTGTCTTCCATGGACTCCTGCTCAGCGCTCCCTTTCCTGGCGCCTTCCTCCAAGCGTGGTCTGGACTTCGCCGGGCTTCTGGAGAGAGGGGTGGATACTGTTGGAGAGTGCCGCGGCTGGTCTGTCTGAGCTCCCGGGCTGGAAGCTCCGGATCCCGAGCCACATGAGGAGGAGGGGGAGACAGTCTCCGTTCTGGCGCCATCTTGGCTTAGGCCGCGACCCTTCGGCGGGTAAAACTCCTCCAATTTCCTCGGCGCCGTCGTTTCTTTCCGCTTGCGGGTCATGCCGCGGGTGTTTAGGGACCAGTGTGCGGCGTTGTGAGTGGTTCACGGGCGGTGATCGTGCCTCTAGCTTCGGCGGTTCCCTTGCCTGGAGCGGAGCTGTGGATTTACACGTCCATACAGCTTCGCGCGGTAGCCACGCCCCCTCCTAAAACGTCTCTTCTCAGCACCTCTGTAGCTCAGACAGCAGGCTCTGTGAAATGTGTGACATAGCAGTGCATATTCACCGGGTGTGCTGAATATGTGTCACTGTGTTCAAGGAAGTAAATGTGTGGGATTCTTCAAAAACTACATTTACAAATTTTAAGACCATTGAGAATAATAGGAGTAGGCTATAAATGACTGACATACAATGTGGAAATACATATATAATTTTACATTTGAACATAAATACTCTTTAAGAGAAAAAACAATATTTTATTTCAAGAATATGCATACAATCATTAAGTAATTGTACATAATCCAGTATTTTTGGGACAAAGCCAGCTGTTCCTGTGTGATACAGTAGTTACTGCACTTTCCTTGTGGTCAATACCACCAAGGACACTGTCTGCATGTAGTATGTATGTTCTCTCCATGTTTACATGAATTCTTCTGGGTGCTTTCCACTCACAACCAAAAACATAATGGTAGATTAATTTCTGGTCAGACTACTAATATGCTTGCATTCTTTCTAGGGCTGTTACTGATCAAAATTTTTGTGCTCGATTAATCGTTTGTTTTTTTAATCGATTAATCGACTAATTTCGATTAATTATAACGCACATGCAGATCCAACTACTTTTAGCTGATCTCATTGCCTGCCGATTCCCAGTGCAGCTACCAACCACTGGAAAAATGGATAGCAGGATACAAAAAACACACAAAGGCAGCGCTTGAGAGGAATAGCATTAAAACCTTTATAGTCTTCAAGTAGGTAACCAAATAAATATTGCACTGGAGATAAAATCGATGTAGCTACATAAACTGTAAAAATGGTGCGAGTAATACCAATTGGTAGCAAAAGCAGTCATAAAAACATGTAGCCAAGTATGATACTGGTATAAAAATGTGTACAACGATACCACTGCTGAATCCAGGTGAGGAGATGTTAACATCAGTCCATCGGCATGTAGGGAACTATCACAACTCCCAGTGGATGGCTGTAGAATCCCAGGTTGATGGAGGGAAGTGATAGAGGTTAGTGATAGAGGGAAGTGATAGAGGGAAGTGATAGAAGGAAAGTGTAACAGCCCTTGCGTGTGGAAGATAGTAAGGTCCCACCGGCATGCAGATATGAAGGCACAGCAAAGGAGCCCTTCAGATGGACACGGCAAGCCCCACCGTTGTCCCTGATGTCACCGGATCTCCGACGGAACTCCCCGAAGGTCCAGAAGCTGGCAGAGAGGTACAAATCAAAAGACTTTTAATCGATCAAAAAAAATTTAAGATTAATCGATTAATTAAAAGTTAATTTGCACAGCCCTAATTCTTTGATAATGTTTAGCCACTTCAATACAGGGCACTTTCACCCCCTTCCTGCCCAGGCCAATTTTCAGCTTTCAGCACTGTCGCACTTTAAACGATAAAACGACAATTGGGCAGTCATGCAACACTGTACCCATATGAGATTTTTATACTTTTTTCCCACAAATAGAGCTTTCTTTTGGTGGTATTTAATCACTGCTGGGCTTTTAATTTTTTGCTCAACAAGTAAAAAATTTACGAAAATTTTGAAAAAAAATAAGTTTTTGTTTGTTTCTGTTATTTTTTTTTGTAAATAAGTAATTTTTCTCTTTCACTGATGGGCACTGATTAAGGCTGCACTAATGGCACTGATGAGGCCGCACTGATGAGGTGGCACTAATGTGCACTGATTATGAGGCACTGATATGCAGCACTGATATGCAGCACTGATGGGCCCTAATTGGCGGTACTGATAGGTGGCACTGACATTGAGGAGAGGAATAAACAATAAAATACTAATGTGCTACCAATGTGTTCAACAATAGTTATTAATAATAAAGTGCTTAAGTTGCTAAAGTGAAAAGTGTAAACAGCAGCCAACTTCTGTAGTGTTGCCAACACCCATAACATTTTGTAAAATTGTGAAGTAGCGCTAATTACTCTATAAATGTGTGCTAAAAATAATATACTAAAAATGCAACAAATCTACTGAATATAATAAATAGTGTAGCACAACATGTGTTCCAACAGACGATCACAGTCCATGTGAATAAATAAAGTGTATAATAAATAGCATATAAGTCCATGTGTAAAGTGCTTGTGAAATAGTATCCACGGATGACTCTGATGATCCAAAAAATCAGTCTCAAGGGACAGTTGAAAATATAAAAAAGATGGGGAGAGGGATCATAATGAGGCACTACCATGCAGCACTGATGGGCACTAATCGGTGACACTGGGCACTGATGGGTGGCACCGAAGGGCAATGATGTGATCAGCTGTGATTGGACAGCTGATCAAATCACACCACGTCCCGTGGTGTATGAATGAGTTGCCTGTGTCCTGTACTGTACAAATAATATCAGTGGAATTTTGACTTACCTTGAAATTCCATATCTTAGAGTACAGTACAAGACACAGGTCACCCTCCCTAAACTCTCCTTGTTACTCTGCAATGCTTGCTACAAAACTGAGGACTGGGGTGAGGTTATAGCCAAGGCACCCTAGAGGAGCATGTCTTAAAAAGCTTGCCAGTGTCCATTTACCAGAAGGTCTGAGCCTCTAACCCATGGTGTGTGAATAAGTTGCCTGTGTCCTGTACTGTATTACAAGATATAGAATGAGTTATTTCTGGATTAAGTGAAATAAGGCAAATATACTCAAGAGAAGAATTTTTTTTTATTTTTTATAATAAGTATTTGTATTTATTTATGTTTTCTTTTCTTTAATAGTTGGAATCAATTGGTACACAGAATTTTAGAAGGTAAGATTTATTATTATTGGTAAAACTGCATATATTTAAATGGTTAAACCAGTTTGGGCTGTTTTTTACTTGTCTCAGTTATACTATATATCTTTTGCTAAAGAATGCCCTATGCAGTGCTAGTTTCAGGGCAGCTCATACACAAAGTGCATTTATCAAGCAATTTAGCGCCACGATTAGTAACACATAAGCTGTGCCTTGTTCATTAAAGTCTTACAGTCCCAGGTGCCTCTTCTGGGAAGCTGGGTGTGACAGTTTGCAAAGTTCTGAGACAGATTTATTACTGATGTTGAAAGATTTTCACTCTAAACAATTGCATAACTAAAAAGTAACCAGCGGTGTATCCTCCATGTATGCAGCGTGGCATACATGGCATACAGGGCTATTCTGCTCTCACACAGTGCACAACATGATATGTGGTTTCCATCTCCTATCAAACATCTCATTTTTTAGCTCCTAATGTGTTGCTATTGCAGCCTGCGTTAGCCCTGTGCGCAGCTGGCACTAGTCATCAGCTCTGTAAGCTGTGCATTTTTCCCCACAAAATGTGCAGATACCCTTTCAGTCTAATACCAGGTATCCTCCCTTCAGACACAGTGCATTTTTCCTCCCTTGACTATCGGGGTCAGACATTTTTCCTACCCCTGATCATCAATGCCAGTCATTTGTTGACCAAGGACACTGGGGATCTTTTCCTCCTGTCTATCAGCAATATAATAAGCACTATGACGCATACTGTTGACTGCTGCACTCTATACATTGTGTTATAATTAACTAACTGCTTAGGGCTCTTTCACACGTCCGTTCAGTTTTTTAGATAATTTTTTTCCCCCTTCAGTTGATCCGTTTTTTCATCAGTTTTTCGTCCGTTTTCCGTCTGTTTACATCCGTTTCCGTTCCGTTTTCCGTCCGTTGACGTCCGTTTTTCATCAGTTTTTTTCATCCGTTTTTTCATCCGTTTTTTTTTTTTTTTAGAACTTTTTTTTTTTTTTACATATTTTGATGAAAAACTGACGTTAGCGGATCGGATGGTAAACGGATCATCCGCTAACGTCCGTTTTTCGTCCGTTCCGTTGTTTTGGACGGAAGAAAAATAGGGTTTTCTTCCGTCCAAAAAAACTGAGCTTACCGCAGACGGATGTTAACGGACGTTAGCGGATGCTCATCCGCTAAAGGACGCTAACCCATAGGGAAGCATTGAGGTCCGTTAACGGACGTCCAAAAAACGGACGAACTGAACGGACGTGTGAAAGGGCCCTTACTGCTTTACTTTACATACTCATGACCAAAGTGTTTCTTGTCTCAACAATTGCTAGTTGCTAAGTAGTATCTGACTATTTTAATTAAGTACTTCTTTAATGCTGGAGCAGGCAAAATGGTAGTGGTTTATGTGTGCCTTTCAAACTCTCATGCATCGTACACACGACCGTTTTTCCTGGCAGAAAAACTGCCATGAGAGCTTTCGGCCGGGAATACCAGCCGTGTGTATGTTCCGTCGCAGTTTTCCTGACAGGAAAACTGTGGAAAAAAAAAGAACATGTTTTCTTTTTTCCGGCCGGGATTCCCGGAGGGCGGACTGTGTCCCGTCGGGAAAACCGGTCGTGTGCATGCTTTTTTGAGGGGAAAAAAACGTGCATGCTCAGAATCAAGTACGAGTCGGGAGCGCTTGTTCTGGTAAAACTAGCGTTCGGAAAGGAGATAGCACATTTGTCGTGCTGTAACGGACTGAAATGCACAAGGCTGAAAGGCACGTATCGTCTTCTCATCAAACTTTTACTAACACGGGGATCAGCAAAAGCAGCCCAAAGGGTGGGGCCGTTTGAATGGAATTTCTTCTTTATAGTCCCGTCGTATGTGGTGTACATCACTGCGCTTTGGATGGGTGGTATTTGGCCTGAACGTGTGTAAGCAAGGCAGGCTTGGGAGGAATCCCGTCGGGAAAAATTTCTGTTTTTTCCTGTCAAGAAAAATGGTCGTGTGTACGAGGCATCACTTGTGGTACAGTAGATGTGTATTTTGTGGGAACACATAATGGACAGGTACTGCAATTAGGCTTAGGCAATATTTAACCATGTTCATTTAGGCCACATACATGCTCAGATATATCTACATCCACTTTTTATAGTGTTGCCTATTCCACAATACCTCATTCTGTACAATGCACTGTACATTTTCTATTCTGCATGGACTCAATCTGTACTGTATCATCTCAGATTTAAAGAGGAACTGCAGTCTGCTTACATTTGTAATAAAAACATATTTGCCATTCTGAAGCTTCCCTCCAACCACTTATTATTTTATATATACTGTGATTCTGTACTTGCCAAATATACTACAGAGAACTCTCTTCACTGAGTCTGGCTGCAATAATTTTAACTGTCGGCAGCTGAAGATGCTGCCTGTTCACTTCCTAGATTTACACAGTCACACAAACACACAGAGACACATCTTCAGCTCTGCAGCTCTCATTGGCCCTCTTATGACTCACCCCTCTCCCTTCCTGGAAAACTCTTACGAGAGTGAGAGAGAGAGAGCTGTGCATGATATCATATGCCTAGGCTTTTTTTCCAGACAAGAAACAGGAAGTGGGCTGTATAAGGTATTTACTGGCATGTTTGCTATCCAAACTTAAAACAACAAGGGCAGAGGATTTAATAAATGGAAAGATGAAAAACTGAAGTTCCACTTTGATTTTACAATGCACTATTCCCAACGCACACATTCCTGTAGAAATGTCTGTGCATCTAATTGGGTGCTGAAGCGTGTCTAGTAAGAGCAAGAGAATATCACCAGCACAGCAAGGATTTCCAGAACGAGTACAGAGCTTTTATTTTAGCCATCACAACGTAACAGCAGATAGCAATGTTTCGGGGAGCCACACAGGACCCCTTCATCAGGCATGTGACAAAGTATGATACAGAAAATATTTAAAGAACCATCCAACAATCAGTGAGCAAGAATAAACCTCTTTTTATAAAAGTTTTCAAATAAATAATCTTTCTTCATAAATTTTGGCCAAAATGTATTGTGCCACTCTTCCTCTGTGAAAAAAAACAAAACATATAGGAGTATATTTTGTCTGTGTGAAAGTCAGTAAAGTCTACCATGTTATATATTCAGTATTTAAAAATTGTCCTGATATACTGACTGACAATCTAGTTTCTTGAGGCCCTAAAATGCCAGGACAGTACAAATCCCACAAAATGACTTCTTTGAGCTTTCAGGGAGCATAAATTAAGTTTCTAATTTTCTGACTACCTGTCATATTTATTGAGTCCCAGAAGTTCCAGGACAGGAGAAACACTCCAAAAATTGCCACAGTTTCAAAAGCAAACATCCCCATGTATTTTCTAAAAGGTTAAAATCTCACAGGTTCAGAGAACATTTCCTCTAATGGGAATGACTGGTACAGTACCTTCGGGACAGATGGTAAGGTGGCAGTGGTAAGGACATGACAATAGTGTCCTCAAACGGAGCCTGTCACCGAGCGTACCACGTTGCTGGTGTGTCCCCGTAGGGGAGGAAAAACGGGATCTTCCGATGATTCAACCGATTGGGGCCAAGACACAGCTAGGTCTAGAGGGGCAGCCGCTCGTTCCGTCCGTCAGGGATGACGTCACACGTCTGAGACGCCGCTCTTCTATCGAATGGTAAAGCAGGCTGAAGCCAACAGTGTCGAATATACGCTGTCAGGATACATACGATGTCGTTGCTGCCTTGTAATATGGTGGAAGTTGCCAGCGGAAAATCAATGGTGAAGTAAATCTTAGGAGATTAGACAATGGATTAAAATTTCTATAAAATAGGCAAATTATGTGGTAGCCTTGACGACGCGTTTCGCGCTTCAAATCGCTTTTTCAAAGACCTTCAGCCTGCTTTACCAGACGTGTGACGTCATCCCTGACGGACGGAACGAGCGGCTGCCCCTCTAGACCTAGCTGTGTCTTGGCCCCGATCGGTTAAATCATCGGAAGATCCCGTTTTTCCTCCCCTGTGGGGACACACCAGTGACGTGGAATGCTCGGTGACAGGCTCCGTTTGAGGACACTATTGTCATCTCCTTACCACTGCCACCTTACCATCTGTCCCGAAGGTACTGTACCAGTCATTCCCATTAGAGGATATGTTCTCTGAACCTGTGAGATTTTAACCCCTTGTACTCTATGGTAGTTGTCTGCGGATTCAATATCTGTTTATACTGCATTGTTATCTCTATACGGACTGTTTAAGACACATTTGGAGTTTATCTACAATAAATGGATTTTTTTCCAATACTTTTTATCTAAAACTTTTTATCTTAAACTTTTGGTTTATAATGAACTCTAGATAGCCTTGAGCGCGGTTTTTTGGTGTATTTTCTGTTCTATTGGTACTTCCGGATACCACGATCCTCGCAGCTCTGGAAATCTCTTCTACAACCTACTCATGAGTAACCAGTAACGACTCTTACATTAGGAATTCCACTATCCCTGTCTAGCGCCTGTGGACTTTTTTGTGTTTATATATTTTCTAAAAGGCATAGTGAGTTTTTTGAAAATGCTGATTTTTGCCACAGGTTTTTAGAAAAAAAATGTTACCTAAAGTTTTCAATAGGATATTTCTAACACACAGGATAGGCATACTTAGAATTACACCCCAAAACACTTTCTGCTACTCCTCCCAAGTATGACAATACCAAAAGTATGAAACTTTTTCAATGTTTGGACTGATTATGTACCAGATATTGTATCTTGTGCATCACACAAATCATCCATTTAAGTGACAGGCAAAGACATGGTCAGCAAAATAGGCAAAGGATTGGCGCATGCAGAAACATGGTCAATAAACAGGACAGGGTCAGTACAGGCAGCGGCAACACTGCACTGATGTGCCAGTGGTCAGGAGCATTTTTGTTGGCTACGCTGATCTGTTGACACTGAGACTGGTGTGGCAGTGATCAGGAACACTGTTGCTGGTTTACACTGGTCTGGCAACACTAGGACTGGTGTGGCAGCAATCACAAACACTGTTGCTGGCTTAATCTGAGACGGATATGATAGTGATCCAGAACACTGTCATTGGCTTATCCTGGTCTGATGACACTGGGACTCGTGCGGCAGTGGCATACACTGGTCTGGTGATCCTGCCATTGTTCAGTGTTCCAAACTGTTACTGGCTTCATTAGTCTGGTGTGGTGGCCATATGAGGTTTAGGAACGCTATAGCTACACTGATCTGGCAACACTGTCACTGGTATGAAGGTGATTGAAGACACTATTACTGGCTTCATTATTGGCCTTGCTCACATGTGAGGTTGGGGGTGGGGTGGTAAAACCCTGTGGTCGAGTTGCCCCCAGCTGCTACCTCTTTACCTGCAAAGACAGCGTCCGGGTTGTACCCATACCGTGGCTGCGATGCTTTGCATTACAGCCATGACAGGAATTATACCCCCTGGACGCCTGCCAATTGTGACCCAATTAAGTTAATGAGGGTGCTTATGCGGGGTCCAAGGGGTTAAAGAAGATGGTGAAAAGGTGATACAATGCCTCCTCATAGTCTGTAAAAAGGTCTCTGATAATCTGTTAATCCAAAATCTGTTACATTATGGTGTCGGAAGGTACAGACAGTTTAAACCATCACCATGATGCAACAGATTTGGGATTTTCTACACTGTTTTCTACACTGTTATTCGGAGTGTGGCCTATCAGCTGTTTTATTCAATTTTCTATGCTATGTGAATGGGGAAATGTATAAAGTATATGTTCTCTCAATTTGGTTTCAAATGTGTAAATACACTTTAACCAGTTAGCAACCACCTGCCGAAATATAACGGCGGCAAGGTGGTTGCTTAACTCTGGGATCACATTATATAACGTGATTCCAGAGTCACGCTCCCGCGCGCCCCCTGGGGCGCGCACACGGGAATGTCCGTGACCCGGCGGGTCACGGATCACGGTAAATCGCCGCTGATAGCGGCGGTTTACCACGTGATCGCGCCGTCCAATGATGGCGCGATCAGATGTAAACAAACCGGCGTCATTTGATTTAAAATCTTTAAATAAATCTTTCTTTAAATACCTCCAGGTCCGCCATGCCATACAAGCACAATTTGTCTCTCGGTCAGTCGAGTGGACAAAGCTGCCAGCACTGGCCCCTGTAATTGAGGCAACTCAAGCCAAGGGCTTAATAGCTGCGAATTATAGTAGGTTGGGCGAGAGGGCACTAAGCAGGGAAGGCCCGCGGAAGAGCAAAGTGGCATGGGAGAGCGATCTGGGCATCATCTCGCCAGAACAGTGGGATAGCATTCTCCGTCAAGGAGCTTGGGCGTCTATTGCCCCGGCCCAAAGACTGTCTAACCTATTCCTATTACATAGGGTGTACCATACCCCCCATAAAATGTTCAAACTAGGATGGAGACTCAACAACGAGTGCCCAAGATGTAATAATAAAGGAGATCTTCTTCACATGGTTTGGAAGTGCCCAAAACTATATAGCTTCTGGGTGGGCATTATAATATGAATAAATGAAAAATTTGGATCTGCCCTTGTCCCAGCAGCCAGGATCTGCCTGTTGGGTTGTATGGACGATACCAAGGTACCGCAAGGCACCCTTGAGCCTATCTTGAGATGCCTATTTCAGGCTCGTAAAATAATTGCCCAAAAATGGCAAGCGCAGGCGCCTCCAACTATAGAGAACTGGTTAGAAGTAATGAAACAAACTATCTCAAATGAAAAGGTACACTTCATTACCCAGGGGAAATATGACAAGTTTTTAAAAACTTGGAGACTATGGCAACTGACAGACGAGGATGCTAGGTAAGCATTCTTGCCCCCAAAATCTAGGGACCGCTTGAGCTTGGGTAAAAAGGAAGGACCAATTAGCATAGGGTCCCTACGAGAAAGCCCTTACCTCTCTGCTCTCATCTGCCTCAACTATTAAACAGCAGGAACGGAGACAACTGTTGATAAATTAACCCACCTATTACCATGTCTGTATGCTCACAAGGGAGGGGAAGAGAAGGGAGGGGGAAGGGGGATGGGAGGAAGACAATAAAGATAATACTCAACATTGCACGAGGTGACACCATTCCGTTAGGGGTGCAGGCATTAGTTAATCCAGTATATAACTACGAAATTTGTAATAATCTGTCTGTACTTTCTGACTTTGGAAATATGTATGCTAAAAGCTGAGATAAAAAAAATAAAAAGGAAAAAATAAATAAAAAAAAGATGACGCCGGTTCCTCCCTCCTCTCTCTGTACCGATCGGTACAGTGTGAGAGGAGAGGGGGGGGGTGTCAGCGGCAGTGCTGTGAGCTGGATCTGTGACAAATGTAGTCACAGATCCATCCATCCATCCCTCCCTGCTCAGCCATCCCTGCTGCAATACTCTGCAATGCTGGGCAATACTCTGGGGGGCAATACTCTGGGGGGCAATACTCTGGGGGGCAATACTCTGGGGGGGCAATACTCTGGGGGGGCAATACTCTGGCAACACTCTGGGGGGCAATACTCTGGCAACACTCTGGGGGGCAATACTCTGGCAACACTCTGAGGGGCAATACTCTGGGGGGCAATACTCTGGGGGGCAATACTCTGGGGGGGCAATACTCTGGCAATACTCTGGGGGGGCAATACTCTGGCAATACTCTGGGGGGCAATACTCTGGCAACACTCTGGGGGGCAGTGCTCTGGCAATACTCTGGGAGGCAATACTCTGGCAATACTATGGCAATACTCTGGGGGGCAATACTCTGGCAATACTCTGGGGGGGCAATACTCTGGCAATACTCTGGGGGGCAATACTCTGGCAATACTATGGGGGGCAATACTCTGGCAATACTCCGCAATACTCTGGGCATACTCTGCAATACTCTGGGCATACTCTGCAATACTCTGGGCATACTCCGCAATACTCTGGGCATACAGCGCCCCTGTCCCCGTGAGCTCGCATGCAGAAGCGAACTCATACGCAAGTCCCGCCCACATATGAAAACGGTGTTCAAACCACACATGTGAGTTATCACTGCGAACATTAGAGCGAGAGCAATCATTTTGGCCCTAGACCTCCTCTCCAACTAAAATGATGTAACCAGTAAAAATATTTAAAGCGTCACCTATGGGGATTTTTAAGTCGCGAAGTTTGGCGCCATTCCACGAGCGTGTGCAATATTGAAGGGTGACATGTTGGGTATCTATTTACTCGGCGTAACTTCATCTTTCATATTATGCAAAAACATTGGGCTAAATTTAATGTTTTTTTTTTTTTAAAAGCACAAAACTGTTTTATTTCCAAAAAAAATGTGTTCGAAAAATTGCTGTGCAAATACCATGCACGATAAAAAGTTGCAACAACCGCCATTGTATTCTCTAGAGTCTTTGCTAAAAAAAGCATATATAATGTTTTGGGGTTCTATGTAATTTTCTAGCAAATAAGTGTTGATTTTTAGGTTGATGTAGGAGAGAAATGTCAGAATTGGTCTGGGTGTTCCAGAACGCCTAATGGTGCTCCCTGCATGTTGGGCCTCTGTATGTGGCCATGCTGTGTAAAAGTCTCACACATGTGGTATTGCCATACTCGGGAGGAATAGCAGAATGTGTTTTGGGGTGTAATTTGTGGTATGCATATGCTGTGTGTGAGAAATAACCCGCTAATATGAAAATTTTGTGGAAAGAAAATAAAAATGAAAAAAATCTTGATTTTGCAAAGAATTGTGGGAAAAATGACAACTTCAAAAAACTCACAATGCCTCTTTCTAAATACCTTGGAATGTCTTCTTTCCAAAAAGGGGTCATTTGGGGGGTATTTGTACTTTTCTGGCATGTTAGGGTCTCAAGAAATGAGAGAGGCTGTCAGTACATCAGGTGTGATCAAATTGATAAATTTTCAGTAATTGGTACCATAGCTTTTAGACCCTATAACTTTCACCCAGACTAAATAATATCTAAAAAAAAAATTGTTTTGTTACCAAAGATATGTAGCAGTATACATTTTAGGCCAAGTTTATGAAGAAAAATTACTGTTTTGCAAAATGTTATAATAGAAATGAAGAAAAATTACTTTTTTTACCAAATTTTCGTTCTTTTTTCATTTATAGTGAAAAAAATAAAAACCGCAGAGGTGATAAAATACCACCAAAAGAAAGCTCTATTTGTGGGAAAAAAAGGACAAAAATTTCATTTGGTTACAATGTTGTATGACTGAGTTATTGTCATTCAAAATGTGAGAGCACCGAAAGCTGAAAATTGGTCTGGTTATTAAGTGGGTTTAAGTGCCCAGTAGTCAAGTGGTTAAAGTATATGTAATCAATAACATCTCTTATAAGCTTTAACATGTTACTGTCATTTGAAAAGTAGTTTTCTATATATAATTTTAAATCCCTTTTATTCTATTAACACCCCTGCTAAGTAACTAAAAATGCTGTCTGCTGTATATAACACCCTCTGCGTTTTAAATTAAATATTCTCAATTTACAGCACTCTATAGATTCAGATACACTTAATTTTGCGCTGCGTAATCGAAAAACTCTACGTTGCCGTATTTTACCAAGCTCTACATCAAATTCTGGTAGATTTTTGCCCGTACGCTACGGCGGCGTAGTCTATTTCTCGCCGCGTAATCGAAATACGCGATTAGGGGGCGTGAAGCATTTAAATTAGGCGCGTCCCCGCGGTGATCGAACTGCGCATGCTCCGTTCAGAAATTTCCCGCCGTGCATTGCGCGAAATCACGTCATTACGTCATTCGTTGTTTGAGTAGCGTCGTTTACGGACATTCCTATTCCCGGACGACTTACGTAAAAAATAATAAAAGACGTCAGAAAAAAGTAGAAATTCGAAGCGGGAACGACGGCCATACTTAACATGTGCTGTCTAATATTAGAGCAGCAAAAAGCTGGTATAGTGTTACGCAAATAAAAGATGACTAAAGATGCCGTAAGAGATTGTGATTGAAGATCGTAATTTCTGGGATCGCCGGCAAAAGCTCATTAGCATACCCCGACGCGGAAAACGACGGGAAGTCCACCCAGTGGCCGCAATTTTATTGCAGCGTAGATCCGAAGGCGTACGAACACGTAATCCAGTCGAATTGAAGCCCGCAGCCGTCTATTCATGGTTTGAGGTTTCCGACTAGCTAAAAAACGCGCGTAATTTGAAATTACTCCAGTCTAACACCAGTTAGACAGGAGTTACGGCTCTCTGAATCTGGCCCAAAGTGTATTTTTAAAATGCAACATTAGTATAAATGTCCATTAAAGTGCAACATCAACAGTATCCATTTGAAGTTCAACTTTCAAAATCCGCTTGCATGTACTGTTATCAATATCAACACTGTATAAAGTGCTCCATGCAAGTTCTGCAAAGTTTAGACATTCTAGCTAAATAATGCTTCTGTGCTTCACTCCACCTCTGTGTGCTATCACCACACTTGAGAACTCACCAGACAGATATGATCCCCCACCTTGGAGTAGGTCTGTGTGTGCCTTTTCCTCCAAGGGGTTAAACATTTAGGACTACACCACTTCTTTTTCACAATACCACCAGAAGTGTCATATAATCAGAGGAAAGAAAGACTCCAATATACATCCAATAAAAACCACTAGCTATTATGCTTACATTTACATGTGCAATCTGCTTTATAGTATTACAAGCCAGCTCCCCTATAGCAAGCATGGGCTCAGCTCGTTCTCCAGATCAGCACAAGTATCTTATCCCCTTCCAGGTGTCCCCATTGGAACAACGTCACTTCCCCTAGCTTCGCCTCAACATACGTTTCCTCGTAATGACATCTTCAGGAAGCGTTACAGGACTTTCAAAGACGCAGAAAAACGCCGGCACCAGCGTTTTTTAGTGTTTTTTTATCCATTGAAAAAAAAAAAAAAGCTACACTGAAAAACGCTGATTAACCACTTCCCGACCGCCGCATGTACATATACGTCCACAGAATGGCACGTACAGGCAGATGGGCGTATATTTACGTCCCTGCCTTTGCGCGGGTCGGGAGTCCGATCGGGACCCCCCGCTACATGCAGCAGTCGGAAACCCGCGGGTAGCGATCCGGGACGAGGGCGTGGCTATTCATTTCTCGCGATCGCTCCCCGGAGCTGAAAAACGGGGAGAGCCGTATGTAAACACGGCTTCCCCGTGCTTCACTGTGGCGGCTGCATCGATCGAGTGATCCCTTTTATAGGGAGACTCGATCGAGGACGTCAGACCTACAGCCACGCCCCCAAAATTGTCCAAAGTGTCCGCCATAATGTCGCAGTCACGAAAAAAATCGCTCATCGGCGCCATTAGTAGTAAAAAAATAAAAAATAATAACAATGCAATAAAACTATCCCCTATTTTGTAAACGCTATAAATTTTGCGCAAACCAATCGATAAACGCGTATTGCGATTTTTTTTACCAAAAATAGGTAGAAGAATAGGTATCGGCCTAAACTGAGGAAAAAAAATGTTTATATATGTTTTTGGGGAATATTTATTATAGCAAAAAGTAAAAAATATTGCATTTTTTTCAAAATTGACGCTCTATTTTTGTTTATAGCGCAAAAAATAAAAACTGCAGAGGTGATCAAATACCACCAAAAGAAAGCTCTATTTGTGGGGAAAAAAGGACGGCAATTTTGTTTGGGAGCCACGTCGCACGACCGCGCAATTGTCTGTTAAAGCGACGCAGTGCTGAATTGAAAAAAACGCCTTTGGGCATTTAGCAGCATATTGGTCCGGGGCTTAAGTGGTTAAAGCTATTGCAAAAATGCTAAAAAACGTTGCAAGCCTCCCTGCAAAGCTACTGGCATTTTTATATAGCTTTTATCAGCTTCAGTGTGCATGGAGCCTTAAAAATACATTACACGGTCATGGTCGATCGCTGTCATGATCAGGAAATCCACCCTGGGAAATGCCATGCTGCCATTACTGGAGTGCATAACTGTAGACATGAAGTGGCTGCAGAGGTGTTGAGATGCAACAAAGGATTGAAAAAAAGCCCAAAATTATTTATTTAAATATGATGTAAGCGATACGGAGTGCTTTAGCAAATTTAATGTCATCTAATGCATGCATAACTATTACATTTAAAATAATATAAGAATACCAGAGAATGGAAAAGGAAGGGGGTGCCAGATATAGGCCCTCCTTTCTAGATGGGATCACTGCAGCAGCATTAGGTAGCAGGTATGGGTCAGGTAAAGGTGAGCAGATAATCAGCTGGCTGGGTTTATATAGCGGTCAGGGGTCATGTAAAGGTCAGTGTAAAAGTTTAGTTTGAGAAGGTTAGCAGGTAGCTAAGGTATAGCTAATGAGGCCCAGGTGTGTCAGGTGGAGCTAGGAGGGCTGTGAGGCAGTCAGGTATTGGGCAATAGAGGTCAGGTGGTGCTGAGAAAATTCTGGAACCCAGCCAGGAAGCCTATTTAAGGGTCCAGTCTGACCAGGGTCGGTGCCGGTCTTACATCAGAGACAGCAGGAGGAGCTCCCCGCCGTGTGCCTTGCTATGGATTCCCTGTTGAAACAGCTGTTGGAAAAAGCAGAAACGGAAGGCAGCGAAGCATGGTTGCACCAGTGCCTCTCCTTACCTGGTCCTCGTTTTCTGGAGGAGGGCGAAATAGGAGACGAGCCGGTCCCGGGTGTCAGCGGTGTCGAAAGCCCACAGCAGCTTTCGGTCGGATGGGAGACAGAGAAGGAGTCCACGGAGCACTGGGTGCCTGAAAGCGCGGAGTCGGAGGAAATCCAGCCAGAGATGACAGAGGGTCGGAGGACGAGCAAGAGGAAGCGAGCACAGAAGCTGACGGACAGCCCTGCTCTGCCCACGACAGGCAGGGAGGGGCGCGGTGAGCCCTTTTTGTCTTTTAGGTCTCAGAGCGGCGTTGCTGTGCCCGCAGCAGGAGGAAGGGGTCGGTCCGCCAGCGGAGTCGCAAGGACAGGAGCGAAGAGAGGATCCTCTTCTCCCCGGCTGGGAAAGGCGGGAGTGAAACAGGGTCCGCCTCGGACCAAGGGAAAGGGAAGAAATGAGCCAGCAGTGTCCTCGCAGCCAGCGGCTCATCCTGCTGCCAGCGTCATCCCAGTAAGGTGTTCATCTCCTTCAGCAGCCCCTGGAGCAAGCCGTGCTCAGGGGTTGGCAGGTGAGTCCATTACTGGAGCTCAGATATCAGCTTTATCCTCATCATTAGAGCAGCTTATAACATTAATCCAGGGACAAGCAGACTCTCAGCAAGAGAGGTCGGGTGTGTATTCCCCCAGCACAGCAGGTGTGTGGTCAGCGGTTCATGCTGACGCCAGGGTTATGCCCCCTTCTCCCTCTGTTGCTGTTCAGAGTGCTCCTGAAAATGTTCATTCACCTGACAGGATGTTAAAAGAATGCATGCCTTGTTTACTTTCCCCTCTTGGCTTTCATGTTACAATTGCATTAAAGAAAAAGATTTGGAGGGGGGAATATATAGACTTAAGTTTAGTTCTTCCTCCTACCAGAGATGCATACAAGTATGAGAGAAAAGAGGATAAAGCGGAGGATGAGCGACGCAAACCTACGATTAAAACCTTTTACAGTTGGTTGCAAGCATTTATGGTTTATGCAAGTATCCTGTGTGAGAAGTTCCCTGAGAAAAGTTGTTTACTTTTTCAGCATGTGGATATTATCCTGGAAGCTTATAGGAGCTTTACTGGATTTGCGTGGCTGTCATATGATGAGGCTTTTAGACAGAAGCTGGCTGTACAACCGTCCCTCTGTTGGGGAGCGAAGGATGTGAGCCTGTGGTTGAATTTGTTCTTACCTCAAAGACAGCCATTTTCTCGTCCATCAAGTTCAGCCACGCCCACAGTTGCATCCTCTTCAGGTTACAAGAAGGGTTTATGTTTTGCATATAATGACTCTCAATGTAAATGGATGAATTCTTGCAAGTATAAACATGAGTGCGCTTTTTGTGCTGGCGCTCACCCAGTATCCAAGTGCTTTCGCAAGCTCCAGTCACACCCAAAAGAGGGTTTTTCAAAAAGCAACTTCTCCAGTGATGCTTCCAAGAATGCTTCCATGGCTGCAGGCTTACCCAAACAACCGGATGGCTTGCCTATTAACTGAGGGTTTCTCGTCAGGTTTTTTGTTACCCGGTTTTAATGGGACAGGTTGTAGGGTAGTAGAAAATTTACAGTCAGTCAAAGCTGCACCTCACCTTGTAAGAACAAAATTTTTGAAAGAAGTAAAAGCTGGAAGGATGGAAGGTCCTTTTGAGCTACCCCCCTTTAAAAATTTTAGGATTTCTCCGCTTGGCCTAGTTCCTAAAAAAGAACCGAACGAATACAGGTTGATACACCATTTGTCATTCCCTGTGGGTGCTTCCCTTAATGACCAGATTGATTCCGCCATAACATCGGTATCTTATACCTCTTTTGATTCTGCGGTGGACATGATTGGCCATTTAGGAAAGCATGCGCTCTTGGCAAAAGCGGACATTCAATCAATTTAGAGTGGGTGGTGGGGCAAGTGGCCGGCTCGGCCTGTCTAATCCATTACTTGGATGATTTTTTATTTTTGGGCCTAGCAGATCCTGGCGGGTGTTTTCAGTTATTAGAAGCTTTCCAGTCGGTTTGTGAATATTTTGGGGTTCCTCTTGCAAAGGACAAGACAATCCTTCCCACCACTTGTTTAAATTTTTTGGGAATAACTTTAGATACTGCGGCCATGGAGTTTAGATTACCGGAGGACAAGATTTATGGTCTGACTCAACTTCTCCAGCTATTCATGAGAAAGAGTAAGGTTACCTTGCGGGAAATGCAATCATTGCTGGGGCAATTGGCATTCGCTACGCGGATATTACCCATGGGAAGGGTTTTTTCTAGGCGTCTGTACTCAGCAATTTCAGGCTTAAGGAATCCGGCTGCTCATGTCAGGGTATCTTCCGAAATCAAGAAAGACTTGCTAGTCTGGATTCAGTTTTTAGAGTTCTACAATGGGAAAACGATGTGGCAGCAAGATTTTGTCTTGGATAGCGATTTCCTATTGCAGACAGATGCAGCGGGATCAGTTGGTTTCGGAGCAGTGTGGGGATCCCAATGGTGCGCCGGAGAGTGGCCGGATAGGTGGGTTTCAAATGGTTTTTGTAAAAATATAGTTCTATTAGAGCTATTTCCTGTGATAGTATCGCTAGAAATTTGGGGCTCTTTGTTTGCTAACAAAAGGCTTCTAGTAAGCACAGACAATAAAGGAGTGGCCTTTGCAGTAAATAGTCTTTTATCTAAATCTCCTCCAGTAGTAGTTTTTCTAAGACATTTAGTTTTCCTTTGCTTAAAGTGGAACATTTGGATTAAAGCTAGGTATGTCCCGGGAAAGAATAACGAGATTGCTGACTCTCTTTCTCATCGACAGATGGATCGCTTTTTCAAACTGCTACCAGTGGCAGAGAGGGTCGGGGTGCCTATCCCTTTGCACCTATGGGATCTAATCTGATTTATCAGAGCATTCAGAACTCGGTGGCCCCAGCTACTTGGAAAAATTATGTTTCTTCATGGATTTCGTGGGTGACTTTTTTAAATTCAATGCACCTATCTGTGGCTGATCATTCAGAGCAGTTAATTCTTTCTTTTTTGCACTCACTGATTTTGAAGCGTTTTTCTTGGTCTCACATTAGCAAGACTTTGTCAGGGATATCCTTTTTTCTTTGCCTTTACAATTTGCCAGCTTGTCACGATTTTTTCTCTGTCAGGCAGGCGTTAAAGGGGTATAAAAGGAGTGGGGTCAAACATGATGATAGGTCACCCATCACTCCGGAAATTTTGTCTCGGATTTGTGGGGCAACCTTGTCAATATGTTCATCGGGTTACGAAGCAAGTCTATTCTCTTCAATTTTTTCTTTAGCATTTTTTGGAGCATTTCGGTTATCTGAGGTTCTTCCATCCTCAGGAACTAGGGTTTCGGGTATGTTAGTTTCCAAGGCCGTGGTTTTTCAGGACGGGATCAGAGTGTTTCTGAGAGTTAGTAAGACGGATCCTTTGGGTTTGGGAACGTGGGTCCATTTAAGTAGATGCCAAGATAGTAGCATTTGTCCAGTGGCAGCTTTGCAGGCATACTTAAAAATCAGACCCCCCTGTCAGATTTTTTGTTCATTTCATGAAAATGGAGCCCGGGTGACTGGGTACCAATTTTCTGCTGTTCTAAGGAAAATCTTAGCTTTTCTTCAGATGGGACATTTAAAAATTACTAACCACTCATTTAGGATCGGGGCGGCCACAGAAGCGGCAGGGATCGGTTTGGAGGAAGGTACTATTAAAAGGATTGGTAGATGGAGGTCAAATGCTTACAAGACTTATATACGCCCGTATTAATCGTTTATTTTTCATTACAGGATATCAGCACTCTGTTTGGATAGTAGGGCATTCTTTTATTTACTGGGCTCAGAAGCGAGCAGCAAATAGAGTATATTTGGAAAATTTAGGATTGGACCCTGCAGTTTTTCGTGTTTTTTGATATGGATGCAGGGGTATGTTATGGGAGGATTTGATTTTCAAACTAGGTAGGTTATACTCAATGTATTCTGCTCCGGATATTTTAATTTTGCATGTTGGTGGGAACGACATTGGTAAAAGGAAGACTTTTGATATAATTTCTGAAATGAAAGATACATTTAGATTTCTAAAGCTGTCCTCCCCAAATTCGGTCCTGGTATTCTCTGAAATAGTACCAAGGTTACGCTGGTTAGTATCACCGGTTTTTAGGCCATTGGAAAAAGTGCGGAAACGCATCAATAGGGCGATGGAAAAATTTCTTCTCCCTGAGCTGGGTTTTTCATTCCGCCACTTAGAATTAGAGGGTGGGCTGCAAGGTTGGTATAGGAATGATGGGATACACTTAACGGAGATTGGTTTAGATATACTTAACATGAACTTCCAAACATGCATAGAGTCGGCCGCGGTCTGGGGGGGTGGTGACAGAAGGGCTGCAAATGGCACCCCTTCTGTCGGTTGGGAGATTTGAGTCAAGTTTTTGATGCTTAATAATGGATCAGCCCGAGCCTCAAGTGACTGGGCTGGGAATTGGTGGTTATTAAAGGTTGGTGTTTCAAGAGTTGAAGTTTTAAATAAAGTTTAATATGTTATCAACAAGAAACCAGTGAACCAGGCCGTGGCCAAATGTTATTCCAAATAATGGTCATATATGTTGTCAAATATATGGACGCTTCAAGTGAATTAATAAACAATTTATAATTACATTGGTTTATGGTGTTTTTATTTTCTCTATACATGTTTGGGTTTTCCCCCTTTCTTTGGTTCTTCTTTCTCCTTTTAGTGCATGTGATCCCATGGAAAAGGAAGGGGGTGCCAGATATAGGCCCTCCTTTCTAGATGGAATCACTGCAGCAGCATTAGGTAGCAGGTATGGGTCAGGTAAAGGTGAGCAGATAATCAGCTGGCTGGGTTTATATAGCGGTCAGGGGTCATGTAAAGGTCAGTGTAAAAGTTTAGTTTGAGAAGGTTAGCAGGTAGCTAAGGTATAGCTAATGAGGCCCAGGTGTGTCAGGTGGAGCTAGGAGGGCTGTGAGGCAGTCAGGTATTGGGCAATAGAGGTCAGGTGGTGCTGAGAAAATTCTGGAACCCAGCCAGGAAGCCTATTTAAGGGTCCAGTCTGACCAGGGTCGGTGCCGGTCTTACATCAGAGACAGCAGGAGGAGCTCCCCGCCCTACCCCCCCCCCTATGTTCCCCATCGCGGCCGGTTCACATGGTGGCTCACTCCGGAGGTATTTTCTTTCGGAGGGGAGATTTGAGTCAAGTTTTTGATGCTTAATAATGGATCAGCCCGAGCCTCAAGTGACTGGGCTGGGAATTGGTGGTTATTAAAGGTTGGTGTTTCAAGAGTTGAAGTTTTAAATAAAGTTTAATATGTTATCAACAAGAAACCAGTGAACCAGGCCGTGGCCAAATGTTATTCCAAATAATGGTCATATATGTTGTCAAATATATGGACGCTTCAAGTGAATTAATAAACAATTTATAATTACATTGGTTTATGGTGTTTTTATTTTCTCTATGCATGTTTGGGTTTTCCCCCTTTCTTTGGTTCTTCTTTCTCCTTTTGGTGCATGTGATCCCATATATTAAGACAGTTAATGTACATGAGCTAACAGTTACTTAATCAGGTGATGATCCTATGTACTGTATATTCCCATCAGAACCCATCTATGGTTGTGCAATTAATGGGTGATAGACTAATCAGACAGGTTTGAAAATTCAACTATTCTTTTTCCTGCAATTAGCTGGGAGTTTCCAGTCACCACTCCATTTTCATTGTTTATAGATGTGCATATGTACAGTATATAAGTATGCTGAGCTAAGCTATACTGGTGGGGTAAAGTCGGCGATACACTGCTCAAACTTTGCAAATTCCTTCTAAATCTGAAAAAATTTAAGCTATGGGTGGCCTTGTCACCACTACATGGTTACTTTCTAGTCAACTTTTGTTGAAGGAGCTGGAAGGACAACAGATGGAAAAGATTGCAGCCACTGTTTGACTATTCCATAGCCACAGGTCCTGCTTGCTGCAGAATACAATATCCAACAGGGAAGATTCCTCTCTTTCAGCCCACAGAGATGAATGAGAAAAATCTAAAGGTGCATGTCTAGCTTTGGTAACAGCTGATCCAGAGGCAAGTCCCTTGTTAGTCAGATCATGCCTGCATATTCAGCCATCCTTTCAGGTTAATGGTGATTTTTTTTGCCAGCTGGCACTAACTATGCAGGTTTGATAAAATGTGATTGAAGTTTTCTTTCTTTTTTTAATCTCACACTCTCTATCTTTCTAGGGTAATGTAGTTTGCATGTCAGATGTGTATATTAATGGATTGTATGAAGTAATGTAACTGCGTGTAATGTACTTAGATAAATGTTTTGTGTTTTGTGAATGTTATCTGTCAGCCTTTAATCACACTTTCCAGACTAATGTGTATACTATACATACATGTTTACTTATTAAGTGGTTATAGATCACAGAGAACTGAATATGTGAATCAATCACTTCATTTCAATAATTATATCAGGACCTGGGCACATATATTAAAGTGTCATTAATTTAAAAAGAACAGCACAACTGACCTCCTTGAAATGCCAAGCCTTTTTCTACAACACCTGCTCTCCCTTTTCTTACTCACCTTACTTATCCTCCTATTGCAGTGACCAGTATTCTGTTAATGATTTAAAACATGAGAAGCAAAAAAAAAATCTTTTAAACTCCAGACGAAATAGTTTTTAGTTTTGAAATGATGTGAACCTCAGATTTTTATTCATGTCTGGTTCACCTTACTTCCTGTTCCCTCGTGAGTGGAAATCTCTGGAACTAAGGCAAAAGCAGCAATAAAAACACCTTTTAATAGATCCTAAAAAAGTTAGAGCTTTCATCGGGTTCTTATTGCTATACGTGTCACAGCTGAAGATATTTCCCCTCACTTTATGCCTCGGTAAACATGTATGTGTTAGGTTGTCCCTGGAACAAGGAGAGGGAGAAAAACTACTTACAGTGCCTGCCGCCGAGAATGTGTTTATAGCACGACAGCATCGCGCTGATTCTCGGTGACAGGCTGCCGACATCTCGCACTCGCTGGAATAGTAAAAGCACATTCCAGCGAGTGCGTCATAGAAGCGACGGGGATCCGACGCGGATTCCCGCCAATTCTACACGTGGGCGGAGTTTGTTATGAATCCTGAGAAGGAAGTCCCCGCCGGATTTTAAATAAAAATCCGGCATGGGTTCCCCCCTCAGGAGCATAACGGGCCCTTAGGTCTGGTATGGGTTGTAAGGAGACCCCCCTACGCCGAAAAAACGGCGTGGGGGTCCCCCCACAATCCATACCAGACCCGTATCCAAAGCACGCCGGCCGGCCGGTCAGGAGGGGAGTGGGGGGCGAGCGAGCGCCCCCCCCCCCTCCTGAGCCGTACCGGGCAGCATGCCCTCAACATGGGGGGGTCAGGTGCTCTGGGGCAGGGGGCGCACTGCAGCCCCCCACCCCAGAGCACCCTGTCCCCATGTTGATGAGGACAGGGCCCCTTCCCGACAACCCTGGCCGTTGGTTGTCGGGGTATGCGGGCGGGAGGCTTATCGGAATCTGGAAGTCCCCTTTAATAAGGGGGCCCCCAGATACTGGCCCCCCACCCTAAGTGAATGAGTATGGGGTACATTGTACCCCTACCCATTCACCTGCAAGAAAAGTGTAAACACAAATAAACCACACAGTGTATTGAAATATTTTATTAGTTGGCCGCCGGGGGGGGGTGTGTATGATCGCTTTTATAAAAGCGCCCCCCTCCGGCGGGCTTCTGCGGGGGGGGGTGGGTGCCGCTGTTCTTCCCCGCCGTCTGGTTCTCTTCCGCCGCCGGGGGGGGCGCTTTGATAAAAGCGCCCACCACCCGGCGGGCTTCCTTCGACATCTTCGGCGGCGGGGAGGTCTTCTCCCACTCTCCGGGGTCTTCTCCCGCTCTCCGGGGTCTTCTCCGGCTCTCCGGGGGTCTTCTACTGCTCTCCGGGGGTCTTCTCCGCTCTCCAGTGGTCTTCTTCTTCTTCAGGACTCGCCGCCGCTATCTTCGTGTGTTAGCTCAATTACTGGCGGCGGCGAGTCCCCTCTTCTGTGACGTCGTCTTCTTCTTCTTCTCCAGATGTTGACGCGACGCTTCCTTCCGCTGTTATGGCTGGCGCGCGGCTCGCAGCGAGTTATATAGGCCTGTCTTGTGACGTCGCAGTCCCATCATGCTCCGGTAGGTACCACGTGCTACCTACCGGAGCATGATGGGACTGCGACGTCACAAGACAGGCCTATATAACTTGCTGTGAGCCGCGCGCCAGCCATAACAGCGGATTGAAGCGTCGCGTCAACATCTGGAGAAGAAGAAGACGTCACAGAAGAGGGGACTCGCCGCCGCCAGTAATTGAGCTAACACACGAAGATAGCGGCGGCGAGTCCTGAAGAAGAAGAAGACCCCCGGAGAGCGGAGAAGACCCCCGGAGAGCCGTAGAAGACCCCCGGAGAGCCGGAGAAGACCCCGGAGAGCGGGAGAAGACCCCGGAGAGTGGGAGAAGACCCCCCCGCCGCCGAAGATGACAAAGGAAGCCCGCCGGGTGGTGGGCGCTTTTATCAAAGCGCCCCCCCCCGGCGGCGGAAGAGAACCAGATGGCGGTGAAGAACAGCGGCACCCACCCCCCCGCAGAAGCCCGCCGGAGGGGGGCGCTTTTATGAAAGCGATCATACACACCCGCCCCCCGGCGGCCAACTAATAAAATATTTCAATACACTGTGTGGTTTATTTGTGTTTACACTTTTCTTGCAGGTGAATGGGTAGGGGTACAATGTACCCCATACTCATTCACTTAGGGTGGGGGGCCGGTATCTGGGGGCCCCCTTATTAAAGGGGACTTCCAGATTCCGATAAGCCTCCCGCCCGCATACCCCGACAACCAACGGCCAGGGTTGTCGGGAAGGGGCCCTGTCCTCATCAACATGGGGACAGGGTGCTCTGGGGTGGGGGGCTGCAGTGCGCCCCCTGCCCCAGAGCACCTGACCCCCCCATGTTGAGGGCATGCTGCCCTGGTACGGCTCAGGAGGGGGGCGCTCGCTCGCCCCCCACTCCCCTCCTGACCGGCCAGCCGGCGTGCTTTGGATACGGGTCTGGTATGGATTGTGGGGGGACCCCCACGCCGTTTTTTCGGCGTAGGGGGGTCTCCTTACAACCCATACCAGACCTAAGAGCCCGTTATGCTCCTGAGGGGGGAACCCATGCCGGATTTTTATTTAAAATCCAGCGGGGACTTCCTTCTCAGGATTCATAACAAACTCCGCCCACGTGTAGAATTGGCGGGAATCCGCGTCGGATCCCCGTCGCTTCTATGACGGCTTTGTCTCCATCGCGGCAAGCCAGCTCGGCGCTGGCTTCCGCGATGGGGCTCGCAAGTGCTCAATCTCGCCGAGAAAGGGAGCGAGATTGACACAATATCGCGGTCAACCACTGTAGCAATAGAAGTGGGGCATACTGTAAATTCTATCTCTTCTTTAGTCCATCCAAAAAAATAAACCTTTCTTTGCAAACATTCTGCAAGTCTACCACAAGTTCTGGTTCAATTATGTTGGGTAATATTCATCCCACCACAGGGGTCACTGTGGCTAAATTTTCATTCTGTAGACTTGCAGATCTCTTGCTGTAGTCTCACCACCGCAACTTTGCTCTTGCTAGTGACTTGCCATGCAAATTTGCTACAAATTGGAAAAGTGTCAACAAGAACTTGCATGCTTCAAGTGCTCTACAAGTGTACAACTTGCCAGTGAAGATGTGCAGCAAGTTACCAGACTTACAATTCAACACTGCCACAAATTTGTTGCAAGTTATTCTTGTTATCTGATAAGACAACATTTTGGCTGGAGCTAAACTTTGCACTCTTTTGGGTAGATATGGTACGTTAAAATATACCAAAATGCCTACTGGTCATGCATGGAGTGGCATTGAATTCTGCAGTAATAAGGAATAAAGGGGGTAGTTGTATATGTTACTTGATATAATTAACAACTGGAATATAAGCATTCTAATTTTAATTACAAAGCAAGCACCACCCAGCAACAGCAATTAAATAATTATAGCAATAGTATATTTTTTTTAGATTGCTAAGTTCGCCCACAAAACCCAAAAAGATGTATCTACAAAGGCAATTGCTCCTTAAAAGGATTTCTTCAAAAAAGTGGGCTTACAATTTAGAAAAAAAATAGTTCCCTGGCCCACTACTGAGATGGGTTCAGGTGACATACAGAAATAAGGGTTGGACTTTTTTCTCTAATATGACAACATCACTGAGATATTGGGCTATATATTTCTCAGAAATAGAGAGATTCTTTTTGCTTGTCTTTACTTTTTAAATCATGACCTATTTGGGTAAGTGTGTATTCAGGGAACATATAGACATGTTAGACATGCGGTAACGAAGATAACACAGTAAACCTGCATGAATTGCATAGAGTATATATCCACTTAAGGACCCCCGCACGCACATATACGGCCACAGAATGGCTCGTACAGGCACAAGGGCGTAAATTTACGTCCCCGCCCTCGTGCGGTTCGGGGGTCCCATCGGGACCCCCTCCGCGGCGTGCGGGGGTCCCCCTGCCTCTGGGAGCGATCGCCGACGAGCGGGCGGATGTCCGTGATTTCCGCCCCCCCCGCGATCGCTCCCAGCCAATGGGAGCGCGCTCCCATCGTGTCAGTTCCTCCTCCTGTGTTTACACTGCTGATGAGAGAAGACATCACAAGTAAGTGTGCACCAACACAACACTGACACACACTCACATAGGCAAATTAACCCCTTGTGATCGCCCCCCCCACCCCCCTGTCACAGTGTCACTGAATGCAGTGATCTAATCACTGCATTTAGTGTCAGTGTGACAGGCAGTGCAAAAAACAGTTAGTGTTAGGTTCAGGATAGCCCCCCCACCCCCCCTAATAAAGTTTTAACCCCCTGATCACCGCTCTAGTTAACCCTTTCACTCCCTATTGCCAGCGTCACTAAGCGATCATTTTTCTGATCGCTGTATTAGTGTCGCTGTTCCCGCTAGGTAGCTATTTTTTTTTATTGCGATTTTTTTTTTACTAAAGACATGTGGCTGAATTAATTTTGGCCTAAATGTTTTACTAAAATTTAGTTTATTTGATTTTTTTTTATAACAAAAAGTAAAAAAATTGTGTTTTTTTTCAAAATTGTGGCTCTATTTTAGTTTATAGCGCAAAAAATAAAAATCGCAGAGGCGATCAAATACCACCGAAAGAAAGCTCTATTTGTGGGAAGAAAAGGACGCAAATATTGTTTGGGAGCCAATTGTCTGTTAAAGCGACGCAGCGCCGAATTGTAAAAACACCTTGGGTCATTTAGCAGCGTATGTGTCCGGGTCTTAAGTGGATATTTTTACATTGACACAGTATATTAAAAAGAAAAACTGGGCCTATGTTTAACGTATGTCCAAACAGGGTGATACTGTGGATATACCGGTAACTAGTGTGCCACCGTACCAATAGTATTGGAGTTGTCTAGGGGCTAATGGACTTTAAAGGCAAAGAGTACATATGGTAAGAAAACTAAATATATTTATTTTATAAGAATGTCATAAAAGCAGTTACAAACATAAAATCAAAAAAGATCAAGTAGATAACTGGTCCACATAGGTTGTCATAATTGTAATACAGTTCTACCAAAGATGGCTCAAATGTAGCACACGATTTTAAAGTTGACTATATAGTGTGTAAAACCGAGTGGTGGTCCAGAGGAACAGGAGGCACAGTATACATTATACTGGTCTAAATTCAGACCAGAGCTGACACTGTCATGTAGGCTGTGCCTGATTGCACTACACTGGGGTGAAAACATGCTGCAGCAGGTGTGACTATCAGAATTGTCATCACCTACCCACTGCTTTCTGGATTGGCAACACTACCTACTGTATGTTGCATAAATGCTCCCGCTGTGAGCTGTAGTAACTGGGAGGGGAGTAAGTGCAATGATTTGACTAAGTCAGGAAAGGTAAAAAAGTTTCCCTTTTTTTATTTTATAAGATTTCTGCTAAAAGTAGAAATTGTTTTTGACCTGTTTACTGTAGATTGTCATACAAGAGCCTATAGATGCACTTTAATGATACTACAATGTACAGTCATAATAATGAGACAAAATAAAATGTCCTTATTATAATCAATGGAATAGGTAATTATGACCTGCAAATATTTGTTTTATATATTTATATAATTGAAAAGTGTTGCATAATGTCTCTTTAAAAGCCATGATCATTTTTTTAAAACATTTTTGTTAGCAGTTCTGTTACTGTTTTGCCAAATTAGATATCCACTATTCTAGATTTGTTTTCCAGAAAACTGATTACCGTATTTATCGGCGTATATCGCGCACTTTTTTGCCCTGAAAATCAGGGCAAAATCGTGGGTGCGCGATATACGCCGATACCCGCTTTCCCGCGCCGAATTTTGAATACTGCGCCGACATATACCGAGCGCAGTACACTCGGGTATATTCGGCCAGTCTCGGCTTCTTCCGCGGTCACGTCCTGGACGTACAGGACGTGAGCGCGAAAGTTGCCGAGCCTGCCCGAGTGTACTGCGCTCAGTATATGCTGGCGCAGTATTCAAAACTCGGCGCGGGAAACGAGCGGGGAGGACACGAGGACGCCGGACCCGCCGAAGAGGACGCCGGACCCGCCGAAGAGGACACCGGACCCGCCGAAGAGGACACCGGACCCGCCGAA
The DNA here is from genome assembly GCA_029574335.1 of Rana kukunoris. NCBI lineage: Eukaryota > Metazoa > Chordata > Amphibia > Anura > Ranidae > Rana > Rana kukunoris. The sequence continues at coordinate 492,676,174 of CM056049.1, read as the reverse complement.
GAGGACACCGGACCCGCCGCAGAAGGACACCCCGAAGCTGCAGAAGGACGCCGAACCCGACGAGGCCGCCGATGGACGCCGCGCAAGACACCAAAACTGTAAGTACAAAATAACTTTTTTTCCACAGGATTGGGGGGCACTTTGGGGGTGCGCGGTATACGCGGGAGCGCGTTATACCGCGATAAATACGGTATTTTTATCTGCTGAGCCACTGCCTCATCCGACTTGTGCATGTTAGAGTGAGCATTGGGCTCCCACTATCCCCAATAACTAGACTTGATTGTAGGGGTGAAAGGGTAATTCTATAAGAATACCCCAAATAGGCACACTCCTTCATAGCAGTGGGAGTTTAGGCTGTATGTGCAACTTTGGAGGACATACACAAGCTGCTATCTCTGCTATCTCTTCAGTTTCAACTTTTAAATTTAATTAGTTCACCACATTGCAGATAAAGAAAAAAAAATGTAAAAATGTAAGCCATAAGCTTTTCTTTCTTAATGATTGTCCTACCAGGTTTTTATTATCCTAAAACACTTGGGATTACTTTGGGGTCTTTTTCAGTTAGCCAAGCCAATAGGAGCTATTGCTGTTACAATATGTTATGTGTGTGGAAGACCATTCCCCAGTCCCATTTTGAGACATGCCAGTTTGGGTAATTCGGTGCAATTCAAGTTCATTTAAAAAATAGTCGAAGCTTAATGAGTAGTAGTAATGGTATATACATAGTATTAGTATATAAAACATTATTTAATAATTTAAAAGGATTATACTTGAGGTGGTTGTAGCTGTATTAGTACACTTACAACAAGAGCAGTTGAAAACTGCCTGTGATACTTTTTTTTTGCACTAACATCCAAGTTTTCAGGGCAAGCTTTTGGGGTGTGCCCCCTTCTTCAAGGCCCAAGCAGTATTAATACCCAAAGATTTAGCAGAATGTTAAGTAGAATAATGTCTGAGGAAAAAAAAAGAGAAAAAATCGTACACAGCACGTTAATTAACCTTGGATAGTTAGTCAGTTAAGGCAGGAAGAGGGTTATAGACTGGGAGGGAGAGTAACCGTCACTGAGGTGAGTATGGTCACATAATTGTTGGATAGTGATTTAGAAAATCGAGGTCCAAATTTAGTCCATTATCTTTTGTGGCAAATAGAATTATCATTCGTAGTTCAAAAGTTTCATAATAAGAATGAAGGGCCAGATTCACAGAGCGATTACGCCGGCGTAACAGGAGATGCGCGTCGTAAGTCTAAATGTGCGCATGCGTTTCGATGCTCCGCATCCCCAAAACGAGATACGCAAGAAATCTACTTTTTTTTGTCCGGCGTAATTTCAAAAAGACAGGCGCATCCGTCCGCGCAAAACTGCGCTAGACACACCATTGATTTACTATTCAAATATGCTAATGAGGGAGTTACGGGGATCCACAAAAGAACGTTGGTGCAGCGCAGGCTACGCGCTGTGCGCAACAGCTGCACGGCCTGTCTAAAATTAGACCATATAAAAGGTGGTATAAAATTAGACAATTCGTCTACATGTCAGAGAAAGCAACACCGTTAGTGACGAGCTGAGCAGTCACACGTGTTTCACAACAATCTGTATGCCAACATGCCAGTGGTATCCATGCTCATAGCTATACTACTGACTTTAGATGAGCAGGAGGGCACGGAGGAGGGTACGGAGGAGGGCACGGGAGAGGATTTTTTTTTATCCAAAAATGTTTTCTTTGCTTTTAGAAACATTTTGAGCAGAAATATACATACATATATACATCAATACATAAAATACATACAAATTACAAACACAGTCTCACTATCTTTCAATAGCCCTTTAAAACCTTGATGGATATAATAATCTAATCGGATACAAGCCCCTCACTCTTCACTTGATATATCACACACGCATAGACATCTTTGGCATGAGAGATTCTGAGGTGTCTCGCATCTTCAGATTCACCCCTCATGCCATCCTGGAATTAATCACAACCCTGCAGGAGCCCAACACCAGCCTGCAGGAAAGAGCCTGCAGATTGACATAAGTAATGACCTGACCCCTAAACCAGACAATCCCCCCCTAACCGAGGCTACCCCGTCTTCTGAGGGAAGAGCAGTCAGGAGACAGCTCACATTAGGCATCTTTGCACGTTAAACACAGACATTAATCATGGCACAATGAGAATGCATGCATGCACACCACTGTGGTCCCTAGCACAGACACATCACATCCTCATCTAATTAGATTAGCACAAGCCCACCATGCTGGACTTGTGAGCAGCAACGCCACGCCACGGCTCCAATTATGTCACTGTACATTCATGCACCATTCACACGGACCTGGGGATCACTTCTCCCTGGTCCTGGGGAACCCTTCTCCACCAAAACTGAGGGTGACACCCCTTTTCCGGCAGGAATATCACCCCCACATTCCAAAAACATTCACAACACAAAAAAAAAAAATGTCCAGCAAAAAAAAAAGGGGGAAAACAAATTAATGCCGCTGGCGTGAGCCACGCCTGGGGCGCCCACGGCCCCGGCTCCTCAGGGGAGACTCATGGGGAGGGGGGTAATCCGGGGAAGGAGGAGCAGCCCCTGGTCTCTGCCCACCTGGCGGCCTGCCCTCCAAGGCCACGGCAATTCTGTTCAGGCCAGCACCTAGTGTTGCCGTGTTGGCCTGGATAGCCTGGGTGAGGGCCCTCACATCCTGCCCAACGTCTGCTGTTGTAGTCTGCAGTATGTTTAGGCAGTTTGTAAGAGCCCGGGAGTGGCAGTCCAGGTCCCCAGGCGTATCCTTTATGGAGGACAGGCTCTCCTCCATCCGCCCCAAAGTCTGGCTGACCTGTCCCAGATGGCGGGTCTGAAGGGCCTGGGCCCTTCTCAGATTGGCGGGCAGAAGCTCGGCCACCCCCTGGTCTTCTGGGACGATTTTCTGCCTCCAGCTGAGGCTTGTGGCCGGGGAGAAGGGGAGGCCCTTGGGAGAGGAGCCCTGTTGGGGGAGAAGTGGGAGGGGCTCCCCTTATGGAGGGCTGGCTGCTGCCAGCCAGAGAGGAAGACTCCTCCAAAAACAACAATCCACTGGCTGACATGACATCCTCCTCCTCCTCAAACTCCTCCTCCTCAACCTCCTCCTCTTCAACCTCCTCCGAGGACTCCGGCATTGTCTGGGGGTCCTCATCAGGCTGTTGTCCCTGGGATGGTGCGGTCAGCCCAGATGGCCCAGCACCCTCCTGCACATCTGTGGATGACACAAAACATTCACAGGTTGGAGGATCCACACACTTGCCACATATTCCCTTTCACCCCCCCCCCCCACATGCTACACACCTGATAGGGCAAAAAAAACTTATCTGGCATCACGCCTTCATGACTGGAGTCATAGCCAGGCAGGCCCTCCACCTGTTGTCTATGAAAGGTGTGGGCCACTGCACGCTCCTCCGCTGTCAGCCTAACAGGGCATGGTGGGCCCCCTCCTGTGCCCCTGGCATGGGCTGCCATTTTGGCCAGCTTCTTTCTGACCAGACGCCGGAGGTCATTGATCTTCTTTTCTATCCCCGACCGTGTCCGGGTCTCCCCCCCCCGATGCATTCACCTGGTCAGTAATGTGCTGCAAGATCTCACGCCTCCTGGCCGGGGGGGTGTTGGCACTCTCCAGGCCGTGGAGGAAACGCCCATATTGGGTAATGGACCGGGCAAGAATTTGTTTCTCCCCCAAAGTAAAATTTAACTTCCTCTTCCTCTCAGTCATACTCATACAAAAACTCTCTCCCAAACAAACAGGAAAAATCACTCACAAAAACAATCGGCAAAAATCACTCACAAAAACAAGCAGGAAAAATCAAGCAACAAAACAAACAAACAAAAATCTATCAACCAAAAAGTCTCACAAGCAGTCACCAAAAAACACTTTCAAATATCTTCTACAAAACACTAGATCAAACAGTCCACAAATATAACAAAGACAAATCACAACGCAACAAACAACAGAACAAAAGCACCCTGCTGTATAGGGAGGGATACAAAGGGATGTACTTTTGCAAAGGAAGTGCGTTTGTGTCTGTCTATTTATGCTGTCTGCGTAGTTCAGTAAGTTGCCCTGGTCCACTTCCAATTTCACTGATTGCGTCGTTCCCGAGTTGTGAGCATGCGCACAAAGGTGCTGACCATGGTCTGCTTCATGTGCGCATGCGCGAGCTGGCCGCCCTTCATTTGCATGGGGTCACGGCTCATTTCAATGTAACACGCCCACGTCATTACCAATTTGAATTACTCCACCTTACGCCTCCGAAATTACGTTGCACGGGCGCTAATTTCTGCGCAAATCAATCGAGAATACGGTGATTGCGCCGCTACATTGCGGCAGTCTAACGTAAAGGAGGTGCGTTACGCCAGTCAAAAAATGCGCCGTGGTACGTGAATCTGGCCCGAAGTTTCCTGCTGATTAGTTTATTTCTGAGGTTAGGTGGTTGCCTATAAGCTAGTATTGGGAGTTGTTGGAATATTTTGTTCAGAGTTTTATCCTCTGTTATGATGGGTTTCAAATGTTTTGTTATCTTCCTTATCCCTTCTAGTGCTGAATTGTATGTAGGCACTAGTGGTACACGGGTATTTATTTTATTTGAAACAAAAGATAATAGACTAAATGTGGACCTGTTTTTTTAAAATCACTATCCAACAATCTTAGGAATATCCTTACCTCTTTGACTGTTACTTCTTCTCCCATTCTATACCTCTCCCCTTGCTTTATTTTACTAACTATCCAATTTTAATTACTATTGCACACTAATGTGTGCTTTTTTCTCTCTTTTTTTCCCTCAGCGATTGTCTTTCTAACATTCTTCTAGGTACTGCTTGGACCTTGAAGAAGGGGACAAACCCTAAAAGCTTGTCCTGAAAATGTTGTATATACAAATAGAAATGGAATCAAGGCTACTATTATATAGATTGGTATGTTTATTTTTTTGGTAATAGATTGCAAGATTGTAATGACAAGAAGAAGCAAGCAATTAGCTTATATGCCATTTTTACTTTGTTCCTTCGGTGATATGAACTCATGACTCATTTCATAAGATTATTTTATTTCCCTGGTGAATTGTAAAGTCTAAGGCCTCGTACACACGAGCGGATATGTCCGCTGAAAACGGTCCGATGGACCGTTTCAGCAGACATCTCCGATCGTGTGTATGGGCTAGCGGACAGATTTGTCAATCGGACAAATTTCAAAGCATGCTTTGAAATTTGTCCGCTACAAACCTGTCTGTCGGATATGTCCGCTGATTAGTACGGGAAACCAGCGGACATATCCTCCCGCACATGCGTCGTATCCTGTGAATGGATCCGACGCATGCGCGCGGAAGTGTTTACTTCCTGGTGCGTGACGTATCGGTGACGTGGCGGCGTCAACGTCACCGCCGCGTCACCGCCACGTCAGCGCGCCGTCCGCCGGCGGGGAATTTGATCCGATGGTGTGTACACGCCATCGGACCAAACTCCAGATCGGACATATCCGATGGAAACGGTCCGCGGACCGTTTTCATCGGATATGTCCGATCGTGTGTACAAGGCCTAAGGGCCAGATTCACAGAGCCCTTACTCCTGTCTAACTGGTGTTAGACTGGAGTAATTTCAAATTACGCGCGTTTTCTAGCTAGTCGAAAACCTCAAACCATGAATAGACCTCTGCAGGCTTTAATTCGACTGGATTACGTGTTCGTACGCCTTCGGATCTACGCTGCAATAAAATTGCGGCCACTGGGTGGACTTCCCCTCGTTTTCCGCGTCGGGGTATGCAAATGAGCTTTTGCCGGCGATCCCCAAAATTACGATCTTCGTTCGCAATCTCTTACGGCACCTTTAGTCATCTTTTTTTTTTTGCGTAACACTATACCAGCTTTTTGCAGCTCTAATATTAGACAGCCCATGTTAAGTATGGCCGTCGTTCCCGCGTCGAATTTCTACGTTTTCCGACGTCTTTTATTATTTTTTTACGTAAGTCGTCCGGGAATAGGAATGTTCGTAAACGACGCTACTCAAACAACGAATGACGTAACAACGTGATTTCGCGCAATGCACGGCGGGAAATTTCTGAACGGAGCATGCGCAGTTCAATCGCCGCGGGGACGCGCTTAATTTAAATGCTTCACGCCCCCTAATCGCTTTTTTCGATCGAGAAATAGACTACGCCGCCGTAGCGTACGGGCAAAAATCTACCAGAATTTGGTGTAGAGCCTGTTAAAATACGGCAGCGTAGAGTATTTCGATTACGCAGCGCAATATTAAGTGTATGTGAATCTGGCCCTAAGTCTTTTTCCCCTTAAAAATTCTTTGTAATATTAAGGGAAATTAAGTATATCTGGATAGTGAGAATATATCATAAAAATACTTTAAAGTGTTTATTTCCTTTAAAGTGCTGTAATTGTGCCATACAATAATTTTATAAATCCGTATGGGCTAGCTGCCACAAGGAAGAACAAATACAGCTTTTTCCTTCAACCAGGCTACAAAGGATGATAAAAGCACCTTGTTAACCTTGTGATCCAAAGGGGCATTTTCTGTAACTATTATGCAGTTAGGGCAAGAGTTTCCTATGTATACTAATTATTCAAGAATGATTGTGCTAACTCAGGCCACAGACACAGTGGTATAATTATTTCATTTCTCAATTTTCCCAAAAATTATGATAAAAAAATTACAACAGCAAAAAACTCACCGGGCCTCTCACTAAGTACCCTGGGCTGTCTACTTTCCAAAAATGGGTCATTTGTGTGTGTGTGTGGAGGGGGGGGGGGTGTATTTGTACCGTTTGACATTTTAGGGCCTCAAGAAATTATGCAACCAGTACCCCTAAGTTCACACCTATGCGTTTTTAGTGTGTTCTGCAGTTTGCAGAAATGCACTACTGTCCATTTAACATGGTTTCCTATGGTACAGATTCACATATATGCATTTTCAGCTAGTATGTTTTTTGGAAGGATCAGGGATTTTTTTCCTGCAGCAGATTGCATTTTGCATGTAACAGATTTTAATGGACTTTCATTAAAAACGCAAGTGTTACATTTTTTTCCTCCATAACAAACTGTGTAACACAAATTCCTTTGTCCTTTTGTGGTGCTAGCAGCTTTCTATCACTTAGAGACTATCAGCGTGGTATCTTTTTATACATAACAAACTGTGTATAGCTTGTTGTTAAGGAGCAGGCTGGAAAGTTGGCCGCCGCATCCTTAATCACTTGCTTACTGGGCACATATGCCTCCTTCCTGCCCAGGCGAAATTTCAGCTTTTGGCACTGCATTGCTTTAACTGCCATTTGCCGCGATTGTACGACGTGGCTCCCAAACAAAATTGACATCCTTTTTTCCCCATAAATAGAGCTTTTTTTTCTCTGTGGTTTTTATTTTTTGGGCGTAAATTTTGAAAAAAAACACAATATTTTTTACTTTTTGCTATAATAAATATATATATATATATATTTAAAAAAAAAACAATTGTTTTACTCAGTTTAGGCCGATACGTATTCTTCTACATATTTTTGGTAAAAAAAAATCGCAATAATCGTATAGTGATTGATTTGCGCGAAAGTTATAGCACCTACAAAATAGGGGACAGAATTATGACATTTTTTATTTGTTTCACTAGTAATGGTGGCGATCTGCATTTTTTTATTGGGACTGCAACATAATGGCGGACACATCGGACACTTTTGACACATTTTTGGGACCATTCACATTTATACAGCGAACAATGCTATAAATATGCACTGATTACTGTATAAATGTGACTGGCAGGGAAGGGGTTAACACTAGGGGGCGAGGTGAAGGTTAAATGTGTTCCCTATTAGTGCTTCTAACTTTGGGGGGAGGTGACTGACTGGGGGAGGTGACCAATCAGTGTCCCTATGTACAATGGACACAGTGGCCGGAGGAGCCAAAGACGTCAATAGACGTCCTCCCAGCATTGTAGAGCCACATTGTGGTCATCATTTTACAATGGCCGGGGCTTCAAGTGGTTAATAACCGAGTCATCAGGTGAATGTAAAAACAAGAATTGCCAGCAATAAAAAAATCACAAAAAAGTCCCTTATTTAAAAAAAAATTAAACCAATGTCCCCGAGATCCATCGTCAATAATGCCGCCAGCACCCACCCAAAAAATCTCCACTCATGCTAAAGGCTCCAGGCGTCTGCCTGGTCCACTGTCTGACAGTTTTTAAATAGCTAAGGGGTGGAGCCACCTAGTGACGTTCCCTGGTGGCGCTGCCCCCTGTCACGTCATCGACCACTGCATGCTAAGTCAGTGATGTCACAGGGGGTGGAGTCACCCGGGAATGTCGCCGGGTGACCCTACCCCTTGACTTGTTGAGAACTGTCAGACAGAGGAGCAGGCAGACGGCGGGTGCTTTTGGCGTGAGCAGAGGTTTTTTTAGTCAAAAACTTGTGTTGTGTCTTTATTCCACTTTCAACTTTTTTGGTGAGTGGATATGGGTTCACATATATTCACATTCACACATATTTAGACCCCACAATCCCTGGCCAGGGTGGAGGCCCTTTTCCCCATCAACATGGAAACATTGCAAAGCACCCTCCATGTTGAGGGCATGTAGCCTGGTATAGTTTATTAGGATGAGGCTGCTCGCTTGCCCCTCTCTTACCTGGCCTGCCTGCCGGAATGCCTGCTCGGAAAAGGGTCTGGTATGGATTTTGGGGGAAACCTGAAGGGCCTGGTATGGATTGGGAAGGACCCCACACTGTTTTTCCCCACTTTTTTTTACATTCAGCTGTGTATACACAGTTTGTTAAAAGACAATTCTTGCTTTTACATTCAGCTGTCAGCATGGAAACCCGCTGACAGCTGATGACTCATCGGTTGTTAAGGACAAGGTGGCCGGCTTCCTGGGCCACTCCTTAACAACCAACTATTTACAGTTTGTTATGGAGAAAAAAAACGCATGTAAAAACTCATCACAATCGCATGTTAAAAAATGTACTGTAAAATTCACCTGAAAACTGCATCAACCGAATACATGTGAACCTAGGGTACATCAGGATTGTTTGGTTTTCAGATATATATACCATAGTTTGGAGACTTTATAACTTTCACACAGACTAAATAATATACAGCAATTAAAGATAGTTTTACCAAATTAATGTAGAAGAATACATTTTGGCCTAAATTTATGAAGAAACATTACTTATTTGCAACATTTTAGATCAGAAAGTAAGAACAATGGGGGGTTTTCCATGTGGGTACAATGTTGCATGACTAATTGTCATTCAAAATATGAGAGCACTGAAAGCTGAAAATTGGCCTGGGCAGGAAGAGGGTGAAGAGGGTGAAAGTGTCTGGTATCAAGGAGGTTAATATGCTGCTGCTTTATTCTCACATTTATGTATTTTAAATGTGGTATTTGATCATGTTTAGTGATCAGAAATAAACAATCAATTGGTCCTTCAGAACAGCGTGCTGAAATATATACACAATCAAAAATAAAGTAAAAATAAACTACAGTTTTAGACATCCCCTGATTGTATCCAAAGTTCTGCCATGCCATTTGCCAGTGTAAACAGAAAATAATGAAATACATACATTTACATATGTAACACTAATTGTTTGCAGCAGAGCGGCAAGTGGACTACTGAGTTTGCAGAATCACAAAAGTCTTGAATGGACAGTTTTTTTTCTTTATCTGGAATTCTGACCATTGATTGAAATATTGTTTGACATTCTTCAATTTAAACACTGAAGAAAGGCGTTATATTTTACATGATGTTGAAAGCCCTCACAGAATAAACCAAATGTATTAGAAATCCCAGCAGACACTTTTGCAATCATACCAAACTGTGTATATGCTGAAGATATCATTATTCAAAGATTTACAAAGACTTTTTGGAGTACAGATGCTGAATGTTCTAAGTGAGGCATTATTTATACAGAAGTTAAAAACTGTGATGGTTTCCTGGTATGGCTCATATCACAAAAACTCTATTTAATTATGTATATATATATATATTAGTTTCTTTCAAATCTTTGCATACATTAATAAATCATATTTTTAAAATATGTCTTTAAACAGTTCTGAAAAGCAGACCATGTCCATTGTACTCAAGATTCTACAGTATATCTAAACTGGGGCTCCACAACAGAAAAGGCTGCTTACCTTTTTGTGTTATTTGAAAGCCAGAACAGAGGAATGTTCTTATTACTAAAGATAGTATTATAGATTGGTTTTCCATCCATAGCTCCCCATCATGTAGAATCATTACAGATTCCACAGAAACAAAATTGATTCTAGAGACTGGCACAATACAGTAATGCTTTTCATTTTGTTAAACTGTTCCTCCAATTTACCACTGCCAATTACTTCTACACTTTGTTTCTCTGCTGCCTGTCTCTCTGGTATTTTTGACCACTGTTAACTCAGACCCAAACTGCACATGAGCAGAGTTCAGGGGTTTCCAAACTACGACCCTGGGGCCGAATGTGGCCCTTTGTTTGCCTTTACCTGGCCCTTGGGGAAATTTTCCTTCTACTGATGCAAGACACTATTCCTCCCTCTGATATCAATGATGGGGCAATATTTCTCCCATTGAATCCAGCGATGGGGCACTATTAACCCCATTAACCCCAACAATAAGGGATTATTCTTCCCATTGACACCAATGATAGGGCTCTATTCCTCAAACTGACACCAACAATGGAGCACTATTATTCCCACTGACAAATGATGATAAAAAAGAAAAGTTGGGGGTGTAGGTATGGTGCTGTTCTGAACAAACTCTGGGGTATAAATGTGATATTGTCCCCAGCTTTAAGAAGTGGTGAAATACAATGAAGTGTGGAGTGTTAAGGTATTGTAGACCAATATTATAAAAATAAGTAGTAAAAAAAAAAATGAAAAATAGAAATAAATAAAAGTAGGCGTTAGACATCAGGGTTGTTCCAGCATCTTCTCATCAGCACTGTGGCCCTGCACCTCCAGGGCTCATTCACACGGCACCGCAGTATTCTTCTCAGGATCTTGCTGACAGATGCGCCCAGAGACGGTCACGTTTACCCCCAGGTTGCTACACAGTGGCACTTATACTGTGACTGCGTCATACCCCAGGAGAGGGAGAAGTGTCTGGTGAGTGCAATTTTGTACAGAGCACGGTGTGTCACGCACAAGAACGAGATCTTGAAAGTTTTCACCCAGCAATTTTAAGAAATGTATTTAATTACATTTTTTTCATGCTTATGATGATTCGCTGAAGTTTGCCATCAAATTCACAGATAGCGTCTATCTAGCACTTACCAACCACCTGACAGAGGGCACTCTGCAGTAAACACCCGGCCGAGGGTATAACACCTACTTTTATCTATTTTTATTTTTCATTTTATTTTTTACTACTTATTTTTATAATATTGGTCTATATAATACCTTAACACTACACACTTTGTATCTCACCACTTCATAAAGCTGGGGACAATATCACATTTATACCCCAGAGTTTATTCAGAACAGCGCCATACCTACACCCCCAACTTTTCTTTTCACTCTTTACTCCACCCAGTGGTAGTAAATCAGTAGGGGCAGCAGTTCTCTTTTCTAATAAACCACCCTCATCTGCTACGTTGTGTTTGCTCTCTGCTGCGCGGTTCCAACCCACATCGTTCTTCTACCAATGATGGTGCACTATTCCTTCCTCTGACACCAATGATGATGCACTATTTATTCCTCTGACACCACTGATGGAGCACTATTCATCCCACTGACATTCGGCTGACACACATTGAGGTCTTCAGTCTGCAAAATCTACAACATCATTGCGCATGTTGATAGGCATCCATGCGTCTGGACTTCTGTCCTCAAAAAACGCCGGGAAAATGGCGACCGTCCTGACTCAATGTGAAATTATAATATAAAAGGGAGGTGTTTTAAACGGTCTGCATGCTTCAGAGGAAGTCACATGACGAAACCGGTCGAACGCACACTGTCTTACAACTCTCCCATGTTACCATGCCTGTTTGTTTGGTTCTAAATGTGAGTACCTTGTTTTTATAATAAACCTAATACTTTTAAACGGTATCACGCTATTGGGACTTCCTTTTTCTTCTGAGCCTATACCGAAGGGAGCTATCTAGAGGAATAATTAGGATTAGATAAGGCACATCCTGCGGTAGCTGTGGAGGTCTAATATCCCAGAAAAGAGCACTGGTTTGTGGATCCTGGATTAAGCCATCTCTGCCAGAGCGCAACACGGGGCGCACACTGTGAAGGCCTTGCACCACCCCAGGAGGAGGTCTTTGATCTGGTGAGTGCGGGACACACCAGAGCAAGGAGGAAGAGGGCACCAGTGAATCACCAGTTACTTATCCTATTATTGGCACGTAGCACCTTGGCACGCATTATCAGCACCTTATTGCATGCAGTTTATAGTCAATTGACTAGCACCTTATTATAATGCTTATGGACTAATTGTTCAGCACTTTATATCATATGAACTATAGTTTAGCACCTGGAGTTTAAGGAATTATCAGCACTTTATATTACATGGACTATTGATTGCATTTTGTGATATTTTGTGGTATCTATACTAGCACTTTATTTACTTGAATTTTATTTTCACATATTTATATACAATTCTATATTATTTTTTTCATTCATTTAAATTTTTTCCTTTTTTATTATATTGCACTGTCACTTGTGTAATTAGGCATTTTCAACACTAGGAGGCGCCAACACCTACCAAAGATGGATTGTTTATTCCCACTGATGCCAGGATACTTTTTTACTCCCGATAATCAAGTTTCGGCCCCCCTAAAGTCTGGAGGATGAATTGTCATGCAGGGAATAAAATACAAATCCAGCTCTAACACTGTCCTCTGCAGACTCATTGCTCTACATTCCTGCATTAGTCATCTTCTGGGTTTAGTAATCCACCCCTTGGGGTATGTCATCAAGCCATCCTAAGCAGCAATGGTACCACATTATTATGGACAGAGTAGGTGGAGTAGCAATGTTTGAGTCGGCTAAGTACACTATTTTAGTGCCTGAAAAAAGTATTTATTTTTGTTGTTTGCATTCTAATTGTCCTGATCTATTTTCTGGTCCATGAACTTATAATTTAGTACTTCACCCGTTGTAATATCTGTATAGGGTCGTATAGGGTCGTGGCTTAGAAGGAGTTCAAGGCTGAGGTTGTACACATTCCTCTCTACCTGTCGAGCTAGTGGTGTGAGGTTTCTCTCATCCCAACATGCTTCACTGCTTTTTGTGTAAACCGCAAGACAGTCTGCATCATTACATTGCTGTGATATACCAGATTCTTTACCATAACAGCACCTTGAGCTGCACTATAAGTGGTTACAAGTTTTTGTGAACAATTATTGAAGTGTTATTCTGTTACTGGAGAGAGCACTATGTAAGATGTCCTTGTCCTTTCCTGACTTTTCAACACAATAAACCACAAGGCTGATCTTAGGCTTATTTCACTTACCTGTAACAATTAAAAACATTTAACAGCTACAAATAATGATTGCATGGCTGACAATAGGGATCGTTATGAAAAATCACAAAGCTTAGTGAATTATGCCTCTAAACTCTTTTATCTCACCTATATGTTTGGTAAGTAAAATTGTTGTATCTAAAATGGATGCTCCCTGCATGTGTGGTTCTCCATTGCTCAATGTGCAGCCTGCTGTGCATTTAATGCATGTTGAGTCCAAATGACTCCAACAGAAGTAGTGCTTCTGGGGCCGCGTACACACCATTAAATAAATCCGATCAAATCGGTCTGACAGACCATTTTGATTGGATTTGTCTGCTGGGATATATTGGTTTGATTGTGTATACACGATCAAACCAAAATCCCCGCTGGCGGACAGCGCGGTGATGTGGCGGTGACGTTCACGCCGCCACGTCACCAGTAAGTAAAACACTTCCACGCATGCGTCGAATCCATTCGACGCATGTGCGGACAGATATGTCTGCTGGTTAGTGTACTAACCAGCAGACATGTCGGACGGACGGGTTCCCAGCAGACAGATTTTAAAGCATGCTTTAAAATTTATCTGCTGGAAAAACCTGTCAGCTCGCCCGTACACACGATCGAATTTGTCTGCTGAAACGGTCCGTCGGACCATTTCCAGCAGATGAATTCAATCGTGTGTACGTGGCCTGGGTCTTTTGTCTTGTTGAAAAAACTCTTTATAAGAGTACTTGACCATGTGAGGGCACAGGAACTTTTTATAAGTAACACTTAGCAGTCAACATTCAGATCTCATTAAAGTGTTTGTTTAAGAAAACAAAAAAACAAAAACAAACATGTTATATTTACCTGCACTGTGCAGTTGATTTTGAACAGAGCTGCCTGGATTCTCCTCTTCTCGGGTCCCACTTTGCTGCTCCTGGCCCCTCCCTCCTGTTGAGTGCCCCCACAGCAATTAGCTTGCTATGGGGGCACCCCGAGCTGAGCTGCAGCTCTGTGTGCCCATTCCGACATGCCGTTTGGCCTCACCCCTCTTTCTCCTGATTGGCTAACTGACTTTTATTGACAGCCACATGAGCCAAAGGCACCGCTGCTGTGTCTCAGCCAATCAGGAGGGAGAGTCCCAGATGACCAAGGAACTCGTAGACACCACAGGACAGAGATGGGGCTCAGGTAAGTATTAGTGGGTCCTGTGTTGGTTAATTGCAAAGAGATCCAGGAACTGGCTGTGATTTCTAAAAGACCCTTGGAGCTGCTTTTGCTAATCTCATGTTAAGTAAAAGTTTGGTAGGAGACGATTTGCACTTTTCAGTCTGTTACAGCATGACAATGTGCTATCTACATTACAAACGCTACTTTTACCGAAAGTGCGCTCCCATCTCATACTTTATTCTGAGCATGTGCGGGTTTCTAAGCATACACACGAACATGTTTCTCGTCGAAAACCAGCCCGACGAGTAACACAACGAGGAAATTGAGACTCCCGATGAGGGAAAAGAGAACTTGTCCTCTTTTTTTCTCGTCGAGTTTAACGTCAGTTTTCTCGATGAAAAGCATACACACGACCGTTTTCCTTGGCAAAAAAGCTCTCCCACCAAGTTTCTTGATGGATTCTGTCGAGGAAAACGGTTATGTGTACAAGGCCTCACTCTTAACTGCAGTTAACAAAGATAACGTTACATTTTTTTTTTTTTTTAAATGTATATTGCTGTTTGCATAGAGTTACATTATAAATTATAACTAAGGGCAACGTTTTTTTTATAGTTTTGTATAGAGTGTAGAAGGATAAAAGCACCTGCCAGTTATAGCTGTCTGTGCCCTCGTTAGGGAGATTCACCCTCTCTACTTGTCATTATCATTGAAAGTGAAAGTAAAATAAAAGGGGAAATCTTCCAATGGGGAAACTAGTACTGGTAACTTGGGGGGCACCAAGTAATTCCCTTAATTTGGAGGGATTTACTGTAGCACACTGACAATTCTGGATATATGTGAATGCTATTGTGGTAACTAGAAAATGTTACCATCTTTGTCAATTTTAATTTTATGTGACTCCTGATGCTTCATGAAACAGAGTGTAAGTAACTAGAGAATATTTCCATCTTCCCCTCATGATTAGAAGCAGCAGTACACATCTGTAAATAATATGAATTCTTCTTAGAATATTTTTCCATTTCTTCCAAAGTAAACTATATTTATATTTCAACAAACAGATGTGAATATCCAAACAGAAAATAAACAAATTCTGTTAGCTATACTATCATCAAAGTTCCCATTGTCCTGTTAGAATTGGTTTGAGTAGAGTAGTTAGTCATTGGCCATTGGCATAGCACTACTGTACTCTGTTTCTTATGGTTAAATTTCATTTTCAAGCTCATTATAAGGATTGCCTGGTATTGCAAAAAAAAAAAAATATATATATATATATGCATTGATTGTGTTTGTTTCTTTTTAAACAGCTTTGCTTTGTTATATATATGAAAACTTGTCAGTTTAACCCCTTAGGACCCAGACTAATATGCAGGTTAAGGATCTTGCCCCTTTTCGCGATTCGGCACTGCGTCGTTTCAACTGACAATTGCGCGGTCGTGTGACGTGGCTCCCAAACAAAATTGGCTTTCTTTTTTTTCCCACAAATAAAGCTTTCTTTTGTTGGTATTTGATCACCTCTGCGTTTTTTGCTTTTTTGCGCTATAACTAAAAATAGAGTGACAATTTTGAAAAAAATTCAATATTTTTTTACTTTTTGCTATAATAAATATCCCTAAAAAAGATATAACAAAAATGTTTTTTTTTTCTCAGTTCAGGCTGATACGTATTCTTCTACCTATTTTTGGTAAAAAAAAATCGCAATAAGCATTTATCGATTGATTTGCGCAAAATGTATAGGGTCTACAAAATAGGGGATATTTTTATGGCATTTTTATTAATTTTTTTTTTTACTAGTAATGGCGGCGATCAGCGATTTGTTTCGTGACTGTGACAGTATGGCGGACACTTTTGACACATTTTTGGGACCATTGTCATTTTCACAGCAAAAAGTGCTATAAAAATGCACGGATTACTGTGAAAATGACAATGGCAGTGAAGGGGTTAACCATTAGGGGGTGCTAAGGAGTTAAGTGTGCCCTAAGGAAGTGATTCTTACTGTAGGGGGACGTGGCTGTAGGCATGATCTCACTGATCGTTCTTCCCTATATCAGGGAACAGACGATCAGTGTCACTGCCACACAGAAGATCGGGGAAGGTGTGTTTACATACACCTCTCCCGGTTCGTGATCTGGTTCGTGGGTCCCTCGGGTACGGTCACGGAGCTTCGTGCCTGTGCCCAGCCGTGCCCTTCTGCCGACGTATATCGGCGTGAAGGGGTCCTTACGTGGTTAAACACAGGTTGATCTGGTATTTAAAGCTGAACTCTAGACGGATAATAAAAGGCACAAATTACAGGAGCTCTGTATTACATAACACATCACTAAATATATTTTTTAAAATGCAAGCAGCTAAAACAGCCAGTCAGCTATGCCTTAGTACTCATAGGCTAACTGGAAGTTTGATGATAGTAGGGGAGAGCATAAAATTTCACTGTCCAGTAGCACAATGGGGTGGGAAGAGACCTGTAAGTGTTACTCAACTGCAGCTAAGAGTAATCAGGTATCCTATCCTACCAAAAAGGGTTTTGCTGTATGACAGAGCTGTGTAAATTTTAGGAATCAATAGACAGGAATACAAATCCTTAAGCAGGTAAAGCAGGTCTTATATACAGTGGGTAAAATAAGTATTGAACACTTTATCATTTTTCTAGGTAATTATATTTTTTAAGGTGCTATTGACATGAAATGTTCATCACGTTGGTAACAACCCATGCAATCCATACATACATAGAAACCAAAATAAATAAGTCCAGAAATTAGGTTATGTGTAATAAAATTAAATGACACAGGAAAAAAGTATTGAACACATGAAGAAAGGGAGGCACAAAAAGGCATGGAAAGCCAAGACACCAGCTGAAATCTATCAGTAATTAGAAAGCATTCCTGTCCCTTGTCATTGCAAATTAATATCAGCTGGTTCAGTCTCAACTGATGGTCTATAAAAAGGTGTCTCATCACCAAGGTGTCACACAAGCAACATCTCATGATGAGTAAAAGCAAAAACCTCTCTTATGACCTTTGCAACCTTATTGTTGCAAAACATACTGATGGCATTGGTTACAGAGGGATTTCTAAACTTTTGAATGTTCCAGTGAGCACTGTTGGGGCCATAATCTGGAACATAATTTCACCATAACCATCCACGACCAGGTTCTCCTCTACACGATTTCTGACAGAGGAGTGAAAATAATTATGAGAAGTGTTGTCCAAGAGACAAAGACCCCTTGTGGAGAGCTTCAGAAAGACATGGAATTAGTAGGTACAACTGTTTCAAAGAAAACAAAAAGTAATACACTCAACCACTATGGCCTATATGCACACTCACCATGCAAGTCCCTATTGCTGAAGAAAAAGCAAGTTGAAGCTCATTTAAAATTTGCTGCACAACATTTAGATAAGCCTGTAAAATACTGGGAGAATATAGTCTGGTCAGATGAGACCAAAATTTAATTCTCTGGATGCCATAACACACACTGTGTTTGGAAGTCATATGGCACTGCACATCACCCTAGAACCACAATACCAACAGTGAAGTTTGGAGGTGGGAACATCATTGTGTCGGGCTGTTTTTCAGCATACGGTACTGGCAAACTTCAAATCATTGAAGGGAGGAGGAATGGAAAAATCTACCAAGACATTTTTGAAAAAAAATCTGCTGCCATTTACCATGATGATGAAGATGAACTGAGGGTGAGCGTTTTAGCAAGACAATGATCCCAAGCACAAAGCCAAGGAAACTCTCAATTAGTTTCTAAGAAAGAACATAAAGCTGCTAGAATCACCTGACCTGAATCCAATAGAAAATCCTTGGAAAGAACTAAAGATCAGGGTTCATAGAGGAGGCCCTCAAAACCTTCACGATTTGAAAGCTGGTTGTGTAAAAGAATGGGCCAAAATCACACCTGAGCAATGCATGCAACTAGTTTCTCCATACAGAAGACATCTTGAAGCTGTCATTACCAACAAAGGATTGTGTATGAAGTATTAAATACATTTCAGGTACTGTGTTCAATACTTTTTCCCTGTGTCATTATATTTTATTTCACATTCCTGAACATATTTGTTTTGGTTTCTTTGTATGTATGGATTACATGGGTTATTATTGATGTGTGGTGAAAAATGTATGTCAATAACACCTTTAGACTCTATTTCACACTGAAGCATTGCTAAAGCAGCTCTAAAACACCGGACAGCTGCATTTTAGCATCACTTTTGCAGTATTTTTCAGGCGCTAGCGGAGCGTTTTTTTTAAGGTCAGGTAACAACGTAACCTTAAAAAAAAGGAAAAAAGTCCAGTTTTGTTTCAGAGCACTTTTAAAGAGCTTTGGAAGCGCTGCCCAGGGGCGGACTGACAACTCATGGGGCCCCCGGGCAATAGGAGATTATGGGGCCCCTGGGCAATAGGGGATTATAGGGCCACACAGTATACACACATACAGTATATATACACAGTATACACACACACACACATACAGTATACACACACTGATAAAGTACATACTGCCTAGTTTTACTGAGGCTGGCAACCCTGATGGGGCCCCCTAGTGGCATGGGGCCCTCGGACAGTGCCCGAGTGACCAAATGGTCAGTCTGCCCCTGGCGCTGCCCATTCATTTCAATGGGCAGGGGCGTTTTTAGAGCGCTATTTATAGCGCTCTCAATCTGTCCCAAAGATGCTGTTTGCAGGACACTTTTTAACGTCCCGCAAGCGCCCCTCCTGAGTGTAAAAGCACACATTGCAATGAATGGAAGACAGTTTTCAGGCGAATTTCACAAGCTATTTCTAGCGCTAAAATGCCTGAAAACTGCCTCAATGTGAAAGGGGTCTTAGAAATATTTTTTAGGGCTGTGGAAATTAACGATTAATTAATCGATTAATCTTTAATTTTTTTGATCGATCACATTTTTTTGATCAATCAGAATTATTTTGATTGGTACTCACCTCTCCGCCGGCTTCCGGGCCTTCAGGGAGTTCTGTCGGAGATCCGGGGACATCACGGACACCAGCGGGGCTTGCCGTGTCCATCTGAAGGGCTCGTTTGCTGTGCCTTCATATCTGCATGCCGGCGGGTCCTTACTATCTGCCACACGCAATGGCTGTTACACTTTCCTCTATCACTTCCCTCTATCAACCTGGGATTCTACAACAATCCCCTGGGAGTTGTGATAGTTCCCTTCACGGGACATCTACATACCAACGGACTGATGTTAACCTCTCCTCATCTGAATTCAGCAGTGGCATCATTGTACATATTTTTATACCAGTATCTTACTCAGCTACATGCTTTTATGACTGCTTTTGCTTACGTTTGGTATTACTAGCACCATTTTTTCAGTAAATGTAGCTACATCGATTTTATCTCTAGTGCAATATTTATTTTGTTACCTACTTGAAGACCATAAAAGTTTTAATGCTATCCCCTTTGAGCGCTGCCTTTGTGTGTTTTTTGTATCCTGCTATCCATATACGCTGAAAATTTCCAGTAGATGTAGAATATCGTATGTTGATATCCCCTGGGGTAAAATTCAAGTTGGGGCAGATACATCAAAGACTCAGAATGTAGTTGATATATTTTATTTCCCAGTGAGCCTGGAAGCAATTAGAATTCTCTAGAATATTGGTCAATATTGGGAAAGTAAACATGGGTCATAGAATTTTTTAAGTAGATTTTTATTGTACCACTTATAAATAATATGGACACTTTGGGGGGGATTTACTAAAACTGGTGCATACAAAATCTGGTTCAGCTGTGCATATTAACCAATCAGCTTTTAGGTTTTATTTTCAAAGCTTGATTAAACAAGCTGAAGTTAAAAGCTGATTGGTTACTATGCGCAATTGCACTGGATTTTATGTGCACCAGTTTTAGTAATTCTCCACCAAAGTATCCATATTATTTATTAGCTATACAATAAAAATCTAATTTGAAAACTCTATGACCCATGTTTACATTGCCAATATTGAGGACTCTGACCAACATGCCTAGCAAGGAAACCCCTTTTAAAGAATTTCTTCCAGGCTAACTGGGAAATAAAGCATATCAACTACATTCTGAGTCTTCTGTGTGCACAATTTAATAAATCTCCCCCTGTTTATAGATGGACAATACAATAAAGAACCATTGGAGCTGAATTACAAAGGCCTTCCTTGATATCAGTGCCAGCACTTATTGACATGATTCATACCACACCATGATCACTTGTAATTTACTAACTTTTGAGGGTGGACTTCTGTGTACTTCTGTGTACCATAGTGTATAAAGGTTTCTGACTTTATGTACAACTAAAGGCTCCTATATGACATGCTAAACAAGTACTAAATCCAGTTACTATATGATACAGAAACCTCATAAAGTACACAAAGCCCGTCATTTACCACCCCTGACTGAGCCAAATCTACCTTTATCTTTGTTTCACATGCTTCCTCTTCTAACACTGTAACTCACAGTGAAAGGGCTTCAGCAACAAAGACAACATTTTCTGTCTATCTAGAAAGCAATGGGTGAAATTAGGTATGGCCAGGGGCTGATTGACAAGCCACAGGCTTGTCAATCAGCTGTGACAATGTTAATTGTCACACCCACTGCAACATGTTATTCCCCCACTGTAGTGCAAGCAGGTATAGCCTATATGAGAGTGGCAACTCTGCTCTGAAAGTAAGAGCAGTGCAACATCAGTGCCACATCATCAGAGGAAGTTGTATTAAGTGAACTTCGCTGGCAGGCTCAACATGTAAATGCGGGGCTTTGCAGCTGCACAAAGAGAGAAAGAGAGAAATATACATGCAGATAAATGTAGATAAACTTATATTAAGTGCTACTGCACATGTGTGTTTTTTTTTTAAATACAGTAGGTGGTAAATGGTTTACTTTAAAACTCTGAATACATTTCTGAATTATTTCTACTAGAAGCAGGGAACAGCTGCAGATGTGACAGTAGTAAATTCTGTGCAATCTGTCTTGGCTCATTTTATTTAAATATAAAATAAATGCTTGATAAATGTGTTCTGCCTCTAATATGCCTTCTCACTAGGAGCACAGTTTGAATTTATGCTTAGCTACTGCTTCTGGTATTTTCATAGCTTCTTATTGACTAGAAGAATTGTACTCAGCAGAGTGAAAGAATTAGAACACAGTTTCAAAGTGCACTCTTCGTTTGGTTATTTAAAAAAGAGGATTAACTATGTAGCAAAGCTGATATATTTTTTACTTTTTGCTATAATAAATATCCCCCAAAAATATATATAAAAAAAACAGTTGTTTTCCTCAGTTTAGGCCGATACGTATTCTTCTATATTTTTCGTTAAAAAAAATCGCAATAAGCGTTTATTGATTGGTTTGCGTGAAAGTAATAGCATTTACAAAATAGGGGGTAGTTTTAAGGCATTTTTATTATTATTCTTTTTTTTCTAGTAATGGCGGTGATCAGCGATTTTTTTTCGGTACTGCGACATTATGGCAGACACTTCGGACACTTTTGACACATTTTTGGGACCATTGGCATTTTTATAGAGATCAGTGCTATAAAAATGCATTGGATTACTATAAAAATGCCACTGGCAGTGAAGGGGTTAACACTAGGGGGCGGGGAAGGGGTTAAGTATGTTCCTGGGTGTGTTCTAACTGTATGGGGGGGTGGACATTGTATGAACAGAAGATCAGCATTTCTCTCCCTGACAGGCCTGGGAGCTGTGTGTTTACACACACAGCTCCCAGTCCTCGCTCTGTACCGAGCAATCGCGGGTGCCAGGTGGTCTGCCACCAGTTAATGCTTAATTTGTATCATTGTCTCTTATGTGATGGATAGTTGAAGACATATTTCAATTTGCAGGGGTATTCATTATGCATGACAAAGTCTGTTTTGTATATCTTATGGTAAATGGATTGTTGACTTCTTTTTTTATTTAACATCCAGCCTAAAGCCTTAACAGACTCAAGTGTTAAGCTTGATAAACACTATACACTTTTCTTTAGAATTTTTCATTTAGATTTACCAAAACCATATAACATGAGCAGGGCCATATTTAATTTTGTTTGGGCCCTGGGCAAACATTTTCTTGGGGGCCCCCAATTCTAAAACATACACAAAAATAGCAGATAGACTCAAAATAAGTTTACTGCAACAGATCACGCAGCGATTGCAATTGTTTGCCAGAGGTTACAGCCTATCCTTACCGGCTGGTTGGTAGAGGTTACAACACATCATTTCTGCTTGCGGATTGGTTGCTAGAGGTTGCTGCACATTATTAGCACTCACTAAGCAGTGGAGCAATCCCAAATAAGTATAGCTGCACATTAATACATATACTACAGGAGAGAGAGGCAGTGAGAGGTTTCCCGGTCCACTGCTGCACAGATCAGGAAATGTCTCACTGCCTGTGATTAGCGCTGTGGAGTGTTGGCTTCCTGGCAGGATTGGGCATGTGGAATTTCAAACACACCCAAGCCCATCTCTATTGGTTGTAGACAGTTGAGGTCCCTGAAGGTTGCTTAGCAGCAGTGGAGCCTTCTCTGATAAGCTGATCGGGATGCAATCCAGGTGATGCTCCTAGTCAAATCTTAGTGTTAAATATCAGATTTTATTGATCAAAGCCCACACTTTACAGGCATAGAGCCCACATGGCTGCTGAAAATACGGTTGATTATATATATATATATATATATATATATATATATATATATATATATATATATATATGTGGTTGTACTCTTGATGCTAATAGGTACTGTGTTTATTGGATCTGACTGGGAGCATCACCTGGATCACATCCCGATCAGCGTGTTAACAGAGAAGGTTATACAGCATTACTGCTGCTAGGTGACCAGCTGGGTGCTCGGCTCTCTATAACCAATAGTGCCAGCCTTCCCCTGCATGCACCCAAAATATCACCAGCACTAGGTCCTAATAGACTGCCACCACAGCCAAGGAGACAGATGCCAGACCAGCGCTGTCAATAGCAGGGACAGGACAGCTGGGGAACCCCACAGTGACAGAACACCAGGGCCCGGTGGCAAGACAACCTTTGCAACCCTGATAGTTCTACCACTACTTTGGACCCTTATATTTTCTTGGTGTGCTGGTGACATATATCTCTTGTTTTCTGCCATCCTGGGGGGCCGCAGTATAGTAGGAAGGGAGCTCACTGCAGAACATGTGAAAGGGCCCGTTGTGGGATCGTAGTAAAGGGCCCCTTATATATATAATGTCATTTTATATTTGGCCCCTCTACTTTTGTCCCTGTTCCCCCATGTGCCCCCCTAAATATGAAAGCTGCTGTGCGGACATACTGCACAAGATTACCAGAGAGTGCCCCTCATTGCTGGCTAGATCGAGAATACAGCCTCCCGTGTCCTCTGTGCACTCTCCAAGGCTGTCATAGGTGCCCTAATTCACAGGTAGCGTGGGGCCCCCTACAAAGATTGGGCCTAGGGCAAGTTCCCCGTTTGCCCTGCACTAAAAACGGCCCTGAATATGAGGTCAAATCTAAACACTTTCAATTTGTATGCAATCAGGCCAGCCCTACACTACGTAGTTGAAGGTAAATCTAAAGGAAATCTAACCAAAGTTGTATAGCGATAACCTACTGGACTGTGTTTATATCAATCTCTGTTTATTATGGTTTGCTGTTTATGTATGTTGACTAATTTCCTTGATATGAACAATATCAAAAAGAACAAAAGCTAAGCAGAAAATATTTTCTTGGAAATGTATGAATACATGTTTTCCTCCAATTGAAGAAGGATTTGTTTTATTTAAAACTATGAAATGCGTTTTTGCCCTAAACATTAAGCCTCTTACAATACTTGTATTGGACAGCTGTCCAATATTGTGGTTCTTAGATGAAGCAATAGTGCCGAAAAGGTGGCAGTGTGTCGATGACATCCTGTTCTCTTCATAGCAGACACCAAAACCCACCCACATTATTAGTTTCCTTGATCTATGTTCTCTGTCGGTGGTTAACAGTAGACATGGAGAGGAAAACAGATGAAAAGGATCCTAAAACTCTACCTGCTAACTGGAAGATCAGGACTAGAATACCAAACAATATTTATATGCACTAATTCAAATATACATGACAAATATATATATTTGCATTTATATAATTGGATTTTTATTGGATTTTTCCAAGAAATAACAAAAGGAATAGAAATACATAATAATATCAAGAGCATGGAAATTGAATTGTATGTTCCCAATGGGGTTTATTTACTGGAAAGTGCAAAATCAAGCTCATATCTGCATAGAAACCAACCAGCTTCCAGGTTTGATTGCCAAAGCTTAATTGAACAAGCTGAGGTTAGAAACTGCTTGTTTTTTATGCAAAAATTAACCTGATTTTGCACTTTCCAGCTTTAGTAAATAAACCACATTTTTTTTATATACACAAGTCTGGATTCTACAGTCTGTATAGAACAATTACAGAGTGTAGATATAAAAGAAAGAGCTACTGGGCAAAAGCCGTAGACTGGGTAAAATAATAAGAAACTTGCAAAACACACCAGTGATGAATATTGGAATACACACCAGCGGTGAATATACAGAGAAATATAATAAAAAGTTTCAAGAAACAGAATGGCATAAGATAACAGTCTATGGGGAAGGAATATTGGCATTTTTTATTTTGTAGTCCTGATCATAGTAAATAAAGACCATATATGAACATACATCCATTCAATGTTCCACTATCGACCCCTCTATCTGTGATGTAAGAGAATTATTCTCAGCATCCACTGTAAATCTTGTAAGCTATCCATACGCTGTTAAACAGTGTCAAATGTTTGTATGGAAATTGTTCAAAATTTGTTGTCAGAACATTCTATATAATTAAAGGCCAGTCCATGAAGTTCTTTCAAATAGAAAATTCTAGTAAAGGATCCATAGAATGTCTATAATCATAGAAAAGGAATGCCATTGATGAAGTTCAAAATGCTTGGATACTTACGGCAAAAACTCTTCTGAGGAGTGGAAGCCGACTCTGTAAAGCTGAGGTATAAGGAACCAGAAAAATGCTACACTTAGAGGCACTTTTCTGTTTCCTTATAATGTAATTTTCAGTATGTAAGCTATGACCTGCCAGTGATATTTGTATGTGTAGCACTACCATCGCAGGGGCTGCTAATAGTAAACCCTCACCTTGTAAAACAACCCATTTTGTTTAAAATTGAAATGAAAGGCAAAACATTGTGTATAGATATAAAAACATTATACATTTTTTTCCCTAAGTGATCACATTTCTTCAGCTGCATAAGAGCTGGGGGTGGAGAAACGGCAGTCACTGATCATCCCAGTAAATGGCTGTGCAGGGAAGGTGTGTCAGGACAAGTCTGATCATTGGAGGAGAGCAGGTTGATTTCCCAGCACTGCTAGAGAACTGACAATGGGTGTTCTCCTGCCCAGTGTGGTCAGATTGTAATAGGAAAGCATATGGACTAGCAGGAACACCAGGGATTTAACACAAAGGAAGCAAGAGAGCAGGATACATTTTCACATAAGTACATGGTACAGCAAGCACATTTCAGGAATATCAAATATTGGGTTTACATATTCTTTACTGTGTTCTTTCTCAGGCACTACAGAGGCTGGCAGTTTCCCAAGCAACACTCCGGCTCAAATAAACTAGGAGATGTATTTTAAAAGTTTATTGCTCACAGAACTTCAGCTTGGAAGGGGAACTTGGCATTGGATACCCAAAAAACTACTCAGTAGTGGTTAGTTTTTAGAGGACAGTCCCTTGTAGTTGTAATAGTTGCCAATGGTCAAAAGTCTAAGGCCCCCACAGTTGACGACCATGGGGCAATTTTTTGGTCATTTTTTAGCTCTTTTCCGTTTTTCTCTGGACACAACCCATTGAGAAAGACAGTGCCTCTTGGACCAGATCCCTTGTGGCGTGGTTTTGCAATCAGTCTATTTAAGTCCTTTCTCCTGGCCTCAGGAGCAGTTATACCCCAGGAGCATTTATAAAACAGCCCGTTGGCTGCCTGAAAGTAGCAGCCCCTGTATCTCTGAAACCTTCCTGGGGAGAAGAAAGCCTGCTCTCTAGTGTCTCACACTATGTATATACAATTTAACCCCCCCCCTTCTGGACAGTCCCCCTTCAAGGATTAGATGGTCCAATAAATATTCGGGCTGGTCAATTTTAAATCTCCCAACCTAAGCTCTGGAAGCTTCTTCCAGGGGCAAGAAGAAGCAGTCAAACTCCTAGCCTGTGAGACTATGAAAAGGTCAGAACAAACAATTACTGCTCCCGTGAATACAGAAGGAGCAAAAGCTAAATTTGCCTAGCAACCAAAGCTAGGAGGGTGCTACATCTGCATACACAATAGGTATCGGGGGGGGGGGGGGGGGGGTAGTTGATGGAAGATTTCAAAGAACAGAGCACCTGGCACATGGGATACTCATAATTCATGTAAGTACCCTCCATTTAAAGGGAACTTAAGCTTTAAAGGGTCACAAATATGTTGTAAATAGTTATCAGAAATTCACCAGACATCTTCATAAAATTTGTATACGATTTCCTGTATCCTGCCTCCACTGAGTATATCTGATTATATATTTTTGAAATTAGGTATTTAATATTATGTGCTAGTACTAGAGCACTGAGAAGATGAGCAGGTTCATAATTCAAAGGGAGTGGACCCAGATTGTACCTGCATAGCATGTTAAAGCTGTATCCCATGAAGCTACACATTAATGCAGACCCACTGTTATTGGAATAATTGGCAGTCTCAGCCTGGACTACAGCCATGTCATGCCCCCAACACATTTAACCCCATCTCTCAGAGCATAATCATGGGGATCCTGTGTTAAGGCATGGCTTGGTGGGAGCTCAGGCTGAGACTGCCATTCATTCCAGTACCAGTGGGTCTGCATTGATGTGCAGCTTCATGGGATATATCCTTTGCTCAACAGATGCTTGGAGCTAAGACAAGCTCCTTCCCTGGACAGCACTCACAGCGGTGGACTCAGGGTTGCTTTCTCTTGTGGCCCAAGCAGCACACATTCTCCATTACTGGTTCACAGTAGTTTTAGATAAAATTTTCCATTTTACAATTTAAATCTCATCTGTAGCTGCTGAAGTGACTTTAAAGGATTGCTAATAGTCAGCTGACACATCACTTCTATATCCACTCACTTCTGACCTTCACACCCTTCTAGCTTTATAAATTCTAGAAAAGATGCATAATCCCAGATAGGGGTTGGGAAAAGTTTTGCCCGAAGATGGACTTTAAACAGGAGCAACATACAAAATGACTTTAGGAATTGCTAGTCTTCTTTCCTAAACTGATTAGAGATGCAATAAACCCTATAGAAGTTTTATTGACTAAGGACATCAGTGTCATGCACTAGTCTGAACAAGCCAGTTTAAACAAGCAATTCAACCTTTCCAGAAGGCTGATTTGTTAGTACCGTGTATGTCTAATTTTATTGTACTTGGCACCAATTTTTAGTGCTGCGATGTTTAATAACTCATTAAAATAATTTCACACATAGCTGTCCAACTGTTCAAGCTGTTTACATTTGACAAATGTATCTGCTGCATCACTTTTTCTCACAACATGTACTAACTGGTAAAACACATATGTATTTTGCAATTGCGTGTAACTTCATTAGGATTCTAGGCTAAATCATAAAGTATATTTATGTTTCTATGTGTTTGTTTATTTGTTTTTCTCTAATATCTGTAATGAGATCATTATTACTAGGGATGAGCTAGTCTATGGGACACGAACACGAAAAATCAAAAGTGCTAATTTTAAAGGTTAGTATGCAAGTTATTGTCATAAAAAGTATTTGGGGACCTGGGAAATACAGATAAAAGTCAATTGACCCCCCAGTCCATTACCAAGCCCTTTAGGTCTGTTTGGATCAGGGAATCCTGATCCAAAATGTAAAAAAAAAAGCATGGACGTCCCCCCAAATTCCATATCTGGCCCTTCAGGTCTGGTATGAGTTTTAGGGCGAACCCCGTGCCAAAAAAAAAAAAAAAAGGTGTGGGGTTTCCCCAAAAATCCATACCAGACCCTTATCCGAGCACACAACCTGGCAGGTTGCAGGAAAAGAGGGGGGGATGAGAGAGCGCCCCCCCTCCTGAAACGTACCAGGCCACATGCCTTTAACATGGGGAGGATGTCCCTATGTTGATGGGGACAAGGGCCTTATCCCCACAACCCTTGCCCGGTGGTTGTGGGGGTCTGCGGGCGGGGGGCTTATCGAAACCTGGAAGCCCCCTATAACAAAGGGGACCCCCAGATCCCAGCCCCCCATTTGAATTGGTAAGGGGTACCCCTACCATTTCACAAAAAGGGTCAAAAATGTTAAAAACCACAGTACACAGCTTGGGACACGTCCTTTATTAACCACTTAACCCCCGGACCATATTGCTGGTTAAAGACCAGGACACTTTTTGCGATTCTCACTGCGTCGCTTTAATTTTGCAGTCGTGCGACGTGGCTCCCAAACAAAATTGCCATCCTTTTTTTCCCACAAATAGAGCTTTCTTTTGGTGGTATTTGATCACCTCTGCGGTTTTTAGTTTTTGCGCTATAAACAAAAATAGAGAGACAATTTTAAAAACAATTTATATTTTTCACTTTTTGCTATAATAAATATCCCCCAAAAATATATAAAAAAACAATTTTTTTCCTCAGTTTATTCCGATACGTATTCGTCTACATATTTTTTGTAAAAAAAAAATCGCAATAAGCATTTATTGATTGGTTTGCGCAAATGTTATAGAGTTTACAAAATAGGGGATAGTTTTATGGCATTTTTCTTAATATTTTTTTTACTAGTAATGGCGGCGATCAGTGATTTTTATCAGTACTGCGACATTATGGCAGACACTTCGGACACTTTTAACACGTTTTTGGGACCATTGGCATTTTTATAGTGATCAGTGCTATAAAAATGCATTGATTACTATAAAAATGCCACTGGCAGTGAAGGGGTTGACACTACGGGGCGAGGAAGGGGTTAATCATGTTCCCTGGGTGTGTCCTAACTAAAGGGGGGTGGACTGACATGGGGAAATTACATTTTGCTGTTCGTACATTGTATGAACAGACGATAGGTCATTTCCCCCCCTGACAGGACCGGGAGCTGTGTGTTTACACACACAGCTCCCGGTTCTCGCTCTGTAACGAGCAATCGCGGGCGCTCGGCGGTGATCGCAACCGCCAGGCATGCGCATCGCCATCAGGGGCAAGCGGCCGCTGGTCGTCAAGCAGTTAAAAAAATAAATAATAATTCCACCGTTGTAATCCAGTTGATCTCCAGAGATGCAAATCCATTCTTGATCTCCAGCGAGCATACAACGCCAACACGATCCTGCCTCCATAGGAGGCACCCTCCCCATGTTGAGGGCATATGGCCTAGTACGGTTCAGGAGGGGGAGGAGGCTCCCGTGCCCCCCTCTTTTCCTGCAGCCTGCCAGGTTGCGTGCTAAGATAAGGGTCTGGTATTGATTTTTGGGGGAGCCCCATGCATATTTTTTTTATTTTGGTTCGGGTTCCCCCTTAGTATTCATACCAGACCCAAAGGGCCTGGTAATGGACTGGGGGGGGGGGGCTCATGCCGTTATTTTCAATGATTGTTGTCTGTATTGTCGGGACCTAACAATTCATTATAGCCGCGAGTAGTTTTAAATTACTTTTTGTCCTTTAGAAATGTCATTTTGTGCAGGGACTGTTATTAACACAGGAAACATGCGCTTCTTTACATGCATACTATAGACACTCCCCAGGTACGAAATTTAAAGGAATATTTCACTTTAAGCATTATTAAAATCACTGCTCCCGAAAAAAACTCAGTTTTTAAAACTTTTTTCCCATTGATACATGTCCCCTGGGGCAGGACCCGGGTCCCAAACACTTTTTATGACAATTACTTGCATATTAACCTTTAAAATTAGCACTTTTGCTTTCTCCCATAGACTTTTAAAGGGTGTTCCGCGGCTTTCGAATTTGCCGCGAACGCCCCAAATTGTTCACTATTCGGCGAACGGGTGAACAGCCAATGTTCGAGTTGAACTCATGTTTGACCTGAACATAAAGCTCATCCCTAATGATTACTTTCCCATATGTACTGTATGTGTGCTGTCTAAAAGATACATTCTATAGCAAATTTCATTTTCATCTTCCCCAATATCATAAAGCATCAAAATTACATGTATGGTCATTTTTTGTACTTGAGTGGAAAAACACATTTAATTGTTGAATCATTATTATTTTTCAGTCTCTCTTTTTTTGTGGCGTTTTAAAAAAGTTTAATAAAAACAAAGAAAAAAAAGGCCCGTCTGCAGTGCCCACGTCACTTTTTGGTAATCCTCTTTTCATTTTTGGCCTATCGGTGTATTTGATCCTGAACATGAGTCCTAGATACACAGGTATGTTCAGATGGAAAAATAATTGTTTGGGTACCTAAGTCCAAATATATATATATTATCAGGAAAGCTAGCTTTTATCAGTTACAAGAGTGAATGAATGAGATGCTGATGTGCCCAAAAGTAGAACCATCTTGTACCATATATATTTTGATAAAAATACTTGTGATGTCCATTATTGGTATTATTGTATAAGTGTAAAAGCAGGTGTTGGAGGGCAAAGAAGAACCTTTACTCAGGTTAGCTTACAAATACTGCTGTACTAAAATAGTTTTGTATGTGTTAGTCTAATATCTGGTTGAATAGCTCATAAAATACCTTATTATATGGTCACCCTTGTTAACTAAAGATTAGCAGATACTGAGAGTTTATTTTTTTTACTGTTATTTCTTTAAAGCAGAATTTGTTTGTTTAGATGTCGTAACGTCTACTAAACTAGTCTTTAGCAGTGATTTTGACTTCTCCTGCATTAATGGCTTTGTTTTTAAAACTAAGCAAGTATATAAACAACTAGCAGATTAACACTGTGCTATTTTACTGCGGGTACAGTGCTTTGGCTATATTAAGGTTTTTATACCATGCTGCCCTGCCAGAGAAGACTTGTAAAGTGTTTACATGAATGTAACTGTGTATAAATTATTCTACCAACAATGCAGCACAGTTGACATATACGAGTATTTTATTGGTCATTATACTTAAAAGAGAAGTATGGCCAAAACGTTTCTGGCCATGCAGGTGTGCACTTACAGTCACAGTCTCTGCTCAGAGCTGACTGAGCGATCAGTGGTTTAGTGATCACACAGTTCTCGGGCATAGAGCCAGTGTGGGAAATGGAGGTCAATAAAGATATTTGTACAGTGGAACCTCGGATTGCGAGTAACGTGGTTAAAGGGGTTGTAAAGGTAAACATTTTTTCCCCTAAATAGCTTCCTTTATCTTAGTGCAGTCCTCCTTCACTTACCTCATACATTGATTTTGCTTTTCAATGTCATTCTGAGAAATCCTCACTTCCTGTTCTTTTGTTTGTAACTCCACACAGTAATGCAAGGCTTTCTCCCTGGTGTGGAGTGTCGTTCTCGCCCCCTCCCTTGAGGGGGAGGGGGCGAGCAGGAGAGTCAGGAAGCCCACTAACACACAGCTCCTTTCTCTATCTGCAACGTAGAAAGCGTCCTGACTCTTCTGCTCGCCCCCTCCCACTCAAGGGTGTGCAGTACTGCTTTTGGCCTGAGGTGGGGGGGGGGCGCCGGAGCCGAGCAGAGCCGAATTTAGCCGACTGCAGCTGATCGGCGCCATTCAGAAATGCACTGAAAGGCCCTAGGACAGCAGCCTTTGCAAATCTCGGGTAGGAAGTCTTTTTGCGAGGTTTGCAGAGGTCAGCCGAACTGTCCTCAGGCCTTTTCGGCCATTTCTGAGGCTCTCCGGCCCCCCCCACCTCTGGCCGCATGCGGTATTGCCTCCCATTGAAGTCAATGTAGAACAAATTATTTTTGTTTCCATTGACTTCAATGGGGAAACTCGCTTTGATATGCAAGTGCTTTGGATTACGAGCATACTCCTGGAACGGATTATGTTCATAATCTGAGGTTCCACTGTATTTTAAAAAACTCATGTTCAGTAACCCATTACAGTCAATTGGAATCCACAGTGCAAAAATTAGACCAGAAGATGACTGGTTGCAGCCAGCACAACCTTTAATCACCAGAGGTAATTGATGCCATCAAATTTGGCAGCGTCAGTTTGGTTCAGTAAACTTTACAAAAAAATCTGTGACTAATTTGTATACCTATATTATTTTAATTTTTTTTAGGATATATAAGACTTTTATTTGGTGCACTGTTTAATAAATATACTGCTCGTGTTTGCTATTAAAATTGTAATAATATTTGTAAAAATTACAGTTTACAATGAACAGTTTTTTCATTGTAGGTTAGTGCCATTAGCGCACACCATCATTCCTGGCTCAACTTTTGTGGCGTGAAGTAACTCTGAGCCTGCCCCTGCAGAGCAGAAAGAATCTCTGTTCCAGTGTTGCTCCTGTACTCTAGACCAGGGGTCTCCAAACTTTTCACTTCGGGGGCCACATTGTAAATTGGACGCTAATTCGCGGGCCGGAAAAAATCTGTTATTTAGAAATTAATAATTTATCCCCCCTCCTCAGAGCCCCCCCTGACACACACACGTCCCCTCAGAGCCCCCCATGCATATTCATGTCCCCATCACAGCCCTCTCACACATGTCCCCTCAGATCCCCCCCCATGCACGTTTATGTCCCCATCACAGCCCCCTCACACACACACACGTCCCCCTCAGAGCCCTCCCATGTACTTTTATGTCCCTATCACAGCCCCCTCACACGTTCCCTCAAAGCCCTCCTATGTAGTTTTATGTCCCCCTCAGAGCCCTCCGTGCATATTTGTCCCCATCACAGCCCTCTCACACACGTCCCCTCAGATCCCCCCCATGCACATGTATGTCCCCCTCACAACCCCATCACACACATGTCCCCTCAGAGCCCCCTATGCACATTTATGTCCCCCTCACACACATGTCCCCTCAGAGCCCACTATGCACATATATGTCCCCCTCACACACATGTCCCCTCAAAGCCACCCATGCACATTTCTGTCCCCCATGTACTTTATATCCCCCTCAGAGCCCCCCATGCATATTTATCCCCACCACAGCCCTCTCACTCACTCACACACACACACTCACACACACGTCCCCTGAGATCCCCCCTATGCACATTTATGCCCATCACAGCCCCCTCACACACACACATCCCCTCAGAGCCCTCCCATGTACTTTTATGTCCCCCTCAGAGCCCCCCATGCATATTTATGTCCCCATCACAGCCCTCTCACACACACGTCACCTCAAACCCCCCCTGCACATTTATGTCCCCCCTCGCACACATGTCCCCTCAGAGCCACCCATGCACATTTCTGTCCCCCTCAGAGCCCCCTATGTACATTTATATCCCCTCAGAGCCCCCCATGTACTTATATCCCTTTAGAGCCCCCCCCATGTACTTTTATATACCCCTCAGAGCCCCCCCCCCCATGTACTTTTATATACCCCTCAGAGCCCCCCCATGTACTTTTATATCCCCATGACAGCCCCCTTACACACATTTATGTCCCTTTCAGAGCCCCCATGCACATTTATGTCCCCATGACAGTCCCCTACCCCTTATTTATATCTCCCTCAGAACCCCCCTAGCACATTTACCTCCCCATCAGAAAACCCTATGTATCATCAGCTTCAGTGCAGATCTGCTGCACCTCCCAGCTACGGTCCTGCTGTTACATGGGCACCTTGGGAAAAGCATTTCCTGTCAGACGATTGAAGTTAAAGTTAATCCTGATCTTAGGCAAACATGTGCTGCTGTGTGTTAGCTATTGTGTGCGGAGGTACGGAGAACAAGAGTATCGTCGTGGATCTGAATGCTGGAGGAATGAGACTGGTGGCTCATTATGCGGGACAGACCATACAATCCCCAGAGACAAAAACAGAATTATAAAACGCCTCAGAGATTAGAGGAGAGCCGATCAAAGAGGAATTCTACCCATATCAGGAACTTTTTACAGCACACCAATAAAGAGTTACCTACACAGGGCATCCATTCCTGATTAACAGGAGAACTTTAATGAACATCATTGGTTGCTAGGCGGTCCTAGCAACCAATAGCACAGCATGGTGCTGGGAGGGACGGGCTGTGTCGGGTTGCAGGACCCGCTCTGTACAGTGCGGGGAGTGGAGTATGCAGCGAAAGACCTGCAATCCGACAAAGTTTAAAGAGACAGATCCCTGCAATAAGTGTGAGGTCTTGAGCTGCGGGCCGGAAAAGACATCCCAGCGGGCCGCATGTGGCCCGCGGGTCGTAGTTTGGAGACCCCTGCTCTAGACAAACCAGCTGAAACACTGCATGGCCTCTTTTGGCCTGACTCGTTGAATGGCCCCTTGAATGCTTAGGGCATGGGTCCTCAAACTACGGCCCTCCAGCTGTTCAGGAACTACAATTCCCATCATGCCCTAGTCATGTCTGTGAATGTCAGAGTTTTACAATGCCTCATGGGACTTGTAGTTCCGCAACAGATGGAGGGCCGTAGTTTGAGGATCCCTAGCTTAGGGGGTACTGGTGGTTTATAGGACAATCCAGCAGAGGAGGGCATAGTGAAGGAGGAGGAGGTGTGAAACTCACAGATCCCGCATCATCAACACTAGCTGTATGGAGACATGGCCTTATTTGCAAAGAAATAGCGAATGGGAACCTGCAGTTGTGGTACAGCTCATTCTGCAAATTCAAGGAAGGGGCAGAATCCACCAGATGGAAAGACAGGAGTTGTAAAGTCTGTGACACCTTTGCTATACCATCATCCCTGTCAGTGGAGGCTGCTGAGAGGTCATGATATGTAGCAAGGGTAGACATGAAAGGTAAGGAGGAGAAGAATTGTGTCCCTTATGTGTGGCTTTTAGGTGTTCTTTCCAAGGAGCTAAGTGGTGGGAGGTTTAATGTCTTGTCAAGCATGTGGTACCCAAATGGCTAGTGTTTTTGCCATGCTTGAAGAAGCTTGTGGCAGAGATTGCAAATTGCAACATTGTGATTGGCTGCACATGTATTAAAAAAGCTGTGGGCAAGGAGGCTTGGGTAATGGAGGATGAGGATGGTTTAGTAACCCAGTCCACCACCTCCTCTGTATGCTGTGGCTGGATAGCACTGGCAACATCACTAAACAGAGACAAATGTGCCCTGCCTGAGGACGGACAACGTCCCCTTTGCCTGTGGACACAGACGCTGCTGGTACCCTCATAGTGACATGTGGACATCTGTCTCTCATGTTGGCCTCCCAGACATGAAGGGGAGGCTTATAACCGTTATTTAATAGAAACCGGGAAATGTGTGATTGGATGCACTTTATTGAATGACAAATGGTGTTTGGGGCACTTTAAATGAGGACTGACAAAAATGTATAAACGATAAAAAAAATAAAAACGGGGGAACACCAGAGTGGCAGTCAGAAAATCTATGACTGTCAATTAAAAAAAAAATTAAAGGAGGCAGGCAGGGGACAAAAAAAAAGACAAAAAAAACAAAAACAAAGAAAAATAAACAACAACAGAAAAAAACACACAGAGACCAAAAAATTAAAAAAGGTATACAGCACATTATACAATACTAAATGTTATACACACTAACACGCTACACTGACACTACACTATACTTACAAACTATACTAACACTCTACACTCAATCCCTGTACACATGGCCAGGATTCCCAGCGGTATAAAGTCCGCTGGGAATCCCGACGGGAAACCTGCGGGGAGAGCTTTGGCCGGGAATTCCCGGCCGTGTGTACAGGGCTTATGCTCCCCCGGCACTGCCTCACAGTGTTTTCCATTGGCAAGTGTAGTAAATCTGGCAAAAAAAAGGGATTACATGCGGGAAAATAGAGAGCAAGTTCTCTATTTTTTCCACTGGGATACCCGGCAGTTTTCCTGGTGAGGGAGCATACACACGCCCGGTTTTCACAGCAAAAAGCTATCCCAAGCTATAATTAAGCACTAATTTATAGTGCGAAACGCATCAGCTGTTTTACTCCAGTGTGGTGTGCTGTGACTTGTAGTGCATTTTTCCTTTTTTAATAAAGACAACCATCAAGATTTTTTGGAGTGCGGCTGTCCATATTTTCTTTTTCCATTTCCAGCAGTTTTCTTGTCGGGTCGTGTGTACAAGGTTTTTGAGTCACGTATAATGTAATGCTGTGTTAAACACTACACCACACTACACTGTCACCACACTATACTCACACACTATACTAACACTACACTAACACTCTACACTCAGTCACAATAAATGAACCCACTAACTCACTAGTAGCAAACTGAGCCCTGCTCTGTTGATCTCCACTCCAACACAATGCAAAAACCTCCTATGGGAAGCTACCTTTTATAATGTAGGGTGGGACTATGAGCACTGAGCCATGATTGGAGAAAGTCATCACTTTGTCCAATCAGGCCTTTGACAGTGCTCTGTGCCATAATTGGCAAAGCCTTGCACCTGACTGTCTTCCTCCAATTAGGGCCCTAGAATGTACTGTGAAGCGTGCAGTGCATTGTGGGGAGCTCAGTGGGCCAACCGCCCTGCAAATTCAGGTGTTCGCAGAACGGGCAAACAGGTGATATTTTTGCTCGGGTCTGACCGTTCGCCCAACATTAATAAATAAGTTCAGCTTATTTTCTAGCTACTTCTGTTTATGGTATATATGTCACTAATCATTCATAAAGCTGTTTTTCATCACACAATAAAATATTAAAGCAAAATTGTATTTGTGACCTAAATACGTGTATAGTATATGATGCATATACTGTAGCTAGTCAAACCATGCAAGTGGAATGCTTAAAATATTTCAGAAAATGACTCACAGATTTTGCAAGGCTTTGTGGTTTCAAATATACAGTCTGTAATACATATGCTAGCAACTTTATGGCAAATGCACGTAAGAGGGTTAACACTGCAAGGTCATATAAAAGTTTAAAAATGTTTAGAAAATCTCATATCAGACAGCTGGGGAACATCAGACAGCCACTCCAGA
Organism: Rana kukunoris; assembly: GCA_029574335.1. NCBI lineage: Eukaryota > Metazoa > Chordata > Amphibia > Anura > Ranidae > Rana > Rana kukunoris. Next base: position 492,638,598 of record CM056049.1, on the reverse strand, counting down.
TTGGACTAATTTAGTACTGTTTTAAGTCTTGCGAACACAACAACAAAGACTGAAGGATAGGATTCATCTTTAGTTGTTTTTTACAAGCTCTTTAGAAGACAAAAGCAACAGACAGCTGTACTCAATGGACCTATACGTAGAGTGACTTAATTTAGTGTAACCTGCCTTCTGGCACTCATGATTACCAAATAACTTTATAAGGATATAGTTTGATTATTAACAACTTGCTTACTGGGCACATATACCCCCTTCCTGCCCAGGCGAAATTTCAACTTTCGGCACTGCGTCACTTTACATCCTTTTTTTTCCCCACATATAGAGCTTTCTTTTGGTAGTATTTGATCATATCTGCGGTTTTTATTTTTTGTGCTATAAAAAAAAGCGAAAATTTTGAATTTTTTTTTTCTCAGTTTAGGCCGGTACGTATTCTTCTATATATTTTTTGTTAAAAACAAAAAAAACGCAAAAAGCGTATAGTGATTGGTTTGCGCAAAAGTTATAGCGCCTACAAAATAGGGGACAGGATTATGACCTTTTTTTTATTATTTTTTTTTACTAGTAATGCGATTTTTATTGGGACTGCGACATTATGGCGGACACACCGGACACTTTTGGCAAATTTTTGGGGCCGTTCACATTTATACAGCGAGTAGTGCTATAAATATGCACTACTTACTGTATACATGTGACTGGTAGGTAAGGGGTTAACCACTAGGGGGCGGGGAAGGGTTAAATGTGTTCCCTAAGAGTGATTCTAACTGTGGGGGAGGGGACTGACTGGGGGAGGTGACCGATCTGTGTTCCTATGTACAAGGGAAACAACATCAGTCTCCTCTCCCTGACAGGACGTGGATCTCTGTGTTTACACACAGAGATCCACATCCTTGTATGTGTAACAGGAGATCACGGGTACCCGGCGGACATCGCGGCCGCCAGGCACACGCATCAGCACTTCAGGTATGCAGGCGCTCGCACGCCCCCCAGTGGCCAGAGGAGCCGAGGACATCAATAAACGCATTGTAGAGCCACCTTGTGGTCATCAATTTACAATGGCCGGGGCTCCAGGTAGTTAAAATTATTCTTATTTAAAAGTGAATAAGAGGTAAGATGTTTCATGGCAAAAAAGATCTGTGCTAGCTTCTTATGTATGTGTTATCTGATGGTAACTGTTATTAATTTCAGACTATAAAAAAAAAAAAAATATTTCAATACATGCTATATAACAGAGTGTTCATACTCACAAAGCCACTAAAGCATTTATTTTGCGTAGAGTGAAATATACCTGGTTGATCCTGCATTCAGCTGTCCCTTCCATCTTCTCTGTGCCCCCACTGCAGCCTATGGCGGCGTACACACGACCGAGGTTCTCGCTGGAAACCAGCGAGAACCTCGCTGGAAGCTGCATTCCAGCGAGGACCTCGGTCGTGTGTACGCTCTCGGCGAGCTTCCCGTCGGGAAGCCCGTCGAGCAGAAATAGAGAGCACGCTCTCTATTTGCTCGACGGCCTGCCTGGATGAATGGCTGGTTGCCATTCCCGACGGGCGGGTCACCGATTTCGACGGCCGGCAGGGAACCTCGAGGGGCGGAACGATGTGTTCTGCCCGTCGAGGTTCTCTGCCGTGTGTACACGGCCTGAGTTTGTGTACCCCAGCAGCTATCCTCTGAACATACTAAATTTCAGTTTCCATCCAAGCTCTTCATTCCCTCCTTTTTCTTATCTGTGCAGCCCACATGAGTATAGAGTCAGGCCTTGTACCAATGACCGAGGAACTTGTCGTAAATGAGACATCGTTTTCCTCAACGAGTTCCTTGTTAGGCTTGTTGAGAATCTTGACAAGCTTTGTTTGCGTACACACTGTCAAGACAAAATCTTGTCGTTCTCAAATGCGGTGACGTACAACACGTACAACAGCACTATAAAGGGGAAGTTTGATTCCACTGGCCCCACCCTAGGGGATGCTTTTGCTAATCTCATGTTATTGCGTGTTATGTAAAAGTTTGGTGAGAGACAATTCGTGCTTTTCAGTCTGTTACAGCGTGACGAATGTGCTATCTCCATTACAAACCCTACTTTTTCCTGAATGTGAGCTCCCGTCTCATACTTTATTCTGAGCATGCGCGGGTTCCTAAGCATACACATGAACGTGTTTCTCATCGTAAACCAGCCCGACGAGAAACACGATGAGGAAATTGAGACTCCAGACGAGGAAAAAGAGAACTTGAGAACTTTTTCTTGTCCAGTTCCACGACAGTTTTCTAGACGAAAAACATGCACATGAACATACACACGACCGTTTTCCTCGGCAAAAAAGCTCTGCCACCAAGTTTCTTCATGGATTCTGTCGAGGAAAGCGGTTGTGCGTATGAGGCCTCACACATGTTCCGAGGAGTGCGGCGATCCAGGATTTTTTCCTTCATCCCATGCTAATTGTGCACAGCCAGCATCCTCTTGGTTTGTTTTGGACGGAAGCAACGGGGATTATTTGTTTTATGGAGCGGTACACTTCTCTTTGCCTCACACATGTAGATGTATACACAGTGGTAAATAACACTCCCCTTCCTAACTCCTCCTCCATGTCCTAATGCTAAACACTATGGGCCAGATTCAGGATGGCGAGCGGTTCTTTATTCCGGCGTAACGTTTCTAATTTACGTTACGCCGCCAAAACTTTTTGCGTAAGTACTGTATTCACAAAGCACTTGCTCCTAAAGTTGCGACGGCGTAGCGTAAATGGGCCAGCGGAATTCTAATTGGGCGGGTAGGGGGCATGTAGTATTTAAAATAGGCGCGATCCCGAGGCGAACGTACTGCGCATGCGCTGGCCGTCAATGTATCCCAGTGCGCATGCTCCAAATTATGACAGTGTTTTCGACGTGAACGTCAATGACGTCAATCCCCATTCACGGACGAGTTACGCAAGCGACGTAAAACTTTTCCAGTTCGACGCGGTCACGACGTCCATACTTAACATAGGATGCGCTTGCTTTTTGTTGCTTTATCTTTATGCCGGGAAAACCCTTAGGTAAACGTCGTAAAGTGACTGTGTCGGGCCCGCGTACGTTCGTGAATTGCCGTATCTCGCTGATTTACATATTCTCGGCGTAAATCAGCGAGAACGCCCCCGGCGGCCATTTTAAAACTGCAGTTTAGATCCGACGGTGTAATACAATTACGCCTGTCGGATTTTTGCAGTAAACCGGCGTATCTTGTTTTCTGCTTACAGAAAACAGATAAGCCGGCGCAAAGTGTGAGTTATGCTGGCGTATCACTGATACGCCGGCATAACTCTACCTGAATCTGGCCCTATGGGGGTAGGATATAGTATGAGAATTTATTGCATTCACTAAAAAAAAAGAAATCTGAATTAAATATATCTATTGTAATTGCCTGTAAAGTAAATACCTGTAAAGTAAAAACGGAGCCTTGAATTCAGATGCTGTGTGAACAAAATGAAAGCTAGTGTAATTCATATTTTACTCCTACATCATATAAATGCACAGAATAAAATACACATTTGTTGTTCAATAAAGATTTAGAGGGAGCTGTAACACAGTTATTTATAATTAGGGATGAGCTCGATGTTTGAGTCGAATGTAAGTTCGATTGGAACATCAGGTGTTCACCCCTTCGTCGAACAGCGAATATTATGGGGCCACCGCGTGAAATTTGAGCACCGCAGAACGCCCCATAATGCACTGCGCGATTGCAGTGCATTGCTGTATGATGATTGGCCAAAGCAAGCACCTCATCTGCGTGCTCTTCTGAGAGAGCCATAATTGGATCCCCCAAAATCCAGCAGATGATCCAATTCGCCAAAGGCAAGTTTAAAGCTTAACTCCAGACGCACCTTGATTTTTTACACCTTCTTGCCACACTGCATAGAAAAGAATGTGACACCAACGTTGTGATTTAACAATGGATCTTTCATTTTTTTTTTGCCTACAGCTTTCAGTGGACAATAATCAGATTTAGAGAGGTAATTCAGCGAGCAGTAAAATGAAACCAAGAAATGGCAGTTCAGAGTAGTAGAGGTGTGCAAATCACAAAAGTGATCATAAAATTATTATTATATATGTATATATATATATCAGCTGTGTATCGTGCATTGTACTATAGAAGGCCACCAGCCTTTCATAATCACAAAGAACTATAATTATTGTTTGCATTGCAGTGAGGAGCAGAATCACAAGGTAATTTACATGTCAGAAACAAAAGCTCTGAATAAAAAACCCAGAATTTTGACTACTAACCCCATAAATCACTGTAACCCCACACCTGTGAGAACATTCTGGATACCACCAAAGCTCCTGCTATAAAACTTTTCAGTTCTTAGTCTGTGAATTCCTTTTTTAAATATTTTCTCATCCAAGACCCTGCAGCAAAAATGATTTTGCATCCATGTGTTTTCCATACAGGACTAATTGTTAGTATTACAAAATAGACTAGTTGTGATATGATTTTATTAGCACTGGTTAGAAAACTAGCAGCAATATGCAGATCGTGTGTTTTGCAATGTTATATACAGTACCACATATCTTAGCATAATTTGTGTAACACTACTCCCTTAGGAGCTGCTGAGTTTGACTGGTTCTTCCCCAAACAGTGCAGAGACAACCAATTCCACAGGCAACAGTCCATTCACTCTGGCCCCATAAACAGTCTAGGGGATGTATTTTTAAGATGTATTGCTAGTAGAACTTTTAATAGGAGAGGGGTTGGGCTGGTATGGGAAACTCCAAAAATGCTGACATGTAACAGGACACATTATACTAGGTGTAACTTCTTTGAACAGTCTTTGAGATAGAAACAATGGGGAAGTCCAAAACTGAGACCCTGTAAGACCCTGTAAGAGCTCTCTCAGAGTCAGGTCAGTAACAATGTCCCAGGGCAGCTATACACGTTCAAGTCTCCACCAGGCACTCTTCCGTGAGTTCTCCAGATCAGATCCTTAGGTGAAACTGTTTAATGATGCTTAAAGTGAAACAATAAAAATGAAACATCCTTTAAATATAGTGACGGGGGAGGGGGTCCCCTTAGTGTGCTTGTTAATTGGTGCATCTGTAGCTTGTAAAGAATATGCTGCATCAAAAATGACATTTCTAAAGAAAAAAAATCACATTTAAATTGATTTGTGGTTGCAATTTACGGCACCCAGCTATTTAAAAAAAATAAGAAAAAAAACATTGTGGGGCACCTGCCCCCCCCAGTCCATACCAGGCCCTTTGGGTTTGGTATGGAATTTAAGGGGAACCCACCCCCCAGTCCATACCAGGCCCTTTGGGTTTGGTATGGAATTTAAGGGGAACCCCATGCCAAAATAAAAGAAAAAAGAGCATGGGGTCCCCCCAAAATCCACATCAGTTCCTTATCCAAGCATACAGCCTGGCAGGTCAAGAAAGGGAAGGGGGACGAGCGAGTGTCCCCCTTCCTGAACCATACCAGGCCACATGGGGGGGTGGGTGCTTGTCCCAAACACCTTGTCCTCATGCTGATGTGGACAAGGGTCTCTTCCCCACAGCCCTAGACTGTGGTTTTAGGGGTCTGCAGGCAAGGGGATTATCGGAATCTGGAAGCCCTCTTCAGCATGAAATTATTGTAACCCCTTTATAAACCTGTTCATGTATATTTAACATACTGCATATGTTGTGGTCCTTGTTTGCATTGTTCATAAAATAATCCTGCTTTTGTGCCCTGGATATGTAAACATTCTACCTTGAAATAAAAAATAAAAAAAACTGCAGTGTGATAAGCAGCACCATTACTCACTAAGATAAGGAAGGAACTTGTGCCAAACAGAGTAAAACTGCAAAGGACATGTGTGCTCTAAAGCCAGAACAAATAAAGTTTATGTGTACAAATACGGTATATATTGGAACCTAAATTCACAAACAGCAGATAGTATGTATCATTATATTGATAATTGTATGGAAAATACAGCGCTACTAAACCTCTAAAATACACCACAAAAATGAATAACCAAATGTAAAAAAGCAGCTGTATAAGTGACTGGTGCACCAACCAAAAATAAAGAATGATAATAGTGAAATACGCGCTAAATATACAATTAATATTGTGAAATCTAGTAAAAATATATATATACGATTAGAGCATATATATAGTGATCACTGAGGCCCCAAAGGCCAAATTAATCATGTGAAACAATGTAACAATATATTATTGTGTTTGTGCTCATGTGTTCACACCATTAAAATAAATTAAATGATAAAGTCCATCAAATAAATAATTAAAGTCCATCAAGTATCCACACTAAGTATGAAGGATAAGATGAAACTGAAAATCCAGCAAATTGTCATTTGCGATAATTGCAGTCCAATATCTCAAGGAAAAAAAATCAACAATCATCCATGGAAAAATTCCAGCCCAGCGGGGGGACCTTATAAAAAAAAAGAGAAATACCATTGCGCAGCACTGTGATCCAGTGATAAAATTAAGCTGGTAATAGATACACTCACATAGCCCCGTTCTGATCAAAAAAGCCGCTCAGTGTTTGCTGAGAAAACGTATCGAAACCTCCACTGGTCTCCGTACGTTAGGCTCCTCCCCCACGCGTTGTGTCACCGTCACGTGACTTAATCATGGGATACGACCGTGGAACGCATATTTTTGATCGATCAAAATTCTTTTGATCGATCAAAATTCTTGACGTCACCAGACAGCCTGGACAGTGAGACTTACCCTGCTGGATGCGAGCAAACTGCATCCATTGGATTGAGGTACCTTTGCATCTGTGGAGCAGGAAGATGCATCAGGCTCCATCAAGGGAAGGGGGCAAAAATAATCAACGTTTTCCTATCCTAAGCAGTTTTGTGCAGACAATTCTTTGTGTATCGACAACATCTGTCCTGTTTGAAAGACTGTTCAGTTCTTCAGGGTATATTGTCAATAAAATGCGATCATGTCTGCTTCTAGAAAATGTAAACACTCTGGTATGTCTGCGTGACTGGCTAAAGTGATGCCTACTATAAAGTGACTGACAGTGAATATACTAGATACGTTTTATAATTAAAGTTAAATTAACTTTTTACGTTTTTCTTAAAAAAAAATACTTATGTCAGTGCTACAGTTTGAATTTAAAACATATTAAAACAGTTTGAACTGTGAAGTTAAGTCATGGATTGTGGAAACTAACTAGCGACGGGTGATTGTATATAGTGTATACCACATTTACCTCTGACTAATGCAGAGTTGCAATGCAAGGAGATCAGCTAAAAGTAGTTGGATCTGTAAGTGCGTTATAATTAATCGAAATTAGTAGATTAATTGGAAAAAAAAAAACGATTAATCGAACACGAAAATTTTAATCAGTAACAGCCCTAACAATTAACAACAGTTTGAGAAGCAGGTTCTCAGTTAAAACTCCTAGAACATTATAGTGCAAAATATCATCATTGACAGAAAAAATTATAACATAAAAAGAAAAGTTTAAAGGAAAAGGAAGAGAGAGAGAGAGTCAAGGGCCATCACAACAGCGTGCTCTCAAAAAAAAAAAAAAGTAGAGGGGAGGGTGAGTCCTCCTGGAGATTGTGAACCTCCATTCTGTCCTGTATTCTAGCAGTCAGTTTCTCCATAAACTCCACATCTTTAATCCTAGCATAGAAGGTATGTGAGGAGGGAGGGAAGTGTTTTTTCCAATTAAGAGATGTAAGGTAGCGAGCAGCCGTGCAAATATGGCACAGCAGCTTTTTATAGGATTTAGAAATTTTCAGGGGGGGGGGGGGGGATAAGCCCAACAGGAACAAAATTTGGCGTCATTGGGATAGATTTCTTGGCACCTTTTTGATTTCCTTTACAATAGACTCATCCCATATGCTGTTTCTTTCAGGTCTTGGAGGGGGATTGACATATGTGTTTCTATGATTGAATGTTTACATGACCTACATCCATTACTATTGTATTATTATTGTTATTATTAATAAACAGGAATTATAGTGCCAACAGTTTACACAGCGCTTTACAACATGAGGGTAGACAGTACAATTAAAATACAATTGAATACAGTAGAAATCAGAGAGCCCTGCTTGTAAGAGCTCCATGCAATAGATCATTTTACTTTTGTACACTAAAGCCTTGTACACACGACCGTTTTTCCTGTCCGGAAAACTGCCAGGAGAGCTTTTGGCCAGGAAAACCGGACGTGTGTATGTTTCCTCGCAGTTTTCCCGTCAGGAAAACAGACAGGAATCCCAACGGCAAAATAGAGATCCTGGCTGCTCTCTATTTTCCCATCGGGATTCCCGGCGGGTGTTTTTCCACCAGATTTACGATTATATTATACTCTATGGGAAACACTGCGAGCCAGCACCCATGGAGCATACGCACGGCCGGAATTCCCGGCCAAAGCTCCATGGCAGTTTTCCTGCCGGGTTCTCGGCTTTCCCCTCGGTTTTCACAGCAGACTTTTACCGACATGCAGCCATGCCCCCCATATATGCAGCCATGTCCCCCACATATGCAGCCATGTTCCCCACATATGCAGCCATGTCCCACACAGATGCAGCCATGTCCCCCACATATGCAGCCATGTCCCCCACATATGCAGCCATCTCCCCACAGATGCAGCCATGTCCCCCACATATGCAGCCATGTCCCCACATATTCAGCCATGTCCCCCCACATATGCAGCCATGTCCCCCACAGATGCAGCCATGTCCCCCCACATATGCAGCCATATCCCCCCACACATGTAGCCATGTCCCCCACATATGCAGCCATGTCCCACACAGATGCAGCCATGTCCCCCACATATGCAGCCATGTCCCCCACAGATGCAGCCATGTCCCCCCACATATGCATTCATGTCCCCCCACATATGCAGCCATGTCCCCCCACATATGCAGCCATGTCCCCCACAAATGCAGCCACGTCTCCCCATACCGTATATGCAGATGCCGCCGCCGCCTAGTTAATCAGCGCGGGGAACATTACAGCTTTCATTTGAATAGCTGTGTGTTCCCCGCCGCGCCGCGTATAGACACTCCCCCTTGCTCAGGCACTTTGATAAACAGATCACTCGTCCAATCCTGGGGATGGGTGATCTGTCTCTCAAAGTGCCCGAGCAAGGGGGAGTGTCTATACGCGGCGCGGCGTGGAACACACAGCTATTCAAATGAAAGCTGTAATGTTCCCCGCTCTGATTAACTAGGCGGCGGCGGTGGCATTGCATTATGCGGTATGCGGCAGGGTTGCGTCCGTGGCGGCGGGGGGTCGTATCGTATCTGGCATCAGGGGCATTTGCGGGAGTACAAGTACCCCCGCAAATGCTCTCATCCTCTCCAACACTCTGGGGGTTATTTACGAAAGGCAAATCTACTTTGCACTACAAGTACAAACTACAAGTGCAAAGTGCACTTAAAATTGCACTGAAAGTGCACTTGGAAGTGCAGTCGCTGTAGATCTGAGGGGGACATGCAAGGAAAATAAAAATGTATCGTTTTATGAGCCATTGTTATCCGCCTCCGAGCGGAGAATCCTGTGGGGAGTAGGCGTTCCTAAGCCAAGAGGAGTTAATTGACGGGCTGCTAAGGCGTGTCACGCCTTCCGAAAATACCCGAAGTGAAACTGCCGTACAGAGCTGACTGCGCAGGCGCCGTAAACACCCGAGTGTCACTTTGGGTATTTTCGGAAGGCGTGACGCGCTTTAGCAGCCCATCAATCAACTCCTCTTGGCTTAGGAATGCCTATACCCGGAAGCAATCCCCGCTCGGATAACACCGGCTCATAAAACGATAAGTACAAAAAAATAAAAAACAGCATACTGCAGATGTTAGCAGTATGCTGGAACTAATGTCAGAAAGTTGATTTTTGGGTGAACCCCCGCTTTAAAGCTGTTCATTTTAACTTACCTGTATTGTGTTTTGTTGCAGTGTTCTATTACTTGCAACTTATTTATTATATTGAAAATCCAGATGAGTCTAAGGCCTCGTACACACGAGGCAATCTATTTGTTCAAATCGGTCGGACCGACCGATTTGAACAAATCTGTCTGCTAGGATTTTGGTTTGCTCGCGTGTACACACGAGCAAACCAAAATCCCCGCCAGCAGACAGCGCGCTGACGTGTCGGTGACGCGGAGGTGACGTCAACGCACCAGGAAGTTAAACACTTCCGCGCATGCGTCGAAATCATTCGGCGCGTGTGCGAGAAGACATGTCTGCTGGTTAGCGTACTAACCAGCAGACATGTCGGGCGGACGGGTTCCCAGCCGACAGATTGGTAAGCATGCTTTCAAATCTGTCGGCTGGCCAAATCCGTCCTCTCGCCCGTACACACGATCGAATCTGTCTGCTGGGACGGTCTAGCAGACCGTTTCCAGCAGACAGATTTGGTCGTGTGTACGCGGCCTTAGAGTAATGTCTGAGTTAGCTATTAATATGTTGATGGCATGTGGTTGACTTTTTTGTTTTACTTATTGCTCTTAATAATCATTTCCCTAACGTCCTAAAACCACCCATCTTGAGCTCCAAGCTCCAATCTTTGCTACCTCTGTGGTTAATAGTTATTGGAATTCAAGAGCAGCAGCTGGAAAAAAAACTGAACATTTAGTGTGGACCTTGTACTATGTTGTATGCAAATGATATGTCTGCTACGTCTTTTGTAACTTTTATATGCGTTGTAGAGGGGAACCTCCACAGTCCAAAGACATATTATTGTGCAAAGAAGCAGGGAAACCTGAGAACGAGACACAGCTTTCCTGCAAGTAACAGATGGTTACTGTTTAAGTGCAGGCATAACCCTGTCCCAACACCACATGTAATGATGGGGGAGGAGGTCTCAGAAAAAGGAAAACACTGATTGGACCAATCTCATATCCTACTTAATCATAGTCATATGGGAGGCTTTTTCAAGCATAGAGAGAGATGGCTGTTGAAATTTCTAGCGTGCTGGAATCTTGCAAGGAAGCAGTGCAGTGTGGTAAGTTTCTGTGGTGTGTCCTGTGATTTAATGAATAGAACCTTTCCATTTCTGCCAACCCTGCAGAAAATGTGGTCAAGGGATTTATTATGGAACGTACCAAAGGCTGGCACACAACTAATTACACATAACATGAAGTGGAATAGAAACTCATAGCCCAAAGGTGACAAACAGAGAAAGTGTTTTAGTTTTCTTTCTTCCATTTAGTTGTATGTGGTTGATTTGTAATGCTCGTTCTTGGAAAATTCAGCTCATTTATTTTATCAGTACTTTGCAGATAAGACAGGTGATTGTTTTTTTTTTCTGTCATACAATATCTTATTGACAAATGTTCTGAATTGTTGATTGTTTATTCTTATGAGAATTACTTTCTTTACATCACACAGTAATTGTATGATGTATTGAGACATTGTCTGTCCAATAAAAAGGATATAACTAGGATCAACTATCTTTGATATACTAAAATTATACTTTAGTAACTAATGACATGTATGGCTCCTTTGCTGCCTTGAATGAATAATTAATTTTACCTTTATATATACGGTATTGTCATTTTATTGTAATGTTTCTAGTATATCATGCTATGCAAAACCTAAAATCATAGGGGGTTATTTACAAAAGGCAAATCCACTTTGCACTACAAGTGCATTTGGAAGTGCAGTCGCTGTAAATATGAGGTGTAGATCTGAAATGAGGGGAAGCTCTGCTGATTTTATCACCCAGTCATGTGGAAGCTAGAATGCTGTTTTTTATTTTGCTTGCATGTTCCCCTCAGAACTACAGCGACTGCACTTCCAAGTAGTGCAAAGTGCATTTTCCTTCCGTAAATAACCCCCATAGTGTTTGTTTTTCCTGATTTACTACAAAATAATGTGCTGATTTGTAGAAAAGTGTTTGTTATTTTAAATAATTATGACTTTTACGTATTGTTCTGTGAATAAAATTGTAACACAGACTGTCAGTCTTTGATAATGTCCAATTTGTAGATCCAAGATGTACAAATAAACAGATTACAAATATTTTCAAATACACCTCGATGATCATATTTATTAAAAAAATACAAGTAACAGTGTTGACTTCTATCCTTGAAATGCTTGAAAAATCAGGCTTTATACAGGGAATAGAACAGAATATTTTTAGATCCTAGGTAATGTATTCAGGACATTTCTAGGGTTAAATTACTTTTGTATTGCTTGCTTAACTGATAAATGTAAAAATGTGGCAATGGTTTGTATAGGTTCTTTCTTTTTGACGATGTGGGTGATCTGTGCAGTCGTATTTATGGCACCCTGCTAAAACTGTTTAATGTATTATCCAATTACAGAAGCACAAACAAGCCATCGGGAGGCCCCTATCAGTGATTACACCTTGTTTCTCCAGCGTGTACTGCAAAAGCTAAGGGAAAATAAGACTAGAGCTAGAATAGACTTCTGAGACTTTGCTTTGGATCCTAAAGTCAGCATAAATTACTCAGCTCAATTTCCTGCTGTTTATAACACTGTTCAATTACATGAGGGGTGCCTTTTTGGGAATATTTCCTGCTGTTTGCAGTTTTTCAGCTTCCATTTTTTTAAGGTTTAAACCAAGAGAATAACTGCTGTACTGTATAAGCATGTCATCTCTGTTTAAACCTGACATTTCTATAGGTAGTTTTCTGAAATATAGGAACATTAAATAAACGGGCAATATACCTTGGATGTTTTACAGGTTATGATGGCTTGTTGCTATTCCTTTAATGTAGGAGGTGGAGCTAGCTGTATGAATGTTTCAACAATTCAGTGGTATTAAAGTACCTCTATAAGAGTTTGGTGTATTGATCCACATATTGTATCATTTTAATAAGATAATACTCTGTTTATGTTGACTGTGCTTACAGTGTGAGTTGTATATTTTATATTTATCAGGCAAGCCAACATTTTGAATAAATGAAAATTAGAGTTCTACCCGTTTGTTTAAAATGATGGAGGAGTTTCACATTTTGAAATGAATGATTATACACTCAGACAACACATACAGTAAAGTGATCTTATAGAAACATAGAAAAAAAAAAGTTGTTATTGTTGACTGACTTACTATATCTGCTGGAAGTCTGTTCCAAGCATTACCTACTTTTTTTAGTAAAGCAGTATTTTCAAAAATTTGTTTTGAACTTTCTTCCTACTAGTTTAAGGTCATGTGGTCGTGTTTTTGATCTTTACTTGATATTAAACATGCTGTAACCCTAAACCCTATTCACACTGTTATTTAGCTCCAAGTTACTGTCTATGGGGCACTAACACGCAATTATTGTATTTTTCTTAATAATATCTACTACCAGTCAAAAAAGTATAGACTTACCTAAAAAAAAGCACCACTGGATTCCCACCATCCACTACAATGTCTGCATGTGCCATTCATTGGGATATAATCATAAAATTAATGAAAAAGGGTGTATTATGAAAATATTTACACCCATATATGGCTGGTAACATGCACTAGGAATACTACATCTGTAATTAAATTAAAGTATACCCCCCAATCAAAATGTTTTTGTTTAGTTTATCCCCCCTCTCCCTCTCCCTTTAGCAAGATCTAACCTCAATGTTTGACTGCTGTCATTAGAATAGAAAATGATGGGGGAATCCAAAATATTATAGTTGTAACAGGAACAGGAGTAGATGAGATAATTTCCAATAGGGACATATGTTATGGTGACAACTCTTAAGAGAAGGGATTTCTCCTTAAATTTGGAAAGATTTGTACTTTTTTGTGTTCCCCTTCTTTCTGTGTCTCTGTTAATAGGAAGTGCATTGAAAAACTTGAGGTAGTATCAATTTCCTGCATTATCAAAAATGTAAAAAAATGAAAGAGTTACATTTTAAACACTTGGGTACCAGTATGTAATATACTTCCTTCGGGCCATTTCTTAGGTTTTTAGTGCTGTGATAGTTTTACTGACAATTATTTGGTCACACAATATGATACCCAAATTAATTGTATAGTGTTTAATGCTAAGAAAGATAGCACTTTCTTTGGTAGTGTTTAATAACAACCAGCGTTTTTTAAAGAAGGTAAGAAAGGCCAACAATGAACAAAAATTACTTGCTGTTATTAAAAAAGTGCTGTCCAAACACCCCCAAAATTATCTTTTTTTTGGCAAGTAGGCACCCCAAGGTGATCTCAATTTTTGCCACAATATTTTTGGAGCAGCATAATAGGTCATACACAGAATGAGGATGATGTGAAGAGATTAATGTATAGGTCACATACAGTGGGAAGGTGGAGATTAAGGTGTTAATGTACAGATGTACATTATAAAGGAGGTGGAGGGGTTAATATATACAGTTGTGGCCAAAAGTTTTGAGAATGACACAAATATTAGTTTTCACAAAGTTTGCTGCTAAACGGCTTTTAGATCTTTGTTTCAGTTGTTTCTGTGATGTAGTGAAATATAATTACACGCACTTCATACATTTCAAAGGCTTTTATCAACAATTACGGAGGGTGTTTTGGTACCATTCTTTTTTCATGGCTGTGTTTTTGGGCAAAATTGTGAGTGAGCCCACTCCCTTGGATGAGAAGCAACCCCACACATGAATGGTCTCAGGATGCTTTACTGCTGGCATGACACAGGACTGATGATAGTGCTCACCTTTTCTTCTCCGGACAAGCCTTTTTCCTGATGCCCCAAACAATCAGAAAGAGGCTTCATCGGAGAATATGACTTTGCCCCAGTCCTCAGCAGTCCATTCACCATATTTTCTGCAGACGATCAATCTGTCCCTGATGTTTTTTTTAGAGAGAATTGGCTTCTTTGCTGCCCTTCTTGACACCAGGCCATCTTCCAAAAGTCTTCGCCTCACTGTGCTTGCAGATGCGCTCACACCTGCCTGATGCCATTGCTAAGCAATCTCTGCACTGGTGGCACTCCGATCCTGCAGCTGAATCCTCTTTAGGAGACGGTCCTGGCGCTTGCTGGACTTTCTTGGGCACCCTGAAGCCTTCTTCACAAATGCAGTGGGATTTTTTTTATTGGATTAAGTTAATTTTCATGGCAAAGAGGAACTTTGCAATTAATTGCAATTCGTCTGATCACTTTTCATAACATAACATAACATAACATATATGCAATTTCCCATCTCAAAAAGGCAGCAGACTTTGTGAAAATTTGTATTTGTGTCCTTCTCAAAACTTTTGGCCATGGCTGTAGGTCACATACAGAGACAGGATGGAGCTGAGATGCAGAGGATAGGAGGATGTAGAAAGGGTTAAATATGGTACACAATCACATGAACACACCTTGAATCTGCTGCTGCCTGTGATCTTCTACTAATGAATGATTCATTAACTCATTACTTTTTCTCTTTCCTCCGTCGTGACAGAAATGGGAGGGCTCAAGTGTGTTTACTAGACATGGGCCAAACACCCCCCTGTTCAGTTTGCAGCAGAACTCCAGACCAGCAAACCCCATTTAAATCTATGGGAGCCGAACAGGAAAATTCATACGTGCCCATTTTAAAGGTTTATATCAAGTAATTGGCCATAAAAGGGGTATGGTTTTCTGGGAAATGCCCTGGGGGACATGTACCAATGCACTTTTTTTTATTTAAAGTGGAAAAAAAAACGGGTGCAGTGATTTTAATTATGCATCAATAAAAAGGAAAACTTCCTTTAACCAGTTACCAACCAGCCGCCTCAGTCGTACTGTGGCAAGGTAACTCGGCTGTGCGAAATGACGTACTGGTACGTTGGCTCGTGCACTGGCTTTTTTGCACTGGCTTTTTTGCACTGGCTTTTGCGAGGAGACCACCCACGTGTCCAGAGGACTCGATGTCTGCCGGCCACCCGCGATCTCGGGAAAGAGAGGCAGAACGTGGATCTGCCTTTCTAAACAAGGTGGATCTCCATTTTGACAGCGAAGGAGAGAGAGATCAGCTATTCCTAGTGATCAGGAACAGCAATCTCTCTCTATTCTCAGTGAGCCCATTCCCCTGACAGTTAGGCCCCTTTTATCATGATACTTACCACGATATTCGGCCGCTAGCGGTGCGGTTTAACCCCCGCTAGCGGCCAAAAAAGGGTTAATATTGCCCGCAATGTGCCTCTGTAGAGGTGGATTGCAGGCGGTATTACCGCGGTTTCCCATTGAAATCAATGGGAAACCGCGGTATAGGAGCGGTAAACACCCCGCTCCTATACCGTTCCAAAGATGTGGCTAGCAGGACTTTTGGAGCGGTCCTGCTAGCACACCATTGAAGTCTGCAGGGCACGATTTTTAGCGCTGAACCGCCTGAAAAACGTGTCAGTGTGAAAGGGGTCTTAGAAAGCATCTCCCTAGGGAACACCCTTTGATAATCACTAGTGTTAACCCCTTCCCTGCCAGTGCCATTTATACAGTGATCAGTGCATTTTTTATAGCACTGATGATAACTGTATATGTGTCACTGTTCACCAAAACGTGTCACTTAGGTTCAGATTTATCCGCTGCAATGTCGTAGTCCCACTAAAAATTGCAGATCGCTGCAATTACTAGTAATAACAATAATAAAAAAAGTCCCTAAATCGTTCCCCTATTTTGTACAGTAGATGTAATAACTTTTGTGCAAACCAATCAATATACTCTATTGCAATATGTTTTTACCAAAAATATGTAGCAGAATACATATTGGTCTAAACGGATGAATACATATTTTTGGGGGATATGTATTATAGCGGAAGGTAAAAAATATATATTTTTTTCAAAATTGTCAGACTTTTTTGTTTATATCGCAAAAAAAATTTATCACAAAGGTGACCAAATACCACCAAAAGAAAGCTCTATTTGTGGGAAAAAAAGAACTTCAATTTTGTTTGGGTACAACGTTGCTTAAATGCACAATTGTCAGTTAAAGTAACGCAGTGCCGTATCACAAAAAATGGCCTGTTGGGAAGTGGGTAAATCCTTCTGGGGCTGAAGTGGTTAAATATAGTGCCTGGGGGTCCCCTTAATGTGCCTGTAAAATGGCACATCTGTAGCATGCATAAAACATGCTGCAGCAAAAATTAAATTTCGAAAGAAAAAAAAAGTAGAATCCCATTGAAAATTGCTTGTGGTTACAATTGACGGCAAGTGGCTCTTAAAAAAAATAAAGCGGAAAAAACAGAGTAAGGTCCCCTTTGGGTCTGGTTTGAGTTTTAAGGGAAACCCCACACCAAGCTAAATAAAAAAAAGTCATGGGGTCCCCTCCAAAACCCATATCAGACCCTTATCCAGGCATGCAGCCTGGCAGCTCATGAAAGGGAGAGGGGCAAGCATGAGGTACATGAGGTACATAGTACCCCTGCCTATTCAAAAAAAAGTGTACAAACAGTGAATAAAACAGGAGACAAGGGGACAAAGCTTTTCCCAAGCACAGCGCAGAGTACACTGTGCAAAAAGTACATTGCAGGGTGTTCGTCGAATGGCCGAACAGGCAAATGTTTTGGACTGAAATCATGCTTGGGCTGAACCATTTGCCCATCCCTAGTGTTTACATTTGTGGTCGCTGTGATTGGTCAGATGGCTTAGATTAGTCATTTACAGGTACACTGACTGCCAATGTGTATTTTCTAGAGGTGTGTACTGTAAATAAACAGCACTTTAGAAATACACATTCACCACCTACAATGCTGCAGTAGTGAAGTGGTAAATATACAGTTTAATCTGATTCATGAAATTTATAGCAAGTAAAAACTTGTATATGGAGATGTTGTCCATTAGGAAAAACCTTGATTAAAATGTGCAGCCGTTTTCATAAATCACCCCTATGGCATACTGGATGCACAGTTAATATACCTGCTAAAGTTCCACTTGCTGTATTTTGCTAATCCTCCTGTCACCACTTGGCATTTGTTGACCACAGATAATAATTGGACTTCCTATTCACTTGAATAGGAAAGGAGTCATGAAGAAACACTTTTCAAACTGAGCAGTACAAATATAGAGGAAGTGAAATGCCACTTCTCTTGTTAGTAGGTATCATCATGACATAAACAACATATCATGGATAAATAATATCTGAAGTTTACTTGGCACTTAGCAAGAGTTTTAGTTTTACTTCTAGTTTTTTTGCAGATTGGTTGTTCACTAGCTACTAAGCTGTCCAGTACCCTTCTAAAGCGAGCAGCTAATAAGTTGGTGCCAGCAGGCTTTCTTGGTGAATAAGTACTAAAGTATCCTTGAGATCGGATGATATAGTTCATGTAGTTCAAAATTCACACTTTTCCAATTACAGATTTAACAGTGAATGTGAAAGAGCTGTAATTGCTTCATGTTCTAGTTGAACTAAGTTAGCAACAAATACCATTAGGTATGAGCTTAGTATTACATAGCTGTATTCTTGTCATAAAGTGCCGAGCAGCTGATGAGATGACATACAGATATGTGATAAAGACTGAATTAAAAGAAGAAATCTTCTTTTGTTTATAAGCTTTAGATTTGCTTCGCTTGAGAGTCTGACAGCATTCAATTAACTGTGTGATGTGGAATTACAGGAGAAAGACCCATTGAAATAGAATATAGCAATTTGTTATGGATTGAGCAATCTGGTTTATTTCAGTGTAGACAAAACATGTATTAAAGTTAGTACATCTCATTTAGTCAATATAGGAGCGAATAAAAAACAATGCAATTGATTTAGTAAAGGAATAGAGGTGGTTCGGTTTAGTGAATAAGATAAAGCTGTGTTCATTTGAATTATTTATTCCCTTGCAAGAAATGATACAGGTTTTTTTTGTTGTTTTTTTTATTTTTATTATTTCTTTTGAGATTTATTAGGTATATAAAAGTGAACACAGCTTCACTTTATTCCCCAAACTAAGTGAACATTTACTTTTTAAAGTGCACGTATACTTACCAAAGTGAACATCCTCTGTTCCTTTAATAAATCAACACCAAATCAATTTGTTGGCCATAGTATCCAGTAAGCCACCTGTTTTTTATTTTGTATCCTAAAATATCCTATAAGCATGTCTATGTCTCCAAGTGTTTTTGTATATCCTCAGTACAGGCAACCTAGTCGTGATGAAAAATTGATAGCCTTTACCACAATGGCTAGTGATAGCACACCTAATTTCTTACATTTGAGCAATGGTTAAATTCACATAAAACCACCTATGCCATTCTTCTGAACTGAGAAGATGGAGCAGAAATTGCTTCTAATAAACAAAGGGGGCGCAAGCTCTTTTGTTAATTAAGAGTTATCTAGTCTGTGTTCCATGCCTACACCAGACATGATATGGAGAGCCGTACATACTCCGGCTCCCTCTTTCCTTTGCTAAATAGGAGTTAAACCAATACCAGTTTCTGTTATTTCACTCTGAAATAGAAACTGCCCAGGGTAGGGAAGATAACCTGAAACAGATCTATCTGCTTTGTTAATATGGCATATTATTATGTTACAGTAAACTTTCTCCTTTTGTGCCTATTACTTGTAACAAGTATGCATATAATAATGCACTCTGACTTTACAGATATGCATACTAACTATGGGTCAGTTGGTCAAGCCTTACTGAACCTGGATGGGCATTATATTAGCCAGACAATTAGCATCTTTAGAAGGGAATTGGCAGCAAGTCCCGTGTTACTTTTAGGAAAGTATTTCACATTGTTAAAAAAAAAAAAAAAAAAATAAAACTTTGCACATAATAAGTTTGCGCAGAATAAGTTTAGGACAATGTCCAACAATGGTTGAGATATCAAGAAGGTTGTGACTGCTGATTTAAAGCTGAACTCCAGGCTCACTTTAGCTAACTTTACAATTGCAGACCCCTCTCCCTAAGCCCTGTCACCCTGTTGATACAGTTTAAATCACAATGCCTCACTTTTCCTTTAATGCAATTTTTTTTGCCCCAGTGATGTCATGACATTCCCTGGAAAGCTGTTCTCCTAACTGGAGCCAAGAGGAGGACATTCTCTCCTGCTGCAGTCACATCCGTGCAGGGAAAGAAGAATATATTTTTCATGAAGCAAAGTTTAATACAGCAAGTGACAGCAGCGATCTTGATGAGGAGAAGAGGGGGAGTGAAGGGCAGGGTTGGCACTGAGGGCTTTATCTCGGACATGTATTCATAGCCAGCCATTACACTTATGCACACAGTGGGCAGCTCAGACCGTCCTCCCACTACAGTAAGCAGGGAGGGATACAATTACATCACCTGTAAAGAACTACAGTGGGGCAGAGACTAGACTGGTGGCCAGGGGGATGTACAACATAGTGGCCACTGGTCTTACAACAGCGATATTGCAGAGAATGAAGCCCTGATTCAAAAAATGGACATTGGATTTCTCAAAGATCACACACAGTGGGCAAAGAAAGAACAAACAATTTACAAGATATGAAAACACCAGTAATTACAGGTAATCCAATTTCTGCCTGGAGTTCAGCTTTAATGCTACCAAAATCATTAATGTATGTGGGTGATGGTAGGGGTAGGAGTAGCTAAAGTTTCCTATAGGGTAGGTGTGCGTTAAGTCATTGTTTGATTGCTAGAGGTAAATTGTAATGTTGAAATCTGAGGCAGAAAGGAAGAGTTGAAGTCAGTCAAATGCTTCTGATAATGGCATTGTAGTAAACAAACTCTAGTGATTAGTGTAAACACTGTACTTCATTCCTGTGCTTGATTTTTGGTGTTGTTATACAAAAACGTCAAAAAATGTTTATTATGATGTATTAGGGCATAAAGTAGTCACATATGATTCAAATAGCTCAATTTAAAAAAATCATGTATTAGTTATTGGTATAGTTTTTGTTTATAGGTTAAAGATAAATTAGTGTATTTTTACTGTGCATATATTAAGAGTTGTTATTCCAGCTTTTCCTTTAAGTTATTTTTTGACACATTTTACATATTTTTAGTAGCTTTTTGTTATTTTAATTGCTATATTTCATGTGTAGATTTGTACATTCTATTTTTGAGGAATGTAATAGGTATCCCTGTTTAAAAACTGCTCAGATAAACTGAGACATATAGAGAGGACATTGTTTTAGGTCAGTTAAACCTGACCTCTAGACTGGCAGAATAGAAGTAAAGATAATTTATGTGCAGTATGCTTGCAAGCTACACTGCAACAGCATTTTTAAAACATTACTAGTCGTTATTTAGATGTTTTTAAATAAAAATAATTATAATTTATTTGTATGGTTTAAGATATATCGCATATTCGTGCAAATGTGCAAATGTGATCAGTTTAAATAAATATTGGTTTATAAAAATAAAAAAACTTTTTCTATGTAAGGTTCATAAATAAATATATATGTATATGAATGTTCTGGGTCTTCCCACACAACCAGAGATTCAAAAGAACACAGGAACTGCAGAAAGCTGCAAAGGGGTCAGTTTATAACCATTCATTTATGAGGGCAATTTTTTACTTTTTTGCACCTGTTAAAATTACTGTACACTCCCCAAAAGTATATATTTTCTGAAATCAGGGGCTCTGTAGAATAACATGGTGGTAGTTGCAATTTTTATATTGCACAATATTTGCACAACTGTTTATCAAATGCATATTTTTTGAAGACACATGCGGTCATTGGATATTTGTCTTGGAAGGTCTTAGCCCCTGCAGGCATCTATGAGGATTTAGGAAAAGAAGGGTATTCCTGAGTCTCCCTGGGGGGAGGGTATGTAGGGGATTTTTGGTATGCCTAACGAGTTTGATATACAACCAGCAGAGTAGAGAGCAATAGTAGGATCATTTTTTTCTTTAATAAATATGTTTGTTTTTAAGTACACGTTTTCTATATAGCAATTGTTAGGCACACCAAAAATCCGCTACATACCGGAGCCCCCACCCAGGGAGACTCGGGGATACCCTGTTTTTTCTATTATTGACATTCTGGGGATTGTGCCATTTTTCTTGTGTACAAACTCTCCCACTCAATATTCCATCTATGAGGATATGCTTGCAATGTAGGGGTAAGGCCGCGTACACACGAGGAGACATGTCCGATGAAAACGGTCCGTGGACCGTTTTCATCGGACATGTCTCCGGGGATCTTTTGGTCTGATGGTGTGTACACATGATCAAACCAAAATCCCCATGGACAGAGAACGCGGTGACGTGGCGGTGACGTTGTCGCCGCGACGCCTGCAAACAAGGAAGTAAAATGCTTTCACGCATGCATCGAATCCATTCAATGCATGCGGGGGATTTCTGTCCGCTGGTTAGGCGTACTAACCAGCGGACATGTCCGACGGACAAGTTTTAAAGCATGTTTTAAAACTTTTGTCCGCTGGAAACCTGTCTGCTAGGCCATACACACGATCGAACATGTCCGCGGAAACTGGTCCGAAGACCAGTTTCAGCGGGCATGTTTGATCGTGTGTACGCGGCCTAAGATGCCCAATCCTACAGCACTGTTAAGAAGTGGGCAGTGGATTTCAAGTGGGGATAGGGCAGCCTCAAAGATGTCCCCTACCCTGGCTGACCCAAGGATTTGACCACTCCAGAAAACATTAATCATGATTGTGCACGATGAGTATGAGATTGGTGAGGTGACATCTGGACAATTGCTAAGGTAACAAGCATATCAAAAACCACAATTTGAGCGCATCTTGACCAAAAATCCTAAAATGCACAACGTTTATGCCTGAAAGGTTTGCTGAAGCTTGATAAAGAACACACATGATTTACAACATCCAGGGACAATCAGCAGAGGTTCAGGAGAGATACGGGAAACTTTTGTGCCAGGTTTATAACTGTGGATGAATTTTGGGTCCAGCACGTGGAAACACACCTCTTTCCCTACTTTAAAGAATGCTCTGGGGACTCCATCTTTGGGCAAAATGATACTGTAGCAACAGTCTTCTGGAATTCCAAGGGTGTGCTGTTCACCAATATGCTTTGGTGATGGCTGCCATTCATTAATGTGGCTTTTCTCTGGTTACCCATCCTCCATACTCACCAGATTTCTCACCATCGGATACCACATATTCCCAAAGCTGAATAGACAATGACGTAATTGATGCCATTACTATGTTTTTGTTATATATATATATATATATATATATATATATATATATATATACATTATCTCACAAAAGTGAGTACACCCCTCACATTTTTGTAAATATTTATATTATATCTTTTTATGTGCCAACACTGAGAATATTATACTTTGCTACAATGTAAAGTAGTACAGCTTGTATAAAAGTGTACATTTGCTGTCCCTTCAAAATAACTCAGGATACTAATTAATGTCTAAACCGCTAGCAACAAAAGTGAGTACACCCCTAAGTCAAAATGTCCAAATTGGGCCCAAAATTGTATGTGTCCACTGGCCACCATTATTTTCCAGCACTGCCTTAAAGTGAATGTAAACCCCAATTATTTTTTTTTGATGTCACAACGTAGAGTATAAGATTTCCGATCATCTGTGCCCAGTCTTGCCACACAGAGTTAATTCGGCTCTGATCAATCCTCTTTTATTGTTCAGTGAAAATTAACAGACTTCCAGATAAAAACCTGTCTAAATAAAAAGTCAGTTTCTCTCTCATTGCTTTGAGTGACAGCTTATTTACATATCTAGCTTGGACATGTTTATCATATGTGATGTTATGTTTATCATAATATGAAGTGATCCACAGTATAAAAAGTGAGAAATCCACCCCTCCCCCACATAACACATCCTATTATATTAATACAATGAACTATGGATCACCTCATATTATGATAAACATAACATATGATAAACATGTAAAAAATAAAAAACAAAGAAAAGATTTGATAAAATGGTCTTACCACCTTAGTGCATAAAATGGACCACAGGGCCTGGCAGCGGAAGGGTAGCACTTTTAAGCCTCATGCACACCGGACGTTATAATAACATTATAAAAACACCAGCTTTGCAGTGAGTTCTTCAATGTTTTTGCAATAGTGTTTTTTTTTAGCATTTTTTAAACATTTTATAGTTATTTTATATGTTTTTAAGCTTTTTTTTCAATGGGATCAAAAACGTAAAAAAAAAAAAACGCCGGTGAGCCGTAACTATCTGCTGTTTTAGCGTTTTTTGATGTTAGGCTGTTTTTACAGCTGAAAAACTCCTCTCAGAACCCATATTTTTTTTTTTTTTACAGCCAAATACACCCCAGCCAAAAACAGTTGATAACAGCCTATGTGTGCATGGACACATAGAATAACATGCTGGAGAGTTTAACCTCCCTGGCGGTATGGTTTTGTCAGATTTTTGATGCTGAAAGCAGTACAATTGTTTTACATGGACATTTGGCGTTTTATATTTTAGGCCTTAAATTCTTAGGAATAACTCACTTAAATCTGTCCAAACCGTCCCGGTATGATAAAGTTTGAAACACAAAATCATAAATTATAATATAATAAATAACTATAAATAATTATAACAAATAATAATATACCAGTAATAATAATAAAAATGTATCAATGATGTAATCAAATCAAAAACACTGGAATTTGCTCAGTTGCAGAATTGTTGCTGTCATTATTTTTGTTTTTGATGACGAATTTCCTCACAAATTACTTTCGCTCAATTCTGCAAGTGATTCTAATTTATTATTGCTGTTTTCTAGCTGGTATAAAACCACTTTTGACATAAAGGGACACTTTTTGGGTGCTATGGACAATCTCCAGTTTCCAGGCAGAAAAAACAGTATTTATAATATAAAAGAGCATTTGTTATATTCGGTGATATCTACAGCTTTTTTAATGGTAATAGTGCAGCGCAATATGAAATTAACAATACACTGATATATTAACATAGTGAATAATACAAAGTAAATAGTAGTGTGATGAATAAAGTCCACAAAGTGCAGATGTGCCATCCCTCTGAAGATGTTCAGGATTATTAATTCCCTTTTCAGGGCCTTTATCTGGCAGGCCAAGTCCCCTAGGGTGAAGTTGGAGCAGTTTCAGAAGCCTAAGACGGCGGGAGGCCTCGCCCTCCCTAATCCTTGGGTCTACTATTTGGCGGCTCAGGCGCAACACATCGCCAGGGTTATGCCGGAGGGTTAGGTTCCTGAGGGTGGCGGGGGGCGGTCGGTTCCTATTAGGGCCCTGATGTGTTATGCCACTGGTTTCGATAACGTACCTACTGGTATGGAGGCCCTGGCGTATGCATTATCCAACAAAAAGTTTCCCACATATGCGCTTCTGCAAAAAAATTGGAACAAACTTAGACAGTTGGACATTGGATTGTGGGGCGCGGTGGAGGAGGCATGGTGTTACGCTTCTGAGACATATTTTTGTTGCGGGTGAGCTGATCCCCTTCCCTGAATTGAGGGAGAGGTATCGCCTTCCACAATCCATGTTTTTCCATTATATGCAGTTGAGACATGCTGTGATGACGCAGGCAGGGGGGCCCCGTGGGTTCTTTTGAACGCGCCGATATTCAAATTTATGGCCGAGGTGTCTCAGTTTAAGGGTTTTATTTGTGACGCTTATTCATTGATCTTAAATATCTACTTAGATGACTTTCCCCTTGGGGTGTCCACGAAGTGGGAGAGGGACGTGGGGACCTTCGAGGATGAACAATGGGAGGAGGCACTTCAGGCAGCGCAGTCGTGCTCCCTGAATGTGGCCCAGTGGTTATCCCAATTGTATATTGTTCTTAGAGTGCATTACACACCTGTCAGACTATTTAAAATGGGGATAATGTTAGGCCCCACACACACGGCAGATAACCTCGACGGGCGGAACACATCGTTCCGCCCGTCGAAGTTCTCTGCCGGCCGTCAGAATTGGCGACCCGCCCGTCGGGAAAGGCAACCAGCCATTCATCCCGACGGGCCGTCGAGCAAATAGAGAACCTGTTCTCTATTTGCTTGACGGGTTTCCCGACGGGCGGGGCTCGTCGAGAGCGTACACACGGCCGAGGTTCTCGGCAGAATGCGGCTCCCAGCGAGGTTCTCGCTGGTTTCTGCCGAGAACCTCGGCCGTGTACGGGGCTTTAGACTCCAACTGCACGAGATGCGCAAGGGACCATGGCGACCTAATTAATTTACTGTGGCGGTGCCTCAAGCTCCATTTATACTGGACAGGGGTCGTGGCTCTTCTTAACAGAGTTTATCTGACTAACATCTGTTGACCTGAAATCGTGTCTTCTTGGAATTATAGATGATATGTCACAGGACGATAATAGCAGGCAGGCCATATTGAGAGCCCTGTTTTAGGCCCGTAGGCTAATCCTTCGGCATTGGAAGGCAGTTAATCCTCCAACGTTGAAGGAATGGATTGCGCAAATCGGTGACACCATAAGAATGGAGAGGTATTTCTATCAACATAGGGGTTGCTCAAGAAAATTTGAGCAGGAATGGGCCCCATGGTTAGATTCCCCTGGCTTGTGCCCGGTAGATTTGGTCATGGATAGGTTGCTTGGATAGATGGGGGGACAATCATCCATGGGGGGCAGTCAGAGGGCGGGGAGTGTGATCCATTGGATTTATCGTTTGTATGTTATTTGGGGGATGTGGGTACTCCAGTGGGGCTGGTGCCTTTTAAGTAGTGGCCTCGGACTGAGGTTTTATGCTATATGGGAGTCTGCTGTGCTTTATGTGTGAACTGCCATCTGCACTGGTGGAATGTTTAGGTGATATATTTATGAGCTGTGTACTTGCTGTGATTTTCTTTTCTGTTTAAAAAATCTTGTTTTTCTCAATAAACATCTCTGATTTAAAAAAAAAAAAAAGTGCAGATGTGCAAATGAAAAAATCCAGCGGTTTCACAGAATTGTGCATAATCCAAAGTGAAATGACCAACAGGAAGCACCTCCACCAACACAGTAAGGATGGCCTCTCACCTTAAGGCTAAGACCTACAGTAGGTCACATAGCATGTTACAAACTGACATCCTGTTCTCAGAGGGCAGCAGCCGATAGGACAGCTCAATAACACAGCAGGCAGACCCAGCAACAAGATAGAGGCAGCCAGGGCAGATGTAAAAGAAGAGAGGAGACCTAGTGCTCTCTGTAACCAAACTCACAATTTATTAAAAAAGATAAAAACAGACTCACATTTTTCAGCACTCTCCACCGAGTGCTCAGTAACAAGCGTGTAGCATAACTCGGCATCCAGCCGTTCAGTACACGTGGGGTGGCGATCACGGGTGATGTCACGTAGCCCCTCCCCCAATGTACGTGTTGCTTCCCTATGGGCGGGACTTCCTCAGCGGGGGTAGAAAGGGTACCCTTTCTACCCCCGCTGAGGAAGTCCTGCCCATAGGCTCAAATTTTGCTGAGGTGTTTTTTGAATTTACCTTGAGTGCTGGCTAGCATTAGTTTCTTTGTTTATTTTATTTTTTTCCAGCGCTAAATAATTTCCCTTGTTTTGGAAATCTACAGCTTATCTTTGAATAATAATATCATGTTTATCCTGTTAACCCTAGTTATTTTTAAATGCCTGACCATTTCATTCTCACTAAACTAAGCACAGTTTATGTATGAAGCAGTCTTGTTGCATGTACGACTTAACTGATAATCTTTAGTTACAGAATAAACAGTGTGATATGGTAAATCTAGGTAGACATTTTGAGGTTGGCTTACATTTGATATAAATATGCCTGGATCTAGATGGAATGATTCAGGTTTGTTGGTTATGTCCAGTGGTTTTACATACATCTACGTATGTTTTCCCTGCAGGACTCCACACATATTGTATTTCCCACAGATATGTTATTTATTGCCAAATAGCTGGAAAAGTCCATATGGCCCTGCAAGAGAAAGTGTTCCACAGAAACAGGCAGGTTGCTGCTTTGAGCTGCCAGGTTAGGAGGAGGCCAAGGTGGGATATACAAATAACCTGCCAGTTGTAATCTTCAGAACCTTTAAGTAAACAAAGCTGGAATGAAAACAAAGTTTTCTTTTTTTATTTGGAAACCTGTACAGTGTCCAATGATAACATTCCATGCTGGGCTGTATGCACCCTTTGAGAAAGACACCACAGTGTACTATGTTAGGTCCACAAACTCGCCTCAGTGCTCACTTTGTACAGGCAGAACACTGCACGTCAGACTGCCTCGCACTGTATTTTTACTTCGTTCCCATAAAAATGCAACAGTTGAAAAAGAAAGAACTAGCATAACACTAGTAAATTACAATAACAACTTGTCGCTTCTACATAAACGATAGCTCTTGTTTTGCATCTAACACCACAGCTTACAATGAACACATTCATGTGTCATTCTGTGAGGTAGAAATGTTTTACACTATAGCCTAGCAAGCTTTCTGTTAAAGCCACATTCTGTGATAAGTGCTGTATAAATAATCCACAGTTTCTTCAGTATAAATAGTTTCTTTATGTCTGTCACCTTTCTTCAGTCAGTGTTGACTAACCTCCCAAAAACCAAATTTTCAGTTGGAGGTTTATCTTTTTTTCACCAACAGATTTTTTCAGTGGTTTTTGTGTTGATTCCATGCTTAGACATTGCATTCCTTTGACATCTCTTTGCCTCCTCAAAGTTTGTTTCATAACTGGCACTTTACATACACAATTCACAGTTACTGGGCATTTCCAAAAAGGCAGCAATGACATCATATTAAACCATAGTAGGAGCACCTGAAAAAATGCCCCGGCCTTTGGTACTATTCAGACCAGTGTATTGTGGTAAAATGCTTGTGTTACTGCACCTTACCACAAGGTATAGTAACACATAATTGGTGGTGCACTGTGATGCTATTCCTTTAGAATAGCACCCTAGCACACAACTACAGTAGTGGGCAGCACGTCCACAAGACACATACCACGTGTTGGGGTTTGCTGTGTAAAGGAAAGGGTTGTGTCAATTTTTGAAAGTTCAAAATGAGTCTGGGCTGATGTGGATCAAAAAAATCACATACTCTTAGTAATCACATACTCTTAGACATAGTAGTATTGCTCTTTGTTTCTTAAGCCCTATACACACGGGCCAGAATCTCATCAGGAAAAAAACGTTGTTTTTCGTGACGAGATTCTTGGCAAGAACCTCTTGCCTCCCGAGTGTACAGACACTCCATTCAAAAGAACCACCGTTCTTTTGAATGGCAAGAACGCCATACAGCATCGCGTACGAAGAGCATGCACTCGTCAGATTTAATGCCGTCGCCGCCATCTTGCTGCACCCTACCTATGCCTAGGAAGCTACCGCGCATGCGTCAAAGTAATTTTGAGCATGCACAGGTTTCCACGGAGACAGATAAGTATACACACTCTGGGGTTTCTCGGCAGGAAAACACTGCTGAGAATCACAATGACAAAATAGAGAGCAGGCCTCTCTATTTTTCTCATCAAGATTTTAGACAGTTTTCTTGACGAGAAACCTGAAAGCCTCATACACACGCAGGGTATACTCAGCAAGAAAGCTCTGCCAGCAGTTTTCTTGCTGGTTTTTGCTGAGTAAACCGAGCATGTGTACAAGGCTTAAGTATTGCAAGTACATTTTAAACAAATGTGAGTGGGGTTTTAGTTAATTAATAGTCCTGTTTTAATTACTACAACATAGAAGGCTGTTTTTTGGCA
Organism: Rana kukunoris; assembly: GCA_029574335.1. Lineage (NCBI taxonomy): Eukaryota > Metazoa > Chordata > Amphibia > Anura > Ranidae > Rana > Rana kukunoris. The sequence continues at coordinate 492,609,203 of CM056049.1, read as the reverse complement.
TGTTTATCTAAGTGACACAGCATGGCTGCATGAATGTCAGACAGCCTTAAAGGGACCTACACCCATTTTCCTGGATGAGAGTCTAAGCATACAAGTGGGCACCCTAGTGGACAGGAGGTGAACCTACTCCAAGTACCCAGATGACCCTGATGGTCACACAGCCTGTGTTATATGACCTTGCACTATATGTAGATTATATTATTATGGTCAGAGCATTATGAGCACTGAGGTGGCACAACATAAAGTATTACAGTTCAGGGCATTGATGCACACTGAAACATAACAGCACTGAAAGAGCATTTATGTGTGCACTGGAACATGGAACTTATGTTTGATATAGATTTTTACGTGCTTTGTTGGTAGTGCAGGAGTTAAGTTTAATTTTATTAACTTCTTGGATTAATGTTATGAAACATTACTGGTAAAGTTATCTGTAATGTAATGATTTGATCTTCGATTTGTAAAGAAATATGTGTTTCGTTGCACTGTAATGTTTGAAAGAAAAACAGGAGTTTGAGAGATAGGTTGCACTGAACTGGAGCACATATTGGAACTTGTACTGTATGGTAGTCCACAGAATGACTATGCAGCTAGCAGATTTCATGTCCTAAGTAAGCCAAACCACTATATTTACTAAGCATGCAATATAAATGGGAAGATGCTATGACTTGTTGGATGCTTACTCCCTACAGTACTTTCTGTAGTGGGCTTTTAACCCTTTTTTGCTTGAGCATGTGCCTAGTTAAGTCATACAGACAGCTTGTGTGTATTAGAGTTTATTTAATGTGAAGATTTTTTTTCTCAAATTTTGTTTTTGCTAAGAAAAAATTAGATGATAGGCTGTAAATCTTTTAAATTGAGGAAAGTGTGCCATATGTTCATATTTGTGCGAATTTTCATGTGTATTTGCAAAAATACTGCTTGGAAACAACTCTTTGCATGTTGCTTATGCTCATGGCTGAAATGTTTTTACATTATGATTATTTATTTTGTTAAATTATACGTGGTAAATTAAGATCTTAAGAGCATAATCATGGTGCCATAGAATATTGATTATCCTACAGAGTCCAATGTTGGGCCAAGGGCCAACGCCCTGTCTACTGATTTGTTTACTAACATGGGGCCAGCATAAAATAAAATGTTTGAAATGTCTTCCATCACAACCCAGTACTTATTGTATGCTCTTTTAGTGACAGAAAAAACTATAATGATCCAATAGTAGCTCGGCTATTGGGTGTGCAGCTCCTTCTCTGTTGTCTTTCCTTTTCCCACAGTTTTATCTAGAAGTCCATAAAGAGAGGAGGGGGTTTATGTTGAGAGACATGTATGAAAAAACTTGTTCATTGTGGTGACTAAAATAACTAGGAATATGAATTGAAATACAATATACATTATAGTATTATTACTAGTGGAGTTGCTGTTTAGCCCTGGTAAATTGCCTTTGCTGAATTCTTTAGAAGAATAATATATGCAGAATCCTGCTGAGCACAGTCACACATCAGTTTTAAGCTGATAGGATATATAATGGTCACAGCATGGTTAAGGGAGATATCCTTGCTGAATTGTAGAAGCTTTTAATCAGCCTGTGAGCAATTCCAACACTGGGGATGTGTAAATATTGCGTTTACAAGAGTGATTATACAGTCTCTGTGTAATGTACAATACAGGGGATACGTAACTTAAATTAGCCATGAAAAATATCTATCTATCTACGGTATCTATCTATCTATCTATCTATCTATCTATCTATCTATCTATCTATCTATCTATCTATCTATCTATCTATCTATCTACGGTATCTATCTATCTATCTATCTCTATAGATATATCTATAGATATATAGATATAGATATATAGATATATCTATATAGCGATAGATAGATAGATAGATAGATAGATAGATAGATAGATAGATAGATAGATAGATTGATATGTTTTATTCTACATTATAACACTATTAAATCAGAATACGTTGGTTGCTAGTGCTCTTCTACTTTTAAAAATACTAATTTATGCTGTTATGTTAAAGCTCGGAATTCTATACATCCAGGGCTGGTGCAAGGATTTTTGACACCCTAGGCAAAACCAAATTTTCCAGCCCCCCCTGGCTCCACCCCTGACCCCACCCCATTTGCCAGTGTTAAATGGTTTGATTTAACCCTCTAACTGCTACATCTGCATGACAGCTCATTCTTTTGAGAAACAACAGACTTTGTAGCAGGATCACCAGGTGAATATAACAGAGAGAAAACCTAAAAACAAAACTAATGTTTGTAAGAATTGGAGAGCCGGTGACGATACTTCTGGTGGCTCCTATCCTAGGAAGTACAGTGAGGAGGAGAGACATCTTTTTTTCAAACTGGTCTAATAAGGCTGTTTTACAACTATTAAAATGTGTGTGCATCTTTGTAGAAAATTGAAAATAAATCAAGTTTAATATACAATCTTGCGCGATGATGAACTTTTCATTTGCTTTGAGAAATTATACTTGGAGATTTTGATCCCAATATATGGGGAGAGGTTTGCTGGATCCTAAATCAAACATCTAATGTATGTCGTCCCTTGTTTTGGCTGATTTTCTGAATTATTATAAAGAAAGAGTGACTAGACCCAAGGGGGTCTTCGTTTGAGGTGAGCAGGCCTTGCACACAGAGGTGGTGGTGACTATTATCCTCTTTATCACCTGCACTCTCCAGAGTGTGTCATAGAATTTGGAGACATTGGATGTCACCTCTTTCACTGAAGTTGTTATTTTTATCTGTTTTGCACATGGACTATTGCACAACAATTTATAATTTTATTTTTTATTATTTTCATATATTGCATATCTATTACAGCTTTTATTGTATTATTATTCTTTTGGGTTTAGCGCACTATTACTTTTGCCAGATGCTTCCCAACATCCTCCCTCTCAGGGGCTGTGGCTGCTTTCTAGGTGGCAGTGCTCCCTAGGCAACTGCCTAGTTCGCCTAGTGGTAGCACCGCCACTGTATACATCTCTAACTCACTGAACTGGAACAAATGTGCAAATCAGGAGTACCAATTATGCTATGATGTTACTCTCATGCTTGTTCTGATTCTAGACAACAAGTCAACCAACATTTCCAGAAGGAGATCAGAAATGGCAGCCTGCATGTTTTTCTCATAACAGTACAGTAGGTGACTGGGATATTGTGTCAATCTCGCTCCCTTTCTCGGCGAGATTGACCACCTACGAGCCCCATCGCGGGAGCCAGCGCCGAGCTGGCTTGCCGCGATGGAGACAAAGCCGTCATAGAAGCGACGGGGATCCGACTTGGATTCCCGCCAATTCTACACGTGGGCGGAGTTTGTTATGAATCCTGAAGGAGAAATCCCCGCCGGATTTTTAAAGAAAAATCCGGCATGGGTTCCCCCCTCAGGAGCATAACAGGCCCTTAGGTCTGTTATGGGTTGTAAGGAGACCCCCTACGCCGAAAAAACGGCGTGGGGGTCCCCCCACAATCCATAACAGACCCGTATCCAAAGCACGCCGGCCGGTCAGGAAGGGAGTGGGGGCGAGCGAGCGCCCCCCCCCTCCTGAGCCGTACCGGGCAGCATGCCCTCAACATGGGTTGGTTAGGTGCTCTGGGGCAGGGGGCGCACTGCGGCCCCCCACCCCAGAGCACCCTGTCCCCATGTTGATGAGGACAGGGCCCCTTCCCGACAACCCTGGCCGTTGGTTGTCGGGGTATGCGGGCGGGAGGCTTATCGGAATCTGGAAGCCCCCTTTAATAAGGGGGGCCCCCAGATACCGGCCCCCCACCCTAAGTGAATGAGTATGGGGTACATTGTACCCCTACCCATTCACCTGCAAATAAAAAGTGTAAACACAAATAAACCACACAGGGTATTGAAATATTTTATTAGTTGGCCGCCGGGGGGGGGGTGTGTATGATCGCTTTTATAAAAGCGCCCCCCTCCGGCGGGCTTCTGTGGTGGGTGGGTGCCGCCGTCTGGTTCTCTTCCGCCGCCGGGGGGGGCGCTTTGATAAAAGCGCCCACCACCCGGCGGGCTTCTTTCGACGTCTTCGGCGGCTGGGGGGTCTTCTCCCACTCTCCGGGGTCTTCTCCTGCTCTCCGGGGGTCTTCTCCGCTCTCCGGGGGTCTTCTCCGCTCTCCGGGGGTCTTCTTCTTCTTCAGGACTCGCCGCCGCTAACTTTGTGTGTTAGCTCAATTACTAGCGGCGGCGAGCCCCCTCCTCTGTGACGTTGTCTTCTTCTTCTTCTCCAGATGTTGACGCGACGCTTCCTTCCGCTGTTATGCCGGGCGCGCGGCTCGCAGCGAGTTATATAGGCCTGTCTTGTGACGTCGCAGTCCCATCATGCTCCGGTAGGTACCACGTGCTACCTACCGGAGCATGATGGGACTGCGACGTCACAAGACAGGCCTATATAACTCGCTGCGAGCCGCGCGCCCGGCATAACAGCGGAAGGAAGCGTCGCGTCAACATCTGGAGAAGAAGAAGAAGACGACGTCACAGAGGAGGGGGCTTGCCGCCGCTAGTAATTGAGCTAACACACAAAGTTAGCGCCGGCGAGTCCTGAAGAAGAAGAAGACCCCCGGAGAGCGAAGAAGACCCCCGGAGAGCAGGAGAAGACCCCGGAGAGTGGGAGAAGACCCCCCAGCCGCCGAAGACGTCGAAAGAAGCCTGCCGGGTGGTGGGCGCTTTTATCAAAGCGCCCCCCCCGGCGGCGGAAGAGAACCAGACGGCGGCACCCACCCCCCACAGAAGCCCGCCGGAGGGGGGCGCTTTTATAAAAGCGATCATACACACCCCCCCCCCCGGCGGCCAACTAATAAAATATTTCAATACCCTGTGTGGTTTATTTGTGTTTACACTTTTTATTTGCAGGTGAATGGGTAGGGGTACAATGTACCCCATACTCATTCACTTAGGGTGGGGGGCTGGTATCTGGGGGCCCCCCTTATTAAAGGGGGCTTCCAGATTCCGATAAGCCTCCCGCCCGCATACCCCGACAACCAACGGCCAGGGTTGTCGGGAAGGGGCCCTGTCCTCATCAACATGGGGACAGGGTGCTCTGGGGTGGGGGGCCGCAGTGCGCCCCCTGCCCCAGAGCACCTAACCCCCCCATGTTGAGGGCATGCTGCCCGGTACGGCTCAGGAGGGGGGGGGGGGCGCTCGCTCGCCCCCACTCCCTTCCTGACCGGCCGGCCGGCGTGCTTTGGATACGGGTCTGTTATGGATTGTGGGGGGACCCCCACGCCGTTTTTTCGGCGTAGGGGGTCTCCTTACAACCCATAACAGACCTAAGGGACCGTTATGCTCCTGAGGGGGGAACCCATGCCGGATTTTTCTTTAGAAATCCGGCGGGGATTTCTCCTTCAGGATTCATAACAAACTCCGCCCACGTGTAGAATTGGCGGGAATCCAAGTCGGATCCCCGTCGCTTCTATGACGCACTCGCTGGAATGTGCTTTTACTATTCCAGTGAGTGCGAGATATCGGCAGCCTGTCGCCGAGATTCAGCGCGATGCTGGCGTGTTAAAAACACATTCTCAGCGGCAGGCACTGTAGCTTTAAAGTAGATCAGGCAAAAAGCTGTATGCATAGTTAAAATGCACGTATGTTTACAGTTTTACCTGGCAAAGAATTTGTCACAGAAGCTACTTTACTGCTTTCTGGTACAGTTTTAGTGGTTCTTAGATCACCTTCCTGAGTGATAATGCTGATTTATTGCCCAATCTGCATTGCTAAACTGTGAAAAAAAGGGTTTTCACCTGCCTGGGTGTACAGTATGGCAGGCGTGTGTTAATTACAACAATGGTTGTACAGAAGTAATTCCTTGGCAGGAAAAACAGAAAACATATGTGTATTTCAAGCATGTATTGCTATTTTCCTAGAGTTCCACTTTAAGTATGTGTGACATGTTATGAACTTTGCTTTTGCAGTATCACATTTCTATACTAGAGGGCAGTAATGTGCACTGCATACTTGTCAACATTGATAAATTGGATTTCAGCACATTTCCTTCATCTGTCCACACCTTGTTGTGTATTTGTAGTGTTCCGTTTTCACTTCAGTTTCCTCTTATGCTTGGCTTGACTTGTTAGTCACAGCTGTGACACACTGGTACAAAGGATATATATGGGCAAGCAAACAAACTCTGTTATGGCAGTTTGACAAGTAAATACACATTAAAAATGTCACAGTGCACTAAAAAACATAGTTAGAACATGTTGCAGGTCTTTCAGCAACCTTGTGGCTTTTCAGCTGGTACTACTCAATTATTGGTAGCTACAGGTGAGTTACTGTACAATGCATGTCATAACACTGGTCCACCTGTGTAAAAAAAAGGCAGAAAGTATCTGTGTTTATTATAACAACCTCTTGGTTTGCTGCTATCATTATTTTAAAAATGTGATTGAAATAGTTACTTTAACTTTATCCATATACTGTATATACACCACATTTACTAACTAGTGTGGTTTTCTGTTGAATGTGCAGCCTGGCATGCAAATGTACACCAGCTAAAATGTCAATTTGATTTTCTATATGATCTTTGGGTGTATCTAAACGTTGTTAGTATTTTTACTAGGTAGGAAAAAACAAGTGTGCATGGCTATTATTGAAGGAAACTGTAAATAAAGCCTAAAGCTGGCCATACACGGTTCAAATTTCGAAAATCGTATCAAAGGATTTACGTACGAATTTCGCACCGTTAGTGGGCAGCAGCAACAGCTGATTTTCGTGCGGCAATCAAATTTGAGGAATCCGACATGTTGTAAATTTTTTGAAAAACAAACTGATCAATGATGGGAGAATGATGGGAGAATCGTACGAGAAAATGTAATAGAAAAAAAATGCGCAAAATGTGCAAGAAATGAATATTCCCGGAGAGAAAAGAATATTCCTGGAGAGAAAAGTATATTCCAAAAAATTTTTTTTGTAGCAACATGAAGGTTTGGTCGGCCAAATTTTGAAAATCAATGGTGACATCATCGGATCACAAAAAAACGAACTTTCTGATTTTGAAAAGAAAATTAGCCACTGACTTTTAATAATTGGACACATACCTGTCCCGCGGTCCAGCGATGCGGGAGAACAAAGCCCTGCTCCTCTCCCCCTCCTCTCCAAATTCTTAGTGTGGGCACCTGGCTGTGGCTTTTCAGCCGGGCATGTACTGCACATGCGTGAGTTGCGCTGCGTGCTTTGATTGGCTGGGCAAACTTCTGGGACCTGTGACGTGTCCCAGAAGATTGCAAGGAGGGAGGGGGAGAGGTGAACTTCCTTCTGGCACCATGGAGCCCCAAGAGGAAGTGGGAGCTGGATGCCTTTAAAAAGAGGGTATGCATTCCCCTCCCCCCCAAAAAATGACATGCCAAATGTGGCATGTCAGGGGGTCACCTTCACTTAAAGCGTAAGTTCCATTTTTGGGTGGAACTCTGTTTTAACATATCTAAACAAACTAAATTGTATGCCAATTTTTTTTATAAAAATAATCGTTAGTTGCAGCCCTACTAAAAATATATACTGAGACTTTACTAATGACACTGAATGGGAAGGGGTTAACATCTGGGGCAATCCAAAGGTTAACTGTGTGCTTAACAAGAGTAAAGAGTTTACTGTCTGGTGGTTTTATTAACCACTTAACGACAGCCGCATGTATATGTACGTCCACAGAATGGCACGTACAGGCACATGGGCGTACATGTACGTCCCTGCCTTGTTGCGGGTCGGGGGTCCGATCGGGACCCCCCGCTACATGCGGTGGTTGTTTTACCTGTGGGAGCGATCCGTGATGAGGGGATGTTGGTTTCTGTCCGTCCCCTCGCGATCGCTCCCAGCGAATCAGCAGAGCCCCCGCCGTGTCACTTCCTCTGCCTGTATAATGTAAACACCGGCAGAGGAAGTGATGTCAGCTCTCCTCTCGGCGGTATTTTCAATCCGCCGAGAGGAGAGAAGACTCACACAGTAAGTCGCACCAACAGCACACTGACACCACACACATAGGCACAATAACCCCTTCCGATCACCCCCCCCCCAGCCCCCTGTCACACTGTCACTGATTGCAGTGATCATATATTTACTGATCACTGCATTTAGTGTCAGTGTGACAGTCAGTTAGTGTTAGGTCCAGGGTACCCCATACCCCCCCTAATAAAGTTTTAACCCCTTGATCACCGACCTAGTTAACCTTTTAACCTCCTATTGCAAGCGTCACTAAGCGATCGTTTTTCTGATCGCTGTATTAGTGTCACTGTTGCCGCTAGGTAGCAAAAAAAATGTTAATTGCGATTTTTTTTTTACTAAAGACATGTGGCTGAATACATTTTGGCCTAAATGTTTAACTAAAATTTAGTTTATTCGATTTTTCTTATAACAAAAAGTAAAAAATATATATATATTTTTTTAAATTTCGCTCTATTTTTGTTTATAGCGCAAAGAATAAAAATCACAGAGGCAATCAAATAGAAATCTCTATTTGTGGGAAGAAAAGGAAGCAAATTTTGTTTGGGAGCCATGTCGCACGACTGCGCAATTGTCTGTTAAAGCGACGCAGTGCTGAATTGTAAAAACACCTTTGGTCATTTAGCAGCATATTGGTCCGGTCCTTAAGTGGTTAAGGGATGTGCTGGTAAAACAGGCACATTGCAACTGTCAGTAGAGTGCTCTGTGTTGTTTACCTACTAACTTGCTCTGCCAATCAGTGAGTCCCAGCCATAAATCATTGGCTGGGCCCCTATAATTTGGCATGTGCTGGAGCCAATGACAGCAGAGCCAGGTGGGCAGGCCTGCCCGCCCCCTACCCAGAAATGCAAAACATGTATATATACTTGATTCTGCACAGCCAGCCTGCACTGTAGCATTTTACCCCTTTAATGACCAGAGCATTTTTTGCGATACAGCACTGCGTCTCTTTAACTGAAAATTGCGCAGTCATGCACCGCTGTACCCAAACAAAATTGCCATCCATTATTCCCCCAAACAGAGCTTTCATTTGGTGGTATTTGATCACCTCTGCGGTTTTTATTTTTTGCATATGAAGAAAAAAAGACAGACAGTTTTGAAAAAAAAGCAATACTTTTTACTTTCTGCTGTAATAAACATCCCCCAAAAATACATAAACAACTTCTTCCTCAGTTTAGCCGATGTGTATTCTTCTACATATTTTTGGTAAAAAAAATTATTAGTAGTGGCGGTGATCTGCAATTGCGGAGAGACACTTTTGACACTATTTTGGGACCATTGACATTTATTCAGTGATCAGAGCTAAAAAAAGCCACTGATTACTGTATAAATGTCACTGGCAGGGAAGGGGTTAAACACTAGGGGGAAATCAGGGGGTTAAGTGTGTTCCTTAAGCGTGTTCTAACTGTAGGGAGGATGGGCTACCACTGACATGACAGAGATCACCGTTCCAGATGACAGGGAACAGAAGATCTCTGTCATGTTACTAGGCAGAACAGGGAAATGCTTTGTTCACAGTGATCGTGGCCCGCCAGCGGACATCAAGTCTTCAGGACCCGTGCCCCTGCTCCCGAAACACTGACAGGTACGTCAGTTTGCGCAGGAGTGCCATTCTGACGACATATATCGGCGTGAGCTGGTCGGCAAGTAGTTAAACATGGGAAGACCATATAAATTCAATGCAAGTAGTGTATTCGTTGTGCGATTAAATATATGACTTCTGTGCTGCAAGTGCCAACCATTATTTTTGATCCCACAATGTCAATTCTTTTGTTCCAGTTGTGTTCATACACAATCAAAATAGTAGCTATTCATTGACAGCTAGGTTTTCTCAGTAGCCAGTTTGTGTTGTTTGTTGCATTTGAATTACTGTATTTATTGGCGTATAACACTCACTTTTTTACCCTGAAAATAGAGGGTAAACTGTGTCTGCGTGTTATACTTAGGGGGCTTTGGAATGTTTTTTTCCTAAAACTTCCCTCTTAAAGTTAGGGTGCGCGTTATATGCCGATAAATACGGTATATCACAAGCAGTGTCCAAGATTTAGATTTTAAAATATGTGCTAGGGCTCATGCACACAAATATTTGCAGGGTTAAAGGAGTTTCAGAATAAAACTCATGGCATTTTCCTCACCTGGGAAGCTGCAGGTGGAACATACAGAAGTATATCGCTTTTGTACTTGTGTAAACTCTAATGAGCTTATGCATTGGCATTTACTCGCTCATAGATGTATAATATATTGTCTTTTACGCAAGATTTCTCAATTTGGTAAATCGGTCATGCATGCATACAAGGATAAATTACCTTACAAAAGGTCAACAGCGTTTACATGAGTAAAAATCTATAGTAAAAAATATATTTACTAGATCCTTAATATATTATCATAACATATATAGTTACTTTACTATAATTAGCTGCATTTATATATATATATATATATATATATACATATATATATATATATATATATATATATATATATATATATATATATATATATATATATATATATATATATATATTTATTTATATATATATATATATATATATATATTTATTTTAACATTTTATTGCTAACACAAACAAATTTTTTTGTCCAAAAAAAAGTCTTGCCAAACTATATAGTTTAATTACAAATGGTGGTATTATGTGGGCTGTGACTCCTTTATGTGTCCTGCACCTCAGGTAATGTGTTTCCTGCTACCCACTTTGCCAACAGTTGGCGTCATGGAGATCAGGGAAATCACAAACAGTGCAGGTACCAACTCATCCCTGGGCGTGAGCCTTACTGCTTTTAAAACAGTTGAACAGGCAATAACCTAGGCATAGAGCAGTTTAAAATGAGTGAATATTGCTTGTTGGAAGATAACAAGGGATGCTGTTGTTCTCAACTGTTACTAAGAATACTAGGTCCACAAAAAAAAAAAGCCTTTAAGCAGAGTCTGAAGCCACAGACATTTTTTGAAACAAAGATTGAATGGGAAGAATAGAGGAACTGCCATGATCACAGATGCTGGTGGTCATTAGTGCACAAACCAGTATTTCTCCTGCCAGAACCCTGGTGCTTTGAGATGCTTCAGGCTAGCCAAAAGAGCCAGTTCCCCTATACATTTGTAAAAAGCACTTGTGTGGTAGTGCTGCAGTAGTATTATCAGAATCTGTGTTAAGGGGCTTAGGACTTGTGTTGATGGGCAAATGCAGCTTGCTTTTGATCTCTGTTTGGGATGCTTCAGAGACCACCCAGAATTTAGTGACAGGTGTATTTCACCTGCAATTGACCTTTTTCTAACCTGCTACAAGCTGCTTGTCTAGGGTTAGAAACAGCTTTGATATGAAAAAAAGCCCTAAGCACCTCATTTGTTTAAGGTTTATTATTAAAAATGGTTTCCAGTCCAGCTTTAGTTGCTGGTGCAATAACAAAAGTAGTATTTACTATTGTCTGGTTTACAAATCCTGTAGATCCCAGTGTGTCATGACTAGAGAGGTTGGAGACCAAACGCCAAGCTCACAGCATGGTCTTTGGTAAAAATAAATTCCACAGGCACCATGAAAAGGTCGTAAAGCAGTGGTTCCTTTTTGTAATACAAATCATATTATTTTGGACAAAAACCAACACTGTACCATATGATAGTTTAATATTCATACATCTCTGGACAGCAATGAAAAAAAGTCCTGTGTGTTCAACATCATATCCACTTTTACCGTATTAGCTTGCCTTTCCGCCACAGATTAACACTTTTCACCTCTGGGCTCTGATTCAACAGCAAAAAAACTTACAACAGCCAGCGTACAGCTTGTTTGTTTTTCCAAACGTCACTGTGTCCCAGCTTGTGTCTATGCATTTCACCAACTACGTTCTTCAGTGTAGCAACTGGTTTGTTTATGCAAATATGACTAATGTATTAGTGTAAACTAAATATTAGCAGGGATGGTTGCATAGTGTGATTTGAAGGACATTTCTGACCTGCCAAAGAATCAAGCTACTGCTTTACTAACTGGTTCTGATTATGTTTCAGACTTTATTAGCATTTTAGCTAAATCACAAAAAAAGAGAGAGTATGCAGATTAAAGACCAGCTCCAGCAAGCGCTGTAAGTTCAGCAGGGGGAAGTTGAATGTAAAAAAATATTTTATGACCACATTCCTTCAGTCAAGAGCTGAATGTTCTGGTTCAGAAGTCTCTGGAACCCAGTTATCTTGCCCTAATGAAAGAGCACTAGTGATGCATATTACATTACACTCACATCTATGTGTAACTCAGAAACTCCTAAATGCTGGGGTTTCCCTTTAAAGAAGACCTGTCTTTATTCAAATAAATTGTTCATCATTTAGTTTATTACAAGTGATATTATTTGTCAGGGCCTTAAAGATATTGTATAGTCTTTTAACTTTTTTTAGATACATCAGCACTGTATTATTCCCCTTTTATGCAAACTTTAGGTGCTATATAAATCTTGTATAATAATAATAATACAATAATAGCACAAGAAATACACTATTTGTGCATGGGAGCAACCATATTTAATATTCATAGATTAGTAGCACTGAAGAGATTTCTTGTGTAAGCCTAAGGTGCACTATCTGTTTCTGTGATATCCTATGGCAGCACCAAACTCAAATCCCAATCAGGACATTATCTACATTGAGACCGTGTGTTTTTTCTCTGCTTGCATGGATTCCTCTGGTTTCCTTCTACACCCCAAAAAACATGCTGATGTTAATTATCTTCTATCCAAGTTGGCCCTAGTTTGTACAATTTGTAAAGTGCTCCATAAGTTGTCTGTGCTATATAAAATAGAAACAATGTACCTGTTAAATTGAAAGCATATTGATAGCACTGAGCCACTGAATGTTCCTTCTAGTAATTAATCTACACATGTCTTCATTTAATACAACATCAAAAATATAAAAGATCCAGCAATGTTGTGCACTTATTCCACTTTGACCACCATCTTTGTTTTGGACATTTAGAAATAGAATATATTTACATAAACCATGCAGTTCCGGTGATTTTAATCATATCACCACAAACACAGGACTATTTCTTATACATGTGTATTTGCTAATGGGCCTTTCATTGGAGTGGAAAGAAACTGCAGTACACTGGGTGGTGTGATGGTTAAAACCACTTGGTTTAGCTAAGTATATCCTATTTGCCAAAGACTGAACATAGGGGGGCTCTGAAGCAAAAAGTACACTTGAGAGCCTTAAGAAGCCAAGAAATAATTTAACTCTGCTATAGGCGTGTGCAGGGGGTGTGACAAGTGTGCCTGAGCACACCCTTATCACCGATTGAGGTGCAGATTCCCCCTGCTGATATTGCACCAATGCCCCCAAACGGGGCTCCTAAGAAAATTAAAACAATAAAAAGATTAAAATGATAGAAATAAAAAGCTACTTACACTGTCCACGGCCCTACTGACACCAACCTCTGCTCTACTGACAAGTGCACTGCTCTACTGACACCGTCCATATTTTAATACATTTGGGGTACACACCCTAATGCAATAGGCTGCACACACCTATGCTCTCTGCTAAAAACTGAAGTATAAACTATGGGGAGATTGACCCATTTAGCTAAATTATTGCATACTAAAATATGTAATATAAAAATGTCAATATTGATCCAATGAATTTTACAAATGCGAAGGCTCAGGTTGTATAGTCCATTTCCAAAAAAAACTTCTTGTAAAGCTTCTGTCTTTTACCTGCGTGGGTGGCTTAATGCCATCTTTCATCAAATGAACAAAGATTTTTAATTTTAACATGGTTTTAGGTATCATGTTCAGGTCACAAATTCTGTGAGTTTCTGATTTTAATTAGTCAAGGAATGCAAGTTAGAATTTGACCTCAAAGTGACCCACCCTGCTTGTAATACCATGTAATCAGTTACATGGAGGCCCACATATGACTTTAGATCTTTTTCTTCAGTAGTTATTTAATTGGGACATGAGTTGCCTATTGGAGCGTTTGACACGTGAGAAAGATGTTGATGTTGTCAATATAGAGTCAGCTGGTTTCAAAGACATTTTGTGGTTCAAGCAAAGGCCTCACATACTGAGGGAAAATGTGTAAGTATTCAAATAATACCCTTCTGTTCTTGGATTTATAAAGTATACAGAAGCATGGGTGCTTTGAGATATAAACATATGAACCAATGCACCTGGAAACGTGTGGTGAAATTAGAGATAAATCGTTTTTAAACTGGCATTGAGGACTTTGCATACAGATATGTGCAAGCCACCTATAAAGAAAATGACCAAAGCAGGTGATCCAATGGGTGAACCTTAAGCCCCGTACACACAGTCGGACCTTTATCCGATCAAAATCACATAGGAATTCTGATGGAATACCATCGGAGAAAAAGAGAACATGTTCTCTATCTAAACTTTGACGAAATTCCGATCGTGTGTACAGGGCATTAGGTTTAGTTGTCCAATTTATTCTTATACAAAATACAGTATTTAACCAGTCTATCAGATAATGTATTTTGTCCTAAACAACTATTGAAGTTGCTTTGTCACTGGATATATTGATAGGTGAACTGCCACATGCTCTTCAGATGCATTTTCAGGCAATCCCAGAGCAAAGCTTTACGTTTTGTCCCAGATATGTTTCTTTTTGTCAGATACAGTATTTCTAAAAAACTGGCATTCATTGTTACAATGTGCATACACATAAGCTGACCATTAATATAGCTGTAACTACATCTCTATTCTAACATCTCATGCTACATAGTATGGGCTGGTTTAGGGGGATTAACTTTTGGAGCCTCGATTACTCTGTGATGTTGACTCTTAATAAGGAGCTTTCTTTTTGCTTTATTTAATTACCTAGGTAACACTACACATGAAATAATCTATCACCCCATAATATTTGACTTCTTGATCCCCAGCTGTCTTTAATCAACTGGTATTTTAGTTCTTGAAGATTCAAAACTTGTTGATGTTTAATACACTGACCTAGCCATAAGGCTAGGTCAGTGTATTAAACATCAACAAGTTTTGAATAAGATGCACAATTGAAAAAGGTTATGCAAATGTTACTTTTTTTTTTTTGTTTCAGGTATCTGTTTGCAAAAAATTACATTGTGTGTAACTTCATTTAATTAAATTCCTTACAAATCAAAACAGTTTGGATTATGTCACCTCTGTTTAACCACTTGCCTACTGTGCACCTACACCCCCTTCCTGCCCAGACAAAATTTTAGCTTCCGACACTGCGTCGCTTTAACTGACAATTGGGCGGTCGTGCGACGTGGCTCCCAAACAAAATTGACGTCCTTTTTTTCCCCACAAATAGAGCTTTCTTTTGGTGGTATTTAATCGCACGTGCGTTTTTTATTTTTTGCGCTATAAACAAAAAAAGAGCGACAATTTTGAAAAAAGACACAATATTTTTTGCTTTTTGCTATAATAAATATCCCTTTAAAAAAAAAAAAAAAAAATTATCTCAGTTTAGGCCGATACGTATTCTTCTACATATTTTTGGTAAAAAAATGTAAAAAATAAAATCTCAATAAGCGTATAGTGACTGGTTTGCGCAAAAGTTATATTGCCTACAAAATACGGGACATAATTATGATTTTTATTTATTTTTATTTTTTTACTAGTAGAGGCGGCGATCTGCGATTTTTTTCGGGACTGGGACATTATAGCGGACACATCGGACACTTTTGACACATTTTTGGGACCATTTACATTTATACAGTGATTAGTGCTATAAATATGCATTGATAACTGTATAGCGGGGAAGGGGTTAAATGTGTATCCTAGGTGTGTTCTAACTGTGGGGGGAGGGGGGGTGAGTGGGGGAGGTGACCGATTGTGTTCCTATGTACAAGGGACACAATCGGTCTCCTCTCTCCCTGACAGGGACGTGCAGCTCTGTGTTTACACACAGAGCTCCACAGCCCAGCTCAGTTACTCGGCAATCGCGTGTGCCCGGTAGCCATCGCGGTCGCCGAGCACACGCACGGGGTCCTCAGTGATGCGACGGGTACGCGCGCGCGAGCCTAGCAGCTTTCTATGACTGCACTTCATATGACGTGCAGTCAGGACAATGGAGTTACCCGCCTGCCGTCATATGACGGTGGGCGGGTAACAAGTGGTTAATAAGGAATGCTTCATGCATTAAAGAGGAGGTTCACCCTAAATATAGTATTTTTCCATGTGATCCAGCGTACTGGCGTCAGCGCCAGTATGCTGTTTTTTTTTTTTTTTTTAATGCCCCACTTACTGTTCAATCTTCAATTTTGATTTATCTCCCCAGCGGGGGATGGCGCCTCTATAGCCTGTCACTGGTTTTGAAAACACCAAATTTTGGACTCCTAGGAGCTGACTGCGCAGGCGCCGTATTTCTCAGAGTCCTACGGCTATGGCACGTCACGCCCTCCGAAAAAAGCCGAAATAGGACTCGGAGAAATACGGTGCCTGCGCAGCCAGCTCCTAGGTCTGTGTGCAGGCGCCGTATTGCGCCGGAAATACCCGAGTCCTAAATCGGGTGTTTTTAGAACCAGTGACAGGCTATACAGGCGCCATCCACTGCGGGGGGAGCTAAATCAAAATTGAAGATTAAACAGTAAGTGGGGTATTAAAAAAAAAAACAGCATACTGGCGCTGACGCCAGTATGCTGGATCACATGAAAAAATACTATATTTAGGGTGAACCTCCGCTTTAAGTAAAATATAGTGTTTTAATTTTGTTAGCATTCTATGACTACTTCACAGAGACTGCTAACACTATGTAAACAAGTCACAGTTACAGAAAAAAAGTGACTTAACACTCTTCAGTATGCAAATAGCATTGGTCTTATTTAGTAAAGAGTTCTTATTCCTAAATTGCTAAATCGTATAGAAGAACTTCAGCAGTAAATGGGTAAATTAAAAGTCAGCATCTACAAATACTGTAGCTGCTGACTTTTAAGAAATAAATACCTACCAGTCTATGCAGTCCAGTGTTGTCTTCTAGGAAGCTGTGGCTTTTCAAGGTGCCTTGTTCACCACACCATCACCTTGGTTTTCAGGAGCCAGATGTCACTTTTAATGACTTTGTATGTGCAGGACAGAGCCTGCCTTTCAACTGGTCCTGCGGCCTCTTGGAATATTGGACGTTAATCCAGGAGGGGATTGGCCAAAGTAAAATCATCCTCACTTAAGTGAGGAACAAAGAAGTGGGAGTGGATACTACTAAAAAAGGATACTTGCTTGCCCCTCCAAAAAAAACCAAAAAGAAAACAAATGTGTGCCAGTTTGTAGGCAGATGCAGTCTGGCGCTTTCCCACAGCAGCACTACAACTGGAGAGGAAGTCTAGAGGAACATGGTTACTCTATGATTTCCTGAGTCACTTGGAAAGCAATCCAATTGGATGCTGCCACCCCATGTGACTCCAGCAGCCATCTTGGATCGGGCTGAGCTTATTTAAGGCCCTGTCTCCCAGGCTTGGCACGCATTTTGTGAGTGAGTAGAGTAGGAACATGTACCCCGCCTGTTAGGGACAGAACTAATGGCAGGGAAAGGTTCCTGATGGGGGCTGTCTCTTGGCCATGAGACAGCCAGGCAACACTCTGCACCTCCTAATAGGCGCTCTAAGTTTGGCTGAAATCTGCTTTCTGCATGTTGTTGGACCTCTGAGTGTTCCTGTTTGGGTTAACTTACCACTGGGTTTAGTGCTCACTGGACTGTTGGGCTGGGGAGGGGAGGGAATGGCTGGTTGAGTCTGTCAGTGACACAGCTGAGTGGCTGAGACAGCTGCCAGGCCGGAAATCTGGGTGGATCCCAACTGTGAAATTGGGATTTTTCCCAAGCCTGGACCGGCTGAGTGAGGCTTTAAACTGCACTCCTGTGATCCATAGGTGATATATGGCCAAAAAAGCTACTTTGCCTTTAGTCTACATTCACACCTGAGCATTTTCAACTCATAAAACGTTCGTAAAACGCCCGAAAAAATGGCTGAAAAAAGCCCAACAAGCAAAATCACATTAATTTCAATGGCACCTGTTCACATCTGAGCGTTTTGTCACCTGAAGCAAAACACTTGAAAAGTGCCTTACCCCGGGTTTACACTAGTGCAATGTGGGAACCAGCGTGATTCCAGCACCGGTTCCTGCATCGTTACTCTCCCGCAGGCAGTTCACACTGCCTTGTGCAAATCAGTGTGGTTGTCAATACCAAAGTTACCAACATCACCAGTTCAGTTCACAGATCACAGTGCAAACTTCTACAACAGTGCAAACTGTGAACTCGCACAGGAATCGGATTGCAAAGGTGAGAACACCCAATGCGATCCCATTCTATTATGGGGAAAAAAGTCCCTGCACATTTTTGTGTGCAAATCCAATGTGAGTTCAGCCATACAACTGTATGGCTGAACTTGCATTGCTCAGACATCACATGCAATCTCTGCAATCACGCTAATGTGAACCCAGGCTGAAGCTCAAAAAAGAACATGAGCTTCTTTGGGGCAGATTACAGACGTTTTTCTGCTTTTTACATTAGTGACCTGTACAAAATCTCAGCAAAAAATACAGTAAAAATAACAGCAAAATCGCTGTAATAATCGCAGCAACATTGCGGTAAAAATTCGCAACTTTATAACTCTCAGTGTCCCAGACATCTGGTTTGCCTTATAACATCCTGTGCACTAAACTGACATCCCAGATGTCATCAGTCCAACTTAGTTAATTGTGCTGTTAACTACAGAAGACCTCTACTCACAGTAAGTTTTGGAAAGGGGAAGATGTTTATAGTCCAAATGAGTAGTGCTGTCTCGCATGACAATGTGGCTCCTACAAAGGAGCACAATACAAGGAATGAGGCACAATATTACTGTCAGGATCACCTGGTAAAAATAAAGGGAAAATTAAAAAAAAAAAAAACTATAATAAAACTACCATGTCAGATATTCAGATTGAGCGTTATTCATATTTATTACCGTATTTATCTGCGTATAAAGCGCACTTTTTTCCTCTGAAAACAGGGGTTAAACAGTGCCTGTGCGTTATACGCCAATATCATGTTTCACCAGCAGGGGGCGCGGATAGTTTGTGTTTTACAATGGTAAAACAAAGCTTGTAAATGTTTCTATAGCTACGTTTTTTTAGGCTGCTCTCCTTCTCCTCTGAATGTAGCTTTGATTGGAGGAGGAGAGAAGTCACATGCCCATCAGAGGAGGGCAGTCATGTGACCCCAGGTCAGTGAAAAAAAACGGAGCTATTGAGGTAAATGCAAGCTTTGTTTCGTTTTGCAATAGACACAGGAGGAGCAGTGTGGTATGGGCTGACAGTGTTTTTTTTTTACTTAACTGTAGAGAATGCTGGCAGCAATGTCCCAGGAGACTGGGGGTCTCCTGGGAGTGCAGGGGGGTATAATGGATGGGGGCTGTATACTGGGGAGGGGGGAATGTATAATGGATGGGGGGCTGTGTACTGGATGGGGGATGTATAATGGATGGGGGGATGTGTACTGGGGAGGGGGCTGTATACTGTATGGGGTTCTGTGTACTGGATGGGGGATGTATAATGGAGGGGGGATGTGTACTGGATGGGGGGGATGTATAATGGAGGGGGGATGTGTACTAGATGGGGGGATGTGAACTGGATGGGGGAGGCTGTGTACTGTAAAGGGTCCTGAGAAAACATTTTTTTCCCTAAACTCCCCTCTTAAAATTGGGGTGCGTGTTATACGCCGGTGCGTGTTATACGCCGATAAATACGGTAAATATGTTCATACGAGTAAAATTGGTAAATGCCAGTTCCAAACTATATAGTGTATATGTTTTGTTTTTTTTATTATTTTTTTACAGCAATGATTACAGTACCTCACATAGTTCTATGTACAGTATGTGAAATAATTATTTTTATAGTTATTTTAGGAGGAAGATTTTTTAACATTTGACAATTTGCACAACGCAAACATAAGCTGTCATCTCATACCTCTTTCATAGCAATGTTGCTCTTTAACTCTACCCAAAACACCACTTTAGGTTTCTCTGGTGCTTGGTTTCAGAGTTAATGCAGTACACAGCTACTGTCTCTATCCTATATTATAATGCTAGTGGCCCAAGCAACCTTTCGGCAAGCCCAGATGTTGTGGAAGGTGGGGTCTGTGAATATACAAGAAGCATTTTTAAGACAGTTGCTACTATGCATAGGTGCTTCCGGAAAGTGTGGTTATTGTTGGAGGGAGAAATTGCTGTGTAAAAAAGATAATGAGCTGGCAGTTTCTGCTACCAGATGTAGGTTGTGGCTAAAGCTGGCCATATTTAGAGCATTGGGTTGCCATGTTGGCACCCTCTCACCCAACATCCTTTGATCTAAACATTTAAGCTGTGTGGAAAATTGTTGGTCAAGCAGTGGCTGTATCCAATTAGATGAAGCCAATGTTTGGTAATTCTGACATCCACAGTTGCCGTCGGACAGAGTACAACAACCATCCTCCCTGTTGTATATCCCTTGGAACACTTACAGTGTATGTTTAGCCTAATGCAACCAAAGTTATCCCAAAATTACTTACAGGCATTAATAAGCAAAACCCCATGCTATCATTGTACACGTGTGGGTATATACTGTATTTACAATTGACAGAGAGGTCTACAATAGAAAATACAATTATCCATTGTCTGTCTCAGCTCTATACCTCCCAGATTTCTAAAATTATATAGAGGCAAACATTTTGAGGGACACAACATATGTAGGAAAAGAATACCTTTCTGTACTTCCCCAGTTACATGGAACATGAAGAATTAATATGCAAACATGAATGGTATAATCTTTTTTCACCACTATGTTTATATTGTTTTTTTTGTTATAATAAATTCTGTAATTTAGAGGTTGAATCAAAGGTGTTGTATAGTATAACAACTTTTGGTAGTTAATATTGCATTTTTATAGTAGTCTATACATCAGACCAAAATGATGAACAACTGGAGAGGATAGATGAATTTGATTCCAAAAGATGGACAGTCCCTCCAATTGAGTGACAGTTGTGAAATATTCAGATCATTTTCCTATATTGAAATAGGAAGTGGGAGAAATGCAGCAAAGAGGCATCATTTTGTTTCAGACAACACCATCCCTCTGAGTGTTTAATTTATGTGGACTTACAGTATATTGCCTTGGGGCTAATACCTGAACAAGCTTCTGAGGGTCTTTGGAACCAGAGTGCACGCATTTTGCTTTCTTCTTTCTGCCTTACCTGCAGAAAAACACACACACACTAGGCCCATTGAACTTTTAGTTTAAATCAGCTTGTCGTTTTTCACTTTGTTTCTTTATCACGTTGTGAAAAACTATCGTGTGTGTGTGCTTTTAGGAGGGGGAAAAAACGTGCAGGCTCAGAAGCAAGTTCTGAGATGGGAGCGCCTGTTCTGGTAAAATTAGCATTCGTAATGGAGATAGCACTTTTACTAACACGCGGTAAAACAAAATTAACAAAAGCTGCCCGAAGGGTGGCGCCATTCAAATGGAACTTCCCCTTTATAGTGCCGTCGTACACATTGTTGTACGTGTTGTACGTCACTGCGCTTTGTTTGAGCATTTTTTTCACAAACGTCTGTATGCAAGGCAGGCTCGAGAGGAATCACGACACAAATCACATTGAGAAAAACGTTTGACATGAATAACGGTCGTGTGTATGCGGCATCATAGTTCATCTGTATATAGACCGCTGAGTTCACACAGAGAGCACACATGGTGCAGGCTTTTCTACACAGGGTGTAGCTGCTTTCTAACAAACAAAAACTGTAGGTATATTTGTCAACTGCCCCCCATTTGGAGGGACTGTCCCTCCTTTGGAACCAAACCCTTTCTTCATCTATCCTCCCCAGCTTTCCCTCTTTTTGGTCTGATATTTAGACCCCCAACATTTTTTGCTATTTTACAAAAACTGTTATTTTCTCCCTAACCTTTATCCTATTTTTTCAAAGCAAGTGTACAGTAAAAGTAGAAGTGAAAAATAGTTTTTTTTTGTATATTAATTCTTGATGTTCTGTAGAACTGGGGGAGTGGTACAAATGGTAGAAAGTTGGAAAGTATATTTAAAGCTGGCCATGTGCATACCGATTCCTTTTTATTCAGCCTAGGGGCTGAACGTAAAGCACACAGATTCCTCCCTAACCTCTATCCTTGCAAATGGACAAAACTCCTGCTGCGATTACCCAATCAACAGCTGCAAGTTTTTGGATGCAGCCATTGTTCGCTCAACAATTTTCCACCTGACTTCCTCAAATTACCAGTTGGAAGGCTGGTGATAGGGCCACCCAGTAAGCACATTTCCAAATGTATAGTGAGCTTAGAGCAGCCCATAGATTAGTATATTTTTGCATTCAACCAGAAGGTTGAATGCAAAAAAAATGACTCAATACCTCTAATCCACATCACCCCTGCTGAGGTCTTGTATTCTGATAGAAGGGAGCCTTCCCCACCATCAGAATACACTGATCAGCCCTGTTGGCTATAGTTGGCGGCGCTGAACATGTGGACAACAGACTGGTCTATCCACTTCTGTAAAAGCAGCCTGCTCATACATGGATCAAAATTTGGCAGTCCCTGCTGAACCTTTTAAATTTCTATCCATGTATGGACCACTCAAGACTTTGTTTTGATACACTTGGGATGTATTTTGTTTATCACAACTGAAGATTCAGAGGAGCCCAGGACTTTTCAGCTGACATTCAGCATTTTGTGTAAAAAATCTTAGGTATTTAAAAGGAAATACATTTAGTTTCTGTAAAAAAGTATTCATTACACAGTAAGAAATATGATAAAACTGCAGTTCATTTATTATGTCTTGAAAGACGTACCTAAAATATGTTCAGGAAGATGAATAAGCTTACAAACATGAGGTGTGTCTATAGCATGTGCTTTCCTGTCAGCTGAACAATTTATCTGTCGTAAGCTTCCCAAGTTCTGCCCAAACTATATTAAATCATGGTTAGATCTATAAGATTTCCACCCATTTCTGCTAAGCAGCCTTAGCAATAATATATTGTCCTATGAATGTTTGGCTTTTTAGTGTCAGTTTGCACGTGGAAAAACGACCTTCTCCAAGTTAGACTTCGAACATGTTTTATTAATCATTCACAAGCAAAAGCTTATTGTGTCAGCGTGATGCATTTGGCACAAAGCTCAGAGTTTCGCCACCTTCACAAACGTTTTCTTTTGCCAAAAAGAACAGGAATGGTAAAGAGCAAGGGGCTGCTGAGCAAGCTTTTATTAGTTGCCCTTGGTGGTTTGCTGTTGTTGTAATATAATACAATGAGTAAACATAGAATATGAATGATTATTTATTATAACATCATGGATGAACAACTTGAGAACAGAAAGTTGAACTTCCAAAGTATGTGTGAATGATTATGGTATGTAGATGCAGTTCCTGTGCTGAAACAAAGCTTCCATACAGTAGTTTTCACTAGTGCGCAGTTCACAGAGTTTTATTTATATCTGAAACAAGAGTTGGCCATTTTTACCAGGGTAACCAATCAGATTTCCCCATTCATTTTGCAGGTCACCACGATATATGCAGCACATTTATTTCAGGCAGTGTAATACATCAGGCTCAGTCAGTAGTCATCATAAAAACAGTTTATGCTTTGTAATTGTGGATTTGAAATGCAGTGAGAAAGTCTGTTTCATATTTGATCATACATGCATACCTCCCAACATTTCGAGATTGGAACCCACTAGCAAATGTATATTGGAACAAGACATGCCCCCTGCCACACACCCCTAAAGAAGAATTAACCAAAAGTAAGTTAATTAAATACACACAGCCTTTTTTTTTTTACCACTACTATTCCTTTATATTGGCTTTTACAATTTCCAAATGCAGCTATTTAGAATTTGGATGAAAGGTTTAGCCAGAGCTTTTTTTCTCAGAAAATAGGTGCAGGAACTCAACCCCGACCCCGTTCAGATTTCACAAACAGTAGAAGGGTCTTAAAGGGGCATTAAATACCAGAATTGCACTAATACAGAGTGCAGAGTTCAGGGGGGTTACACACAGAGTGAAGAGCTGGCACTTGTAAACACAGAAACCAGACTTCTGTGTTTACAAGTGATTGTGGTGAGCAGGCACCAAAGGGTCTGAGCCAAAGGTGGTGGAACTGAGTTCCACCAAGTTCCCTCCAGAAAAAAAGCCCTGGTAGCACTGGGAAACTTTTTGAAAGATAAAAAGTGCATTTTATACACAACTATATGGATCAGACCAAAATGAGAGACAAATAAGGGGGGAAGAGGGACAGTGGGACATTGCTCCAAATCAGGGACAGTCTGTCAAAATCAGGGACAGTTGGGAGCTATGTACATGTACTATAGATGTTTATGCATGCCTGGATGAGATCAACACACAGCTTTAACTACTGCCAATGCCTTGCCACATCCAGAGGTTGCCAACACATACATACTTTGGCTCTTGACCAAAATTGAAACAACAAGTGTGACATAAGGTGGCCACATATGGACAGATTTATCAAATTTCTTCGGACTATCAGAACAGCTGAACCTCAACGCAGTCTTAAACCCCAAAACAAAAATGTAATACAGTACATAGCAGTTTACCAAGCCTTAAATGTGATGGCTGTATTCGTTTTCTTTTTTTATACTTTTTCTTTTTACCTTTTGATCCAGCCAGTAACTTCCTGTCTTAGGATGGCTCCACTTTGGATGAAGGAGCAAAAGAGAATAATTTGCACAGCAGCATTGTCAATCTGGGGAGAAGGTAATGTTACATGCACTAGCAGGTTTAGATGGGCTTGACTAACACATTAAGACTTGGTTCACTGCATTCTACCTGCAGAAATATGGGGAAAGAAGTCTCTGACCCTTTTTTTATAAATTGGGCCGTGTTTTCCGATGCAGGGTGCCATTAAAACTGGTCATAGATTAATCAGTTTTCTTCAATCAGCCAGCGGGATGATTAAAAAAAATCGGATTCCTCATCCACACATGCAAAGTGAATGGAGGAATTCTTAATGTATATTGCCAGTGGGGATGCCTCCACTGTCAGAATACACTGATCAGCACTGTAGCCAATCTCCAACATTCCCGTTGGAGAGAAGCCAATAATTAGATCAATATCTCTCAAGCAGGAGAGGCCATAGATGGATTGAAATGTTGTCGGTCCTTGCCAGCTTAAAAATCAATGGCACCCCTGCACGTCTGCTAAAGTGCAACGTGTTTCTCGGCCGAACTCTAGTTAAAACATTTTTAAGTAGTTACAGCAACAGTTTTTTTTTTTTTTTGGTGAAAAGTTTCAACTAAATAAATAAAATCTGATCATTGTTAGCACCCCTGTCAGTGGTAAGTCATTTGTCTCAACACTCCAACTGCAACTTTTGCTGGACAGCTTGGTCTGTTAAAGAAAGTTAACCACTTCCCTACGGCCGTACGAGTATATACGGCCGCAGGGTGGCTCTAAATCTCCGGGCTGCCGTGTTTTCACGGCAGCCCCTTTCCTCGTTCCCAGCGCGCGCTCCAGAGCGTGCAGCGGGGAACTTGTGTACTGGCCGTGTCCCTTGGACACAGCCAATCACAGATCGCCGCGAACGGCCAATCAGAGTGGCCGTTTGCGATGCGATCTGATGGGCCAATGAGAGATGATCTCATATGTAAACATATGAGATCATCTCTCATTGCCGGCTCTCACAATGACAGCGTCCTGTCATAGAGAGAGCATACCGATCTGTGTTCCTAGTACATAGGGACACAGATCGGTCACCCCCCCGCCCCCCACAGTTAGAACACAATGCAGGAAACACATTAACCCCTTCCTCACCCCCTAGTGTTAACCCCTTCCCTGCCAGTCACATTTATACAGTAATTAGTGCATATTTATAGCTCTGATTGCAGTATAAATGTGAATGGTGCCAAAAATGTGTCAAAAGTGTCCAATGTGTCTGCCATAACGTCGCAGTAAAAATCGCAATATTTTTGCTTTTCTCATACGAGCCGTGTTAGCAGCTACCATCCAACCATCATTGGCAGCGCGGGGTATTCTCCTTTCTTTTTTATTAGTCATGTATGGCCATTTTCAGAGACAAAAGATCGGTGAACAATGTAAAATGACATATGACCTTTGACTTGAGTATATGTAAGCATGTAGTCGTTTGTAGTAGGCAGTGCAGTCGGTTAAATCATGCATTGCACACTCTGTGTCAGGCCTACTTGCTTTATGTGTATAGAACATTTGCATTTGTGTATTTCCACAAACATTTAAAGCTGAACATTGAGCACATAAGCTGTAATATTGTAGCAGCGTGCTCACCATAGCTAAACTTACCATCTATTCTATCTTAAAACATGCCAGAAACTGGCAAAGTGTCTGCGAAGTCTGTCTTTAGAGTGGGTATAGGCTGTATTTTTCTGCTATGAGGACCAGTTACCTAAGACAGCTGGCTATGTGCTGGGTGACTGGAGTTGTCACCATCATCCTGAAGTTCCTTTATAGGAAGTTACCAGCTGCTGGTACCCCCCACTTAGTTTGGCCCCATTCCAGCCCACTCCAATGCCTCTCCTCTTCTCCATTGCAGGAGATGTTATGAATACCAAGATATCATTCAACAGTGTGCAAACTTAAGCCGGCCATACATGGATTGAAGTTTGGCCGGTTCAGCAGACAAAAAAATAAAAAGTCCTTACCCTGACCACAGCTTCCACCTACTTTCTAGAGCACCAGATAATATCACTGTGCTTTATGACTGGCAGCACATTGCAGAAATGAGACCGCAATGAGGCACAGTGATGTCACTGATGGGGCAGAAACCAGTTCAAGGTAATTTTTTTTTTTTCACAAAGCTTTACATTTTACAGTCTTGACCAGGCATTTTGTATTCAGAGGTGGGAGCTGTCAGTGAAGGTGACCTTGTATGTTTATGCATTTTCTGCCTTAATGTTATGATAATCACCTGCCCCCACTACAGGTACCCACCTAAAACATACATGTGTGGCTATACATAATAGTCCTCCTGTAGGAATTGTTGCCTGGGTTCTGGCAACTGTATAAAATCAAAGAAGCTTCCCACTCCTGCCCAGCCAACCTAGTGTAGACTTGAAAACTGGCCCAGACCATGGATCTCTGCCAAAGCCACATCCGCTGAAATATTTTGCTTCTGCCACTGAAGCTTAGGGTACTCAAAGGTTCAATTTAAGGTCCTATTTAAAATTGAGCAAACATTTTCTGAACCCCATGCAAAAAAGTAAGCAATGACATAGAGGCTAACTAAAAATCATATTCGATTTTACAGTCACAGAGTGAGAGAGGGGCATATAGTTGCTGTATCAGGATCCGTAAAGGAACCTTAGGATCAGTTAGCCAGCTTGTATTAGGCACAGCTGCCTATATTGCTCATATAAGTATAGAATGTTCCTGACAAGATTTTAGTCAATCTACACATTCTAAGCAGCTTGGCTAGTTTTTTTTCTAAGTATAAAAACAATCACTTCATTTGGAAGCTTGTTAGCAAGTTTTGTCCAATGATTTATGGCCGGGACCTGCTGATGGCAAGGTGCAATAACATCCCAGAGCTCTGTGTTGGTAAACACCTGAGCGACCTGTCAGTTTCAGAAACTGAGAGATCTTTAGTAAAAAGCAGCACACACACACATTACACAAAGTTAGAGACATTTTTAACCCCTTGATTGCCCTAGATGTCAGCCCCTTCCCAGCAATTGTCATTAGTAAAGTGACAGTCTATATTATTATCACTGATCACTGTATTAATGTCACTGGTGATGTCAGTAGCAGTTAGTCAGTCCCCCCCCAGCATCAGCCAGTGTCACATAATCCACTGCACTAGCACTATCGCAGTCCCATTATAAGTCGATGATCACTACCATTAGTAGTTAAAAAAAAATCCAGTATATATAGCATAACAAAGTAGACACTACAACTTTCACTCAAACCAATCAATATACACTTTTTTTATTTTTAAATCAAAAATGTAGCAGAATACATTTTGGCCACAATTTATGAAGAAATTTAATTTTTTTTATTGGATATATTTTATAGGAGAAAGTAAAAGATATTGGGCTAGATTCACATAGATCAGCGGATCTTTAGATCCGTGTAATCTATCTTATTTACGATGCGCCAGCGCTAGTTTTGGAGGCAAGTGCTGTATTCAGAAAGCACTTGCCTCGAAAGTTGCGCCGGCGGATCGTAAATCCCCCGGCGGAATTCAAATTCCGCGGCTAGGGGGAGTTTACTATTTAAATCGTACTGCGCATGCGCCGCTGGCTAAATTTCCCAGCGTGCATTGCTCCAAATGACGTCGCAAGGACATCATTGGTTTCAACGTTAACGCAAATTATGGCCGTATTCGCAAACGACTTACGTAAACAACGTAAAAAATTCAAAACTCGGCGCGGGAACGACGGCCATACTTATCATAGGATACGCCGCACTTACCCCATAACTATCCGCCGGAAAAAGCCGAACACAAACGGCGTAAAAAAAAGCGACGACCGGGCGTTCGTTTCTGAATCGGCGGATCTCCTCATTTGCATATTCGTCGCGTATACAAACGAAAGCGCCACCTAGCGGGAGATTGCAGCCTAAGATCCGACGGTGTAAGTCACTTACACGTGTCAGATCTTAGGGAGATCTATGCGTAACCTGATTCTATAAATCAGCCGCATCCGACTGTCGGATCTCAGAGATACGACGGCATATCAGTAGATACGTCGTCGTATCTCTATATGAATCTACCCCATTGTGTTTTTCCAAAATGTTCTGCCTTTTTTCGTTTATAGCACAAAAAAAAAAAAAAAAAACAGTGATGATCAAATGCCACCAAAAGAAAGCTCTATTTGTGTGGAAAAAAAAATATATAAGTTTCATTTGGGTACAGTGTTGCATGACTGCGCAATTACCAGTTACCAGTTAAAATAGCACATCACTGAATACCAAACAATGGCCTAATCATGAAGGGAGTAACATTTTCTGGAACTCAAGTAGTTAAAGGGGTAGTTTTTCCTTAATGAATCCTGTGCATTAAGGTGAAAAAACACCTTACTGTGTCCGGCCCCCCCAGCCCCCCCCCCCCATTTTATTAACCTGAACCCCAGATTTCTATGGGTGAGATCCTGCATCACTTTCCCCGCGGCTTCTCGGCTATTCATTGATGCGGCCGCCAAAGGGTGGGGCCGAGTCATACACTCAGTGGCTATGAATGCCGAGTGTATCACACGGGAGCGGGCCTGCAAGGTAGCCCCCTCAGGAGAGAACTTTCCAGAGGGGGCTATCTATTGCGGGGAGGAGCCGCAAGATCCACCGTGGGACCCCAGAAGAGGACGATCCGGGCCACCATATGACATGTTTGTTATTTAAAAAAAAAAATGTAACCTATAGTATCACTTTAATAAGAACCCCAGTTATAAGGGAAAATAGGATGTTAACATGTGGTGTTGTTAAAAACCTAGCATTCTTTCTTTTCTTTTAGTATTTTTTAAGTTATATTACAGCACATCCATGGATACCCTGGAAAATTTTAAGCTTGTGCCCGGCTATTCAACTTCTTATTTATTAACCACTTGCTGACCACACAACAGGCTCTGTGGCCGGCAGAACCGTCACTTATAGTTGGACTGCAAGCCACTGCTCTCTTGCCTCTGCATAGGCCCTCAGACAGCCTAGCAGCCAGATGTCCCTGGGATAGGCCTCAGACGCTGGTCTAGCCGCCCCGGGGCAGCACATCACATGTCCACCCAGACAGTCGTCCAGATGGTATAGAACCCTCACCTGACCTCACCCAAATAAATAGGCTCTCCCAGCAGGCTAAGGGGCCTAAGAAGATCCTTGCCCATTGGCTGAGATACCCTATCTATTCCTAATCTGTCCTTGCAATGCCCTTGTCTTATCTATTCTCACCATATACCCAGCCACCTAGTGACAGAAGAAAGAAGTGCAGCAATTCTAGAATTAGTGTGGAATCAATTGATCTCCTATCAATTGGCCAAGTAACTATACCTGGCAGATAAATTTACTAGCAACTCTGCCTAACCATCAGGGTGCTACATCTATTTATATATACAGTATATGTACAGTCAGGTCCATAAATATTGGGACATCGACACAATTCTAATCTTTTGGCTCTATACACCACCACAATGGATTTGAAATGAAACAAACAAGATGTGCTTTAACTGCAGACTTTCTGCTTTAATTTGAGGGTATTTACATCCAAATCAGGTGAACAGTGTAGGAATTACAACAGTTTGTATATGTGCCTCCCACTTTTCAAGGGAACTCAAGTAATGGGACAGATTAACAATCATAAATCAAACTTTCACTTTTTAATACTTGGTTGCAAATCCTTTGCAGTCAATTACAGCCCGAAGTCTGGAACGCATAGACATCACCAGACACTGTTTTTTTCCCTGGTGATGCTCTGCCAGGCCTCTACTGCAACTGTCTTCAGTTCCTGCTTGTTCTTGGGGCATTTTCCCTTCAGTTTTGTCTTTAGCAAGTGAAATGCATGCTCAATCGGATTCAGTTCAGGTGATTGACTTGGCCATTGCATAACATTCCACTTCTTTCCCTTAACCCCCCTGGCGGTATCTCCGAGCGTGACTCGGGGTGTTTTTTTTTGTGCCATTATCGGTAACCCTGAGTCTCGCTCCGGGTAGCTATGCAGAGCCTGCAGCGCGCGCTGGCTTACCTTGTTCCTGGATCCAGCGATGCATCCACGCTGTGTGAGCGAGCGGGTGCTCGCTCGATTCACACATTGTCCCCGAGTGCCGTCAATCTCCAATTATTTATAATTATTTATTATATTATAATTTATATATTTTTTTTTTTTTATTCATACCCGGGATGCCTATTAGACTCTTGTTTGGTCAGATTTAAGTGAGTTATTCCTAAGAATTACAGGCCTACAGTATAAAATGCCAAATTTCCTTGCAAATAATGGTACCGCTTTCAGCACCTAAAATCAGAAAGAATCATACCGCCAGGGAGGTTAAAAAACTCTTTGGTTGCTCTTGCAGTATGCTTCGGGTCATTGTCCATCTGCATTGTGAAGCGCCTTCCAATGAGTTCTGAAGCATTTGGCTGAATATGAGCAGATAATATTGCCCGAAACACTTCAGAATTTAATCTGCTGCTTTTGTCAACAGTCACATCATCAATAAATACAAGAGAACCAGTTCCATTGGCAGCCATACATGCCCACACCATGACACTACCACCACAATGCTTAACTGATGAGGTGGTATGCTTTGGATCATGAACAGTTCCTTTCCCTCTCCATACTCTTCTCTTCCCATCACTCTGGTACAAGTTGATCTTGGTCTCATCTGTCCTTAGAATGTTGTTCCAGAACTGTGAAGGCTTTTTTAGATGTTGTTTGGCAAACTCGAATCTGGGCTTCCTGTTTTTGAGGCTCAGCAATGGTTTACATCTTGTGGTGAAGTATTCACTCTGGTGAAGTCTTCTCTTGAACGTTGACTTTGACACACATACACCTACCTCCTGCAGAGTGTTCTTGATCTGGCCAACTTTTGTGATGGGTGTTTTCTTCACCAGGGAAAGAATTCTTTGGCCATCCACCACAGTTGTTTTCCATGGTCTTCCTGGTCTTTTAGTGTTGCTAAGCTCATCGGTGCCTTCTTTTTTTTAAGGATGTTCCAAACAGTTGATTTGGCCACACCTAATGTTTTTGCTATCTCTCTGATGGGTTTGTTTTATTTTTTCAGCCTAATGATGGCTTGCTTTACTTATAATGACAGTTCTTTGGATCTCATATTGAGTTGACAGCAACAGATTCCAAATGCAAATAGCACACTTGAAATTAACTCTGGACCTTTTATCTGCTCCTTGTAAATGGGATAATGAGGGAATAACACACACCTGGCCATGGAGCAGCTGAGCACCCAATTGTCTCATTACTTTTGTTCCCTTAAAAAGTGGGAGACACATACAAACTGTTGTAATTCCTACATCGTTCACCTGATTTGGATGTAAATACCCTGAAATTAAAGCTGAAAGTCTGCAGTTAAAGCGCATGGTGTTTCATTTCAAATCCATTGTGGTGGTGTATAGAGCCAAAAAGGTCAGAGTTGTGTTAATGTCCCAATATTTATGGACCTGACTGTGTAAATATATATATATATATATATATATATATATATATATATATGGTGGTTAGCTCAAATGGAGATCACCTTCCCTGGGAAAAAGGTAGTCCAGATGGCAGGTTTTCTTAAAATCTGACTTGTAGCCAATTTATTTTAAAAAAGGTTGCATGTAAATGAAACAGAACCAAACATAAATAATTGCCATCCAGGCACTAACTAAACATTTCAGGTTTCCTAACTTGCAGGTGAAGGGCTTCTCCCAGTCACCAACAAAACAAAGATAATGCAAATCTTTTCTTTCTCTCATAAAGCAAACTTTACATCAATAGCTCTCTCAGGTTTAGCTTCCTCCGTTCCAGGCCAAGAAAAAACTCTTGCTCCAGTCCTGCTTTATTTATATCACCTGCTGATGGTCACAAGCGGCCCGCAAAATCTGGTCCGGAACCAGCCCTGCCAAGGTGGCTTGTAAAACCTGGGCCGAATTTCACCTTAGTTCCCTGCATATGAACACATGCGTGGTGAAAAATAACGTCCATCAATCATCGTGCCTTTCATAATGTCACAATTTATATATACACTTGCTATTACTGGAAGAAATATCTACTATTTATTATTATACGAGGAACAAGACTTCATTGTATTCTAATGAGTCAGTTACAAAATTGCATTTTATATATATATATATATATATATATATATATATATATATATATATATGTGTGAAACCGTTTTTTCTTCATGAGTAGCTGCAGAAAGAAAGGGGTCTTTTTTCACGACTAACTTTAAGACAGATTTTAATTAAAAAAAAATTGTGAACATATATTTTATGATTTGCAGTCTTCAGGAGTTCTATAAAGTAATGTTTTGGAAATTGGTGAATTCTGGTGGAAGACTGCTTCTATAAATATTTATGAGAGCTCGCTGAGGACTGAATAGCTTTTGAGGACTATTTTTGTTCACATAAATACCTGTACTCCTCTGATCTTATACAGCAACTCCGAGAGCCTCCTAAACCACAAATAGACAGGGCACAGATTGGAAATACAGCATGTGTAGAACATGAGGTATTTAGTATTCATGAAAGTGCCACAAAAACATAGGAAACCTTCAACATCTACCACAGGAATTAAATCATAGTATAACTCTTGTTGTCTGGGCTAAAGCGAGCCATAGCTGAGATGTAATGACTTGAGTGACAAAGTTCCAAAGAAAAAATATTTCTGACAGACATAATACCAGAAAACTGTCAGCTTAGCAGAATACATTTTTATGGCTTTTGCAAGTCTTCCAAACCAGCCCTATCATTACTGCAACATTGATTGACAGATCCAAATACTTTGCAAACTGATCTTGTTTCATATAAATATTCAGTATTGATGGAAGCTGTAAGTTGTATAAACCAGACCCACTGATCTTGAGGAAGACTTGTTCCCAAGCATTGGGTTTTTCTATGCTATCACTATTGTTCTCGGGTCATCCTGAAATATGCTTGCTCCGATAGGAGGTGACAGAGCAGACACAAGTATACCCTAGAGCAGGGCTCAGAATTTCCTGAGCCACTATCCAGGCCTTAAGAATTACTAACACCCAACCCCTATCCTCGTAAATTATGTCATGAAATTACAATGTTAAATGTTTTATGCAGAATTAAGTTCCAAAAATAAATATTAACAACAACTTTAACAACATTAACATAAAGCATATCAGTGCCCATCAGTGCAGCCTCATTAGTACCCATCAGTGCAGCCTATACATGTCCATAAGTGCAGCCTCATTAGTGCCCATCAGTGCAGCCTCATCAGTGCAGCCTACCAGTGCCCATTAGTACAGTCCCATAATTGCCGCCTCATCAGTGCCCATCATTGCAGCCTCAGTAGTGCCCATCAGTTCAGCCTAATCAGTGCCCATCAGTGTAGCATATCAGTGCTGCCTTATCAGTGCAGGTTAAGAGAACCCCCTCATCAGTGGCCATCAGTGCACATCAGTGCAGCATATCAGTGCTGCCTTATCAGTGCAGCCTTATCACTGCAGCTTAGGAATGCAGCCTATTAGTGGCCATCAGAGCAGCCTATTAGGCCCCCTCATTGCAGGATATCAGTGCCCATCAGTGCCCAGAAGTGCAGCATATCAGTGTACAGCAGTGCAGCATATCAGTGCTGCCTTATCAGTGCAAACTCATCAGTGCTGATCACTAACATCAGGTTAGTGATGTAGCTGGGGGCAGACTTATGGATGGATTTAAAAGTTAGTGTTAGTATTTTGAATTTAATTAGTTGGGTGAGTGGCAGCCAATTGAAGGATTGGCAGAGAGGGGTAGCAGGCAATAGTCAAGGCAAGAGATAACCATGGAGTGAATTAGGAGTTTTAGGCTGGGTTCACACTTGTGCGGTGTGAATTTCAGCTCTGTAATCTCTGCAGATAGATAAGGGAAGTGTTCAGCAGATCCATTGCGTTTTAGCTGCGGATTTGGAGACCTGGGAGAAGTTCCGAGTAGGAGGAGAGTGAGGGAGAAATGTATTGAGCTGAATGAGAGAAATTCCTGAAGAGAACTGAACACATCTGCGAATCAGCTGCGTACCCATAGAAGATAATGGGACTGAATTCGCACCTGAGCCGCACCACAAGGCATAAAATCCGCATACATTTTTACTGCAATGCGCAGTGCGAATGCATCGCACATATGTGAACCAGCCTCATTGAAAACAATGTATTTAGAAATGTTCTGCGTATTAGATGCAGTTTAAGCCGCACTCAATTCGCATAGGTGTGAACCCGGCCTTATGGTTTCATTGGCTAGAAAGAGGTGTATTTTGGAGATGTTGCGGAGGTTAAGGCGGCAAGCTTTGGAAAGTGATTCAATGTGGGGCCAAAAGGAGAGTTCAGAGTCCAGGATAACACCTAGCATCCTGACATGCGGGTATGGGTTGATGGTTGTGCCATTGTTCTTGACAGAGAGTGCGGAGAAGAGGCACATGGGGGAGGAAATATTATGAGCTTGGTTTTGCACAGGTTGAGTTTGTGGAAGTTGTGTAACATCCAGACAGATATGTCTTTTAGTAAATTAGTGATCTGTGAGGAGACCGATGGTGTGAGTTGAGGGGTGAAGAGACAGATTTGTGTGTCGTCACTTTAGAAATAATATTGAAAGCCATGGTAGGCTATCAGCTGACCCAGGGAGGATGTGTAGAGTGAGAATAGGAGAGGTCCAAGAACAGGAGCGGAGGAGGTAGAATTGTAACTGACATTGGACGTGCAGTGGGATAGGTAGGATGAGAGCCAGTGAAGAGCACAGTCAATGAGACCATAATGCCGCGTACACACGGTCGTTTTTTGCGATGAAAAAAAAAACGACGTTTACTGTGAAGTAAAAAACGACGTTTTTGAAACGTCACTTTTCAAAGACAATTTTGCATACACACCATCGTTTTTTCACAAAAAGCAAGGTTACGTTCACCACTCTTTTCCATTGAAGCTCGCTTCATAACTAGCTTCTGGGCATGCGCGGGTTGAAAAACGTCGTTTTGAACGGCGTTTTTGCTACACACGGTGACTTTTTGTTGAAACAAAAAACCACGTTTTGAAAAACGACACAAAAAATTCAAGCATGTTGGAATTTTTTTTTGGTCGTTTTTTTGAAGACAAAAAACAACGTTTTGCCCACACACGATCAATTTTAATGACGTTTTAAAAAACGTCGTTTTTTTTTCATCGCAAAAAACGACCGTGTGTACGCGGCATAAGAGTAACGTTTTTCTAGGAGGAGGGAGTGGTCAACTGTATCAAAGAATCTGTATCGTTTTCCATTCATCTTTCCTTCATCTGACCAATTTCCAAGTATCTTCTAATCAAAATCCCCCCCCAAAAAAAAACTGATGCTACAACCGTGTCACAAACTACGGTGAACAAGAGTGAACCACAACTGCGGTTAGGGAAAGATTTCAATGCACTCCACTATGTAATGTGATTTTCAGTACTGGACCCCAGGCGTCACTCTTATCAGAGAAATAGAGTTTGGGGGTTCACTACATTATCTCTCTCACATATAGGAATGTGTTGAGCTACTAAGGGAGGAGGTATTACAACATAACTTCAATCTCTAGCCTTAAAAGGTTACGGTGAACGGGAGTGAAGCACAATTCATTTAGAAAAATATTTCAATGCACTTCTCTATTAAATGTGATTTTCAGTACTGGACCCCAGGCGTCACTCTAATCAGAGAAATAGAGTTTGGGGTTCACTACATCATATCTCTCACATATAGGAATGCATTGAGCTGCTAAGGGAGGAGGTATCACAACATACCTTCAACCCTTAGGCCTCGTACACACGAGGCAATCTATCTGTTCAAATCGGTCGGACCGACCGATTTGAACAGATCTGTCTGTTTGGATTTTGGTTTGCTCGCGTGTACACACGAGCAAACCAAAATCCCCACCAGCAGACAGCGTGCTGACGTGTCGGTGACGTGGCGGTGACGTTGACGCCGCCACGTCACCGCACCAGGAAGTAAAACACTTCCGCGCATGCGTCGAAATCATTTGGCGCGTGTGCGAGAAGACATGTCTGCTGGTTAGCGTACTAACCAGCAGACATGTTGGGCGGACGGGTTCCCAGCCGACAGATTGGTAAGCATGCTTTCAAATCTGTCGGCTGGCCAAATCCGTCTGCTCGCCCGTACACACGATCGAATCTGTCTGCTGGGACGGTCTAGCAGATCGTTTCCAGCAGACAGATTTGATCGTGTGTACGAGGCCTTAGACTTAAAAAGATATAGCGAACATGTTCAGTATTTCAGGCAGGAAAGCCGTATACTATTAACAACAAATGTCAAGCATGTAGCATATGAGAATACTGTATGCAGATTTACCATTTGCTTGAGAGAGGCAACTGAAGAGTAAATGGTTTAAGAGAGTATGTCCCTTTAAGATATGACACAACTGTTATATGTAACCATAATAACTAATCCTAAGCAAAACGGTAGTACAATATTGAGTCAGGTTCAAATACAGTACTTGGTAAGTACAATATGTGAACAGGGTAATTCTAGAGCAATAAATGTAACGTGGTAATGGTACTTATTTGTCTGCAGAGCATGACTGTTCTTCAGCAATAGCAGAGTATTGTAGCAGCACGGTGCGGGGTGATGACGTCAGTGCGCGTTCGCCATATGTTTTACAGCGTGGAACGCAATACGGCGATGATGCGCTGTTTACAAACTGCCTTGCTTCAATGTGGAGATGAGGTTGTTATGGTGGTAAGCAGTGTAGTCTTTTGCTACAAAGTGTTTTTCTCTAGGGCCAAAATGGTTCACTGTGGTGCTATTAAACAAGAGAACCAATGTCCACATGTTTGCTGTGTGTCTCATATAGTTTATGGCAGTATGAAATACATTTCATTCAGTATTGGCTTTGATCTCATTGCTCTTAATAACTTACTAACCAGTTTTGTGGATCCTCGGAGTTATAGTTAATCCATTGATGGTTTCTTCTATCTATGGTTCTCTGCAGCTCCTTCAGATTTGCAACAAGCTTAAGAGTTAATGCCTTCCTTACCGATCAATGAGTTTTGGTGGTTGGACTTCCCTAGACAGAGTCACAGTTAAGCCTTTTATTTTATTTAGTTTTATCAACATATAAATGAAATACATTACTAATACTCCAAGGGACCGATAAACAATTAATTTAATATACTTTATACCCATAATACAAAAACTTCTATATACAATTTCCTAATTTGATATTATGGATTATTTATTTATTTATCAGTGAGTTAAAATCCCAATTAAAACTACTTAAAAGCCCTGGGGTTGAACATGTATGCCAGGCACATATTTATATGCATACAACTGACCACAGCTGTATGCGGCCATCCAGCTTAGTTTATCTCTTTTAAAATTAATAATGTTTTCTGCAGTTTTGAAATGGTAATTCCTTAATGTTTGTTTGAGCTTTGCTGCATCTCTTAAAAAATATGCATAAATGACAGTCATAGAGTTACAATTTGAGACATCGTGACTATTCTGTAGAAATTTTCACTATCATGGATATTAAAATTGTATTTTATGCAACATGGAAGATTTCATGCAATTTTGGAATGCAGAGTAGTGCTCATCACGTATAGTTTTTCTACTTGGGTTATTATCTTCAAATATTCTGCCTATGTTTATTCTGAATAGCAATGTGTTTGAAGAACTGTTTTCTAGAAAGCCTAATATTTATTCATTGCCCATCATCTGTGCTGCTGTCAGCCATGAAATTCAGCTGAAATTTGAAATTGCTTACATTCCGTTTCTCCACCAAATTACATAAAATTTTGAACACAGCAAAAATGTTTAACTTCTTTAGCTGCTTTTGATGGTCAGGTATAGCGACAGATTTCAGATATCTGAAAGAGACACAACCATTAACTGCCCTCTAAAATGCATTTAAAAGTGAAGATTTTTTTGATATTTTGGATAGCTCTGAGAAGGGTTAGATATTCTGTCAGGTTTTTATTGTGTCCCAACTTGAGAGACTAACCCCTCAATTTGTCCTACCAATCAAGGTCACCAATATGGAAATTAATTTGAAATCCAAAACTTTACATCGGTACCAGAGCAAGAGATTAAGTGTCAACCTTCCAATTTAAACAAAAGTTCTGTTGACACCTGGCCAAGGTGGGAATTTCCCTAATCCTTAATTTTATCTAGGTTTTCTCTCATTTGTGTCTTCAAGACAGAAAGTGAAGGCAAATCTACTGCAAATAAATGAAAACAGGTTTAACCACTTGCTTACTGGGCACATATACCCCCTTCCTGCCCAGGCGAAATTTCAGCTTTCAGCACTGCGTCGCTTTAAATTAAAATTGCGCAGTCGTGCGACGTGCCTTACAAACAAAATTGACGTCCTTTTTTTCCCCACAAACAGAGCTTTCTTTTGGTGGTATTTGATCGCCTCTGCGTTTTTTTTTTTGCGCTATAAACAAAAAAGAGCGACAATTTTGAAAAAAAACACAGAATATTTTTTATTTATATTTTTTTTTATATTTTTTTTTCTCAGTTTAGGCCGATATGTATTCTACATATTTTTGGTAAAAAAAACGATCGCAATAAGCGTATAGTAATTGGTTTGCGCAAAGGTTATAGTGGCTAGGAAATAAGGGATAGAATTCTAACAATTTTTTTTTTTTTTTTACTAGTAATACGGCGATGTGCGAATTTTGTCAGGACTGCGATATTGCGACGGACACATCGGACACTTTTGACACATTTTTGGGACCATTCACATTTATACAGCGATCAGTGCTATAAAAACGCACTAATTACTGTATAAATGTGACTGGCAGTGAAGGGGTTAACACTAGGGGGTGAGGAAGGGGTTAAATGTGAGTCCTGGGTGTGTTCTAACTGTGTGGGGGAGGGGGTGACTGGGGGAGGTGACCGTGACCGATGCTGTCTCCCTGTGTACAAGAGAAACAGCATCTGTCTCCTCTCACTGACAGGACGTGGAGCTCTGTGTTTACACACAGAGCTTCACGTCCCTGCTCTAAAACTGCCGATCAGCGGGTACCTGGCGGACATCGCGACCGCCAGGCAAGCGCATCGCCATCTCGGGGACGCGCCGGGTGCGCGCGCGCCCCCCAGTGGCCAGAGAAAACGATGCCGTCAATTGACGGCAGCTTGGATATTCAGATCCCCTAAGCTGCCGTCAATTGACCATATGCGGGGCTGCAAGTGGTTAATGGATATAATACAGTATACTAAATAGACTGCAGCAGTACAGTGCAGGCATCTAGCCAAGCTTGCACATACCTTTACATGCACACTCCAGCACTGTTACTGCCCTGAATTTAGAATTACTGAATTATAGTTTCAACTTTCAACACTTGCATTCACTTTGCTTGCTCCTACCTTTCTTACTGGTACATACCGTATTTAACGGCGTATAACACACACAGGCGAATAACACACAGCCTAACTTTAAGAGGGAAGTTTCAGAAAAAAAACTTTCCACAGCCCCCTGCATATAACATGCAGGCACAGTTTACCCTCTATTTTCAGTGTAAAAAAGTGAGTGTTATACTCCAATAAATATAGTAATTATTAAACTAACCAGCAGGAATGTGTTATGTTAAAAATATAGTAATTCAAATTACACCTTACCGCGTTTCAAAATATTAACTTGACATTCTTGTGATCAGAATTTCTTGACATAGCACAAGCATTTATATATTCTTCTTTGTTCTTATTTAGTAACTTGAGCATTTCTATTTCATTTCCATCTGCTTTTTGAAACTTTAATGACATCCTCTGTAAAGTGGAGAAATTAATTGCGGGTAGATTTATACCTTGAAAGCTGAGATGATAATGACATTGGGTTATACATATCATTTGAAATCACACCACAAACATTTAAAAATAGTGTAGTATGTTATGTATTTTCAAGATGTCACATCTGAAGATAGAATTTGAACATTGAACAGGACATTATAGACATAATGATAACAATTGTACATTTTGCAGACTTATTGGATTGAACAATAATGACAGTTTTTTTTGGTGTCAAGAAAATATGTTTTTAAACATATGTTAAATTTGGCTGGACAGCAGGTTGACTTGGGAATTCAGTAGACATGAGTTCATTATTACATACGGACGGACTTTCCAAGAAAAAAAGCCTGTCTGACTTTTTTCTCGGAAAGTCCGGCCGTGTGTACGAGGCATTAGTATCAATTTTTTTAAACCATGTTACAGATATACCGTATAGTTGTATTTTTTTAAGTTGCATCACAATCTACTTTTTATGCAATAATCTTGGAATATATACAGTATCTCACAAAAGTGAGTACACCCCTCACATTTTTGTAAAAATTGTATTATATAATTTCATGTGACAACACTGAAGAAATGACACTTTGCTACAATGTAAAGTAGTGAGTGTACAGCTTGTATAACAGTGTAAATTAGTTGTCATCTCAAAATAACTCAACAACACCGTTGGCAACAAAAGTTAGTACACCACTAAGTGAAATTGGCCAAATTGGGCCCAAAGTGTCAATATTTTGTGTGGCCACCATTATTTTCCAGAACTGCCTTAACGCTCTTGGGCATGGAGTTCACCAGAGCTTCACAGGTAGCCACTGGAGTCCTCCTCCACTCCTCCATGATGACATTGCGGAGCTGATGAATGTTAGAGACCTTGCACACCTCCATCTTCCGTTTGAGGATGCCCCACAGATGTCCAGTAGGGTTTAGGTCTGGAGACATGCGTGACCAGTCCATCACCTTTACCATAAGCTTCTTTAGCAAGGCAGTGGTCGTCTTGAAGGTGTGTTTGGGGTCGTTATCATCCTGGAATACTGCCCTGCGGCCCAGTCTCTGAAGGGAGGAGATCATGCTCTGCTTCAGTATGTCACAGTACATGTCGGCATTCATGGTTCCCTCAATGAACTGTAGCTCCCCAGTGCCAGCAGCACTCATGCAGCCCCAGACCATGACACTCCCACCACCATGCTTGACTGTAGGCAAGACACACTTGTCTTTGTACCTATCACCTGGTTGCCGCCACACATGCTTGACACCATCTGAATCAAATACGTTTATCCTTTTTTTGAATGCAAAAAAAAGGTATAGGATCCCCTCAAAATTCATCCCAGACCTTTATGCCACGTACACACGATCACTTTTCGTGATGAAAAAAAACGACGTTTTATGTGACGAAACAAAACAACGATTTTTAAACGTCATTTTCCAAAACGATGTTGCATACACACCATCGTTTTTCCAAAATGCTCTAGCAAAGCGTGGTGACGTACACCACGTTCGACGGCACTCTGTTCCATTGAAGCTCCGTCTCATAACTTGCTTCTGAGAATGCGCGGGTTTAAAAACGTTGTTTTCAACATCGTTTTGCCCACACACGATCACTTTTTATGACACAAAAAATGACATTTTGAAAAACGACACAAAAAATTCAAGCATGTTCGAATTTTTTTTTGGTCGTTTTTTTGAAGACATAAAACGACGTTTTGCCCACACACGATCATTTTAAATGACGCGTTTGAAAACGTTGTTTTTTTTCATCACAAAAAGTGATCGTGTGTACGCG
The DNA here is from genome assembly GCA_029574335.1 of Rana kukunoris. Taxonomy (NCBI): domain Eukaryota; kingdom Metazoa; phylum Chordata; class Amphibia; order Anura; family Ranidae; genus Rana; species Rana kukunoris. Next base: position 492,567,096 of record CM056049.1, on the reverse strand, counting down.
GCATTACATTCTGGTATGGATTTTAAAGACAAAACTCATGTAAAAAGCAAGGAACAAAGACATGGGGTCCCCCTCAAAATCCATACAAGTACCCTTATCCATGCACAGTGTGGCTGGTCAGTAAAAGGTGTGGCAAAGCACCTAATCCCAAAGTTGATGAGGACATGGGCCTCTTTTCCAGAACAGTGACCAAGGGCTCTGTGGTCAGAAGGCTTGCTGGAATCTGGAAGAGCCATTTAAAAATAAGCAGGCCCTCAGATATCACCCCCCGCCCCATGTAAATGACTAAGGGGTCCATAGTACACCTACTCGTTCACGTAAAAAAAATAGTAAATAAACACACAACCACACAGATTTTAGCAAGTCCTTTAACAAAAAAAAATATCATGCACCATCAATCACATTGTCAAGCAATGTAGATCCAGTCACGATGCTTGATGATCCATTGGGAAAAAAAAAACACTGACACATTCAAACCTATTGACTCCCACCAAACAACATCTCTCAGTCCCCACTGCCACAATGTAAACAAAAGGGCAGGGTCTCCCAGGTGACATTTGTAACGAAATGTCCCACACTCCGCTTGAGTGCTTTCGTCATATACCAATTCCTCCCAGTTTGGATATAGATATCAGATATTCCAACCGCTCACAAGCACAAAAGAAGACGATATTTGTTTAGTGGCACAGGGTGACTTAGATATAAGAGGTGCATGGGGAGCTGAAACAAGGGTTTCCCAACCTTTCCAAGGGATTCTGGGTTCCACCGGCCCTCCCGTCACAACATTATTGACCATATATGGACATGACCATATTTGGTCAATGATGTCACTGGAATCCCAGTGATTTTATTGACCAAATGTGATCATGTCCATGTATGGTCAACAATGTCACCTGGAAAACTCTGCCCTTTTGCTTAAATTGTTGCAGTGGTGACTGAAATATGTCGTTTGCAGGGGATCAAGCGACAGGTTTTAACGTGTCAGCTGTTTTTTTCTGCCATTGTGATTGGCATGGATCTGCATCACGGGATGATGTGATTGAGGGTAGATTTACATTGCAAGACTGTGTGTGTTTTTACTATTGACCCTTTATTTTGTATTTGTGAATGAGCAGGGGAACTTAATATTCACATGAAGGTGGGAGTATCTGGCGGTCCCCTTGTTTTTTGAAGGGTGCTTTCAGATTCCAATAAACCCCCCACATCCAGGATTGTAGGGAAGAGGCCCTTGTCCTCATCAACATTAGAACAAGGTGCTTTGTCAGGGGGTGTCCTCTCTGGCAAGGTATCCCCTATGTTTAGCATGTGGCCTGGTATTATAAAGGAGGGCATTCATCAAGGAACAATCATTGCCCCGTTTGCCAGCTAGCCAAGATGCATGTTCAGAATGGGCTCTGGAATCAATTTTGGTGGGGTGGCCCCCATGCTGTTTTGAATTCTTTTTTTTTGCACAGGGTGCATGGAGTCTTCATGAAAAAAAGGTGTGCAGTTCTTGTTTTTTTTTAGTGAGATTTCCATAGGCCTAGTTAAATCTTGGTGGCAAACTTTTTGCACCAATAATTTCATTTACATTTTAGGCCTTATGCACACGGGACATTTTTGGACGTTTTAACAGCAGCTGTTTTTGGCAGTAGACATTTTTTCTACAGTCAAAAAACTCTCCATCATGTAATCCTATGTGTCCATGCACACATAGACTGTTATCAGCAGTTTTGGGCAGTGGCGTTTTTGAGCAGTAAAAAAAACAAAAAACGAATGGGTTTCAGCTGTAAAAACGCTCTAACGCTGATAAATGCTGATACCAGCATTTCTTTAACATTTTTAATCCATTAATAAAAAAATAAAAAAAGTTGTTTAAAAAAAAAAAACGCCAAAAAACGCTAACACGGGAAAACGCTGAAATAAACTGAATTTTATTTGAAAAAAGCTGAAAAATGTTGAAAATCTCATTGAAAAGCTACTGGCATTTTTATCATGTTATTTTAACGTCCAGTGTGCATGAGGCCTTAGAATATCTTAGGCTGGTGTTAAAGCTTGAATATTACTGAATAAGAATTACAGATGGGTTGTGACACCATGCCCCAAAACTACTTAAGAAAGATACTTCGATTTTGTATGCAAACACAGGGGACTTTAAAGTTGCCCAGTAAACAACATTGCATATAACTAAAAAATTCAATAGTTTAAATAATAATAGTTAACCACTTTAGCCCCGGACCATATTGCTGTCCAATGACCAGAGCACTTTTTGTGATTCGGCACTGCGTCGCTTTAACTGACAATTGCGCGGTCGCGCAAGGTGGCTCCCAAACAAAATCCTTTTTTTCTCACAAATAGAGCTTTCTTTTGGTGGTATTTGATCATCTCTACGGTTTTTATTTTTTGCGCTATAAACAAAAATATAGCAACAATTTTGAAAAAAATGCAATATTTTTAACTTTTTGCTATAATAAATATCCCCCAAAAATATATAAAAACATTTTTTTTTTCCTCAGTTTAGGCCAATACGTATTCCACTACATATTTTTCGTTAAAAAAAATCGCAATAAGCGTTCATTGATTGGTTTGCGCAAAAGTTATAGCGTTTACAAAATAGGGGTCATTTTATGGCATTTTTATTAATATTTTTTTTTACTAGTAATGGCGGCGATCAGCATTTTTTTTCAGTACTGCAACATTATGGCGGGCACTTTGGACACTTTTGACAAATTTTTGGGGCCATTGGCATTTTTATAGCGATCAATGCTATAAAAATGCATTGTATTACTATAAAAATGCCATTGGCAGTGAAGGAGTTAACACTGGGGGGCAGGGAAGGGGCTAAGTGTGTTCCTGGGTTGGTTCTAACTGTATGGGGGGGTGGACTCACTAGGGGAAATCACTAATCTTCTGTTCAAACATTGTATGAACAGAAGATCAGCGTTTCCCCCGCTGACAGGACCGAGAGCTTTGTGTTTACACACAAAGCTTCCGGGTCCCCGCTCTGTAACGAACGATCGCGCGTGCCCGGCGGTGATCGTACCCGCCGGGCACGCGTGCGGGACTCGGGGGCGAGCAGGGACGCGCCCGCGCTGCCTCCGGTGACGCACACGCGTTCCCTAGCGGCCGCTAAAGGAAGGACGTAGAGCTACGTGCTCTCGCCCAGCAGTGCCACCGTCCCGCAGTAATAAGACGGCGGGCGGTTTGGCAACTGGTTAATTAACTTAAAATAATCTTTATGCATAAGAAAGGACCCACAATTGGTACATATTAGGCATAAATGAGCACCCCCTTAGTACATTTTATATCACTGTTTGCCTTTTGAATTCTTCGAACTTCAAACCATGTAAAGATATAAGGGGAGTCGTTTTTTTGTCTCAATGTGTTTCACTTCATTAAAGTGGTAGTAAAGTCTGCTCCGTGATTTTTACCTACAGGTAAGCCTATAATAAGGCCTACTGTACCTATAGGTAAAATGAATACCGGTATCTCATAAAAGGCACTGTTTAGGAGATATTCACACTGGATTCAGCCGATGATGTCACAAACACATGCACGCTGAAGGTCTGTATACCATGCCAAACCTTCAGGCCGCGTACACACGATCGGTCCAAACCGATGAAAATGGACTTAAGTCTAGTTTCATCCGTCCAAACCGACCGTGTCCCTCGTCCATCGGACCAAAGTTTTAAAACTTGCTCTAAAATCGGACCGATGGACGCCTGACCATCGGTCCGAACCGATGGTTAGTACGCAAAAGCATCGGTCCAAAAACCCGCGCATGCTCAGAATCAAGTTGACGCATTCTTGTAAGCATTGAACTTCATTTTTTTTGGCACGTCGTTGTGTTTTACGTCACCGCGTACTGACACAATCGTTTTTTGAACTGATGGTGTGTACACACATCAGACCATCAGTCTGTGAACCGATGAAAACGGTCCGTCGGACCATTTTCATCGGTTTGGACTGATCGTGTGTACGCGGCCTTAGAGTACTGTGGTGGAACCTATGACTCCCACGTGTGTTTGCGCATGAGTGATGTCATCGCAGAAGGAAGACCAGGGCATATGGAAGCCCTATCAGCGGTGACAGCATGCCTCTGAAGGGCTTTGTTCTAAAGTAAATATTTCATAATGTGCTACTATGCTATGCTATGCATACTAGCACATTATACAATTGTCTTACCAGGGATTTTTTTTTTTTACTGCAGCAGTTTCCAACCGCTTTAAGAGGAAGAAGAAGGTATATATTGCACACTTACTATTCCAAATATCACATAGAAGATTCAAGGACTAGTAATGTGCCACATGGGGAATGATGGAAGCACCTGGAATACTGTACAGAAATTGTAATTTTTTTTTTTTTTATGTGTCCCGGCATTGAGCCTGCGTTGATAAATGCTAATCAATGCAGCTCAACACACATGCTGTGAATAAGCCCTAAATGACACAAATCTTGCAATTAGGCAGTTTTATCTAATTATATAATGTGGTAGAATTTGCATTCAAATAGAAATTATTTCAGAGAAATTATAAATGTCATTTGGGAACGTATAAGTATTCCATGTCTATACTTTTAGCAGCAGGGGCTTGTAATCCACACCAGACTTTGCTATTGGGTCACTCTATTCAGGTGTAATGTATGACAGGATATGCAGAGGAAATTAAATCTTTGGGTGCCAAGACCATCTGAAAAAAGCGACTTTATAGTCCAGGATATACATTTTCTGTTTGTCTAGGTATTGTACCTTTACACCAGTGTTTCTCAACTCTAGTCCTCAAGCCCCCCCAACAGGTCATGTTTTAGGATTGTGGGAATTACTAAGGCAGTGAAACTGATCAAATCACCTGTGCAAAATAATGGAAATCCTGAAAACCTGACCTGTTGGGGGGCCTTGAGGACTGGAGTTGAGAAACACTGCTTTACACTAAGGCACACATTTTACAGAAACAGTTGTTTTCCTGATGGAATTCAGCTTTATGATATGCTACGTTAAACTGTATTAGGTGTGATGATCTTAAACAATATGAATAGAGTTTGTTGTACATTTACTGGCAAAGATCTCTCAAAGTCTGGCCCAAACATTAAAGCGGAACATTAAAGCTGAACTCTGAGCTCTTATTTAATCCAAAATAAAAAATGGGCATCTACAGTGCCTGCCCCCTGAGAATGTGTTTTTAGCACGACAGCATCGCGCTGATTCTCGGCGACAGGCTGCCGACATCTCACACTCGCTGGAATAGTAAAAGCACATTCCAGCGAGTGCGTCATAGAAGCGACAGGGATCCGTTGTGGATTCCCGCCAATTCTACACGTGGGCGGAGTTTGTTATGAATCCTGAGAAGGAAGTCCCCGCCGGATTTTAAATAAAAATCCGGCATGGGTTCCCCCCTCAGGAGCATAACGGGCCCTTAGGTCTGGTATGGGTTGTAAGGAGACCCCCCCTACGCCGAAAAAAATGGCGTGGGGGTCCCCCCACAATCCATACCAGACCCGTATCCAAAGCACGCCGGCCGGCCGGTCAGGAAGGGAGTGGGGGCGAGCGAGTGCCCCCCCCTCCTGAGCCGTACCGGGCAGCATGCCCTCAACATGGGGGGGTCAGGTGCTCTGGGGCAGGGGGCGCACTGCGGCCCCCAACCCCAGAGCACCATGTCCCCATGTTGATGAGGACACGGCCCCTTCCCGACAACCCTGGCCGTTGGTTGTCGGGGTATGCGGGCGGGAGGCTTATCGGAATCCGGAAGCCCCCTTTAATAAGGGGGCCCCCAGATACCAGCCCCCCACCCTAAGTGAATGAGTATGGGGTACATTGTACCCCTACCCATTCACCTGAAGGCAAAGTGTAAACACAAATAAACCACACAGGGTATTGAAATATTTTATTAGTTGGCCGCCGGGGGGGGGTGTGTATGATCGCTTTTATAAAAGCGTCCCCCTCCGGCGGGCTTCTGCGGGGGGGTGGGTGCCGCTGTTCTTCGCCGCCGTCTGGTTCTCTTCCGCCGCCGGGGGGGTCGCTTTGATAAAAGCGCCCACCACCGGCGGGCTTCCTTCGACATCTTCGGCGGCGGGGGGGGTCTTCTCCCACTCTCCGGGGTCTTCTCCCACTCTCCGGGGTCTTCTCCCGCTCTCCGGGGGTCTTCTCCGCTCTCCGGGGGTCTTCTCCGCTCTCCGGTGTCTTCTTCTTCTTCAGGACTCGCTTTTGTAAGCTGCTGTATAGCACAGGCTGGAAGTGGGGGTGACAACACCATACTGTAGGTCAAAAAAATAAAAATGCTCTCATACTCACCCACTAACAATCAAACAGTGTTAACCACTTTCTTAAATTACATGAAACAAAATATACTGCACTCAGAATCCCCACAATTAGTGAAACAAATATATTAACCATGAATACATATTACCACTTCACCACCAACAACTGTGGATACACTTTCACCTTCAATGTTGGATCTCTTATATTATAAAGTTCATTAATGCAGGGTCCCTTCAAAAGCTAAGTTAATTTTTTACCACTTCCCGACCGTGGCATGGCGATGTAAGTCGACAGAATGGCACAGATGCGAAAAAGGGCATTCCCGCACGTCTCTTCATAATACCGGGGGTGGCAGGCGCGCGCACGTTGCCGCCAACGTGGGTCCCATGGACTCGATGTCCGCCAGTGACCCGCGATCACGACGAGGAGAGGCAGAACGGGGAAATAAGGCATTTTCCAGTTTCTGCCTAGTGACATGACAGTGATCTACTGCTCCCTGTCATCGGGAGCAGTAATCTATGTCATGTACTAGGTAGCCCATCCCCCCTACAGTTAGAACACGCTGAGGGAACAAAGTTAGCCCCTTGATTGTCCCCTAGTGTTTAACCACTTCCCTGCCAGTGACATTTATACAATAATCAGTGGCTATTTTTAGCTCTAATCACTGTATGAATGCCAATGGTCCCAAAATAGTGTCAAAAGTGTCCGATCTGTCTGCCGCAATGTCACAGTCCTGATAAAAATTGCAGATCACCGCCATTACTAATAAAAAAAATTATAATAAAAATGCAATGAATTTATCCCCTATTTTGTAGACGCTATAACATTTGCGCAAACCAATCAATATATACACCAAAATAAAGCTCTATTTGTGGAAAAAAAAGGACGTCAATTTTGTTTGGGTACAACATCGCACAGTCGTGCAATTGTCAGTTAAAGCGGCGGAGTGCCAAATCGCAAAAAATGCTCTGGTCATTAAGGGGGTAATATCGTCCAGAGCGGAAGTAGTTACAAAAATAATAATTACATATGATTTTGCAGGTAAAAAAATGTGTATTTATAATTTTTTTTACACTGCAGCCTGCAAAGCATTGCACTTGCAAACAGTGGTTTGTGGGTGGAATGCCAGGCTCCTACAAAAACTCAGTAAAGCTGTCTGACCATACCTCTATGCAGGTAGACAGTTACTAAGTGCAGGAAGTGTCAGTAAACTTTGAGGGCTCTTATCAGCGCCCTTACAGTGCATTCAGAACTACGAGGCATCTGCCACTGTGGCAGTAGTTCATTCATACACAAAATACTGTGATTGAATGGCATTGCGGTGTGGGCAGATTTTTTTAAAATGTGACAGTGGCTGCAGGGAGAGGACCCACCGCCCACTGTCACTGGGGGGACCAGGGATGGGGGTGTGGAGCACTGCTCCAAAGTAAAGTGTTACATGTTACACCTAGCCTGGAACAGCGCTGATAGATGACTAAAAATAGGAACCACCAGCATAGGAAACACTCAAATGTTTAAAAAGAAAAGAGAAAAATCATAGTGCTCCCCCTGTTACCAAAATGAATCTATCTTTATTAACACATTAATCACATTTAAAACATGTAAAAACAGATCATTCTTATTTAAGAAGCTTGGAGAAGAGAGTTCCCCCTGAGCTCAGACATGCTGCTGCTGAAGTGTGCTGTGGTCCTCTCTCCTACACTGACGTCTCCCAAGGCTCCACCTTACTAAATACATCGCTGGTTAGCTTCATCCCCCTGATGAAGTCAACTAATGAAGTAATGAGTTGATGGGTTTAGTTCTGCTTTAACATTATTAATCCACAATCACATATTTTATACACATTTTGATTTTCATCTTTGCAATACATATTCATGGTATATACTCACTCACTGACCACTTTAAGGTACACCTTGCAAGGACTGGGTTGGATCCCTGTTTAATTCAACACAGTGTTGGAAACATTCCTCAGAAATTGTGGTCCATATTGGCAGGATAGCATCACACAGTTCCTTCAGATTTGTTGGCTGAATATCCATGATGTGAATCTCCTGTTCCGTCACATCCCAAAGGTGCTCTTTTGGATTGAGATCTGGTGACTGTGAAGGCCATTGGCATACAGTAAACTCATTGTCATGTTCAAGAAACCAGTTTGAGATGATTTGAGCTTTGTGAGATGGGGCATTATCCTGCTGGAAGTAGCCATCAGAAGATGGGTACACTGTAATCATAAAGGGATGGGCATTGTCAGCAACAATACTGCCATTTAAATGATGCTCAATTGGTACTAAAGGGCCCAAAAGTGTGCCAAGAAATTATCCCGCACACCATTACACCACCACCACCAGCCCGAGCTGTTGATATAAGGCAGAATGGATTTGTGCTTTTATGTTGTTTATGCCAAGTTCTGACCCTACCATCTGAATGTTGCAGCTAAAATGGAGACTCATCAGACCAGGCAACATTTTTCCAATCTTCTATTATCCAATTTTGGTGAGCCTGTGGGGATTGTAGCCTCAATTTCCTGTACTCAGATGGCACTCGGTGTGGTCTTCTGCTGCTGTAGCCAGTTTCGCCTCTGACATCAACAAGGCATTTCCATCGACGCAACGGCCGCTCACTCGATATTTCCTCTTTTTTGGGTTACAATTCTCTGTGAACCCTAGATATGGTTGTGTGTAAAAATCCCAGTAGATTTTGAAATACCCAAACCAGCCTATCTGTCACCAACAACCATGCCATGTTCAAAGTCACTTAAATCCCATTGTTTTCCCATTCTGATACTCAGTTTGAACTTCAGCAAGTTGTCTTAACCACATCTAGATGCCTAAATGCATTTAGGTGCTGCCATGTGATTGATTGATTAGCAATTTGTGTTACCAGGCAATTAAACAGGTGTACCTAATAAAGTGGCTGGTGAGTGTATGTTTTCACCAATTATTGATTTTGGGAATTTTGAGCGTGGTATATTTTGCTTCATGTAACATGTAAGTCAACTCCCATCGACTTTATTGGAGAGTGGTATCTTTTTAATGCAGTAGAAACTCACTAATGAAAAGAGAGAGCAGAGTGGTGATCTTATTAATGTGCTGCAGTTCCTTCATTGGCAGGTCCCATTACACTCTTTATTGCTCAACAGCATTGTCTATTGGGGGTGAAGTTCATTGTTGTAGTGTCTGGCAGGAGTACCTAGATCACAAGACTGAGTACCATTGAATACCAATGAACAGAATTACCAGTAGCTATTCTGTGACAGGTACGATAATCCATCTGTATTTTGTTATGCTAAACTGTGTAATTAGCAGTATGTCTGGAGTTCAATTTCAAAAGATTTCTATGCATTTTTTGTCATGCTTCATGATTGAATTAAGAATGTTCACAGTAGAGGCCAGTTTGATTAATGCAGGCAAGCATGGGTTGCATTTAAATATTTTTTATTTACAACTTGCTGCCAGCAGGTGGTGAATATGTGGCAAATCACCAGCCTTTCTTAGGCCTCGTACACACGAGGGGATATGTCCGCTGAAAACGGTCCGATGGACCGTTTCAGCAGACATCTCCGCTCGTGTGTATGGGCTAGCGGACAGATTTCTCCACCCGACAGATTTCAAAGCATGCTTTGAAATCTCTCCGGTGGGAATCTGTCCGCCCGACATGTCTGCTGGTTAGTACACTTACCAGCAGACATGTCGTCCCCCACCGCCGCCGCCGAATGGATTCGGCGCATGCGCGGAAGTGTTTAACTTCCTGGTGCGGTGACGTGGCGGTGACATGGCGGCGTCAACGTCACCGCCGCGTCACCGCCACGTCACCGCGCCGTCCGGCGGCGGGGAATTTGATCCGATGGTGTGTACACGCCATCGGATCAAACTCCCGATCGGACATATCCGATGGAAATGGTCCGCGGACCGTTTTCATCGGATATGTCCGATAGTGTGTACGAGGCCTTAGAGCATTTTCCTGGGTTGATTAGACCAGGATATGAATAGACCTGATTAGCAGGAGACCTCAAAGGATGTGAAATAAAACAAAAATAATATAGCATAGGAGGGTATATAATTTTAAGACGATGGAGCTGTACCTGTTTTAAGGGTGTAGCTAAGGACACTTTAAATAGCACAGCTGATGCCCTTGATAACCCTCTCAGTGAATGTCACATGATCTAAATACTTTCAATACAGACATATGCTAATACAAATATTCCAGGGTTAGAAACATTTACACATAGCAGGTGGTTAAACTTGGACAGATTTACTCCAGGAGGCATTCAATAGATGTCAATGCTTCCTGTTTACTCCTTCATCAGTCTTTTCTGTTATGCACATGATCCATCAGATATTGCTATGTGTTTAATATGGAACAATGTTTTTGTCTTTTTCATTAAATTTCATTACAGTTTAATTAGTTATTTAGAATGGGCCAGATTCAGAGAGCCATTACGCCTGTCTAACTGGTGTTAGACTGGAGTAATTTCAAATTACGCGCGTTTTCTAGCTAGTCGAAAACCTCAAACTATGAATAGACGGCTGCGGGCTTCAATTCGACTGGATTACGTGTTTGTACGCCTTCGGATCTACGCTGCAATAAAATTGCGGCCACTGGGTGGACTTCCCGTCATTTTCCGCGTCGGGGTATGCAAATGAGCTTTTGCCGACGATCCCCGAAATTACGATCTTCAATCGCAATCTCTTACGGCACCTTTAGTCATCTTTTATTTGCGTAACACTATACCAGCTTTTTGCTGCTCTAATATTACACAGCCCATGTTAAGTATGGCCGTCGTTCCCGCGTCAAATTTCTACGTTTTCCGACGTCTTTTATTATTTCTAACGTAAGTCGTCCGGGAATAGGAATGTTCGTAAGCGACGCTACTCAAACAACGAATGACGTAACGACGTGATTTCGCGCAATGCACGACGGGAAATTTCTGAACGGAGCATGCGCAGTTCGATTGCTGCGGGGACGCGCTTAATTTAAATGCTTCATGCCCCCTAATCGCGTATTTCGATTACGCGGCGAGAAATAGACTACGCCGCCGTAGCGTACGGGCAAAAATCTACCAGGATTCGGTGTAGAGCCTGGTAAAATACGGCAGCGTAGAGTATTTTGATTACGCAGCGGAATATTAAGTGTATGTGAATCTACCCCTATGTTGTTGAGCTCATTTCTCAGTCATTAAAACCACAAGGAAAGAACTGTGGTCTAATTGAAATGCAGGCTATTGTTATAAAAAATAAGTTAAAGTAGAACTATGGGCACAACTTTTTTTTTTTTTTTTTTATTTGGATCGAGCAAGGGAGGCTCATAAAGTTTTGCTATTTTTTTATTTTTTTATTTAACCACTTCAGACATAACCAATAAGGAACACGAGACTTGCTCACGTTTAAATTGCTTATAGGGTCTCATCTATGATTTTGCATCATGTGTGGTTTATTTTTTATTTTTTTTATATTCTTATTTTTCATATGTTTTCTATCTTATGAAAAAAAAAACATTATTCATTTTTATACAGATCAACAATAATAGTATCTCTACCCCGTTTTCTCAGGGCAAGGTGCCCCTTTAGTTTTAAGTTTAACCTCCCTCTACCGTTTTTTTTTCCCCACTCCCAATTGCTTTCCCATCCGAGTCTTGTTCCATGGTGGAAAAAAGTTTGTACCAGCTAATGGAATTAACCCCCCAGGCGGTATTCCCGAGTCTGACTCGGGGTTAAATTTCTGTGCTGCGATCGGTAACCCCGAGTCAGACTCGGGCTCGTCTCGCTGAATCCACAGGCAGTGTTTACTTACCTTGTTCCTGGATCCAGCAATGCATCCGCGCTGTGTGAGCGAGCGGGTGCTCGCTCGATTCACACAGTGCCTCTGTGTGCCGCCGAGCTCTGTTCCTTGCGACGTTACGACGCACGGGGGCGGAGAACGGCGCCATATTCAAAAATGTAAACAAACACATTACATACAGTATACTGTAATCTTAAAGATTACAGTACTGTATGTAAAAAATACACCCCCCCTTGTCCCTAGTGGTCTGCCCAGTGTCCTACATGTACTTTTACATAATAAAAACTGTTCTTTCTTCCTGCAAACTGTAGATTGCCCATAGCAACCAAAAGTGTCCCTTTATGTCAAAAATGGTTTTAGATCAGCTAGAAAACAGCGATAATGAATTATAATCACTTGCAGAATTGAGCGATAGCGATTTGTGGGGAAATTCGTCATAAAAAAATAAATAATGATTTGATTACATTATTGAATAATTTTTATTATAATTATATTATCATTTGTTATAATTATTTATAATTATTTATTATATTATAATTTATAATTTTGTTTTTAAAAAAAATGTCATACCCGGGATACCTATTAGACTCTAGTTTGGTCAGATTTAATTAAGTTATTCCTAAGAATTACAGACCTACAGTATAAAACGCCAAATTTCCTTTCAAATAATGGTACCGATTTCAGCACCTAAAGTCTGAAAGAATCATACCGCCAGGGAGGTTAATGGAGAGTTATATTCCCATTTTCCCGTCTGTGTAATGTGTCCCATATTTTAAATACGTTCTTTGTTATACTGTGCGTATCTGTGCCCAATTCTCTAAATGTGGGTGGTATCCAAACATTCTTATCTAATTGTGTCAAACCTAGTGTGCCTTCCACATGTACCCATTTCTTTTTAGTGTGTGAATTTGTCCATTCTGCCAATCTTGCTAGAATCACTGCGTTGTAATATCTTTTGTCTGGGAGTGCCAATCCCCCATTTTTTTTTTACGACTAAGAAGTGTATAGTTTACTCTGGCCTTTTTGCCCTGCCAAATATATTTTAAGATTACAGTTTTAATCATCTTAAAAAACTTTGCAGTATTCTTATAGGAAACAAATGTAAAAGTGGGGAAAACAACTGCGCTAATTATCAAAGAAAAGCAAAAAACAATGTAGCAGCCAGCACACAGACAAACAAAGTCAAAGTGAACGTGGAGAAAGAAAGTGCAGCGCTATACTAATTCGTTTTGTGAAAATGCTGCCAAATTCACATGACATAATAATGTGAAATCAAACAAAAATTGTATGTAAAAACATAGTAAGCCTTGGTTCACACTGATGCTACTTTGAAATCGTGCTTCTTTACTTGAAGTAGCGCGATTTCAAAGTAGCAAGGTCAGCGCGATTTCAGGTGCTACTTGATAGACATTTGTGTGGCTTCATACACAGATGTCTATAGAAATCGCACCCAAAATCGTCAAAAGTAGTGCAGGAACTACTTTTGCAAATCGGTGCCGCGCCGCAAAATCGGTGTCGCACCGATTGGAACAGTGCCATTGCCGGCAATAGGCTGCGACTTGTCATGCGATTTGATGTCTCAAATCGCATAACAAATCGCTCCAATGTGAACGTAGGCTTAAAGACAATTGTATTCAACATGTGTGGAATACTAATAAAGTCAATACATAAGTTAACAAACTGATGAGTGAAGAAACCAACCAAATGAAATAAACAAAAATGAACAGTTCATAGGTGTGTCCCAAATGGATGAATGAAATCTTCACATATGATGCCAGTTCAAGGAAATTAAGACAACAATGATGGCTTGTCTGTAGTAACCTTCAGACTATCAAAATCAATGGAAATGGATACTCTTACCAGCTGTGGTGGACTCACATGTTAGTACTAACAGCAAGTCGGATCAGGCATGGTGGTCACAACGAACCCTGGGCTCTGTGCGTGAAAGGATTTGCAGCGATGGTCACCCCGGCTGAGATGATGGATTCAATCTTGGTCGGATACCTCACTTCAGGTACAGAAACCCGGATAGCAAAGGGCCAAAATGGAGGAATGGCCAGGCTCATGTATCAACACAACATGTGTGGCATGGGAAAAATAAAAAAGAAATGCTCCCAATGGTGCAGATCAAAAAAACAATGAAGGCTTTATTTAACCACTTAAGGACCCCCGCACGCACATATACGGCCACAGAAGGGCACGTACAGGCACAAGGGCGTAAATTTACGTCCCCGCCTGAGTGCGGTTCGGGGGTCCCATCGGGACCCCCTCCGCGGCGTGCGGGGGTCCCCCTGGCTCCGGGAGCGATCCGGCATCTGGGGGCGGATGTCGGCGAATACCCGCCCCCCCGCGATCGCTCCCAGCCAATGGGAGCGCGCTCCCATCCTGTCATTTCCTCCTCCTGTGTTTACACAGGAAGGAGGAAATGATGTAATCTCTCATCGCAGCGCTGTTTCCCAGCGCTGCTGATGAGAGAAGACACCACAAGTAAGTGTGCACCAACACAACACTGACACACACTCACATAGGCATATTAACCCCTTGTGATCGCCCCCCCCACCCCCCTGTCACAGTGTCACTGAATGCAGTGATCTAATCACTGCATTTAGTGTCAGTGTGACAGACAGTGTAAAAAAAAGTTAGTGTTAGGTTCAGGATAGACCCCCCACCCCCCCTAATAAAGTTTTAACCCCCTGATCACCGCCCTAGTTAACCCTTTCACTCCCTATTGCCAGCGTCACTAAGCGATCATTTTTCTGATCGCTGTATTAGTGTCGCTGTTCCCGCTAGGTAGCTATTTTTTTTTATTGCGATTTTTTTTTTTACTAAAGACATGTGGCTAAATAAATTTTGGCCTAAATGTTTGACTAAAATTTAGTTTATTTGATTTTTTTTTTAACAAAAAGTAAAAAATAGTGTTTTTTTTTCAAAAATGTCGCTCTATTTTTGTATATAGCGCAAAAAATAAAAATCGCAGAGGTGATCAAATACCACCAAAAGAAAGCTCTATTTGTGGGAAGAAAAGGACGCAAATTTTGTTTGGGAGCCACGTCGCACGACCGCGCAATTGTCTGTTAAAGCGACGCAGTGCCGAATCGCAAAAACACCTTGGGTCATTTACCAGCGTATTGGTCCGGGTCTTAAGTGGTTAAAATAAATGAATAAAATCACGTGAAAAATGTATCTAAAAGCAGTATGGGGTACTATGGATGTTACCCGACGCATTTCGGCTCAAAGCCATCAACAGGGGCATCTGTCTGTACCCCCACACTGCTGAGTTTAAATAAGACAAGTAGTCCGGAACTCCACCCCTGAAAGGGAGGAGACAGGAAGTGGACAATCTTGACAGGATATAGTACATCAAAACAAATGCTCTAATATACAAATATAAAGCAGGATCTGTCATACCAATATTTGACATGATTGAACAATCAAAAAGGTAAACGTATACAACATAAAGCATATACAGTATATATAATGGCATGTAAATAGTAATGAGCATCTAATTCAAACTTTACTGAAACATATATCCCAATGGACAGCAAAGCAGCATACAATAAAACATAAAAAACATGCATGCCTTATAAGTAGTGACCAGTAAGGGGCCGTGATCAGCTGCCATAAGCAACACTAAGCCACTCTAATGGACCACAGCACTACCCCATACCCCATACATTCATAGGAAACATTTGGAATTTATAAGTTATTTTCCGTAGTATCAACATTTTAAATGCACTGATTCTGCCTATCCATGAGATAGGTTTTCTTGCTAAGTTTTTAAAATTTTGTTTTATTTCATTAATTAAGGGGACATAGTTGGCCACGTAAAGTTTTTTCATTGTTGGTGTAATCTTTATTCCTAGGTATGTTAAAGTTTTTTTCTCCCAGGTAAATGGAAATTCTTTCTGTAGATCTTCTTCTTCTTTTTTATTTAGGCTCAGATTCAAGATTACCGTTTTTATTGGGTTTATTTTAAAATTGGAAAGTTCACCGTATTTTTTTATTTCTTTTATTAGGGAAGTGAAAGTCTGGGTTTGCTCAAATATAGGAGTATGTCGTCGGCGTACACCGCCACCTTATGTTCCTCTACCCCCATTCTCACTCCCCTATATCTGGATTGCATCAAATTTTAGCTAATAGTTCCAGTGATATTACATATAGGAGGGGTGAGAGCGGCAAACCTTGTCTGGTTCCATTCATCATTTCAAACACGGACGACACACTCCCATTGACCTTCACCCTAGCTGTCGGATGATTGTAGAAGTTTTTTTATTCATTTCATAAATCTAGGTCCCAAGCCTATGCTCCTCAAAGTGTCCATCATAAACCCCCAGTCGACTCTGTCAAATGCCTTTTCCGCATCTATTGACATGAGTATGACTGGAGGTTTCTTCTTTTTATCCTGCTGTAATAGCAATATAGTTCTTAAACTATTATGTCTCCCATCCCTGCCTTTTACAAATCCCACCTGATCCCTGTTGATTAGGTCGGGCATTAATTTTTTTATCCTTGTTGCCAATATTTTTGCATATGCCTTGATGTCAGCATTCAATAATGCTATTGGACGATAGTTGGGACACAAAGTTCCATCATTACCATTTTTAGGTATAATTGAGATGTTGGCAAGAAGAGATTATTTTCTTATTTCTTCCTCTTCTATTCTATTAAAATAATTGCACAGTTCTGGGACCAAGAGTTCCTTAAATTTTCTATAATATTTAATCGGTAATCCGTCCGGGCCTGGACTCTTTCCTCCCGCCGTCTCCTGCAAGGCTTCATACATTTTTCCTGGGTAATTGGTTTCTCTAGGGACTCAGCATCATCTTGGGATATCTTTGGTAAGTTAATTTCTTCTAGGTATTCCTGAATTAAAAAATTTCTACTGTCTTCCTGCTCTTGCGTCTCTTTACTTCTGATGGAGTATAATGAGCTATAAAAAGTCTGAAAGGCCTCTGCAATTTCAGAAGTTTTATATTTCAACTGCCCTGCCTGATTTTTTATTTTTTTAATATAATTTATATATTTTTTTTTCTTGGATACTCTAGCCAGGTATTTCCCCAGTTTATTGGCCCACTTATATCTTTCTTTTACAACATATTTAAATATGTTTCTTGTTTCCTGTTCCATTAAGTCTCTGAGCTGGGCCCTCTTTATCACTATTTTTCGCTATATTTCGCTTTTCCCTTGGTCTTTATGTTTTTGCTCAAGTTTGTGTAACCCCCTGGTATTTTTCATGTTTAATTCTCTTGCCTTCTTTTTCTCTGCCCCTATGGAGATTAGCTTACCCCTAATATACGCCTTGTGAGATTCCCATATTGTTGTCGCGCTCACATCTGGTGTGTTGTTTATCATGAAGTATTGCTCAATCTCTTTTTTTACTACGTTACTTAGTTCTATGTCATCTATTAGTTCCTCGTTAAGGTTCCATGACCCTTTTCTTTGCCTTTTCAATACCTCATGATCTACCAACATATAATCCAATCTTGATTACGTACCGTGCACAGATGAGTGATATGTATAATCTTTTTTATTTGGGTGAGTGATTCCTCATGGATCTATGAATTGCTGGTTAAACATTTTTTTTCTAAGTAATCGTAATTGTTTAATATCTCGCATCTGACATCGGCCGTACTATCAAGATGGTGTTCCATTGAAGAATTAAAGTCCCCTGCTAGTATTACATAGCCTTGTTTAAAGTCATTTAGGGCGTTCAGGATCCCCCTAAGATATTTTTGGGGGTGTCTGGTGGGGCAATATATGTTTGCAAGCGTATATTTCTTCCCTTGGAGGACCCCTCTCAGAAACAAATAACAACCCTCCAAGTCAACTTTCCTATCTTCTACCTTGAAACAAATATTCTTCCCTATTCCTATAGCGACCCCCTTTGCTCTTTTCTTTGGATACCTTTCAATTTCTTTTAGTACCATATGCCTTTTTTTCTGGAGAACTAAGACCTCTCACATTATATGTAATCAAGTTTACATTAGACATGTCTTTCTCTTTTTTTTTTTTTTTTTACTGTTTTCCGACGGATGTATATTTTTTTGTTATGGAGAGTACAGATAATGCCTTTCCTGCCCTCCCTTCCCTCCCTTCCCTCCCCACTCCCTCCTGGGCCCCTCTATCCCTCCCTCCAATTCCCCCTTCCCTTGATTGTACCCTGACCCTTTGGTCCTCGTGTAGAGCATTCTTTCTTTGGCGCTCTAGGCGCTCTTTTGCTCCTCTCCCTAAGGTGGAGTTCTATTTAGCTCGGTCTCCTATACCCTATTTCTAGGGCATTGATGCCGGGGTGCTGCAGGGCCCCCAGTCCCCATTTCCCACTCTTTAGCTTACTCTATTGATCTCCCTATATACCCTTCAGGACTCCAGGATAGAGCAACTTAGGTTATCAGCGGAGTTACAGTTACAGTTAGAAATATCAAATATCATATACTGCTTAGGAGAAAGAAAAAAATGTCCCAGAGAACTAATCAAAAGTGTTGTGTCCAATTTTCTGAATTTTATCCTTCTTCGTTGCGTATACCTGATATCCCAACAATCCCAACAATCTCTTCTCTTGTGAGGTACTCACCACTTTGATGCCTCTAAGGCCGCGTACACACGATCAAATCTATCTGCTGAAAACGGTCTGACAGACCGTTTCAGCAGACAGATTCGATCGTGTGTACGGGCGGACAGACTGATTTTGCCAGCAGACAGATTTTAAAGCATGCTTTAAAATCTGTCTGCTGGGAATCCGTCCGTCTGACATGTCTGCTATTTAGTATGCTAACCAGCGTTAGTACGCTAACCAGCGTTAGTACGCTAACCAGAATGGATTCGACGCATGCGTGTAAGTGTTTTACTTCCTGGTGCGGTGACGTGGCGGCGTCAACATCACCGCCACGTCACCGCGCTGTCTGCCGGCAGGGATTTTGGTTTGATCGTGTGTACAGCGATCAAACCAAAGCAGCCCAGCAGACAAAGAGGGACACTTACCAGCTTGTGGATGGAGTGTAAGGTATGGGGGACATAGGTACC
Source organism: Rana kukunoris (assembly GCA_029574335.1). NCBI lineage: Eukaryota > Metazoa > Chordata > Amphibia > Anura > Ranidae > Rana > Rana kukunoris. Next base: position 492,548,067 of record CM056049.1, on the reverse strand, counting down.
TCTTATTCCTGCTGAACTCGTGCTCGTGCAGGTTTTGCTGTTACTACTCTTCAACCTTCTATCTGCGGGGCACTTCACAGATAACTCTGTGGTCCGTATGATAGGATGGATTAGAAGGATAGTTTTTTTTGGCTTCTCCCATACGCAACTCACGCTCCTGCGACTTCCGTCCGTGCCCCGGTGACCTGGTCCTCCCAATATACCACAGTAACCTCTCCACACTCCATTCTCAGGTAGCTCCTCCCCTCCCAGCAACACCGCTGAGCCAGCGCCAATAGACTGCTCTCTTCCTCAGCAAAGGTAACCCATAAAGTTTTGCTATTATACACACTGGCTAAGTCACACTGGCTAAGTTAGAGTTTAGGCATCCTCTGCAACAAAAAGAAAAAAAAATGTGTGAGATACTCCAAAATACACTGTGTAAATTGCAAAGTTTTTAACACATGTTGTTGCAGATTCCCTCCTTTCTTTGCTCTAAATGAAAATATGTCTGTTTGTATCAATGTGCACAGAAACTGTGAATAGAATTTACTTTTTTATTACCAGTCAGCTTATAGTCTTGTAAGGTTCTACTGAGTGCTGTGTCTAAAACCCTTTAGATGTGATTAACCCTTTTGGAGTATCTCACCAAAAAATACATGTTTTGTTGCAGAGGATGCCTAAAATCTAACTTGTATCTTAGTGAAGATTAATGGAAAAATCTGTGAGCCAATCACACAAGGAGGAAAGTGAGTGTTCGTGTGTGTGTGGGGGGGGGGTTCTGTACACCATCTGTTTACAGTATGCTTTTAGCTTGCCATATTGCATTGAATTTTAGGAAAATTAACTGCGCTTCAGACTGAAAAGTAGAGGTTATTTCCCTTTCAAGACATTTTTTTTGGCTTGTGTAGGAATTACAATATATGTGGGGTTACCCTTTAAAGTGGTGATAGTAAGAACTACCTTAATATGTAGCACATGCCGGTATTGTTACTGAAGTTGGTCTCTATTAAGTGAGGGTAGTTGTACTGTAGTTGTAGAGAACTACTGCCAGAAAATTATTGTTAATGTACACACAAAATACAAAAACAGATTTACTGAGTTGGAAAAAGGATCTCCCCCTCCTAAAATTGACTAGTTAGTGTAAATAATAACCTTCTCAATGGCACGTAAAGCCATTTGACTTTCAACTGTGTTCAGCTGTGGTCATTTTGCTCAGCATGAAAGGAACATTCCTGGAGCATTTCAGTGCCTGGTAATGCTACGGAAGCAAACAATCTATGGATGGCAAGGCACTGTCAAAAGGTCTCTGAGATAAAGTTGTGGACAGGCACAAGTCAGGAGAAAGAAAAAAAATCTAAGGCTTTATTAATGCCTACTAGCACAGTAAAGTCTATTATTAAAAAGGGGAAGATATTTGGTACAACACAGACCCTCCCTGGATCAGGACTTTGCTGCAAACTGAGGTTACCAAGAGGCCTACAGCAACTCGGAAGCCATTGCAGAAATGCATTACAAAGAGTGGTCATTGTGTGCATGTTACAACAATATCACAAATTCTCCACAAATGTGGCTTGCATGGGAGGGTTGCAAGAAAAAGGCCACTCCTCAAGAAAGACCACATGCAGTCCTGACTTAGCTTTGCCAAAATGCATCTTGAAGATTCTGAGGCCACATGGAAAAAAGGTGTTATGGTCAGATGAGACTAAAATGTAATTATTTGGCCTCAGCACCAAACAATATGTCTAGCGGAAATCCAATACAGCTCACTATACAAATGACACCATTCCTACAGTAAAGCATGGAGGAGGTAATAGCATGTTATGGGGGTGTTTCTCTGCAGAAGGGACTGGAACACTTGTCAGGATAGAAGTAAAAATGGATGGGGCAAAATACTGTCAAATTCTTGGGGAAAATCTGCTGCCATCTGCCAGAAAGTTGCCAATGGGAAGAAGATTTACCTTCCAACATGACAATGACCCAAAGCACACAGCAAGCATTGCCAGACAGTGGTTGAAGGAGAAAAAGGTGAATGTCCTTGCGTGGCCTAGTCAGAGCCCAGACTTAAACTCCATTGAAAATCTGTGGAATGACTTGAACACAGTCACCATCAAATTTAACATCCATTTTTTTGCATGGAAATTTGGAATTTTATATGGTAGGCCTGTAATTCTTAGGAATATATGTAAACAATGTGAACAAATATCTGCGCTAACTAAAAGTGAACCAATGTATTATATGAAAAAGCAGCTAGCACAGTCTGTGGATTCAGCAAACAAAAACATGTAAATAAATAGTGCAGTGCTCAAATGATATAAAGTGACAGTCCAAGTATAAATCAATGCAGGGGAAAGTTGATAGAGCTGATAGAAGACCTCCACCACAGCTTCAGTGTTTTACAACTCAGTGAATATGTTTTAATAAAAAATATTCTGACAAAAACTGTGTCTCACTCACTGTGCCCTTACGGGCTTCACTATTGTTGCTTTTGTTATCTTCATTGGTTAATTCCATGTGATGATTGCACAATATATCCATCCATTGTCCGAGTCTTGGAATTTCTTGATGTTATGCTGATCGATCCATCTGGTTTGGAATATCGTTTCCCCATTAACCCTCTGCATTGTATGATTACAACGCCTGTTGCCTTTACCATCTGGTAAGCAGATTTTTAGCACGGTGGTGTGGTGTGTTCTGCCTATGTTCACACTGAAGCTGAAACTCTTAGGCCTCGTACACACGATCAAATCTGTCTGCTGGAAACGGTCTGCTAGACCGTCCCAGCAGACAGATTCGATCGTGTGTACGGCCGAGCCGACGGATTTGGCCACCCGACAGATTTCAAAGCATGCTTTGAAATCTATCGGGTGGGAATCCGTCCGCCTGACATGTCTGCTGGTTAGTACACTTACCAGCAGACATGTCGTCTCGCACCGCCGCCGAATGGATTCGGCGCATGCGCGGAAGTGTTTTACTTCCTGGTGCGGTGACGTGGCGGCGTCACCGCCACGTCACCGACACGTCAGCACGCCGTCTGCTGGCGGGGATTTTGGTTTGCTCGTGTGTACACGCAAGCAAACCAAAATCCTATCAGACAGATTTATTCAAATCGGTCGGTCCGACCGATTTGAACAAATAGATTGCCTCGCCTTAGAGTCGGTTCACACTGGGGCGACACGACTTCCAGCGCGACTTTCAGAGGCGACTCAGACACGACTTGAACATGAACCACAGGGCGATCTGGGGAGATTTACAACACGACTTGAAGTCATCTCCAAGACAGGAGACATTCCAGTGGCCAATAAAACAACAATCATCTCTGGGAGAGGGAAGGGGAGGGAGAGGTTTGCCTGAGAAATGTATGTTATCTTATCTGGAAAGTAGCTAGTGATCAGACTTCTGAGGCGACAAGTCGGATTGAAGTCATACAGGAACCTTTTCTGAAGTCGGAGCTCCCATTCACTAACATTGTTTTTCTCTACAGCGCGATTTGGGACGACTTGAGGCGACCTCAAGTCGGATCCCAAGTCGCCCCGTGTGAACCGACTCTTAGGAATAACTCACCTAAATCTGACCAAATGGGAGTCTAGTAGACATCCCAGATATGATAAAGTTTGAAACACAAAATCATAAATTATAATATAATAAATAACTATAAATAATTATAAGAAATACTAATATAATAACAATTATTCAATAATGTATTCAAATCAAAAACACTGAAATTTGCTCAGTTGCAGAATTGTCGCTGTCATTACTTTCAGTGTTTGATGACAAATTTTCCCACAAATCGCTATCGCTAAAACCACTTTTGACATAAAGGGACACTTTTTGGTTGTTATGGACAATCTACAGTTTCCAGGCAGAAAGAACATTTTTACTATATAAAAGTGCATGCAGGGGACTGGGCAGACCACTAGGGACAGAGGGGGTGTGTTTATTTCATACAGTACTGTAATCTGTAAGATTACAGTATACTGTATGTGTACTGAGTTGTAACTTGTTTGAATTTGTTTGAACGGTCTCCGCCCCCGTGCGTCGTAACATCGCAGGGAACGGAGCTCGGCGGCACTCGGCACTGTGAATCGAGTGAGGAGGACACAGCTCGATCACACAGCGGGGACACATCGCAGGATCCAGGGACAAGGTAAGTAATTCCCTGCCTGTATCCTGCGATGCAATCCGAGTCTGGCTCGGGGTTACCGTTATTGGTGCTGAAATTCCACCTCGAGCCAGACTCGGGAATACCGCTCAGCAGGTTAACTGAACTTGAGTAGTTCTGCATAGAAGAGTGGGCAAAAAGTCTAGATGTGCAAATTTAGCAGAGACATATCACAGCAGACTAAATGCTGTAATTAACGCAAAATCAGGTTTAACAAAATACTGACACAAGGGAGTGATCCTATTTCAACTCAGTGATTATGTTTTTATTATTATTTTTCTGACAAAAACTGTGTCTGTCTTCATTTCAGGCTACAAAGCAACACAATATGATTATTGTAAAGGGGGGTGATTAATTTCTATACCCATTGTATATATAAAGCTTTCCAATGTGTAATGTATTAAATAAAGTATGTTAGGTTCTAATCATGCTAATATGTAGTATTTGGAAAAGGTATAGACAATAGATTAAAGCCCAACTCCTCCTCTCACTAATAACAGAAGGAAAAACAAAAGTTTCTAAATGCTCATTTTACTTATCATATTTTCCGTTGTAAAAGACAACCTTTTGGGCTTAAAAACTTGCCTCAAAACCCGGGGGTTATCTTATACGCCGATACCTGTCTCGGGGATCCATTATTCAAATATGCGCCTCCTCCTTGGTTTCCCAGCAGAGCCACTGTTCGATGTCTTCTCATCCTCGGCTTCGGACGAGAGGACCTCCGTGATAGGCGGAACACAGGTGCCTATCACGGAACAGCACGAGGAGGAGGCACGGCTTTTGAATAATGGACGCCCGCAGTACAGGACTAAGGTATGGCACAGTGAGGTATGTTGATGGCACAGTGAGGCATGGGTGGCACAGTGAGGCATGGGATGGCACAGTGAGGCATGTTGATGGCACAGTGTGTGATGTTGATGGCACAGTGAGGCATGTAATGGGCACAGTGACATTTGAAAAAACTGAATAAAGCCTGTTCCTATCAGCGTTTTTTCCTGTCAGCGGTTGTTCTGGCTACCCCTCAGCTTCCAGACAGACTAGTAAGAAGGGGGTCATCTTATACGACGAGTATATCCCAAAACCAAAATTTTAACTGGAAAATTAGGGGGTCGTCTTATACGCCCAGTTGTCTTATACACCCAGTTGTCTTATACGCTGGCAAATATGGTACCTTAAGCCGGGGTTACATGATCCTTCTGCTCCTCTACTGTTTACATCTGGCAGGTCCTTCTTACGGGTGTCAACATTACTGCTTGCCGGTTGTAGACACTTCCTATTGGTAGTGCACTCTGAAATCGATCTGCTTTAGAAAATGTACACAGGGGCGGTGAGGGAGCCAGTTCCTGAAAGAGCAGTGTACAATGCAGAGCAGGAAATCACTATTTCCCATAGATTAATAATAGATTAATATTTTTTTGTGAGGAAGAATAAGAAGTAATGGAGTTATGGAGTTAAGCTTTAGAATTCAATAATGATGCAGCATTAAAGTGTCATTAAAGCTGACTATGAAAAACATTCATTACATGCTGTATAACAGAGTGTTCATAAACACAAAGCCACTAAAGCATTTGTTATGTGTAGAATGAAACATACCTAGGTGATCCTGCCTTCAAATAACCCTCCCATTTTCTCTGTGTCCCCACTGCTTGTCATCTACTGAGCATGCTCCAGTTCTAGTTCCCTTCTAAACTCTTAATTTCCTCCTTTTTTTATTATCTGTGCAGCCCATATGAGTCACACATGTGGGCATATACACAGTACTAAATGACACTCCCCTCCCTCCTCCTCTCTGTCCTCCTACTTCAAAACACGATAGGGGCAGTATATAGTATGCTGATTGATTACATTCGAAACTCACAAAAACGCTTACTTTTAATATAAATTAGTATTCAATATATCTAGTGTAATTGCTAATACCTGTAAACTAAAAGAAGAGCCTTGGATGCAGATGCAGTGTGAACAAAATGAAAGATAGTGTCAATCATCTTTAACTCTGTCTAACTTATATTATTGCACCAAAGATACACATGTGATGTTCAATAAAGATTTATAAGGAGTTGTGAAACTCTTATTTTCTCTTCTGAAACTGGTTTTGTTAGTCATGTGACTAGTGCAGCATCTATCAGGGCTGTGCAGACACAGACTCACACTGTAGAGGGCATATATCGGCAGAGTAAAAAAGCCTTTCTCAGCAGATGCCACACAACAGTGCTGCAGAAATAAGGTACAAATTAAAAACAAACAAAAACAAATTACAGTGACATGATATACAGTGTACAGTAAAACCTTGGATTGCGAGCATAATTAGTTCCGGACACATGCTTGTAATCCAAAGCACTTGTATATCAAAGCAAATTTCCCCATAAGAAATAATGGAAGCTCAGTTGATTCATTCCACAACCATTTATTCATAAGTCCTTCAGTTTATTGACGATATAAAAAGATTATAACAATGTGATAGATTGTGTAACCATAAAATGTTCATCTACAAATGGAGGCCTCCACAAGGGGATTAGAAGCAAAATCCAGCAGGCGCTACAGAGTATAAAAGAGAAAAGAGGCGCCTCTAAGTGTTAGTTGTGAGGTGACACTACTCTTATATCAAGACATCGCTTGTTAATCAAGTCAAAATGTATAGAAATATTTTGCTTGTCTTGCAAAACACCCTCAAACCAAATAACTCTCAATCCAAGGTTTTACTTTATATGATTTATGTGAATTAGGTTTAGCAACTAACTCTTTTCTGTTTAGTATCACTTTAAGACATGGGTCCTCAAACTACGGCCCTCCAGCTGTTCAGGAACTACAATTCCCATCATGCCCTAGTCATGTCTGTGAATGTCAGAGTTTTACAATGCCTCATCGGACTTGTAGTTCCGACACAGCTGGAGGGCCGTAGTTTGAGGATCCCTGCTTTAAGATTTGTTTGTGAATAAACATATTATTTTATCTGTTAACAATTTCTCCTCTTTTCTGTTTTAGCTCATATGAAACACATTTCTGTACATGACTTTTACAAGGCTCTTCAATTTGATGGATGGGAGCAACGTCTTCAACAGTAATACTGGCTGTATTTGTTTAGGCGTGTAGAAAGCAGTAGCTCATCTGTATTTCAGTAGGAACCAAAGGTTGGTCTTTGTTATATATTGTTTTTTCACTCATGCTGGAGGCAGAGCATTGTTTTTTCTAGAGAATATGTAGGAAGGACATGACCTATATCTAATGTCGATTTTTTTTAATGTTTGAAGTTATGTCTATTTCTCCTTTGCCCTAATGTTAAGAGCACTGCTGTGATTTGTAGACACATAGGAGCCAGGGACGGGAAAACTGGACCCTCTATCCTCTTTTTGTTGTTTTGAAGTGGGTTATGGTTGGAACCATCGTCACAAATTTTTTGCCACCTGTGTTGCGGGAGACAGAAAATAATAAAGACATGTGTTTAGTAGAGTGGGGATGGGTTTGAGCAGCCATCGGTCTCACTCTTTATACTCAGGGTGGAACAATTAAAACAGTTTTTAAGATCTTGGGGAACCTCTGCTAAAGACAATTCATTGGGGGGGGGGGGGGTGGCATTGGGAAAATGCCCCTTATATTGGTGGTCAGTGGAAATGTCCCCCCTCCCCATTACAGTGTTAGAATGCTCAACTTACAGGAAGCAAAAATTCTAATTGTTGCCATGCCATTCGCTTTCCCGCCCTAGAACTATGCAGACATCATCAAACCTAAGGTCAATAAGCCACAGCTCAAGGAACTGCCAGCAACCTCTGGGGAAACCCTGGTTGTGGAAGGCAGGGTTAAATCATTACGTAAATCATTTACATTTTTTTTTATGTGTTTTTTTTTTTTTAATAATGTACAAATTAAGACTAGTTAGGAGCCTTTCTTGGCATAATGTATGGTTCGGGTTAGTTAAAGAGAGCTAATGTTACTATGATATACAAGTTGCTCTAAATGTAAATATTTGCTAAAAAGATATAATTGTCCACAGCAGTTAAAAAAAAAAAAAAACAGCTTTGGCTGCTATACTCACATTAACTTCCTTACAGACTCAACTACTCACTGATCCAGAACCGGTCTTCATTGGGGTTGAATGACCTTTGGCATCATGTAATCCTCTTTCTGTAAGCCCAGGGTGTGAAGACCCTGCTACTCACTATTGTCGAAGGCTGGTCATACATTCTACAATTTTCCTTTAGATTTACCAAAACCATATAATATGGGGTCAAACTTAAACACTTTCAATTTGTATGCAATCAGACAGGCCCTTGTACTACATGATTGAAGGTAAATCTAAAGAAAATTAAATAAGAACGTTGTTTAACCACTTTGCAACCGCCCTATAGCGAAAGTACGGCTACAGGGGGATTGCTTAATTCTAAGTGGCCGTTAATTAACGGCCTCTTAGAATCGCGCTCCCGCGCGCCCCCTGAGGCGTGCACACGGGAACATCCGTGACCGCCGGGATCACGGATCACGGTAAATCGCCGCTGATAGCGACGGTTTACCACGTGATCGCTCCGTCCAATGACGGAGCGACCACTTGTAAACAAAGCGGCGTCATGTGCTGACGCCGGTTCCTCCCTCCTCTCTCTGTACCGATCGGTACAGTGTGAGAGGAGAGGGGAGGGAGCGGATGGCAGCGCCAGTGCTGCGGGCTGGATCTGTGACAAATGTAGTCACAGATCCATCCATCCCTCCCTCCCTGCTCAGCCATCCCTGCTGCAATACTCTGCAATACTGGGCAATACTCAGCTGGGCATACTCTGCAATACTTGGGAAATACTCTGACAATACTCTGGGCATATACTCTGCAATACTCTGGGCATACTCTGCAATACTCTGGGCATACTCTGTAATACTCTGTAATACTCTGGGCATACTCTGGGCATACTCTGCGAATACTCTGCGAATACTCTGGGCATACTCTGCGAATACTCTGGGAATACTCTGGGCAATACTCTGGGCATACTCTGGCAATACTCTGGCAATACTCTGGGCATACTCTGGGCATACTCTGGCAAAACTCTGGGCATACTCTGGGCATACTCTGGGCATACTCTGCAATACTCTGGGCATACTCTGGCAATACTCTGGGCATATTCTGCAATACTTTGGGCATACTCTGCAATACTCTGGGCATACTCTGCAATACTCTGGGCATACTCCGCAATACTCTGGGCATACTCCGCAATACTCTGGGCATACTCCGGCAATACTCTGGGCATACTCCGGCAATACTCTGGGCATACTCCGGCAATATTCTGGCAATACTCCGGCAATACTCTGACAATACTCTGCAATACTCTGGGCATACTCTGCAATACTCTGGGCATACTCCGCAATACTCTGGGCATACTTCGCAATACTCTGGGCATACTCCGCAATACTCTGGGCATACAGCGCCCCTGTCCCCATGAGCTCGCATGCAGAAGCAAACGCATACGCAAGTCCCGCCCACATATGAAAACGGTGTTCAAACCACACATGTGAGGTATCTTTATATAATGTTTTGGGGTTCTATGTAATTTTCTAGCAAATAAATGATGATTTTTACATGTAGGAGAGAAATGTCAGAATTGGCCTGGGTGCTCCCTGCATGTTGGGCCTCTGTATGTGGCCACCCTGTGTAAAAGTCTCACACATGTGGTATCGCCATACTCGGGAGGAATAGCAGAATGTGTTTTGGGGTGTAATTTGTGGTATGCATATGCTGTGTGTGAAAAATAACCTAATAATATGAAAATTTGATGAAAAAAAAAAATCTTGATTGTGCAAAGAATTGTGGGAAAAACATGACAACTTTAAAAAACTCACCAGGCCTCTTTCTAAATACCTTGGAATGTCTTCTTTCCAAAAAGGGGTCATTTGGGGGGTATTTGTACTTTTCTGGCATGTTAGGGTCTCAAGAAATGAGAGAGGCTGTCAATACATCAGGTGTGATGAAATTGATAAATTTTCAGTAATTGGTACCATAGCTTGTAGACCCCATAACTTTCACCCAGACTAAATAATATCCAACATTTTTTTTTTTTTTTTTTTTTTTTACCAAATATATGTAGCAGTATACATTTTAGGCCAAATTTATGAAGAAAAATTACTTTTTTGCAAAATTTTATAATAGAAATGAAGAAAAATTATTCTTTTTTGCAAAATTTTGTTCTTTTTTCATTTATAGCAACAAAAAAAACGCAGAGGTGATCAAATACCACCAAAAAAAAGCTCTATTTGTGGGAAAAAAAGGACAAAAATTTCATTTGGTTACAGTGTTGTATGACTGAGTTATTGTCATTCAAACTGTGAGAGCACCGAAAGCTGAAAATTGGTCTGGTTATTAAGGGGGTTTAAGTGCCCAGTGGTCAAGTGGTTAATGTATGGCCAGCTTAAAAGAGAAGTATGTTTTTTTTATGGGCCAATCATACTTACCTAGGTGGATGAAGCATCGGTCCAATGCTGCATCTGTTTCCCACCACCTCTTCACTGGGAACCGAGCCACTAAACACCGCTGATGGCTTGGTTCTCTCACCTCCTCGAGTGGAGAGCTGCTGCCTGTTAATAAGCAGCTCTCCTGTTCTGCTCCTTCACACTCACTGGAGCACTGAGTTTGTGGAAGGATGGGAAGCAGCCATCTCAGCACACCTGGCGCCTCCAGGCACCTGGCAGGTGAAGACTTCAGAAGTCGGGATGACATGGTGCCTGGACTGATCTTGGTGACGTCAGCAAAGAGCAGTTTCAGACTGTTCTCTGCTAAAAAAAAATAGGTCACAGGAGTGAAAAAGAATTGCACTACTGTGACCCTTAGGAGAAGCCCAGTCAAACGAGCTCAGGCTGGACTTTTCCTTTAACACCATATCATGCAAATTTGTACTATTCATTCAATTTAAATGTAATTTGTTTTTGATGCACATTAAGTTAAACAGCAAATATACAGTGTATATATATATATATATATATATATATATATATATATATATATATATATATATATATATATATATATATATCAAGATTTTTCAGCTCCTGGGCATGCACACTGCTAAAATAGTAGTACTGCTGTCATAAATGATTTGTTTTTTTGATTCACATTTTTTCAGCAGATAGTTTATTAATTGTATATGCAAGATATCTTTTTTATTTGTTGATGCATTTTAATTAGGACAAGCACCTTGCAATTATACAGTACTTGTGCCAATACGGAAACTTATAGCTGCTTGTCTGAGATACCATTCCTTCAGATTCATATGTTAGTGAATCAATAATTCAGACTTTGCAGTTAAAATCATAATGCATATGACTTTAAAGTTATTTCAAATGGCTATGGATTAGCCAAAAGATCAGCAATCGTCTAAAAAGCTAGCATCGTAAGAAGAGTTAATAATTTGTAGAACAGTTGTTATAAAACAGAATTCCAGTGTACAGTTTGAATCTATTATACTATGGTGATATTTACTTAAAGCGGGAACTTTACCTGAAATGGGAAGTTCCGCCTTTTTTAATTATTCTCCTCTCCTCCAAATTTTTGTTGGAGATTTTTTTTTTATAGGGAGCGAGTACCTACAGTATTTTTGGCAGGCACCTTCTCCCACTTCCACTCAGTTGCCTAGGCTTTCCGGATGGATGTTCAGTACTTCCTTTCCCTGCCTGCAACCTCTTGGGACACGTCACAGGTCCTAGGAGGCTGCAGGTCCATTTACAAAGTGTAGTGTGATGTGAATTCGCAGGAAGTCACCGCCAACTTCCCACATACAACATAGCAGACCTGAAGAACTGGACTGGGTGAGGACAGTCGGCAGGCACCTTCTCCCACTTCCACTCAGTTGCCTAGGCACCTTCTCCCACTTCCACACAGTTGCCTAGGCTTTCCAGATAGATGTTCAGTACTTCCTTTCCCTGCCTGCAACCTCTTAGGACACGTCACAGGTCCTAGGAGGCTGCAGGTCCATTTACAAAGTGTAGTGTGATGTGAATTTGCAGGAAGTCACCGCCAACTTCCCACATACAACAAAGCAGACCTGAAGAACTGGACTGGGTGAGGACAGTCGGGATCCCTGGACTGGTAAGTGTGTGTTTGTAGCTGCTCGGTTTTAATTTATTTTTTTGGACTGTAGATCCTTTTTAAGTATAAAACTTCAGACAGGATCCCCGATCGCCAAGACAATATCCTCAGAACCCTCTAGCTAATTGCTGCAGCAGTTTAAAATTATACTTGGGAGGGTCGGTCTTCAGGTGTCCATGTGGCTACTGAAGATGTGGACACTTCTCGTTGATTGTCAGTTGGAGAGATTCATTCCGGTCTGAAGACTCCAGTGGTAACAGGGTGATCACTGGTGTTCACTCCTGTCAGATATGACAGGTCAGCTGATGGCAGATTCAGGTGAGTAGTAGAAATTGAGCAAGGGAACTCATTTATCTAGAGAACTTTTTCAGTATTAGCAGATGACCTCTTGGTGCATCGAAATCTAGTTTTAATGAAGTCATCTATGTTGAGGTAGGAAACTAATGTAGGGTAACACAGTTATTTCCGTCCAATAATTTCTTGTTTATAATGTTTTCTATTTATAGTTTTAAAGGGATTATTCACCTTATCTATAACTTTATCAATCCCATATTCAGATTCTAAACATATAATAATATTTGGCAGTTGTGATGGGTGTGTGCTTGTTTCCAGTCAAGGATATACAGTAGCTGTCCACAAAGTTGTCTTCCAATGCTTGTCAAGACCTGCTGTGGCAGAACAATAAAACATTTTTGTATGGGTACAAGGAGCTGTAACATACTCTTATGTGTACTGCGCATACATGAGTTTTTTTTAACCATACTTCTTTGAACCCCAGTTGACACAATTAGGACACACCCACTCTTTCACCAAGGCATGCTACATACACAACATTGTTACTCGTCCTGGTGTGCACAGATTTGTCCCAAGTCTTTTACAATCCAAGCAATACCCCTGGTATATACTCTGGTCTTTTTTACAGGTATGCTTGGTTTAACCAATTTTCTTTTTTTTTCCTTGGTTTAACCAATTTTCTACAGTGACTTAATCACTTTAAGAAAAATGGAATGAAACTGCGCTAAAATACTGAAAAAGGAAAAACAGCTGCAACACAGTTACAGCCTGTTCAACCTGAGAGCTGAGATTACCATGCAAACAATAGATACAAAAACAAAATATGAGAAAAATATAAATCGCGCTACCTCTAAAACATGTGAAAAAAGTGTTTAGATCACAAAAAAAAAAATATCCAAAAAATTGACATAAATAGTGCATGATGGTATATGTACATCACTAATTTACCAATCCTGGAACAAGGGTGGAGGAAACCGTCAGGCAGCACTGCAGCAGGGTGGGCATTTATGCTGGTGATCTGCAATCACTTTTGGATGAGACCCAATGTTAAGGATCGATATTGTTTGAACTGCGTGGCTGGAAGTGACTACCTATTATATGCTGTTCATGATCCCCTATCATAAGGGATCATGGCGATCTGGTAAGAAGCCAATTCATTGTTTGGTGTAGGATACATCACTTTTTTTCATTTTAAGTAGATTAATTTGAACGCATAATTTTATCTTTTATTTTTTTTATTTATTTTGATGTTCACTATTAATGTCATCACTGACTCACTGTTATTAGGGGGTATGAGAGTGCTCTATAGTGGCAATCAACTTCTCCTGTTTTGGTATATTAGTGATTTACATATACCATCATGCACTATTTATGTAAATTGTTTGGATATTTTAAATTTTTTAAACATGTTTTAGAGGTAGCGCGATTTATATTTTTCTAACTTTAAAAACAACCATGGTGATTTTATATCTGATTTTACAGGTCAACGAGGACACTTACTAGTTCCATTATTATATGTCTGTGCTTTTTCTGCATTCCTTTACAATACCTTGAAAGCTTTTTCATAAACACAGGAGCAGATGTATAAGAAGTTAACTGACATTCAGTGACAGTACTGAAAGAAGTACACAGAATAGCTGAAAAACAAGGTCTGATTCAATCTAATCAGCTAGACATATAAACTATGATTGTAATGCTGTAAGCAAAGACTGTTTGGGTCTGTTGCTGAAGAAAAGAAGTGATAATTCCTCCTGTAGTGCCAAGTGCTTTGGAATCTTATGTGGAAAATGTTTATAGTCCACTTTTTTTTATTGCAAACAATTGGTAGATCCCAGTTTAATAGTGTCAAAAGAGTGATGTGCTGAGGGCAGATTGTTTTCCAGTATAATACTTTAGATGGGTAACTTCCTATTGTTTAACATTGTGCAAACACACATACTGTACACTGCAAAGTGAGTATTTATATTTTATCAGTTTATAATGTTCTTCTACAGTTAGCATTCTTACCATTGAATAGCACACATGCGTACACAGCACTTTTTTTCATCTGTACAATTTAAATTACTACTAAAATTACTAAAAGCACAGGAAGGGCATTTGTATCAACATCTTATGATGTAAGTCAGTCTTTCTCAAACCTTTTTTAACTTTAAAGGAATCCTTAAAAAATGTTTTAGTTGAATTTATGTACAGCTCATGGTATGTTTGCGATCAGTGAGTTGTACCCATAATAATGAATACAAGGAAAACATTTTAAAATTCACCTTTTTAATGGGAAACTTAGGCTTATTTTTTCGCAGATAAATACTTATGTATTACCAGAAGATAAATATTTTTTTAAATCCCCTAGGGAATTTTAACGGAGTCATACACAGCAATAAAAACTGACATGCATGCTAATTACTCTCCACTGTATTCAAAAACTGAAAAAAAAGTTGTGCCTTTAGTTATACTTTAAGTCTCTGCAAGAGTTGCTGAGCAGCATTGTTGGGTCCTTGGCTCGTCCTCCCATCACCAATACCCAATAACAGTGAAAAATGTAGTCAAAATTCTGACAGCGCAGAAGGAGATGGGGCTTGACAAGCAAAGCACACAGAGCCTGCACAACTTCCACCCCCTTCTTCTTCTCCTAAGGTACCAGAAACATGCAGCTCCTCTGTTAAATCATCTGCCTTATCTCTTCTATGCTAAGGTGCACTCTGAAAGTCTCCTACACACAGCTTTGTAAATGATTGTGGCTGGAGTGGATCTCTTTCACTCACAAAAACACAAGCTAACAACAGTACAAACTAGGTACTACACTTGTATGAAAAAAAAATAGTGCAGTAGCTCATGTGTGTTTCTGTCGGCTATTTTTTTGGTAAATGGAAGCATACAACTCCAGGTGCATTCATTCACAAAAACACAAGCTGACAATTTCCAATCTCTCTCTGCCCTATATTGGAAGGAGCAGGTCTGGGCTCAATCTGCACTAAGACGTACTTGAGCATTTCCAGACAAGAGCATTTTCATACACTACAATCTTAGGTGAAGATTCGGATATGTAAGGACAATGCTGCATGTAGAAGATTTTTAGAACTCGCCTAAGCACAGTGCCCCTGTGTAAACAGTCCCTGTGAGAGATGAAAAGATGCTGGAGAATAGAGAGGGGGTAGGGGCTCAGTGCTGGCTGTAACTCCCCCATTGGAAAACACATTTATTTGGGCTTTGAGGGTTTTGGAGCTTAAGCCAGCATCTACAGAAAAAAAAATCTTCTTTATTAATTCAGCATGCTACCAACAAACAGGACACAATCTCCTGATTTTTTGAATAATAATGAATCTTTTGACTCCTCCAATGCCGTGTACACACGATTGGACATTCCGATAACAAAACCGTGGATTTTTTCTGATGGATAGTTTGCTCAAACTTGCCTTGCATACACACCGTCACAAAAATGTTGTGACAGTGAACATCAAGAACGCGATCACATACAACACTATGACTTTCCGGAATTTCCGAGAAGAACTTTTGTTGTTGGAAAAATTGAGAACCAGTTCTCAAACATTTGTTGTCGGATTCCAACAGCAAATATCGGATGGGGTCTACACATGGTCAGAATATCCGAACAAAAGCTCACATCGAACATTTGTTGTCGTAAATTCCGACCGTGTGTACACGGCATTAGAATTTTCTTCACACACTGAAAATTTTTTCTCCAGCCAAAAGATTTTTTATTTTATTTTTTAAGTTTGGATATGTACAACACTTTGGTTATGTTTATATTGGTGTCCTTGATCCCTTTTCCTGTCCAGTAGGTGACAGCAGGATAAGTAGTGAGAGATATATTGTTACCAGAGTAGCTGAAAACAGATTAATAACTTGACAAAAGTTATAACCTTTCCCTGTTTTACTAATATATACTAACTTGTTACTAACTAACAAGAGATAAGGGTAATTTCCCCAGTGGAGAAGTAGTCCCACAAAATCTGAAAAAGTGTTGATCCCTTCTTCACATTGTCAAAAATTTAAAACTGTATTTAAAGTGGTTGTAAACCCTCACATATGCCCAGTGAAGTCAACAGCCTTAGATGATACAGAGAGATGAAATTAATCCTCCTTCATTGGTTTTATTTGTTTATCTGCAGTCTTCTCTTCCCTTACACCCCTTCAAAAGGGCAACAACTTGTAAATTCTTTCTTCATCTGTCAGAAGCACAGAGGAGGGGTAGAGAAACTGCCGTTACAGTGTGCAAGAGCTGATTGGAGGGAAGGAACACCCCCCTCCTTTCACACAACAGAAGAAATTTGTTTTGAATAGACAAGCTTCATGCTGAGTTCCCAGACACAAGTTAAATGTTATCTCATGTTATCTCATGTTATCTCATGTAACAGAAAAACTCTCAGACTTGACTCATGCTGATAACAGAAAAACGAAGCACCAGAGAGAAACAACATTTAGAGCTATATATGTGTTTTGCTCAGATTCCATGACTGAGGTTTACAACCACCCACTACATGTAGACACAAATGTCCACATGTGACCAGAAGAGGAAATCTAAGTAAACAAAACATTATCAAACATTTTAAATTATGAGGATTAATGTTACCCCCTTACCCTGCTGCCTGTACACTGATTGATATAATGGTAAATATAGTGCTGGCCATGTTTAATGTACTAAATTGCACAAGTTAGAGGCAACTATCCTGCCACATTTTCAACTTGTACAGAGACATTTCAAGTTAATTGTTTTTATTTTATTAATATTTTGTTCATAATCTTGTAATATAAAAACACATTTATTGCAATTTGTATTTGTGTTGATGACTTCTAGAAAAGTGTATGTTATGCTGTATACTGTATATCCTTAAAAAAAATGACATATAAGATAGCTAGGAAAATAAAAACAGATTCCAGTATCAAATCTTATTCTCATATACTTACTGTTTTTTCCCCTTGCTATTAGCATTGTGTTACCATGTTAATCCCAGGATTACTCTTATATTAAATTTCCTCTCTGTAACTTTGATGGGACAAATTTAGTCATAAAGAGAAGGTGTAAACCAATTATACAAAAGCCTTCAGCAACAGACAAGGCTTCTTTTAAAGTTTCTGGAATTCCATTATGCAATGCCATTCCATTCCATCATTTGCTAAAATTCTGCTACATCGTTTGCTGCAAGTGATTTCTTCTTAACATACTCTTTTTTTTTACATGGCTCTTTCTTCGCAAATGTTGTAGTTGCCAGTTTCTGCAATGCTCATTGGAGCATTGTGCATAGATTTTTTGTTTTATTCTGTTTATCATACTTATTTTCTTAAGAGAACATTGAGTTCTCTTCACTGGTTTGGCTTAAATGAACACAAATCTTCCCATTAGGATGCATTTAGGAAGTTCCACTAATCATAGACGTGGTAATGAATCATGTCACATACTCCATTTAGGCTGCTTGGAGAGAACCTTTTTTTCTTATATTAGAACTGAATGTAGCAGATGTATGGTAACTGGAAACTGTTTTGTCGTTTAAACTTGTTACTATAGACCTTGAAATTATGCTATTAGCACAGTTCATGAAAAATGATAGAGTGATACTAAAGCATAACAGTTCTGGCTAGTTAGTGCAGAGACTGTAGAATTTTCCATATAATATTGCTACTGGACCAACATGTTGTTTAAGGTTGAAGTTCAGGAAAAACTATTCTTTGGTAAGCATTGAGATCTTTACATGGTTTATTTTATTTTTTTTGCCAATGAGTTTCACAAAGTAGTTTGTGACAGTCATAAGCAAAGCATCCTAAAAGTAATGCAACCTATCTTAGTTGGATTTTTCTTTTCCACCCTTGAACAGCTGTAATTCATTAGAACACTCCTTGATATACAGGATTTAGAACTTTGGGAACACCAGCTGCATGTCAGGTATATTCAGCACTACCAAATGTTAGTTCCTTTATGATCCTCACAGAGAGACAGGCAGGGAAGCTTTGTAGCAGAGTGCCAAACTAATCACACTACCTAGATGCTGGTATAAGCACAGAGGTAGCTGGACAAGTGATCTGCAACCAGGGGAGAGGCCCTCCATTGGACGAACCAGCATGTGGGCTGCCAGGCCAGATCCTAATTGCACACAGCTTCTCAGCTACTGAGTCTTCTACGTCCCTACCTAGACTTCATTGAGAGGGATGTTGTTTATGAGGGTAATTGCAAGTATCTCTGTTTTGAACTTAACTGAACCAAAGTATTAATTCTCTGCTTGATAGAATGTTGTAGACGCTATGCTATGTACCCATCTATGTGTGTGCTGCTTTCATAATCAGAATACAGTATATGAATGTCCGTTGCTATCCTGAATCTGTTTTTCATTATTCTTATAGTTCTCCTAGTTAGCCAGGTTGAAAAAAGACACAAGTCAATCCAGTTCAACCATAAAAAAATAAATAAATAAACAAAAAAAAATAAAACACAGTACAATCCCATACACCCAACTCCATACCCACAGTTGATCCAGAGGAAGGCAACAAACCCCAGCAGAGCGATGATCCAATTTGCTACAGGAGGGGAAAAAATTCCTTCCTGATCCCCCGAGAGGCAATCGGATTTACCCTGGATCAACTTTACCTACAAATCTTAGTACTCAGTTATATTACGTGCATTTAGGAAAGAATCCAGGCCTCTCTTAAAGCAATCTACTGAGCTGGCTAGAACCACCTCTGGAGGGAGTCTGTTCCACATTTTCATAGCTCTTACTGTGAAGAAACCTTTCCGTATTTGTAGGTGCCCCCTTGTCCTCAGTGTTGACCTTAAAGTGAATAACTCAACATCAAGTTCACTATATGGACCTCTTATATATTTGTACATGTTGATCATATCCCCCCTTATTCTCCTCTTCTCAAGAGTGAAGAGTGAGCTCCTCCATGCCTCTTATCAGTTTGGTTGCCCTTCTCTGCACTTTCTCCAGTTCTCCGATATCCTTTTTGAGAACTGGTGCCCAAAACTGGACTGCATATTCCAGATGAGGTCTTATTAATGATTTGTACAGGGGCAAAATGATATCTCTATCTCTGGAGTCCATACCTCTCTTGATACAAGAAAGGACTTTGCTTGCTTTGGAAACAGCAGCTTGGCATTGCATGCCATTATTGAGCTTATGATCAACTAAAACCCCCAGATCCTTCTCCACTACAGATCCCCCCAGTTGTACTCACCCTAGCATGCATATTCTTAGCCCCTAAGTGCATAACTTTACATTTATCAACATTAAACCTCATCTGCCACTTAGTCGCCCACTTAGACAGAGCATTGAGGTTGGCTTGTAAATTGGAGAAATCCTGCAAGGACGTTATTCCACTGCATAGCTTGGTGTCATCTGCAAAAACAGAAATGTTACTTTTGATCTCAGACCCAATATCATTTATAAATATATTGAAAAGTAAGGGACCCAGCACCAAACCTTGGGGTACACCGCTGATAACCTTGGACCATTCAGAGTAAGAATCATTAACCACAACTCTCTGAATCCTGTCTTTCAGCCAGTTTTCTATCCATTTACAAACCAATATATCCAATCCTGTAGACCTTACCTTACACATGAGCCGTATGTGGGGAACTGTATCAAATGCTTTTGCAAAATCCAAGTATACCACGTCCACTGCCACGCCTCTGTCCAGGGTTTTACTTACCTTTTCATAAAAGGAAATCAGGTTTGTCTGACAACTTTTGTCTTTCATGAATCCATGCTGTCTGCTGCTTAAATAGTTTGTTTCCAGCAAGAACTCATCCATGTGGTCTTTTATTAAACGTTCCAGTATCTTCTCAACTATACAAGTTAAACTAACAGGTCTATAGTTACTTGGTAAAGACTTTGTTCTCTTTTTAAATATAGGCACCACATTGGCTCTACGCCAATCCAGTGGTACTATTCCCATCATTAATGAGTCCCTAAATATTAGATACAGTGGCTTTGAAATTTCAGAGCTCAATTCTTTTAGGATCCGTGGGTGGATGCCATCTGGTCCAGGTGATTTATCTACCTTTATTCTGTCTAAATATTTCTGGACCATATCACTTTTGAGCCATTGTGGATTTGGGGCTGTGTCACTCCCACCCCCATTATGGACATGAGCTTCCCCATGCTCCATTGTTTGTAGCTTTTTTATTCTGCAGTGTATGCTAGTTTATTTCTATCCTGAACTTGTTTTACATTATTGTTTCTAACTTTGCACCTGTTTAGTAAACTGCAAGTTACAGTTACCCCCTGTCTGATCCTTCAACTGATTACCTATTCTGTTAAGGTTATGTGAAGTCTTACCTTGCAGCCCATGTGAGTGTTTTCTGTTTACATAAAACCCATTATTAAGAAGCTTTCTGTGAAATTCATAAAGAGTGTCGTAGTTATAATACATTTGTATAGCAGTAGAGCAACAAATGGTGCAATTTGTGACAGATTCATGTACATGTCAACAAGGTGCACATTTATCTGTCGCTGAATTGTCCTTGAAGAATTTTGTGCGAGACAGAATTTTGCCTGCAAAATAATTCTACAATGTCCAACATGTAGGCAGTATTTAAAAAATAAGAATAAACTTAAGTTTTGACCCAATATAAACAAAAAAGACTCAAAGAAGAGCAGCATACTCCTCCAACATTACATGAAAGTAAGTATATTACAATGGATAGAATCTGCAAACTTCAATGCGCTGTCTACAAGTTAGTATAGATTCAACTGTGCAAGGTATATAACTAAAGTCCTGCATATAATTTTGGGGAAATCTTGCTCTCCATTGTGCCAGGAAGCACAGTGAAGAGTATGCACAAAGGAACTATAGAACTAGAAAAAAGAAGGCAAAAAAAGGAAAAGAAGAAAAAAAATGACAGCTGTCCCACAGGTTACTGAAGGCAATGAAAAGGCTAAAGATGGGAGGAATTAGAGCATTTAAAAATGATGCTCCAACAAAACTGTTGGTGTCTTTAATGTAGGGGGGTGTTATCTCCCCTAATGTTGTTAAGCTTATCAATGCACCCCGTGATCTTTGAGATTTGGGGTGTCCTCCAATATTTAGGGATTAATGCTTTGGCTGCAGAAAGAAAAAAGAGCAGGAGACTTTTCTTTGTTTCTATTGGGGGAACCTGGAAACGTATAGAGGAATGCTAAATTAGGGGACTCTGGCCAGTTTGTGCCCTCAGTTTGATTACAGAAGCCAAAGAGCTTTGTTCAAATAGGAGCGGGGATCGGGAGCTATGTGTGTAAACACAAAGCTCCCGGTCCTGTTAGCGGGGGAAATGCTGATCTTCTGTTCATACAATGTATGAACAGAAGATCAGTGATTTTCCCTAGTAAGGCCACCCCCCCATACAGTTAGAACACACCCAGGAACACACTTAACCCATTCCCCGCCCCCTAGTGTTAACCCCTTTACTGCCAATGGCATTTTTATAGTAATCCAATGCATTTTTATAGCATTAATCGCTAAAAAAATGCCAATGGTCCCAAAAATGTGTCAAAAGTGTCCGAAGTGCCCGCCATAATGTCGCAGTACTGAAAAAAATGCTGATCGCCGCCATTACTAGTAAAAAAAAAAATATTAATAAAAATGCCATAAAACTACCCCCTATTTTGTAAACGCAAACCAATCAATAAACGCTTATTATGATTTTTGGGGGATATTTATTATAGCAAAAAGTCTATTTTTGTTTATAGCGCAAAAAATAAAAACCGCAGAGATGATCAAATACCACCAAAAGAAAGCTCTATTTGTGGGAAAAAAAGGACGCCAATTTTGTTTGGGAGCCACGTCGCACGACCGCGCAATTGTCAGTTAAAGCGACACAGTGCCTAATCACAAAAAGCGCTCTGGTCATTGGGCAGCAATATGGTCCGGGGGTTAAGTGGTTAAAGGAGAAAAATTAAAACCATAAAACACATCAAAAATCACATCACAAACACAACACTTGCGTTTCTGATGCGATTCCATTGAAGTCTATTACACACAAAATGTGGGGGAAAAAAGGCCAGACCCTTTCCAAAATTGCACCAGCTGCAAAACGCATAGATGTGAACGTGTACCATAGGAGACCATGTTAAATGGACTGTAATGCTTTTCTGAAAACTGCAAAATGCACTAAAAAACGCATAGGTGTGAACTTGGGGTAAAGCAAAAACATTCAGCTACTGGTAATTGTTAAATCTGTTTGACACCCTATAAAAACGATGATGACATAATTATTTTCAATCTGTATATTTTAAGTATCGATGTTAGGAGAAGTTGTAGCCATTTTATAGTATATTGAATTACTGTTTGAACTTCCATATTAGACAGAGTCACAGTGACTCACCACCCTTAATTTTGACATGATACAATAACAACACATGGACTAATTTGATTCTTCTCATCCAGAACTACAGCTCAATATCTACTTAGTTTCCTGACTTAAAATAATCCTGTAATCAGAGAGGTTAGATTTAATTTTTGTGTGTTTTCTTAACCGTCTTCAAATCCTTCTTCCAGGGATCAACTTTTGAAGTTGACCTAGAAATATTATAGGGCATATTTTTAAAAGAATGACTGTGACATTCACCAATTACTCAATGAATGTGAATCTTCCTGGTCAGGTATTTAAAATTACAGGAAATACTTAAAGAGGAGTTCCACCCAAAAATGGAACTTCCTCTTAATCCACTCCTCACCCCCATACATGCCACATTTGGCATGTCATTTTTTTTGGGGGGGAGTGGGGGCTTCAGTAGGAGTGGGACTTCCTGTCCCACTTCCTGCTTCCGCCGAGGGGCTGATAAGGCGAGAGGCGTAATCGCCTTATTTCAGCCCCTCCTTGTAGGCGATGGCCTAGGACACTGACAGGTCCTAGGCAATCGCCTGTCCAATCAGCGACGCGCCGCGCGCGCATGCGCAGTGCGGCTCGCGCATGCGCAGTGGGTGCCCGGCCGTGAAGCCGAAAGCTGTCACGGCTGGGTGCCCACAGTCGGGATGGAGAGGCCGACTGGGGAGGGGGGGAGAGGAGTGGAGCCCCGGTCGGCGCATCGCTGGAACGCAGGAGCAGGTAAGTGAGTGTTTATTAAAAGCCAGCAGCTACACTTTTTGTAGCTGCTGACTTTTAATAAACACATTTTTTGGCTGGAACACCCCTTTAATTTGTCTGTGAATGTTTGGTGAATGTCAAACTCATTGATTATAACTCTTCACTGTTTCGTAGGGACATTAAAATTAGGAAGAGGGCATATGTACTTGTGAAGGCTGGAGTTCTACACAGGGGTATATTAAAACATGTGTACTACCTTAACTACTTGACCTCTGGAAGATTTACCCCCCCCCCCCCTCCCTCATGATCAGGCCATTTTTTTATAAACAGCACTTTCTGCCGTTTCTACTGTCTGCTATAAAATACTGTATATCCAATATTTAAAAAAAAAAAAACAGGTCAATAAGTATTTTGCTACATATTTTTGGTAAAAAAAAAATCCCAATAAGTGTATATTGATTGGTTTGTGCTAAGGTAATAGCATCTACAAACTATGAGATATATACTGGAATTTGTATTTATTGATTTTTTGTAATAGTAATAGCGGGGATCAGAGACTTATAGAGGGACTGAGATATTGCAAAAGACATTCGGACACTAAGGCCGCGTACACACGGAGGGATTTATCCGCTGAATCCGTCCGACGGACCGTTTCCAGCGGACATGTCCCCTCCGGATTTTGGTCAGATGGCGTGTACACACCATCGGATCAAAATCCCCGCTGGCAGACAGCGCGGTGACGTGGCGGTGACGTTGACGCCGCCACGTCACCACACCAGGAAGAAAAATACTTCCGCGCATGCGTCGAATCCATTCGACGCATGTGCGGGAGGATATGTCCGCTGGTGAGTGTACTGACCAGCGTACATATCCGACGGACATGTCCTGAGCGGACAAATTTTAAAAAAAAATTTAAAATTTGTCCGCCTGTCGGACATGTCCGCTAGCCCATACACATGATCGGATTTGTCTGCTGAACTGGTCCGTCGGACCAGTTTGAGTGGACAAATTCGATCGTGTGTACGCGGCCTCAGTGACACTTTTTGGGAACCAGTGACACTAATACAGTGATCAGTGCTAGAAATATGCACTGTCACTGTACTAGTGCCACTGGCTGTGAAGGGGTTATAAATATTGGACAATCAAATGGTACAGGTAATGGTACTAGGTACAGTACATGATCTGGCGCAGCCGAGCCCCTTGCAGCCGTATATCTAGGTTATACGGTTGGCAAGTAGTTAAATTAATGTATATAATTGAATACTGGCACTTTTCATGAGCTTGGCTATGGTATGACACCATGCTGTGGGAGGGGATAGAGCTAGTGGTGACGTGACAATGCTGGCAGCATTTGCATGTATGCTTATAGTATGTATGGAGAAGCATATAGAAACATTTGTAGGAGAATAAGAGGAGGAGGAGGAGGGTTAAAAATGTTTGTAATCCTTCACCATTGCCAACCTGTTCTTTCTGGGTTTTTTTGCATTTACCATCTTGATGAGTTAATTTATGCTAGTACCTAGCAGATGCTGAAATTGTACTCTGAGTTGCGCATTCTCAGCTTATGGTCCATCTTGAAGACTCTTGCAGACAAGAATGTATATATTATACAAGAGATATACTATTTGGTAGAAAAAAAATCTGGAGGTGTGTTTGGGGTCATTGTCCTATTGAAAAATAAATGATGATCCAACTAAACGAAAACCGGATGGAATAGCATGCCGCTGCAAGATGCTCTGGTAGCCATGCTGGTTCAGTATGCCTTCAATTTTGAATAAATCCCCAACAGTGTCACCAGCAAAGCACCCCCACACCATCACACCTGCTCCTCCATGCTTCACCGTGGGAACCAGGCATGTTGAGTCCATCCGTTCACCTTTTCTGCTTCGCACAAAGATACGGTGGTTGGAACCAAAGATCTCAAATTTGGACTCATCAGACCAAAGCACAGATTTCCACTGGTCTAATGTCCATTCCGTGTGTTCTTTAGCCCAAACAAGTCTCTTCTGCTTCTTTAGCAGTGGTTTCCTAGCAGATATTCTACCATGAAGGCCTGATTCACACAGTCTCCTCTTAACAGTTGTTCTAGAGATGTGTCTGCTGCAAAAGGTGGCTACTTTGAAGAACCTAGAATATGACATATATTTTCAATTGTTTCACACTTTTTTGTTATGTATATAATTCCACATGTGTTAATTCATAGTTTTGATGCCTTCAGTTTGACTCTACAATTTTCATAGTCATGAAAATAAAGAAAACTCTTGGAAGAAGAAGGTGCGTCCAAACTTTTGGTCTGTACTGTATGTATATATATATATATATATATATATATATATATATATATATACAGTACATATATATACAGTATATATATATATATATATATATATAATATATATATATATATATATATATAATTAGTGTTGTCCCAATACCGATATAGAATACACAGGTATCGGGACATCGGACATCTGTCCAATCCCGAGCAAGGGGGAGTGTCTATGCGGCGGCATCATATCTACTACAGTTTTGGGGGACATACATGGCTGCAATATGGGGGACATACATGGCTGCAATATGTGGGGGATATACATGGCTGCAATATGTGGGGACATACATGGCTGCAATATGTGGGGGTCATACATGGCTGCAATATGGGGGACATACATGGCTGCAATATGTGGGGGACATACATGGCTGCAATATGTGGCGGACATACATGGCTGCAATATGTGGGGGACATACATGGCTGCATCTTAGGGGACATGGCTGCATATGTGGGGGACATGCATGGCTGCATATGTGGGGGACATGCATGGCTGCATCTGTGGGGGGGACATGGCTGCAATATGTGTGGGGGGACATGGCTGCATTTGGGGACACATTTAAAAAAAGTATCGGTATTCGGTATTAGCGACTACTTGAAAAAAAGTATCGTACTTGTACTCGGTCCTAAAAAAGAGGTATCGGGACAACCCTAATATATATATATATATATATATATATATATATATATATATATGTGTGTGTGTGAGTGTATGTGTTCACACAAATATATATTCCCATACTTAAGGTGTGTATAGATAAATAAACAAAATAAACAACAAGGTGCTAGTATGGGTTTCAGCTCTAATAAGGTGCTGTGCCTTTAAATTTTAAAAGAATTATGTACAGCGCTACCCCAAATCCAGGGAAAATGCCTTCTACTAAACTAGTGATGAGTGTGTAGACCAGTGGTTCCCAACCTGGGGGTCGGGACCCCCTCGGGGGTCAAATGACAATTTTCCAGGGGTCACTGAATCCTGTGCTGTTCCTGAAGCCTGCAGCACTCTCTCAGCCTTTTCGCAGCCATGTCCCCCAAAGATAGATCCATTGTCAATCACAATGCCACCATTAGAGCCAAAAAAAAAAAAGAAAAAAGCTCTGCACTCGTCAAAGGCTAACCATTGACTGCCTGCTCCTCCGTCTGACAGTTCTTAAATAGGTAAGGGGTGGGGCCACCCAGTGACTTCACCTTGTGGCCCTTCCCCCTTGTGACAGGTGGCAATGTCACAAGGGGTGGGGCCACCAGGTGATGTCACCAGGTGGCCTTGCCCCTTACCTATTTAAGAACTATCAGACAGAGGAATGGCAATCGGCAGTTGGCCTTTGACAATTTTTTTTGGAACTGGCTGTGTGGTGGGCAGCGTGATTGGCGATGGATCTACATGGGGGGGTAATTATCTAGGGATTCTGATAAGCCCCACATCCGCGGACCCACACAACCACAGCCCCAGGTTGTTGGGAAGAGGTCCGTGTCTCTATCAACATGGGGACCAGGTGCTTTGGAGTAAAACTCTATGGGTTGCCACATGATACTCTATGGCAGTGGTCATCAACCCTGTCCTGCAGGGCCCACTAACAGGCCAGGTTTGCAAGATAGCTGAAATGCATCACAGGTGATGTAATTTACTGCTCAGTGATTGCAGTATTCTAGTCTGCATCTCCCCAAGGTAATACATAAAACCTGGCCTGTTAGTGGGTTGATGACCACTGCTCTATGGGATGCCTCCTAAATGTATTCGGCTTTGGTATGGATCACTGCTTGGCCCTGAGTATTATTAAGACCCCATCTCTATTGATTCTTTTTCAAAGACTGTTTTCCTCTTATTCTTTGGTAAAGCCTTAATACAGGGAGTCACTTACATACTATAGTTCTGCCTATAAGTCCACCTGAGAGTCCATGGGACCCCAACCTGGTTTTGTGAGCTCTTCACCTTCTTTCAAACAACCCTTTAAAACTATCAAAGATATTCTTCAGTCTGCTCTTACTAACGAGGTGGCCTTTCTTTTCCCTGCAGGGGCAGTTATGGAGCTGGCAGCTTTGTGTTGCATTGGGCCTTTTCTTGTGCTTCACAGAGCCAGGTTGTCTTGATGCCTTCTAACCTTCTTTCTACCTTCTAA
The DNA here is from genome assembly GCA_029574335.1 of Rana kukunoris. NCBI lineage: Eukaryota > Metazoa > Chordata > Amphibia > Anura > Ranidae > Rana > Rana kukunoris. Next base: position 492,520,125 of record CM056049.1, on the reverse strand, counting down.
CCACAACATTTTGCTTCTCTTCCTCTTTCTGGCTCCAGTACATCCTGAGAAAAGCACCCCCGTTGTTTGGATGTGGTAAAGCTGTTTGATCTCTCAGCTAAGTCTTCTGTCTCTGTCATCCTTGGAGGCTCTCATACGGCTTAAAGGGGTTGTAAAGGTTCGTCTTTTATTTTCTAAATAAGTTCCTTTAACCACTTAAGACCTGGACCTTTAGGCAGCTAAAGGTTTTGCGATTCAGCACTGCGTCGCTTTAACAGACAAATGCGCGGTCGTGCGACGTGGCTCCCAAACAAAATTGGTGTCCTTTTTTTCCCCACAAATAGAGCTTTCTTTTGGTGGTATTTGACCACCTCTGTGTTTTTTTTTCTCTATAAACAAATTTTGATAATTTTGAAAAAAAATCTATATTTTTTACGTTTTGCTATTATAAATATCCCCCAAAAATATATATAAAAATATTTTTTTTCCTCAGTTTAGGCCGATACGTATTCTTCTACCTATTTTTGGTAAAAAAAAAAATCGCAATAAGCGTTTATCGGTTGGTTTGCGCAAAATGTATAGCGTTTACAAAATAGGGGATAGTTTTATTGCATTTTTATTATTTTTATTTTTTTTACTACTAATGGTGGCAATCAGCAAATTTTTTCGTGACTGTGACATTATGGCAGATACTTTGGATAATTTTGACACTGTACGTGCATGTGCCCAGCCGTGCCATTCTGCCTACATAAATGTGCAGGAGGCGGTCCTTAAGTGGTTTAGCTAGTGCATTATTGGTTCACTAAACTTTTCCTTCGATTTCCTTTCTAAATGTTTTTTTTGTTTGAATTTCTCACTTCCTGTTTCTCCTCAGTAAGCTTTCCACCATCATCCGAGCGGTGGAAAGTCATTTAGAACAGCTTACTGAACACCTTACTGAGGAGGAACATGAAGTGAGAAATTCAGACAAAGAAAACAAAGAAAAACAACATTTAGAAGGGAAATCGAAGGAAAAGGTAAGTGAACCAACAATGCACTAGCTTAACCACTTGCTTACTGGGCACATATACCCCCTTCCTGCCCAGGCGAAATTTCAGCTTTCAGCACTTCGTCGCTTTAAATTAAAACAAAATTGACGTCCTTTTTTTCCCACAAATAGAGGTTTCTTTTGGTGGTATTTGATCACCTCTGCGGTTTTTATTTTTTGCGCTATAAACAAAAAAGAGCGACAATTTTGAAAAAAAAAAATATTCTTTACTTTTTGCTATAATAAATATCCATTTTTTTTTAAACAAAAATATTTTTTCGGCCGATATGTATTCTACATATTTTTGGTTAAAAAAAAAAACGCAATAAGCGTATAGTAATTGGTTTGCGCAAAGGTATAGTGGCTACAAAATAGGGGATAGAATTCTGACAATTTTTTTATTATTTTTTTTTTTTTACTAGTAATAAGGCGATCTGCAAATTTTGTCAGGACTGCGATATTGCGACGGACACATCGGACACTTTTGACACATTTTTGGGGCCATTCACATTTATACAGGGAACAGCGCTATTAAAACGCACTAATTATTGTATAAATGTGACTGGCAGGGAAGGGGTTAACACTAGGGAGTGAGCAAGGGTTTAAATGTGTATCCTGAGTGTGTTCTAACTGTGTGGGAGGGAGGGGACTGACTGGGGAGGTGATCGATGCTGTGTCCCTATGTACAAGGGACACAGCATCTGTCTCCTCTCCCTGACAGGACGTGGAGCTCTGTTTACACACAGAGCTCCACGTCCCTGCTCTAAAACTGCCGATTGGCGGGTACCTGGGGGACATCTCAACCGCCAGGCACGTGCATCGCAATCTTGGGGACGCGCCGGGTGCGTGCGCCCCCCAGCAGCCGGAGGACACGAAGACGTCAAATGACGGCGGCTTGGATTTACAGATCCACCTTGCCGCCGTCATTTGACAATATGCTGGGGCTCAAGTTGTTAAAGTAACCTATTTAGAAAATAAAAAATGAACCTTTACAACCCCTTTAACCTGTGCCTTGTTCTACCATTTCTACATACAGTATAGTGTGTTTTTTAAAATAACCCTGAGCGGACTGACTTTCAAAATGTTTACGACAATTTTTTATGTAAGCACCCAAGATGAATGTTCTTACTGTACTTTGCCTTGTATTTCAAATATCTGATATTTATGTCTTCCTATTGTTTCTGTACTCCAGCCCTGATGAAGGAGCAGGCAATTTCCCTGAAAAACTTTGGCTTTTAATCTGTGAGCCAATTTTGATCAATAAGCTTCTTGAAATCCAGTCTTGGTTGTTATGTGCCTCTAAACTAGGCATTCCTTTAATGCTGCTCAAAATTACTCTTTACATTTCTAGGTGGTTTAACCACTTGCTTACTGGGCACATATACCCCCTTCCTGCCCAAGCTAAATTTCAGCTTTCAGCACTGTTTTGCTTTAAATTAAAATTGCGCGGTCGTGCGACGTGCCTTACAAACAAAATTTACGTCCTTTTTTTCCCCACAAATAGAGCTTTCTTTTGGTGGTATTTGATCGCCTCTGCGTTTTTTTTTTGCGCTATAAACAAAAAAGAGCGACAATTTTGAAAAAAAACACAGAATATTTTTTACGTTTTGCTATAATAAAAATATATATTTTTTCTCAGTTTAGGCCGATATGTATTCTACATATTTTTGGTAAAAAAAACAATCGCAATAAGCGTATAGTAATTGGTTTGCGCAAAGATTATAGTGGCTAGGAAATAAGGGATAGAATTCTGACAATTTTTTTTTTTTTTACTAGTAATACGGCGATCTGCGAATTTTGTCAGGACTGCGATATTGCGACGGACACATCAGACACTTTTGACACATTTTTGGGACCATTCACATTTATACAGCGATCAGTGCTATAAAAATGCACTAATTACTGTATAAATGTGACTGGCAGTGAAGGGGTTAACACTAGGGGGTGAGGAAGGGGTTAAATATGTGTCCTATGAGTGTTCTAACTGTGTGGGGGGAGGGGGGTGACTGGGGGAGGTGACCGATGCTGTCTCCCTATGTACAAGAGAAACAGCATCTGTCTCCTCTCACTGACAGGACGTGGAGCTCTGTGTTTACACACAGAGCTTCACGTCCCTGCTCTAAAACTGCCGATCAGCGGGTACCTGGCGGACATCGCGACCGCCAGGCACGCGCATCGGCATCTCGGGGACGCGCCGATTACGGCGCACGCGCGCACCCGGCGTGATGCCGAGATGCCGATGCGCGTGCCTGGCGGTCGCGATGTCCGCCAGGTACCCGCTGATCGCCAGTTTTAGAGCAGGGATGTGAAGATTTCTACAGAATTGCCAGATTCCCACGCACTGTGGGGGCCATTGATTGCACACATGTGGCACTCCAGCCCCCCCAGGAGACAGAGCACATGTACCGCAATCGGAAGCATTGGCATTCCATCAATGTACAGGTGATAGTCGATGCCCAAGGCCTCATATGGCACGTCCGTGCCAAACACCCAGGGTCCAGCCATGACAGCTACATATACAATCAATGCCACATCCGAATGGAATTCGATCAGAACGTGTATGGGGACACCTGGCTGGTTGGTGAGTGACATGGGTGGCAGGCATGACTATCCCCTCCCATGATGCACATCACAAGGGGCACATGCATGACTAACATCCTCCTGTCTTTTCCCTTACAGGTGACTCTGCATATCCACTGGGACCCCATCTCATGACTCCTATCCGGAACCCCCAAACCCCAGGAGAGGAAAGATACAATCAAGCACATGCCCAAACACGAGCAGTGGTGGAGCGCACCTTTGGCCTCCTAAAGTCACGTTTCCGATGCCTGGATAAGTCTGGGGGTACCCTCTTGTATTCCCCAAACTTTGTGTGCCAGATCATCGGTGCATGTTGCATGCTGCACAACTTCGCAGTAAGAAAGGGCCTGCAGATTGACCTACGTGATGACCTGACCCCTGAACCAGACAATCCCCCCCTAACCGAGGCTACCCCGTCTTCTGAGGGAAGAGCAGCCAGGAGACAGCTCACATTGGGCATCTTTGCACGTTAAACACACCTATTAATCATGGCACAATGAGAATGCATGCATGCACACCACTGTGGTCCCTAGCACAGACACACCACATCCACATCAAATTGGATTGGCACCAGTCCACCATGCAGGACTTGTGAGCAGCAACGCCACGCCAAGGCTCCAATTATGTCACTGTACATTCATACACCATTCACACGGACCTGGGGATCACTTCTCCCTGGTCCTGGGGAACCCTTCTCCACCAAAATTGAGGGTGACACCCCTTTTCCGGCAGGAATGTCACCCCCACATTCACACAGCATTCACAACACAAAAAAAAAAAAAAAAATTACCTACAAAAGCAAAAAATTTCCAGCAAAAAAAAAAAAAAGGGGAAAAAAAAATTATTGCCCTTTGCATGAGCCACGCCTGGGGCGCCCCCAGCCACGGCCCCTGCTTCTCAGGGGAGACTCATGGGGAAGGGGTAAAACCGGGGAAGGAGGAGCAGCCCCTGATCTCTGCCCACCTGGCGGCCTGCCCTCCAAGGCCGCGGCTATTCTGTCCAGGGCAGCACCAAGTGTTGCCGTGTTGGCCTGGATAGCCAGGGTAAGGGCCCTCACATCCTGCCCAACGCCTGCTGATGTTGTCTGCAGTTCGTTTAGGCAGGTTGTGAAAGCCCGGGAGTGGGAGTCCAGGTTCCCCAGCGTATCCTTGATGGAGGACAGGCTCTCCTCCATCCGCACCAATGTCTGGCTGACCTGTCCCAGATGGCGGGTCTGGAGGAACTGGTCCCTTCTCAGAGTGGCGGGCAGGAGATCGGCCACCCCCCTGGTGGTCTGGGATGACATCCTGCCTCCAGCTGATGCTTGTGGCCGGGGAGAAGGGGAGGCCCTTGTGAGGGGAGCCATGTTGGGGGAGGAGGGGGGGCTCCCCCTTAGGGAGGCCTGCCTGCTGCCAGCCAGAGGGGAAGAGTCCTCAAAAACCAAACGTCCAGTGCCTGACATGGACTCCTCCTCCTCATGATTCTCCTCCTCCTCATGATTCTCCTGCTCCTCTTGAACCTCCTCCGCGGACTCCGGCCTTGTTGGGGGGGCCTCATTAGGCTGCTGTCCTGGGGTTGGTGCGGTCAGGCCAGATGGCTCTGCACCCTCCTGCACATCTGTGGATGAAACAAAACGTTCACAGGTTGGAGGATCCACACACTTGCCACATATTCCCTTTCACCCCCTCCCCCACACATGCTACACACCTGATATTAAAAAAAAAAAACTTACCTGGCACCACGGGCTCCGGACTTGAATCAAAGCCGGGCAGGCCCTCAACTTCATGCCAATGAAAGGTCAGGGCCACCGCACGCTCCTCCGCTGTCAGCCTAATACGGCATGGTGGACCCCCTCCTGTGCCCCTGGCATGGGCATGCATTCTGGCCATCTTCTGTTTGACCAGACGCCGGAGGTCATTGATTTTTTTGTCAATCCCAGACTGGGTCCGTGTCTCCCCCTGCCCCGCTGAATTGACCTGCTCAGTGATCCTATCCAAAATCTCCCTCCTCCTGGCCGGGGTGGTGTTGGCACTCTCTGGGCCGTGGAGGTAACACCCATACTCGCTAATGGCCCGGGCAAGAATTTGTTTTTCCACAACTGTAAAATTCAGCTTTCGTTTTCTCTCAGTCATCCTTCCAAAAAAACTCAGTCCCAGTCAACAAAATTCACTCACACAAACAAGCCCAACCAATCAAGCAAAAACACACACAGAGAGAAAAATACTCAGCAATAAACAGTCACAAAAAAACAAAACAAAAATACAGCAGGAAAAGAAACAAACACAAATATATCAATCAAACAAACAGTCTCTCAAACACTTATCAAAAACCACTTTCAAAAATCTACTAACAAACACTTGATCACACAGAACACTAATCTGACAACTACAAAACACACCGCAACGAACAACAGGACAAAAGCACTTGTTTAAATGGGAAGGGACAAAGGGATGTACTTTTGCAAAGCAAGTGCGTTTGTGTGTGTCTATTTATGCTGTTTGCGTAGTTCACAACGTTGCCCTAGTCCATTTCCAATTTCACTGATTGCGCCGCTCCCGAGTTGTGAGCATGCGCACAGCGGAGCTGACATGGTATGCTTCAAGCGCGCATGCGCGAGCCGGCCGGCCCTTCATTTGCATGGGGTCACGGCTCATTTCAATGTGACACGCCCACATCCTTCCCAATTTGTATTACTCCTCCTTACGCCTCTGAAAAAACGTTACGCATGCGCCGATCCAATAATGCGCAGATGTACCTGAATCTGGGCCATTTTTTTTACTTACTATTAAGGGTACTTTCACACTCAGGCATGGCAGCGTCAGCGGTAAAGCTAGTTTTAGCTCATAAAGTGCCTCAAAGATGCTGCTTGCAGGACTTTTTTTTAACATCCCACAAGCACACCGCTTCAGTGTGAAAACCTTCGGGCTTTCACACTGGAGTGACAATAGAGGCACTTTGCAGGTGCTATTGGAGTTTATTAAGGGACAAGGTCCAACCCTTATGATCAGTCCTTTTACTGTTTTTGCACAAAATTGAAGCTTAACGGAAGTGAGAATGTTTACTTGTCAACAATTTTTTTTTTTTACAAATGTTCAATTACAAAGTAGATAGCAGTATGAGGTGTAGAATGGGAGCGGCTGCAGCGCTGATCAGTGTATACTGACAGCGGGGAAGTCTTGCTGTTAGAATACAATAACACAGCAGAGAGGATTCTTGCACCCATCTCTAAGTCCATTTGCAGAAGTACAGCTCCAAACTTGCAAGGAACCTCCACCATGCTTCACTGTTGCCTACGGACCCTTATTGTACTGCTCTCAAGCCCTTTGAGAACAATATTGCAAATATTGCAAATATTGCAATATTGCAAATGTGACACATCAGTCCAGATAATCTGCTGCCATTCTCTGCACCCCAGGCTCCTATGCTTTCATGCATAGTTAGGTCACTTAGCCTTGTTTTAATGCCCTATGCATGAAAACATATGAACTGGGGTGAAGAAAAATGGGCTGTCGCTGCTGGAGTCTGCTGAATACTGAGACCAGGGGAGGTGGAGACAAGGAAGTGCTGCAGCTTCACAGAGAGGCACAGGACCTGTAGGAGGAGTCCTCCTCTTTGCTGCTTACTGCTGAGACTGGGGGGTACACATGCCACTCCACAGGTGCACAGAGAGGCATCAGATCTGGTTAAGAAGTTATGTCCTGCTCTCTGCTGCAGACTCCTGAGATAAGGTGGGGGTGGAAATGAGGGGGTGCCACAGCTGCAGGAGAGGTGTGAGGGCCAAATGAAATGGCCTGGTGGGCTGGATTTGGTCAGCGGGCCTTGTGTTTTGACATGCATGGCATAGTTGTTGACACTGGGCAGTTTGCAGGTTAGTTAGGAGTATGCTGGAATTCCACTTTATTGTTAATGATATTACCTAATAGATTGAAGCATTTATGCACTTTCACAACTTCTATTTATTGTGGCCCACCTGTTCTGTTTGTTGTGTGTGGTTTAGATTAAAGACATGATGTTGCCTTAATAGTGTGTTTGGATCATGACAGTGGTAATATTCCATTGCATGCAAAAATGTGTTTTGAGCACATGAACATGGACAAAATCATTTTGCTCATGGGGAAAAACAATTAGTGACAAAACTGCCAAGAAACAAAATATTCTGTAGCCTTAACAATGTGTTATTAATAGGTCTCAGTGTATTTCGTTTTTATTTCCGGAAAGATTTTTCACCTCCAGCTGGCTCACAATTATTTCCAAAATTACTGTATGGCAAAACTAAGCTATAGGAATATTAGGCAATATTTTCAGATGAAATGTGAAGAGAATGCATGGTTTGTACATTGTAAATACTGGTACAAAGGACACAATTATAGGCATAAGTAGAGAAAAATTAAATGTGCCAAGACAACTGTATTCTATAGCCCAGGACACCATTAATCATCAATATTTTTTTTTATATATATATATATTTGACATTAAATTAGAAAAATGAACATCCTGGTTCAGTGGCATACCAAGAGAATGGTGGTAGGTTGTGGTGAGGCCTGCATGCAAGCAAAATGTGTCTGTGTTGTCTGAATGCAGACTCAAAAAGCAGAATAAGCTTCCACCCAATGGTGATTGCATTGTTTCTGTACTTGACAGAACCTTCTGGCCAAGTTGATAATTTCCTCTTGTCTCTACGTAAGTATCACCTGACGCCAATCTTTTTAGCTTTCTGGAATGGGCCATTTTTTTACTGACCCCTTATGTAAAGGGACACTTTTCCATTGTCTACTGATATAGGGGCCAACTTTCTACCAATATAGGGGGCACAGGGATGATCACCCCTGTAAGTAGACACTTCCTTAAAGGGGTAATTCCCCCAAAAACCTTTTTTTAACATTTATTCAGGCTCGTTATGTCAAGGGGAATCATTTTTTTTTTTTTTAGAAATGAAGCCGTACTTACCGTTTTACAGATGCATCGTCTCCGTCGCTTCCGGGTATGATCGTCTGGTCTGGGCGTGCCTATTTGATTGACAGGCTTCCGACGGTCTCATACATCGCGTCACGAGTAGCCGAAAGAAGCCGAGCGACGGTGCGGCTCTATACTGCGCCTGCGCACCGTCGTTCGGCTACTTTCGGAAAATTGTGACGCGATGTATGCGACCGTCGGAAGCCTGTCAATCAAATAGGCACGCCTATAGTCGGAGCCCATACCCGGAAGCGTCGGAGACGATGCATCTGTAAAACGGTAAGTACGGCTTCATTTCTAAAAAAAAAAAACTGATTCCCCTTGACATAACGAGCCTGAATAAATGTTAAAAAAAAGGTTTTTGGGGGAACTACCCCTTTAACCATCAGTGTAAAAGAACCATCAATGTTAATAGGCACTTCACAACCAATTACTAACATAGGGGGCATTTCACCACTCAAAACTCATGTAATGGGCACTTTCATACTAATGATAAATGTCTCCACTGACTACCAATGTAGAGAGGCCCTTCTTCACGGTACATCAATGTAAGAGGGCCCTTCTCTTTTACTGTCAATGAAAGGGGGGCCTTCTGCATCGACCATCAATGGTTCAACACCATTGCAATGTACATTTCTTTTTGGCTGTGATTATTGTAGAGTAATTGGTGTTATTGCACAGTAGGAAAGTTTTAAAAAATTAACCTTCCTGGGTTTCAAATACACTTTGTTTGTTAAAAGTCTGATTTCCAATGTATATTTATTAATGTAGCTATAAGTGTTTAATAACATATGGAGTGGTTTGTTCTTTCATTTTCAGTTTGCTGCTAAAATGTAGATCTAGAGGAAATGTGATATTTTTTTTACAGCAGGTATCTGACCACCCTTGCTTAAATAGTGTGCCACAAAATAATGCTTTTAATTTGTGAAAATAATACAATTATAGTGAGAAGTATTAGGGGTCTATATAACATTGTATACAAAGCAGTGAATGTGATGTTCACCAAACATTCTCTAGTGGAAGATCAATCATTGTCATTTTAAAAACACAGACCTCTTGTTGTTACCTACTTAACCACTTCCCGACGGCCGTACGACTATATACAGCCGCAGGGTGGTTCTACTTCTCTGAGGCGCCGTGTTTTTATGGCCGCCCCTTTCCTTCTGTGGGGAACTTCTGTGCTGGCCGTGTCCCTTGGACACAGCCAATCTCAGATCGCCGTAAACGGCCAATCGGAGTGGCCGTTTGGTAGGCGATCTGTGCGGCCAATGAGAGATGATCTCATATGTAAACATATGAGATAATTTCTCATTGCCGGCTCTCACAATGACAGCGTCCTGTCAGGGAGAGAGGAGACCGATCTGTGTCTCTTGTACATAGGGACACAGATCGGTCACCCCCCCCAGTCACCCCCCCTCCCCCACAGTTAGAACACTATATAGGGTACACATTTAACCCCTTCCTCACCCCCTAGTGTTAACCCCTTCCCTGCCAGTCTCATTTATACAGTAATTAGTGCATATTTATAGCACTGATTGCAGTATAAATGTGAATGGTGCTAAAAATGTGTCAAAAGTGTCCGATGTGTCCGCCATTATGTCGCAGTTGCAATAAAAATCGCATATCGCTGCCCCATTACTAGTAAAAAAATAAATAATAAAAAATAATAATTATGTCCCTTATTTTGTAGGCACTATAACTTTTGCGCAAACCAGTCGCTTATTGCGATTTTTTTTTTCAAAAATATGTAGAAGAATACGTATTGGCCTAGACTGAATGTTTTTTAAATTGGGCTATTTATTAAAAAATATTGTATTTTTTTTTCAAAATTGTCATTCTTTTTTGTTTATAGCACAAAAAGTAAAGACCGCAGAGGTGATCAAATACCCCCCAAAAAAAGCTCTATTTGTGGGGAAAAAAGGACGTAAATTTTGTTCGGGAGCCACGTCGCACGACTGCGCAATTGTCACTTAAAGCGACGCAGTGCCGGAAGCTGAAATTTCACCTGGGCAGGAGGGGGATATATGTGCCCAGTAAGCAAGTGGTTAATAAAAGCAAAAGGTTTTGCAAATCGAGACTAATTCACAAAAGGGGTTGAGAATTCTTACACAATAAGTTGCATGAATATTCACTTCAGTCACCCAACCAAGTGAAAAGTAAATTACTGGTTACTAACTTCATCTACACACAATTGACTGTACATTGACTGTAGACTGAAGTAAGTATTAACATAAACACAATTTATTGTGTGAAGATTTTCAACTGCTTTAGTAAAGCGTTAGTGTATGCATAGGTTATAAATCTTTCTTGCATAGAGTTTGGCTTAATCAAATAGGTGTGGTTTTGCAAACTATAGTTAACAAAGAAGAAGCTGGAGTGGACCATTAAAGTTGTCCTGACTATAAATTTTAGTAATATGTTATGAGCTTTGGGGTTGGGCCAAGCATGACTTGCATGATTCGAATCCAGCCTGTCTGCTGTTTGGCAAAGAGGTGAATAAAATATCCAGATCTAGCCAATACACCTGCCTGTTCTTCTGGATGATGTTTTTCAACAAACATAAGCTAGGATGTTGTCATTTAGCAGTGCTATCTCTCCTTTCTGCTTGTACAAAAGGCCCGTGAGAACCCTGGATGGCATCAATGACCAAACACAGTTTTATTTGCTATTTCTTTTTTCTTTTTTGTAACATTGGGCACTCATGTGAGGGGCAGATATATGGGAGTCTTCTTGTTCTAAAGCGGGATTACAGATTCTGATAAACAATTAGTCATACCCAGGTTGTACCTATTTATCTTCATATTTATTTTCTTTACAGCAGGGGTGTCCAACCTGTGGACCAGAGAGTTTAGCATGTGGTTGGGGCCTGTCTGGAGAGATGCCTGGGATGCAAGCACAGCATCCATACCGGCTTACACAGACAAGCCGGGCCCATGTGCATCTGAAGGGATGCTGGGGATGCTTTGCAAACACAGCAGCCACAGTAGCCTACATTGGCAAACAAGGCAAATGGATTCCCCTCAAGACAAAAAGCCGCTCAGTATTGCTGAGTATCGTATGAGACCTCCGTTGGTGTCCGTACGTCTGGCTCCTCCCCCTACGCGTTGCGTCACGGTCACGTGACTTACTCAATATCCCATGAGTAAGTCACATGACCGTGACGCAACGCGTAGGGGGAGGAGCCAGACGTACGGACACCAACGGAGGTCTCATACGATACTCAGCAATACTGAGCGGCTTTTTGTCTTGAGGAGAATCCGTGAGTTTGATTCAACACGTACCTTGTGTTTGCAGCTTAACATACATTATTGCACTATGGTATGTTCTTCTTTCGTTACATGTTCCGTGGACTATATGAGAGTTGTCTTCATCTGCAGGAGCTAGGATTCTTTATGAACTGGCTAATACGCGGTTATAGTTGCTGAACAGAATTTCTGGAATACTCAGTTTTTGGAAACACGGTTTATTGCAATCACATTTGGACTATTTATTTTATTATTTATTTCATTATATATATCACTGTTTATGCGGCACGCATATCTGTCACTTAGGTGCGGACCTGCCTATAGCAGGATTCACTGAGCAATCAACACTGCTTGATTGTTAGTATCTGATTGTTAACCCTATATAGTATATTTCACTGCACGGTTCACAAATATTAGTTGTTAATTATAGCGCATCTTTAAATTGTCCACTTTATTCAGATGATGTTTAAACTGAACCCAAAACCATTCTGAATGCTCTGTAGAAATGACAGGCAACTGTACAGTTTAATTTCCTACAAAGACCCAGATGCCTAGAGAGAGACAATTGACCTTTCTTCAGCAGTTGTAAAGATTTAGGAGCAATTAAAGGCCTTTGTTTACACCAAAACAGATATTCAGATATTACATAGGTGATAATTTAAAGTTACAAAACCCACAACAGTAAAATCAGTCTGTATATGCAATAAAGCACACGTGTTATACTCACTGTGGAACCTAAGGGGTTAATCCTCCATATTGTTTAAACAGGCTGTTTGAACCCATCTTCTCTGGTCCTCCCCTTTTGTTGTCCCCAATCCATCTGCTGATAGAACAGAGCCTTGGAGGCACTCTGCACATGCTCTGTTCAGTGTATATTGATAGAGAGTTTTTTTTTGGAGGGGGGGTTACATGTGATCAGCACAGGACCAATCAGCACTATCCAGACAGAGGGTTAGGGTCATGCAGCCCCATAGGACAACCAGAGGAGAATAAAAACTCAATACAAGCTTTAACCAGACACTGATAGAAGTCACACAACTGCTATATATTGCCAAAGAGGAAAGGTATTTAGTAGTCTATATTTACTAAAATAATTGCATTTTCATGTTTTGTGCACTGTATGAGACCAGATATAGTAAATGCAGGACAAAAGAAAGAAGGTGCCACCAGGTCAGGAGCGTGCCCAGCAGCCTATGGTGCATTTTCTAAAACATCTTCGCTCTATCGGTGCCTGTGACATCATCGCGCTCCCACCCTGTTTGTGTCTGTGTCTCAAGCCTCACTCTTGGTGCACACATTGCCCGGATATCCTGGTTTCCCAGCTGACGAAGATCCCAGGGGATATTTTTAACATCACAGCCTACATCTGCAGCAGATGATCACCACCTATGGGCCAGCAAGGACTATGCCGAATGCTCTCATTTTAAATTTAAGTGGATAATGCACCTATTGTAAAATTAAAATCACATGTTTCTGACTTGGTGGCGCCTTCATTCTTTTATTTTGCACATTTGGAGCCTGCTCTCATCTTCTCTCAACTTCCCCCTGGAGGCTTGCCCTGGAACATGGACTCTGTATTATTTTAATCTATAGGACTTTTTCCCATTTTTTCCATTCCCCATTCCAATTTCTCCCATTGTGTGACACATGCTGTAAAATACATAAAAGGGCTATCATTCAACGGACATATTGTCTTGCATACCTGATTACAGTGCCACTACCCCCATTGTTTTGTCTATATAGTAAATGCAGGGTCCTGGGTTTAGTAACACTTTAAATGCAACCCTAATTGATGAAGAATACGGGGAAAATTAGCACAAGCTGTCAAGTCTATTAGGATTTTCAGTAAGAACATGGCAAACAATGTAGCCAATGCATACTTGCAGTAGATAATATTTGTATGGAAAATGAATACAGAAGTAAAATGTGTTATAAAATAATTAGAAATAATTAGCATAAATAAGTAAAGTACAAATAACACCATGCAAAAACTTTGTAACAATCTGTAAAATTGAATGACGGAATTACCTAGGCTGGTAATTTCACTTTTTAACTATTCATGTTTATGTTTATGTTGCTCTGTTTTGATGTGTTGATGTCCTCATTCAAATTTCTACCATGCTGCATGTCCCTTTGAAGCTTGGTTGCCTTGTGCCTATTATGAAAACAGTAGGTGTATCCTAATATATTTGATCCTATGTAGGCATTAAACAGTTTTTCTAGTTTGTAATTTCTACAGAGAAGCATGCAGGTTGAAGATGGGTAATGAATTCATGGGTGCCTTAAATATTCCCTTTGGTTGATGTAATCTGTACCAAGTGTATTTTTGTTACATATTTTTTCTTAGGCTTTGTATTTGGAAAACCTATAGAGTGGATTTTTTGTTAATCCTGAACATGCAGCCATCCATAAATTGAAGTTTATGTGAAGTAATGACCACTGCTGTTTTTGGATTTACTATTACCCTTATGGGATACCACAGCTAACAGCCTTAGTGCTCTTAAAATTGGTATTGTGTTAAAGGGATTGATTTCAGTGCGCGGCAAATGAGGTATTTGTCAGAAAAAGGTAAATCTCATGCTTCTGAGCAATTAAACATCTCTAATATAGCTTAGAACTAATAATGCATTTAATGTGAGTGTTAGCAGTAAATAGGTGTGTAATTTTCCTGTCATGTCTCAGGAGGCCTATGTTTTATACTGTTACAGAACAAAGACCTCATAGAAACAAGTAAGTGATATTGTGTTGAATGTCCAGTAGTGTAACTCTGAAGATTAGTATATTAGAGCGCTGACTATAATGAGCTTGTAACAAGACATGAAAAGAATTGTAAGGCTTTCTGTGCCATGCTCACCATTTCTAGAGGAGTACATTACATTGGTCATTTCTCATGAGATCAAGGGTTGGGAATTGTAAATGTAATAAGACTTAACATTGGTAGAATACGAACTGAGTTAGCTAATCCATAACTTACTGGAGTTTGTAGTCTTGCTGCAACAGAAGCTTTTTTATTGGTGTGCTAGTAGTAGTAAACTTCTTGTTAGGTATTTGCTTACTATATTTTGACTGCATACTTGGGTATGCCTTGCTGCCTTGTGTTTGTGTTCATGGGGGTATATATATATATATATATATATATATATATATATATTTCATCAGGCCAAAACAGACAGACACATACAAATACACCAGTACTTACATATATACTACTAAGACCAAACATAATCTGTTTCGATCAATTATACCTTTTGGTCATCCCAAAGCAACTATGGTACCATAAGAAGAATGGAGCCTTAGCAGGACATGTCTGATGCCATTAGCTCTGTCCCTCGGGAGTTGAGGCGGTCCATTTTTATCCAATCCCCCATAGAGGAGAGCGGGGCTCTGACAGGTCCGTTTCTACACAGTGAGCAGAGATGGACCTGTCATCCACCGGCTCAGCGGGGATCAGTGGATCCATCCCTGCTGAGTCCATCAAAATAGACATCAATGTGTGAAAGGGCTGCTTAAAAGGACTAAACTAAACCCAAAAACAAAAAATCATATATTGTGGTTTACCAGGCCTTAGATTTTTGGGCTGCATTAGTTTTAAGTTTTTAGATTAAGAAGATTTTCTGCAAGTATAGAAAATTCCTCTTGGTCTTGCTAGAAGGGCAGGTTCCTTTTAATTTGTGGTTACCTCAAAAGAAGGCATAATAACCTTATCTTTACAAAAACTGCTCACAAAATCAATCAGTATTTTTTGTACCTGTTGAAAATATTCCTAACCTGAAAAGTGAAAATGAAATTAGCTAAGGATTGGAAAACTGCAAAAAGTTTTCATTTTTTGTTTTAGACACACTTGTTAGAGGATTTTTTACCTATAAATTACAACATAGGTTTAATTTAAGAAAACATACACACCAGAATAAAGATTTTCATTTGTAATATTTCCATTTTTTCTTGCTGAGTCTTTTGAGATTTGAAAAATACAGTCACAGAAAATAAAGATCCTTATCCTTATGTAAAACTTTGTGAATTAAGCCTTATATAAAGTATTCATAATCTAAGATATGCCCTTTAATTGATAACTAATAAGCATTAGATCATTTGTATAAAACGGTCTAACAATTATAACCCCATTCAGACAACGCAATAGCAAAAATCGTTTTGTAATGGCTGATAATTTTGGCAACCATAATATAAACATTTTGTTCTAGAGAGTTTGGTCTTCATTTTTGTAATATGACATTTTATTTGCAAACGCAATTCTGCAAATGAGCATGAGTATGAACATAGTTAAGTGTTTAGGAAATCTTACTTTAAACATTGACTTAGGCCGCGTACACACAACCGAGAAAAACGTCGGGCGAAACACATCGTTTTCCCCATCAAGTTCCTTGTTCGGCAGTCAAAAAACTTGTCGAGCCAAATTTTCCCATTGCCCATCGAGGAAATAGAGAACATGCTCTCTTTTTTGGTCGACGAGTTCCTCGACGGGTTTCTCGGCGAAAAGTGTACACACGACCGGTTTCCTCAGCAGAATATGTCTCCCATCGAGTTTCTTGCTGAATTCTGCAGAGGAAACTGGTCGTGTGTACGCGGCCTCACAGTTTGGCGTGATTACCACCAGCATGCACAGATGCTGCCTAGCTGAGCACCCACTAAGTTGTCAAACAATTCTGTTCCATCCTGCAAACTGAAAGCCCATACAACCATATTATCACACTGTGTCCCAGTCCCTTTAGTATATAGCTATAATTGAAGACAAGCACAAGTTGGACACTGAACAGTTTAAAGTGATACTAAAAATACAGGGCTCCCCTTTCTGAAAGTGCTAGCTTACCACATCCCAGTATGCGGTAAGATACTGCATAAATTTTTTCATTTTTTTTTATCATTCACTAAAAAACGCTACACAAATTGTATTTATTTATTTTATGAAGTCATGCAGTATGCTAGTAGTGACAGCCAGTGGCAATTTACCACCAGCATTTACCTGGTCCCCTTACCACAGGCTGTCTGTGGGTGTTTCCCTTCCGTATTTTACAGCCACTTAATTTTGTTTCTTTAGCTTGCTAATAAAGCACAACATTTTTATTTTGTACTTTTTTCCTTTTTTTGATTAGCTGTCTGAACTCCCAAACAACAAACCTCATGCGAACTTGTAGTCAAATATGTTATAACATATTCATTGGATTATTTCTTTTTTTTTTATTATTTATTAAAAAAACTGTCATCATAATCTGGTCACATTATTGTGGGGAGGCGGCTATCTCTTTAAAAAAAATGTCAGCATTGCTTCCATGTGTTGCTTGCACAATTAATTTTATGCTTTACAAGTGGGTGAGAATGGAAAAATAGAATTGTCTTGCTCCACTCCTTAATCATTACGATTAAGCCCCAATGGGCAGGTCAAAATGCGACAGGCCTCAGGGGGAGCTCAAAGCTGAAGCCGTTGACATTTTATTCACCTGTTGAGCTAGTGTTGTGCAGCATCTCTCATCCCCATATACTTCCGTACTTTCTGGATTAAGCATAAGACAGCATGCACCCTTATATTTTTGTAAGACATCGGATCTACCAGAGCACCTTGAGAGGTACTATAAGTGGTATTGGGTATAGTGTGCACAATGTTGATTGTTGTGACATAAAAAAAAGGCTTTCAGAATAAAGAATTAAAATAAATTATTAACAGCAACAAATTATTTTAAAACTTAATACAAATCTATACTTCAAAGTAAATGTTTTTTTATTTTTTTGCGATAACATGGTGTAGGTGGAGGTTAAGTTGACTGACTGACAATAGCTTTCACTTTGTTTACGCTGTAAATAGATCTAGAGAAGATTCTACCAACCACAGGGTGTGTCGCACCCCCTCCAGCCTGTGTCTATAGTTTGTATGTGTTGAGACTAACAGGGAGGTAAAGCCTTCATCAATCACCATCTTATATCCCACCCCCACAGTGTTTAGCAAAATGAGTACATGAAGGAGGAGGGAGGGAAGTATCATTTCCACTGTATATATGCCCACATGCATGGCTCTATAGTCACATTGGCTGCACAGATAATAAAAAGGTGCACAGCTTACAAGTAAACTGAAACTGGAGGATGCTCAGTAGATGTCAACAGCTGTTCTACACAATCTCAGGTTGCAGCGGAGACACCGGCAAAGAGAGAGGGACAGTGGACTGTAGGATCAACCATGATTTTTGCAGTCCACAGTAAAAACAATGCTCTAGTGGATGAGTGAGTATGAACGCTAAGGGGTTGATTGCTAAAACTGAAGAGTGCAAGATCTGGTGCACCTCTGCATAGAATCCAATCAGCATGCAGATTTGTTTTCAACGTTTAATTCAACAAGCTGAAGTTAGAAGCGAATTGGCTTCCTTTTGAACCCTTTTAGGGATATTGCTCTTCCACACTTACTCACAAGGTTGCCTGCATGTCACCATCATCTCTAAAAGGCATGCATTTGATCTGATGAACTTGTCTATCTGGTCTTACATAAAGTGTTGTTGAAGCCTAGAGCCCCAGACCCCCTTTCCTTCTGAAGTTGGTTTCAGCTCATCACTTGCACCAGGGCATTGAATATACATCACTCTGTCCAGCCCTAGTACATCAGAAAGAGATATCTCATCAGTGCCTGGATGTAGTTCTTGCTGTTCATAGCTACCTTGCCGCCACTGCTTTCTTTGGAATGACAGACTCTCTGTCATCCTGGATGTTCCCTGTGAAGGGAAATCAGCTTCTCCATTCACAAAAGGATTTGTAAAGAGAAAAAAAATTTTGCCTAAAATTAATGTCTGCAAGGCAGTTGGACAGAATAGTGTAATGATTCTGTTAACAAACAAGTAAATACCTATTAAATTCCTTAATCTATATCACCTCGGGAGTTCTAGTTTCTGTTCTCTCATTCACTTCCTGGTTTGCGGCGCCCGTTCATGTAAGAACTACATTTTCCAGTATGAATTGCGGCACGACCCAGTAATTCACACCTCCTTAAAGTCTCTAACACGTAGAGAGTGTCCTGCCGCACAGATGTAGTTCCCAGGAGGGGGCGAGCATGTCACTGACCACCGCAGTAAAGCCTCCCTTCACGGTGGTGAGTAACAATCAGACAAGCAGGAAGTGAACAGAACAGAGAAGAAATAGAGCAACTTCTGAGCGAAAACGAACAATGAGGAAGTGAAAAGAGGAATGTCTGCAGGTAAAGGATGCTTATTATGAAAAAAAAATCCTTTACAACCCCTTCAAAGTTTGGGGTTCCACCATTGCCTGTCAAAGTGCACTTTATTAGATCAGTGAGTGCTTCTTGTTTTTTTTTTAGCAGCAAACAGCTATTACTAAGTTTTAGAGGGTTGCCTAGTCTACTATTCATATTTTCTCTTAAGTTTTACCAGGTAGTGTTCAGGCCTTATCTCATGCAAGCTTCAGATATATAGAAGACATTTTAATACCCTAGACCAACCATTCTCAACCAGGGTTCCTTGGAACCCTAGGGTTCCTCCAGAGGTGGCTAGGGGTTCCTTGAGCTGTGGCCGATTTACCTCCTTTTTGATGGTGTCTACATAGTTCTGAGCCAATTCCACTTGGAGGAGCCAGTGGTATTACACCAATGATCTTCATAGTTCTCTGTAAGGGGGGCATTCTTACCACTACTGTAAAAAATGTCATTCTTCTCACTGACCCCCAATGAATGGGTTTTATCAGGGGTTCCCCGAGACCTAAACATTATTTTTAGGGTTCCCCAGTGGTAAAAAGGTTGAGAAAGGCTGCCCTAGACCAAAATATGTCGCACAACAGAATAATTCCTATCCTAGGATAAATACAAAGAAACAGGATCTACCAATAGGACCTGAAGAGTAGAAGCAGATGAGTTGAATTTTGAATCTTATATCAAAACTCTTTCACAATCGGTTTTGTTTTATAGTGCCCATACAGAGGGAGTTTAGTGGTAAGGGGCTCAACAACGTTGTTGTTATTATTTGCCAGTATATATGGTCAACATATGTTCTTGCTTGCCTTTAGAACATCTGGAACTTTATTCTTGTCGACCTTGTCTTTCCTTTATGCCAAGACTTGGCCTGCTCACTGCAAGTCACATAATAAGAAATCTGTATACAATTTCCTGCTACACTCTTGCAATGCTTAGTTATCAGTGATGCCTAAAAAAATTACATTAACTATTGTTCTGTCTAAAACAGTTGACTCTAGTCTAGACTGTCACTGTGTCTGAATTATGAAACCAAGTAACCAGATTTGGTGTAGTTGTTATGAAGTGGAAGTTAGCAGTCATCGGCTGTTGTAATGTTTTGTAGCTAACGCCAAGGCCAACCTTACCCATCAGAGACACTTTCAGACAAGATGCGACAGTATTTCCTGCTTGACTTGGTTTCCTTATTTGTATCCAAAATATAACGTGTATATAAAAATTAGGAAATTGACTATTTATTTTCCATGTTTAGGTTTTAAAATGTTCATGAAAATGTTTTTCTGATATTCATTTTGGAGTGTTGTCCTCATGATTGTCAATAAATAAATTAGGAGTAAGTAACACAAAGCTTTAAACAATCATGTTTCCATTCAGTTTGCCAAAAGCTGTCAATAAATATTGTATGCAAAAGTGCTTTGCACTGTAATATTTTCCACCACCTAGCACCATCTGCCCACATGCCTCATATAAAGGACTTTAGCTGTCTTTTGGCAAAATAATACATATTTAAGACTTCTAACAATAGTAATAATGAAAAATGTTCTGAACTAAAAACAGACCATGCAAACTACGTTTAAATTTGAAATTATTTCTACAAGAAATTGATTAACATTGAAGCCTTATTTTAGTTATGGGATTTTTTACATTGTTTTTTTTTTTTTTTGCACAACTGTGTTTTAAATTGTGTGAAAGAAACAGCTGGTAGACCCGACCTTCCTTGATCATAAAATGCAGTTTGCAAGAATTCTTTTAGGATTAAGCTAGTATTTTTTCAGGCATTGTTGACCATTTATTGGGATAATCTTACATTCAAACACAGTCATGCAGCTCCTTTGAAAACAGAGTACCGTACCCATAAAGAGTCTATTTATCAATGTTTTCACCCAAGATTCACACATTTTTACACAGGGTTTAATTTACTAAAACCAGAAAGTAAAAAATGTGGTGCAGCTGTGCATGGTAGCCAATCAGCTTCTAACTTGTTCAAATAAGCTTTTTTTTTTTTTTTTCTTTCTTTTTTTTCTCTCCCTTTTCGTTATTTATTTTAATTTTTTTTATTATTTCTCTAATGTTGGTATGATGAAGATTTGCATAGGAGATATGTAAGAACTCATATTGTACTCTACTAATATTTGTAGATTGTCTACAATGATATATATCTGATGTGCATAAGGTAAAACCCCTGTAATACTTTCTATAAAATAATATTGAACACAAATAAGCTTTGACCAAAAAAAAAATGGAAGCTGATTGGTTTCTACGTAGAGCTACAGCAGATTTTGCACACTCAAATTTTAGTAAATCAACCCCATAGATTTCTGGGGCACTGTAAATTCATGTTGAGCTCTGAAAAGAACACATGAAGAAAGATGACAGAGCTAAACATGTGATAATGAGCCAAGAGTTTTACCGGCTGGCTGCATAAGGTTACATAAAAAGCAATATTTCACATTTACCAATTAAAAAAAAAAATGTTTTTACTAATATTTTATAAAAAATATATACAGAACTGCTATACATTTAATCAGCTCACTTAAAGGGTCACTAAAGGATTTTTTTTTTTTTTTAGCTAAATAGCTTGCTTTACCTTACTGCAGTCCTGGTTTCATGTCCTCATTGTTTGTTTTTGCTCTGATTCCTCTCTGTTCTAGACACTTCCTAATTGTCTGTTTCCTGATGACCACAGTACTGGGAGCTTCTAGTTTCGTTTTCCAAACCATCACTGCTCTATGGCTCTGTATAGCACAGAGGCAGGAAATAACATGCAAAGACGAAACTAGATGCAAAAAGGAAACTGAAACTACAGATACATTATATGATTGATTTTTATGTATTTTAATTGTTTTTAAAATATCTATATTTTATCTATCTATACCCTGTAAACAGTCATTTCAGCAAATACATTTTTTTCCATTACAACTCCTTTAATAACCAGTAGCACCTTCACACATTTTCCATTGCAAAGCATTTCATGGTGTTTGGTAGCATCTCTATACTGCTTTTAGGGTGTTGCTGAATAAACACTTAAATCATGTTAGTGTCAGATGAAGGAACTCCTTCCCATGATTTACCATAGAGGTGCAAGATCTCAGGGTACACTTGATTAGAGAATGGAAAATGTTCCCATTTTTTTAACGTCTTCCATCATCAGATGTAACAATTATATCACAATCTTCCATTGGTTACAGTTTTTTTACAGATATTTTGGAGGGTGCATTCTTGTTAGATTACAAAGTTCAGACAAATTACATGAGTCACCATCTTTGCATGTTGAGTGTCCTGGATGCTGCTGAATACTAGGTCCCAGCTCCCATACACAGCTGACTAATAGTACATGGCATGCTTAGTACTCTGCATGAAGCTGTCACCTGGGACACAGTGATTATTGCATGTGGACGTTAAAGCTTACACACAATAGTTTTATGGCTTCAGTAGTTGATCTTGGTGGTTGAGGAGCATAGAATTAGAAGTACTAACTACTAGTGGTGGCTGCTATCAAGTAATCCTGTTACTTTCCTTGGTCTAGCAATATTAGGGTAGGCCTTAATGTGGCAATAAACACTATACCAAAAATTGAATATATTGCACCTTACCAATTATTAGATGTGGTGGCTGCATTCGTTTTCTTTGTTTTTCCCCTCTATTTTCACCTGGTGATCTGGCCAGTAACACACCTCCTGTATTAAAGTGCCTATACTCTGGATACAGGAGCAATGCAGACACCGTTGGATAGCATCATTGTCAGTGTGGGGGGTAGCATTACAATGACTACTGTAGATGACCAGATTTAGGTAAACTAACAAATTGAAGCCAAACTCCAGACAACACTTTTTAGGCAGTCCCAGCAACAGTTTTGTGCCTTTTGGGATAAAGGCTTTATGTTAATAATAATAAAAAAAAAAAAACTACTTATATAGTAAGCACCCTGTCAGTGGTAAATAGTTTGTCTCAACTCTCTAAACAACGTACTTACTTGCCAAATCACTGGTTGAAAATAAAGGAAAGCCTAAAAATAAAACTAATACAGCCATCACGTATAAGATTTGATAAGCTGCATTATATAAATTGTTTGCTTTTGGGTTTAACCACTTTAGCCCGGACCATATTGCTGTCCAAAGACCAGAGCACTTTTTGTGATTCGGCACTGCGTCGCTTTAACTGACAATTGCGCAGTCGTGCGACGTGGCTCCCAAACAAAATTGGCGTCCTTTTTTTCCCACAAATAGAGCTTTCTTTTGGTGGTATTTGATAATCTCTGCGTTTTTTATTTTTTGCGCTATAAACAAAAATAGAGCGACTATTTTGAAAAAAAAATCAATATTTTTTACATTATGCTATAATAAATATCCCCCAAAAATATATTAAAAAATAAAAATTTTCCTCAGTTTAGGCCGATACGTATTCTTCTACATATTTTTCATAAAAAAAAATCACAATTAGCGTTTATTAGCGTTTATTGATTGGTAAGCGCAAAATTTATAGGGTTTACAAAAAAGGGGGTCGTTTTATGGCATTTTTATTAATATTTTTTTTTTTTACTAGTAATGGCGGCGATCAGCGTTTTTTTTTCAGTACTGCGATATTATGGCGGACACATCGGACACTTTTTTGGGACCATTGGCATTTTTATAGCGATCAATGCTATAAAAATGCATTGGATTACTATAAAAATGCCATTGGCAGTGAAGGGGTTAACACTAGGGGCCAGGGAAGGGGTTAAGTGTGTTCCTATTTGTGTTCTAACTGTATGGGGGGGGTGGCCTTATTAAGGGAAATTACTGATCTTCTGTTCATACATTGTATGAACAGAAAATCAGCGTTTCCCCCGCTGACAGGAACGAGAGGTATGTGTTTACACACATACCTCCCGTTCCCCGCTCTGTAACGAGCAATCACGGGTGCCCGGCGGCGATCGAACCCGCCGGGCACGCGTGCGGGACTCTGGGGCGTGCGGGGGGCGTGCGTGCGCGCCCCCTAGTGGCCAAAAAAGAGGACGTAGAGCTACGTGCTCCCGCGAGACAGTGCCACCGTTCTGCAGTAATACCACTTTAAGACATAAGTCCTGTGTCATAAATCAGGTCAGATTTACTTGTGTTAATTTGATATTGGATGCTTCGCAGAAATTTAGGTAAGTAGACAAGGGGGTTGATGTACTAAACGCAAAGACATTTTGTAAATGGGGGTTGCACTAATTTTCCTCATAGTTTAATAAATGAGGGGAAGCTCTGCTGATTTCCATCATCCAATCATGCGCAAGCGAAAAAATTGTTTTGTTTTTTTTCCTTGCACCTAAATGGGTATTCTTTACAAAGTGAAACCTTACCACATTTACTAATACATAAGAGTGCAATTACACTTGCAAAGTACACAGTGTATTTGCCATTAGTAAATGCACCTCAATGAGTCAAATGTTAATAAATGTATCAGTTATTTAACATGTAACAATAAATATCTACAAAAAAAATCTGTAAATGTATTTCAAAAAGAGTGGTTATACATACAGATAGTCCAGGAGGTGCTGAAACTGTGTTCCCCCATGTTCCCGCTGAAAAAAAACCCATATACTGTATATATATATATATATATATATATATATATATATATATATATATATATATATAATGTGTGTGTATATGGCTTTTTTTCAACAGGAACATGGGGGAACACAGTTGCGGCACCTCCTGAACTGACTGTATGTAATGGCAAGGGCTGCTGGGGTGTGCTGCAGGGTATTAATGCTCACTGCTGGGGATCTATTTTTGCAGGGGGGTCTATTGTTGCTGGAAGGGGACCTATTGATGCTGGGGGGTCTTATGTTGCTGGGGGGGTCAGTTGTTGCTGAAAGAGATCTACTGTTGGGGGAAGGGTCTATTGTTGATGGCAGCCAGAGTCTACTAATGCTGACTCTGCGGAGATCTGTTGATGCTGCCTGGAGTCTATTGTTGCTGGTGGGGACATTTTGTTGTGTTGTGTTCCTGCATTGTTGTTAGGGGGATCTATGCTGGCTGCAGGAGATCAATTTTACTGCTTTTCTTGATATCCTTACCAAATTTCATACAAATTACTTAGCACCACAAAATGATACTTGGTCCTATATTGTCTAAAAGGGAAAGTACTGGGAGGTAGGTAGGGGCAGAGAAAAGGGGTGACTCGGAAAGGGGGAGTTCCTGCATCTATTGTCTAAGAAAAAAAGCCCTGTGTATATATATATATATATACATATAAAGACTAGATTTGTTTTAGTGACACTAGTCAATGTTTTAGTGACTATATGCTAATATATAATAACTATATAATAAAGCTAGACTTTATTGGCCTGTTTGTAAGCACTTCATATAAAGATAAATGTGGTATTTACTGGTTCTGATATTTTGATATTTAATATGACATCCTGCATTTGTGTTATTTAGTGGAAGTATTCAAAGTTTTAATTGAAAGTAAACATAGGCAGCTGATGAAACCAATCTAGCTTTAGAGAGTTATTGTAAAAGGTTAACACTTTTAGCCTAGGTTCATATTGGAGCGATTTGTCATGCGATTTGAGTGATCAAATCGCATGACAAGTCGCAGCCTATTGGCGGCAATGGCACTGTTCCAATAGGTGCGACTTTGCGGATTTCAGGTGCGATTTTTATAGACATCTGTGTATGAAGCCACACAAATGTCTATCAAGTAGCACCTGAAATCGCGCTTACCTTGCTACTTTGAAATCGCGCTACTTCAAGTAAAGTAGCACAATTTCAAAGTAGCATCAGTGTGAACCAGGGCTTAGTCAGATATTTTTCCCTATCTACAGTTTAATTGCGGGTAGGGATTTCCTTATGATGTCTCATTGAAATACTAAACAGCTCATGGCTGCTAAACTTCAGAAACAAAATACTGTATATTGTGGTGACTGTTTGATTTGGCTCTTTTTAGCAACTAAAAAATGTCTTACAGCACCAACAATCTGTACATCATTTGTGGTTTGTCGATTTAGCAAACGTGTCACGCTGTACATGAAATCATTTGCTCACTTAGAGATGATGAAAATGTGTTCTAAAACATCCTACATATGTGGGTTTACTAAAACTGGACAGTGCAAAATCGGGTGTAGTTCTGCATAGAAACCAATCAGCTTCCAGGTTTATTTTGGTCAAAGTTTAACCACTTGCCGCCCGCCATATAGCAAAATGACGTCGGCAAAGTGGTTTCAATATCCTGACTGGTCTTCAGGATATTGAGCCGCTGCGCGCCCCCTGCGATCGTTGTTGCAGGGTGTCATTCCGACACCCCGCAACACCGATCTAGGAGACTCTTTACCACGTGATCAGCTGTGTCCAATCATGGCTGATCACGATGTAAACAGGAAAACCAGTAATCGGCTTTTCCTCACTCGCGTCTGTCAGACGCGAGTAAAGAAGAGCCGATTGGCTGCTCCTCTGACAGGGGGGGTTTGTGCTGATCGATTATCAGCACAGCCCCCCGAGGATGCCCACGTTGGACCACCAGAAATGCCACCAGACCACCAGTGATGCCCACCACAGTTATGCCACCCTATACCACCAGGGATGCAAATCAGAACTAAATAATGGATGCCAATCAGTGCCCACAATGGATGCCAATCAGTGCCCATAATGGGCATCACTGATTGGCAGGCATTATTGTTTGGCACTGATTGGCATCCATTAGTACAACGCATTACAGTCTATCAGTGCCCATCCGTGCCCATCCGTGCCACCTATCAGTGCCCATCCGTGCCACCTATCAGTGCCCATCCATACTGCCTATCAGTGCCCATCCATGTTGCCTATCAGTGCCCATCCATGTCGCCTATCAGTGCTCATCCATGTCACCTATCAGTGCCCATCCATGCCGCCTATCTGTGCCCATCCATGCCGCTTATCAGTGCCCATCTGTGCCGCCTATCAGTGTCCATCCATGCTGCATATCAGTGCCACCTATTAGTGCCCATCAGTGCTGCATATTAGTGCCCATTATCAGTGCCCATCAATGCCACCTCATCGGTGCCCATTAGTGCCTGTCAGTGCAGTACCATCAGTGCCCATCAGTGAAGTAGAAAAGTACTTATTTACAATGTTTTGTAACTGAAACAAAAAAAATAAAAATTTTCAAAATTTCGATCATTTTTTTATTTTTTTTTGCAGAAAATCAAAATCGCAGAGATGATCATATACCACCAAAAGAAAGCTCTATTAGTGGGAACAAAATGATAAAAATTTTGTTTGGGTACAGTGTAGCATGACCGCGCAATTGTCATTCAAAGTGCAACAGCGCTGAAAGCTAAAAAATTGGTCTGGGCAGGAAGGTGTATAAGTGCCCTGTATGGAAGTGGTTAATTGAACAAGCTGAAGTTAGAAGCTGATTAGTTAACATGTGCCATGCACCAGATTTCACAATCCCAAGTTTCAGTAAGAGTCGGTTCACACTGGGGCGACACGACTTCCAGCGCGACTTTCAGAGGCGACTCAGACACGACTTGAGCATGGACCACAGGGCGATCTGGGGCGATTTACAACACGACTTGAAGTCATCTCCAGGACAGGAGACATTCCAGTGGCCAATAAAACAACAATCAGCTCTGGGAGAGGGAGGGGGAGGGAGAGGTTTGCCTGTGAGAAATGTATGTTATCTTATCTGGAAAGTAGCTAGTGATCAGACTTCTGAGGCGACAAGTCGGATTGAAGTCATACAGGAACCTTTTCTGAAGTCGGAGCGACATGAGTAGTGTGTATTAACACTGCTCCCATTCACTAACATTGTTTTTCTCTACAGCGCGACTTGGGACGACTTGAGGCGACCTCAAGTCGGATCCCAAGTCGCCCCAGTGTGAACCGACTCTAAGTCATCCCCATTGTGGTGAGATTTATGTATTACAGAAATAAACATTCAGTACTGTAGCACTTGAAACTTGGTTTTCCTTTTAACCATAATGCTTTTTTTGTTATCAGATTTGATTTACTAAAATAAAAAAAAATACATACCTTGATTGCAGTCACCCAACCATGTTCAAGAAACACTTCTAAATGCTTCTTCTTATATTGTCCCAACTTCCACCATCAATTTGGAGTAAGAACTGTAGGATCCTCTACCATTTACAGTTCAACTAGTTTGTTAGTCTGACCATAGTGTGCATGGGAACCATACTTGTCAATGGGAATATAAATGGCACTGTGCCATGGCTTTCCCTTGCACTAATAACACCCCTCCCCCCTAAGGATTTATGCATCCTTCTTTCTTACCACTTTATTTTTCTCTTTATCTATATCTATATCTCTTTCCTGTTTCTTTAACCCTTTATTCCCACCATATTTGTCTTTCTTTCTTCCATTAATATGTATGTAATCCAAAAAATATATATATTATATTCACTGCAAAACAGTTTTTGTATCTCTGTTATGCCACCTCATTTTTTATTTTATTTTTTGCCTTTAAAATATACACCGATCCTGCCAGTATCCTTCCTTGTTCTACAGCTTCTTGCTGCATTCTCTCAATGCTTTCTACAGGTTCAGAGACATACAGGTTTGTTAGGAGAAATTTCCACTTCCCACCCTTAGAACCGGTTCACACTGGGGCGACCTGGGATCTGACTTCAAGTTGCCCCAAATTGCCCCAAGTCGCGCGGTCGAGAAAATGAATGGAAGTGAATGGGAGCCGTCTTAATACACACTACTGAAGTCGCTCCGACTTCAAAAAAAGGTTCCTGTACTACTTCAATCCGACTTCTAGGCAACTTTTACCCATTGATTTCAATGGAAGTCCCCTCAGAAGTCGGATTAGTGTCTTAACTGAAGCAACAATACAGGAAGATAACATACATTTCTCAGGCAAACCCCTCCCTCCCACAGAGCTGATTGTAGTTTGATTTTCCACTGGAAAGCCTCCTGTCCTGGAGGCGACTTGAAGTTGCCTTGTACTGTCCTGGAGGCAACTTGAAGTTGTCTTGTAAGTTGCCTGATGATTCATACTCAAGTCGTGTCCAAGTTGCCTCCCAAAGTCATGCTTTGGGTTGCCCCTGTGTGAATGGGCTCTTACTGTCTGTGGATACTGTAAAGAATAGCATTTATGTAGCTTCTTTACAAACATCCAAAATTAAGGTATTCACATATTTATTTGTTTATTAACCACTTCCCAACAGCCGTATGACTTTGTATGGCCAAAGGGATGTCCTGAATCTCTAACAGGCTGTGTTTTTACGGCCTGAGCTCCTAACATGCCGATGCACGTGCCTGGCGGCCGTGATGTCCGCCAGGCACTCGGGATCGGCAGCTGCAGGGACAAGACGTGGATGTCCTGTCAGGGGAGAGAGGAGACCGATCTGTGTCCCTTGTACATAGGGACACAGCATCGGTCACCTCCCCCAGTCACCCCCCCCCCCCACAGTTGGAACACAATTTAGGGTTCCTCACCCCCTAGTGTTAACCCCTTCAATGCCAGTCACATTTATACAGTAATTAGTGCATATTTATAGCACTGATCGCTGTATAAATGTGAATGGCGCCAAAAATGTGTCAAAAGTGTCCGATGTCTCCGCCATAATGTCGCAGTCACGAAAAAAATGCTGATCGCCGCCATTAGTAGTAAAAAAAAAAAAAATAATAATAATTCTGTCCCCTATTTTGTAAGCACAATAACTTTTGCGCAAACCAGACGCTTATTGCGATTTTTTTTTTTTACCAAAAATATGTAGAAGAATACGTATCGCCTAGACTTTTTTTTTTTAATTGGGCTATTTATTATAGCAACAAGTAAAAAATATATATTTGTTTTCAAAATTGTTGCTCTATTTTTGTTTATAGCGCAAAAAATAAAAAATGCAGAGGCAATCAAATACCACCAAAAGAAAGCTCTATTTGTGGGGAAAAAAGGACGCCAATTTTGTTTGGGAGCCACGTCGCACGACCGCGCAATTGTCAGTTAAAGTGATGCAGTGCCACAAGCTGAAATTTCACCTGGTCAGGAAGGGGTATATGTGCCCAGTAAGGAAGTGGTTAATGTGGATTTTACATAGTATAGTATAAGGTTACATATTTCCTCCTTACCCCCCATATATATACTGTATATATTCTTCTTCAGATCTGCTAATGTATATAGGAATATATATACATACATACATACATGTGTGTGTGTGTGTGCATATATATATATATATATATATATATATATATATATATATATATATATATACACGGCAAGGCAGACAGATTCTCATTATGGACATCCTATACACATGGACTGTATTTCCAGATGTTTAAAAAATGCAGTGTGTTCAGCTCTGTAGACAGGTGTTTACAAGTGGGAATATTTTGATTGCTTATCCAGATGGGTGTGCAGACCTGGAGGGGACATTTAGGTGAAATTGAAGACAGCTCATGCCAAAGAGTCTGTTATTTTTCTTTCTTTTTACTTGTGATAACAATATCCTTGGCATTGGTTATCTCAAACTATTTTTATAGGAAAGTGATTGAAAGATCCCAACAGAATCAACGTGGTCTGTCCAGATGTCTGTGAATTAATTTTACCTGTCTGTTAACCCCTGTGCTGCAAATAAGTTTACACTGGTAGTGCTCACACAACAATGGATGTTAAATTTATTTCCCTTTAAGCATTACTAAAGGCTATTTTTAAATGAAAATAACAAACATGGTATACCTACCTGCCTGTGCAATGATATTGCACAGAGCGGCCCAAACCTCCTCTTCTTGGGTCCCCCGCTGGGATCCCTACCAAGCTGGGTTGTGTGTGTCTAGTCACACATAGCACTGTTCAGCCTCACCCCCCACCCCCTCCTCACAGGATTCGATTGACAGCACCAGGAGCCAATAGCTCCCGCTGCTACCTCCATATCGAGTAAGAAGATAAGGCAACAGTGCTGCTCTTGGGTACAGTGCTAGATCGAGTTTGGGTTCAGGTAAGTATTAAGGGGGACTGGGGCAGGGGGGCATATCTTGGAAGGTTTTTTACCTTAATAGAGGGAATGCATTAAGATAAAGAAAAAACCTTTACCATTTACAACCACTTTAAACTTAAATAATGTTTCTTTATAATTTACCTACACGTTTAATTAGAATATCCCAACTTTTTTTTTCTCTGTAACAGAATACTATGCTACCATAGTAGTAGAGGGAGGTATGATTTATCTCCATATGTCCTTGCTTCTGTTCTTCTGATCAGTATCACATTCAGGCAAAGGTCAGGAGCAGAACTGATTTTCTGTATATCCAGATTTTGATTTAGAGCAAAAGAGATGTCTCATAGGTTTAGAAGCAGAGGCCAAGAATACCCCTCCCATGCCTGAAGCTTTGTGTAGGCATGTGTAATGAGTTTATGATATATGACATGCTGTGTCTACTGTTCTTAAGGTAAACCTTTTATATACCTGGTAATTTAAATAGAGAAAATGATTAAAAACATTAAAGCAAAGGTTATCTTTAGTAAAGACAAAATGGTAAAATGATTACCGCAGTAGGTCTAGAGTCATAGGCAACTTAAAGTACCATAGTATTAAACCCTCAGCATATCTCCAATAAACAAAATTCTTACCACACCAGCAGTTTACAACTTTTAATACTGTAGGCACCTGCTCTCTCAGTGCTGCTTCCCTGAACTTGCAGTCTTCACAGGGAAGAGTTAACTGTGGACAGTGCAGTCTAAGGTCAGCCTGGTAGCTTTCAGAAGGGAGGTGAAGGAGAAGGCTACAGGGCTATGTTTTTCTATTTGTACATGCGGCACAACCCCATGATGGGCCGAATTCCAGACAAGTACTTAAATCGAACGCGCATGCGCCGTCCCGTGGACGTATCCCAGTGCGCATGCTCACAATCACATCAAAACAACTGCCTACGTCGTGAACGTAACCTAGCCCAGCCCTATTCACGTACAACGTAAAATTCAATGGCAATCGTTCCCTGGTCAATACCTTTGCATGAGTTGCGCCTCCTATATGGGGAATAACTTTACGCAGGACATACGACTTACGCAAACCATGTATATTATGCGCCGGGCGCAAGTATGTTCGTGAATCGCCGTATGTAGCACAACCCCTGAAGGAGCTGATGGTTTAGATTTGGGCCTGCCGTTACCTTACTGTTCCTTTTGTTCGTCTCAGGGGTTCTTCTTGAAGTTATCCGGAAGAAATGTCTGCACACAAAGTCTCTTTCAAGGGTTTTATTGAACAAACTTTCCAACAGAGGGATAGAAGGATGGGGAGGACTCAGGTATCTTACTTACAGACCATGGAACAGCCATCTCCATGCTGGACTCTCACTGTCCTAGCAGCCGGTGTTAAGCTCGATCAAAAGACAAGTCTCTGCCACAGCCACAGGTAGTAAAATTTGTTCATTATTCTCTGCCACAGACTAGGTGAACTTCGGATTCGCTCAATAGTCTCTGCCACAGACTTGGTCAACCCCTCATTGGGTTAGTTCCTGAAGTAAAAGAACACATCTCTCAGTGCCAGGATCTCTCAGCCATTCCTGCAGCACTGTGAGATAAGCTTTGATCCAGATACATCCTTCAACTGAGTCCTCAATTGCTCGGTCTTTACCATCAGGCAAGGCGACACAGGATCATCCCTGGATCAGTATGCCCCAGCAACTCCTGGGCCTACATCTCAGTTGCGAGGCCTCCGGCCAACGTGGCCACGAGGCAGGAACTGCAAACACATTCCTGAGGCCAGGAGGGCCCTCAGGTGAGGATATATACTGTATATATATATATATACACAGTGCGGAAAATAAGTATTTGAACACCCACTTGGAAATCATGGAGGGGTCTGAAATTGTCATCGTAGGTGCATGTCCACTGTGAGAGACATAATAAAAAAAAAAAATCCAGAAATCACAATTTATGAATTTTTAACTATTTATTTGTATGATACAGCTGCAAAGAAGTATTTGAACACCTGTCTATCAGCTAGAATTCTGACCCTCAAAGACCTGTTAGTCTGCGTTTAAAATGTCCATCTCCACTCCATTTATTATCTAAATTAGATGCACCTGTTTGAGGTCATTAGCTGCATAAAGACACCTGTCCACCCCATACAATCAGTAAGAATCCAACTACTAACATGGCCAAGACCAAAGAGCTGTCCAAAGACACTAGAGACAAAATTGTACACCTCCACAAGTCTGGAAAGGGCTACGGGGGAAATTGCCAAGCAGCTTGGTGAAAAAAGGTCCACTGTTGGAGCAATCATTAGAAAATGGAAGAAGCTAAACATGACTGTCAATCTCCCTCGGACTGGGGCTCCATGCAAAATCTCACCTCGTGGGGTCTCAATGATCCTAAGAAAGGTGAGAAATCAGCCCAGGACTACACGGGAGGAGCTGGTCAATGATCTGAAAAGAGCTGGGACCACCGTTTCCAAGGTTACTGTTGGTAATACACTAAGACGTCATGGTTTGAAATCATGCATGGCACGGAAGGTTCCCGTGCTTAAACCAGCACATGTCAAGGCCCGTCTTAAGTTTGCCAATGACCATTTGGATGATCCAGAGGAGTCATGGGAGAAAGTCATGTGGTCAGATGAGACCAAAATAGAACTTTTTGGTCATAATTCCACTAACCGTGTTTGGAGGAAGAAGAATGATGAGTACCATCCCAAGAACACCATCCCTACTGTGAAGCATGGGGGTGGTAGCATCATGCTTTGGGGGTGTTTTTCTGCACATGGGACAGGGCAACTGCACTGTATTAAGGAGAGGATGACCGGGGGCCATGTATTGCAAGATTTTGGGCAACAACCTCCTTCCCTCAGTTAGAGCTTTGAAGATGGGTCGAGGCTGGGTCTTCCAACATGACAATGACCCGAAGCACACAGCCAGGATAACCAAGGAGTGGCTCTGTAAGAAGCATATCAAGGTTCTGGTGTGGCCTAGCCAGTCTCTAGACCTAAACCCAATAGAGAATCTTTGGAGGGAGCTCAAACTCCGTGTTTCTCAGCGACAGCCCAGAAATCTGACTGATCTAGAGAAGATCTGTGTGGAGGAGTGGGCCAAAATCCCTCCTCCAGTGTGTGCAAACCTGGTGAAAAACTACAAGAAACGTTTGACCTCTGTAATTATCTGCTGGGATAGATTGGTTTGATCGTGTACACACGATCAAACTAAAATCCCCGCCGGCAGACAGTGCGGTGACCGTCATCAGGAAGTAAAACACTTCCGCGCATGCGTCGAATCCCTTCATGCTTTAAAATCTGTCTGCTGGAAAAATCTGTCTGTCCGCCCGAACACACGATCGAATTTGTCTGCTGAAATGGTCCGTCGTGTGTACGCGGCCTTAGACTCGTGTTTGGTCAGATTTAAGTGAGTTATTCCTAAGAATTACAGGCCTACAGTATAAAACGCTAAATTTCCTTGCAAATAATGGTACCGCTTTCAGCACCTAAAATCAAAAAGAATCATACCGCCAGGGAGGTTAAAAGCAATATTCTAACCAGTTTCTTCCTCAAAAGGCCTTAAAGGGTTTATAAAGCTTATTTTTATTTTTTTAAATGACAAACATGTCATACTTCCACTGTGCAGTTTGTTTTGCACAGGGTAGCCCCGATTGTCCTCTTCTGGGGTCCCTTGGCAGCTCTCTCGGCTCCTCCCTGCAATAGCTAACCCCCTGGTAAGCTCTCTCCCAAGGGGATTACTGCGTCCATAAACACAGAGGGGGTTATTTACTAAAGGCAAATCCACTTTGCATCGAGGGGTAGATCTGAAATGGGGGGAAGTTCTGCTGATTTTATTATCCAATCATGTGCAAGCTAAAATGCTGTTTTTTTTTTCCTTGCATGCCTCCCTCGGATCTACAGTGACTTCCAAGTGCAATTTCAGTGCAATTTCAAGTGCAGTGCAAAGTGGATTTGCCTTTCGTAAATAACCCCCAGAGTGTATGTCTCGGTCCCGCCCCCCGGGGGCCACATCATGGGATTTGATTGACAGCAGTGTGAGCCAATGGCTGCGCTGCTATCAATCTATCCAATCAACGCCGAGAAGCATTGGAGAAGAGGATGCCAGGGGATGCACACAGCAGGTGAACTGGCTCAGATAAGTAAAACAGGGGGCTGGGGGGGACGTCATTGGCAGGTGTTTTTTTACCTTAATGCATAGGAAGGTGAGTAGCGATACCCCCGCAGGAGCCGCTGGATAGATTTGGGTCGGCCTGTTACCTGTATGAATGTCTAGGGGTATGATGATGATGAGAACAATGACGGAATGTCCAAACAGCCGGTGTCTTTCTGTGCTTTTATTCTTGCCCAACACGGCAAACAGTGAACTTGAGTTACATAGAATAAAGATGGATGAAAAAGGAGAATTTGCAGATTCAGGCCTAAGAATGACGGAAACAATCCTGCTTCCAATGGGACTTTAACTTTGTCACCACTCCAGTCGAAGTGGGTACGTCGGAGTGGGTCGGAGTGGGTACAGCGTACCTGGACAGTCTCTCTCACAGAACTGGCAGCCAAATTATCACTGAGAATCTTGAGAAGGAAAACAAGTCTCTGACACAGACTTGACTGAAATATAAATAGGAGTTAGACCTCTGCCACAGGCCCTTTGCTCTAGAACACAATTTGTGAGGTGAATCCTTCTCAAGATTATTGATGCCTGAATCTCCCTCAAGTAGTTTTCTTCAAATAGTCAACGACTGATAGGTTGCCATTAGACAAACTCCCAGTATCCGGTCACCTCGATCCCCAATGGCTCGTCTAGGCCCTGTTGGATTGCCTGGGCCCCATCACAGCTTCAGTTGCTCCAGGCCAACATGGTCCTGGAACCAAGAACAACACATGGCACATGCGCCCCAGCCTGGTATGCCATATCGCCGGGGCCCGTGGTGTGGCACACCCTGAAGGTGGGTGCCGCACTCCGTGCCAGTCACGAACTCCCCTGCCAAAATGGCGTCTGCTCAAGAAGTACTCTCCCCGTGCATGCCACATTAGGGAAAAACCCCTCTGATTGGCTGCTGGAAAGAAGGCGCTCTGACCTGAACTCCACTGCCGCCACCTGCCGCCCAGTGGTGGAA
This sequence comes from Rana kukunoris, assembly GCA_029574335.1. Classification (NCBI taxonomy): domain Eukaryota; kingdom Metazoa; phylum Chordata; class Amphibia; order Anura; family Ranidae; genus Rana; species Rana kukunoris. Next base: position 492,484,151 of record CM056049.1, on the reverse strand, counting down.
AGGCACCTCAGGAACACAAAATGAACTGACAGCACAGCCCAGCTAGAACAGAAGCTGAATTTGTACAAATCACCTGGATGAGAGCTACATAACTCTCTCATCCCCCTTTAAATTTGAAATAGCACCTGGACTGAAAGTACACAGGTGCTACAGGTGAAAAAACACAAACCTTGGGCAGCGCAGTTGGGCTTGTGGTTAGCGCTACAGTCTAGCAGCCATCACATCTGTGGTTTGAATCCCGACCATGACACTTGATCACGTCTGTGGTTTGAATCCCGACCACGACACTGGTTGACTGGAGCTTGCATGTACTCCCTGCGTCTGCGTGGGTTTCCTCTTGGTACTCCGGTTTCCCCCACACAAATAAATCAAAAGACATGCTGATAGGACCTAATAAAATAAATAATAATTTTAATAAACGGTAATAAAATAAAAAAACACAAAACTGTACAACCCCTTTAATCATGTCTATCAGTGTAATCCATCACCACTGACAATAGCTGCTCCCCTCAATATTTTAAATATGCACCTTTCCCTTTACATATGCTTCAATTACTCCAAACCCCTCCAGATGGGCTTTTGATCTTAATCACTAAGAGAATCTCCACACTTCTCAGGCAACAACTGCCAGCTTCTCCAATAATTGGGAGCATAGAAAATAGTGCTGCCTCCCCTCACTGCCAACACGGGACTTACAATTGGTGACACAGATGGCAAAATATTGATTGCGATCACAAAGAATTGTTTCTAAACACCTTTTTTGCACATTGAGCACGGATGAAATATGCATTATTGATTCAAAATTATTATTTTTTTGTTGCATATTGCATTTGCTGCACTTTTATTTATATTATATGCCAAGTACAGCTTGTGATATTGAAGGCAGGCACATTTATTGTTTTACAACATTTATGCACATCAATGCGTATTATTAATTTTTGCACATTGTATTTGATGCTCTTTTCTTTAGACTATAAGGATTATACCCTTTCTATAGTCTGTGTTATTGTCAGTGGACACAGTTAGTTTATATGATATGTTTGATTGTTAATTGCACTGCACTTTTTGGGGGGATTTTTATTGCTGTGGATGCTGAAACTCATGTCAGTGCTGGATGCAGTACGGTATATATATACATATAACATTGTTAGTGTTGAGGGGTTTTGTGATTTGTTAGGAGTGGTAGCGTGGAGACAACAATATTGGGTCTATAATTATAGCTTTGTTGCACAAAACACGGATCTCAATACAGGTTATCTTAATACAGACAAGAATGTGGCCCTGGACTTCATCTAGACCGGCCCAGGGCACAACACATCATGGTACAGTGCACATCAGGGCACGGTACAGAGCTCAGCACATCAGGGCACAGCACATCAGTGTATAGGACACAGCACTTTAGGGTAGAGCATATCAGGGTACAGGGCACAGCACATCAGGGCACAACATGTACAGGGCACATCACATGATGGTACAGGGCACAGCACATCAGGGCCCATCAAAGCACACCACATTGAGGCACAGCACATCGGGGCATGGGGCATATCGAGGCACAGGACACATCGGGGCACGGTGCACACCAGGGCACGGGGCACATCAGTGTACATAGCACATCAGGACACTTGGCACATAGCACATCAGGGAACATTTCACATCAGGGCACAGAGAACCACATGGCACATAGCACATCAGGGCACGGGGCACATAGCACATCAGGGCACGGGGCACAGGGCACCATAGGGCACATAGTACATCAGGGCATGGGGTACATAGCACATCAGGGCACGGGGCACATAGCACATCAGGGCACATAGCACAGGACACATCAGGGCACATAGCACATCAGGGCACAGGGCCCATCCGGGCACATCAGGGCACATAGTACAACAGGGCACATCAGGGCACGGGGCACAGGGCACATAGTGGATCAGGGCATATCAGCACATCAGGGCACATTGTTTACCAGCCAGCATGCAGAGTAGTGCAGGCTGGAAGTGTGCGTAATAAGTTCTCTCTCATAATTTGTCTTGCTGCGGCTGATCCCCACCCCCGGTGGCCCCTCCTCTCTTCTCGTCTATCCCAGATGATGTCACAAGCAAATAGGAATGGACGAGAAGGGAGGGGCAGCCGTTGCGAGAAATATGATGAGAGAGAACTTATTACACATGCTTCCTGCCTGCGCTACTCTGCATGCTCGCTAAGTGGCTAAATCTCGATCTACCTGTCAAGCGCCAGCTGTCAGCGATTGACTGGTAGATCGCCGTGGACCTCCTACTGGCCCACTGAGCCATCGGCCCATTGGGAATTTCCCGGAAGTCCCGATGGCCAGTCCATCCCTGTCACAATATAAAAGAAACCTCCTAAAACAATCCTGCAATCACATATGCAGCAATCAGATAGTGAACACTGCATGAATAAAAACAAGAAACTCAGAATTATATTTAGGAAAGTATAGGCTGCTGTCAAAGAAATAAAAGTCCACAAAATTATTATTATCATTATTATTATTATACACAATTTATACATAGTGCCAACAGTTTACGCAGTGCTTTACAACGTATAGGGGGGACAGCACAATTACAGTACATTTCAATACAAAAGGTACAGAGGGGTCCTGCTCGTAGAGCTTACATTCTAAAGGGAGGGGGTGGTGGTACAAAAAGTAATAGCTGCAGAGAATGATTTTATGGGGGTGGCTCGGGGACAGTTGTTAGGTGGGTGTGGGATAGGCTTCCCTGAATACATTTGTTTTCAGGGATCTCCTAAAGGTGAATAGGGTAGGGGCTGATAGGATATACCAGGGCAGGGAGTTCCAGAGGATGGGATAGGCTTTGGAAAAGTCCTGAAGGCAAGCATGGGAGGAGGTAACAAGTGAGCTAGAGAGCAGGAGGTCTTTCGGAGGAGGGGAGGGGACGATTTGGGCGATATCTGCAGATGAGGTTGGTGATGTAGATGGGGGTGATCTTGTGAATGGCCTTGTATGTTATGGTTAGCATTTTCATTTTACAAGGTGGGGTAGGGGAAGCCAGTGAAAGGATTGGCAGAGAGGAACAGCAATCACGGATCTCAACTGATGCCATCCGTAAAACATTTAAGGAATACATGTATGTCCCACCTGCAGATAACACCTAGTTTAACCCTCATGTGTAAATAGAAAATACACTGTGCTCTTTTTTCGGCAGCCTTCTATGAACCTCCACTGAGATCAGGGAACACCCTTTCAAAAGCATGATATAAAAATGAAGTCATAATGCCATTGTGTAGATTGACAAGTATAGTTCTAACTGTATGCACAGGTGCATCCTTCCAATTGTGTCGCCGGTGTGTGACCTGTGACTACAGATCTGTGTATAGGGCCCCTGTGTTTGGCCCTGTTATCATGTGAGTGCTGTGATCACATGAAAAGCAGTAAACAATGACTATCACCCATGTCTCCATTGCTTACTACTGTGTGTAGTACTGTGATATCGTTGATTGATTCCATTGATTCCATTGATACATGTTCCCTCGGACAAGACCCGGGTTCTCAAAGACGTTTTCACAGGCAAGCTATAGACACCCAGCAGGTACAATATTTAAAGGAATTTTATTTATTTTTATTTTTATTAATTTACGCATCATTAAAATCACTGCTCCAGGAGCAGTGATTTTAATAATGTTTAAATAATAAAAAAAAAATTCCTTTAAATATTGTACATGCAGTGCTGGGTGTCTATAGTTTGCCTGTGAAAACATCTTTAAGAACCCGGGTCTTGCCCGAGGGAACATGTATCAATGGAAAAAAGTTTTAAATACTGTAGTTTTTTAGGACTCCTGAAAAAACTACCGTTTTTAAAACTTTTTTTCCATTGATACATGTTCCCTCGGGCAAGACCCGGGTTCACAAAGACATTTTCACAGGCAAACTATAGACACCCAGCAGGTACAATATTTAAAGGAATCTTTCATTTTTTTTTATTTAAACATCATTAAAATCACTGCTCCAGGAGCAGTGATTTTAATGATGCTTAAATAAAAAATAAAATAAAAATTACTTTAAATATTATACCTGCTGGGTGTCTATACATGCGATAACGTCTTTAGCACAATCACCTGCCTGCCAGTAAATTAGGAAGAACTGATCTATCTAAGCTATACAGTGTATAAATATATGTACAACTCCTAGGGATGTATATATATTCTCTACACATTGTAAATTAACCTAAACTGACTAGCCTGTCTGCCTGCTCTATCTAGCTATATAAAAAGACAATCTCTCTGTCTCTCTGACTGCTCTCATTAACAAGCCGGAACACACTACACAAGGCCGCCCAGCAGGCGGCCTTTTATAGTGTGGGGCATGTGCTAAAGCCCTGAGCCATAATTGGCCAAAGCCACCCAGGCTTTGGTCAATTATGGCTCTTTGTTTTTTGCGCGCTGCGATTGGCCAAGCATGCGGGACATACAGCATGCTTGGCCAATCATCAGCGCGCAATGCTGCCGTGAATTATGGGCCGTTTTGCGTCACTCTAATTTCATCGAACGTACGAACAGACAATGTTCGAGTTGAACATACGTTCGTATCGAACGTGAAGCTCATCCCTAGTCAGTATCCAAACTCACGGCCGCACCAGTCAGTGCCCCTAATCACCGCCACCCACTCACAGTGTCCCTAATCAACGCTGCACCACACACGTGTCTCTGATTTCCCCAACACAGTCATATCATTGCTGATCACCGCCACACTAGTTACAGTGTCCCCGATCACTGCCGCACTTATCAGAATTGAAATAAAAGTACTGATGCACAAACCAAAAAAAATAAACAAAGAACTACTAAGTAGCTGCCAACATAAAAGGTGTTCCCACACAGTGCTACTAGTCAAAAGAATGATGTGGTGCTTACTCAAATAAGTAATGAATTCTAATAAGTAAGAACCTAAATCAATAAGCGAACAACAAATATAAATGTAATAAATACTTCACAAGAAATACTGTGCAATATTCCAGAAGCAATACTAAGCACAACCCAGTGCAAATAATAGTAATAGTATATCTTCAATATAGTCCAAATAATGAATAAATGTGATAAATGTATCTTTAATAATAAAGTGCAATTGCTCCAAAGTTACAATACAGTGAATCAACGCAAACATGCCTAGTCACAAATTCATCAATAAAGTGCTTTGTGCAAGACAGCAGGAAAATCCAATTCATCCAAATGTTTCCACCATCCGCTGTACACCAGTAGTTTGACCCAGCCCCCCACCTTGGACAGAGACCCCTACAGGTCGAGCCAAGCCTCTGTATAAATGACACTCCTGGTTCCACGGTCATCAGATCCTTTTTTTTAGGGACACCCCACTAAATGGACAACAGCGGCTTATAAATTATTTTCCAAGTTCTTCCTTCCATTCTTATGCAGTTTACATACAATAAAAAAAGGGGGTCCATGGTGTAGTATTCAAGTACAATGTATTTAAAAAACATAGTAACTCACAGTTAAAATTTGCGCTGTTCAGCTTCACAAACAAAGGAACTGATGGAAGTGACGTCACCCAGCTCCTCCCTGACGTGTTGCGTTACTGATGACGTGACTTCATCAAAGGGTATGAGGGAAGAGAAATTTATCACATTTATTCATTATTTGCACTTTATTGAAGATATACTATTATTTGCACTGGATTGTCCTTAGTATTGCTTCTGGAATATTGCACAGTATTTTTTGTGAAGTATTTATTACATTTATATTTGTTGTTCACTTATTAACTTAGGTTGTTATTTATGAGCATTCAGAATTGTTTCTGCCTATAGCAGTGAGTTTCTTTTATATTGAGATCTGTGTTTTCTGTGAAACACTTTAGTGGATTGCTTTTAACCACTTAAGAACCGCCGCATGTACATTTACGTCGGCAGAATGGCACCGACAGGCACATCAACGTATATATACGTTGGTGCCTTGGGGGGGTTCGGGGGTCCGATCGGACCCCCCCCATACATGCGGCGGTCCGCGCGGCTGTAGGAGCGAACCCGACAAGAGGGGGCGGCTATTCGTTTATGTCTGCCCCCTCCGGATCGCTCCCAGCCAATGCACGCGCCCGCCCGCCCTGTCACTTCTTCCACCTGTGTAAACACAGGAAGGAGGAAGCGATGTGATCTCTCCCTCTGCGTTTTTTTCAACAACCGCTGAGGAGAGATCACAACACAGTAAGTCCTGCACAACACTACACTGCACTAACACTACACATAGTCACATTTAACCCCCCGATCACCCCCCCTCCCCCTGTCACAGTGACACTGAATGCAGTAATCATACATGTATGATTACTGTATTTAGTGTCAGTGTGACAGGCAGTGTGACAGTCAGTTAGTGTTAGGTCCTGGGTAGCCCCCGTAGCCCCCCCTAATAAAGTTTTAACCCCTGGATCACCCCCCTAGTTAACCCTTTCACTCCCTATTGCCAGCATCACTAAGCGATCATTTTTCTGATCGCTGTATTAGTGTCGCTGTTCCCGCTAGGTAGCTAATTTTTATTTTTTATTGCGATTTTTTTTACTAAAGACATGTGGCTAATGAAATTTTGGCCTAAATTATTGACTAAAATTTAGTTTATTCATTTTTCTTATAACAAAAAGTAAAAAATATTGATTTTTTTTCAAAAATGTCGCTCTATTTTTGTATATAGCGCAAAAAAATTAAATTGCAGAGGCGATCAAATACCACCAAAAGAAAGCTCTATTTGTGGGAAGAAAAGGACGCAAATTTTGTTTGGGAGCCATGTCGCACGACCGCGCAATTGTCTGTTAAAGCGACGCAGTGCCGAATCGCAAAAACCCCTTGGGTCATTTGACAGCATATTGGTCCGGGTCTTAAGTGGTTAATGGTGTTACAATAAAGCTAAGGTTCAGATGATTATGCTGTGCTGGATACTTGTTTTGCTTCACTGAAAGATGAAGAAACTGCACACTCAATAAGGGATTATATTAGCTTCTGAAAGTCCTTAAAATTCTGAGGGTTTAATATAACTCTAAGCTATATTTAAATCATTGCTTTCTCTTCAAAATCAAGCTAGGTCCACCACATTTCACCACATGAGCCTCCGTGACCACGTCACGGAGGCCACCTAAAACATTTAAGAATTAGTAAGTGGCTTTCAGCTGCCTGTATCTTTAGACTGGATGTACTAATTTTTGTCACTTTGAACCACTTCCCTTCTGACCATAGCACACAAATGGCTAGACAGAAGCAGTGCCAATGCATTGCCTGTTCATGCATTCTGCTGCATGATATGTGACCCAATGTGCCCACCGGACACAGCCGATGATTCTACCGGGCCATTGTGAAAATCCCTGGTACCCTCTGATCTCTGTGACCAATCACAACAAGCACATGAACAATAGTAATCAATGCTGTCATTGTTTACTACTGTGTGAGCTCTGTAATTGTTCACAATGATTACCTGGCACAATCACAGACATGATAGACAGGTTGAGAGAGTGTTTTAATCATTATAAAAATGAACACTGTGGAGTAAGACTCTGATTGTTAGCCATTGCAATAAACCTTTGCAATATTGTTTGTTTGTTTTTTAGTAATGCTGAAGATTGGCCACCTGCCCTTTGACTGGACAAGAGGCAAACATACTATACTTATTGCACTGCCTATCTCTCTACCACCCACGGCTGAACCAGTGGTCAAATTTAAAGTACTTCTGTTTGAGTTGGGCTGTCCATCACCCATAAGTGTATCAGTTGTGTTCATTAGTTCTTCCTACCTTTACCAAAGCTGCCTACTGCTGACATCATTTTGCAAGTAGATGCCTCTTGTACTTCAAAGTTTACTGCATATGCTCCAAGCAGAAGGGACTTCTCAGATAAGAAGCCAGCAAGCTTTATTTTCCTGAATGAGATATAATTAGAAGAGAGCCACCTTCAAGAACCTTTTTTGTTGCAGATTTCAGATTTAGGTAGGTTTTGAAGGTTCCAGTGTTGGCCCATTCTTACAAACATCAAACCAAAATGTTGGTATGATCAAGTGGAAGATTAGGCCAACATCCCAACACATCGTTCCGCCCGTCGAGGTTCTCGCCCGGCCGTTAGATTCAGCAACCAGCCCGTCGGGAAAGGCGACCAGCCATTCATCCCGATGGGCCGTCGCGCAAATAAAGAACCTGCTCTCTATTTTGGCTCGACGGCATTCCCGACGTAATGCTCGCCAAATCCGTACACACGGCCGAGGTTCTCAGCAGAATCAGGATGCCAGCGAGGTTCTCGCTGGTTTCTGCCTAGAACCTCGGCCGTGTGTACGGGGCTTCAGTGTAGTGTTAGCCCATTCTTACAAGCACATCTTGCCCACCCCTATTCCTTCCATCCATTTGCAACCACTTTCAAAACCCCCAACATGTACCAACCTCAGTATTGTAGAGGGACTTTTGTAGTTATGAAAACATAACTTTACTATTTTACTATTTTCTGTTTTAGACTGTAGCCATGTTTATTTTACAGCAAATGAAGTAAATCTGTAACTTGACATTCTGCTAGGTAGTAAATATATCACACGTATGTACAGAATTGGCAGTGGAATATCCTGATTGCACCTAAGGTAAATTCCCTGTATGGTAGATCACAACGCTCATATTTGTAAGGCTCCCTTCACCCTGTCCATTCTTTTGCTGTCTAAGCAGTTCTGGCCAACATACACATTTGAGATTTAAGTTTTTATAAACACTGAATGGTGCCAAAATACTTTGGGGAAATTAAAAAGCTGTAGGGTGTAAATGCACTCTGCAAAACAAATTAATAGTCCCAAACCAATTTACAAATTTTATGTTTGAAAACATTAGGTGTTTGTTGAAATAGATCAAGGTTTAACTTAAAAGAGTGACGTTTTGACAGACAAACACCAATAATTAAATTAATAATGATTTTACATGAATTCTTTGGAGGTTAAGTACCTTGTTTCCAGATTAGTAAACCTGTCTTCAATTTAAGTTTTGTGAAAAAGATAAAGCGATAAATAAACATTTTTAAAGCCTACACTTAGCTTAAACTAAAGACATAAAAATCTGCACCAGGGGACATAACTTACAGTCAGTACAACTTGATAGATGACTGATAGCTCCACCCCCTCTTTAGAGATGCTTTGGCGTTCCTGGAAGCTATAGTACGGCGGATCAGACAGGAAAAGGTGGGCAAACTCAAGTGCTCTTAAGAGAAGAGCTCCTGGCAGCCCTGTAGCTGTATTAACCCCTACCACACCAGAAGACTGCAGGGACACAGGTAGGACCTTTGATATGCTTAGTCAACATTCAAGTATAGTTTTGATGTCAAATTTAGATTTCTTGAGCTGCAGATGCAACCATCTTTCTGGCCCTTGAGTGAGGAGTTTACACAAATGACGTAACCAGAGGACTTGGTGAGTCTGCAGATGAATATTCAAGTGTTTATGATAGTCCAGTGGCCACTCATTCAATGCCAGTGTTTATAACTGTATCAGTATTTCAGATGCCCATGTTTTAAAGTCCAGCAACCAACATATAATTTCACAGTTGTGAATCACAACGTGATAGAGACCACCAAACATTATATAAAATTAACACATATACCATCCAGAACACAGGTGTCAAACACAAGGACTGTGGTCCGAATCCGGCCCTCCAGGCCATTTCATGTGGCCCTTGCACCTCTCCTACAGCTGCAGGAGAGCTCCAACCCTCCTCTGGTCCTCCAGACGCTTACTTTCTGCTTTCAAGCAATGCACCCAGCTTTTTCCCAGCAGCAGCATAAGGAAAGGTGGGTGCACGGTGATGTAGGGGAGAGTGGGGGACTCAACTTCTGATGGTGGGGTGACTCTTGACATCTAATGTAAGGGGAGGGGATGTGCTGGACATCTAAGCTTACAGATACAACTGACTCTTTTGAGGGCAGTCATAATGCTGCTGGGGTCCACAATGAAATTGAGTTTGACACCCCTGATCTAGAAGATATATTGAAACCAGTTTGTCTTCTGTACATTATAACATAGTCATGTTTGGTCTTGAACTGATTGGTATTCAATCCAAATAACGGCGGGCGGAATGCTCTATTGTTCTGACAGGACGTCATATGACGTCCTGTCATTTAAAGCGCCCGTCGCATTACTGAGACACACATTTAACCCCGCCCCCTAGTGGTTAACCCATTCCCTGCCAGTCACATTTATACAGTAATCAATGCATATTTATAGCATTGTTCACTGTATAAATGTGAATGGTCCCAAAAATGTGTCAAAAATGTCCCATGTGCCTGCTATAATGTCACAGTCCCGAAAAAAATCGCAGATCGCCGCCATTACTAGTAAAACATAAATAAATAAAAAATCATAATTATGTCCCCTATTTTGTAGGCAATACAACTTTTGCGCAAACCAGTCACTATACGGTTATTGCGATTTTTTTAAATTCTTTTTTACCAAAAATATGTAGAAGAATACGTATCGGCCTAAACTGAGATATTTTTTTTTTTTAATGGGATATTTATTATAGCAAAAAGCAAAAAATATTGTTGTTTTTTTTTCAAAATGTACGCTTATTTTTTGTTTATAGCCCAAAAAATTAAAACCGCACGGGCGATCAAATACCACCAAAAGAAAGCTCTATTTGTGGGGAAAAAAGGATGTCAATTTTGTTTGATCGTATGACCGCGCAATTGTCAGTTAAAGCGACGCAGTGCCGGAAGCTAAAATTGTGTCTGGGCAGGAAGGGGGTGTAGGTGCACAGTAGGTACGTGGTTAATAATGGAAATGTTGCTTGTATATAGTTAATTAGTAGTTAGGGATGAGCTCCAGGTTCAGATCTGCTATGGATTTTAAGTGGGAGAACGTGAAATGGGCTGACAACACACTGGACCGCACCAAAACCAGTGTAAGCACTACTTTATAAAATGAACAGGCATTTGCTACTTGCATTTGGGTTGTCATAAGGTTACCATTGAGACCCGCAGCAGATCGCAACTGTGGTACGTTTTGAATGCTGTGTGGGAAGTGTGCACAGAATTTCAGGTTTCCTGCACCGTGTTCTGGTGTGAACTGGCCCTCAGTGTTTATCACCACCATTCAGTGGCTAAATAAAGAGATACATTGTTACTTTTGTATCTACTCTGGTTCATTCATCTGCAAATCGGCAAATGCTGTTAGTTGAAGCAACTTGACAAGCAATTAATAAAGTAACTCCTTATTAACCCCTAATTTATCATAATCAGAGCCAATTAACTCTGTTGTCCCCTACTCACTTCAACTTTTATTTTTGTTGCATTTTTTTATTTCAATTTTGTAAACCATTATTTTTAAATTTATTTTATGGGCTCTGTTTGCAATTTTTTTGTGTCACATTAAAAAATTGAAAAAAATCAAACCTTTATTTAATTTATAAATAACTTTGCAACACTTTGTACCAGAATCATAGTTTAGTTGCTGCAAAAACATATATCTGGTACATCATTTGACTTCAAGTGATTGTACCGCAGGCATCACCCCAGTACCATTTTTTTTTTTTTTTTTTTTTTTTTTTCCTTGTCAAATATATCTTTATTGGAATATGAAATAGGCGGTATACAAAAAATATAAGGAATATTAAACAAAAGAAAAACAAAGAGAGTACAAATATGCAATTGTAGAAATAAAGAAACTTAGCAGTGTTGAGAGGAGTTCTAACATGAAATAACATTCCTCTTGTGAAAATCGTTAGGGCGCACTTTACGGTTTTGCCATATAAGATTGGTACAGTGTAATAATGAACGGATCAAAGGAGATGTTTCCTTTTATGTTCAGTTCGTACCTTAATGTCTAGTAGATTATACGATAAAGTTAACTGAGGCATCTATATAAAATATCTGCCCATGAGTTACTAACAGTTCATACCAACTTACAAGAAAAAGAAAAACTCCTTAATAGAGTAAAAATTGTAACATCAAGAATAAAAAGAAAAAAAAAAGAAAAGAGAAATAAAGCATGAAGGGAGGGGATTGGGGGAGGGGTGTCTGCAGGACCGGACCGGGAAATCCCACCAACCGCCAATATTGGTTCAATTGCCGTTTCGATGGGTGGGCTACCATGGCAACAATACATCTTTATTAAAAGCTTTCAGTGTTGTGTATGTAATCCAGGGCGTCCAAATTTGTTCAAACCTGGTGATCATGTCATTTTCTATTGCCGTCATTTTGGCATATAACATCGCGTTACTCATTCTGTTGATTGTTTCGTTCACTGGAATGCTCGAGGTTTTCCATGCCTTCGCTATGGTCTGCTTTGCTGCCGTAAGAAGCTGCTTAATCAGGTTAAATTGTATATGCGACAAGATACTGGGTTTTAGGTTGAGCAATGCCAGTTTGGGGTCTAATGGTATTTTTTTATTAGTTAAAGTATGTGCTATTTGAAAAATTTCGGACCAAAATGATTGGGCTTTTGGACATGACCACCAAGTGTGAAAGTATGTTCCGCTCTCTGTACAGCCTCTGAAACACAGGTCTGAATGATTTTGTGAAAATTTAGCTATTTTTGCCGGCACCAAGTACCATCTTGAAAGCACTTTATAGTTTGTCTCAGAGGCTGATACATTAATTGAAGCAGTTTTGGTATTGAGCCAAATTTGATTCAATTCTGCGGGGCTCAATTCTGCACCAAGGTCCTCCTCCCATTTACTAATATATGGTAGTTTCCAAGAGTCAGATTGTGTTTGCAGCTGGGCGTATAGGGTGGAAATCACACTTCTGGCGTGTGGATTGTCCTTACATATGTTTTCAAAACCGGAGTATATGATGGGTGAAATTGGTGTATTTACTGGTGGGAGAAAGAAATTTTTTATTTGCAGGTATCTAAAAAGTTCACCATGTGGTATACCATGTGAATCACAGAGTGACGGGAAGGGGACAATGGAGTTGGAGTTAAAAAACTGGAACTTTTGAGTACAGTCTCTCTTTACCCATTCTTTGAATGTGTTAGGGAAGACCCAGGCGGGGTAGAAATCTGGGTTTTTAATAAAAGACAGCAGAGGGCAATGTGGAGATTGTAGGTTTTTCTTTAACTTGATCTTGTCCCAGAGGGTAAGTGAGTGTTTGGTGATAGGGTTGCTAATATTTTTACGAGATTTGGGGGGGATCCACAGTAAGTTGGATATCGAGATGGGATCACAATCTAAAGCTTCAATTGAAACCCAAAGGGGAATTTCACATTTAGCGTGATATTTTGTCAGAGTCGCCAATTGGGCCGCTTGGTAATATTTTGTGAAGTTGGGGTACCCAATCCCACCGTTGGTTTTGGGGAGTTCCAAGACTTGTGGTTTGATTCTGGGTCGGGAGGGACCCCAAATAAAGGAAGAGATCCGTTTTTGGATTATTCTCATGTAGTATGCCGGAATTGGTATAGGGAGTACTCTAAAAAGGTATAGGAGCTTCGGCAATATTGTCATTTTTACTGCGTTTAATTTCCCAAACCACGACAGGGGAAGTTGCGTCCAAGATTTCAGTAGACTTGATATATGTTTTAACAGTATGGGGTAATTATACGAGAATAGGTCTGCTATTTCTGCTGTTAGGTGGATTCCTAAATAGGGGATGCTTTTCCCGGGCCAGTTAAAGGGGAGTCCAGATTTGGTAGCTGTTAATTCTGTGTCCGATAATGAAATGTTTAGGGCAAGACATTTTTTAGGATTAATTGCTAAACCTGATATAGTTGCGAAATGATTCAGAATTGGGATGAGGTTAGGGCCGGACACTTGGGGGGAGGATAAGAAAAGTAAAATGTCATCCGCGTAGAGGCATAATTTATGTTTAAACCCACCCAATTCTATGCCTAATATCTTAGGGTCCAATCTAATTCTTTGGGCTAGGGGTTCTATCAGGAGGGCGAACAGCAAAGGAGATAGGGGACAGCCTTGTCTTGTTCCTCTCTGGACTGCAAACGTATCAGATTTGTAACCTGCGTATTTGACGTAAGCTTTTGGATTGTTGTACAGTGCCATAACCCAATTTCTAAAATTTGGACCGAAGCCCCAATTCTGTAAGGTATATTCCATGTAGGACCACAAGACGGAATCAAAGGCCTGTTTGATGTCCAGAGATATGAAGCAGGCTGGGATTTTCCTCTCCTTGGCTGAATGAGCAAGCAAGCATGCCCTCCGAATATTATCCCCTGCCTGTCTAGTGGGCATGAAACCCACCTGGTCCCGGTGAATCAATGATCCTATAATCTTGTTTAGGCGGCTGGCTAGAATTTTACCTAAGAGTTTAATATCCGTGTTCAACATGGATATAGGGCGGAAATTTTCGCTAAGGGTGGAGTCAGAGTGTGGTTTTGGGATCATGCAGATCGTGGCTGTTAGTGATTCCTGCCTGAAGGAGTTTGATTTTAAGAGGTCGTTGTATGCATCTGCTAAAGTGGGGGAGATTATGCTAGTGAAGGTTTTGTAGTATCTGGCTGAAAACCCGTCAGGACCTGGTCTTTTATTTAACTTAAGTTTTTTTATAGCTCCCATGACGTCATCGTGTGTTATTGGTTTCTCTAATTCTGTTCTTTGGGCTCCTGTCACTTGCGGGAGTTGTAATTGTGAAAAAAAGGAGTCAGTTTCCGATTTATTAAAGGTATTTGATTCCGAAAGTAATTTTTTGAGGTGGGTGCTAAATTTCTGCACTATTTTGATGGGGTTGCTGGTGAGGTTTTGTTTCGCAATTTTCAGTTTTACTGGGTTATGGGACTTGTTTATCGAGTTTAAAGCTCTTGCCAAGAGTGTTCCCGGTTTGTTGGAGTTCTTATAGTAGGAGTGTTTGGACCTGGTTAGAGTTTTTATAGCAGAGTTCGTAAGGAAAAGGTCATATTCCAGGCGGGTCTCGTCTAAGCGTGCTTTGGTGCTGGGGGAGTGATTCTGCTGAAAGGCTAGGAATGCTAAGTTGTAATCTGTTTCCAATTTTCTCCCTAACTGCAAGCGTTCTCTTTTATGAATTCCCAGTTGTCTTTGAAGAAAACCTCTAAGCACAGGCTTATGGGCTTCCCAGAGTGTGAGGGGAGATGTTTCTGGGTGAGTGTTGAATTCTAAATATTCTTTTAAATTTTGCTCAATTGCGGAACAGTGGACGGGATGTTTAAGAAGAACTTCTGGGAGATACCAGGTAGGGTCATGATTCTTAGGAATTGTGGATGAGAAAGTTGTGAAGACTGCATTGTGATCTGACCAGGGAATGGGAATGATGCTAGAATCAAGTACTTCTGGCAACATTCCAATGGTAGTAAAAATATGGTCAATACGGCTAGAAGATCTATGAGGGTTCGAGTAGTATGTATATATACGTTTCGTTGGGTTGGATTCTCTCCAAGTGTCCACCAATTTATGTTTAGATAATAGGTTGGGGAGGGACCCCTTAGTATTCTGTTTTGGGGGGGCGTAAGGGGTTCTATCCAAGAAAGGGAGGATAACCTGGTTAGAATCACCGCACATGAAGAGAGCTCCCATCTTGTGCGTGTTAACGATTTGGAGGAGATGTGACATGAACGGTAATGGGTTCTGATTAGGCGCATAGTATGACACTACCGTCGCTACCGTGTCCATTATGTGCCCTGTTAGGATTAGGTAGCGTCCCTCTGGGTCTTTTATTTCTGACTTCAAGGTAAAGGGTGTTGATCTGTGGAATGCAATAAGGGTGCCTCTCTTTTTGGTAGAGGCGGATGCTGTGTATACTTGTGGGTAGGATGCATTATAGTATTTAGGAGTGGATTGAGGGGTAAAGTGGGTTTCTTGCAAAAAAACTATATGTGCTTTCTTAGCCTGAAAGTGTCTAAATGCCTTGGAACGTTTCTGAGGAACATTGAGGCCCTGTACGTTGAGCGATAACAAGTTTAACGGAGCCATGGCAGCCAAACCATCATGAAAATCTTACCTTGGCCGTTCGCGGTGCGACGTCCCGGTCCAGCCCATGCAGACAGGAAGGGAGAAGAAAGGGGGGGGGTGTCAAAAATATTATCCTTGAAAAAAAGATAGAAAACATTACAAGACATAGAATTCTTAAACAACTTTATATTAACTGAGTGTCCAAGTCTGGCCCGTGAAGGGGAGAACAAGTTCCCTTCAGGGGAAAAAATGCCCACGTCTAGGTCCGGCATAATATTGCCGGGTCCAGAGGAGGGTCTAAGGTGGCGCATGTTGTTTCCGTGCATCGGAGACCCGCATACTGAAAAAAAAGAAACAAAAAGGCAAAAGATAAAACTTTCAGGCTCCCCTCAGGGTGCCTGAAGTTGCGTTGCTGAAGAGTGTCAGCTTGATGAGGGTAGGGTGTTTGATTAGCAGTGCCCTAGGGAGAGCATTTCTAAATAAATAGAGCATAGCTTAGATGGGGGCCTGAGGTGTGCAGGCGGGGTTGCTTTGCTTCCAATCTATGGGCAGGAATAAGTGGTACTAGGGAGAGCATCTATGTGAAAGTGCTGCAAGGGGATGTGTCAAGACAGCGAGTTTCTGCCCCATTCCATATAAAGTGGGTAGATGCTTAGTAATTGGAGTTAGGAGTTCTAGAACGTGAAAAAAAAAAAAAAAAAAGGAGGGGGGGGGAGCTGCTATAGGTTAGATAGAAAAGTGAGGTCAAATTTGGTGGGGTGTTGCGGCCTCCTGTGCAGAGGTAGAGTCAGATTGGGGTGCCAGATTAATCGGATTATTGGGTAAAGGGAGAAGTGCATTGTTAGAATGCTCTTGTATGGAAAGTTCAGTCCATAGTATCTGTTTCTTGTTCCTGGGGCTGGTCCATGAATCTGCCACGTTTACTTGATTGTTGCACGCCGTTATTTTGTTCCTGGTATGGTGAATCATTGCGTGGAGAGGAGGATGCTGTTCTCCTGCGTGTTGTACTTGTTGAAGTTGGCCTGTCGATTAACTTGAAGTCTAAAAGAGCTTGGTGAAGCTGGTCTGGTGTTCTGCATACAATTTTTGTCCCCTGATAGGTGAATCGCAGTGAGAAGGGGAAACCCCACTGATATTTTATATTGCGGTTTTGTAGCTCCATTAGGAGAGGCTTCATAGCCCTCCTTTTAGTTATAGTCAGTTGCGATATATCTGCAAAGATCTGGTATTTGTGGCCCTGAAATGAAAGACATTCTTTTCCTCTGGCGGCTTCCAGTATTTGTTCTTTTGTCTTGTAGAAGTGAAATTTTGCTATTATGTCCCTAGGGGGACCGTCAGCTTTTTTAGAGGTGAGTGCCCTATGTACTCTGTCCATTTCTAGCCTTTCTACCGGTATCCCAGGGAGAAGCTCTTGGCACAATGCCAGAGTAGTGGCTTGCAGGTCTGTGACTGACTCAGGGATACCTCTAAACCTTAGGTTAGACCTCCTGGCCCTGTTCTCGAAGTCCTCCAATCTGCTTTGCAGTATTACATTTTCTTCTTTGAGAGTGTCTATTTCTGACAGGCATTCCTGGGTGTATATTTCTATTTCTTCTACTCTAGTTTCCAGGGCTTCCGTGCGGCTACCCAGCTCCCTGATTTCCTTGGTAAGGTTGGCTGTAATCTGGTCTGAGGTGATTTGCAGGGCTTTATGGAGCATTCTTTCAAATTGTTTTAAAATACCTGAGGGGATTGTGGCGTCCTGTGATGTAGATAGTTTTCCCACATTTCTGTCTTCCTCCTCACTGTCTGAGTCCAAGTCTCTGAGGGATGCCATAAGTGCAGCAGTTTTAGCAGCTTTGGCTGTGCTTTGGTGTGCCTTCACTGAGGTGTGGCTCTCTGAGGGGACAGGTGCTTTCTTTGCAGCGTTCTTAGCCAGCTGAGCACCGCTGACAGGATTTGTTTTGTCCCTGTTTCTTGCTCTTCCCAGCACCATTTTTCGAATAAAAAGTGTCCCTCACCTCTGTGGAAGTTGTACCGAATCCCTGTTCTTTTTCGCCTTGATTTTCGGTACTATATCGGCGGGAATTCTCCTTCACGGAGTGGAGCTCTAGCCCGGCATGTCTGTCCTGCTAGGCTTCACGCATGCGCCTCCCCAGTACCATTTTTTTTAGAGTCGACAGTCAGCTCTCTTGTAATAGCAACCGGGGCGGCTAACTAACCACTTGATTTATGTTACAAGCACTGGGAAGGGACATCCCCCCCACCACTTTCTGTGGCTCTCTCTGGCTTTCCCGTTGCATCGGGAGACCCGAGTTACTAGTCAGCAGCTTTGATTGGGTCTTTATTATGGTAACCCGGAAGCAATGACATAACATAACTTCTGGTTTACCGGGATGTCAACGGCACCATTTTTTGAAAATCAAAAGTATTCTAAAACAGATCTTGGTGTTTTGAATGCTTTCAAGTGCAAAGGAGGGATTTGGGAGTCTTATTGACCCCAGATCCCTCCATAAGGAGTACCTGTCACATGCTTATTGCTGTCACAAGGATGTTTACATTCCTTGTGACAGTAATACAAGTGCTAAAAAAATAAAAAATAAGTAGCAGTGTAAAAAATAAATACATATATATATATATATATATATATATATATATATATATATATAAAGTGCCCCTATTCACCTGTGCTAGAGTGCAAAGGGAAAAACATGTGTCTGTCCTGCATACGCAAACAGTGATCATCCCACAGGTATCACTGTGAACGTCCGATCATGGGTGGTAATTCTAACACTAGATGTCCTCAGTAGAGATAAAGTGGTAACCTGTAGAGGCTTATAAAGCGTTTGTTTATGGATAGTAAAATTGATGTCACTTATTGCAATTTTTTTAAAGCATAATATGTTTGGTATCTATTTATTTATCATACTTTATATTTTAGCAAACATTGGGTTATGTATTGTGTTTTTTTTGCATTAAAATTTTATTTTTATTTTTCCCCCAAATTTCTTTCGAAAAACTGCTGTGCAGATACATGTACAGTGAAACAAAAAAAATTACAAAGCCCACTAATTTATTTTCTAGGGCCTCTGCTTATAAAAATATAATGTTTGGGTTTCTAAGTAATTTTCTAGCAAGAAAAAACTATTTTCACATGCAAACCAAAAGTGCCAAAAAATGTCTGGTCTTCAACTGGTTAAAGTTTTTTAAGGAAAAATGGCCGACAAAGAAAAATGAAGCATTTTCTATTTTTCTTTTTTGTACTGGAAACTGACTGGAAATGACTGCACCGGAGTGAACTAGGGCCACTGGAATACATGGAAAACACTGTGTGTGCATTTTTCATGCAGAAAAGAAAAGCACACCGGACTGCATCTGCTGTAAACTAGCCCTAAAAAGGCCCTGTCATAGTGAAGCATAGGTTGGATTAGGAAACATGTCAGGCCTCATACACACTATTATATTTTCTGCAGATTTTTGTCTTCAGATTTCTCAAAACTTGAGGCCACTTACACACGATCAGACCGGGCCGATGAGACTGGTCCGATGGACCGTTTTCATCGGACCACGCTGAAGTGGTCTGATGGTCTGATGTGCGTACACACCATCAGTCCAAAATCCCATCAGGCCAGAACGCGGTGACGTAGAACACAGCGACGTGCTGAAAAACAAAGTTTAATGCTTCCAAGCATGCGTCAACTTGATTCTGAGCATGCGCGGGTTTTTTAAAACTTTGGTCTGACGGACAACGGTCCGATGGGCCGTACACACGATAAATTTGGTCCAATGAAACTGGTCTTCAGACCAGTTTCATCGGACCGGTCTGATCGTGTGTACGCGGCCTAAGAGTTTCAATTTCTATGCAATCAGGCAGTAGATGCACTACACATGCACTACATGGTTTTGGTAAATCTAATAGTGTGTATGGGGCTTTAGGGTAAGAAGAACCGAGACAAAAATGTCCTTTGGGTGTATCGAAAGTTTGACCAGGATTTCTAGCCACTTGGCTTAGTGATTAATTCCAATTTACCTTTTTTTTTTGCACTCTGTCACTACTCCTACAGCTGTAGATTACATTTTTATGAAAATAATAAAGTAAATAATAGAATAAGCAACATGGAGCATAGGCATAGAGAAAATACCTAACCATTGGTTATTGCATAATGTCAAATGTTCACCTTAAAATTTTTTAAATGTTTCTTGTTACAGTTTACCATACCAATATGTACAAATTCTCTTACCCGACAGACCATATAAAATGCATGCAGTTTTTGAGACAACATGAATATAGAGTTTCTGCAGTTGCACTGAATGAGAGAGTATTACATTTAGTTCACCCTTTTGTTATATTTAATTTTTTATGACTTTTGTGCTTTATGCATTTATAAAAACATTATTTGAGTTTTCCCATCTGCTTTCCATTAACCAGTTGTATTCATATAAAAAAATATCCCTTACATCTCTTCAGTCAATAACCAATCTAAAAAAGTTAGCTTTTAAAGTTAGACAGAATTTATTCACTTCCATGTTTTCAGTCTTAGCTTTAATTTAACATTACATTAGTAATTGCCTTTTCTCCTATTTCTCTAACGTGACTTCCCATATTGTTTTAATAACCAAGCTGAATGTAAAATAAAAAACACATTTGCCAAGTCCCACAATTGAAGCAAATGTGATAATAGTATAAAGAAAGTATTAAAACATACTTATTCAGAATTTTTTGTAAGATTTGGAAACGCTTTGATAATACAGCAGTAAGCAGTTAAATTATTGCCAGACATATGAAATCTAACGGATCACAATACCTCCTATTATTAATGTAATGAATTGCATCTGTTGGGTAAGAAAATGGGAATGTCTCCTTCCTTTTGTTTTCAATACTGAAATCTTTATCCTTGACTTTTTTCTGCCCTCAGAATGTCTCTTTTTCCAGATTTAGGGGAACACGCCAAGTACAGTCTAATTTTCGACCTAAAAATATGTCCCAAACCTCTGTCTTTGGCCTCTGAGGTGATCTATGCTTTTCCATATGTCAGCCTAGTAGTGATGAATTCCATGAAGTGGCTGAAAGACAGCAATTTTATCCGGCTGGCAGGAGACTGACCAGACAAAATGAACCTGTTACAGTTCCACACCCAGGCTGCCAATAAGAGGAAATAGCATATAAATACCATTTCACCAGATATTCCTGCTTATGATACAGGAAGTTCAAATTTTACAATGAAGGCTGCACGCTTTTTTTTAGATGTACAGGGCCCACACCTTAAAACTACCGAAGAGTAAATGACCATCAACAGTAAATAATTGTATTTGATTAGTCTGTATATGGCCAAGCTGGCTTGTCAGGACAAACATTATTAAAATGTAACAAGGATTGTTGTGTATTATTTAAAATCATTTGTGTTGATAACCTTTTGAAAAAATATTGAGAATGAGTCTACCTATGTTGTGTGCACTGTGATGTATTAATATTTATTTGATGTATGGTTACCTAACTATAGTACATTTTGACACAACATGCTCTGTAGGCTTTTAGGTCTAGGATATAGTGAAAAAAAATGTAATTAGTGTTTGAGTGCTAATGAAATGAAACACTAATCTGGATAGTGGTTTAACATTTATTTTTCCATAATAAAAAAAGGGATACAACTGTCTCTGATCTCTGTAATACCTATTGTGGCTAAATAAAATACACACACAATCCAGGTAAACAGCAGCATAACCGTTGAATTGGATATTACCTATTTAGCTGGTTAGAATTCAAAAATGGTTCTTAATATTTCTTCATGACAGCTGCAAATTATTGGTATGCTGCTGTTCCAGGTGGATCCGACACACAGTCCCTTTCCTGCCTGTGTGTTCAGGTTCAAGCACCATTCATCCAGCCATATGGAACAAGTGCAATAGGATCCAAAGGGCTGCACAGTTGAAAATTGCATCCATTCAATAACTAATCTTCAAAATGCCATATACAGAAAACATAGACACTGTGGGAGCAGTCAACGTGTTTGGCACTGCTAGTGCTTGTTCATGACTTGCAAGTTATATATTCTTGGAATGTTAGTTCACCATCTATACATACAGTAATTTTTGAATTTATTTAAAGCGGAGTTCCGGCCACAATTTCACTTTTTAAATATAAATACCCCTGTAATACACAAGCTTAATGTATTCTAGTAAATTTAGTCTGTAACCTAAGGTCCATTTGGTTAGGTTGTTACAGCATTTAGATACTTTATAAAACAGAAATTGACTGGGGCCATCTTAAGTGTGGGAATCATGAAGCCAGACTGTATGACTTCCTGGATTTCAGCCTTGCTGATCTCGCACATGCTCAGTGCTGCACAAGCAATGTAATAGGTTTCAGGTCAGATTTCCATAGCAACAGGAGGAACTTGCTGCCCCTTATCTATGCAAAACTCTCCTCCCTTCCAGGAACCAGTAAATATACTAAATCATTTGTTATGTAGATATATCTGCACAGCACACCGATCATAGCACACCGCACCGATCACAGCACAAAGCACCGATCACAGCACACCGCACAGATCACAGCACAACACACTGATCACAGCACAACGCACCGATCACAGCACACTGCACCGATCACAGCACAACGCACCGATCACAGCACACCACACCGATCACAGCACAACGATCACAGCACACTGCATCGATCACAGCACACCACATCGGCCCTGTCACACCGCATCGGCCCCACCGCATCGACCCCGTTGCACCGCATCGGCCCCCGATGCGGGGTTTCCACCATCCCTGTGCTGTGCTGACTTCCTGGGGTTGTTAGGATGGTGGGATGCGGTGCGACGGGGTCGATGTTGGGATGGTGGAAACCCCTCATAATGAGCACAGCAGGGTTACAGCCCCAGGAAGTCTGCACAGCACAGGGATGGTGGAAACCCTGCATAATGAGCACAGCAGAAGTACAAACCCAGGAACTCAGCACAGCACAGGGATGGTGGGAACCCCGTCATAATGAGCACAGCAGAGGGATGGTGGGAACCCCTCATAATGAATATACACAATGCAAGCGCACACAGAAACCACTGTGATTTAGATTGTCCTCAGTACAAGTCCTGTAAGCTATAAAAAGCTTTGGAGTGAGTCACAGTCCTTTGGTAAAAGGCAGCCTTATGTGGGAAGCCGAAGCAATGCTCCAAGGACATGCAAATAAAAAACAAAAAGACAGGTGCCACTAAATAAACTGCTGGACTTTAATGCAAAATAACATAAAATCACTCACATAATAGTTGAAGTAAACAGGCATGAAGTAGAGGTCTTTATGAATCGTCCGAACCAGCCGAGGGTTGATTGGATCCCAGGGAACTCTTCATACTGATGTCTGCTGTGCAGGGAAACAAACAGCGCTGAGCTCCGGGGGCGTGCGGGTGTTGTGTGCGAGCGTGTCAGCAATGGAAGTTGGAGCGCACGCTGGAACGCACGCTGAGACACTACGGCTTGGAAGGGGGAATGTTGTCATCACGTAGAGCCTCGATGATACAACGCGTTTCAATGCAAGTGCCGTGTGTTGGATGTCAGATGACACACGGCGCGCACCTTTCTCAAGTTGTTTGTAATGGCTAACTATGGCCAATTTATATATATGCCTGCCTGTGATCGCCATCTAGTGGCGTAATAGTAAAAATGTCCTCAATTTTGAAGCATTGGTACTATATATGGCACTTGTTATTAATAACCAAGCAAAATAAACAAGTTAATGGGGTTTTTTGTGCTCAATAATAACGGACATATCATTAACATCAATAGATATACACACATATATAAAACAAAAATTAATAATTATTACCCAGTATACAATACCACATAAACAAAAAACATTATTAGTTAGCCTATCAGGAATATAAAATATACATAAAATAAGCACATCACCTAGTGGATGATCATGTAAACTAATTATGATAATTGAGTGAAAGAATTACGCTAAGTATAAATAGAAAAAATAATTAAAAATTAGTATTAATAATAACCATCTTAAAATGGTGGTAGGACTATATGGCAAATATATATAAGAATTAAAAAAGTTGTATCTCGAGGTTAAATTGTTGTGTTGTAAGACATTCCAAATATAAATTGGAATATATATATACACACAAAACAAATCAAATGAAATAATTATGTTAAAAACTGGTATAAAATTAATTAATGTTGTCTCTAAAATATTGTGTCTATAAAATAGTAGCAATTTCCAGTTCCTCATTCATATCTCCTGGTTTTAATGCATCAAGGGAATAAATCCAGTAAGTTTCCCTCTCACATAAGTGATGGAATCTTTCAGCCCCTGTATAATTACTGGGTATCTGTTCAATGACCCATACTTTTAGACCCTTGGTAGATTTGCCATGGTGTTCCAAAAAATGGCGTGGAACGCTATGTTTATCCTTTCCTGCCTCAATTTTTCTTCTGTGTTCGCCAAAACGTTGGCGAAGTTGGCGTATGGTGCGGCCTATATATAATAGTTTACAAGGACAGGTCAGAGCATAAACTACAAAGTCCGACCCACAGTTGTAGAATTCTTTGCTCAGATATGTTTTTCCCTCACTGTTAAACTGTTTTTGTCCATGATTTACAAAACGACATGTTTTGCATGTTTTCTTCTTACATTGGAACATCCCTAGCAATGATATCATGGGAATAAATTGTTGAGCCAATGGTACTTTTAATTTACTCGGGGCTATTTTGTTCTTTAAATTGATGGCCCGTCGTAGGTAGTAGTAGGTACAGATGGTAAGAACATTTTTAAATGTGGATATTTCTTAAGTATTGACTCCATTGTTTTAAAACCTGTGTGAAATTTTGTGATAAAACGAGTAGATGGATTAGGTGCCTGATTTTTGGAGGTTGTTGGTCTTTCTGAATCTAAATAATAGTCACACGCTTGGTTCACTAAGGAAGCCGGATATTCTTTTTCGTATAATTTTTTCTTTAAAATCGCACTCAATATAATGACATTTTTGGGTACAGTTTCGGTTGAGTCGGCAGAATTGACCCTTAGGAATATTATCAATCCATTTTTTGTAATGACAGCTGTTGTAGTGGAGGAGAGAATTCCCTGCAGTGGGTTTAAAATGGGTTTTTGCTTCTATATTACCGTTATGATGGAACAACTCAAGATCTAAAAATATAAGCTTATCATAATCACAAACGAAGGTGAATGACAAGCCATATGGGTTATTGTTACAATGATCGACAAAAGTTTTAATATCATCGGCATCACCGTCCCAAATTATCACTATGTCGTCGATGTATCTTCCATAATATATCAATTGACCAAGGTGGGGATTATTGGACCAGATGTGCCTGTGTTCTCACAGGCCCATGGCCAAATTGGCATACGAGGGAGCGAAGTTAGCTCCCATCGCCGTACCCATTATCTGAAGAAGAACCCCTCATAATGAGCACAGCAGAAGTACAAACCCAGGAACTCAGCACAGCACAGGGATGGTGAGAAACCCAGACATAATGAGCACAGCACAGGGATGGTGGGAACCCCTCATAATGAGCACAGCACAGGGATGGTGGGAACCCCCAACATAATGAGCACAGCACAGGGATGGTGGGAACCCCGACATAATGAGCACAGCACAGGGATGGTGGGAACCCCGACATAATGAGCACAGCACAGGGATGGTGGAAACCCCGTCATAATGAGCACAGCACAGGAATGGTGGGAACACCGTCATAATGAGCACAGCACAGGGATGGTAAGAACCCCATCATAATGAGCACAGCACAGGGATGGTGGGAACCCCTCATATTTAGTGCAGCACATGGATGGTGGGAACCCCTCATATTAAGCACAGTAGAGGGAGGGTGGGAACCCCTCATAATGAGCACAGCAAAGGGGTTGTGGGAACCCCTCATATTGAGCGCAGCACAGGGATGGTGGGAACCCCCGACATAATAAGCACAGCACAGGGATGGTGGGAACCCCATCATAATGAGCGCAGCGCAGGGATGGTGGGAACCCCATCATAATGGGCACAGCACAGGGATGGTGGGAACCCCGTCATAATGAGCACAGCACAGGGATGGTGGGAACCCCTCATATTGAGCACAGCAGAGGGAGGGTGGGAACCCCTCATAATTAACACAGCACAGGGATGGTGGGAACCACTCATATTGAGCACAGCAGAGGGATGGTGGGAACTCCTCATAATGAGCACAGCAGTAGTACAAACCCAGGAACTCAGCACAGCACAGGGATAGTGGGAACCCCAACATAATGAGCACAGCACAAGGATGGTGGGAACCCCTCATAATGAGCACAGCACAGGGATGGTGGGAACCCCTCATATTGAGCGCAGCACAGGGATGGTGGGAACCCTGACATAATGAGCACAGCACAGGGATGGTGGGAACCCGACATAATGAGCACAGCGCAGGGATGGTGGGAACCCCTCATATTGAGCGCAGCTCAGGGATGCTGGGAACCCTGTCATAATGAGCACAGCACAGGGCGGGGAAAACAGGGGTGGACAGCACGGGGGGGACAGGGATGAGACCACTGGGGGAGAACAGGGGTGGTCAGCACGGGGGGAGGGAACAGGGGTGGACAGCTGAGGGGGGGAGGGGTGGAGAGCATGGGGGGGGGGAACTGGAGAGTGTTCAGCTTAAAGTGGTTGTAAAGGCAGAAGTTTTTTTTATCTTAATGCATTCTATGCATTAGGATAAAAGGTCTTCTATGTGCAGCAGCACCCCCTCAGCCCCCTTAATATTTTCCTAAGCCCCCTCTCTATCAAGAGATGTCCACGAGTCCCTCAGCCATGCGGGACTCTCCTTCCTGATTGGCTGAGATACAGCAGCAGCACCATTGGCTGCCACTACTGTCAAAGTCAGTTAGCCAATCAGGAGAGAGAGAGGGGGAGGGCCCAAACCTGTAGCTCTGTGTCTGCAGCTTGGCTCGGCTGCCTCCATAAGAAACTGTGGGAGCACCCAACAGAAGGGAGGGGCCAGGAGCAGCAAAGAGGGACCAGAGAAGAGGAGGATCTGGGCTGCCTTGTGCAAATCCACTGCACAGAGCAGGTAAGTATAAAAACATTTTTAGTAAAAAAATAAACAAGACTTTACAATCACTTTAAAGTAGAACTAAAACCTCCTATCCTTTTCAGCCTATTCACAGTGCCAGCTTACTCTTGTCTTCCTACCCAGGAATCACTGTAGGAGCAGTGATAAGGTTAGACTTGAAAGCACAGCTTTTATCATTGATTACTACATGCCCTATTGATTTTATGTTTGTAAGTGTATGATCATAAGATTTCCAACACATACAATTGCGTTATATTGTATTACGCTATGTACATTTTTTCTGTTTTGCTTATCATGAGCAACATTTAGATGGCTATTAATCAGCGCTTGTGATCACATCTAACTACTGACAGGCTTTTTACCCACAGCAATCTGGTAAGGGGAATACCTAGAGGGTGATAACACATGTGGTGGGATGAAGGAGCTTTACTACAGATTTGGATTCCAACCTGTTCTGCTGCTTTTATATGAATGGACTCTTTTACACTTACCTTCTGCTACAACAGACTTTTACTATTTATTTAGTGGACTGTTTCTGTGGACATTATCCTAACTTTATTTTAATATTTTATCATTATATGGTATTTATATGTGGACTCTTCTCATGTCCTAAACCCATATGGGCAATTAATTATCATTGATTGTAGGGTTGTCCAGATACCGATACTAGTATCGGTATCGGGACCGATACTGAGTATTTGCGGGAGTACTTGTACTCGCGCAAATGCTCCCGATGCCTAAATAGAATACTTTTTTTGTATTTATCAACATGTTCTGTGAGTTTTTTACTACTGCGTGACAAGCAAATAAAACATTTTTATTCATTTTTACTCATTTTTATTCTTTTATAAGGTCTTGAGTTAGAGTTCTTCATAATTCTAAAAAAAATATCCTTAGTCTGTATTGTGGTTTGAAAACTGTCACATGACATTTAAAAAAAGTATCGGTATTCGGTATCGGTGAGTACATGAAAAAAAGTATCGGTACTTGTACTCGGTCCTAAAACAGTGGTATCGGGACAACCCTAATTGATTGCCAACTACACATGCACCTTATTAACCTTTTACTAGTGCTGCTAATGTCACAATTTTACTTGGACATTTTTTGTTTATATTTTAGACCAATATAGTTGCTGCTTTTTGTCTTTTTTGACACTTTCCGTGTACACTGAGGGAGTCATCCTGAACTTTGGTTTATTATTACTCATTTTCTGAATGAAGCTGCCATCTTAGCCTTTGCCATGCTGCTGCATATGTGATAAGTTATGCCAACAGCCATTTGATGACATGACAAATTGGTTTAAAGCACAAGCAAATGTGACAGCATTCCTGACATCCTGGGAATGTAACTGATTTTTGAAACTATTAAATCGATAGGTTTAGTTCTGCTGAGACTGCATGTAGTGGAGAATGATCGCACACATACTAAAAATAGATTTAGGGTTTCTTAACACTTTAATAAAGAAAAGAGTTCATTCATTTTTTATTATATTTTTTTGTTAGGCTGTTATAAGTAAGTTATTAACATGCATAAGCAAGACAACTTAAATGTTAGCAGGAGATTAGATGCTGGCTAAAACTAAAAATAGTGTTTATACTGGTGCTTAAGTTACACAACACAGCAGTGATGCAGTGCCCAAGCCTGGGATTACTTTCTCACTGTCACTAAGTAGACCGCATATAGCTACAGGTGTGTAATATATGAGATGATAAAGAAATGTTCACGTTAGACCTATGATGACAGCCCTTCATATTTTATGGTGTGATAGTGGGGTGGGTCAGAGGTTTAATTCAGCTCTGCACTTGTGTAGGCATTCAAACTCTATACAGCCACAGAGACAATATACACATTAATATAGAAACATACCGTATTTATTCGAGTATAACGCACACAATTTTCAACCAAAAAAAGAAATCAAAGGGTGCGCGTTATAAACGAGGGCTGGGGTGGGGTGGCAGTGGTGGCCGGTCCATTGAGGGCCCAGGCAAATTGTGAGTTCGCACTGCGCCTTTTCCGGGCTGCAGCCGCTCATGTACGCGAGGGCGAAGAAAAAAAAAAACGTCCCCACGTCGCGTACAGTGGGTGGCCCGAACTGGGGGTGAGAATTCTTATTATCCGCTGTATGGTCGCCGCTTCATTTCCTCGCCTCGCCCACACGTTAGGATAAGCATTGATTTGTACAATTCAGTGTTTTGCGTACCGTAATTCAGTGTTCTTCATATTTTAATTGATATACTGGTACCCGTTAGATGGCAACTCAGGGTATCAAGGGAAAACGTTCTGCATATGACGCTTCATTCAAGCTCTAAGTTGTTGATCATGCTGAAATTCACGGAAATCGAGCAGCTAGCCGAGAATTCACTGTACCAAAGACGAATGTTATACCAGTTTACGTTGTCAATAATTGATTTTTATCATGGCCGCACATGTTCAACAAATTTTTTTGTCAATTACAATGCTTGGTGTGAAACAAAATTTTATACCAATTTTTAATCGAAAATTAGGGGTGCGCGTTATACACGTGTGCGCGTTATACTCGAATAAATACGGTAGATATGTTTTGCTGAAGTAAGATTTACTGTACTTCAACTTTATCCATTTGATCAAATTGTTAAAATGTCCTGGTAATTTCTAGTCCAGTGTGACAGGAAGAGGTAATAAAGAGTTGTCTTTGGATGTTTTCAGTAATCGGTGTACGACTATGGCAGAGTTACAGTGCCTGCCGCCGAGAATGTGTTTTTAGCACGACAGCATCAGGCTGATTCTCGGCGACAGGCTGCCGACATCTCGCACTCACTGGAATAGTAAAAGCACATTCCAGCGAGCGCGTCATAGAAGCGACGGGGATCCAATGCGGATTCCCGCCAATTCTACACGTGGGCGGAGTTTGTCATGAATCCTGAGAAGGAAGTCCCCGCCGAATTTTAAATAAAAATCTGGCATGGGTTCCCCCCTCAGGAGCATAACGGCCCTTAGGTCTGGTATGGGTTGTAAGGAGACCCCCCCTACGCCGAAAAAACAGCGTGGGGGTCCCCCCACAATCCATACCAGACCCGTATCCAAAGTACACCGGCCGGCCGGTCAGGAAGGGAGTGGGGGCGAGCGAGCGGATTTGGGGATTTGTTTGCAGTTGTAGAGTAAGGGTTTCCATGAATGGAAGAGGATTTTGAAGGACTGGTTTACTGATCGCAAGATGCGTCTTGTGGATCACCGCCAAGCCTCCTCCTCTTTGCCCTATTCTGTTTTCCGTTATAATACGATAGTTTTCTGGCACAAATTCTCCTAGAATGGTGTTACAGTCGGCTGTAAGCCAGCTTTCTGTAATAAAGAGGCAGTCTAAATCGTATTGTAGTATGAAATCATGGATTTATAATCGGTGTTTTACTGCCGATCTTGTGTTAATCAAAGCACATGATATGTGCTTATCCTGGGATAAATGGCTGTGATTTTTGATAGTCGATCTTCGATCGTTTCTC
The DNA here is from genome assembly GCA_029574335.1 of Rana kukunoris. Taxonomy (NCBI): domain Eukaryota; kingdom Metazoa; phylum Chordata; class Amphibia; order Anura; family Ranidae; genus Rana; species Rana kukunoris. The sequence goes on along the minus strand of CM056049.1, from coordinate 492,453,801 downwards.
AAAAGTCGCAGACTTATTAGGGCTTTTTTGGTGACGGCAGGTAACGTTGCGACAAATCGCCTCAGATCCCAAATGGTTTCTGCGGAATATTGCCGATTAACCATGGTCGCCAAACACCAGGGAGGTGGGGGGGGTGGTGATTCGAATCCTCTCTCATTGACTTGGTCCAGAGGAAGGCAAAAAAAAACCTGGCAGTGCTACGCCAATATACTGCAGTAGGGCCAAAAAATTCCTTCCTGACCCCTTGAGAGGCGATCGGACAAACCCTGGATCAAGTACAAATGGTATTGGGACGGGGGAGAATGGGGCTGGGTGTAGCAAGATGGCTGCCTATGCTGCAGCAAGGTCCAGGAAGGGGGCTGGGATCCTAAATGGGTCAGTCCTGCTGGGGAAAGACTGGGACTATAATCGGGGAGAGCGGGTACTCTTATGGGGTAGGGGGGTTTTGCTGGGCAACTTAGGGTGATTAACAGTGATTGCAAGGGGTGTGGAGCGGTACGCCGGTAGGCCGCGGGTGAAGCCGCAGCCTTTCCTAGTTCGCGGCTGCCGCGATTGTTACCACGCTGGCGCGGTAGAGAAAAAAAATCGCCCAGAGGCGACGGAAATTGAGGGGAGAGGTGGTGGAAGGATTCCTTATGAGTGGGATGATGTGGGGAATGATAGTGTGGAATAGGGGGTACGGAGCATGGGGGCCGCTGCTGCGTCTTGTCCTGAAAAGGACAAGGGGGGTGGAAGAAAATGCCCAGTGCCCTGTGTCAGGGGCTTACCTTGGGGCTCCGGTGATTCCTGGATGGAGGGGAGAGCCAGGGAGGAGGATCGTGAGCCAGAGCAGGGGTCTGACAGCAGGGGTGAGGGGAGGAAAACCCTGCCTGTCTGGCTCCTGGAGCCGTACGTCCTACTGCTAAGAGAGTACGCCGATTACTACAGGAGCTCAGTTCTAGCCCTGGGGAGGAGTCACTCTTTCAGACTCAATCCTGGAGAGCAGGAGAACGTGAGGTAAAAAGACAAGAAGAAGAAGAAGACGTCACAGAAGAGGGGACTCGCCGCCGCTAGTAATTGAGCTAACACACAAAGATAGCAGCGGCGAGTCCTGAAGAAGAAGAAGACACCGGAGAGCGGAGAAGACCCCCGGAGAGCAGAGAAGACCCCCGGAGAGCCGGAGAAGACCCCCGGAGAGCGGAATTTGAGGTTCAACTGTACAATAAAAAAACCCTTTTACTTTGGACCATCCCCCGTCTTCTCCTCCCAGCAACTGTAAGGAAAGAGACTACATTACTCACCTGACTCCCTTCTTTAGCGCTGTTCTCTTCACCCCCCTTAAGCTGCAGTCTGTGGGTGGTTCCTCAGTGCCAACAACATGTACAATGCAGTGCTTTTGCATTTCAGTTGACTTGTATATTGGGAGAAAAGCAATTCTGGTGTGATAAAGGCTCATGTACACAAGCCCATAGGCCTATACAGGCAGGCAGACCTTTCAGCAAGAATGTGGGGCAGAGAGGCCTATTATTTCTTAAACAGGACAAGTAAGGTCTATTATTTTTGAAACAGTGCAAATAATCTACACAACTTGGTTGATGTCTAAAAGAAATGTGTCAAAGCCATTTATTGTTATGAGTACATTCCCTGATCGGACATCGCGACTCTAAAGTTAGTCAATTTGTATAATTACTTAGTTAAAATGAGAATAGTAAAACAAAGTGGAATTATGTTTGTGATCGTCTAAACCTTTTGTGTAAGTTTGTGTGTTTATGTGTGATGTTCTAATTGTTTATCATGTAAAGCTGCATATAATCAGGTTTACTCCATGGCCTTTATTTTATTTTTTTTACCTAAAAATTTAAAATTTGCATATTCCTTGACTTAAAGTGATACTAAAGTCTCCTTTTTATCTCTAAAAATAACAAACATGTCATACTTACCTGCTCTGTGTAGTGGTTTTGCACAGAGCAGTTTCTCTTCTCGAGTACCTCTCTGTCACTCCTGTCCCCCACAGCAATTAGCTTGAGGTGGGGGCACCCGAGCCAAGCTGCAGCTCTGTGTGTCGATTCAGACATGGAACCATGGTTCTGCCCCTTCCTCTCTCTCTCCTCATTGGCTAACTGACTTTGATTAACAGCAGTGGGAGCCAATGGCACCACTGCTGTGCCACAGCCAATCAGGAGGGAGAGCCCCAGATGGCCGAAGCACTCATGCACATCGCTGGATCGAGATGGGGCTCAGGTATGTATTAGGGGGGCTGAGGGGGGCTACTGCACACTGAAGGGTTTGTTATCTTAATGCATAGAATGCATTGAGATAAAAAAAAAATCTGCCTTTAGAATAACTTTAACATCTGAGATGCATTTAAATTTCACGTTATAAAGGATGAATGATACATTTTTAGTAGTAGTGTGTTTAAAGCCTCTTGCACGCTGGGTATTTAAGCCCGGTGCATGGGGTTCTGGCATTTAACTGTGGCTGAAGTCCACAGATGCAAGGTCCAGCCCTCGCCGGTAGCCTGCTAATCTCTATGAAAGCCTGACAGCTGCTGTGGCTGGACAGGGCTGGGAGGTGCACATAGCAGTACGTACATTTAGGGTAGAATGCACCCAGGGGCAAATGGATGCATTGGAACACAATGTGTTTAAGACATTCATCCCTGGATGCATACTGCACTAAATAGAAGTACTTATAAGTGTACCCTTCAACCCCATCCAGCCACAGTAGGTGTCAGACTATCATAGAGTTTGACAGCCTGCCAGAAGTGGGGCTGTCTAGTGCACCTTTACCTTCCAGGCAAAGCTAAATTCTAGAGCCTCATGCACCATAATGAAATGCCCAGTGTGCATGAGGCATTAAGTGAGCTTGAAAAGGGATAGCATTAAGCAGGGAATATGATTTTTTTTTCATTCATTTTTTTTTTATTCTTGTTTTATTAGACCATGTACAGCTGTCAATCAATGGATTTAAATTCTGCTAGTCTTATGCCCCCTTTAGGCTGGGTTCACACTACACTACACGACTTTCATCCTACTTTGCTCTGTGACATTTGTCCTACATTGATCCTACATTGATCCTACATTGGTCCTACATCCATCCTACTTTCATGAACAGGATACTACTTTGGTCCTACTTTGTGATAGACTGACTTGTTCTTTGACCAATCAAAACAATCCCAGAGTGAGATAAATTCCTTTTACTGGTGCTGTAATCACATGTCAGATGGCAAAAGTCGGATGGTTAGGACAAGGCTCCTACTTTGGTCCTCCTTCAATGATATTCAATGGGCTGAAGTAGGATCAATGTAGGACCAAAGTAGTACAGGGAGTAGTTTCAAAGTCGGACCGACTTGTGTAGGACCAGTTAAGACAGCTCTCAATGTAGGAGCGTTGTCCGAACAAGTGTGAACCCAGCCTTACACAGCTGTCACACTAAGTTGTTCCGTTCAGATCCATCTGTCAGTTTTTTGGGCAGATCTAATTAGAAGCTAAATGTTAGTCTACAGGAAGGTAGATGTGCATACATTTACATTTGATTACCTCCAATTTGTGTCCTTTTCCAGTTTTTCAAGCCTAAACATAATGAATCTGAGGTAAAAGGATATAAACAGACACATATCTGTTTACATCTGCCAGCCCATAGACCTAACATAGGTCAGCTAAGCTTTGTTTTAAAGAAGAAGGAAAAAGTCTGAACTCAAATTGATGTCAGAGAAGTATCATCTGTTCTGTTCTGCAGGGAATCTGTTCATGGATCCCCTGATAATCAGAACAGACGCTGCCCTCATGAATGGACCCTACTAGCAGCAATGCACAGTCTTATGGGAGAGAAGGATGAGCCATATATTGTGGGGAGCCCCATTGGACGGCCCTAGGATTAGAATATGTAATTTATTATTTGTAAATTCTTCTGTCTTTTAGTTTACTTCACTAAATTGTACTGTATGGTGAAATCAGTAGTCACAGAACAAGTGCTAGTTCAGGGACAGGCATGTGGGATGCTGTACCTGAACCAAGTTAGTGATGAGCCTTGGTTTTGATAAATGATAACCATTAAGATAAGTTCTGTCAAAATTAGTTACCGTATTTATTGGCGTATAACACGCACCCTAATTTTAAGAGGAAAGTTTCAAGAAAAAAACCTTTCCACAGCCCCCTGCACAGCACACGGACCCCCTACACATTATCCACACTCTTTCCCTGCACAGTACATGGACCCCCTGCACAGTATGCAGACTCCTGTCATTATAAAGCCTCTGCATGGACAGGAGACCCCCAGTCTCCTGGGACAGCACTGCCAGCATACTTTAAAAAGTTAAGAAACAGCCCTTTCTTATATACCGCTTCCTCTGTGTCACTTTCATTGTAAATACAAGCTTCTATATACCTCAATTAACGCTGCTCTCTCGTGGACACAGTAATGTGACTCTCCTCTGCTGTTTCTTTGATGGTCACATGACCGCTCTCCTCCTCCAATAAAATGCTACACTCGAGAAGGGGACGAGGGGGAGGAGGAGACCGGCCAGAACGAGCAGCGTTACTTGAGGTATTACAGGCTCCCATTTACATTGAGATTGACAAAGCAGGAGCGTTTTATGAGAAAGGGCTGGCATTAATATTTTCTTAACTGTTTAAAGTATGGCATCGCTGTTCTAGGGCCAGGAGAGGTGGGGCAGCCAGCCCGAAATCCTCCCAATGGGTGGTAGCGTTCCCCGCCCTCCGTTAATAAAAAAAAAAAAATTGGAGTATAATACACAGGCATGGTTTACCCTCTATTTTCAGGGCAAAAAAGTGTGTGTTATACGCCGATAAATACGGTATATTGACTTTGTATATGTATATTTTTAAAAACACACTTAAGAAAAACAGACAAAACTTTTTTTTTCTTTGTCTCCATTTTGTCTTAAAGCCAAAACAGGAAGTGAAAAGAAATTCCTCCAAAGTGAAGGAAAACCTGGTTTCCACCAAGGTCATCTAAATTAGTGTCCTTATGAGAAAATGTCCCCTCTATTCCTGCTCTGGAGACAACCCAAAATTTGGGATTTTCTTATAGCATCAATATTGACAATAACGTTAAACAGCACAAATAGACTGTGGATCTCTCTAAAGTGGCTACAGACAGCAATAAAAACCTGGCATATATTCTAATCCCTCTCCACTAAATAAAAATTGCAAAAACGTTTGCATTTAAGTTATGCTTTATGTCTTCACTTATTTATTTGTACCATGATTCAGTATGCCTAAGATGAGATTCCTGCATGTCACTAAAATACCAAGCCATCTATTTAAGTAGGAATCATTACCGCACCTGTTGGCTCTGTACAACCATCATCTCCTGCAATGAAACGATTACATGCAGGATGAGGCTTATTAAATGTGTTTTCATTGTGGCCAAAATTAGCATGTGATATGCAGAAATAATTTACTGCTCTAAACAGTAACCCAAAGAACTGCTAAGAATCCTAGCTATAGCTGGCAGCTGCTAAGTCATACAGTTTCAATATTATAAGAACATTCTGTCTTTGTCAATGATAAAAAAATATACTGCATTCTTTTTTTTTATTATTATTATTATTTATCTCTATGACAGTGTGGTAGCTTTATTAATGCTTTTTTGCAGGTAATTAAAATATATACCATAAAGCATTGTGTATATGTTTCTGTGTTATATTTCTCTAAAGCTGTGCTCTAAGCTTCCCCTCCCCCACATCACCCCCTCTAACAAATTGCTGACTAATATGAACACTACTTAAATGTGCCTTTTTTTTTCTTCTAAATCTGTGGTGATTTGATTCTTTTATAGGAGGCAGGAATATTCTTTTGGTGTCAATGTCACTGTATGTGTGCTTGGCTGTCCATCATCAAAGTTTTTCAGGGTCCAGTTTGGATGGAGATATTTTTCCATTCATTTTTACATGTTAAAATGTACATTTTTGACCTAAAGATTCCTTAAAACCTCCAAAACATAGTATATTTTCTGAAAGCAGGGACCCTTTACAGTACATTGGTGTCACTTGCAATTGTTGTCACACAATTATTGTGCTACTGTTAATGAAATCTGTATTTTTAGTAAAAATTATTGAAACTCAAATTGTAAGTTAACTACATGCCGACCGCCCGCCGTCATTTTACTGCAGGAAGTCGGCACTGCTGGACAAGAGCCCGTAGCTATACGTCCGCTCTAAAGCGGCCGCTAGGGGGCGCGTGCCCGCCGCTGCTGGCAGCGCGCACGTTCCCACTTGCCCCCGATCGCCGCCGGGCACACGCAATAGCTCGTTACAGAGCGGGGACCAGGAGCTATGTGTGTAAACACATCGCTCCCGGTCCTGTCAGCGGGGGAAACGCTGATCTTCTGTTCATACAATGGAACACACTAAACCCCTTCCCTGCCCCCTAGTGTTAACCCTTTCACTGCCAATGGCATTTTTATAGTAATACAATGCATTTTTATAGCATTGATTGCTATAAAAATGCCAATAGTCCCAAAAATGTGTCAGAAGTGTCCGAAGTGCCCGCCATAATGTCGCAGTACTGAAAAAAAATGCTGATTGCCGCCATTACTAGTAAAAAAATAATAATAATAAAAGTGCCATAAAATAACCCCCTATTTTGTAAACGCTATAACTTTTGCGCAAACCAATCAATAAACGCTTATTGCGATTTTTTTATGAAAAATATGTAGAAGAATACGTATCGGCCTAAACTGAGGAAAAAAAATGTTTTTTTATATATTTTTGGGGGATATTTATTATAGCAAAAAGTAAAAAATATTGCATTTTTTTCAAAATTGTCGCTCTATTTTTGTTTAAAGCGCATAAAATAAAAACCGCAGAGATGATCAAATACCACTAATAGAAAGCTCTATTTGTGGGAAAAAAAAGACGCCAATTTTGTTTGGGAGCCACGTCGCACGACCGCGCAATTGTCAGTTAACCACTTAAGACCCGGACACATATGCTGCTAAATGACCCAAGGGGTTTTTGCGATTCGGCACTGCGTCGCTTTAACAGACAATTGCGCGGTCGTGCGACGTGGCTCCCAAACAAAATTTGCGTCCTTTTCTTCCCACAAATAGAGCTTTCTTTTGGTGGTATTTGATCGGCTCTGCGATTTTTATTTTTTTGCGCTATAAACTAAAATAGAGCGACAATTTTAAAAAAAAAACACTATTTTTTACTTTTTGTTATAAAAAAAATCAAATAAACTAAATTTTAGTAAAACATTTAGGCCAAAATTAATTCAGCCACATGTCTTTAGTAATCGGATCTGTCCACCGGATTGCTTTGATCCGATGGCTGTACACACCATCGGATCAAATTCCCCGCCGGCGGACAGCGTGGTGACGCGGCGGTGACGTTGACGCCACGTCACCGCCACGTCACCGCACCAGGAAGTAAACACTTCCGCGCGCATGCGTCAGATCCATTCACAGGATACGACGCATGTGCGGGCAGATATGTCCGCTGGTTTTCCGTACTAACCAGCGGACATATCTGACGGACAGCTCTCCGGCGGAAAAATTCCAAAGCATGCTTTGGAAATTTTCCGCCGGAGGAATCCGGCCAGAACGGTCCGTTTGCCCCTACACACGAGCGGATTTTTCGGCTGATTTTTCGGCCTAATACAGCGATCAGAAAAATGATCGCTTAGTGACGCTGGCAATAGGGAGTGAAAGGGTTAACTAGGGCAGTGATCAGGGGGTTACAATTTTATTAGGGGGGGGTACAGGGGCTATCCTGAACCTAACACTAACTAACTTTCATACTGCCTGTCACACTGACACTAAATGCAGTGATTAGATCACTGCATTCAGTGACACTGTGACAGGGGGTGGGTGATCACAAGGGGTTAATGTGCCTATGTGTGCGTGTGTCAGTGTTGTGTTTGGTGCACACTTACTGTGGATGTCTTCTCTCATCAGCAGCGGTGGGAAACACTGCTGCGATGAGAGATGACATAATTTCCTCCTCCTGTGTAAACACAGGAGTAGGAAGTGACAGAAGGGGGAGCGCTCCTATTGGCTGGGAGCGATCGCGGGGGGGGGGGGGGGGGGGCGAAAAAAACGGACATCCACCCGCTCGTCGGCGATCGCTCCCAGAGCCAGGGGGACCACCGCACAAAGGCGAGGACGTAAATATACGCCCTTGTGCCTGTACGAGCCATGTTGTGGACGTACATAGGCGTGCGGCGGTCCTTAAGTGGTTAAAGCGACACAGTGCCGAATCGCAAAAAGTGGTCTGGTCATTGGGCAGCAATATGGTCCGGGGGTTAAGTGGTTAACACAAATGCAATATAATATCCAATTTTTGGTAAATTATAAAATATGTGGTTGCGTTCAGTAAATGGGTACCAAATATATTAAGCCTGAAAATTGTGCGTGTCTATAAAACAGTGAAAAACACAAACATTGTTCATAGGTGAATCTTTATATATCAGACGCAATCATTTTATTGCAGGTACGGGGGGTGACATTTTCTAAATATATTTTATTAAACTGATTTAATAAAATATTAACTAAGTTAATATTATATTGATTTAATTTGATGCCCACACACCGTCAAATGATGGAGAAGCAGTGCAGCTGTCATTCTGGAATGAAGTCATATCACGGCGCCCCAGAATGGCTGCCCTCGGCGCGGCCCCAACACGGCTTTTTAATCATGTGATCAGCGGTGTCCAATCACAGCTGGTGTCATGTAAATGTGCAAGTGACATTAGTCGTCTCTCTTCGCCTCACACTGACAGAGTGTGTGGCGAAGAGAGACAATCAGATGCATCTCCTCGCAGGGGAGACCAGAAAAGGTAATCAGGGTACTCATCATCGGTCCCCTTATTACATTAAGGACCCAGCAGTGCCCATCAGTGATACAAATCAGTTCCCAGTAGTGATGCCAGTCAGTGCTGCCTTTCAGTGCCCATCAGTGCCTGCTCCTCAGAGATGCCCATCAGTGCTGCCCATTAATGCCCATCAGTGCTCACAAGTGCCATCTATCAGTGCCCAGGGAGAAGATATTCATGCACAGCCTGTGCTCACTTAGCTTTAACAGAGTGCACTAGACGCCTGATGTCTCCATAACCACTTGCCTACTGGGCACTTTCACTCCCTTCCTGCACAGGCCAATTTTTATTTTTCACAATTTGAATGACAATTGCACAGTCATGCAACACTGTACCCAAATTAAATTTTTATATATTTTTTTCACACAAATAGAGCTTTCTTTTGGTGGAATTTAATCACTTATATTGCTGCACTTATCAGAAAAAAATTAAACTGGAGACTGTGGCAAACTTGTCAGAATGGTTTATAAAGAGCCGTGATGGGAAAAAGTATGCAGTATTCCGTGTCTTCTGAAAGCCACAGCAGCAAAAAAAATCTTGTACAGAGTGTTATGCCGCGTACACACGGCCGTTTTTAATGTCATGGAAACCTGCCTTGCATACACACGATTGTGAAAAAGAATGCTCGAGCAAAGCACGGAGATGTACAACACGTACGACGGCACTATAAAGGGATAGTTTCATTCGGATGGCGCCACCCTTTGGGCTGTTTTAGCTGATTTTGTGTTTGTAAAAGTTTGGTGAGAGACGATTAGCGATTTTCAGTCTTCGTGCTTTTCAGTCTGTTACAGCGTGACGAATGTGCTATCTCCATTACAAACGCTAGTTTTACCAGGACGAGTGCTCCCGTCTCATAACTTGGCTCTGAGCATGTGCGTTTTTTTTGCGTTTTTTTGCCGCTGTTAAAGCCTACACATGACCGTTTTTCACGACGTGAAAAATGACGACATGAAAAATTACGCAACAAATTTGAGCATGTTCTAAATTTTTAATGCCCATTTTTCACGTCAAGAAAAATGCTCTGGAGCCTACACACAATCGTTTTTAATGACCAAGTTAAAAAATGTCATTGTTCTCGTCATGTGGCTTTATGAAGACACAGAATGCTGCATACTTTGCTGCATCATGGCTCTTTTCTGCATTATCAACCATTCTGACAAGTTTGCCACAGTCTCCATTCTAATTTTCCCCTGTAAGTGCAGCGCTATATAGTATATAAATTAATCAGCAAAAATATATGTATAAAAAATCTAAAAAAGTGATATACTCCCAAATTAAAAATATATTGAAAGAAGTCCTTCATAAAAAGTGAATGCCCAACATGAGCTTAGGATGTTGTCCAGTGATTCAGATACAGCTCAATTATACACTCACCAGAGGTGTGAAAATATCTAGCTTTAAATTGAGATATCAGTGTTGTAAAGCCACAAGCACCATCCATGAACCTCTGCCAGCACATACCCTCACCAGAGGTCAGCTGGAAACATGCCTTAATCGAAAAGCTCACCAAGGGGAGCCCACAAAGTGCCAATATAATGTAGTATTTATTTAAAATATAATAAAAGCAAATACAGTACCTGCCGCCGAGAATGTGTTTTTAGCACGACAGCATCGCGCTGATTCTCGGCGACAGGGTGCCGACATCTCGCACTCGCTGGAATAGTAAAAGCACATTCCAGCAAGCACGTCATAGAAGCGACGGGGATCCGACTTGGATTCCCGCCAATTCTACACGTGGGCGGCGTTTAGTATGAATCCTGAAGGGGAACTCCCTGCCGGATTTTAAATAAAAATCCGGCATGGGTTCCCCCCTCAGGAGCATACCGGGCCCTTAGGTCTGGTATGGGTTGTAAGGAGACCCCCCTACGCCAAAAAAACGGCATGGGGGTCCCACCACAATCCATACCAGACCCTATCCAAAGCACGCCGGCTGGCCGGTCAAGAAGGGAGTAAGGGAGAGCGCCCTCCCTCCTGAGCCGTACCAGGCAGCATGCCCTCAACATGGTGGGGTCAGGTGCTCTGGTGCAGGGGGGCGCACTTTGGCCCCCCCACCCCAGAGCACCCTGTCCCCATGTTGATGAGGACAGGGCCCCTTCCCGACAACCCTGGCCGTTGGTTGTTGGGGTATGCGGGCGGGCGGCTTATCAGAATCTGGGAGCCCCCTTTAATAAGGGGGCCCCCAGATACCGGCCCCCCACCCTAGGTGAATGAATATGGGGTACATTGTACCCCTACCCATTCACCTGGAGGCAAAGTGTAAACACAAAATAAACAACACTGTCTTCTTTACCTCTTTTACCAGGGGGGCCTTCTCCCGCTCTCCGGGGGTCTTCTCCCGCTCTCTGGGGGTCTTCTCCGCTCTCCGGGGGTCTTCTCCGCTCTCCGGGGTCTTCTCCCACTCTCCGGGGGGTCTTCTCCGCTCTCCGGGGTCTTCTCCCGCTCTCCGCTCTTGATTCGGCGCTCTCCGGTGCCTTCTTCTTCTTCAGGACTGGCCGCCGCTTCTGTCACGTCTTCTTCTTCTCTTGTCTTCTCCAGATGTTGACTCGACGCTTTCTCCCGCTGTTATGACGGATGCGCGGCTCCCAGCGACTTATATAGGCCTATCTTGTGACGTCGCAGTCCCATCATGCTCCAGTAGGTACCACATGGTACCTACCCACATGGTACCTACCCACGTGGTACCTACCGGAGCATGATGGGACTGCGACGTCACAAGATAGGCCTATATAAGTCGCTGGGAGCCGTGCATCCGTCATAACAGCGGGAGGAAGCGTCGAGTCAACATCTGAAAAAGAGAAGAGAAGAATAAGATGTGACAGAAGCGGCGGCCAGTCCTGAAAAAGAAGAAGGCACCGGAGAGTGACGAATCAAGAGCGGAGAGCGGGAGAAGACCCCGGAAAGCGGAGAAGACTCCCTGGAGAGCGAAGAAGACCCCCCGGAGAACGGAGAAGACCCCTGGAGAGCGGGAGAAGACCCCGGAGAGCGGAGAAGACCCCCGGAGAGCGGGATAAGGCCCCCCTGGTAAAAAAGCTAAAGAAGACAGGGGGGGCTGTCCGGAGCTGTCTAATAAAATACTTTAAAAACCCTGTGTTGTTTATTTTGTGTTTACACTTTGCCTCCAGGTGAATGGGTAGGGGTACGATGTTCCCCATATTCATTCACCTAGGGTGGGAGGCCGGTATCTGGGGGCCCCCTTATTAAAGGGGGCTCCCAGATTCTGATAAGCCACGCGCCCGCATACCCCGACAACCAACGGCCAGGGTTGTCGGGAAGGGGCCCTGTCCTCATCAACATGGGTACAGGGTGCTCTGGGGTGGGGGGGCCGAAGTGTGCCCCCCTGCCCCAGAGCACCTGACCCCCCATGTTGAGGGCATGCTGCCTGGTATGGCTCAGGAGGGGGGGGGGGGCGCTCGCTTGCCCCCACTCCCTTCCTGACCGGCCGGCATGCTTTGGATACGGGTCTGGTATGGATTGTGGGGGGACCCCCACCCCGTTTTTTCGGCGTGGGGGGGTCTCCTTACAACCCATACCAGACCTAAGGGCTCGGTATGCTCCTGAGGGGGGAACTCATGCCGGATTTTTATTTAACCACTTGACTACTGGGCACTTAAACCCACTTAATAACCAGACCAATTTTCAGCTTTCGGTGCTCTCACATTTTGAATGACAATAACTCAGTCATACAACACTATAACCAAATGAAATTTTTGTCCTTTTTTTCCCACAAATAGAGCTTTCTTTTGGTGGTATTTGATCACCTCTGCGGTTTTTATTTTTTTCACTATAAATGAAAAAAGAACGAAAATTTTGTAAAAAAATGAATTTTTCTTCATTTCTATTATAACATTTTGCAAAAAAGTAATTTTTCTTCATAAACTTGGCCTAAAATGTATACTGCTACATATCTTTGGTAACAAAACAAAAAAAATGTAGATATTATTTAGTCTGGGTGAAAGTTATAGGGTCTAAAAGCTATGGTACCAATTACTGAAAATTGATCAATTTGATCACATCTGATTTTTTTATTTATTTATTTTTTTTAAAGTGTATTTTTGTGCGTGAACTCGAGAGAGAGGAGCCGGACTGCAGGAGTTGGGAGTAGGCAGACCCTCCCCCCGGAGGCAATCGCCATCCTTCTCCATGCCCCTGGTGGCAATGGCGGGTGTGAAGGGGGGCCTCCCACTCACCCCACCCTACCTGCTCCTCTTGGGAGCCCAACTGGGGCCCAACGGGACCCCAATGGGGCAGAGGGACTCCCCCTATGAGGGAGTGAGGGGGCCTAGCCCACCCAGCCAGCCCCGTAGGTCCTTCGCCTCTCTTTATTTTAGGAGACCGCATGGCCAAAGTGCATGTGTTTTAAACCAATTTCGTGTGCGTGCAAGTGTGGTGGTTTTTGTGGGGGGGGGGTGGGCGTACTAAGCACAGGCGTACCTTGCATAGCACACCCACCGGGAGCTGGGCTGAGACCACCAAACTCAATTCACATGTAGCCGAGACCGGGATCCGAACCCTTGGCTGCAGAGGTGAATGGCTTGTCAGCGCAGTGCCAATCACGTTGAGCCACCACAGCTCTGATCACATCTGATGTACTGACAGCCTCTCTCATTTCTTGAGACCCTAACATGCCAGAAAAGTACAAATACCCCCCAAATGACCCCTTTTTGGAAAGAAGACATTCCAAGGTATTTAGAAAGAGGCATTGTGAGTTTTTTGAAGTTGTAATTTTTCCCACAATTCTTTGCAAAATCAAGATTTTTTTCATTTTTATTTTCTTTCCACAAAATGTTCATATTAGCGGGTTATTTCTCACACACAGCATATGCATACCACAAATTACACCCCAAAACACATTCTGCTATTCCTCCCGAGTATGGCGATACCCCATGTGTGGGACTTTTTGACACAGCGTGGCCACATGGAATGGCGCCAAACTTTGCGACTTAAAAATCCCCATAGGTGACGCTTTAAATATTTTTACTGGTTACATCATTTTAGTTGGAGAAGAGGTCTAGGGCCAAAATGATTGCTCTCGCTCTAACGTTCGCAGCGATACCTCACATGTGTGGTTTGAACACCGTTTTCATATGTGGGCGGGACTTGCGTATGCGTTCACTTCTGCATGCAAGCTCACGGGGACAGGGGCGCTGTATGCCCAGAGTATTGCGGAGTATGCCCAGAGTATTGCAGAGTATGCCCAGAGTATTGCGGAGTATGCCCAGAGTATTGCGGAGTATGCCCAGAGTATTGCAGAGTATGCCCAGAGTATTGCGGAGTATGCCCAGAGTATTGCGGAGTATGCCCAGAGTATTGCAGAGTATGCCCAGAGTATTACGGAGTATGCCCAGAGTATTGCGGAGTATGCCCAGAGTATTGCAGAGTATGCCCAGAGTATTGCGGAGTATGCCCAGAGTATTGCAGAGTATGCCCAGAGTATTGCAGAGTATGCCCAGAGTATTGCGGAGTATGCCCAGAGTATTGCGGAGTATGCCCAGAGTATTGCAGAGTATGCCAGAGTATTGCGGAGTATGCCCAGAGTATTGCAGAGTATGCCCAGAGTATTGCAGAGTATGCCCAGAGTATTGCGGAGTGCGGAGTATGCCCAGAGTATTGCGGAGTGCGCCCAGAGTATGCCCAGAGTATGCCCAGAGTATTGCGGAGTATTGCCCCCCAGAGTATGCCCAGAGTATTGCAGAGTGTTGCCCCCCCCAGAGTGTTGCCCCCCCCAGAGTGTTGCCCCCCCCAGAGTGTTGCCCAGCATTGCAGAGTATGTGCAGCAGGGATGGCTGAGCAGGGAGGGATGGATGGATGGATCTGTGACTACATTTGTCACAGATCCAGCCCGCAGCACTGGCGCTGCCATCCGCTCCCTCCCTTCTCCTCTCACACTGTACCGATCGGTACAGAGAGAGGAGAGGGAGGCACCGGCGTCATCAAATGACGCCGGTCTGTTTACATCTGATCGCGCCGTCATTGGACGGCGCGATCACGTGGTAAACCGCCGCTATCAGCGGCGATTTACCGTGATCCGTGACCCGCCGCGGGAGCGCGACTCTGGAATCACGTTATATAACGTGATCCCAGAGTTAAGCAACCACCTTGCCGCCGTTAGTTTTCGGCAGGTGGTTGCTAAGTGGTTAAAATCCGGCATGGAGTTTCCCCTCATGATACATACTAAACGCCGCGTGTAGATTTGGTGGGAATTCAAGTCGGAACCCCGTCGCTTCTACAACGGCTTTGTCTCCATCGCGGCAAGCCAGCTCGGCGCTGGCTCCCGCGATGGGGCTCGTAGGTGGTCAATCTCGCCGAGAAAGGGAGCGAGATTGACACAATATCGCAGTCACCTACTGTACATCAATATAGCATACACAGTAAAATCAAGGTAGACTGGCCAGACTTACAGCAAAAGATACCGCTCCGAAAACAAGGACACTTGTCCTACATGCTAACACCATCACCGCCATGTTTATCCCTGTCCTTTTCTTCCTATAAATGTTTTTTCATGTGTTACTGAACCCTGTCTAGGTTAGAATCATGTGGATCCTCCTATTTGCAAGAGTCAAAAAGGCCACCTTTAATACACCAGGGAATTCTAATGAATCTGATTCTGTCGGGGAACCTTCAGTGGACTCACTGTTGGACACTGCATCTTTTCCTTCCCTGAAAGAGGAAGTAACACTACAAGCAGTCAGTAGACATGTGCATTCGTTTTCGTCTGAATGCATTTTCGTCCGAATTTCAGGTATTTTCGTTTCAGGTATTTTAGGTATTTTAGCAAACGATAACGAAAGCACAGAAAACGAAAAACGAAAGATCTGACATAAACAAATGCTTTATTTTAGTTTTCGTTGCGGTCGAATGTGCCTAACCTTAACTCTATTAGTGCAATATTATTCTACATAGAGAGAAAATATTCGACATAGAGAGAAAAGATTCGACATAGAGAGACATTTTTTTTTTTATGATTCTGTCGAATCTTTTTTTTTTTCTTAGAACATTCGAGAGCCCATGAGCCTTCAATGACAGTTTCGACATAGAGAGACATGAAGATTCGACATAGAGAGACATGAAGATTCGACATAGAGAGACATGAAGAGTCAATTTTTTTTTTTTTTTTTTTTTAAACATTGTCGAATCTTCTTTTTTTTTTTTTCTTAGAACATTCGACAGAGACCATAAGCCTTCAATGACAGATTTGACCTTAATTTGGATTTTCGGACGAATGCATTTTTTTTACGAAAACCAAAATAAATAAAAACTAATTTCGGGAGTAACTAAATAAAAAAAAAATTCGGACGAAAACTAAATTACGAAAACAAAATATTTCAGTGTGCACATGTCTAGCAGTCAGCGCTTGTGTCACTGTAACAAATGCAAACTGTTTCTTAATCAAGACTGTTCCTTTCCAATTACATTTAGAAAATGTCACCAATACTTCACCTGCCACAACATCTAGCTTTGACTCTCATAAACATAAACATACTGCTTTGTTTGCTCTTCATTCCCTATACGACAAACTTATTTACAAAGCTTGGGAAACACTAAACAATTGATTCCTTGTCCCTAAACGGTTCTAGACACTCAGACAGATCAATTTTCTCAAAAAATGGTCTACACCTTCCAAGGTTGACTCTCTAGGGTCTTGCCTTAACAAGACTTTGACCATTTCTATTAAAAATACTTGATCCTCTAAGGCATGGGTCTTCAAACTACGACCCTCCAGTTGTTCAGGAACTACAATTCCCATCATGCCTAGTCATGTCTGTGAATGTCAGAGTTTTACAATGCCTCATGGGATGTGTAGTTCCGCAACAGCTGGAGGGCCGTAGTTTGAGGATCCCTGCTCTAAGGATTCTACTGACAAAAAGTTGGAAGCACATTTTTGGTCCATCTACTGTACTTCTTAGTGTGATGAGCATTTTAATCTTGACTGACTTGTACTAAATCTCTCAGAAGGGAACAGGTGGTTGCTGATGTTGAACCTCACTTTATTGATTGTGTTGACCAAATGACCATTGAGTGAAATGTTAGGTGCAATGTGGTATTATATAGCAGCTGTGTCCTATCCAGGCATTCCTTTCAGACTGGCTGAGCGAAATTACTAAAAATGTTGGTCGGCAGAGCAACAGTGTAGGAAGGGCTTGTTATGCCTACTCTTCAAAGGTAACCACCTTTTGCCTCTTCACTGGATGAAACCAGTATGATTACTCGCCCAGTTATGTAAAATTAGGGATCAGTGGCACAGGTCAACACATTCTCATCCTGCATCAGCAACCTTTCCTTTCATTCTTCCAAGTCAGGTCAGCCAGTTCCCAGACTCACAACCCTTCATCCATTTCCTAGACTTCCATTTCCCTTATTTTGGAAAATTACCCTAATGGATGCCAGTCTTCGGGGTTGAGGTTAGACATGTGCACACTGAAATATTTTGTTTCGGAATTTCGGTGTTCATCCGAAAAATACATTTATTTAGTTACTCCCAAAATTTGTTTTTATTTTTTTTGTTTTGTTAACAAATGCATTCATCCAAAAGTCTGAATTAAGGTCAAATCTGTCAATTGAAGGCTTATGGTGTCTGTCGAATGTTCAACGAATCAGCTAAACTGTACGACGCTGCAATCGTACATTTCCGGTCAAATGCTCGGCCCACAAGCTGTAGTAGAATTCTAATGTTGTATGACTAGTAATAATTATAATTATTAATTATTATTCCTAGTCAACCAACATTTGAATTCTTCTATAGCCTATAGGCAGGGCATTTGACCATAAATGTCCTCTTGCAGCGATCTTTTGTTTTTAGCTGCTTCGTCGAATTTTCATGTCTCTATAATGTTGAATCTTTTCTCTATATGTCAAATAATCTTGGACTAATAGAAATAGGTTAGGCACAATCGACCGTAGATTCAATAGACACAGATCGCTATTGTCACCGTCATGTCGAATCTTCTATCTATATTGAACTGGTGTTGCAACAAGACAAAAAAAAAAAACTTTTTTTTGTTGGATCTTTCGGATTTTGGATTCTGCGCATCCGTTATCGTTTGTTAAAACTAACGTGAAAATCCCCAAAATTCGGACGAAAATGCATTTGGAAAAAACGAATGCACATGTCTAGTTGAGGTGTAGTTCTAGAAAATCCGTAGTCGGTATCCTAAGGCATCAAAACTTCCAGTCAGCATTGTGAAGCTGTGAGTGATTTGTCTGGTCCAGGAGTCTGCGCTATTGGTTCTTTTTAAAGCGAACCATATATAACTAAACTCTGTCAATCAACATTAACGTTTTTTAATTCTTATGCTGCTAGCATTAATAAATAGTATTTCCTTGATTTAAACTGTTTTGTTTACATCTCTTCAGTTAATTTCCAGGCCTAGGCAACATAATTTCATACACCTCTGGAGTCTTGGGGGGGGGGGAGTGGAGGAGGGGTTATCTCGGCTAAAGACACCCTTCTACTTGCAGGACTGGCCTAATTGCATATGGATGCCAACAAGTAAATTCTATATGAATCATTTATTGTTTGGATCAAATCACCTCCTCTTTCTCAAGATGGCCACAGCCAGAAATGCTAGATGGTATTTTTCTCAGCAAAATAAAGCATGGAGATATAAATGGACAAGTGAGATTGATTTGACAATTAAAAATGCATTAAATAGTGTTTTTGGTTTGCGGTGCTTGGATTCAGTTGAGCTCTCCTCTAAGACAAAGTGAAAGTGAGATACTGCACTGTCGCTCTAAATCAGCCTTTCTCAACCCTAAAAATTGTTTTCAGGTCTCGGGGAACCCCTGATAAAACCCATTCATTGGGGGTCAGTGGGAACAATGCCCCTTACTTTGGTGGTCAGTGAGAAGAATGCCCTTTTTTACAGTAGTGGAAAGAATGCCCTCCTTACAGAGAACTATGAAGATCATTGGTGTAATACCACTGGCTCCTCCAAGTGGAATTGGCTCTGAACTATGTAGGCACCATCAAACAGGAGGTAAATCAGCCACAGCTTAAGGAACCCCTAGCCACCTCTGGAGGAACCCTAGGGTTCCACGGAACCCTGGTTGAGAATGGCTGCTCTAAATGGTACACAGCAGCCAGCACAACAAAAGACAATTGCAAACAAATAATAACAGGTAAAAGTGCAAAAATAGTATTTATTAAAATGAAGATTAGGTACATTCACATTTGTGTAGGTATAAAAGCGCTTGTAGAAGAAACAGTGGGATAACACAATGACATTTGCAGGGCTCATCCCAATGCCTTTCGTCTAAAGAGACATCACCTGGGGTCAGATGATTTTGACCCTAATCTTCATTTTAATAAATACTCTTTTTTATCAACGATATCAGACTATGTACCTTTTTAATTTCTTGGTTACATCGGGTGAACATATGGGTATGATCAGGCCCACCTCCCTGTGAGAATCTCTATCTGGTAACGGTACTGTGAACCAGCTGAAGCAGGGAGTGAATGTCTTCTATTAATGCTAGTGGCTACAGATGTTACAGTACCTAGTACCTGAGACCGAACAATGCAGAAGAGCTGAAGGCTGCTATTAAAGCATTCTGATCTTCCACAGGCTGATAGCTTCCATGCCACACCACAATTTGAGGCAGTAATTGCTGAAAAAGTGTCCCAAACCAAGTACTAAGTACATATGCATGCTTACAGTACCTGCGCCCGAGATTGTGTTTCCTGCACGATCGCGTCGCTCTGGTCCTCGGCGCTGCAGGCTGTACATCTCGCGCTCGCTGAAGTGAGAAAACACATTATCCTCTTGCAGCGGGCGCGAGAAAGAAGGGACAGTATCCTCTCTCTATGGAGGGGACATTGTCGCTCAATGTAAGCAATGCCTTCGCCGCACATTGATAGAGGGGAAAACACCTTTTTCCTTTTCCGATGAGCGAGCCAGCTTGGCGCTGGCTCCCGCGACGGGCCTCGCGGTGGTCAATCTTGCCGATAACAGAGGCGAGATTGACACAATTTCGTGGCCACGTACTGTATACTTTTCATACTTTTCCGATATTGTTCTATGTACAATCCTTGTTTTATTGATTGCATGTAATATTAAAATTTTCTGAGATTGTGGAATTGGGGTTTTCATGAGCTGTAAGCCATAATCATCACAATTATGACAAATCACAGCTTGAACTATCTTGCTTTGCATGTAATGAGTCTATCTCATATATTAGTTTCACCTTTTAAGTTGCATTAGTGAAATAAATCAACTTTTGCACAATATTCAAATTTTTCGAGTTTCACCTGTATATCCAAAAGACTGTCAGTAACCCTTCTTGCTGAACCAACTGAGATTCTGGACAGCTTCCTGCCTGATTACTTAGGCAGCCTTGTTTTATGTCTTGTTTCTCATGAACCTTGAACTCTTTGCTTCTTCCATAAACTTCATAAATTAAGCCATGTCTCTGTACTTTCTGCTTGCCAGATTATTGTGTCCTTTCCATGCAATATCTTGCTCTTGTCAGTCCGGCTGTCATCTGTATCTTCGCTACCATTCGTTACCGACCTTTGTCTTGTTCCTTGACTATGCTTCTTCTTGATCTCAACCTGCAACTACTGGTTACCTACATTTAACTTGTTTACTGACTATGCATCTGCTTCATTCTTACCTGCTATATCTGTTACTGGACCCCGGGTTGCTGGTGAACCCTGGGTGAGTATCTTATCAAGCTGGTCAGTGGGAGCCTCTCTACTGCTATAGCTACTGGTCTCCAAGCCTGACTCCTGACTGTGACACAGGTTATGTAGGGAGGTGAGGAGCAGATATGTTTTGTTAGCACAGGCTGGAAACCCTCCTAGAACAGGAGAGGGCTATGGTGTGAAAGGGGAGGTGGGGGGGGGGGGGGGACTGTACTAGGGAATTGACTAGAAGTAGTCAACTTTTCTAGTAAGTTCATAGGGCACATAAAAAACATTTATATGAAGGAAAACCACTACCCAGTAAGCCTTTAAAATTGTAAACATTTCTGTGCTTTTACCTGAAGTAAAGCCCTTAAAATTACAATAAAATATTGAACACTGCATTTTTTTGCTAATTACATGATCTACTGTACATGTGTTGTTTGGGTCAAATAGTGAATAGCATAGTATTTTTTCCTTTACTAAGCAAACTTTTGGTGACGTCAGTTGTGATTACTGCTTCTTGTGTACAGAATGAGTTAGGCACATTAAAATCTAGTTGTGCAACCTGCTTTGCAATCTACTAACTTCTTTGTAAGAGCCTATTTGTATACAAATAAAATGTATTGGTTAGGTAGGTCCTTAGATTATAGTTATCATAAATGTAATGAAGATTATACAGAAATTTTACATTTAGATTGCAATGTGTATGGCTATCTGAGCAATACTATAGCTATAATTTTCATTTTGCAAACTGGAAGTCATTGTAAAAGTTAAAGGTTTTTACGTTAATGCTTTCTTACCAAGAACAAAGTGATAATAAAGCCTTGTTTTTTTTTTAATTTAAAAAACATGTTATACTTACCTGCTCTGTGCAGTGGTTTTGCACAGAGCAGCCTGGATTCCCCTCTTCTCAGGTCCCTCGCTGGCGCTCCTGGCCCCTTCCTCCTGCCCCCACAGTAAGCAGCTTGCTATGGAGGCACCCGAGCCGAGCCGCTGCTCTCTGTGTCAATTTAGACATGGAGCCATGGCTTGGTCCCACCCCCTCTCTTTCCTCATTGGCTCACTGACTTTGATTGACAACAGTGAGTGCCACAGGAGGGAGAGTCCCAGACAGTTGAGGCTCTTGTGCAACATCACTGGATTGAGATGGAGCTCAGGTAAGTATTAGGGGGGGCTGCTACACACAGAAGGTTTTTTATCTTAATGCATTGAATGCTTTAAGATTAAAAAAAAACTTCTGCCTTTAGAACCACTTTAATCCTCTAGACCCCCCTAAATACCTACCTAAAGCCCAATTTTAGTGCAGTGCTGTGCTCAAGAGCAGCATTACTGTTCTCTCTCTCCTTACTGGCTCAGGCCATTGGCTCCTACTGCTGTCAATCAAATATTGTAAGGAGGGAGCAGGGGATGGGGCCTGAGCCATGTGATTTATGTGTGTAGCGCCCCTGTACTTCCAAGTACGGACCCTGTTAAATTTAGAGGGAGATGAGAGACTTACTCAGCTCTCATCCATGTGATTTGAGTTAGTTTAGTGCTGTGCTGTTGTTTCATTCTGTGTTCCAAAGATACCTTTCCATCTTGGAACGACAGGTGGCGGCAGTGGAGACCAGAGAGAGCGCCTTCTTGCCAGCAGCCAATCGGAGGAGGTTTTCCCTCGCGGGGCATGCTGGGGGAGGGTACTTCTTTAGGGCACCATCTTGGCGTCGGGAGTTTGAGGTTGGATCCGGGCGCGGCACTCACCTTTAGGGTATGCGCACATCACAGGCCCTGGTGTTATGGCCTACCAGGCCGGGGCGCACGTGCTACGCAGAGTTCCTGACTCTGGGCCCTCATGGCCCAGAGCAACTAAAGCTGCAAAGAGGCCCCAGTGACTTACTGGGTCCTCACTTCTATGGGAAGATCCCAAGCGAGTTGTGCTGTTTGGTGGGAAGTCAGTCTGAGAATAGCCGGGAGGCAGGCGATCCAATAAGGCTTAGACAAGCCATCAGGGATCAAGGTGACCGGACACTGGGAGTTTGTTCTATGGCAACCTGTCAGTCGATCATCCAAAAGCAAGACCGGCTGCAGGTTCTGTAAAGAGAGACTGTCCGGGTACACTACACCCACTCAAGCTGGAGTGGCGACAAAGCAAAGGTATCTTTGAAGCAGGACTGCTTATGTACATAGTAAAGGCCTGAACCTGCAACTTCTTTCATCACCTTTCCTCTATTCACCTGAAGTTACCTGTTGCCGTGTTGGGCACAAGAATAAAAGCACAGAAAACGACACCTTGCTGTTTGGACATTCTATCATTGCTCACACCATCTACTTTCATCATACCCCTAGACATGCTACAGAGGTAACACACCGATCCCAACGGCTCCTTCGGGGTTAGCGCTGCACATGTCTATAGACATACAGAGTCTGGCTAAAAAATGAGCCCACACGTCTGTCCCTATAGCAATTGCTTGCTTTGGGGGCAGACACTGAAAAGGAGAGGACATTGCCAGCAGAGAAACCCAAAAGAGTAGGTTTGGGGCTGCTCTGTGCAAAGCCATTGCACAGAACAGGTGAGTGTAACATATATATTATTTTAATTTAAAAATCATAACTGTTAATAATGGTTTAACATAACATCCATGATAATTAAAAAAAAAAAAATGCTCATTCTTATATACCTATATATGGATTTGAAAATATATACTATGATTAAGCAGGATTTAATCATTGTAAATATCAGAATAAATGAATACATTTGTTGTGCTGCACAAAAATAGTAGAAATTGTTTTGTATGAAGTGGTTTGGCAGAATAAAAAGCAGTGCCCCATGCCACCTGTTCAAGTAAAGTAGCAAGTGCCAGTCATCTTGTACTGGCATTATATACAATTTATAGAGCATGTGTTGGAAAATACCAGACTAGACTTCTATTTTATTTTAAACTAAAATCTGGAACATTACCTCTAGTGGGCAAGTTGCCCAGCTCCGATAAGCCCTCGCAGTTCACTGCATGGGTACCAAAGGACAGCAATGGAATCAAATACTATTCATTTTCCTCAGACTTTAGATTTTAGGCAGCGTGGGAGGCAAAGCAGTATACCATGTTCTGACATCTGCTGTTCTGTGCAAGTGATATTTGCACTAAAAATTGATTCAGTTATTTCCCTTTAAAAGGTGAGCATGCATGTTTCATTCCTTCTCCTGATTTGGGCCCCTGGAAAGGCATACAGCATCTGTATAGCTGGCAGTGAAATGGTATTTCCAGGCAGGCACTCTGTTGGAGGATAGTGAGCCAATCCACTGCTTTGTCTGAGCAGCTGAGAACTTCATCTGAGTATTACCATGGTGTACGGTAACACAGACCTGTTCCATGAGCAAGTAAAGTACTGAGCAAGTGTTAGGGTCAATATTTATAGACCGCTACACTGCAGCTTAGGAGACTCACAGAAATCAGCAAGTGGCTGGCTAGAGATCTTCAGCAAGAAACTCCGATGGTTCTGACCTTCACTTTTTATTTATTGTAATCTTCAGGTTTTGGCTTTCCCTGTTGAATTCAAGACGGTCCTGCTGCAGGCAATGAGAAGAGGAGCGTGAATTATATTGTAAGTGACCTCTTGTCTTAATTGTGCCTAGTCAGTGCAGCAGGTGTCCTGCTAAAATGTCAGTGTTACAATACAGATATTGTGCCTTGCCATTATAACAAATTTACTATATATTTTTTATAAATTTTTCATAACCAAATTGCCTAAAAAGCACATAAAAATACATGTAAATATATAATATATATATATATATATATATATATATATATATATATATATAAAATTAATTTACATCAAATGTCAAAACATTTTATTTACCTTAATCTTAATACATTTAATAGTTACCATCTATGGTTTTGTTATTTAAAATTTTGTGTAGCCATTTAATACATTGATCTTTTAACTTCTTCATTAGTGGCTACCTGGTGGACATTACCTTATCAAACATGTAAAACGCTAAGTTTGATAAATAGAAGTGTATTAAGTGTGTTGCCAATGATATTGATGGCATTTTACTTATTACATGAAAACACAGATGGCTTTCAGCATGGGATGCTCTAGGCTTCCTGTGCTGGCCTGAAGTATATGGTTTAAAGTAATACGATAATTTTTTACATACCATACATTTACCTTTAAAATTGACAGTGTTAATATGTTAGTGTTATTTTTGCCTTTATTTTCTTGTACTGGAGTACCGAGATAATTAATGCATGTTGACAAAAGCTTTAGTTTGTTAATTCTTATACATTGTGTTTTATCAAGTATATATGACTGTTTTTATTTGCTACTTAGCTTTACAGCCTGGGAAGTTTTTGTATCTGGTGCGGCTTACTTGCTTATTCAATAAAACAGCAAAAAAAGGAGTTATACAAAGTACTCTAAGTTGTAGTAACAAATCAGCTGTGTATTTACAGAAATCATATTACGGTAGTAAAAAATGTGTGTTGCTGCTGTAGTTTTCTGCCCTTCTCACATCACGTGTTTGGGCTGCCCTAAAGTGAATCTGTCATTAGGGACATGACACATCTCATTACTAGCCTTTCAATAGAAATACTAGTTTCCTCACTGTGTCTTGCTTATATATGTCAATTCCCTTACCTGGAAGATGCATGCAATTAAGAAGTGACATAGTTATACTGTATATCTCCACACTCATTTTATGTTATTCATTCAGAAAGCATTGAGTGCAAAGCTTCAGGATGACAGCCAGGCAACTGAAATTCATAGAAGAAGGCCAAAAATAGCAACCCCAAACATCTCCCATGACAGAGTCCATTTAATAAGATATACCTATTAATTTAAATTCACACTACTTGGGAATCAGTAGGGCATAAGTCAGCAGTACAGCAGTGTGCTGTTATTTTGAGCCAAAAAGTACCTCTTCTTTGACATGATTAAAAAATGGCTGTTTCCAAGCTGCCTGATGTGACTTAAAGTAATTGTAAAGTCTCATTTTCTTTCTTCTATAAAAAAAAATATACTTACCTGCTCTGTTGCAGTGGATTTGTACAGGGCAGCCAGGATCCTCCTCTTCTCAGCAGGTGCCTCTTCAGTGCTTCTGACCCTTCCCTCCTGTTGAGTGCTCCCACAGCAAGTAGCCTGCTATGTGTTGTAATATATCACTATATCACTAAACTATGGAGGCACCCAAGCCAAGCTGCAGCTCTGTATGTCTATTCAGACAGGAAACTTCAGTTCGTCCCCACATCCTCTCCTGATTGGCTAACTGATTTTGATTGACAGCAGTTGGAGCCACTGGCGCCACTGCTGTGTCTCAGCCAAACAGCAGGGATAATCCAGGACACTCGTGGACATTGCTGGACATGGAGCTCAGGTAAGTATTAGGGGGGTCGAGGGGGGCTGCTCCACACAGAAGGTTTTTTATCTTAATGCATAGAATGCATTAATATAAAAAAAAACTTCTGACTTTACAACCACTTTAAGGACTAGCTTACCTAAGTAATTTTGCAGCATGAGCATTGTGGTCTTTTACATCATTAGAGACTGATTGTATAGTATGTATGTTTTTTCTCCCTATAGAGAAACAACATTAACTATTTAAAATAATTAAGTTAAAGTGATACTAAGGCTTCAAATATTTAAAAAAAATAATAACAAACATGTCATACTTACCTTCACTGTGCAGCTCGTTTTGCACAGAGTGGCCCAGATCCTCATCTTCTGGGGTCCCATAGGATGCATTAAGGTGAAAAAACATGAAACTTTACAACCCCTTTAAGCTGAAGTTTTCTACCTATATAGCTAAAAAGTACACAGAAGGCTCTACTTTTAATATGTTATGATAGCATGCAATGTATTAAGGATCATTGTCACACTCTAGTAATGTGTATTGTTCACTTTAAAAGCATACTGTATGTCATCTGCTATAAATATTATTCACAAACTTCAGGGCTGCCTGAATTTTACCAATTAAGTCTATAACAAATGATTTATTGTAGCCTGAAGCTTAAAGCCATGGCTGAAATTTATATCCATATGACAGCTTTTGACTAATGCCTTAAGTGTCCTTATATAGCAGCCCTGGGGTGAAAAGAGCTTGGAATGAGAACACCTGGGCCATCTTCTCATGCTTTATGTCTTTTTATTATGATGTCCAAAAGTATCAGCAGGCATAGAAAATGTACTGAACAAATGCTCTTTCTAAGGTGTTTTTCTTTCCATTGCACAAAATAAAATTTGAACAGATTCCAATGAACATTAATGTTTCAGACATCATTAGCCCCTGTGTTTGTGTACTCCCACCCATGCTGTAATATAAGCTTAAGGTTAGCTGCAACACAAGAGATCCATACATTGGAACATGACCTGTATATGTGTCATACCTTAACTCAGGAACACGTATGCCTTGCAATAACAGTGCATTTCAGAAACGCATTACCTGGGCCAGAGTGAGTATCATGTCTTGTAACTCACAGACAAAGTGAACTTTGGCAACATTTTCCTGTTCAGAGATGTGTGTCTGTGGTTGCTCCGTGATGATGTATGCGATGTTTTTGAGTTTTTGGTATAATTTGAAATGACTGGGGATTGTTATGGAAACCACATATGCAAACAAAAATTGTTTATACCGATATACGCAATCCTTCTGTTTTTAAAAGAACAGCATTGCTAACATTCAATATTAGCTATGACTAAAATGATTTTCAATATGAAGCAGAGCTTGAGAACAGAGGGGCAAGCACCTTAAACTAGCATGAGGAAAGTGAAGTATTGTTTTACTGAAAGAGTAGTTGACACTTGTAACAGACTTCCAGCAGAGGTATTGAATCGGTTAACAGTAAGGGAATTTGAACTTGTTGGGGATAAATATAAGTCTATCTTCACCCAAAAATGTTTGAAATATAAGCCACACTCCCCTATGAAACAAAAACTGTCAGGCTTTATGGATCACTTGGTCTTTTTTGCTATCATTCTTATATGTGAAATAAGTTCTTATATGTTCATCCGCTGACATCTGTGATCTCATAGGGACCAATGTATGTCCCTTTTTCATCCACAAACGGATGGATGAGAAAGCGGACATATGGTCCGCAGGTGTGAAAGGGGCTTTATTAACCACTTGAATACAGGGCTTTAATACACACCTCCATACCGGGTGCATTCTGGCACTTCTCTCCTACATGTACAAATCATCATTCTTTTGCTAGAAAATTACTCAGAACCCCCAAACAATATATATGTTTGTTTAGCAGACACCCTAGGGAATAAAATGGCGGTCATTGGAACTTTTTATCTTGCACAGTATTTGGGCAATAATTTTTCAAACGCTTTTATTT
The DNA here is from genome assembly GCA_029574335.1 of Rana kukunoris. NCBI lineage: Eukaryota > Metazoa > Chordata > Amphibia > Anura > Ranidae > Rana > Rana kukunoris. Next base: position 492,426,046 of record CM056049.1, on the reverse strand, counting down.
GTAAAAAATTTGGTCTTATGAGTTACAAAAAAAAAAACAGTAAAGTTAGCCCATTTTTTAAAAAAATATGAAAGATGATGTTACGGTGAGTAAATAGAGACACCTCACATATGTGGTTTGAATGACGTTTACATTCGTGGGCGGGACTTACAAGTGCGTTCGCTTCTGAGCGCGAGCTACCGGGGACAGGGGCATTGTAATATTTAATTTTTATTTTTTTTTTTTTTATTTTACTTATTTATTTATTTTTTACACTTTTTTTACTTTTTTCCGATCACTTTTATTCCTATTACAAGGAATGTAAACATCCCTAGTAATAGGAATAGTGTGTAACAAATCCTCTTTAAGGAGAGATGCGGGGTCAATAAGACCCCACATCCCTCCTCCAGGCTGAGATGAGATTGTGAAAAAAAAAATCACAGATCTCATTCTTACTAGCCGCAATTGCGGTTTGTTTACTTACGGGTACCCGGGCGTGATGTCATCACATCGCGACCGGGCCTCCGACGGTCATAGAGATGGTCACCAGTCATCTCTATGCCTTCCATCTGGCGCACAGTGATCATCTCTCCGGGCCCCCAATGGCACGGAAGAGCCCGGGGAAGCCATGGATGGCGGCGGGAGGGAGGATGATCATTCTTATGGTGCGCAGGATCGCCGCCGGGAAACAAAATGATATCTGAATGATGCCTCTGGGTGCAGGCATCATTCAGATATCACCACACAAATTACAGGACGTCATATGAGATAAGAGATCCCCTTTTTGGACGTAATATGACGGCATGCGGTACTGAAGTGGTTAAAAAACACATAGTGACTATAAACAATTCTAAAATGTGTATAAAAACAAATAGACAATTGCATTGTAATTTGGAAAGGTGATGAAGATAGCCTGATTCAATTCTTCAAAAAATTTAATAATAACCAGAAAAATATTAAACTCATGTATAAGATTAGTAACAAAACTATTCACTTTTTGGATTTAGAAATTCAACAAGAGGATAACAAATTTATCACATTTTTTTTTTTTAAACCTGTTGAAAGAAACAGCTATATCCCAGTGGATAGTTGTCATTATGGCCCATGGCATGTGAAAATTCTGAAGGGACAACTGATACGACTGATATGACTGATACAAAGAAACTGTACCAGCCAGAATGTTTACCTGGAACAGGCTAAAGTGATAGGAGGTGTATTTATATATAAAGGCTATACTGAAGATTTTATAAATGAGAAAATTCAGAAAGTGTATCAAACACCATGGGACCAGTTTATTCAAGATAGAGAGAAGAAGTCGGAAACAGTATCAAGAAATCCCCATAATTATGAATTTTAACATTAAACATAGACAAGTGGAACATATTATTAATAAGCACTGGCCACTTTAAATGGCTGACAGACAACTGAAAACCATTTTACCAAAAAAAAAAAAAAAAAAACATTTTATCTACAGGCGGGCGCCGACTTTAACCACTTCAGCCCTGGACCATTATGCTGGTCAATAACCAGGCCACTTTTTGCGACTCGGCACTGCGTCGTTTTAACTGACAATTGCGCGGTCATGCGACTCGGCTCCCAAACAAAATTGACGTCCTTTTTTTCCCACAAATAGAGCTTTCTTTTGGTGGTATTTGATCACCTCTGCATTTTTTTTTTGCGATATAATCAAAAATAGAGCAACAATTTTTGGAAAAAAAAAATGAATATTTTTTACTTTTTGCTATAATAAATATCTCCCAAATTATAAAAAAAATTCCTCAGTTTAGGCCGATGTGTATTCCTCTACAAATTTTTCGGGGAAAAAAATCGCAATAAGCAGTTATTGATTGGTTTGTGCAAAATGTATAGCTTCTACACAATAGGGGATAGTTTTAGGTAATTTTTATTAATATTTTTTTTACTAGTAATGGTGGCGATCTGCGATTTTTTATCGGTACTGCGACCTTATGGCGGACACATCGGACACTTTTGACACATTTTTAGGACCATTGGCATTTTTATAGCGATCAGTGCTATAAAAAAGCATTGATCACTGTAAAAAATTCACTGGCAGGCAAGGGGTTAAAAATGTTCCCTTATTGTGTTCTAACTGAAGGGGGGGGGTAGGACTGACTAGGGGAAATTACAGATTGATGTTTATACATTGTATGAACATACAATCAGTAATTTCTCCCCCTAAAAGGACGGGGAGCTGTGTGTTTACACACACAGCTCCCGATTCTCGCTCTGTCACAAGAGATTGCGGGTGCCTGGGGGTGATCATGCTCGCTGGCCACTTGCATCAGCACCAGGGCCACGCGCCCCTAGTGGCCGCAATGCAAAATCACGTTATATTACATGATTTTGTGCAGCCGAGGCGACCTGCCGCCGTAAAACTACGGTGGGCGGTCGGCAAGCGGTTAAGAGACATAATAGCAAAACATTTCCCAGATCCTCCAAAAAAAAATCAAAAATCAAAAAATCTAACAAATTTCTTTCCATGCAGGAGATGTTATGCATGTAGAAATATAAACCAAAATGGCCAAAAGTTTACTAAGAATACGAAATAGATAATTTTATTTTGTGTAGGACTGAAGGGGTAGTATATATATATTGGAGTGCTCATGCTCGCTACAGTATAAACTGTAGGAAGGACTAAACACCCCATGTGGAAACATATACAGGAACATATACAAAACATCAGGAATGGCCCACCCAAACACAGTGTTTCTTGCCATTTTGCATCGTGTCATAATAAAGACCCCACATTTGATAAATACAAACCCCACTGGAGGGGCAGTAATAAAGTAAGAGAACTAAGCAAATGTGGATCCAGATGAATATATGAGATGTGTACTCTTGCACCCAGGGGGTTAAATATTGACTTTGACCTAAATTGTTTTTTTCAGATTTTTAACATATTTTTTACATATTTTAATATAGTTCTAAATAGCCAGTATTTTAGATGAGTATTTGTTTTAATAGTAATTCCCCTATTTGATCACTAGATGGAACCATCAAACCCTATGTTCTCATTTTTATGGGAATGCATAATATTAGGATTAACTATATGAAGCAGCTCACCAGCATATTAAGGATTTTAAAATGTTTTTTTGTGGTAATCTTGATTTTAAATTTTTAATATTGTGTTGCTAATATGCAGTTGTATAATAAAGGAATACTACCAAGATGCGCTAAACGGCATGATGATACAATGTCCTTTGATTTGTCACTATGGCAAGCGATACGCTGGCTTGAGTATAAATAGACAGCCCGCTCATCACATGGCTACCCTTGAAAAAGTCATGTGACATGTGACGCAACGCGTCAGGTGGAGCCAAAGTGACGACATCTATTGTGTCCCAGCATAGTAGATGCGAATTGTAGAGCTCACTACATTGCATCTGATGGTTTCTATACAGGTGCGATGGTTGTTTGACCAAATGTGAGTCAAACTTTTAAACACTCCAGACCTTGTGATGAAGTTTTAACATATCACGCTATGATTCTATCTCTCTTGCTTTGTTTCATTTGAGAATTGTTTTTAAAGGAGAAATCAAAGAGAAACAAATGAGAGATGAATGTTAATCACCATATGGAATGTGGACAGGTTTTCTCTAATCAAGGAAGATTTTAGTAATAAGAACTCGTGTGCTTTCAAGTGACCGGGCTAACCAACTTAACAAGATTGTGGGCATTTTGGATTATTTTTGTTTTCATTTTGGACATTTTTGCACAGAGTAGTTTGCTTATTTTTAGTCGTGTTTTTATACACATTGTAGAATTATTTATAATCACTATGGGCCAGATTCAGGTAGATGAGAGCATCTTTGCTCTGGAGTAACACTTCTCATTTACGTTACTCTGCCGAAATTTTAGGAGCAAGTGCTGTTATTCATGAAGCACTTGCTCCTAAAGTTGCGGCAGCGCATCGCAAATGAGCCGGCGGAATTCAAATTGGGCGGGTACGGGGCGTGTAATATTTAAACTATGCGCGATCCCGCGGCGAACGTACTGCGCATGCTCCAAATTCTGTCAGTGAACGTCAATGACGTCACATCCCCATTCATGAACGTTTTACGCAAGCGTCGCGATTATTTTTTTTTCCGACGCGATGACGACGCCTATACTTAACATAGGATACTCCACTAGGGGGCTGCTTTATCTTTACGTCGCGTATCGCTTCCGGAAACGTCATCAAGTCACTGCGTCACGCCCGAAAAAGATCGTGAATTTCCGACTCCCGCTGATTAACATATTTTTTCAGCGTTAATCAGCGGGAACGCCCCCGGCGCCATTTTTTAAGTTGAAGTAACGATGCGATGGCGAAACTCAATTACGCCGATCGCATCGGAACACCAACCCGGCGTTTCTTGTTTTCTGGTTATAGAAAACAGAAACGCCGGCTTAAAGTGACAGTTAGGCTGGAGTATCACAGATACTCCAGCCTAACTCTACCTGAATCTGGCCCTATGTGTTTTTTAATAAGAGGTTTATTTTAGCGCATCATCACACATTAACCTATATTATCCACAGTGTCGGAACACTTTTTATGGTTGCAGCTTTTATTGTGTAATTATCTTTTATTATTTATTTTCGATTTCTCATACCAGCGCTTTAGTCATTTTATCAATATACACCATAGCATACCACCCCCACCTCCATCCCACTAGCTAAATACCTAATTACACCCCCCATAACACTATAATGCTAATCACTACTACTGTGTCATGTTATCTCTATCTCATAGTACCCCCGATCTATCATATGGAAATCTACCTAGTTTCCTTGGAATTAATCCTTCAGAAGCAGATGTTGCTTAGCATTTTGATGTTTAATATTTTTCTGCCTCATGAATGCACTATAACTGCAGTGCATGACATCTATGTGCACTTATGCAAATTTGAAATTTTTGTATACCATGCATTACTATTCTCAATACAAAAAAAAAAGGAAAATCTAAAAATTGTCTATCTTTATGGCCCATTCACACCACCTGTAATATAGTAAGCTGTACAACACTGCAACATGTAGTACTGCACGTTGTGTGCATTGGTGTGCTGTGGTGTAATTCAGTTCAAATTGCACCCAAATGCACTTATACAATGCATGTGTGCTTTAATGCAGAACACCACAAATCATGGTGCACTATAATACGAAAAATGCAGATAGCAAATTTTTTTGTGTGTCACGTGTCAACATGCCTTAACGCAAAAAAATACACACAAGTGTGAACGGGAATACCAGGTGTACCATTTGCTGGACTATGACCAAACAGTTCACAAGGTGGAACATTAATCCAAATCATTTTGAAGTTAATAGAAGTGGAATGTTTAACATTAGTTCTGGCTATCTTCAAGCCTAATAGTCAAGGTATGGTAAAACAAATGGCATAAGGGGGCTGTGAACTAATGCAAAATAACATGTTTTTAATCCATTTTGGCTGTGAGCAGACAATTTAACCAGTTTAATACACAGGACACTTTTACCCCCTTCCTGCCCGGGCCACTTTTTAAGCTTTCAGAGCTGTCACATGAATGACAATTGCACGCTCATGCAATACTGTACCCATATGAAATTGTTATAATTTTTTGCACACAAATATAGCTTTCTTTTGGTGATATTTAACCCTTTCATGCCTTCGTTTTTTTCTGACATTTGTTGTTTACAAGTTAAATTCCATATTTTTTGCTAGAAAATTACCTAGAACCCCCAAACATTATATATATATATATATATATATATATATATATATATATATATATATATATATATATATATATATATATATATATATATACAGAGGTGTATTTAGGTTTTGTGCTGCCCTAGGCCTGACTAAACTTGTGCACCCCCTAATTTAAATATGACCCACCCTTCCTGTCACGGCCACACCCTGTGTTGTTTAAGACCCTGCCCTGAAATTTTCGAGTGAGGACACTAGTTCTGAGGGCCTGTGGGGGGGGGGGCAATGGATTCCCTTAATTTACTTATATTTCCTCTCACTTTCTGGTTGCCCATAGAGCAGGAAGTGAAGGGAAATCTTCGCAATGGGATGGGGATGGTAAAAAATTAAATGACAGGGGCTATAACCCTTCCTTACTCTACCCAAAATGAAAGAAAAAAGTGTTGCCTATAGTTCTACTTTAAATAGATGGTGTAGCAGAAACATATAGCACAGTGAGGAAGGTTTGTGGTCCAGGATGATAAAACAGTCAAAATTGGAAGCCCCCCCCCCCCACAGTTGTGGAATGCCGGCCGCTTGCATACCAGAAGCAGCATGGACGCCTTATGGGGGCGCTAGACTAATTTTCCTAACAGTGTAGCGCAAGCCGGCGGGGACTCTTTTTGTGCTGCCCCCCTGCAAAGTGCTGCCCTAGGCCTGGGCCTTGTTGGGTTGGCCTAGGCCAGGATACAGCTCTGTATATATATATATATATATATATATATATATATATATATATAATAAATAAAATGGCGACTGTTGCAATATTTTATGTCACACTGTATTTGTGTTGCGGTCTTTCAAATGCAATTTTTTTTGGAAGTAAAACAGTAAAGTTAGCCCAATTTTATGTGAAAGATGTTGTTACGCCAAGTAAATAGATACCTAACATGTCATGCTTTAAGATTGCGCACACTCGTGGAATGGTGACAAACTACGGTACTTAAAAATCTCCATAGGCGACGCTCTAAAATTTTCTGCAGGTTACGAATTTAGCGTTACAAAGGAGGTCTAGTGCTACAATTATTGCTCTCACAGTAATGATCGTGTGTGGTTTGAACACTTACGTATGTGTTTGCTTCTTTTTTTTTTTTTTTTTACACTGTCCCTTTTAAAAAAAAAATTCAGATTACTTTTATTGCTGTCTCAAGGAATGTAAACATCTGTTGTGACAGTAATAGGCAGTGACAGGTACTCTTTATGGAGGGATGTGGGATCTTTAAGACCCCAACACCCTCCTTTGTACTTAGAAGCATTCAAAACCCCAAGTTTGGAAGTTTGGAATGCTGTATTTTTAAAAAAATGTGGTGCCTTCAGTAAACAGAAAGTGATGTCATGACATTGTTTCTGTGTTACTAGATTTGAGACCTAATCAAAGCCGATTCTGGCTTTGTTCGGGTCTCCGGCCAGCCAGCGGACATGCTGGCTGGTCACTTGGGCCTCACGGTGGGGCGGGAGAGCACGGGTGAACCGCAGAAGGGAGAGGAGGAACATCCCGCAGCTTGGCATATTCACAAGTGTCTTTTTGTAGGAAAACGCCACGCTAGATAAAAATAAAAATACATGTTAAAAGCAAGTAGCAGCTCAAAAGTAAGATACACACATATACAGAGTAAATAATTGAACAGAGCCGTGCTAAAAAAAATAAAAAGTATTGTGATGAGCAAATAGTCTAAAAAATCTTGAAATTATTCTAAACACCATAAATTGTGCAATATATATTCAGTTCATAAAACACAAATGTGTATAATCTTGAAAATATGACTTTCAACACCACCACGGACTTGTGCACCTCCACCACATAAAGTGCACCCTTACTGGAAGGCAAGCTATATGAGCTTGCCACTATTAACCCAGCCAGGGCCTTTATCCAGGAGGTTTCTAAAACGGCAGCTCCAGGACACTTGATATGGTGAGGTAAAAACTCACAGCTGGTAACCAGGGAGACTCGATCATTCAATAATCATGGATGTAGACCAGGAATTACCCAAAAATAGAAAGGAGCTCACCATAGTGTAAATCGTAACTTACAAATGTATTAAAACTAAAAGTTTACACTTACAGAAAGTAAGAGATAAAGCATCAAGGTTTAAAAGCCGTTTACTCGGATTTACATTGCGATGACGTCAGCAAGCCCCAAATGACCCCTTTCTGGAAAGCAGGCAGTCCAAAGTATTAAGAGGCATGCACATTTTTTAAAATTTTAATTTTTGTTAAAGTTTTGGGGAAAATTATGAAAAAAAAAAAAAAAATATATATATATATATATATATATATATATATATATATTCACATTTAAAAAAGAGAATCATTACATTCTGTCACCAATGTAGTACAGCATAGTACAGCATAGTCATATAACTGGTGTGGTGGTGATCAGAAACATTGACTGGTGACATTTTATTTTTTCAATTTTTCAAATACCTTTTTCATTTTTTAATAAAACATTTTTACTCACTTTGATTTTCTTATAACTGTGAATTTCACATTTTTTTCTGAATGAAACCTATTCATTTAGTGTTTACTATTGTGATTAGCTGTGATTGGCCATGATGGGCTGTGATTGACCCCATCTGTACCATGTGATCATCGTGACAAATCGCAAGGCTCATCACAATAGTACATAATGAAAGGTAGGAATTTAATCATTTCATTGTGTACAATTGTCATGTGATCTGCTGTGATAGGATAGGCCAGTGGACGATACAGTGATCTGTCATCAGCCGTATCCAGTAGACACAGCAGGTGACAGATCATGCCGGAGCAAGGCCCATGGGGGTGTGCAAAGCACGATCCTGAGAGGACTTCATGTGACGTGCTCTTAGGATATAAGGGCTCCCGCCCTGGCCGTCATATTGCAATAGGCCAGATGGGAAGGGGTTAATATAGAAATTAAACATTAAAAATGCCATATTGCTTTTAATAACATGCTTCATGGATGCCCTAAACCTGCCTGTGAAGTGGCACAACTGTACAATGTATATAATGTACTAAAGCAATAGTGACACTTACAAAGAAAAAAAATACAATTGAATTGCTTAATATGGTCAGTGTCCAATACACACAAAGGAAATAAACATGTGTATAGCAAAACATGTGTTACTGCAATACTTTTCTGTGAGAAATACTTGATTTTCTGGAAAAATTTCTGGGGTGTCACCAATTTCGGCCATGACTGTAGGTGTCTTTTCCCTACCCAAATATTTGTTTTTAAATGTTCCACTATGTTTAGTATTAGAAATTGAAGCATATGTTGAACAAGGGGCCTTTCTGTTGTAGAGGGTCCAGGGTACCCATTACATCTGTGGCTTTTGGCCTAATGTTGGGTGCACAGTTGCCTCTAGTATATCATTTTAGCCATGGAAACTTTGAAAAATGTAATACAAATCTGAATAAATAACATGATTTTGTTTGTGGTCAGTATGGCATTTTAATTTAATTATGTTGTTCGCATTTTATATGTATGTTTATTGTTCTTTTTTTTTCAGTTATAATAACTATAATTGGATCTTACTAAATATCCATTCTACTACATACAGTACATATCAGGGATTAGTATTCCAGCTTTCACCTTCCCTGCATAATCACATAGGTAGATTATGATTCAGTCCTAAAAGGAGGACTCGGTAAGTGGAACCTTCTCTAGGGTCATAGTATTCCAGGTGTTTTCTCATCCTTATTCCAATCAATGACACCTCCAATCTAATTACAGTAAGATTAAACAGTAGAGTATTTTAATACTGTGCGTATAGAAACAGACCAGACATGAAATTGTTCCGGTGGGAATTAACAAGTAAAAATGTGTACTAAACCCTAAACAGACATAGTCTACCATTCCATAATAAAACACTAAATGCAGACTTATTAAAACAGATATGCAGGCATAGAAAATAATTGCATTATGTGAATATGAAATAGTAAATCTTTCTTTATTTGATAGCAGTGTTTTTTTTTAGGTTTTAGAGATAATTTTAACCACTTAAGACCCGGACCAATATGCAGGTAAAGGACCAGGCCCCTTTTTGCGATTGCGTCACTTTAACTGACAATTGCGCGGTCGTGCGACATGGCTCCCAAACAAAATTGGCAACCTTTTTTTCCCACAAATAGAGCTTTCTTTTAGTGGTATTTGATCACCTCCGCGGTTTTTATTTTTTGCGCTATTAAACAATAGAGTAACAATTTTGAAAAAAATTCAATATTTTTTACTTTTTGCTATAATAAATATCCCCCAAAAATATATAAAAATATATTTTTTTTCCTCAGTTTAGGCCGATACGTATTCTTCTACCTATTTTTGGTAAAAAATCGCAATAAGCGTTTATCGATTGGTTTGTACAAAATTTATAGCGTTTACAAAATAGGGGATAGTTTTATTGCATTTTTATTAATATATTTTTTTTTTTTTTGAAACATTTAAGTTTATTGAGAGTATACAATAAAGCAGTACAATAGATAAAGACAGTGAAATCCAAATTGGTTGACAGAGATTACATCAGTATCGTATGACTAAACCTGGACCAAACTGCAACATAACAAACAGAGGTACTAGAATCAAGGGGATTGTTGGGTGAGTGACATTGGGAGGGTCAGTCCAATAACTGATCAAAAAAAAAGGGCAGAGGACCGACCTTGTTCATCTGGAGTTCAAGACACGCTAAGTGTTAAGTTGTCTGCACTCAATCAATCTTGTCGATGTAAACCATGCAAAGAGATAAGAAGGAAGCAAAGGAGTGTGGACAGACACTGAGACAAGCCAGGGAAGATGGGAGGGGAAAGAAAAGGGAGGGGGGAGGGGGAATAAGGGGTAACCAGAAACCCTGCGGCAGTAGAACCAAAGATCTGATAAATTATGGCATCGATTTGGATGATTTCAAGGAGGCAAAGCCCTCAAGTAAGCCTGGGAAGTTTTAAAAACAAACCACGGAGACCAGGTGTTGTGAAATTGTTCTACTCTATCTGAAGATTGGGCAACTGAATCTTCCATATAGCAGGTGTCATTCACCTTTCTGAGCCACTCTTTGATAGACGGGACCCTAGTGCTTTTCCATGCAAGCGGGATAAGGGAGTTGGCCGCATTCAACAAATGCTTGGTCAGCGAATGTTTGTATCTCTTGAGAGAGAAATTGGTAATATGGAGCAAGCAGCAGGCAGCGTCCAGAACAATACTAGTCTCCGTTATGAGCTTCACATATTCTCTCACCCCATCCCAGAATTCACTTATTGCCGGGCAATCCCACCAAATATGTCTGAGACTGCCCACCTCTGCCTCGCATCTCGCACCTCGCATCTCCAACAGCGGTCTGAGGTGAGAGGGTACCATTTCGTAAGTCTCTCCGGAGTGGCATACCACTGTGTCAGAAGCTTGTATGAAGTTTCTTGCATTTTAGTACTGACTGAGCACTGATGAGCTAAAATGCATGCTGCCCCCCATTGTTTGTCAGTAATGTGCAAGCCTGTTGGAGTCTGTCATCTTTAGTGGTAAGAGCATTCTGAAGCCATGAGTAGGTTACAGAGGTTGAGCTCGGAAAGCGTGAACCTTCAGTGCAAATCTTTTCTAATTCTGTCAGCTTCCTAATGAAGGAGGGTCTTCGTGAGCCCATATTAGCATAATCACGTAGTTGAAAATACTGCCACCAAGAAAGGTCCGGCAGTCCACACTCAGACCTGAGTGCCATCAAGGTCTTAAAGGCGCCCTTGTGGAAACAATCCTTCATAGTAAGCGGAGGAACGGGATCTAATGCTTGGAATAAGTGATTACCCAACCCAGGAGGGAAATCTGGGTTGTTGCTGATTGGGGAAAGCAGACTAACAATGGAGGTCAGGTCCGTCTTGGTAGTAATGGAGCTAAATAACGATAGGGTAGTGCCCGTCAGTGGGTGTTTTTTAATGGAGTCGTTTAGACAATGCCAGGGGATCCATAGAGCGTATCGCAGGGAGGTCTCAGTCAGTGAATCCTCCAAACCTACCCAATCTTTCGAGGAGCCATGGCAATGCCAGTCAATTATTCTGGTTAAATGTGAAGCTAGGTAGTAATTGTGGAAGTTAGGTAGTCCCATCCCTCCTTTCTTCTTCGGTATAGTCAAAAGGGAGAATTTTATCCTGGACCTCTTGCCCCCCCAAAGGAACCATAGGAGGGTAGATTGGAGGGTTTGAAATCAAGCTTGAGGGATTTTGATTGGCAGGTTTCTGAGGAGGTACAGAAGCCTCGGCAGAACAACCATCTTTATGACCACCGCCCTTCCAAACCAGGAAAAGTACTTAGAGTTCCAGGTTTGCAAATCTCTTTTAATAACTCTGATAAGGATCGGGAAATTCTGATCATATATAGATGACAACTTGGGTGTCAGCCATATTCCTAGATACTTGAGCGCACCATTGACCCATCTGAAAGGGCAGTTGGCACGAGTCCGCTCCAGGGTGTCCACCCCCAGCGAGACATTCATAGCCTCAGATTTAGTGAAATTGATTTTAAGGTTAGACATATATCCAAATAAGAGGAACTGGTCCATCAGGTTAGGCATGGTGATGTGGGGTTTGGTCAGGAAAAACAAAAGGTCGTCAGCATAGGCTGCAATCTTATATTCCTTACCCGATACTTTAAAGCCAGCTATTGACTGGTCTTTATTTACCGACCTGATGAACGGTTCCAAAGACAGGATAAATAAAAGGGGTGACAGGGGGCACCCTTGCCTAGTACCGTTGGAAATCTTGACCTCTCCTGACAAGGAACCATTTACTTTGAGTCTTGCTGTCGGCTTGTCATACAACGCTGCTATCCATGACATCATCCGAGGACAAAGTCCCACATGCCCGCACGTAGCGAACATGTAGTCCCAGGCGACCCTGTCGAAGGCCTTCTCCGCATCCGTGGACAGGAGAAGGCCTTCGAAACCGCGGCTATGCGCCCCGTGGGTTAGAAGTAAGGCTTTGATCACATTGTCTCTAGCTTCTCTGTTGGGCATAAATCCCACCTGTTCAGGGCCGATCAGGGAGGAAAGCAAGGGTCTCAGCCTGTTCGCCATTATTTTCGCCAGCATTTTTAGGTCGAGATTCAGTAGTGAGATGGGTCTATAGCTAGCACATTCAACCAGATCCTTTTCAGGTTTCGGTATAAGTGAAATGTGGGCAGTCAAAAAATCAGGCGGAATAGGTTTGTGGGTGGACAGCGAGTTCAGGGCTCTTGTCAGAGGAGCTGAGAGGATATCTTTAAATGTCTTGTAATAAATTGACGTGAACCCGTCTGGGCCTGGGCTTTTACCTGATTTGAGCTCTAAAATCGCCGACTGAGTCTCCTCAATCGTGATAGGATCTTCAAGAGGGGTTAACTGTGAATCGTCTAATTTGGGAAGTCCACTTTGTCGCAAAAAGTTTAGAATCTCGGTAGCCCTATCATCTCGTAAGTTCGGGGGTTGATGCGGTGCCGGCAAGTTATACAGTTTTGTGTAGAATCGTTGGAATTGCGATGCAATAGCATCCGTGGCTGTTTCCAAAGATCCCTCACTAGTTCTAATCTGGGGAATGTGGTTAGCAATGGACGCTTCCTTCAATGCTCAAGAACCTGCCCGACTTATTGGCCACTTCATAATAAAGTTTCTTTTTAAAGAATAACATCCTCCTAGCCTTGTCATCAAATATGTCTTTTAGGGCTTTACGGGTGTCAAGAAGTTCCCGGGCGGAGTGCAGCGACAGCGACTGTCTGTGTAAACATTCTAGTCTATGGATCGTTGCTGTTAAATCCCTGATCTTCTGCTCTTGTTGTTTTTTCTTGTGAGATCCCAACCTGATCAATTCACCTCTTATTGAACATTTATGGGCTTGCCAAACTGACAATGGGTCTATACCCGGTGTATTATTAAATCTGAAGTAATAATTCAAAGAAGCGGTGATGGTGGGCAACAGGTCGTGGTCTGTTAACAGAGAGGCATTAAGTTTCCAGGTATTTGATCTAGGGGTATGTAATCCACAATCAAGTGTAAGGGAAACTGGTGCATGATCGGACAAAGATTGGATGCCAATCCTGGCTCCTGTCACTGAATGCAAGTCCCGTTGCGTGACAAACAAGTATGCGGGAGTATCTGTTGTGCGGGACCGAGTGAAAGGTGAAGTCTCTTGTATCAGGATGGAGGAATCTCCAAGTGTCGACTACCTGCAGGGAGTTGAGTAGGACTTTCATTCTCTTAAGGGCACGGTAGGGTATACACGAGGTCCCGGACGATGAGTCCACCCCGGGGTTTAGGGGAGCATTGAAGTCTCCTCCCAAAATAAGGATGCCAGAGGTGAAGCCCATTAATTCATGAGTAATTTTTTGGTAGAAAGCTTCATGAGCCGAATTGGGAAAGTAGACATTCGCTAGGGTTAGTGGTTTACCGTTAAAAAGTGCCCTTTAAGAAAACAAAACGTCCCTCCGGGTCAATTAGGCTATCCTGAAGTGTGCATTCCTGCCTATTAAAGTGGTCACCCCCTTAGTTTTTGCCTCGTCATTTGTTGAATGATATGCTGCTGTGAAGTAAGCGTTAGTCAATTTTTGTGTGTGGTCTGTCCGAAAATGGGTCTCCTGCAAAAATACAAAGTGTGGCTTACCTTTTTGGAGTTCCCTAAGAAATGATACCCTCTTCTCCGGAATATTCAGACCTTTTGCTTTGAGTGTTACGACCGTCTGAGCCTTTCCCAGTGATGCAAAGGCCATCAGGGCGGCTATGACGCGCTATTTGCAGTGAGTCTGAAACAAACTGAGAGACACAGATGAAAGCTCGTCCAACCTGCCACAGGGTAGTAGGACCTGCTCGAGTAGATTACTCGAGGTGATGGGTGGGGGGGGAAGTACAGGGTGGGGAGGGAGGGCAGGATGGGGTGTGGGGGGGAGTTAGAAGCAAGATAGAAAAGAAAGGTAAATTGAAAAGAAAAAGAAAGGAGAGAAGCACATCAAAAGATCAGCGTGCGGAGAGAGGACCGACGCTGCTCGGAGAGAGTATGGTACACTTTAGTTAGAGAATGTTCCTACTAAAGTAATAAGGTAGTACGTCCAAGGTAGAAAATCCACCTCCAGACGTACTCTGTGGGTAACGTCACTTGTCTGTATCCGGGATACACAGGAAGCAACACTCAAATAACTAAAACTTCTGAAAATGTAAAGCACTAAAACAGTAGCAATAGAACAACACAGTCTCTTTCAGCAAGAATAACTCAGGGCCCAGAACGGGTATAATGCACGTTTAACAGAAAAAGCATTGATACCAAGCTGCAGACCAGGGAGGGTGCATGTTACCTTACAGTTAAACACAAAGTTTGTTTGAGGCCCAAACTGGAAAAAAAAAAAAAAAAATTAAAAAAAAACATCAAATGAATAAAAAATAAAATAAAAATTAAATATATATATATATATATATATATATATATATATATATATATATATATATATATATATATGTGTATTAAATATGCATACATATATAAATGGTAGCCAGACCGAGCAAAATCCAGGATTCTAAAAAAAAAAAAGGAAAGGCGATACGGGAAAAAATCAGTCTGTCTCAGTCGTGGTGCAAAACAAAGGAGTGGTCAGAGCCGGGAAACCGAGTAAGGCACTAGCAAAAAGATGGTCCTTCATATCCACTTTGGTCAGCAGCAGGATCTAACGAATTCCCAGGGCGAGGCGATGAAAAGTCATCAAGAAGAGGGACCAGACATCAAGAAATTAAGCACTCAGTCTGTTACTTGACCCCTAGCAGGAGTGTGACGTGGTGCGGGAGTTCCAGCTTGTGATCCACCTCCGCGACCATGTTTTGGCTTCTTAGATCGGTGTTTATCTGGAGTAGAGAAGGGCGAATCAGGAGGGCTTCTGGGGAGCGGTGATAACATGAACTCTTGGTACCAATCAGGGAGCTCCATTATCTCCAGGTTGAGAGCCTCACAGAAGCCTGGTAGGTCAAGCGGGGTGCGCAGGATATGTTGTTTGCCTGCAAGTGTGACAACTAAGGCAAAGGGGAAACGCCAGGTATACTTTATGTCTCTCCTCCTGAGTTGCTCCAGCAGGGGGCGCAGGGCCCTGCGGTTTTTTAGTGTGATTTGGGAGAGGTCTTGAAATAACAGAATATGTGCGCCATTGAAGACTATGCGCTCATTGCCTCGTGCTTTCCTCATGATGTCTTCCTTTAGTGGACAGCTCTGAAGACAACAGATAATGTCTCTAGGAGGTGCATCCTCCGGACCCCTTGCCCTGAGGGCCCTGTGGGCTCTGACAAAGTCGATCATGGTATCCTCTTGACGTTCCAACAGGCTATTAAATACCCTTTGTAGTGCTGGGACAATCTGATCGTTCTCCACCGACTCAGGGATCCCCCTCACCCTAATGTTTCACCTGCGTCTGCGATTGTCTAAGTCCTCTAATGGCGGTTTATTTCAATAAAGTGTGATGTCTGAGTGTCCGCCACCCTCTCCAATCTATGTATTGCTCTGTCTCTGTGCTTCCCATTCACTTCTACCGCCTCCATCTTGTCTGATAAAACAAGCAGGTTGGACTTCAGGTCCGTTATCGCTGCCGAGAACGTAGCCTTTATGTCGGCTGCAAACACCGACATGTCAGCGAATGTAAGCGGCTTGCTGAAGCGGGAGCGGCTCCTACCTGAATCCTCGGCTGTGTACTGCGAGTCCTCGCTGAAGTCATCCTCGTCTGGCTGGGACCGCGCCATCTTGGAACTCGCCACGTTGCTCCCAGAGGGCTTGAAGAGTTCAGAGATGCTCCGGGTAGAGGAGGCGACCGAACTTCGGCAGGGTCTGGTATGTGGGGTTTGGTGGTTCACTCTGCCCATTTCTGGGGTCCTTCGAGCGGTTAGAGAAGCTGTCGGCTGTGTCAGTTCATGGAGCTCTCTTAGTGTGCGTCCATCCCGGCCGCCAGTCAAGCCACGCCCCCTAATATTTTTTTTTTACTACTAATGGCAGCGATCAGCTTTTTTTTTTCGTGACTGCAACATTATGGAGGACACATCGGACAATTTTGACACATTTACATTTTACTGTGAAAATTACAATTGCAGTTTGGGAGGTAACCACTAGGGGTCACTGAAGGGGTTAAGTGTGACATTATATGTGTTTCTAACTGTAGGGGGGCGGGGCTGGACATGTCACGTCATTGATCGCCTCTCCCTATATCAGGGAACAGACGATCGATGACAGTGCCACTGTGAAGAACGGGGAAGGTGTGTTTACACACACCTCTCCCCGTTCTTCAGCTCCTGTAACCAATCGCGGGACTCCGGCGACGATCGGGTCCGTGGGTCCTGCGGGCACGTCACAGAGCTTTGGACCGGGTCGCGGGCGCGCTCGGTTTGTCTGATGACAACAGTCCATCGGTCTGTTGTCATTGGACAAACCGATCGTGTGTACACGGCTTAAGTGTTTTGAAATACAGGCTTACTTCCCAAAAAAATGCACAGGTGTAACAGCAATATTGTTAAGTGACCTCGTTCCTATATCTTTGATCTAATTGTAAAATTGCAGTGCCTGAATCTAGTGATGTAGAACATAATGTTAATTATTCTGCCCCTACCCCATCATGCTTAAAATTAAATTTGGATTCAAAATTAACAGATGCATTGTTTTGAGCCTTTGACCTGGAAAATTTCTCTCTGACATTTGTTAGAATTTATGGACCATTCTTTAATCATGAAAACAGCAATTTCACAAGTTTCAAAGCTAAACACAATATTATTTATTAGGTGCTGTTGGTGAACTAAATACGTTTTTGCTTTTTCTTTGTTTAGCTTGCAGAATACGTTTATGGTGCTCTTTCTACTCGTATCTATATGATAATGTACAAGAGCACTTGCAGTAATAGTTGTGACTAGTAATTCTGAAATCCTGCTACGTATGCAGTGCCATAAGAGTTGCTAGAAAATTGAGTCTGACAATGTGAATAAGCTACAGTGACCCAGGACATAGAGTTCTAAGGAGTTATCTCAAGGTTTAGAACATTTTATTTGTGAATTAATCAAATTAAGAACTATTTGAACTTTGCAGCCTTTACAATTTAAAGATAAGTAGCAGACTGCGGTCCAAAAAACATATATGCCACTCCAAGCATGTTTAAACTAGTATTAATGCCAAAAGCAAACATTTATTATATTGCAGCATTACTAATTCTTAGATGATTCATTTTTGTTTTTAGGCTTTCTTTCTTTCTATTATCATCTGGTTATCTGGCCAGTAAGTCTGTTGTTTTTCAACAGAAATGTTTTCTTGCAGTTTCATGAGACAGAACATTAAACACTGACAGGGTGCTTAAATTATTCATTTATGTAAAATCTTTACCATCCCTCCCCCCCAAAAAACTGCTTATAAAGTAGTATCTGGAGTTCAGCTTCAATTTGTACTCCAGAGGTTCCCCTGCACTACTTCCTCCAGAGTAGTGTCTGTAAAATACAGGAGGTGTGTTACTGGCCAGATCAACAGGGAAAATCAGAGGGGAAAATATTTAAATTAATACAGCCACTACATTTAATGATTGGTAAGCTGCAATATATTACATTTTCAATTTTGGGTTTAATACCGCTTTAAATGATGCATGTTAAAGGAGTTGTAAAGGAATTTTTTTTTTTTTTTTTTGCTGAAATGACTGTTTACAGGGTATAGAGACATAATAGTTAACTGATTCCTTTTAAAAACGATTAAAAATGGATACAAATCAATCATATAATGGACCTCTAGTTTGTAGTTTAGTTTTTGCATGTTTCCTGCTTCTCTGCTGTACAGAGCCACAGAGCCAATACAGGGCAGTGACGAAACTGATTGGTGCTGTGGGGTTTTAGACACACAGTAATCACACCTCCTTGATTAGTGACCACAGAGAGAAAGCTCCCAGTACTGTGGTCATCAGGAAACAGACAGACAGGAAGTGTGGAGATCAGAGAAGAAATACAGCAACTTGAGAGCAAAAACTAACAATGAGAACATGAAAACAACACTGCATTAAGGTAAAGGAAGCTATTAAGTCCTTTAATGGAAGGAAGATACTAGAAAATGCAATGTTGCTTGGAATTATTTCATGACAATTTTTTAAAGAAGGCTGTGTTGAATGAAGATCACTTGTGAGTATAGGGGCTCAGGGGGGCCCTTTGCAGCGACATTGCATGAGCAAGACGAAAGTGGTGTCTCTATAAAGAATTATGCAGTCTAAATTGTTTTGTGTGTCAGAAATGAGGATTCAACCCAGTGGCCAGCTCTCAAAAGTGATGATTGCACTATAAATAGGAGTTGGACAAGGATAGCCTTTAGTGCTGGATTAGATCCTGTACCATACATTGTGACAAATCTCCTTTAACTGGTCATGTAAGATTGGATTGTATGTAAGAAAAAAACAGCTAAAATATGTAAAACCGTAAAGAAAAAAATGAAAATTGTCCCTAATATAATTATAGTTTGTCTTTAAGTCTTTTTTAGTGCTATCACTAATCGGTGTAATACTGCTGCACTTTATTTTCATTTGTCTTTACAGCGCTAGCAGGCTTACAATTTATGATTCACTATTTCTTTCAGGTTACATATTTTATTTCAATACTTCATCTTTGTTTATGAGGAATATTTTTGGAGAGATCTGTAACTAAAAAGAACAGCTAAGAAAAAATAAAATTACTCCAGCTGGTTACTTTCCAGCTAAACAAAATTCTTTTATAAATGTGATGGTAGAATTCATGTGCCATGCTTGTTAACCCCCCTTCCCCTCATAATTTTTTTCCATTCTCTGCTCATGCCCTGCAAAGCAGGCATAGGTCTAAATGGAGCGTTGGTAACCTGGAACATATTATATCCAAGAAACACAGCTAAGGAGCAAGCAAAAATAGCTTAGATGTATGCGCATAGATTGTTTTCTCTGAAACTTCAGCTCCATTTAAATGTTATTTCAGCAACAATAATCATAAAATTTTTAAGAGCATGGGTGGGTTGCTTTTTATGGAAGGTTCCAGTCCGTGTTAGGTTTCAGGCTGAAGCCAAAGTTTATTCTTGTTATATTTGTAACAGATTGAACCTGAGAACAGAGGCTACTTGTCCTACTAAAACTCCCGCTCAGCAGAACAGACGGGCTCATTAACAGGTCAGCTAATCAGGTCGTAGTTTATGGAAATTGCATGCTAAATACGCAAGTCTTGGCTCAGTTAAATATCGAGCTGAACATGAAATTACAGATGTGCCTGCAGCAGTGTTTATGTTATCTGAGTGTAAATTTCCTCTCAATAAAAAATAGCGGTGGGCTACCTTAACTAATGAGGGGACCATAGCTTTACTCTACACATGATCTTAAGACTAGTGTATGTGTCTTTATCACACAGCTCACAACATGGGAGCAGGGACCTGGAATAAAATCTCAAAATGGCTTTTCCACAGCCCTAACGCAAATAATCTATACTTTATATGTTACATTAATGATCTGATGGAACTTTTCTGGTCTCTATGATAAATATCTAAAAAGGTTTTGGCAAATAAAAAAGTAGTGAAATACCTTGCTTGGTTCAAAATGCAACAATCACTTAAGCCAAAATTAATACTTTCCAAAAAAATATTGGAAATCTGAACCTTTTATTTTTCTTGCTCGCTAATAAAACAATAGCTTTTATGGTTAGCATTAAAACAATACCAGTGTAGTCTTCTATGCTAGGAACAGCAGTCAGAATCTATATTTTACACAGAAATTTACTGAAATTAAACAGATTTATTGTTGTTAATATATTTTTAAACCATTCTTTGTCTGGATAGGGTGAACTAAAAGATTTGCTTGAGAGTTGGGCCACTTCACTGCTTACACTTATGTGCCCCATACTCCTCAGCTGCCTTCTTGAATCCATGACACATCTGATACTGTAAGTGTAGGAAAGCATGTGACTAAATCATTTTTCTCCCATGATACCTCAGTCAATGCCTGAGTGTCAGACCTGAATGCTGTTTAGTCTCTGATCCAAAGTGACTTGTAACATACATAGGCATTTTTTTCAAGGTTTGGTGAGCAAGGTGGCAGGGGAGCAGAGTGGAGGTAAGCATCAGTAGTAGAGGGGCTTAGCTTTAAAGTGAACCTGTTACTTTGCCTCAAATGGGCAAAGTACAGATTTAGTTTAGGTTGTAAATTTTGTGTTGGTCTCCACTTCCACTTTTTGTATCAATATACATTTTTAAAGGAAGCTCAACCCTTCCTTATTCATTATCAGTACTTGAGCTTCCGTCATGTGCCTAGGTCCAGAAGAAGTAATCAGTCTGCTGCAGGCAATAAGAAGCATTTCCTCAATCTCTGGTGATCAGATTGCAAAATGTAACTATGCAGTCGGTCACAAGATAAAAGGGAGCAGCAGAGGGAAGATCTGTGTCAGATATTTGTCAACTGGCCCGATAATTTACATGAATGTGTCATCTCCAAGCCAGCATCTCAGTCCTGGAAGTCAGTGCAGACCCTGAATGATGCCTGAACAAAGATGGCTCTGACATTATACATACTGCTACATATTGCTTAGCATGCATGCACACAACATGAAAATCTATAACTAGTGCTTTGTCGACTTTAACTAAAATCACATCATACATATCTTAGATAATAATAGTTAAATTGTATTGTAATTGTACTGTCTGCTCTTAAGTTGTAAAGCACTGCATATACTGCCTGTGCTATATAAATCCTGTATTATAATAATAATAATAATAATAATAATAATTAAAACCTGTATGACTTTGTGACAATGCAGGATCACAACAGGAAGCCAGAGGGTCACCTTCCTATTACAAAGATGGCTAAATATGGGCATGCCTGGCATAATTGTAAAGGATGTTGTAATAAAGGATCCGCGCTTAGGATGTGAGATATAGCTGCTGCCTCCCTGGGGATCTCCTAGGAGATCAAATGGTGAATATACAAGTATTGGGATGGTGGCGCTGCTGTACATGCCTAGTGAGTGAGACGTGAATATTCTAAGTGAAAACTAGTGTATTAGTGATCCAAGTGTTGGGTAACCTGTATAAAGGGGAATCCCAAAGTCGGGGGATCCCTTTAGAACCGCTCAAAAGGAGCTTTTGTGGTTACCTCGTTAATGATGTGGACTCTCTTGGTGTCCTGATTGGGTGGGTGTTGGAGTAGACTACCACCACTAGGTGGTGTCTAAGGGTGTGTATAAAGTGATTCCAAATAGCTGGTCGTGGTCAACCAAAAAATATATATATATAGAATTGACCAAAAACACGGATTGGTCAGGACTCTGTGCAAGTATATGAAGGGAAAACCCTACAGTGAAAAGTGTTCAAAATGTGACTGGTGTGCCAAATGCAAAACCTGGTATCCCAAAAACGTAGGCCTGGGCTGGCCAAAGTAAATGCTTCAACAAACTAAAAAGAACTGAAATGGCAAAAATCAAAATAATACCAAATCAAACAAGGGTGTGCACCAACCCACAGTGGTATGGTGGACCACCAATAATTACCCAACGTGTATAACTTGTAGTTCCCAAGTATAACCTAAAAATGCAGGCCACTAGGTACAGTAATAATTACTGTAACCTTAGAAAGAGATGTATACCAAACACAAAATGGCATCAAATGTGGATGTAATACCGCTCCCTTAGGCAGGGATTCTGATGATATAGATATAACACCTCAAGTATAGAAAGTCATTGCAAACTGTAAAAAACATGAAAAATAATAAATAATAAAAGTCTATGAGTGACTTGGTGCGTTTTTTTCTACTGGGATGCTGCTTCGTGACTTCAGTGCTCCCCTCTTAGGTCCCCACTCACCAGATGTTGGCACCCTCCAGGGGCTATAGGCAGATGGTGGTGGTACCTTGAATGCTCCTGCTCCACTGCTCCCTCTATCCGCGTTACACCTGCTGTCAGCTGTAGGAGTGACCCTCCAGCTGTTTGTAATGATGAACTCCCGGTGTCACTCAGGAAGACAAAAAGTGAAGTATCCACATAGTGTAATAGGTTTCAGAAACACTGAGTGTATTTATTATAAAAAAACTGCTATAGGTGGGTATTCCCACTTAAAAATTCCCAGTGGCACCTGGGCTGGTTAAAAATATGTATACAAAAAATAATAAAAAGTAAAAACAAAAGAAAAGTTGTACGTGTTGAAGCCTCAGCTGTCTCAAAAATATGTATACAAAAAATAATAAAAAGTAAAAACAAAAGAAAAGTTGTACGTGTTGAAGCCTCAGCTGTCTCAGCTGTCCATCTGACCCTATGGATATTAGAGAAGCAAGTTTGCCGTTTGCACCCAATGTGTATTGTCCGTGGGTGGTTGTATCCGTCCTCGGCAGCTTGCGGTAACGGTCGCGACCGTTACCGCAAGCTGCCGAGGACGGATACAACCACCCACGGACAATACACATTGGGTGCAAACGGCAAACTTGCTTCTCTAATATCCATAGGGTCAGATGGACAGCTGAGACAGCTGAGGCTTCAACACGTACAACTTTTCTTTTGTTTTTACTTTTTATTATTTTTTGTATACATATTTTTAACCAGCCCAGGTGCCACTGGGAATTTTTAAGTGGGAATACCCACCTATAGCAGTTTTTTATAATAAATACACTCAGTGTTTCTGAAACCTATTACACTATGTGGATACTTCACTTTTTGTCTTCCTGAGTGACACCAGAAGTTCATCACTACAAACAGCTGGAGGGTCACTCCTACAGCTGACAGCAGGTGTAACGCGGATAGAGGGAGCAGTGGAGCAGGAGCATTCAAGGTACCACCACCATCTGCCTATAGCCCCTGGAGGGTGCCAACATCTGGTGAGTGGGGACCTAAGAGGGGGAGCACTGAAGTCACGAAGCAGCATCCCAGTAAAAAAAACCACACCAAGTCACTCATAGACTTTTATTATTTATTATTTTTCATGTTTTTTTACAGTTTGCAATGACTTTCTATACTTGAGGTGTTATATCTATATCATCAGAATCCCTGCCTAAGGGAGCGGTAATACATCCACATTTGATGCCATTTTGTGTTTGGTATACATCTCTTTCTAAGGTTACAGTAATTATTACTGTACCTAGTGGCCTGCATTTTTAGGTTATACTTGGGAACTACAAGTTATACACGTTGGGTAATTATTGGTGGTCCACCATACCACTGTGGGTTGGTGCACACCCTTGTTTGATTTGGTATTATTTTGATTTTTGCCATTTCAGTTCTTTTTAGTTTGTTGAAGCATTTACTTTGGCCAGCCCAGGCCTACGTTTTTGGGATACCAGGTTTTGCATTTGGCACACCAGTCACATTTTGAACACTTTTCACTGTAGGGTTTTCCCTTCATATACTTGCAAAGAGTCCTGACCAATCCGTGTTTTTGGTCAATTCTATATATATATATTTTTTGGTTGACCACGACCAGCTATTTGGAATCACTTTATACACACCCTTAAACACCACCTAGTGGTGGTAGTCTACTCCAACACCCACCCAATCAGGACACCAAGAGAGTCCACATCATTAACGAGGTAACCACAAAAGCTCCTTTTGAGCGGTTCTAAAGGGATCCCCCGACTTTGGGATTCCCCTTTATACAGGTTACCCAACACTTGGATCACTAATACACTAGTTTTCACTTAGAATATTCACATCTCACTCACTAGACATATACAGCAGCGCCACCATCCCAATGCCTGGCATAATCACTACACATTACTTAAAAGAAACTTGAAGATTTAAAAATATTGACTATAATTTTACGAATTACGTTATCATGTTGAAAGCTTTTATGAGATGTTTGTGATTTTAGTGTTTATATGTTCTCTAATGTTAGTTATGTTGTGTGTGTGTATGTTTTTATAGGCACGGGGGTCCCTTCTATTGTTTTCCTTTTTTCTATATTTTATACATTTATTTATATTCACTTAACTTGCCTGACTTCCCTGGCTAAGCTCTATCTAGCTACCAATCCCTTGTCTAATGAAAGCACTTAAGTGACTATTACAGGCACTGTAATCTCAGTAAAGGAAATCTGTACTGAGATAAATATTGTGGCTGTAATTAAGCCCCTATTAAGAATACTAGTTGCCTGGGCTGTCTTTGGTTTCAGTGCTTTCTAAATCACTACCCAGAGCAAGCACGCAGAATACAAAAAGTCAAAGTAAAGCCTGATCTGTGTGTTCTGTATGTTTGTTATATTTGAAAACCATTAAAAAAGCAGACAGCAATTAGCATAATAGATAGGCAATTAGCACTTTCAAAAGAAGAGGTCATCAGTGGCACTCTTCATGTACAGGTTTCCTTCAAGGGTGTAGGCAAGTAGGCAAGCTTTAGCCCAGAGGGCAAACAATTCAAATCTCTATAACAACCTGAAAACAAATTGAAGAGACATGCAAGGGAGGCTTTTGGTTTATGGCAAGGAAAACTGAGTTTGGAAAAGTTAGGTCCTTTAAACACTTTACAGTTTTGGTCAGGCTGGACAGTTTATGTGTGTTAAATGTGTTTTTAAAGTAAAGAAATGGGAGGGGGAGCTGTGTAATAGAGCAACAATGCACCTAAAGGTTAAACAGCGCAGCTTAACCCAGAACACACTTACAGCCACCTGCTGACTGGACAGTAAATAGTAACCCTGGGCCCTCAGTGTTAGTATGCATTGGCACATCTTTTTTTTTTTTTGATAATTATTTATTTTGTGTGTTTTTTTTTTTTAATATATATTCCTCCAATTACGCTTTAAGGGTTTAGTCATGCATATTGCAGAAGTTTGCCTTTAGTTAAAACGGCCATAAGAGAAACATGAAGGCTGCCATTACAGACCTTCCCCTGAAGATGCTAAATGCTGTTATGCCTGACAAAGTCACTGACAAGTAGGTATGTAGACCAAGAAAGTCAAAGTAAAGTCAAAGGTCTTTGCATACAAATTTTTGGTTAGTGATTGAAAAAATTGGCAGAAGGATCAGCTTGGTCAAATTTTTCAAAAGGTTAGGTTGAGTACGGCAGCCTCCATGTCTCTCTTTCATGCCAGATTTTCACACCAAGCATTGTGCTCAATTTTTGTTTTGCCTCTGTGGCGGACAACATAGAATCCATTTTTGCATAAATGGCTTCCTATGTCCTGCCTGAGAAAGAAGCATAAATTCAATATATCACAACATCAGAAAAAATATAACCATTTAAGACAGCATTTCAAGTGCTATGAATTATCATCTATAGTGCAGCACAAGCAGAGATTTCAAAAATCACACTACAAAAATAAAGTATATCATTTGTTGCATTGATTGACTCTGGACTGATACATCTGTTCGTTTTTCATAGATTTTACAGCTGTATAAACATGCCTATTTCAAATATAGTCCAAAACTGAGGCTAACAGTTCAATTTGCCAGTAGCATTTAACACTTTGCCGTAAGCTCAGTATGCTGGAGACATCTGTATTTCATTTATTTAGTGAGTAAAAAAATAAAACCATTTTAAAGGATTTTACTAAGTGAATTAAAAGGCCAGGTTGTTATAACCCGTTAAACAGTCTCACTTTGTTCTGCTTAAAGAACAATACAGGTTTGTCTCCTTGATTTTACCTAATAGGTACATTAAACTGAGGTGGGCTTCCCCTTTATGTGTAATTTTAATTTTATGCTTCATACTATATAAGGGAAATTGTTAAATGCTTTCTATGTATTCAGTTTTTGGCTTACTAAATAACATCTTATTTTCATCACTCAGAAGCTGCAGTGATTTTGTTTGCCGACAAACCTGGTTCATCACAATTGTTTAAACAACTTTTCTTTATTTTATTCACAGAGTCAACTGCAGGAACCTCAACAGGAAGCCTGCATTAGCTGTCAGGTTCCAATGGTTAACCTGCTTTTAAGGCCACAAGTGGTTATGGAGTAAGAGTGATATCAGTGGCCTAAAGCCACTTAGACACGATCAGTCCATCCGATGAGAACGGTCTGATGGACCATTTTCATCGGTTAACCGATTAAGCTGACTGATGGTCCTTCGCGCCTACACACCATCGGTTAAAAAAACGATTGTGTCAGAACACGGTGACTTAAAACACAACGACGTGCAGAAAAAATGACGTTCAATGCTTCCAAGCATGCGTCGACTTGATTCTGAGCATATGGATTTTTAACTGATGGTCGTGCCTACTAACGATCGTTTTTGACCTATCGGTTAGGAATCCATTAAATTATATTTAAAACAAGTTGACTTTTTTTTAACCAATGGATAACTAACCGATTGCGCCCACACACGATCGGTTTGGTCTGATGAAAACAGTCCATCAGACCGCTCTCATCGGTTTAACCTAAGAGGGAATTATATTTCATTTTCGGGTGCCATCCCAATCCTTATTAATCCTTATCCTTATTAAATATGGCACTTTCTTATAAGGGCAGTGATGTCAAGCACATAAGGTGATGCCTAGGACACTGCATTGTTAATGTGCAATGACTGGGGTTGCTCACAACATTTAATTTACAGTTAAAAAGTTGTACAGTTAAAGTACACAGTAAAGCCTGGTACACACTAGTAGTTCTTTTTTGTTCAATCCAGCGGGCTGAAAAAAACCCAGGAAGAGCTCAGGAGAAGCTGTTGTACTAACAATCCAACGTTAGTAAAGTGAACTCCCCTGCTGAGCTATTGTGTTCTGACAGGTAGACCCCCCCCCCGCCAGAACACAACGGTCAGCGCTCTCAGCCATTCGCTCAGAGCACTGATCGGCAAATTTATTTTTGTCATGTCCCTTCGACAGAAGCCGGTTGAATGGCTGCTATACACACAGGCCGATTGTCGGCTGGTTTCTATTGTAGCGGTCAATGCTGCCCGATATTCAGGCCATGTGTACGTCCCTTAGCATCAGTAACATGAGTAACTCATCCACCTTTTCCTTTTATCCAGCTGTCTGTGAGCATATAGTTACCTTTTTTAGTCCTTAAGGAGAGTTTATACCAAATCATATATAAATCCATTTAGTTATAGTGTCTTTATGAGTCCTTATTCCATTCTAAACCCTAAAAAAAAGGATTTTGGATTTTGTTGCCCCTGATAGGCATTGGTTGTTTTTGTTTGATCAAATTATGAAATTTATCAATACGATAATAACAATGGATCAAATTATAGGCATCTTTTGCACTTTTTCACATTTTGTTTTGGCCTTAGTTATGTCTATAATTTGAGTCAGTTTTAGGCAGCTATTGAGCAAGGCCTATCTGAAAGCTACCTTACCAAATCGAGAAAGCTTGTTTAGTATCCGTTTGGCAGGCTGAAAAATGAGCATGTACATATTCAGACCCATCCCTGTCCCTAGCCTGTTCATTAGACTATTGATGAAGGTCATCCACTGGTGAGGTCCTACCTGTGCGCTCCCCAACTGTACATTGTAGAGGCCACCTTTCCCTCCAGTACCTAAATGATATTAGGATTAGAGCTGATTTTATGTGTGCAGGGCTTTATCGAAATCTAAAGTAAGGAAGGGTTATAATCCATACAGTCAAATAATTTTTTGCAACCCGTGTCCAATTAAAACGATTTCCCTTCACTTCCTGTCCCAACAGGAAGTTAGAGAAAATCCCTGCAAATAGGGGCATCTCTTGGATCCACCCTAGGTCACTAGAACAGGGGCATAGACAGCAATGAAAACCTAATTGTCAAAAAAAGTAAGAACATTTGTGACTTTAAATGAGATAGGGACCTGGTAATATCAGTTGCCTCCATCCCTAAATGAAACAGGGGGAATTTAAACAAAGCACATAGGTGACAAGTAAAATGTTATTGGAAACCGGTATAGTAATATATAATAGTTAATATCGTCCCAATATTGCACTACACACACCCGTGCTGGGTGCCAAAAGAAGAAAGTCTATTAAAAAAAATTCTTGCCGATATACAAGTGACAAGAAAATTCCATCCGTGACTTGCAAAAAGAAAAAATTGAGATAAAAAACAATAAAAAGTGCCAAAAGAAATTTCTTCCGTGACTTGCTAGAAAGTTGTGAATTTGTGCTCCTTCACCACCATTACAGCTTCACCCGAAGTGCTCAGAATTAATATTGCGCTTACCACAATACATTGACTTCTTTAATTGAAAAGATAGTCACACAAATGTATACAGGATAGTGCCTGCTCACATGCTGGATTGACAGGGTGATTTGTAATGCCTCATTCCCGGAGATCAGGTATGGATAAAACAGAGAAACAGCCCATAGCGTAAAATTGTTAATTAAAAAAGAAGTAAAAAATACAAGCCTTTTTACTTTAAAAAGTGCCTCCCGGCACTGGGGCTGCAGGTAAAACAAAATTGTCGGCGTGGGGGTCCCGCTCGCTACCGCTTCCCGAGGAGGCGCGCGTCCCTTCTTACTCAATCAGCTCCACAAGTGCCGGAGATGGCGAGGATAGACACGTGACCAGGTCTGCCGCCGACGTACGTTTCATAGGTATTACGTCATCAGGGGGCGATATAATTATTAACAATTGTTTATACATTTTTTCAGTTATGGGTAATATAATAGGATTAATCAACCTGTAAAAAGCGCCCTCTACCTCTCACTTTATTGTTAATCACAGTATAATTTATACTACACAAGAGGAGCAGCATAGTAACAACATCAATTTCACTTGATATTCAAGTATACTAATAGTATGGTGCGGAATATCACCCTCTTTTTTTCAATATATAATAGTAATTAGACTGCACTCTCTGAAGTATTTACAAAATATACCTGCATGATAGGGGTATAGCACTAAGAGCCAGAGATCTCCTTAGGGCATCAGTACCAGGAGCTGAGGTATATAGACTGTCCACTCTACCTCAGCTCCTAGGACTTATGCCCTAAGGGATCTCTGGTTCTTAGAGCCATACTCCTAACGTGCAGGTATATTTTGTAAATATTTCAGAGAGTGGAGTCTATACAGCTTTTTTTTTTAGTTTATTTACTTCATACCCTTTTCTCCTTGGCAGGGTCATACCACTAGAATTTATCTCCATCATATTACATTTATCCAACTCACGTGCATGCTCCTGAAGAGTGGATCAATCCACAAAATGCATAGAGCTAATATATGCAGTATTCTCACGTTTTTACTGGATATATATTTGCAATCATGTGGACCAATGCCCTCATTGTATGTACATTGATCTTTATATATTATATTGGATATTATATGTTGTGTTTTTTATGATTACTATTATATATTACTATACCGATTTCCAATAAAATTGTACTTGTTACCTATGTGCTTCAGTTAAAGTCCCAATTCCAGGACCCTTGTTTCACGAAAACCTAATTGGTGTTCTAATCTATCTCAATTCTATCCAAAACTAAAAAAAAGGTTGTCTTTAATTATACTTTTAAGAAAAAAATGAATAGCTAGTTTAAAGATAAAATAACAAAAGCATCTTTTGCTGTGATACTTGCCAATCAAGAGATTTCTCTTACAGAACTTGTTTTTGCACCACTGGATGTCCTCAGTTTAATGTCCTACTTTATTCAGTCCAGCTCCTCTGAACATGAGTCACCCTGTGACTGGGCAGTGCAAGGAGAAGCAGCACATTCATGAGCTCATGTCTCTGTCACTCTTTCTCTTCCTATTGGCATACTTCTTGTCACCACATCAACTGTTTGACTTCTGGTGCTGCTTTTTCCTATGACACTCTAGCCTTGCTGTAAGGATGCTGCAAAGGGCTAATACTGGGTACAATTCAGGCTTTTATACTACTTTAATTCAAATTCAATGTGGGAATCCTTTGCTCTACCAAGTGAACTGTTACTGAGATGTGAATAAATTAATAACGCTGTGATAATCAAAAACTCAAATCAAATAAGGTTTTAAAATTACATAGATATAAAAAAAAAACAGCGTTTGCACACCTTCTCACCTCAATTCTGTCACAACACGTGACTTCCGGAAGTTAAGGGAGAAGCCGCACAAAACGCTGTGTTTTATTCCTATGCAATTTTAAAAGCTTATTTGATGTAAGAGTCCACTTATCTGTAATACATAAACCTTTATTTAAATTTACTGCACTATGGAGGGCATTTTTCTTTTTTGTTTCCCTTCATTCTTATTCCAACTGGAGCATCTTGAGATTTGGTAGCAGTTAAAAGTCTGGTGTTTTGAATTACGAATGCTGGTTAACCCTATGGGTTTCAGGAAGGCATGAATATACCAGAAAGAGGATCTAGTAGTGAAATACTTGAAGGCTGGATAGTCCTTTATAACTTGAGGCTGGATATTCACTGGTTTAATGTGAGAGATCTGAGAGCACATAGCAGTTGTGTGAAGGGACGAAATTAACACATATAAGAGACACCTCTAGCATAAAGACTAAGGTCCAGATTCACAGAGAGATGGGCGCACATTACGCCTCCGTAGTGCAAACACCGTACGCCACACCAACGTAGCGCGGAGAGGCAAGCATTGAATTCAGCAAGCCAGTGCTCCCAAAGCTGCACCAGCATGGCGTGAGTTTCGAAGGCGCAGGCCGGCGTAGGTGGAAGTGGGTGTGACCCCATTCAAATGATGGTCTGAGCATGGTGCAGTGTTTTACGCTCGGCGTATCACGAACTGTGCATGCGCCGTGACGTTGCCGTGACGTGGACGCATGCACAGCACCCTTATGCACCTGCTTACAACCACGCCGGCAAAAGTGCCTAAGCTATGCCGGATCACCACGTACACCGTCAACTTAACGTACGCCCAGCCAGACACGTCCAACACACAATACGCCGGCTTGTGTTCCCTGGTGCAGACCTTTGCATGTCTGTTGCACCTCATCTATGGGGAATAACTTTACACCGGACGTACAACTTACGCACACCTCGCGTAGCATGCGTCGGGCGCACTCACGTTTGTGAATTGCCATATTGCCCTCATTTGCATGTTTGAATGCCTAATCAATGGGAGCAGCAACATGCGTCCAGCCCATATGTGTGCCTATGCTATGCCGGCTTGTGCAAGCTACGTCGGCGTAGGGTGGCCAGTTTTTAGGCATATGTTGGTTTGTGGGTCTGGCGCACACATACGTCAGCGCACATTTGCACTTACGTCGGCGTAACATACTATACGTCGGCATAAGTGTTTTGTGAATCTGGGCCTATATGTTTTATGGGACTTTATTTTATACACCATTTTTCACATTTATATTACATTATTATTTGTGATAATGTATTAATGCGCAAGATCACTTGTCTATTATTACTTTAATTTTAATAATACATCCATTTATGTGTTAATAGTTACAGCACTGAATTGTGTTTCTTTTATATCTGCCTAGGGTTTAAATGTAAGCTAGATATGGACAATTATACCAGTAGGTTTTAAAAATGTAACTATTTTTAAATGCATAAAAAATAGCAATGTATATAACTGTAACACAATTGCAGTTATTTATTGCAACTATGAATATAAAGAAATAGCATTAAAATTAAACATTAATTATCACTATAAGTTGGTTAGTTGTTTAACCCATTTGCAGGAGATGTCTAAAATATCACTAGGATGTAAACAGTAGGAAATAAATATTGCAATTTATCTACAGAACTTGCAGCATAGTGGTGCTAAGCATGTGCCATACAGCTGTGTCAATAGGATAATATGATAGTATTCTGCCATGAAGCCTCTTGTGTATTCTATGTTAATAGACAATATAACTGTCTAAAGCACTGTATTTTTTCTCAATATAAACATAATAACTTTACACCAAAGGTGTAATAAAATAATTATCCAGCTGCAGTGACTGCACTTTAAATATTAAGTTTTAAAATACCTAAAACAAGAAGGTGATGTAAATAACACTGTGTAATAATGTATCTAAAAAAGATCCACTTTCAAAAATATTGTGCTCAATGTGTATTTGGATTTATGAATAATTGTTATGGACACATTGTTAACTGAGAAGTATCATTTTTTGAAGTGGATATTTCTAAGATACATTGTTATACAATGTTATTTAGATAATAAACTAAAAGTGCTGCGCTAAAACCATGCAAATCTCTAATTATGTCAAACTGTTCTAGTATAAGTGCCAGTATAAATAAATAAAATAATAATATACATCCAATTGAAGCAATGTATCTTCTTGTGATTGTCCAAACAATGCATCCAATATTCCAGTGCAATTTATTACTGTGTATATAGTAAGTGTTCAAAATCAAGATGCAATATTCCGGAATCTTCAGAAATCCTCAAAGACTGTGCCTTATAGGAATCCACAACATTAGAAACGTGCTCACCTTAAGATGTGTGACCTCACAATTAAAGGGGTTGTAAAAGTATACAATTTTTTTCCCTAAATAGCTCTCTTTACCTTAGTGCAGTCCTCCTTTACTTACCTCATCCTTCGATTTTGCTTTTAAATGTCCTTATTTCTTCTGAGAAATCCTCACTTTATGTTCTTCTGTCTGTAACACCACACAGTAATGCAAGGCTCTCTCCCTGGTGTGGAGTGTCGTGCTCGCCCCCTCTCTTGGACTACTGGAGAGTCAGGACGCTCTCTACGTTGCAGATAGAGAAAGGAGCTGTGTGTTAGTGGGCGTCCTGACTCTCATGTAGTCCAAGGGAGGGGGTGAGCATGACACTTCACACCAGGGAGAAAGCCTCCCATTACTGTGTGGAGTTACAGACAGAAGTGAGGATTTCTCACAAGAAATAAGGTCATTTAAAAGCAAAATTGAAGGATGAGGTAAGTGAAGGAGGATTGCACTAAGGTAAAGGAAGCTATTTAGGAAAAAATATTTTTACCTTTACAACCCCTTTAAGTTTGGTCAAAATAAGCATTTTAGTCACTCTGGACTAGCAAGTGATATGATCCACCTTTCTGCTCTGTCAATGTTCTCCCATAATGACTCAATATATGTGGAAAGAGAACTCTATATAGTGCTTATATAATTTTAAACATAATACCATTTATTAAAATATGTGCATACAACTCACATTTAATAGGTGCTCCAGTGCAACAAAATCCACAATGTTACCGCAAATTTGTGCTTCTCATTAAATGATACAAAAGTGTCTTATCGGACAAAATTACCCCTCCCCTACGCGTTACATCACAGGGTCTCGCCACTCATCGAGGATTCGCCTGTGATGTAACGCGTAGGGGAGGGGAATTTTTTGCCCAAGTTGCTGCACCCCTTTAGCTACATTGGCCAGGGGTTTACACAACATCGCAGCTGCTGCAGTAGTTAATCGCCCTGTCATGATTGATGGCTGTAGCACCTGCCAAGCATGACCCAGTCAAGGGAATGAGGCCACGCTGCAAATGCCCTGCAACCTTGTGCAGTACAGAAAACAAGGGGTTAAAGCAGGAAGCATTGTGTTGTTCTTACCACCTGCTTATACCCCTTGAACCCCACAGAAGCATGCAGTCGTTGGGCACTTGCAGAGTGGCCCCATTTACTTAAATGGGTCACAATTGCCAGGTGGTAGCACCCACTAAAAGCAACAGGGGGCTTAATTCCTGCTGTGGCATGTGTACACCTTTGACTGCTGCCTCAGCAGCTAAAAGGGGTAGGGATTGGGGGTGACAAAACAGTGACTCAAGTATACATACAAATACATATCCAGGCCACAGTTTATGTCCATATCCTAGTCAAGCAGATGTACCCATTACAAAACCAACTTGGTTCAAAGCTAATTATCTTTCTAGTTTTGTATTCAAATAAAGTTATTTTAGGAAACCTAAGCAAGTAAAAGTAGAACATGCAGGCTCCATGCATACAGCAACTTTGCTGATAAGTGAGCAAATATAGACTACAGAATCCCTGCACTGAAAATAATAGCAATTATACATATTCACACAAGCCTTAGATACAGTTACTATGGTCTTTAATTCTTACACACTATTGTCTACCCTCACTGTCACTGTAGTAAACCCCAGATGTTTGGTTTCATCCTCCTTTTACTTACCTACAGGGCCTTTTTCAGTGGGAAAATGTGTTTCCGGCACCTTCAGCGCTGAATGTATTTTATGGTAAGGAGTGCTGGAGTGTGCTGGAAGGTCTAGTGATGCTGCCTGCTTGGGGATCTATTTGTGTGTGGGGGGCTATTGTTTTTGGGAGGTATCTACCATTGAAAGAGAGAGTTCTTTTACTGCTGCCTGCAGGAGTGTCTATTGATTCTGGCTGCTGGAAGATCTGTTGTTGCTCCTGGGGGTCTTTTGTTGCTGGGGGATCAATTGTTGTGCAGAGGATCCATTGTTGCTAAGGGGTCTATTGTTGCTGGGATGGTGCTCAGAGGTGGGTAGGGGGCAGAGGTGAAGAATGACTCAGAAAAGAGGAGTTCCTACACCTATTCTCTGAGAAAAATAGCCCTGCTTACCTACCACTATATATAATTGTCAATGACATAGAGGAACATAAAATAAGGGAAATGAAAGCAATATTTAATACAAAATCAAAAATGTAATATAGTGCTGCTCACCATTAATTAGATGTTGTGGCTTTTTTTTTTTCGTTTTTATCCACTCTGTTTTTACCTGGCCAGTACCACGCTTATTAGAGTGACCCACTCTGGATACAGGAGCAACAGAGACATAAAGGAGCAATGGACAGCAGCATTGTCAGTCTGGGGGAGGGGGAGTGTTAGCTGTACTGGCAGATTTAAATACACTAAATACATTTAAGACAGACATAGGGGGGGGGGGTGGGAGTGGGAGAGGAGGAACATAAGGTGGCAGCATATGCCGACGATGTGCTCCTATACGTGACCAAACCAAAAATATCTATACCTAAAATATTGGAGGAAATAAAAAGATACGGGGATCTGTCAAATTTTAAAATAAATCCAGTAAAAACCATAATCATGAATATAGGAATAAAGACAGAGGAAGAGGTGGCCTTACAAAAAGCATTCCCCTTTACGTGGGAACAAAAATCATTTACTTACTTAGGTATAAAAATAACCCCCAAAGTAGAAGACCTCTATGAGGCCAACTATATCCCTTTACTAAACGAAATAAGACAAGACGTAAAAAAACTTAAATAAAAGACAGATTTCCTGGATAGGGAGGATTAATGCGTTTAAAATGATGTTGTTACCTAAGATTATATATACATTCCAAATGCTCCCAATCAACATCCCACAAAGCTTTTTTAAGATGCTAAAAACCATAATAATAAAATATATCTGGCAAGATAAAAAACCAAGAGTAAGTCACGCAATCCTCACCCGAGAAAAAAAAAAGAGGAGGATTAGCCCTCCCCGATACAAAAAGATATTATCAAGCTGTAATTCTAGCAAGACTTGTGGAATGGACAAATAGGAACACGCAAAAAAAATGGGCACAGATGGAAAAAAAAATAAGTAAGCAACAATTAAACACAATAGTTTGGATTCCACCAAAATTTAGGATAAGTAACACAGACACTCATAGTATCACAAAGCAGGTCATAAAGATATGGGCCCAGATTCAGAAAGCAATTACGCCTGTCTAACTGGTGTTAGACAGGAGTAATTTCAAATTTTGCGCGCCGTATCACTAGTTTGAATCCTCAAACCATGATACGGCGGCTTCGGGCTTCGATCCGAGAGGCTTACGTCTTCGTAAGCCTTCGGATCTACGCTGCCATCTATTTGCGGCCGCTGGGAGGAGTTCGCGTCGTTTTGATGCGTCGGGATATGCAAATGTTTTTTTACGGCGATTCCCGAAGATACGAGTGGTCGTCGCAATCACTTTCGTCTATTTTTTTGTACGTAATGTTAGAGCAGCTTTTTGCTGCTCTAACGTTACGTAGCCCATGTTAAGTATGGCCGTCGTTCCCGCTTCGAATTTATTTAATTTTTTTTTTTGTTTACGTAACTCGTTCGGGACTAGGATCGCCCGTAAACGACGCTACCTAAACAACGAATGACGTCACGGCGTGATTTTGCGCAATGCACGGCGGGAAATTTGGGAACGGAGCATGCGCAGATCGATCACCGCGGGAACGCGCCTAATTTAAATGATTCACGCCCCCTACTCGTCTATATGGATTGCGACGGGAGAAATACACTACGCCGCCGTCGTTTAATGGACAAAATCTACCTGAATTCCACGTAGAGTCAGGTAAAATACGGCGGCGTAGTGTATTTCTGATACGCTACGATAATCCATTTCTGTGTGAATCTGCCCCATGGGATTTAATATGTAAACAGGAAAAATGGGAATATAATTCCCCATTAATTCCATTAGCTAATACAGAATTCTTTGCACCAGGAAATAGGACTAAATTTGGAAATAAATTAGGTAGTATAAGGTTGGGGGAAATAGTCACACAAGGAAAAAAAAAAAAAAAGAGGATATACCCACAGTTGAAGGGGTTCAAAACATAACGGATTGTGAATACCTGCAATTGAAGCACTTTGTTAGCACATTGCCAGCACCAATAAGAGATGACACAGCACTGAACCCAATAGAAAAACTTTGCTCCACCGGAAAATCACTACAGCATGGAATTGCGGTGATTTATAAAATATTGACAGAATTAGGGTAAAAGGGAACAATACAAAGCATAGAGGAATGGGGGAAAGACATCAGGGAAAAGATCGAAGACACACACATGATTAAAGCTTATTTTAGTTATGCTAAAGATATTACAACAATAGAAGCTAATTATAAATGCTTGATGAGATGGCACCTGACCCCGGTTAAATTAAACAATTCCCCTATGTGTTGGAGGAAGTGCAACCAGGAGGGGACTACATTCCATATTTGGTGGGATTTCCCAAGAGTCCAGGAATATTGGAAGGAAGTTCTCGACCTAATAGAAGAAATCACAAAAGAAAGGATTCCTCTAGACCCTCAGACTTGTATGTTCCACGGACAAGGGATAGTAAAAGGAGAAAAAAACTATAGTTCAACATTGGTCCTGGTACTGCTAAACGCAGCAAAGGGTTCAATCCCGAAATTTTGGTTATACCCTCAGAAGCCCCCCTTAAAAGAACTGATACACCGGGTCGACTATATCTCGGAGATGGAATATCTGAGAAGGGTAGACTTGGGGGAAGAAGAGGGAGGAAGAGGAGGAAAGACCTGGGACCATTGGAGATCCTTTAAAACAACAGAAAGTTTTGTTCGGGTAATATTAGAGACAGACATTAAGTCTAATGTGAGAAAAAAAAAAATACATTTAAGCCAAACTTCAGCTAATACTCTGTAAGCAGTTACAGCAACAGTTGTGTTCCTTTCTGGATAAAGGTAAAGGATAATCGTTATATGCAGCCCTGTTAGTGGTGAATATTTTGTCTCAAACCTTTAACTGCTACATCTGCAGGGTAGCTTGTTCTGATGAAAAACATCATACTTACTGGCTAGATCATTACAGCAATTTATAAAGAATTATATGTATGGGAACTTCCTTGACTGTATCATTTTGAAACAAATCCCAAACACCCAGATACAGTAAATCATAGTTTCAGTTATCAAATATCTTTGTTCTGATTACTATGATGTGTTGAATTAGTTGCTATAGGTTTCTGCACTTTGCTTATTATTGCTCTTTTCCTGACCTTACCAAATACCTACCATACTGCTTTAATGATTAATATTGCAAAAGTTCTGTATTTTCTTTTTTTTTTTGTAGTCTTTAGTAGTAATTGTATGTCAAGTACATTAGAAATGTAGCATTTGTAAGCATTTTGTTTTGTATAGTGTGAAGAAGAATGTTTGAAAAACCAGCAAGCACAGGGTTCCTTTTAATGAAGACAACGATAGTAATTAAAAAATGTTTTTGTGATAGAATGTAAAAACATTAGAATTAGAAATTTATTTTGCTTTCTGCATCCTTGTTCGAAAGCATCTCCTCGCTTCCTCTAAAAACTAAATGACACAAAATGATGGGAGGAAAATGCATTCAGGGGCAAAGACTACAAACCTGGCATAATTTCTAACCCTTCCACACAGTATCTGAAAAAATGTTTTAGCTGACATTCCACCTTATTCAAATAAAGAGTATATTTTTTCTAAAATGAATATAAAATGGCAAACAACACACTGCAAAATAAATACAATAACAATAAAACCAAAAACAAATTGTATTAAAATATTAGGAGATTTTGTTTACAATTGGAAAATTAGCTGGCATGGAATCAATGTCTCTGTGTGTAGACATTTACCCAATTAAAGTTTTAACAGCTGCTTGGATTTTTTTCCTTTTTTATAAATAGAGAAAATTATTGGGCACCATTTTATACAATTAGTAGAGCATAAACGACGTACTGTGTCTAATTAAGTGTTTAAAACTCTCAACATTACATTGCCACTGTTGAAGTAAATGGGTGGAAAGTAGTAACAATTCTCCCATTGGTAATGTAATTCACAAAGACTTGTTTGATAAGATGAATTCATTCTAGATTTGGGGCGATGGGCTTGGTGACCCTTTCACACCCTATAGGTATGTGTGCATGTTTGCTCAGTGAAACTCTGTAGAAGATGGGATCATGCAGAAATTCTATTAATTTGATTTCAACAAATAATAATAATGCATTTACTAAAATAATACATGCATTTAACAATGTAATAATAGTAATGATAATAAGGGATCTGTATCTTGCAATTCAATGCATGCAGAATACTTTCATGAATGGGGATGTGACTTCATTGACGTTCACTGACAGAATTTGGAGCATGCGCACTGGGATGCATTGACACTCGACGCATGCGCAGTACGTTCGCCGCGGGATCGCGCTTAGTTTAAATAATACACGCCCCGTACCCGCCCAATTTGAATTCCGCCGGCTCATTTGCGATGCGCTGCTGCAACTTTAGGAGCAAGTGCTTCATGAATAACAGCACTTGCTCCTAAAATTTCGGCAGCATAACGTAAATGAGAAGCGTTACTCCAGAGCAAAGATGCTCCCATCTACCTGAATCTGGCCCTATCTGTTTTTCCAGAAATCACAGGACACAGTTAATTTCACTAATATAATGTGTTTCCATTATGTGCGTTTGTTTCTTGGATTTGAATGCAGTAAAAAAAAAAAGTAAATTAATTAGGTTGAAACAATTGATTTTTTGTTAAAAAAATGTATGTAGCAAAGAATAGGTTTTACATAATGAAAAAGAAGGCAGAGCGTGTGCCTTACTTTAGGTGACAGTGCTGGACCATGATTAATCCTTAACCCACTCATATATGATATAGTTCCCTGGAAATTTCTACAATTACTTGTGCTCATTCAGTCATATTTAGTCCTATGTATGAAAAAGCCCTGCCTACCTAGACCTTTAATATGGCATGTTACAATAGACACAAACGTGTTTCCTATGGCATTAATGCGAGCACCTCTGTATATTTCCTGCCAGCTGATGGCAACTGCAGTGTAGCTATAGTACCCAGTACTGAGGAAGCTTTGAATCACATTTCATTTTGTTTTTGAAATGCCATCTGCGTGATGTCTTTGATCATTCTTTTTATGCTCATCTCCTCCTTGCTACCTTTCCTGATCCTAGTACATTAAAGTGGAGTGGAATTGACAGCATTCAATTATAATATGTATTTTTTTTTTACAACAGTTCATAAAGGAGCCAGATTTGTAGTCTCTAGCTCCAGTCACTGTGGAGCAATTGATCCCCAAAGTTCATAAGAGAAGCACCTTTCTCTAAGCAACTCATCTCACCCTGCTCCTCTCCCTCAGGGCACATGGGTAAACTGTGCTTCTGAGAGAATGACTTGAAAACTTCAGTGAATTTGAGGATTCATTGTTCCACAGTGTCTGCATCTACAGAGGTCAGTGATAAGTTCTTTGAAAGTCCATTTGTTGCCTGTTAGTAATATCAAAATAATACCTTAGCACCATGTTCACGTTTAATTGTTATTTTAGCATTTTTTTTTGGGGGGGGGGGGGGTTGAAAAGAGTGGAAAGGGTTTAAAACATTTTCAAAGTTGTTTGTTGTGAATTTTTTTTCCATTTTGGGAAAGATTTTCCCTTGCTTCCTTTCTCATTCATGTCAATCATCCATGCAGGATTTTAATGACAAAGGGGTTGATTTAAATTGACAGGAAGTCTCCAAATAAACTGTAAAAACTTGACAGAGGTGGCAACCCTCCCTGACTCTATTCAGAAATAAAATATCAGCTTCAACCTTGCTGTTCACATTCATATTTTACATGTATGATTGGACAGATTCACTTGCTAAACCAAAGCTTTAATTAGTGTAACTTGATGTGGATTTTATTTTTTTTCCCAGCTGCATACTACAGTGCACAACACACATTTGTCTGAGTTGTTATGGGTAAAGCAGTGCAGAAGGCATGTGAAGGCTGGATTCCTAGGCCCAGTGTGTGCTGTGTTGTTGTTCCATGTATTCCTCACAGTTGCTCTGTATTAATTGGCACCTCCGATTTTGCTCTAATTAAAGGGGTTACGAGGGCAGGTGGCGCCATTCTATTTTGATAATCCTTGTGCAACGTCTGTATAATCTTTTTTGTTTAATTAAAATGAGTGCATAATAGGGGTGCATGAACTTTCAACAGCTTTGTTCCAGTAAGAGTTCACCGGTCAGGGACAGTTCGTCAATTATAACACACAAACCCTGTAGACTGACTGTGTTGAATTCACGCCTCGCTTTGCAGCTATGTATCTTCTGGATAATCTGCAGCTTCTGGAATGTCCCTTCTATTGTGAATATGGACCGTAGATTTTTAATAATGCTTCAGAATAAACTAATTATCATTCTGTTGTACATATTGTGCTCATCAGTGATGTTCAAGAAGTAAATACAATCATAGTAATCAGGATCACAAGTTTGTAGAATTTATTTTTAATAAAATGTGTATAGCTGGACTACCTAATGCAGTCATGTGATTTACATGTGAACTCACATTTCCATGTATCATCATGTTACAACAGTTGACATTTTTTTTTGTGAAGCAAAACATCTGTAAAAAGCTGATTTTTTTAATTGGAATTGTGGGAGTGGGATAGAGTTTGAATCTCTGTCAGGTTTTTATCAATATTCGTGTTTGGGAATATTTCCCTCTTCTGCTTACTTAAGGCAAATCCACTGTGTACCATAAGTGCAGTTGCTGTAGATCTGAGGGAGGCATACAAGGAAAAAATAAAATAAAAATTTTGCTTGCACATGATTGGATGATATAAATCAGCAGAGCTTCCTCTCATTTCAGATTTTTCCCCTCAGATATATAGCAACTGCAGTGCATAGTGGATTTGTCTTTAGCAAATCAACGTGTTTGTAACACATTGGAGTTGATTTACTAAATAATTTAAGTCTGAGTTAGCACTTCACTGCAAATTCATTTAGCAACGTGGATTTTTACTTTGCAAGAGGATTTTGGTTTAGCGTAGTAAATAGGATGAAGCTCTGCTGACTTCAGTCAACCAATTACATGCAAGCAAAAATCTTTTTTTTATTTTTTATTGTTATGTTATAGGGATTTTTTTGCCACATTTTTCTAAGCTAAGTAAAAAAATGCCCTTGCAAAGTGAATATGTGCTACTCTTTTCATAAATCAACTTCACTGTGTTTCACTTCTGCAGACTGTAATAAAAACCCTAGAAAGATTATAGACCCTTTTCCCATTGCAAAGAAAAAAAATATTTATAATGGTATATTGTTGTTTGGCTCTATGAGATAGATCATTTTCATAATTTCTTGTTATGATGAAAGGCGTAGTTAAAGTAAGTATCCCCAATGAAGACACAGAGTCAAGCTTTCCTTTGAAAAAGTTTTTTTTTTTCTTTTTTAAAGGAAGTAACTCAATGATTTGCATACATTTTTATATCATACTTATATCATACTTAACAAATGTACATGTGCACAATTTTCTGGGGTGAAATCAGT
Source organism: Rana kukunoris (assembly GCA_029574335.1). NCBI lineage: Eukaryota > Metazoa > Chordata > Amphibia > Anura > Ranidae > Rana > Rana kukunoris. The sequence continues at coordinate 492,383,613 of CM056049.1, read as the reverse complement.
GTCATAGAGTACTGACTCTATAATTTAGTCTAATATGTTTGGGATTGTGTTAACCCTGCCCTGGGAAAGTGGCTCCCTATAGCAAAAATAATCTATCCATTGTCATCAAGTTGTGTTGGATGGCCACATTTAATGAGAAGGGAAAAGTCTCATCATTTTATGCATGAGCAGGTCTGTTTTTTCAGTGTACACCAAAAGCATTTCTTAAATTCTAGAAGGGTGTGCTAGGTGCATTATGAACCAAGACCTCTGAAGGAAAAAACTAGTCAGCTGTAGCATTCTACACAAACAATAACCCTACTGTATTCCTCCATGATGAAAGACTGCAGTGACATTTGAGTCATTAGTCAAGCTTAGAGTACACTTATTGGGTTTTCAAAAACAAATAGTGATATATATTAAGTCACTTAAGTCACAGTTCCATAGTTTTGGTGGGCTGTCTAGAGAATACAGGTGCATTATTGGAAGATATTGCCAAAAAAGATCAATTTAGTATACAAAAGATGTCCCGTGTTCCTTCACCAACTGTATAAAATTATATAGTCAAAACAGTAAAGTTTGGTTCTGTTTTTCTCCCTTTTTACTTTAGATCAATTAGACATTTTTTCTATATTTCATTGTCTTGCTTGTCTTTTGGAATTTATATTTCTGTACATATGTATATGCACTGCCTACCTGGAGATATTACAAATAGAAACTACAATGTGGCATTCTGTGTACTAAACCAATAATGTATAACTCCTATATAGATTGTTGCATTTTATTACTAGTGCCTGTATGTTCAGTTCTTAATTTGCTGCTGTTGGCTGTCAGATAACAAGCTAGCCAGTATGATTGTATGCAGTGTCAGTGTGAGGTAGCTATTATATCTTACATATCTCATCGCCAGCAACAAGGATCTGTGTGTGTGTGTATGTGTGGTTGCCTATCAGACCAGTCAGCTGAGAAACTGCGGTGGCCTGCTAACCTAAGTTACGTAAGTGTCTGGTGTGTGTGTGTTGCTCACAGGATAACTTGGGAAATCTCAGAAGCATTTGGGAATTATCTAGCTGCTATGCAATCCTTAGACCCCTTTCACACTGGAGGCGTTTTTCAGGCGCTTTATCGCTAAAAATAGCACCTGTAAAGCGCCCTAAAAAAGCCTCATCTGCAATCCCAGTGTGAAAGCATGAAAACTTGGCAGAGGTTCTAATCCCTTCCTGCTCTATCCAGAACCAAAAAAAAAATATATATATTTTTTTTACAATAGGCATCTTCTGACTCTCATATACACACCTTACCTGCTCTGGCTCATAACGCATTGTTGCTTCACAGCTGCTGAGACACTGCCCAGCACTTCTGCTTATGGAGGAGTATGTGACCTGATCACCTGTGATAGTGCCAGGCCTATTACAAGGCTCGAACGGTCAAATGCTTTGGTAAGTGATGTCACTGCTCCCCTAGGCCGCTGACACAGCTGATCGCTGATCTCAGAACTTGGTGTGGAGGAGCAAGGAGCTATAAGGGAGCATAGGTTAAGTAAGTATATGGGGTCAGAGGATGCCTGTTCAAGAGGCAATATCACCTTGCCTATGTCTCTTTAAGTATTTTGTATATTTTACATTGCAAAAAAAAAACTGCCCTACTAAAACTCACAAAGGACATTTTAACTGCTTAAACCAATGGCCCCTATTCTGTAATCATACTATTAGGCCTTCCTTCTGCCTTTGATACAGTTCACAATCATCTCCTCCTCAAAAAACGCCACTGCCTTGGAGTCCAAGACTGCTCTTTCCAGGTTTTCCTCCTACCTACAATGCTGTGAAAAAGTAATTGCCCCCAAAGCCTAATAATAAATAAAGCCTAATAACATAATAAAGTTTGCAATAACTGGCAATGAGTCTTTCACATTGCTGTGGACAAATTTTGGCCCACTCTTCTTTGCAGAATTGTTTTAAGTCAGCTACGTTGGATGGTTTTCCAGCATGAACAGCCTGTGTAAGGTCATGATACAGCATCTCAATTGGATTTAAGTCCAGGCTTTAACTAGTGTTTTGGATCATTGTCCTGCTGCATAACCCAAATGCACTTGAGCTTGAGGTCACAAACTGATGTCCGGACATTCTCCTTTAGGATTTTGTGGTAGCAGCCCCAGGCCATCACACTACCACCACATGTCTGACTGTTGGTATGATGTTCTTGTTAAGAAATGCTGTATTCGTTATATGCCAGATGTAACCTTCCAAAAATTAAAATTAGTATCCTATCAGTCCACAGAATATTTGCCTAAAAGTCTTGAGGATAATTAAGATGTGTTTTGGTGAATGTGAGATGAACCTTTGGGAGTTATTTACGAAAGGCAAATCCACTTTGCACTACAAGTGCAAACTACAAGTGCAAAGTCCACTTGAAATTGTACTGGAAGTGCACTTGGAAGTGCATTCGCTGTAGACCTGAGGGGGACATGCAAGGAAAAAAAAAAAAAAACAGCATTTTAGCTTGCACATTATTGTATGATAAAATCAGCAGAGCTTCCCCTCATTTCAAATCTACCCCTCAGATTTACAGCGACTGTACTTTCAAGTGCACTTTCAATGCCATTTCAAGTGCACTTTACACTTGTAGTTTGCACTTAGGGATGAGCTGAACACCCCCCAGTTTGGTTCTCAGCAGAACATGCGAACAGGCAAAAAATGTGTTCAAACATGCGAACACCGTTAAAGCCTATGGGACAAAAACATGAAAAATAAAAAGTGCTAATTTTAAAGGCTAATATAAAAGTTATTGTCATAAAAAAGTGTTTGGGGGCCTGGGTCCTGCCCCAGGGGACATGTATCAATGCAAAAAAAGTTTTAAAAACTACAGTTTTTTCGGGAGCAGTGAAACAATCAAAGTGAAATATTCCTTTAAATTTCCTGTGCTTAGAAAAGTCCCTGCACAAAATGACATTTCTAAAGGAAAAAGGTCATTTAAAACTACTCGCGGCTATAATGAATTGTCGGGTCCCGGCAATACAGATAAAAGTAATTGAAAAAAAATGGCATGGGTTCCCTATTAGTCCATTACCAGGCCCTTTGGGTCTGGTATGAGTATTAAGAGGGGGACCCCGCCCCCTCTGGTGTAACGCGGGTTTCCCGTGACGCATGGGAGGGGGTGGGTCACCCGTACACGTCACTGGGAAACTCCCGCCTTTCTCCTTGAGTCAGAGGAGGGCGGGATCACCCGCACACGTGATGGGTGGCTCCGCCCTCAGCTATAAAAGAGCTGTCATGGTGGAAGAGCGTCACTCGGTCGGGCGCCTTTTATGGAGGTGGTATCGTTTGTAGTGACTGAGCTTTTTTTTGTTCTCCATATCGCTCGAGACTGGATTACATTATAGGAATCTTTTTTTTTTTTTATATATATATATATTTAAAAGGACTTGTCCCAAGCTGTCTCCTGTGGTTTTTAACATTTTGACACTTTTTTTCGTGAAATGGTAGGGGTACAATGTACCCCGTTGCCAATTCACATAGGGGGCGGGATCTGGAGTTCCCTCTTGTTAAAGGGGGCTCCCAGATTCCAATAAGCCCCCCGCTCGCAGACTCCCACAACCACCGGGCAAGGGTTGTGGGGATGAGGCCCTTGTCCCCATCAACATGGGGACATCCTCCCTATGTTGAGGGCATGTGGCCTGGTATGGTTCAGAAGGTGGGCACGCTCTCTCGTCCCTCCTCTTTTGCTTTAGCCTGCCAGGTTGCGTGCTCGGATAAGGGTCTGGTATGGATTTTTGGGGGGAACCCCATGCCATTAAAAAAAAAAAATTGGTGCAGGGTTCCCCTTAATATCCTTACCAGGTCTGATATGGAATTTGGGGTGGACCCCCACGCATTTTTTTTCAATTTTGGTTTGGGGTTTCCCTTAATATTCATACCAGAGCCAAAGGGCTTGGTAATGTACTGGGTGTGAACCCATGCTGTTTTGTTTTCAATGACTTTTATCTGTATTGCCGGGACCCGACAATTCATTATAGTCACGAGTAGTTTGGAATGCCTTTTCTTTCCTTTAGAAATTTCATTTTGTGCAGAGACTGTTATAAACATGGGAAACATGCGCTACTTTACAGGCATACTATATACACACACCCCAGGTATGAAATTTAAAGGATGATTTCACTTTTATTGTTTCACTTTAAGCATTCTTAAAATCACTGCTCCTGAAAAAAACTGTAGTTTTTAAAACTTTTTTTTGCATTGATACATGTCTCCTGGGGCTGGACCCAGGTCCCCAAATACGTTTTATGACAATAACTTGTATATTAACCTTTAAAATTATCACCATAGACTTTTAAAGGGTGTTCTGCAGCTTTTCGACTTTGCAGCAAACACCCCAAATTGTTGACTGTTCGGCGAACGGGCGAATAGCCAATGTTCGAGTTGAACTCATGTTCAACTCGAACATAAAGCTCATCCCTATTTGCACTTGTAGTGCAAAGTGGATTTGCCTTTAGTAAACAACCCCCTTTGTGTTCTTTTTGGTTAGCGGTGGCTTTGGCCTTGGAACTCTCCCATGGATGGTATTTTACCCAGTCTCTTTCTTTTTGTTGAATCATGAACACTGATCTTACCTGAGGTAAGTTAGGTCTGCAGTTCTTTAGATGTTGTTCTGGGTTCTTTTATGACCTCCTGGGTGAGTCGTCGTCATGCTCTTGGAGTAATTTTTTGCAGGCCGGCCACTCCTGGGAAGGTTCACCACTGTTCCAAATTATCTCAATTTTTGGATAAATGCTCTAGCCGTGGTTCACTGGCGTTCTGAATCTTTAGAAATGGCTTTAAAACCCTTCCTAGACCGATACATGTACATTACTTTGTTTCCACTCTGTTATTGATTTTTTTAGATTGTGGCATGATGTGTGGTCTTTTGTGATCTGTTAATGCCCTGTACACACGATCGGTCAAACCGATGAGAACAGTCTGATGGATTTTTCCATTGGTTAACCGATGAAGCTGACTGATGGTCAGTCGTGCCTACACACCGTCGGTTAAAAAACCGATCATGTCAGAATGCAGTGACGTAAAACGCAACAAAAAAATGCTGAAAAAAATGAGGTTCAATGCTTTCAAGCATGCGTCGACTTGATTCTGAGCATGAGTGGATTTTTAACCGATGGTCGTGCCTACAAACAATTGTTTTTTGCTATCAGTTAGGTATCCATCGGTTAAATTTAAAACAAGTTTGCTTTTTTTAACCGATGGATTTTTAACCGATGGCACCCACACACGATCGGTTTGGTCTGATGAAAACGGTCCATCAGACTGTTCTCATCGGTTTGACCGATCGTGTGTACGTGGCTTTAGCGTGCTTCACTTTGTCAGGTAGCTTCTGTTTATGTGGTTTCTTGATTCAACAGGTCTGGCAGTAATCAGGCCTGGGTGTGGCAAGTGAAATTTAGCTTAGCTATCCCAAAAATTGTGGTTAATCACAGTTCATTCATGATTCAGCATGGGAGGGGGCAATTACTTTCACATAGGGCCAGGCAGGTTTGAACAGCTTTTTTCCCTTAATAAATGAAATGATCATTTAAAAACTGCATCTTGGATTTACTCGGATATTTTTTGTGTAATATTAACATTTGTTTGATGATCTTAAGTGTGAGAAATATGCAAAAAAAAATCATAAATAATCAGGAAGGGAGCAAATACACGTTTTACAATTCAATCTGTCCAAAACTGAACTTATAATATTAATTCCTCTCGTGCCTCCTGCCCCAACTTTTACACTGAGATCAATTGCACAACTCTGAAGCCCAATACACACTATACATTTTCCTGCAGGTTTTTCTCTTCAGGTTTACCAAAACCATCTAATATGAGGTCAAACCTTAAGGCCCCGTACACACGAGGAGATATATCCGATGAAAACGGTCCGACTGACCGTTTTCATCGGACATGTTTCCTGGGAGATTTTGGTTTGATCTGTGTACACACCATCAAACCAAAAGACAGACAGCACGGTGATGTGGCGGTGACGTTGACGCTGCCACGTCACCAAACCAGGAAGTAAAATACTTCCACGCATGCGTCAAATCCATTCGACGCTTGCGGGAGATTTCGGTCCGCTGGTTAGGCGTACTAACCAGCGGACATATCTGACAGATGGCTTTCCAGCAGACAAGTTTTAAAGCATGCTTTAAAACTTTTGTCTGCTGGAAACCTGTCTGCTAGCCCGAGCTGTCTGCGAGCTATGACTAAGCATTGTCCATCAATGTGAAACGCGTCAGCTTCATCACCCCACCGCTTGCTGTTTTTTGCTTTTGTAGTGTTTTTATTTACCAGATTAAAAGGCATATATATTTTTTTACATTCCACTGGAGTGCGGCTGTCCATATTTTTTCTCCTTCTATTTATACAATGTCTGCCTAAAGGTGATTCATCCAAACTCAACCCCTTTGGAAAGCATCTCGCCTCTTCCTAACAACTTTTACTTTCTCCATCAACTTACCCCCACTCAGTTTTTACCTTTTTGTATCACTTGCCCATCTCTTGCCCATCTCTTTTTTAGATTGTAGGCTCTCACAAGCAAGACGCTCCTAACAAACTTGTCTTGAACTTTAACTGTACTGTCTCTCTTTGTATTTTAAAGTGCTGTAGAAACTGTTGGTGCTATATAAATCCTGTATAATAATATGGAACATAGGAATAATAAAAAAGTTTATGAGGCAGCAGAAGTCATGGTTTAGTCATTTTGTGATACAAAGCTCCACAACCATCCTATGCAATCCATTATTTGGCATTAGGGTTTGTTCAACTGTGGCCCATCTATGATCTATATTATGCAGGGCCAAATTTTGAACACTGGGGACTGGCATCACCTATTTTTACGCAAAACATGTTGTTGATTTATTGTCTTTAACTTGGTTTAGAATATTGTAACAATGTAAGTAAGCTTGTATTTGTATTGATGATAGGGAAAAAATGAATACAGGAAAAAGTACTTATTTGCCACCTCTGCCTATTGATGCAAGCCTAATGTGCCTAATGATAATTTGTATAAGTGAGACATAAACTTGACAAGCCATGCACACATGGACTGGAGCATGCGTTCAGATTTGCCTTATTAGACTAATTATGTCAAGTCAACCTGTGTTTTACCTTGTTATTTGATCATTTAGACAAACATCCCTTCTTATTTTTCCTAACAGCACTGTAGGTAACTAAACATACCCTTAATCAGGGCTTCATAGGTTAGACAAATATGAATTTCCATATAGGTGCATGAAAGGAACTTCCCTTTTAAAATATTGCAGCACATTAAAAACAGTTTGATGTCACAGTCAGTTAGCCAAACAGGGAAGCCTGTCTAATACAACTAATCAAGATACTAGTGACACAAGATCATTTGTTGTAAAATAAGCTTTCTAATAAAAATCAATTGCTTATGGAAAGATGTGCATGGGAAATACAAGTTGCTTGTGAGAGTGTTGTAGTTTCTGGAGGCACATGTATCTTGACAATAGAAAAAGAAAGCAACAATTGTAAACATAGAAATTATTGGTTCTTGCCAAATTGCATCACCGCGTTTTAGCTGCAAACCACAGCCAGTCATGTTAAAAAGCTCTAGAAAACAACTTTGTTCAGCTTTTCCGATAATACTTCTGAGGGTATAATCTTGTGACACAGTTATGAAAGATAATCATAAATATAAATAATTGTAACATATGTATGTCAGAGGAATTTTAAGGTGGAACGCCAGATTAAACATTTTGTAGTCTGCTTATATATCTGAGGACATGCTTATGGCATATCTCTTACAACCTGCTCCTCTCGCCCTGCCAACTAGGGCTATAAGGACTAATTTTCACATGGGCCCATCAATGTCTCCCCTCTGAAACGTTATCTGCAGTGGATTGATTTTCAGAAGCATTTGGCAGGCAACTTGGAGGTGACATGTTGTCTCCTCACTGCATGTTTTAACCCTAAAAGCCTGCAGCAATGTGCCACAACCATGTATGTGGAGTGGTTAAGACAATTCCCAATGAGTTTGAGTGCATTACTACTGCCAGACCCAACTGTTGGTATAATGTTTTCAGTAGTATAGCCAGAGTAATGCCGCTCTGTGCGAGTGGCCGACTCTCACATGTTGTGAACTGGAATCAAGGTGCTGCACAGCTCGTCTGTGAGATTCAGTAACATGCACAAATCCTGAATATTGCTGCACTGCTTGGTATCTTTACTGACTCATAAGCATGACATATACATTGCATGAAATATATATATATATATATATATATATATATAATTTATTTATGCATCACACAAGTCTACATGCATGACTTGTGTCATATTTATATATATATATATATATATATATATATATATATATATATATATATATATATTTCATTCGATGTATGTTTATATGAGGTTTGAGTAAGCACTGAATTTAGTGCGAAACACATCACCTTTTATTGTTCCTGTCACAACTGTGATGTCATTTTAATGCTTCAATAAAGATACCAAGGAGTGCAACAATATTCCGAATATGTGCATGTTACTGAATGTTTGCAGCAACATGACCACAGCAGTGAATACTAACATGGTGCCCCTGTTAACGTGTGGCTAGCCTGTGAGGGGGTGGTAAAACTGTGGATCAACAAAAATCACGGCCGTCAATTGCTAAGCATTACATAGCAGGAGTTGCTGTCAAAATGATACCATTCCTGGGGTAGAGGATAGTTTGCAGTTAGTCAGCTGGGGCCATTGCATAATACAGTGTAATGCCGCGTACACACGGCAGAGAAACTCGACGGGCGGAACAAATCGTTCCGCTCATCGAGGTTCTCTGCCGGCCGTCAGATTCGGCGACCCGCCTGTCGGGAAAGGCAACCAGCCATTCATCCCGACGGGCCGATAGAGAACCTGTTCTCTATTTGCTCAACGGCAGAATGCGGCTCCCAGCGAGGTTCTCGCTGGTTTCTGCCGAGAACCTCGGCCGTGTGTACGGGGCTTGACAATGTATTGTTACGTTGAATTAACTTTTTCATTTATACAGTATGTAGATCAAGACATTTGATCTACATGACATCAGTTAAAGAAACCTTAAAAGTAAAATAAAAATAAAAAATGTATATAATTTATTTCTGTTTAACCCTTTTTTGCACTTAGTTAACCCTAATAAGCCCTAATTAAACTCTTTATCCCACTCTCCCCATAAAGTGTTTGCAACCCTAACAAGCACAGTGTCACGTCACTTGTCTCTTTCCATGTTGTACAATACCTGGTTGATCCTGCCTTTTCATGTGTTCCCATGTGTTTACTGACCACACCTATCATGGCTGATGATCCCTGATAGCATGGTCAAATTACATGCCTCCATCATCCTGCTGTGTGTTCAGCTTCTCTGCATCTCCCCCCTTCTCCCTATCATTTCCATAGTCTATGTGTGAGTTAATCTCCTCCCTGCCCTTCCCCTCCTCCCTTGATTAAGTAGTCTGCTGCAGCTGTTCCTTCCCTTTTGTAAAGTGGTTGTAAGGTAATATATATTATTTTTTCTCCCTGATTCAGGAACAGTACAGTGTGTATGTGTTTTTTTTAATGTATTCTTTGCCCAGCTCTGCTGTGTTGTCACATGTCCTCCCTTTGCTAACTTGCATACGTCAGAGGGGAATCTTAGCCCCTCCTACTGTAGTCCTTAGTTTGTGAAGAAAATCAGAGGGAGGACATCATAGCTGAGCAAAGAAGGTATTTAGCTTCATAATTCCAAAAAATTAACACACACACACTGTATTTAATATGTTCCTAAAACAGAGAGGATAAACGTATATAATAGATGTGACTTTACAACCACTTTATCTCTTATTTTTCTTTTGGTATATTGATTTCTATTTTCTTACAGTTAGCTTTTGTTTTTGTTTTTTCATTTGCGTTGTATTTTTTTCAGCTTCACATAAAAAAAAAATCTAAATTGGAAGAGTACCTTTTGTGCTTTGAAAAAAACATTGTCATTCTTAGTATAGGAAACCATTTTAGCGTTATTTAAAGGATCAGTAAAGGATTTTTTTTTTATGCTAAATAGCTTGCTTTACCTTATAGCAGTCCTGCTTTCATGTCCTCCATGTCCGTTTTTGCTTAGAAGTTGCTGTAATCCCTTGCTGAACTCCACACTTCCTGCTTGTCTGGCTCCTTATGAAAAAACTCATGGTAGCTTCATTGTGGTCCATGATCAAGAAGATGTGATTACTATGTGTCTAAAACTCCTCAGAACCAATCAGATTCATTTTAAAAACAAACACTGCCCTGTGTTTGTTTGTTTTTGTTCTGTGTGTCTCTGTACACACAGAACAAACTGAAACTAGTCTAAAAACTAAACTAAACGGCAGGCACATTATATGATTGATTTTTATATATTTTTAATCATTTTTAAAAGGAATCAGTTATCTATTATGCCTCTATACACTGTAAGCAGTCATTTCAGCAAACATTTTTTTTTCTTTTACTATTCCTTTAAATAGGAAAAATTATACAATAAAACGTTTTCTTTTTACTTATAGTAAAAACATTTTTTTTAAACTGATACCGACTTCCCTGTGTTAATTTGTTTTGTATATTATATACAGTGTGTCTATACATTTAAATAATGTTTGAAGGACAGTGTTACCGGGCCAATGTAACTGACACCCAAAAGGAGTATTAACTTCCTGAAGTAATCCTATGAGGAGTATGTCTCCAGCTACAGCTCTGGTGAACACCTAATGCCCCGTACACACGATTGGAAATTCTGACAGAAAAAGTCCGATGTGAGCTTTTGAACAAAAATTTTGACCGCGTGTATCCTCCATCGGACTTTTGCTGTCGGAATTTCCGCCAACAAAAGATTGAGAGCTGGTTCTTACATTTTCCGACGGAAAATGCCTATAGGAAAATCCGATTGTCTGTAGCAATTTTGACGCGCAAAATTCCGACGCATGCTCTTAAACAATTTGACGCAATTTGACGCATGCTCGAAGACATTGAACTTAATTTTCTCGGCTCGTCATAGTGTTGTATGTCACCACGTTCTTGACGGATGAAAGTTCTGAGAACTTTTATGTGACCGTGTGTATGCAAGCCAGGCTTGAGCAGAATTCCGTCTGTTTACACTATTACGTTTTATGTGCACTCCAACACAGGTTCATAGCACGCTAAAAGCGAATGAACACTAGTAACCATTAAACACTATCACAGCGATACACTGCGATCGGGCAGTGTGTTGCGTTTTTGGAACATTCTGTTTGCTGGATCTTTTGTGAGTTTTGCAATATGCATTTTAAGTAGTGCATTTTTCAAGTCACATGTCCAAATTTACCATATGCCTGCAGGAAGAAAGCACACAAAATGCACATAAAGTGCATTTTGCATTGCCTTACATTTTAAAGTGTTTTAAAACACAACACAAATACATTATGTGCTTTGAGGTAAACGCATGTGCTTTTTCTAAGGTCAATATGTTACCAGACCCTTATGTCGCGTACACACGGACGTTTTTTGCGATGAAAAAAAACGACGTTTTTTAAAACGTCATTTAAATTGATCGTGTGTGGGCAAAACGTCGTTTTTTGTCTTAAAAAAAACGACCAAAAAAAAATTCCAACATGCTTGAATTTTTTGTGTCGTTTTTCAAAACGTCGTTTTTTGTTTCACAAAAAGTCACCGTGTGTAGCAAAAACGTAGTTTTTCAACCCGCGCATGCCCAGAAGCTAGTTATGAAACGACCTTCAATGGAAAAGTGTGGTGAACGTAACCTCGTTTTTTGTGAAAAAAACGATGGTGTGTATGCAACATCGTCTTTGAAAGTGACGTTTCAAAAACGTCGTTTTTTACTTCACAAAAAACGTCGTTTTTTTTAATCCCAAAAAACGACCGTGTGTACGCGGCATTACTTTTGGCTAATATCACCAGGGATCCTAAACTGCAACTTACATCCCTGCTTTTCCCTGCATCTCCTGCAGTGGCATGAGGTGAGCAGAAAGAAGCAAGTGACAGCTGCAGAGTACCACGCAGATCAACCTCTTCCAGCAATGCAATTTTTTCAATGCAATTGATGGACTCTCAATTAGCGCAGCGTTCAGTGCCCCAAATGGTGGTTAAGTAATCATCCTTTTTATACAGGTTTGGGTTAGTTGAATATTACCTCCATGATCTATGTAACAGGGGAAAGGGGTGGGGCAAGGAGGTGCGTATGGTAGGAATGCATCCTTTTTCGAAATATCTTGTGCTAAGGGATTTGCCTTTTACTTATTGTGAAAAGTTAAAGTGATTTAAAGTCAAAAGGTTTTTTAACTTAATGCATTTAAGATGTGTGCTGCAGCCCCCCTCAGCCCCCCTAATACTTACCTTACATCATCAATGTTGCAACAGTGTCTCGCCTGCCCGGGTCTCTCCTGCTCATTGGATGAGACAGCAGCGCTGTGCCATTGGCTCCCGCTGCTGTCAATCAAAGTCAATCAGCCAATGAGAAGTGAGAGATGGTGGAGCCAACCCATGGCTCAGTGAGTGACACACAGAGCTGTGATGTGGCTCGGGTGACCCCATAGCAAGCTACTTGCTGTGGGGGCACTCAACAGGAGGGAGGGGCACAGAGCGGCGAAGAGGGACCCGACAAGAGGAGGATCTGAGCTGCTCTGTGCAAAACCAACTGCACAAAGGAGGTAAGTATAACATGTTTGTTATTTTGTACAAAATAAAACAAGACTTTTACAATCACTTTAACTGCTTAAGGACCGCCGCATGTACATTTACGTTGGCAGAATGGCACGGACAGGCACATTGGCGTACCTGTACGTCCCTGCTTAGACGTGGGCCGGTGGACCCCCCCCCCCTGGTACTTGCGGCGGTCCCCGTGGCTGCAGGAGCGATCCAGGATGAGGGTGCGGCTGTTCGTTTTTGTCCGCCCCCTGGATCGCTCCCAGCCAATCCACTCCCTCCCTGCAGTGCACTTCCTCTGCCTGTATAATGTAAACACAGGCAGAGGAAGTGATGTCAAATCTCCTCTCGGCTGTATTTTCAATCCGCCGAGAGGAGAGAAGACTCACACAGTAAGTCGCACCAACACTACACTGACACCACACACATAGGCACATTTAACCCCTTCTGAACACCCCCCCAGCCCCCTGTCACACTGTCACTGATTGCAGTGATCATATATTTAGTGATCACTGCATTTAGTGTCAGTGTGAAAGTTACTTATAACAAAAATTAGAAAATATAATTTTTTTTTAAAAAAATCGGTCTTTTTCCATTTATATCGCAAAAAATACAAATCGCAGAGACAATCAAATACCATCAAAAGAAAGCTCTATTTGTGGGAAGAAAAAGACACAAATTTTGTTTGGGAGCCACGTCGGACGACTGCGCAATTGTCTGTTAAAGCGAGGCAGTGCCGAATTGTAAAAATGCCTTTGGGCATTTAGCAGCATATTGGTCCGGGGCTTAAGTGGTTAAGAGCGTGTGCTGAAGCAGTTTTTTTTTTTCAATGAGGATGCCACCAAAAGAGTATATATTGTTTCATACATTTAGCTATTCACATCGAAGGCAACATGTTGTTGTCTCACCCAATCAAGTAGTATGTTTTAAGGTGGGGGGGGGGGGTTATACATGAAAACAGTTTTATTCTACAAACCAGTCATTTGCTGGTGTTATAGTAATAATAATGATAGGAATAATTACCTCTCTACTCAGGGATAATAGATCCCATTAAAGAATGCTTGAAGGTAGCCATTAATATAAATTGCTTCATCATGTGTGTAGTGGGAAGAGAAACTTCCTGCTTTTCTGAGTGTGTGGGAATTCCTGTGTGGACTTCCCTCAGGACAGACATATGATCCCAATAGGGCATGCATGCTCTTTTGGTTTCACTACACTTATCAAGTCATATGGTGATTATCATGATGCTTCCCCGATGTAATCATCATCAGAGGCTGACTGCAACACATGTGTAAGAGCATGCCATCTCTGTGCCAAGGATTGCCTATTTATAAACCACCGAGTGACAAACATGTTCCAGTACATTTATCCTGAAGATGATCAATGCTTTTCAGCAATATCCTGTATAATCTGATGCTATTTATAAAGCAGCTGTATGCAAGAGCCTAAAACATAGCAGGACTCTGCTAAATTATAGGAATACAATTTTAACCACTTAAGGACCGCCTCCTGCAGATTTACGTCGGCAGAATGGCACGGCTGGGCACATCAACGTATATATACGTTGGTTATAGTACCCAGCCGTGGGTCGCGGGCGCGCGCCCGCGGGCGCGCGCCCGCGGGCGCGCGCCCGCGACCCGGTCTGAAGCTCCAGGACCGGGACCGCGGGATTCGCGGACCCGATCGCCGCTGCAGTGCGGCGATCCGTCCCTGGAGCGGAAGAACGGGGAGAGCCGTGTGTACACACGGCTTCCCCGTGCTTCTCTGTGGCCGGAGCATCGATCGCGTCATCCCTGTAATAGGGGGACGCGATCGATGACGTCACACCTACAGCCACACCCCCCTACAGTTGTAAACACAACACATAGGCACACATCCCCTACAGCGCCACCTGTGGTTAACTCCCAAACTGCAACTGTCATTTCCACAGTAAACAATGCAATTTAAATGCATTTTTTGCTGTGAAAATGACAATTGTCCCAAAAATGTGTAAAAATTGTCCGAAGTGTCCGCCATATTGTCGCAGTCACGAAAAAAATCGCTGATCGCCGCTATTAGTAGTAAAAAAAAAAAAAAATAATAAAAATGCAATAAAACTATCCCTTATTTTGTAAACGCTATAAATTTTGCGAAAACCAACCGATAAACGCTTATTGCGATTTTTTTTACCAAAAATATGTAGAAGAATACGTATCGGCCTAAACTGAGGAAAAAAAATGTTTTTTTATATATTTTTGGGGGATATTTATTATAGCAAAAAGTAAAAAATATTGCATTTTTTTTTAAATTGTCGCTCTATTTTTGTTTATAGCGCAAAAAATAAAAACCGCAGAGGTGATCAAATACCACCAAAAGAAAGCTCTATTTGTGGGAAAAAAAGGACGCAAATTTTGTTTGGGAGCCACGTCGCACGACCGCGCAATTGTCTGTTAAAGCGACGCAGTGCCGAATCGCAAAAACCCCTTGGGTCATTTGCCAGCGTATTGGTCCGGGTCTTAAGTGGTTAATAAACTGTAATAGAAATTACAAAAAAAATATATATATTAAAATTATTTTATATATATATATATATATATATATATATATATATATATATATATATATATATATATATATACATATTCTGCATAGATTATTAACTTTTTTTTTTGTCAGCAAGGGTTGTTGTTTGCTGGACTGTCATGTGCTAGCCCCTCTTGCTGAATTATGTATTCTGTAGTGATACACTGGATCTCGCTTCATCACAAACCTAACACGTTTAATACAAGAGAGTACCATTAGCCTATATGATGACCACATTATCTCTATGTGACCATATGCATAGTAAAAATGACATACACACACTTGCATACACACAAAAACCAATGCAAGCCGTATCTAGACTCTATCAAGGCATTATCAAATGCATATCCATATTGCAATTGTTTTCAATTAATTTGTTTAATAACATGCAAGGGGCAGAAGTCTGTGTGTGTATATATATATATATATATATATATATATATATATTACAGGAAACCAGAGATGAGTACTGGAAGGCAGGTACATTTCCCTGTTATTTGGGTTGTGACCCCTTTAAGGGGTACAATGAGAGATGTTTTTGGGTACCTTGGTTCTCACCTTTGTAGGATGCGGTATTCTGGGGTAGTCCAGTTGAAGAGGAAATTGCTGTTTTTTGCAGTTCATTCAGTATTGGTAAGTCCTCATTTGGGAGTTGGAATGGATTTTAGTCCCAAAATGATCCTTTATGGGGCATTTTGGTGCACAGAAAGTAAAGTGAGTATCCTATTCAAACAAAAAATAGGTTTCCCGTTGGATTTGGACTTTAATGGCTCTTAAGTATAAGATAAGATAAGTATAAGTATAAGTTTAATGGCTCTTAAGTAAGTATAACAATCATATTAAGGTAGAAAAAACATTTCTTTAAAAAAGATAACACAGAGTGTACATTACAACTAACAACTGATGGTGCTACAACTGTGTTATGATGGTGGTATAGGAGAGATATTCCTCACCCGATGCATTTCAGAGTCATTTAAGTCTCCTTCCTCAGGGGTAAGGAAGATACCAATCTCTACAATGCAAATGCAAAAATCAATAACAGTTCATATAAATGCATAATATTTAAATATATGTGGTTCCACGTCTAAAACTTACAGTTACATAATTACATACTAGGTGAGGTTGAAAAAAGACACCATCAAGTCCATCAAGTCCAACCAATGTGCGTGACTATATGTCAGTACTACATTGTAGGTCCCTGTATTATGCGATTGTTCAGGTGCATATCTAATAGTTTTTTTTTTAAACTATCGATGCCCCTTTGCTGCTCTTAGGCCTCGTACACACGGTCAAATCTGTCTGCTGGAAACGGTCTGCTAGACCGTTTCAGCAGACAGATTCGATCGTGTGTATGGGCGAGCCGACGGATTTGGCCACCCGACAGATTTCAAAGCATGCTTTGAAATCTATCGGGTAGGAACCCGTCCGCCCGACATGTCTGCTGGTTAGTACACTTACCAGCAGACATGTCGTCTCGCACCGGTGCCGAATGATTTCGGCGCATGCGCGGAAGTGTTTTACTTCCTGGTGCGGTGACGTGGTGGCGTCAACGTCACCGCCATGTCACCGCCACGTCAGCGCGCTGTCTGCTGGCGGGGATTTTGGTTTGCTCGTGTGTACACGCGAGCAAACCAAAATGACAGCAGACAGATTTGTTCAAATCGGTCGTACAGACGGTTTTGAACAAATCTATTGCCTCGTGTGTACGAGGCCTTACAGTAAAGAACCACCAGCGTAGTTTAAGGTTAAACATTTTTTTCTTCCAATTTTAGTGAGTGGCCATGTGTCTTATTAAATCCCCTTCCACTGAAAAGTTTTATCCCTATTGTGAGGTCACCAGTATGGTATTTGTAAATTGTTACTTTAGTCATGTATATGCAGACACTCCATGTAAGTTTAAAAACAACAGACAACACTTCCCTAGGGAGTTGCCACCCTCTCCATCACCATCAGGTGTCGAGCGAGTTCAATTGTGGGTATAAGTAAAAACAAAACATTCCAAGAACTACATCACCATGTAGTTTGGGTCTCTGACCACTTGGTGGTGGATTCCCATTATTCCAGACATTACTATCATATGACTTTGGGACTTCAGACCGCCCAACACAGCCTACGCCCAGGTTATCCTGTGGTGCATTGGAGACAGAGAATAGGTCTTTCCTAGAACTTTGTACAGCTTCTGCTCTCTCCTTCCTTCTCCTCTGAAGTGCTCGATACTCATCGGGAGTATGGCCGTGTTCACGGACAAGCGCGCGTGGTGACTTTCCGCCATGTGTGCGCGATGCGCACATGCCTCTCAGGGGGCCATATACAGTTGCAATCAATTCCTCTCTAACGCTGCATACAGTTGATATCAATCAGAAATGGGAAGTGCAGCTTAGAGAGGCCATTAAAATGACACATTTTCAAAACTCTGAGACCGCGTACACACGATCAAATCTATCTGCTGGAAACAGCCCGACCGTCCCAGCAGACAGATTCGACCGTGTGTACGGGCGAGCCGACGGATTTGGCATGCTTTGAAATCTGTCGGCTGGGAACCTGTCCGCCCGACATGTCTGTCTTCTCGCACACGCGCCGAATGGTTTCGACGCATGCGCGGAAGTGTTTTACTTCCTGGTGCGGTGACGTGGCGACGTACACGATTGGTACACGATCAAAACAATACGTCCCCAGAAGACAGATTTGTTCAAATCGGTCGGCCCGACCGATTTGAACAAATCTGTCTTCTCGTGTGTACGCGGCCTCACAGGTAGTGCAACATACCTGCATGAGGCTAAGACCATATGTGGACACCTTTTTTAATCTGGGTAAGTCTTTATAATAACACAATCAGAATTTTAAATAATATACAGATCCTATCCATTAATGGTTATATTGGAGATGGTTTTGTATATGATCCGAGTTTGTCTTATTAATCCTTTGGTGATGCTATTTTTGTTATTAGGCCATTATATTGTTAATGTTTGGTTAATTAATATACACATCCATATACTTTGATTACATTTTTAGCCTGAGTATAGGCATTTATTACAATAGTGTAGAATTTAGAGATATGGCCAGTAGTATTGGAGATTTATCTAAATATTTGCCTCTAATTATCCATGAACATTGACCTAGGATGTGTACCATCATCACCATCATACCACACACAATACTCTTTTTTACTAATATCCAATATTCTTTGACATATTTGTATATGTATTGTATATTTGTATATATATATATGTGTGGTTTTTCATATATATATATATATATATATATATATATATATGTTCTACCTAACCACTTGCTTTGATACATTTTGCACTCTTATATAGATAGGCTAGATGTACCTCTGTCAGCATACAGCTTATTTATTATCATGTTTCAATTACAGGATTCCATCTGTAGGCCTCAGTGAGTCTGGACCGCCCATGCATAGAGGACTCTTGTTGATGTTCACCTTACTTGTTCTTTGAATATTTAGGGCCAGATTCACAAAGCACTTACTCCGGAGTAATAATAATAGGTAGGAATTCCTACTAGTGTGGTTGATTACACTAGTAACCACACTAGTAGGGATTCCTACCTATTAGACTCTAGAGACACATTTTTTTCTTTGTTTTATATGGTTTAGGGTGCATCGGTCACAACTGGCATCCTTATAGCAGCATAGGATCATTTTACTTTAGCAATCTTTGGGCCTGCTGGCCTGTACAGGCTCCTGACCTAATTAATCCACCTTTACTCAATTTCACTGAAATTAGTGGAAGCTGAGGAACCAACATCTACCCTCCTATTAACACAGGGTATATCTCCAACTGCACCCTAATTCCAGCCAAAAGGGGGGCCTATTACCATTGGGCTCACCCCACGGATATACTCGACAAAGGTATTAATTTAGCAGCGCCATTTCCCTTTCTACTATTGATATTTATATTAGCTCCCCACATAGGGATCCTACTGGAAGGCAACAGCTACTTTATTCACCATAGCGCGGACACCCCTGTTCTTACACGGGAGAGGATCTGCCGACCGCCACTGGGCAAGGTACTGGCAACACTCTATTTCCTTGCCAGTGGCTCTTTTCACCCTAATGGGTAAATATATATTTTATATACATTTTTTTCTGTTTAGTATATATTTTATAATAATTAATATAATAAATATATATTTTTATTTTTTTTAACTAATATAAATTTACTAATTTTAATATTATTATAATTATCTTATTTAATATTTTATTTATATATACACACACACCGACACAACACAAACCTCCAAACAGCAACAGACAACGGAATAAAAGCACCTTGCTTCAGGAAGGGAAAAACATTGGATGTACTTTTGCAATGGAAGGGCATTTCTCTCGGTCTATTTAAGCACTGTGCATAGCTCACTAAGTCTGACGGGCCTAGTTCCTATCTAACTGATTGCGCCGTGCCGTGTTCTGAGCATGCTCAGAGAGGTGCTGACCATAGTCTGCTTCATGTGCACATGCCCAGTCTGGCCGGCCCTTCATTTGCATGGGGTCACGGCTCATTTCAATGGAACACGCCCACGTCCTTCCCACTTTGAATTACACCGCCTTACGCCTCGGAATTTACATTTCACCGATGCAAATTTGGCCGAAAATACTACAAGGATACGGTACTTGCGCCTCGAAATTAAGCCGGTCTAACTTAAAGGAGTTGCACTACGCCGGTCCAAAAATGTGCCGATGTACGTGAATCTGGCCCTTAGTTTTTACCTATACCTACAATTAAACTTGCTCAACACCTGACGGGGTTGGAAAGGGCGGCAACTCCCTAGGGCAGTGTTGTCTGTTGTTTTTAAACTTACATGGAGTTTCCGCATATATACGACGGAAGTAACTGTAAGTTTTAGATGTGGAACCACATTGTCAGGTCATTGTGAGTCCAGGTGAAAGATGCACCTCATTGGGGTCTGGAGTACACCTCAAGGTAGTGGACCCTATGGCTAACTGCTGCGGATGGGGCTCTAGGTGATATAAGAGAGCATGTACTCTGTACTACCAATACAGATGACACTGGGAGCTAGAGCATTTCCCACGGCGCAGAATCTAAGGCGGCGTACACACGATCGGATATATCCGATGAAAACGGTCCGTGGACCATTTCCATCGGATATGTCCGATCGGGAGTTTGATCCGATGGCGTGTACACACCATCGGATCAAATTCCCCGCCGCCGGACGGCGCGGTGACGTAGTGGTGACGCGGCGGTGACGTTGACGCCGCCACGTCACCGCCACGTCACCGCACCAGGAAGTAAAACACTTCCGCGCATGCGCCGAATCCATTCGGCAGCGGCGCGGCGGCGGTGGAAGCCGACATGTCTGCTGGTAAGTGTACTAACCAGCAGACATGTCGGGCGGACAGATTCCCACCGGATAGATTTCAAAGCATGCTTTGAAATCTGTCGGGTGGAGAAATCTGTCCGCTAGCCCATACACACGAGCGGAGATGTCTGCTGAAACGGTCCATCGGACCGTTTTCAGCGGACATATCCCCTCGTGTGTACGCGGCCTCAGAGTTAGCGGGTGTTCACCAGAGACCCCTAATGGTGTGGATGGATTTATCTGCAGTCTGGCCACGACCCCTAGGGCCTCCCAGCTCACGTTCACAGTAGACTACAGGGAGGGGTTAGCTGACAAACTAACATTACTGCATATCCATGACACACATATATTTAAATATTATGCATTTATATTAACTGTCATTGATTTTTGCATTTGCATTGTAGAGATTTGGTACTTTAAAGACTCGGAAACGCATTGGGTGAGGAATATCTCTCCTCTACCACCATAATGTAACACTTTTAGGACCATCAGTTGTTTGTTGTAATGTACACTCTGGGGGTTATTTACAAAAGGAAAATTCACTTTGCACTACAAGTGCACTTGGAAGTGCAGTCGCTGTAGATCTAAGGGGGACATGCAAGGACAATAAAAACATAATTTTAGCTTGCACATGATTGAAGGATAAAATTAGCAGAGCTTCCCCTCATTTCAGATCTACCCCTCAGATTTACAGCGACTACACTTGCAGTGCACTTGTAGTGTAAAGTGGATTTGCCTTTCGTAAATAACCCTCTCTGTGTTATCTTTTTTAACCATGTGTTATAAATAAATAAAAATTCTACCTTAATATGATTGTTATACATACTTAAAGGATCACTAAAGGAAAACATTTTTTGGGCTGAAATGACTGTTTACAGGGTATAGAGACATAAAAGTTAACTGATTCCTTTTAAATATGATTAAAAATAGATAAAAATCAATCAAATAATCAACCTACAGTTCTAGTTTCGTCGTTGCTGTTATTTCCTGTCTATCTGATGTACAGAGCCAGAGAGCCAGTGATGGTTTGTCTAAAACCCCTCAGCACCAACCCAGTTTCAGTTTACACACAGTAATCACACCTCATTGATTAGTGACCACAGTGAGAAAGCTCCTAGCACTGTGGTTATAAAGAAACAGACAACCAGGAAGTATGGAGATCAGAGCAGAATTACAGCAACATCGAAGCAAAAACAAACAATGAGGACTTGAAAACAGTACTGCAGTAAGGTAAATGAAGCTATTTAGCTAAAAAAAAGCAGACAGAGATAATACTTAGTGCTTTTAATTGAGATAAGTACACAATATAGAGGGATATGCTTTGTTCACATTTCATGTCTGAGGTATACAACAAGGATATACATTGTTTTTTGTTCAAGCACACAGTGGGGTAAATACTTTTGCTGTGGTACAATCATTGTTTTGTGTTTTAGAGTTACTTGACAAAGCAATGCACACATTTTTTAAGATTACCATACATGAAACACATAACCCCTGTTATGCTTACAGCAGGGTTTGCCATATAAATCTAATTTACAATTTGCTTATTATGATGTATTTATACAGATATATAATGTAATATATTTTTGAGAAACTTGGATGTTGGTTACATTTCGTTGTGAATGGGTTACATTGAAAAGCATTGATTTGTGGTAACCCTCACACAGCTGTTGAGATCTTTGGATTAAGAACTGAGAATGTTTGGCAGCCTATGAGCTAATTTGGCAAAATGATTGTTAATACATACTATATATAACATGTGTTTGGCAAGCATCCTCTAGTTTCATATTTGTCAGATGTAATCCCGTGGAAATGTTGCACTTTAATGATATTAAATGCTATGAAGTTTGACATTATTCCTGAATTTTATAGTGTCTTGTACCTGATGCATCCTTTTGTCTAATGACTCCCTGGACTCACTGATGGTTATGTACTGTGTCGTTACACACGACCAAATAGATTTGTTCAAATCGGTCGGGCCGACCGTTTTGAACGAATCTGTCTGCTGCCGTTTTGGTTTGATCGCGTGTACACACGATCAAACCAAAATCCCTGCCAGCAGACAAGCGCACTGACATGGCCGTGACGTTGACACCGCCACGTCACCGCACCAGGAAGTAAAACACTTCCGCGCATGCGTCGAAACCATTCGACGCATGTGCGAGAAGACATGTCTGCTGGTTAGTGTACTTACCAGCAGACATGTCGGGCGGACGGGTTCCCAGCCGACAGATTTGAAAGCATGCTTTCAAATCTGTCGGCTGGCCAAATCCGTCGGCTCGCCCGTACACACGATTGAATCTGTCTGCTGGGACGGTCGGGCCGACCGTTTCCAGCAGATAGATTTGATCGTGTGTACGCGGCTTAAGGAGCAGAAAGCCAAATAGAGCACTTCAGGTGTCATTTATTTAAAGATATATGTGTTACCAAACATCAGCTTGCTGTATCTCCTTAAATAGAACTATGACCAATCATTGTAAAGAATAATTATGAAAAAAAAAAAAATGATGTACTACAGCAGTTGAATTCACATGCATCTGCACTTACAGTTTTCTTTTAGCCCCCCTGCAATGTCATACAAAAATTTGTTGATCTTGCCAGCAAAGTTCACCTTAATGCAGCTTCTTGCATTAGGCTGTGTTCACACTGGTACGACAGTCGTACGACTGTGGATCCGACTTTGCCCTGCGACTTGAAGTCCGTCATCTGATCCGTCCTACTTCAATGAACTAGGATCCGACTTTGATCCTGACAATGCAGGCATTTTTAACCCTCATGCATATGCATGAAGGAAAAATAAAACTTGAGCAATTAGAACCACGTTAACCCCCTAAGTATTTGACCTCCTAATACTTCTAAACTAAGCCCTCAAAATAATATCTCCTTCTGTATACAGTATTTACCTCAACCTGTCACCGGAGCATCTGGCTTGAAATCACATCCATTGCTTGCACACCGATCTCACCAATGCCAAAAGCAAGTGCTTTGCTGAAACAAAGACTGTCAGGAGCTCAAATACAGGTAACATGAATATTGTACACTGTTAGGCACATATGCCTATACAGTATGTTCAGTATGTTAAGATTTTTAGCAGTATGGGCAGTAATTAGTATTTAGCAACTAAAAGAATCAAATTTATTTTTTTGCAGAAAGAAATTAAGTGTGATCAGTTTTTGCAACATACAGTCTGCAAACTGTTTGTTGCCTTAGAAAATAAAGAAAACAATGCATAATAGTAATAATTATTCTGAAGAGTGCAACTACATTGTGTTATTGCTGCCTACTTTCCTTTTGTCACATTTTTTTGCAGCTGTTGGTTTCCTGTTGGGACAGTTGTAGCTGCTTGATATGTACAGTTGCCTCACTTCTGCTTGTGACAGGAAACTTGGTGGATACCTTTATCCTGCATACACAGACATATGTGGACCCCACCAACAGGCCCTATGTAATCCAGCTGAACAAACATAGACAAAATGGAAGTGGATCCTGTTGTCCAGTTCAACCTGTGTGAAACCCACTTTGTCTGCCAGGTCATAAATATAGCTATTGCTTGTACTAGTGTCTCTAGAACAGCTTATTACTAAGATATAAATAAAATATCTACCATCTTTTATTTAAGAATCAGGGCTTATCATTGTTTAACATATAGTATACAAGTTGGTTTAAAATCGAAATTGCTTTCTATAAAAGCTGCTAGTACATCAACCTATATAAGTTGACAAAATAACTAAAAAGTTCAGCACTAAAATAAACTTACACAACAATCACCACTAGAGTTGAGCGGACACCTGGATGTTCAGGTTCGGGTCTGAACCTGAACTTTAGAAAAAAAGTTTGGGTTCGGGAACTCGAACCCAAACTCCGAACCCCATTGAAGTCAATGGGACACAGACTTTTAGAAAAAAAAATGCGCGGAGGTCCCCGCAAATTCAATAACAGACCCTTTAGGTCTGGTATGGATATAAAGGGGAACCCTGCCGTCAATTTAAAAAAAAAAATGGCGTGGAGTTCCCCCTAAAATCCACACCAGACCCCTTATCCGAGCACGTTGACCTGGGCGGCCGCAGAAAAGAGGGGGGATCCTGTTGATGGGGACAAGGGTCTCTTCCCCACAACCCTTGCCCGGTGGTTGTGGGGGTATGCGGGCAGGGGGCTTATCAGAATGTGGAAGACCCCTTTAACAAAGGGGACCCCCAGATCCTGGCCTCCCCCCTGTGTGAAATGGTAATGGGGTACACTGTACCCCTACCATTTCACGAAAGAAGTGTAAATAGTTGTTTGAAAAAAAACACTCACACCGTAGAACAAAATATTTTATTCATTAAACCAAATAAAAATCCAGTGGTGAAAATCCACAATCGATGCTGCTCCCTGCTCCAACGTTGTCTTTTATCCAGCGACGGGTGATGTCTCCAGCGACGGGTGTCCTCTCCAGCGACTGGTGATCGGTCCAGCGATGAGAAGATCCATCCATTGAATTTAATATATTTTTATTAGTATGTAGCAGGTCCTTAGATTTTAGTCCTTTTTTTAAGGAAAATGTTTCAATTTAGTAAACGCTATATGTGTCTTTGTGCAGCTGAGATGGTAAAATACCTTTCTGTTTGATACTAAGACTGAGATGCCATTGAAGTAAATGCGTAAGGGGATTTGAACCAACCACCCCAGTGCTGCTAGGCGCAAGAGATCACCACTTAGCCACTGTGCTGCCCTACGTAAAGTTGTTATTTATAGGAAATCTGTCATAAGAAAAATACATAATCTGTCATTGCTAAACTGTTCTTCTGAAAAACGAATGTGATGTTGACATTATGAATAAAATAGGTTGGAAAAAAAAGGAAAAGTTGCATAGTTAGGTTGTTTCTGTTGGCAGCAATTAAATACACCAAAGTTAGGATGAAATTGTAGTTGACATTTTTATCAAGGATCTGTGAAACTTTTCTACACAATGGTATTTGCTGGATTATTTTCTTTGTCAGAGTTTGTTGAAAATTAATCTAGAGATTGTCTGAGCTTCTTCATGGATATGCAAACTTGTCAGGATTTATGCTTGACATGAAACATTTAGTAAATAAGACTTGTGACCTAATAGATGTATGCTTTATTGTTTTCACATATCCCAGGTCAAACCATTGTTATATTGCTAATGTTTACACTGTTGGTTGTTCTTTGCATTGAATGCAAGTCAGTTTTTTCTTGACAAGTGTTACATGTCAGCCAGGTGTAATGTGGAAAGCAAAGGTCATGTTACCTGCAAAACAATTAGAATAGGCGCCTTTCATCTATTGTCTTTCACTCACTGTGGCGCAACAGAGCATTCCCTCACCTACTTATGATACAATGAAAGCAGTCTTGTACCAATAATTCTATCCACTGCTCATTTGGATTTAGAAAATAACCATGATTTATGATTTTGTCACTTTATAGGAAGCATTTTCAGCAGCATTTGCTTACTCTCATGAGCCTATGTGCCACCACAATCCACTACAATAGCACACCCAAATCCTACACGTAGTTCAGACTTGGTGATTGGCTTTTCAGGTGCTGTATTGTGGCAGGGTGGTGGGAGTTCCTTGTTTTCCCCCATTCCTGAAATGACTGGATATTTTCCAAGGCTGTGGTTAGTAAGTGGAAGGTCAGTAATGGTTACTGACCCCACTTCCTGTAAAAAATCACCTGGCACTGTATGGGTAAAAGTACAAGTTCATCTCCAATTCCCTTTTCTTGTGTTAATTAGCCTAAGGCTTTTTTTGATGCATAGCTGCTTTTGGCTAGCACATTTTTATTGTTTTATCATTATTATTACTGTTATTATTATATAATTCAGAACAAGAAGGATCTTGCGAGATTGTAATCCAAAGAGTTGGTGATTTTATTATTATTTTTATTAATATACCTTCAGAATTTATAGGCACGACTTTTTTTCAGTATTTAGCCCAGTTCTCATTTGTTTCTGCTTAATGTAGAGATACTTTTTCTCCTTAGTGTGATGTGTTTTGCTGTGTGCTCACACCATGGTTTATATAGCGTTGTATATAGGGTTATCATATAGTAAATACTCTGCATATACAAACCCTAAGGCCTCCTTCACACATCCTAAATGTCCATGGTGTGGCAAGAATACATAGACAGCTGCTCAGCCTGTACAACTGAATGATAGACTGAAAGATCTGGGCTGTTCACATGAACCTGCAGATCTGGCACTTGCCTGTGGTTAAAGACAGATATCCACGACCTATCTTAATTTTTTTTAAGTAGTCTTACTGTTAATACAACATTTTCATACATGCATAGCTGCATTTTCACAGTCGCTCCTGCTGTGTAATACAAAGCAATTCCCAGCTGTAATTTTGACAGCCAGTGTATCAGGATGGGATGGCAGAGGGACCTGAATGTATGAAATGTGTCCTAGCAACTTTGCTGATATTTTTAGGATGTATCTCTTATGTTTAAAATTCCCAAGTGGTAAAACATAGACTCACTATAAATTGCATAATTGTTTGGCTAATTAAATTAACTTTGCAACAGAAGACATCTAAGTTAAGTCATTAATCGAATGGATGAGTTGTCCGATTTAAGGGTTATATTGTATACATAGATATTTACATCTGAACTAAAATATACCAGATAGAACAGCAAGTAAGTGTAATATAAACATGTAAATTGTAGAAGAAGACTGACTGTGGTAAACCACATTTGACACTGCCTGTCAAATCACTTGCATGTTGCTTATTCATTTCTCAGGTTACCAACCAAACATTTTGTTTTTTTTAAATAGACTTCTAAAGTTTTATTCTAATTTACATCTGAATAAAGCATAAACATACTCAAAATGCACTGAATGTCTTCCCTGTTCAGCAGAACAGCTTATGTTGCTCATTAGTTTAAAATCTCTCACGAAATTAGAAGGGCAGTTAAAGGCTGATGCACCTGGCCTGGACCTGATACTGCCTCACTCATCAGCTTGATGCATAAACTTCCCCTCTGCCATCCACCTGGCCAGTTCTTCCTTATTATGCATGCCAGGAGATGGTCAAGTTTGATGAGGGCACTGCACATAATACAGTCACAGATTAGCATCAGTGCTTCATGTAATAATGTTGAAAAATATGCAATTGATCTAAAAATGAATGAAAGGTGGAATATGAAATGAGTGTTTTGCTATTTATGTATGTTTACATGAATGTATAATATTTTTACCAGAAGCTTTAATGTTGGTAATCGATAAAACAACAGTCGTGCCTGCCATGCATGAAAAGTCTCAAGGAAGAATGGGTTTTTCTTATGCATACTCACATATATTTTAGTTGTAAATGCTCCATAAAGTTCATATATTCAAAAACTGATTAATGTTACCTCCTGATGTTTTCTGGAGGTGAAGGAATAGCTGCTTATGATATATTACTATTGATATATTTGTTGCTTTGCTTTTTGAATTTCCAATTAACCACTTGACCACTGGGCACTTAAACCCCCTTCCTAACCAGACCAATTTTTAGCTTTCGGTGCTCTCACAATTTGAATGACAATTACTCAATCATACAACATTGTACCCATTTGAATTTGTTGTCCTTTTTTTCACACAAATAGAGCTTTCTTTGGTATTTGATCACCTCTGGGGTTTTTTTTTTTTGCGCTATAAAAGAAAAACTACTGAAAATTCTGTAAAAATAAATAAAAAAATCTTGTTTCTGTCATATTAGCGGGTTATTTCTCACACACAGCATATGCATACCACAAATTACACCACAAAACACATTCTGCTATTCCTCCCGAGTATGGCGATACCACATGTGTGAGACTTTTACACAGCGTGGCCACATACAGAGGCCCAACATGCAGGGAACGCCATCAGGCGTTCTGGAGCACCCAGACCAATTCTGACATTCCTCTCCTACATGGAAAAATCATAATTTATTTGCTAGAAAATTACATAGAACCCCAAAACATTATATATTTTAGCAAAGACCCTAGAGAATACAACTTTTTATCTCGCATGGTATTTTCGAAAAAAAAATTTGAACGCGTGTTTTTTTAAAAAAAAACTGTTTTGTGCTAAAAAAAAACAAAGCAGTAAAGTTAGCCCAATTTTTTTTCATAATGTGAAAGATGACGTTACGCCGAGTAAATAGATACCCAACATGTTGCCCTTAAAAATTGCACACACTCGTGGAATGGCGCCAAACTTCGCTACTTAAAAATCCCCATAGGCGACGCTTTAATTACTTTTATTGGTTACATGTTTTTAGTTACAGAGGAGGTCATGGGCCAAAATGATTGCTCTCGCTCTAACGTTCGCAGA
This sequence comes from Rana kukunoris, assembly GCA_029574335.1. Lineage (NCBI taxonomy): Eukaryota > Metazoa > Chordata > Amphibia > Anura > Ranidae > Rana > Rana kukunoris. Next base: position 492,354,768 of record CM056049.1, on the reverse strand, counting down.
GATACCTCACATGTGTAGCTTGAACACCGTTTTCATATGTGGGCGGGACAGGGGTGCTTTAAAAAAAATGGGTATTGCAGAGTATTTGGGTATTGCAGAGTATTGGGGTATTGCAGAGTATCGCGCAGGGTATTGCAGAGTATTGGGGTATTGCAGAGTATCGTGCAGGGTATTGCAGAGTATTGGGGTATCGCAGAGTATTGCGCAGGGTATTGCAAAGTATTGGGGTATTGCAGAGTATCGCACGGGGTATTGCAGAGTATCGCGCAGGGTATTGCAGAGTATTGGGGTATTGCAGAGTATCACACAGGGTATTGGGGTATTGCAGGGTATTTGGGTACTGCAGAGTATTGGGGTACTGCAGAGTATTGGGGTACTGCAGAGTATCGCACAGGGTATTGCAGGGTATTTGGGTACTGCAGAGTATTGGGGTACTGCAGAGTATTGGGGTACTGCAGAGTATTGCACAGGGTATTGCAGATATTGGGGTATTGCAGAGTATCGTGCAGGGTATTGGGGTATTGCAGGGTATTGGGGTACTGCAGAGTATTGGGGTACTGCAGGGTATTGAGGTATTGCAGAGTATCGCGCAGGGTATTGGCGTATTGCAGAGTATTGCGCAGGGTATTGCACAGTATTGGGGTACTGCAGAGTATTGGGGTACTGCAGAGTACTGGGGTACTGCAGAGTACTGGGGTATTGCAGAGTACTGGGGTATTGCAGAGTATTGGGATACTGCAGAGTACTGGGGTAGTGCAGGGTACTGGGGTATTGCAGAGTACTGGGGTACTGCAGGCTACTGGGGTATTGCAGAGTACTGGGGTACTGCAGGGTACTGGGGTATTGCAGAGTACTGGGGTATTGCAGAGCTGAGATGGATGGAGGGATGGCTGGATCTGTGACTGCATTTGTCACAGGTCCAGCCACAGCGCAGCTGTTGACACCCCGCTCCCCCCTCTCCTCGCACACTGTACCGAACAGTACAGAGAGGAGACGCAGGAGAGGGAGGAACCGGCGTCATCAAATGACGCCGTTTTTTTTACAAGTGATCGCGCCGTCATTTGACGGCGCGATCACGTGGTAAACGGCCGCTATCAGCGGCAATTTACCGTGATCCGTGATGTGCCGGGTCTTCTAGACCCGGCGAGCACAGACACTTCCGCGAGCGCGTCCCAGGGGACGTCGTCCCAAAATTACTCCACCGAGCCGTAGCAGTAAAATGCCTATGGCACGGTGGGCAAGAGGTTAAATCAAAACTGCTTTATTGACATAAGTGGGCCCAGATTAAGACCCATTCCATTGAAACCTATGTGAAACAACTGCACTTTATAACTTTAATGTTTATCTTTAAAGCTGAATTCTAGGAAGATAAAAAAAATTGATATGTGTCTCTTAATGAATAACATTAAAGCAGTGGAAAAAGCATCAAACAGACGAAAAGATTTTCCCCTGCAATTTGATGTCACAAGATGCTAGTATGCATTGCATACCAGCTTTAAAGTATAACTAAAGGCAAACAATTTTCAGTTTTGAATGAACAAGAGAGGGATTAGAACATCAGTTTTTTTTTTTGCTGTCTGTGACTGTCCCGGGAGTGTCACCCCCTCTATTTATAGTGTTTACCATTATCATTAAAAGTGAAAGTAAATGTAGATTTTGGGTGAACACCAGGACAGTATTAAAGGAGAACACTTCCAATGGGGACACTAAGGCTGGGTTCATACTGGTACAACAAACGCTACAACATTGGGAGCTCATGTCGCATGACGTGTGAAAATAAATGTTTACCTATGATAGCTGTCTTAACTGGTCCGACACAAGTCGGTCCGACACAAGTCGGTCCGACTTTGAAATTTCTCCATGTACTATTTTTGTCCGACTTTGATCCTACTTCAGCCCATTGAATATCATTGAAGTCGGATCAAAGTAGGATCCTTGTCCTTACCCTCTGACTTTTGACATTCGACATTGTAATTACAGCAGCAGTAAAATAAATTTATCTCACACTGAGATTGTTTTGATTGGTCAAAGGACAAGTCAGACTATCACAAAGTTGGAACAAAGTAGTTTTCTGTTCATTCAAGTTGGATGGATGTAGGACCAATGTAGGACCCATGTAGGACTGATGTCGTAGAGCAAAGTAGGATGAAAGTTGTTAGACATGTGCATTCGTTTTCGTCTGAATGCATTTAAGTCTGAATTTCAGGTATTTTTGTTATCGTATTAACAAATGATAACGAAAGCACAGAAAACGAAAAAAAAAGATCCGACATAAACAAATGCTTTATTTTCTACATCAGATAAAAGATTCGACATTATAGAGACATGAAGAAGAGTCAACATAGAGAGAAATGTAATAGAAAAAAAAATGCATGTGCAAGAAAAGAATATTCCCGGAGAGAAAAGAATATTCGTGGAGAGAAATGAATATTCCCGGCAACATGAAGGTTTGATCGGCTGAATTTCGAAAATCAATGGTGGCATCATCGGATCACAAAATAAAAAACTTTCTGATTTAGAATAGAAGAAAATTTGTTAGAAATGGCCTGCTTGAGATACAAGTCAGATTTCAGGCATCCGTCTGCAACAAAAAAATCCTTTTTGGAGAGATACTTTAAATAGGAGCATGTCTAAGGCCGCGTACACACGATCAGTCCATCCGATGAGAACGGTCCGAAGTGAGTGAGTAAGTGAGTGAAGAATTTATATAGCGCAGCACATGCAAACTAAATCGCCTCTGGGGGCTCGTTGTTCCTTTCTCCTTTGTCATCAAAAGAGATGAGTTTTGATCTTTCTTCTAAAGGCCAAGTGGTTCTCCTCCAACCGAACGCTGGTCGGTAAGGCGTTCCACAGTCTGGGGCCCTTGACCGCGAATCTTCGCTCTCCTTTGGATTTGTATCTGGCCTTGGGTATCTGGAGAAGATTTTGGTTAGTGGATCGCAGAACGCGATTGGGGTTGTGAGCTTTTAATTTTTCGCATAGATATTGGGGGGCCTTCCCTTGAATGCACTTATGTGTCAGACAGAGTGCTTTAACCACTTTAGCCCCGGACCATATTGCTGTCCAAAGACCAGAGCACTTTTTGTGATTCGGCACTGCGTCGCTTTAACTGACAATTGTGCGATCGTGCGACGTGGCTCCCAAACAAAATTCTTTTTTTTCCCACAAATAGAGCTTTCTTTTGGTGGTATTTGATCATCTCTGTGGTTTTTATTTTTTGCGCTATAAACAAAAATAGAGCGAGTATTTTGAAAAAAATGCAATATTTTTTACATTTTGCTATAATAAATATCCCCAAAAAAAAAAAAAACATTTTTTTTTCCTCAGTTTAGGCCGATACGTATTCTTCTACATATTTTTCGTAAAAAAAAATCGCAATTAGCGTTTATTGATTGGTTAGCGCAAAATTTATAGTGTTTACAAAAAAGGGGGTAGTTTTATGGCATTTTTATTAATATTTTTTTTTTTTACTAGTAATGGCGGCGATCAGCGTTTTTTTTCGGTACTGCGATATTATGGCGGACACATCGGACACTTTTGACACATTTTTGGGACCATTGGCATTTTTATAGCGATCAATGCTATAAAAATGCATTGGATTACTCTAAAAATGCCATTGGCAGTGAAGGGGTTAACACTAGGGGGCGGGGAAGGGGTTAAGTATGTTCCTGGTGTGTTCTAACTGTATGGGGGGGGTTGACTCACTAGGGGGAATCACTGATCTTCGGTTCATACATTGTATGAACGGGAGATCAGCATTTCTCCCACTGACAGGAACGAGAGGAATGTGTTTACACACATACCTCCCGTTCCTCGCTCTGTAACGAACGCGTGCGTGTGCCCGGCGGCGATCACGCCCGCCGGGCACGCGCGCGGGACTCGGGGGCGTGCGGGGGCGTGCGGGGGCGCGCTCGCGGGCCGCTGGCGGCGCGCGCGCCCCCTAGTGGCCGAAAAAGATAGGACGTAGAGCTACGTGCTCTCGCCCAGCAGTGCCACTGTCCCGCAGTAATATGACGGCGGGCGGTCGGCAATCAGTTAAAAGCAATTCTGTCTTTTACTGGCAACTAGTGAAGGGTTCTCAGCGAAGCCGAGATTGATTCCCAGGGTTTTATCCCGGTCACCAGTCTGGCAGCGGTATTTTGTACGACTTGCAGACAAGCGATTTGGTACTTTGGGAGTCCAAGATAGAGGGCATTGGCATAGTCAAGTCTGGAGTTCACAATTGTTCCCACCACGACTTCTATGTCTTCTTTCGGAATGAAAGGAGTAAGTCTGCATAGTAGACGTAGCAGATGGTGCGATCCGCTGACTACTGACCCTATTTGTGCATCCATTTTCATGTAGGTGTCAAAAATTACCCTGAGACTTTTGACTTTGGCGCTAGGGGTGATGATTTGGCCCATAATGGGCGGGGGTGTCCAAGTTGTTGCCAGTTGACTCTTTGGACTGGCGTGAAACAGGAGAAGTTCTGTTTTTGAACTGTTGAGTTTCAGATAACTCTTCGTCATCCAGTTTTCTATCAAAGAGAGGCATTTCTCTAGACAGATATGATAATCCTTTTTGTTGCAGATGTGAGAATACAGTTGCGTATCATCTGCATATGAGTGGTAAAGTAGTTTTTGGCTACTAATGATTTCAAAGAGAGGGCGGAGGTAGATGTTGAACAGCACCGCCGACATGGGTGATCCTTGAGGGACTCCACATGACACTGTGCGTTTTTCGGAAGTGAAACGTCCTAATTTCACTATTTGTGATCGATTTTCCAGAAAAGAGGAGAACCACGGTAGATCACCTTCTGCGACCCTGGCTACTTCCACTAGCCGAGTCAGTAGTAGTTTGTGGTCCACCGTGTCAAAAGCGGCACTTAGGTCCAACAGTACTAGAAGACAAGATTCTCCTTCGTCTGCGGCCTCGAGAGCGTCATCCCATATTTTGAGTAATGCTGTTTCTGTCCCATGTCCGGGACGGAAACCTGATTGAAGAGGATCTAATAGATTATGGGTGTCTAAGTGATATTGTAGCTGTTGTACCACTACTTTCTCCATCACTTTAGAGAGAACATTTAGGGCTGTTATAGGGCGACGGTGTTTTGGGTCTTTGGGGTCGAGAGTGGGTTTCTTCAAAATAGGTTTAATTATACCTTGTTTTAGTTGGGTGGTCACTATGACTTTCTTGAATGATTGGTTTATAGCATGGGACTTCAAACTATGGCCCTCCAGGTGTTCAGGAACTACAATTCCCATCATGCCTAGTCATGTCTGTGAATGTCAGATTTTTACAATGCCTCATGGGAAGTGTAGTTCCGCAACAGCTGGAGGGCCGTAGTTTGAGGATCCCTGGTTTATAGGCTGCGTGATCGGTTGTGCCAGGATATCGGCACATTCCTTCAGCAGTTTGGTGAGGATGATATCATTCAGTGCTGTGCGATGAAGCTGACTGATAGTCTGATTAGCCTAAACACCATCAGTTAAAAAACCAATCGTGTTAGAACGCGGTGACGTAAATCACAACAACGTGATGAAAAAAATAAAGTTCAATGTTTCCAAGCATGCGTCGACTTGATTCTGAGCATGCGTGGATTTTTAACCGATGGTAGTGCCTACTAACGATCGGTTTTAACCTATCGTTAGGCATCCATTGGTTCAATTTTAAAGCAAGTTCTCATTTTTTTGACCGAAGGTTAACTAACCTATAGGGCCTACACACGATCGGTTTGGACTGATGAAAACAGTCCTTCAGACTGTTCTCCTCTGACGATCCTATGGTGTGTACGTGGCCTAAAGTGATTCTGGCCCAGCAGATTTCCTTATTAGTGCTCTGTAGCTGCACACCTGACAGTTAATTATGATACTCCCCCAATTAGACCCACTCAGTAAAGAGGCACAGGCAAACACACATGGATTACTTTAGAATAACAAACAGATAGGAATCTGCAACAAAGGTTGTTATAATCCTTGCAATGTACATAGATTACCCAGGAGGGAATGTGTTTTTCTCAGCAAAAGTGGAGTTACGCTTTAATTTACTTCAATCATGAAGTTCCTAGTGTTCCATGGGCAATTAGACTTTCATTGAAGGAATGCTTGTCTGCACCTTCTTGGTCACAAAGGGGAAGATTTATGAAAACTGGAGCACACAGAATGTGGTGCAGCTGTGCATGGTAGCCAATCTGCTTCCAGGTTTTTTTGCCAAAGCCTAATTGAACAAGCTGAAGTTAGACGCTGATTGTTTACTATGCACATCTGCACCACATGCTGGGTGCACCAGTTTTTGTAAATCTCATCCAAAGTGTCACTATGCTGTACATCTATGGTTTGATTAAAAAAAAAAAAAAAAGGAGAGAGAAACTGATTACATATGGGCTGTATATCAAGCTGTTTGTCCATGATTTATATATTTCAGGCACTTACAGTGAAATTGTAAGACATGATCTAATCTTTGTAATGTTTGAGTTTAAAAACATTTTCAAGCAACACTATTTTAGATAGGCCTGACTAAAAGAAAGAGATGGGGCTATGTTAAAATCACAGAATATTCATTACATACAATGCTACTGTTAGTAAACACAAAGTAAAAGTTATCATATTGCTTACTGCATCTAGTCATGTGAGGCTCCCTCTCCATGAACTGGGGTTTTTATGTACTACCTTAATTCTACCTGTTGTTCCTTGTCGTCATTGTATGCCCCACCTTTAACCAAGACATTGTTTTGCTCGGTTTCCTATTTTTAATTTTCTTACTCAACCCTCTTCCCATAACGGCCTCTCCTACTTTCCTTGGAAAATGTGTCAACGTGTTTAGAGCCAACTGTATAATTGTTACTAAAATGCCTATTATTGGAAAGTACACCACAAAATGATTATTCTATGCAACCAAACTGATTCAGACAGAAGGGATTTAACCAGACAGAGTGGAAAGTCTGGTTGAAATATTTAAATCTTTAGCAAAGTATAAAAATAGTTGGTTGTAGCAATCATTTAAGGCATTGTTAGGACATACATTTGCTACTCCGGTATTATGCATTTTTTAATTTTTCTTCTTCCTTACTAATACTATTTTACCTCACTTTCCTATACTTGTACCTGTAGAGGGTTATATTTGCTGTATGGTAACTGGGGTTTGTGGTTACTTGGACACAAGTAGTTCAATAGTGTTGATGCATTTAGTGTGTGTTGTGCCAACAGCCAGTTTTCTGGAAACCAGCACCCCTAAGCAATGGTTCTATTTCTAATCTCCTAATGTCCTAACCTTTATCTGTCTGCTTTTTTCCCTTAACTGTCGATTCACAGGCTGGGGAGGGGTAGTCCTGTAATTGTTACTTAATTGTATTAATGATAATTTCTTTGCCTTGCCAAGCAGCAATGTGTGGCAGAGCTGTAAATCTTAGAGCTGAATTGACAATGTACAGGTCCATTTGCTACAGTAGTTCATATGTATTTTTAGCTGTTTTCCAGGGAAACGAATATATCTCACATACAGTGGGGTTGCCTCTGAACTGTAATGCCCTGTACACACAATTGGTTCGTCTGATGAAAACAGTCCGATGGACCGTTTTCATCGGACGAACCGATCGTGTGTGGGCCCCATTGTTTTTTTTCCCATCGGTGAAAAAAAATAAAACCTGTTTTAAAATTTTCTGATGGTTAAAAAACCGATAGAAAAAAACAATCGTCTGTGGGGTAATCCATCGGTCAAAAATCCACGCATGCTCAGAAGCATTGAACTTCATTTTTCTCTGCACGTCATTGTGTTTTATGTCACCGCATTGGACACAATCAGATTTTTAACTGATGGTGTGTAGGCAAGACTGATGAAAGTCAGCTTCATCGGATATCTGATGAAAAAATACATCGGTCCGTTTTCATCGGATTAACCGATCGTGTGTATGTGGCATAAGGGTTAATTGTTCATTAAGGCCTATGGAGCAGCATAGTAAAAGTAGTTTTACTTACCATTTTCAAGTTCCCACAGGTTCCTCCATGCTTCAAGACTGGTTCCTGCAGCCTATTTTCCTATACATTCTGGCAGAAACAGGTCCTTTGATGTCTTTAAGACCAATGCAGGGTCTATAGCCCTGCATTGGATGTTGGTACAGCAGTCCCCAGCCGTTTTAGTACCAGGATCGGCTGCGTGGAAGAAAATTATACCAAGACTGGGGGGTGAATGCGGTTTTTGCACAGGAAATTTTTCGGGGCAATGGCTGGTGTTGGCGCTTCAATCATCATGGTTGATATGGTGTCTAGATGATTGAAGCACATTATTTCTATTATTACATTGTAATACGAAATTGTTCAACTCACCATAATGCCACAAGATGCAGCTTATCATTTGTAACCTCACCTGCCTTTAGATGCAGCTTGTCACTTGCCACGTTCCCTGCCACTAGATGCAGCATGTCAATTGTCATGTCGCCTGCCACCAGATGCAACTTGTCACTTGTCATGTCACCTGCCACCAGATGCAGCGTGTCACTTGCCAACAGATGCAGATTGTCATGTCACCTGCCACCAGATGAGTATTGTCACTTCCCACGTCGCCTGCCACCAGATGTCATGTCACACCAAGCCTCTTATACTATAGACATAGACTTTCTTTATGTGTGCAGAGGTATCTCAGGTTTAACCACTAGTTCACTCTCAGATTCACAGAAAGTTTAGGGTTAATTCATCACAACCTCTGAAAGCAAGGGTATGCTGCAAACAAAACGCTAGCCTATTGCGTCATAAGCTTAGCAGACTATTAGTAGGGTAGGATATATATATATATAACAGGTAGCTATCAGCAATGCAGGACTTTGTTATTGAAGGGGTTAATGGTGTTATTGAGCAAAAGGAACTTAAGGTTAATGTTACTTCACATCAGCCAAGGGGGTAAAGCAGAGAGTCCCAATCACAACACGTAGCAGTGAACTCAGATGTTATGGGCTAGAAGCCATAAAGCTTGACACTGAAATAAGCAGTCTTTCAGGTACAAATACTTGCGGTTCATCAGCCTTCAGTAGTGTGAACGGTGGAAGGGGATAATGCTGTCCTGTGCAGAGAAGTTGTTCCAGAGATTGCAGGGTGAAATGTAGAGTGAAGCAGGATGCCAGGACTGTTTCCAGACTCTGAAGGTTCAGTCAGCCAGGATAGGGAACTGCAGAGGGTAGTGTGCTTTACAGGCTCCTTCTGGGTGTGAGGTGTCTGTAACATGACGGCGGGTGTCTGAACAAAATAGCAGAACACCCTGCCGTCATCTCCACTTGTTTAAATACCCGCAATTCGTGGGTAAGTGAAGGTGTGTGCTCGGCGCACTTCCACGTTCGATGCTGGAACGCAAAGTCCGCGCACCGGAAGTGACGCGGAGGGGTGAATTACGGAGCGCAGCTGTCTGGTTTAGGAGCAGTTTCGCTAAAGAATCGAATTTAAGGAATGCAGTTTCGCTAAAGAATCGAATTTAAGGATTGCTATTACATACTCTTCTCCTCAAGGGAGCTCCTATAGAGCTACCAATAGGAGCGGGTCTGTTAGGATATCTCTGATGAAATAGTCTGATCAGTCGTGAAGAATCTTCCCAAGAGTCATCTAGTTGATCATAGCCTTTCCAGCGTATCAGGTATTGAAGGGTAGAAGCTTTTTTCCTAGAATCTAAAATTTTCTCAACAATGTATTCGGTTTCACCGAGAACCTGTACAGGAGGTGAAGGAAGTGGTTTCCTGTTAGGAAAGGGGTTAGAGATGTAAGGTTTGATGAGTGATACGTGGAACGAAGGATGCACTTTCCAGTCTGGTGGTAGGGTAAGTTTGACAGCATTGGGATTGATGATATGAGAAATTGGGAATGGTCCTGTGAATTGATTTCCTGGATGGAATATTAAGATGGAGATTACGGGTAGAAAGCCAAACTAAATCCCCCACCTTGTATACTGGTGGTGTAGATCGGTGAGAGTCATAATATTTCTTTTGTCTCGATTGCGCAACTTGCAAGTTGGTGCGTAGGAGATTGAGTGTCTTTTTTATAGTAGATAGATAATCTGTGACTGCAGGTACACTATTTGAGAGGAATGTGGAAGGTAGGTTGTTGGGATGGAACCCATAGTTGGCATAAAATGGTGAGAACCGGGATGAAGAACTAGTGGAGTTATTGTAGGCATACTCAGCTAAAGGCCGTAAAGGATTCCAATCATCCTGAAGATGTGTACAGTAGCAGCGTAGATATTGTTCCAAAATCTGATTGAGACGTTCCGTCTGTCCATTTGTCTGCGGATGGTAAGCAGTCGACATTCGATGGTCAATACATAGGGTGGTAGTAAGGGCTTTCCAGAATTTGGAAATAAATTGAGCTCCGCGATCTGAGATAATTTTGGAAGGTAGCCCATGTAGTTTAAGAACTGTGTCAATAAAGGCCTTTGCTGTATCTAAAGAGGTTGGTAGTTTCTTTAATGGATTAAAGTGTGCCATTTTTGTTAAAAGATGAACCGTAACCATAATGGTATTAGTACCATTTGATCTAGGGAGATCTACAATAAAATCAATAGATACTACTTCCCAAGGTCTATTAGGTACTGGAAGAGGAGCCAATAACCCGCAAGGAGGTTTTCTAGATAGTTTGTTTCGAGCACAAGTGTCACATGAATTTACGTACTGATGAACAGACTTAGAGAGAGAAGGCCACCAGTAATGTCTCTTGACAAGATGAATAGTATTAGTAATACCAGGATGGCCTGCCAAAGGGGAATCATGGAGTAGTCTGAGCAATGGAATCTGTAGCTTGGGAGGTACGTAAATTTTATTTTGGTAGGTATATATCCCGTCTGGTTGTTTGATAAGGCCTGTAGGAAGGTTTAGAGGTTCTGCTATTATGTCATGTCACACCAAGCCTCTTATACTATAGAGATAGACTTTATTTATGTGTGCAGAGGTATCTCAGGTTTAACCACTAGTTCACTTTCAGATTCACAGAAAGTTTAGGGTTAATTCATCACAACCTCTGAAAGCAAGGGTATGCGGCAAACGAAACGCTAGCCTATTGCGTCATAAGCTTAGCAGACTATTAGTAGGGTAGGATATATATAACAGGTAGTTATCAGCAATGCAGGACTTTATTATTGAAAGGGTTTAATGGTGTTAGTGAGCAAAAGGAACTAAAGGTTAATGTTACTTCACATCAGCCTAGGAGGTAAAGCAGAGAGTCCCAATCACAACACGTAGCAGTGAACTCAGATGTTATGGGCTAGAAGCCATAAAGCTTGACACAGAAATAAGCAGTCTTTCAGGTACAAATACTTGCGGTTCATCAGCCTTCAGTAGTGTGACCGGTGGAAGGGGATAATGCTGTCCTGTGCAGAGGAGTTGTTCCAGAGATTGCAGGGTGAAATGTAGAGTGAAGCAGGATGCCAGGACTGTTTCCAGACTCTGAAGGTTCAGTCAGCCAGGGTAGGGAACTGCAGAGGGTAGTGTGCTTTACAGGCTCCTTCTGGGTGCGAGGTGTCTGTTACATGACGGCGGGTGTCTGAAAAAAATAGAAGAACACCCTGCCGTCATCTCCGGTTGTTTAAATACCCGCAATTCGCGGGTAAGTGAAGGTGTGTGCTCGGCGCACTTCCGCGTTCGATGCTGGAACTCAAAGTCCGCGCACCGGATGTGACGCGGAGGGGTGAATTATGGAGCGCAGCTGTCTGGTTTAGGAGCAGTTTTGCTAAAGAATCGAATTTAAGGAATGCAGTTTCGCTAAAGAATCGAATTTAAGGATTGCTATTACACCAGATGCACATTGTCACTTGCCACCTCGCCTGCCTTCAAATGTGGATTGTCACTTTCCAACGTAGCCTGCTACTGGATGTGGATTGTCACTTGCCGCGTTGCCTGCCACCAAATGCGAAATGTCATTTGCCACGTCGCCTGCTACCAGATGCGGATGGTCACTTGCCATGTCTCCTGCCTTCGGATGCAAATTGTTACTTGCCATGTCGCCTGCATTCAGATTGTCACTTGCCATGTCGCCTGCATTCAGATTGTCACTTGCCACGTCACCTGCCACAAGATGCAGATTGTCAATTGTCATGTCTCCTGCCACCAAATGTGGCTTGTAACTTGCCACATCACCTGCTACCAGATGCGGATTGTCAATTGCCATGTGGCCTGCCTCCAGATACAGATTGTCACTTGCCACATCGCCTGCAACCAGATGTGGATTGTCACTATCCTGCCACCAGCTAAAGCTTGCCACTGTTGCCTGCCACCAAAAAATACCAGAGGCAGCTTGTCACTTTTTAAATGTGAAGGCAATTTGGTGGCATGCAACAGTGACAGCAGATCTGGCAGTCTCTCCCCAGCTTTTGAGCACATGACTCCCAGTTTTAAAGTGAAACTTCAGGAAAATATTAAAACACTATTTACTCTAGTTATGTATTCAATAACAATGTATTTTAAAATGCTGCTAGTTTAACTGTCAGATTTTCTTACTTTATACTATGTTTTCCTTATCCTGAATAAGGATGAAAGGTCCTCTTTATAGAGAGATCTAGGGTCGAAAAGACCCCAAACCTCTCCTTTACCTTCAAAAGCAAAAGAGTTTTTTGATCTTTTGGTTATTTACTTTTGCCCTAGAATGGAAGTGACGCCATGACATCACTCCGTTTCTCCAAGACCATAGAGGCCATCAGAGATGATTTAGTCTTTCACTGCCTCTGTGACTAGCCGGCTGCACCGTCGGATCATTTTTCTGGCGTGCCGGTAAAAACGGTAAGCCCGAGAAACACTGGTAAGTGATGGGAGGGGGGACATCCCCTCCCACCGCTCCTGAAAGCAATGAGCCACTCGGACCCCTTTCATGAGAAAGCCAATAAACAGCTGAAAAAAAAGATATGACTTGCTATACCTTAATGTAGTTAAACGTATTGCGGTTGGCAGGTGGATATTTTGCTTATTGCACATCATGCACATATTTGTAAATACACTTGTAGTGACCCATAGAGTCTCAAAAAAGAGATTCAGTAACAGTTACTATGTTGTATTACTAAAGAGTATAAAGAATTATTGCTACAGCTTGTCGTGTGTGTATTTGAAGGAGAAATTCCTATTAATGCATTACTCATACCTTATAGAGAAAAATACCAAAAATGACTAAAATGGAAAACTAAATCCGCCTATTATTTTTTGCCATTTTTGGGATTATTGTGGTGCTTACAGTCGGTAAGAATTTGTTTGCCCTCAAATCATCAAAGCTGCACATGTAGCCTATGTTTTACATTTGTATTGGATAAATTCTAAACTATTCAAAGTCATTTGGAAGCTTTCAGCTATTGTTCTTTGTTGCTGGTCCGCAATCTGTTTTAAAAAATTCTAATATGTGTTGTAAAAAGCACTTAGGCCACGTACACACGAGGAGACATGTCTGATGAAAACAGTCCGCGGAACGTTTTCATCGGACATGTCTCCGGGGATCTTTTGGTCTGATGGCGTGTACACGTCACAAAATCCCTGCGGACAGACAGTGCGGTGATGTGGCGGTGACGTTGCCGCCGCGACGTCTGCAAACCAGGAAGTAAAATGCTTCCACGCATGCGTCGAATCCATTCGACCCATGCGGGGGATTTCGGTCTGCTGGTTAGGCGTACTAACCAGCGGACATGTCCGACGGACAGGTTTCCAGTGGACAAGTTTTAAAGCATGCTTAGAAACTTTTGTCCGCTGGAAACCTGTCCACTAGGCCGTACACACGATCAGATATGTCTGCTGAAACTGGTCTGCGGACCAGTTTCAGCGGAAATGTTCGATCGTGTGTACGCGGCCTTAGATTTCCTTTGTCTGAAGGAATTGTATTGTTAATTTTATTTGTTTGTTTTGATGTTATCAAATGTACCCATTTCTATGCATGCTTATTAAATAAATACACAATGATGCGGGTCACAAGAGCACACCTAGTTCTGTACTTCTGTGAGTACTTCTGTGAGTCAGATTCAGCTGACAGATTGTCGGATGATGTCACATAGCCAGTCCAGGTTCTGAATGCATCCTTATAGTAATGTCAGTATCCACCCAGATACCTGAGCGGCAGCTGCTTTAGGTGAACCAGGCTTGGGAAAGACCCTGATCCATGGACATTATAGGACAGTCTATTGATTTTGCCATTTTTATCTGTTTCAGGCGATTATTCATTTATTTCCGATACTTACATATACAGCACATTATACATTCACATCAGTCCCTGCCCTCTAAGGAGATGACTTGTGTCTATGGGCACCATCCTTGACTTTTAAGGGGAAGAAACTTTTGGAAAATGTGTTTGCATTTGGTAACCAATCTCAATAGGCTAAACCTGAGGATATACTGTATATAGATATATAGATGTACATTTAATCCTATAACCAAACTAAGTTTCCAAACTTTTTCATACTTGTGTACAGTCAACGTCAGACGTTTTTATCTTCCAAGTGTTTCTCATCTGCTGTCAAATTGTGTCTGTCTCTACACAGTGAGTCACTCAACTGCTCCCTGTTATGTCTGCAATTTTCCATTTTAAACTGCATAGATATATCAGATGCTAGCCTCAAAGACTCATATATTATTCCATAATTTGATAATAGCTTTTGGCATTCACAGTCTTTTTTATCCAATAATTGGGAATTGAATTAACAGTCATTAGATTATTTGTTAATAAATCATGTACTTTTAGATTAACGAATATTGTGAGCGTTCGGTGCAACTTGTTCTGTTGTTTAGAAGTGATTGCTTGTCATCACGAACAATGACTCACGTGTGTTATGATAATACAATGCATGCACGCCTTATTTCATTTAATGTCAAACTTAATAAGTGGAGCTAAAACCACCATTGTTTTTTTTGTATTTTCCATGGTAACAGTTATACCAACATCTTCAACGAATTCTTAACTTAAACACTTGCTTTAAACCTTTTCTGCTGGAACTCACTGAACAATTTTTAAAGTCAGCAGCTACAAAAAGTTTATCTGCTGATTTTTAATAAACAGACACTTACCTGCCCCATGGTCTCGTTCCTCTTCCCCTCCTCTCCGCCATCATAGCCACTGTGGGCACCCAGCCATAACAGCTTTCAGGCACACACTGCACATGTGCATGTCACGATGCACATTCCCAGTGGACAGGCAATCTTCTGGGACCTGTCACGTGTTCCAGAAGATTGCCGAGAGGGAGGGGCTGCCTAGGAGAAGAGGAGGAGTCGCCTAGGCAGCCCGTGGGAGTGAGTAGGAAGTGGAAGAGGAAGTCCCCTTCAAAAGTAACCACCCACTCCCCCCCAAAAAAATGACATGCCAAATATGGCATGTAAGGGGGTGAGGAGTACTTAAATTGGAAGTTCCACTTTTGGGTGGAACTCTGCTTTAAGTGTGCATTCAACATTCAGGCTGATACTGTACAAGCATCATTCATTGTGAATTAAATCTATTCGAGCTGTGCATGGTACAACATGAGTATTATCTGTGTGACCAGCTTCTGAAAAAAAGAGGCAACAGCTTGTCAAGGAAGAAATACTGAAGCAGGATAGGTAATATTGCCTTTGCTGCCAGGTTCTATCAAGCAACAGCTCAAAGGGTTGTGTGCAGCAGGAGGGGGAGGCCGCTCAGGTGTAAAGCCTTGTACACGACCGTTTTCTCTGCAAAAACCAGCAAGAAAACTGCTTCTTGCTAAGATTCCCATTCGTGTGTATGAGGCTTTCAGGTTTCAGGAAATCTGGCCAGATTCTCGACGAGAAAATAAGAGAACCTGCTCTCTTTTTCTCATTGAGATTCTTGTCGGCCTGTTTTTTGACGCATGCGCGGTAGCTTCCACGGCATTGGTAGGGTGAAGCAAGATGGCGGTGATGGCATCGAATGTGATGAGCGCATGCTCGACGTACACAATGATGTCACCACGTTCTTTCCTTTCAAGAAAACCATGGTTCTTTTGAAATGAAAGTCTGTACACTTGGGCGGCTTGCCAAGAATCTTGTCAGGGAAAATTATGTTTTTTTCCTGACAAGGTTCTTGCCCGTGTGTACAGGACATGAGTGTCTTCAAGGTAATTACCTTGCACATTGAGTCCTTTTTTTTGTTTTTGCCTCAAAGGGTTGTGTGCCTGGAATGTGACAATGGGTCTGACTTTGTGATTCCAAAGCCTTAGGTATATTGCCACACATGAATTATGTTGTGCCTGATTTGCAACCAAAGGATGTATTCTTCAAATGTTTAGTGATCTGTAACAGTGATAGTTAAAGTGGACTTTTCCTAAAATTTTTAAATCTGCATGAATCAATTCATGCAGACTGTAGATCTAAACTCAAGCACTACACGATTTAACCACTTCAGCCCCTGAATAATTGCTGCCGAATGACAAGGCCATTTGTCGCTTTAATTGACAATTGCGCGGTTGTGCGATGTGGTACCCAAACAAAATTTACGTCCTTTTTTTTTTCACAATTGGAGCTTTCTTTTGGTGGTATTTGATCACCTCTGTGGTTTTTATTTTTTGCGCTATAATCAAAAAAATAGCAACAATTTTGAAAAAAAAAAAATATTTTTTACTTTTTTGCTATAATAAATATCCCCCAAAAATATATACAAAAACTTTTTTTTTTGCACAGTTTAGGCCGATATTTCTCCTACATATTTGTGGTAAAAAATATCGTATATTGATTGGTTTGCGCAAAAGTTATGAAAACAAGGGAAAGATTTATGGCATTTTTCTATTTTTTGCAGAGATCTGCATTTTTATTGTGACTGCGACATTGCGACGGACACATCGGACACTTATAACATTATTTTGGGACATTGTCATTTATTGAGCAATCAGTGCTATAAAAATGCACTGATAACTGTGTAAATGACACTGGCAGGGAAGGGGTTAAACACTAGGGGGCGATCAAGGGGTTAAGTGTTTCCTAGGGAGTGATTCTAACTGTGGGGGGTGTCACTACAACATGACAGAGATCACTGCTCCTGATGACAAGAAGCAGTAGATCCCTGTCATGTTGCTAGGCAGAACAGGGAAATGCCTCATTTACAAAGGCATCTCCACGTTCTGCAGCTCTGTGTCATAATCGCGTGCCCCCTGGCGGACATCGAGTCTGCGAGACCCACAGGCACGCTCACAGAATACTCCTCTCCCCCTCCTCTCCACCAGCGCCTCCATTGTCACTCTGGGCACCCGGCCGTGACAGCTTTCGACTTCATGGCCCGCACGCAGTGTGAATGCGCGAGACGCGCTGCGCCATCAGAGTGGACAGGCTATTTCTGGGACCTGTCACGTTTCCCAGGAGGTCGCCTAGAGGGAGGGACCGCCTAGGTGGAGAGAAGGAGTCACCTAGGCAGCCCATAGGCTGAAGGAGGAAGTGGGACAGGAAATCCCACTGCTAACAAAGCTCCCATCCCCCCCCCCCCAACAAAAAAAATTGCATGCCAAATGTGGCATGTAAGGGTGCAAGGATTTTATTTGGGTACAGTGTTGCATGGCCGCACAATTACCAATTAAATTAGCGCAGTGCTAAATTTTTTAAATTGTCCTGGTCATGAAGGGGGTAAAATTTTCTGGAGCTCATTTGGTTTACTTTTAATTTTCCTAAAGCAGTTTTCTTACAAAGTAAATGCTTTAGTGTCTGAAACAATGCAAGCCCCACTTTGGATTGATTGTATAACATTTTAAGCAGATTCAGGTCACATTTATTGTACTGCCTTTTTTGCTTCTCAGTAGCTCAATATTTTCTTAACATGATATTTCCTGCATTTCATGTTTATAGAGTACAGGTGACCCAATGGCTGGTATAGTGTCTTTTGGAACGTGGTGTCTCAATTACTCTTAGCTATATAAGTAATGCATATTCCGATTAGGCTGACCAGATGTCAGTGCCTATTATTAAATTGTTAAGTTGGTCCCTAAGGGAGAGGAAAAGGAAATACTACTCAATGTGTCAAATAAGGAAGTCAAATTGTTACCAAAAATAATAGTGTTAAAGCCAATTCACGCAGGTCAGCATAATGTTGGTTTGAAAAGGCAGTCTGTAGAAGAATACTGAAGAGCCATGTAATTTGTCTGTAGAATATCCATTTGACAGCTGACCGATTTTCACTGGACAGCACACAGACACCATACTAATTCTTCTTTGTATATTTTTATGTTAAAGCGGAACTACTTCTGCTATATCATAAATAGGGATGAGCTTCGAGTTCGAGTCAAACTCATGTTCCACTCGAACATTGCCTGTTCACCTGTTCGACGAACAACGAACAATTCGGGGTGTTCGCGGCAAATTCGAAAAGCCGCAGGACACCCTGCTAAAGTCTATGGGAGAAATCTAAAGTGCTAATTTTAAAGGCTAATATGCAAGTTATTGTCCTAAAAAGTGTTTGGGGACCTGGGTCCTGTCCCAGGGGACATGTATCAATGCAAAAAAAGTTTTAAAAACTGCAGTTTTTTCGGGAGCAGTGAATTTAATAATGCTAAAAGTGAAACAATAAAAGTGTAATATTACTTTAAATTTCGTACCTAGGGGGGGGTGTAAAGTCAGCATGTGAAAAAGCCCCTGCACAAAGTGTCATTTCTGAAAGAAAAAAAGTCATTTAAAACCGGCTTTGCGGCCATAATGAATTGTCTGCTCTGGCAATTCAGAGAGGATTCATTCATAAAAAATCAAAAAAAATCGTGGGGGTCCCCTCAAATTCCATTAACAGGCCCCTCAGGTCTGATATGGATATTAAGGGGAACCCTGCCGTCAATTATAAAAAAATTATGTGGGGTTCCCCCCAAATATGCATACCAGACCCTTCAGGTCTGGTGTGGATTTAAAATAAAAAAAAAATGGCGTGGAGTTCCCCCAAAAATCCACACCAGACCCTTATCTGAGCATGTTAACCTGGCCGACCACAGAAAAGAGGGGGGGGCCTCATCCCCACAACCCTGGATGGTGGTTGTGGGGGTCTACGGGCGGGGGGCTTATCAGAATCTGGAAGACCCTTTTAACAAAGGGGACCCCCAGATCCTGGCCCCCCCATGTGAGTTGGTAATGGGGTACACTGTACCCCTACCATTTCACAAAGGAAGTGTAAATAGTTTTTAAAAAAAACACAGAGACACTGTAGAAAAAATTCCTTTATTAATAAAAAAATAAAAAAATCCAGCCGTGGTAATCCACTCTCGATGCGGCTCCCTTCTCCAACACTGTCTTTTATCCAGCGATGGATGATCTCTCCAGCGATGGGTGATCGGTCCAGCGAGGAGAAGACCATCTATCCAGAGCAGCGTCGCAGTCCTTCTCTCTCCGCTGGACAACCCAGCGGAATGACGCGGCCGATGCTTTGACATTTCTTATATAGGGGAGGCGTAGCACCCCGTCACGTGACCCCGCTCCCTCTGACGCAAGGGGAAAGACCAGGCTTTCCTAGTGACGTAGCCAAGGGTGCATCAGAGGGGGCGGGGTCACGCGATGGGTGGCCCCGCCTCCCCTATATAAGAAATGTCAAAGCATCGGCCGTGTCATTCCCCTAGGTTGTCCAGCGGAGAGAGAAGGACAGTGACGCTGCTCTGGATGGATAGTCTTCTCATCGCTGGACCGATCACCCGTCGATGGAGAGATCACCCGTCACTGGATAGAAGACAACGTTGGAGCGGGGAGCCGCATCGAGAGCCGTGGTAATCCACTCTCGATGCGGCTCTCTTCTCCAACATTGTCTTCTAACCAGCGAGCGGGGAGCCGCATGGAGAGTGGATTACCACCGCTGAATTTTTTATTTAATTTTTATTAATTAAGGATTTTTTTTCTACGGTGTCTGTGTCTTTTTAAAAAAAAATTTTTTTACACTTCCTTTGTGAAATGGTAGGGGTACAGTGTACCCCATTACCAAGTCACATAGGGGGGGCAGGATCTGGGGGTCCCCTTTGTTAAAGGGGTCTTCCAGATTCTGATAAGCCCCCCACCCTCAGACCCCCACAACCACCGGCCAGGGTTGTGGGGATGAGGCCCTTGTCCCCATCAACATGGGGACATCCTCCCCATGTTGAGGGCATGTGGCCTGGTGCGGTTCAGGAGAAGGGGGACAGCACTCTGTCCCCCCCTCTTTTCTGCGGCCGGCCAGGTTAACGTGTTAGGATAAGAGAGGTATGGACTCCAGAGATAGAGATATAATTTTGCCCCTGTACAAATCATTAGTAAGACCTCATCTGGAATATGCAGTCCAGTTTTGGGCACCAGTTCTCAAAAAGGATATCGGAGAACTGGAGAAAGTGCAGAGAAGGGCAACTAAACTGATAAGAGGCATGGAGGAGCGCAGCTATGAGGAAAGATTAGAGGAACTGAATGTATTCACTCTTGGGAAGAGGAGAATAAGGGGGGATATGATCAACATGTACAAATATATAAGAGGTCCATATAGTGAACTTGGTGTTGAGTTATTCACTTTAAGGTCAACACTGAGGACAAGGGGGCACTCTTTACGTCTGGAGGAAAAGAGATTTCACCTCCAAATACGGAAAGGTTTCTTCACAGTAAGAGCTGTGAAAATGTGGAACAGACTCCCTCCGGAGGTGGTTCTGGCCAGCTCAGTAGATTGCTTTAAGAAAGGCCTGGATTCCTTCCTAAATGCACATAATATAACGGAGTACTACGTTTTGTAGGTAAAGTTGATCCGGGGTAAATCCAAATGCCTCTCGGGGGATCAGGAAGGAATTTTTTCCCCTCCAGCAGCAAATTGGATCATCGCTCTGCTGGGGTTTTTTGCCTTCCTCTGGATCAACTGTGGGTATGGAGTTGGGTGTATGGGATGTACTGTGTTTTATTTTGTTTGTTTATTTTTTTTATGGTTGAACTGGATGGACTTGTGTCTTTTTTCAACCTGACTAACTATGTAACTATGTAACTATGTAACTATGTAACTATAAGGGTCTGGTGTGGATTTTTGGGGGAACTCCACGCCATTTTTTTTTAAATTTGGGGTGGAGTTCCCCTTAAAATCCACACCAGACCTGAAGGGTCTGGTATGGATATTTGGGGGGAACCCCACGTCTTTTTTTTTTTAAATTGACGGCGGAGTTCCCCTTAATATCCATGGCGTGCAGTTCCCCCAAAAATCTAGTATGTTCTCAAATTTTTCTTTGGACTGCCAACACATTGCCTCTGCTGCTCTGAAATGTCAAGCAGCATTGACTGCAGAACTTACCTTATTGCTGACTTATAAGCTGAAATCTCAGCACTTTTATTTAAATATATTCCTATACCGCCACAATGGATGTAAATCTGCATTAAGTTCATTAAGAGTAGAACTTTGGATGGGACCCAACATTCCACCTACTACATGCGGCCTATAGAAAACTACAGAATAATACAAGACCTGTCTCCCTGTTTAAAGAGAGATAGCAGCAGTAACTGGTCTTATATTACAGGAAGCTCATGGGAAGAAGAAACATGCAGACATTGATTTATGCTGGATAACTGCAAAAAAAATGGGAACCAATGCACATTGGAGAGCCAAATTTAGCAAGAATTTACATGGCTCCTGCATGTTTACATTTTTTTAGCTCAGAGTTCAGCTTTAAAGTGATCAGGCATATTCAATAAAACAGATTAAAGGGCGAATATGTGCAAGAACCAGAAATCATATTTTACTTGGTTTAACTTTACATAAACTTAAATATGATTGTTTGACATGTGTACTGCTTTGTATATTTTCATTGCAATATGCACTGCTTTATTTAGTAGTAACTCTACACATGTTTAGGATTAATACATAGCCTTATTTTTGGCACTACATTACTCTTTTCATTTGCATTTTAGATTTTAGATAACTTAGATCTATCTGTTTTTTTTTTTTTTTACAAACGATCCTCCGTTGCTCCTGTCAACTAGGCTTGTTGAATCTATTTAAATTAGAAGTTGATTACATGTGATTTATGATTGACTGTGTATAGATGCATGATTTTATCTCATCTTACATTTTTAAAGAATGCTATGTTTGTCTCTGCTTTACTTTAATAAACTTTAACCACATGATTTACCCCCCTTATGACCAGGCAATTTTTTGCCATACATGACTGTGTTACTTATTATATACTTACTAATGGATAATTGTGCAGTCATTCAATTTAAGGGTCCTTACACACGGAGCGGTCCGTTTTTCGGTCCGCTCCGTGTGTCCGTCAGCTCAGCGGGGGGTCTCCGCTGAGCTGTCGGGCGGACGGGGCGGTCCCCGCACACTGTGCAGGGACCGCCCCGTCTCTCCTCCGCTCTCCCCTATGGGGAGTCGGATGGAAACGGACCGTCTGTCCGTTTGCATCCGATCCGTTTGGCCGGACGGAAGAAAAATAGGACATTCTTCCGTCTGCAAAAACGGATGCGGATCGAGCGGACGTTAGCGGATGCATCATCCGCTAACGGATCCGCTCCCATTGGGACCCATTACAAGTCCGTAAACGGACTTGTAATGAGCGGACCGTTCGTCCGCTAGTGTGAAAGGGCCCTAAATGTATGTCTTTTTTCCCCACAAGGGGAGTTTTCTTTTGGTGTTATTTGATCACCTCTGGATTATAATTTTGTTTCACTATAAACAAAAAAAAAAAAGTACTTTCTGCTATAGAACATATCCAATAAAAACAATAAAAAAATAGAATTTCTTCATAAGTGTAGGCTAATACTGTATGTATTCTGCTACTTTTTGGATGAAAATGGAATACTGGATTTTGTATTTATTTAGTCTTTATATACTAGTAAAGGCCACAATCAGTGACTTATAGAAGAGCTGTGATATTGTACTGGACAGTCTAACACTGACACTTTTGACACTTTGTGGGAACAAGTGATGCTAATACAGTTATCAGTGCTAAACGTATGCACTGTCACTGTGCTAATGATACTGGCTGGGAAGGGGTTAAACATCTAGGGTGATCAAAGGGTTAAATGTGTGCCTAACCCATTTTTTGTGTACTATGTGTGCTGTTTTTACTAAGGGATGTGGTGGATTTTCTTTCCTTGCATCGCAGAGAAAGAAAATCCATCACATCCCTGGTGACAGAACAGAGCTAATACTTGTTTACATAGGCAGAACTCTGCTCTATGTCTCTCCTTGACGATCCATTGACAGGCAGCCACTGATCAGCTTGTGCTGTGTCTAATCACAGCACCGCCATGGTGCCGTGTGCACATCCCCTACACAGAAGTGCCGGGTCACGTACTAAGTACATGATCTAGCTCAGAGTGCCCCCCCGCCGCAGTAAAAGTACTTGGTGTGGTCAGCAAGCAGTTTTAAATATTGCCTCAATAGTGTTGCACCTTTTGTACAGTGACTAATGTAATGTATAAACTGGCTTGCTATATTGTCCATATGGTGTGTTCACGGGATGTGTTTGCAAATCAGGCCCATCTCAGTCTATGAGATTATTATTTTCCCTGTCATGCCGCATAAACACAACTGTTTTTCATGACAAGAAAAATGACATTTTTTTAATTGGGCATTAAAAACCACCGTGTATAGGCTCGAGAGCATTTTTCTCGTCGTGAAAAATGGGCATTAAAAATGTAGAACTTGCTCTAATTTTTCTCATTGTTTTTCACGTCGTGAAAAATGGACGTGTGTAGGCTTTAACAACAGGAAAAAAATGTGCATGCTCAGAAGCAAGTTATGAGACGGGAGCACTCGTTCTGGTAAAACTAGCGTTTGTAATGAAAAATTATCGTGTGTACGCGGCACCAGACTGGACACCAAATGCAGAGTCAGAGATTGGGAAGGCACATGTGTTATCATCTGCAACCATGGTCTGTAAACAATCCACTGGGGCTCATACTATCAAACAGCGCAGGAAATCTTTACTGCAAATAAGGTGCATCATATTTTTGTATAGATTAAAAAAAACATATACTGGTTGTTTATTGTTAGCACTTAATTTTGGAATACATGTTTGATAGCTCTTAAATTCTGCACTTATATGACTAACTTTGAACATTATGTTGACAGCTAAGTATGTGTCTGTCTTTATATTACAATAAATTCAGCAATTGTAAAGGCATATTGTACATAAACAGCTAATATATATATATATATATATATATATATATATTTACAGGAGTGTAGGGACACCCAACTAGAGTATAAATATAGTATAATATAAAGAGTCTGATTCTAGTATGACAGTGGGATATTGTCTGTCAGAGTAGTTAACATAGTTCATTCAAAAGTTTTGTCTAGTTCTTAATGGCAGAATACAAAGGTTAGATGGAAACAGGAAAAGAAGAGCCAAGCAGTCACCACAATGTATCAGCAGCACCATATGTCGTACAACCAAACTGTCCAAAAATAGAATTTTAGTGCTATCTCTTGTGTCATCCAAACATTAAACAAACATTTTGAGAGCACTATTGTGGAAAAAAAAAACAAATTCTCCTATGAGTTCTTCTTAGATATCATGAGCTGTACGGGAACAATGGCAAACCCTGGCCCTAAAAAAAAAAAATATATAGAATATTGCGCCAAGACAAATATTGTGACAGTGCAAAAGTGATAAAATGTAGCGCTAAGTGTAGGAAGAGATGGGATGCCCCCCTCTATAACATGAAAAATATTAATAGAGTATACACACTAAACCCATACAAAGAATATCATATATGTGTATGCAACATAAATTCATAAAAAACTGCTGATCGTGATGGTGAACAGCATAAAGGATTAGTGTAAATAACCAAAAATGATATATAAAACACTGCAATAAAGAATACAGTCCAAAGTATATTCCTTGACAATCGTCACCAGAGGATCAACAGTAAGTGTCCAAAGAGTAGAATGTCCCAAATAATGTGAAAAGATGATCAGAAACTTTAACTGGTCTCTATATGAGCAGAGTGGTATGCTAATCAGAAACTTCACCAGGGAGTGCCTTCACCTTTGGGCTGGGGGGGAGAAATAAATACTCTTATGCCGTGTACACACGATCGGTCAATCCGATGAGAACGGTCTGATGGACCGTTTTTCATCAGACCAAACCGATCGTGTGTGTTTGCCATCGGTTATTTATCCATCGGTTAAAAAATTTGAAACTTGTTTTAAAATTAACCGATGTATACCTAACCGATAGAAAAAAACGATTGTTTGTAGGCACGTCCATCGGTTAAAAATCCATGCATGCTCAGAATCAAGTCAATGCATGCTTGGAAGCATTGATCTTCATTTTTTTCGGCACGTCGTTGTGTTTTACGTCACCGCGTTCTGACACGATCGTTTTTTTAACCAATGGTGTGTAGGCACGACTGACCATCAGTCAGCTTCATCGCTTAACTGATGAAAAAATCCTTCAGACCAATCTTTTCGGATTCACCGATTGCGTGTACAGGGCATTACCCTCCAATATGGATCCAACTCACCCTACAGTGGTGGATCACTTGCGCTTATATCCCAGTCGGGGACTCGAGGGAACTGGAACCACAGAGTGTCTCCTCTCTCCTCCACGACGCCTCCTCCGAGATTGGTGACTTCAAAGCAGGGACCCGATGTGGCGGGATCAGATATCCAAACCAAAAGAACCTTTTTTTTCCTGTAGGAAAGGACAAACCCTGGCCCTAGTCAAGAATGCATCCTGTGTCCTGGATTCTTGCTTTATTTCCAGGTATTTTCTCAGAGGATTTAATTTCATATACTTGGGGTCACCATTTACATCAGAAAGAAAACAATTGGGATGATTTCCTAAATCTTCAGAATCTTAACTCAAGAAAATTGTGAGTGTTCACTTCAATTACCCAATCATGTGAAAATCACTGGTGCACGACTGGGTATTCAAAGTAAACAGGAACTTACTATTCACCTGACTAGATAATTTAAGTAAATATTAAAGCCTAACTCCATGTTTACCGTGCCTTTAAATATTTTGCTTGTACCAAACTGGCTCAAATAACTGTTTATAATAAAACAATGAATATTACACTATCTTACCAAAAGTATTGGGACACCTGCCTTCACATGCACAAGAACTTTAATGGTACCTCAGTCTTAGTCCGTAGAGTTCAATATTGAGTTGGTCCACTCTTTGCAGCTATAACAACTTCAACTCTTCTGGGAAGGTTGTCGACAAGATTCAGGAGTGTGTCTATGGGAATGTTAGACAATTATTCCAGAAGTGATTTGTGAGATCAGGCACGAATGTGGACAAGAAGACCTGGCTCGCAGTCTCCCCTCTAATTCATCCCAAAGGTGTATTATCGGGTTGAGGTGAGTCAAGTTCCTCCCCAAACTCACTCATTAATGCTTTTATGGACCTTGTTTGTGCACTTGGTGCACAGTCATGTGGGAACAGGAAGGGGCCATCCCCAAACTGTTCTCACAAAGTTGGGAGCATTAAATTGTCAGAAATGTCTTGGTATGCTGGTGCCATAAGAGTTCCCTTAACTTGAACTAAGGGACCAAGTCCAACCCCTGAAAAACAAATCCACACCCTAATCCCCCATCCACCAAATGATTTTGACCAAAAATCAAGGTCCATAAAGACATACTTGAGTGAGTGTGGGGTGGAGGAACTTGACTGGCCTGTGCAGAGTCCTGACCTTAACCCAATAGAACACGTTTATGATGAATTAGAGCAGAGACTGCGAGCCAGGCCTTCTCATCCAATGTCAGTGCCTGACCTCACAAATGCAATTCTGAAAGAATGGTCAAACATTTCCATAGACACACTCCTAAACCTTGTGGACAGCCTCCTCAGAAAAGTTAAAGCTGCAAAGGGTGGGCCAACTCAATATTGAACTATATATACTGAGACTGGGAAGCCACTAAAGTTCATGTGCATGTAAAGGCAGGCATCCCAACACTTTTGCCAATATAGTGTACACGCGCCTGCTAGGAGTTCTGTATCAACCGTTTGTAGCATGAGCTACATACAGTATGCAGCACTGTGTTCCAGCAGTTACCTCCTGCCCGAAACAAAATCGAGTCAGGCTGAGTGCTGCTCAAATCATTTACAGGAAGCTTTGTATTCTATGAATTAATACAAAGCTACCTTTGATTGGCTGAAGTGGAAATTGTGATGTCATCTTCCTGCCTGTCTGCCTCAACCAATCAGAGCAAGCTTTTTATCCATTCATAAAATACAACGCTTCCTGTGAATAGCTGAGCAGCACTGGTTTGACTTTGTTCCAGGAGCAGTAGGGGAAGTTCCCATCCTGCTGGCATACAACAGTGCTGTAAACATGGAGTTAAGCTTTACCCAATTTTTGAGTGTAGAATGAAGATTCTCAACTCTTTCCTTAACCACTTGCCGACCGCCTCACACAGATATGCTGTTACAGAATGGCACGGCTGCGCAAATCCCTGTACGGGAACATTGTCCCCTTTAAGAGATAACAATTGCATGCACGAAAGCTAGCACAGGGATTTGTGTGTGTAAACACACAAATCCCTGTTTTGTCAGGAGAGAGGAGACCTATTGTTTGTACCTACTAAGTAGGAACAACGTTATGTCTCCTCCCCTAGTCAGTCTTATCCCCATACAGTTAGAACACACTGAGGGAACACACATTTAATCCCTTAATCACGCTCTAGTGTTAACCCCTTTCCTACCGGTGACATTTACACAGTAATCAGTGCATTTTTATAGCACCGATTGCTGTATAACTGTTAATGGCCCCAAAAATGTGTCCGATCTGTCTTTTGCAATGTTGCAGTACCGCTAAAAATCACAGATCATCACCATTACTAGAAAAATTTTTTTTAAAAATAAACAATGCCATAAAAATGCCATAAATCTTTTCCATAACTTTTGCGCAAATCAATAAATATAAGCTTATTGCAATTTTTCTTAACAAAAATATGCAGAAGAATATATATTGGCCTAAACTGACGATTTTTGGGTATATTTATTATAGCAAAAAGTTAAAAATATTGGGCCAGATTCACATACACTTAATATTGCGCTGCGTAATCTAAATACTCTACGCTGCCATATTTTACCAGTATTTTACCAGGCTCTACACCGAATTCTGGTAGATTTTTGCCCGTACGCTTTCTTGCCGCGTAATCGAAATACGCGATTAGGGGGCGTGAAGCATTTAAATTAAGCGCATCCCCGTGGCGATCGAACTGCGCATGCTCCATTCAGAAATTTCCCGCCATGCATTGCGCGAAATCACGTCGTTACGTCATTCGTTGTTTGAGTAGCGTCGTTTACGAACATTCCTATTCCCGGACGACTTACGTAAAAAATAATAAAAGACGTCGGAAAACGTAGAAATTCGACGCGGGAACGACGGCCATACTTAACATGGGCTGTCTAATATTAGAGCAGCAAAAAGCTGGTATAGTGTTACGCAAAAAAAAGATGACTAAAGGTGCCGTAAGAGATTGCGAATGAAGATCGTAATTTCGGGGACCGCCGGCAAAAGCTCATTTGCATACCCCGACGCGGAAAACGACGGGAAGTCCACCCAGTGGCCGCAATTTTATTGCAGCGTAGATCCGAAGGCGTACGAACACGTAATCCAGTCGAATTAAAGCCCGCAGCCGTCTATTCATGGTTTGAGGTTTTCGACTAGCTAAAAAACGCGCGTAATTTGAAATTACTCCAGTCTAATACCAGTTAGACAGGAGTAAGGGCTCTGTGAATCTGGCCCATTGTTTTTTTTTTTTTCAAAATTTTCACTCTTTTTTTGTTTATACTGCAAAAAATAAAAAATAAACACAAAGGTGAGAAAAGAAAGCTCTATTTGTGGGAAAAAAGGAAGGGAATTCTGTTTGGGTACAGTATTGTATGACCGCGCAATTGTCAGGCGATTCAGTTCGCATTTGTTAGCGCTATTTAAGTTACTCACTCAGTTAAATCGATGCACCGCCAAATTGTAAAAAGTGCTCTGGTCAAGAAGCGGGTAAAATCTTCCGGGACTTAATTAGTAAAATGTTGTCAGTACAGTGATACTTGCAGCAATATGACTGGTAAACACCCGGGCAGTAAAAAGCTCTCTGGAATGTAAGGAGTGTTCAATGTCCTGTGCTGTTCTCCCCACTGGATAGAAAATGTCTGCACCATTGAGTGTTGACCATTCATTTTTCTTCATAAAATCAAGGAGTCTATCAATGTACATGTCCCACATTTAACCATTCAGTAAGTTGGGCATAAGATTACAACAGTTCGTTGAGGGAAAAAAAGCATAAACATAGCCAACTGTTCAGAAAAACTAATGTTATCAAAAGAAAAAGAAGTGCACAAGTTTGCATGACAAATTCATTATGTGTACACATGGGTGTTCATGTTTGTGAATATCACAGAAACCATTGCACAAATATATTAAGGACACATTTTATATAAGACTTAATTTTATTAGAAGAACAGTTATTAAACAAGATGGACTTGTGTGTTTTTTGACATGTCTTACTTATGCGGTGCTGGGGGCTTCTAGTGCCTGTTTTTGTTATTAACACCAGGTGTAGAGCTTATTTTCATGGTTTAAATTCTTAGCTGTCAACAGTGTTGACCTATGTCTTTAGTTAGTGTCCTCCATCAATGCACATGTGAGTCAACAACTTAACTAATATTCTGTGTGAAAAGATCAAGGATTCTATAGAACTATAAATATCTATAAACACATTTGCCTACATCTGTTTTTATCATTAATTATGTGTATATCTTAAAACCTGGAAAGAAAGAGTGAAAAAAAAAAAAGAAAAAAGAAAGGGCACTGACCGGTAATATTTTCCCTATGGCCAAAAAATAGATATTAGTTAGCTAGATAATAGGCATATGTATTAAAAGGATTACCATATTACTATGATGCATAATTATCCAAATCTGTTTTATTATAATGATTTATTTTACTTCTGTAATGCCTTCTTTCAAATGATATTGTGGTAGCCTCCATATAATAGCAACCATATGTAATGTGAAAAGAAAAATAGGAAGAGAGGGATGTCGTCTTTTAGCATTGAATGTGTTTTATTTTTCATCCATCCGGCTTAAAGGAGTTCCCGATCTAAAAGACCCCTTTGTACTGGTCTGACATAGTTTGCATTCTGTGAAACTAACAAGCCTTCAGCAGGAAAGAGTTTTCAGGATTAAGGGACACAGGGTGGGCAGCTGTCCTGCATCTCGCTTTCATAGGTTACACACATCTGGCAAAACAAAAGTTTTCTGAAAGCCCAGCAGTGGTGGGATTGGATGCACCTAGATTTCACAATGGCAAGGCATTCATTGTCCAGCTAAGTGTAGTTCCTTTTTGTCCTCACAAAGTGTCAATTATTGTCATCTAGGGATATATTTATCCTGAGAACCAAAACAAAGCTTCAACATCACATTATTTGATCTGGTAGGATCAGAGAATTCACTAATCTAATCTGCAAGTTTTCTACATGTATCATAACATCACTTTAGCCTAACATCATATGTATCATTTTTATTATGTAGATCAAATGCTTTATGTTCATTTGTTTTAGTTATTTCTAAATGGCTAAAATGTACTATTACCTTAAGAATATACTGTAAGGAATCACATCAATACTACATTTGTATTCTTCTTTTCCCTTTTATTCCCTGCACATACGGTAATAAGTTACCTAATTTCAATTTACAAAACTATTTCTATGGTTATCACATTTGTAGTCATATTGTCTTCCAAGTACCATTTGTATTTAAGAAGTTGACTGTAGACACTTGGCCTTCATGTAAGGGATAACATACCAGACCTTCTAAAAAGGTTTTTTATTTTAAAATATCCAAAGCTCATGCAGACACAGACACATGAATTAAGTGCTGTATAAAACTTCTTCATGTCAGCAGTCCCTGGCTGTCATAGTGGTGTCATAATCTTGAACACAAATAAAATGTCTGACAGCAATTCATGGAAATAATTGAGTTGGAAATTTTTCTTTTACAAAAGTAGAGTTGGACATTTAAGCGGTACCATTATTTGCAAGGAAATTTGGCATTTTATACTGTAGGCTTGTAATTCTTTAGAATAACTCACTTAAATCTGACCAAACAAGAGTCTAGTAGGCATCCCGGGTATGAATAAAAAAAAAAATATATATAAATTATAATATATTAAATAATTTTCAATAATTATAACAAATAATAATATAATTAAAATAAAAAAATATTCAATAATGTAATCAACTCAAAATCACTGAAATGTGCTCAGTTGCAGAATTGTCGCTGTCATTACTTTTATTTTTTTATGGCGAATTTTCCCACAAATCGCTATCGCTCAATTCTGCAAGTGATTAGAATTTATTATCGCTGTTTTCTAGCTGCTCTAAAACAATTTTTGACATAAAGAGACACTTTTGGTTGCTATGGACAATCTACAGTTTCCAGGCAGAAAGAACCGTTTTTATTATACAAAAGAACATGTAGGGCACTGGACAGACCACTAGGGACAAGGGGGGGGGTGTATTTTTTACATACAGTACTTGTAATCTATAAGATTACAGTATACTGTATGTAATGTGTTTGTTTACTTTTTTGAATTTGGTGCCATCCTTCGCCCCCGTGCGTCATAACGTCGCAGGGAGCAGAGATCGGCAGCACACAGGGACACTGTGTGAACTGAGCGAGGACCCGCTCGCTCACACAGCGGGGATGCATAGCTGGATCCAGGGACAAGGTAAGTAAACCATGCCTATAGATGCTGCAAGGCGAGCCCGAGTCAGACTCGGGGTTACCGATCACAGCAAAAAAATTTAACCCCGAGTCAGAACCGGGAATACCGCCAAGAGGGTTAAATTAGGCCCAGTATATTTAGATGCAGATACTTTTGGCTCCAACAAAAATCCATTCAAGTGAATAGTTAATTCAAAATGTGTAAGATAAAGTAAGTTATCCTCCATCTATCGCCATAACCCAACTGCTAAACCTTAAGTCCTGTACACACGATCGGATATCTGATGAAATCTAATGTGATGGATTTTTTCGTTGGATATCCGATGAAGCTGACTTTCATCAGTCTTGCCTACACACCATCGGTCAAAAATCTGACCGTGTCCAAAAGCGGTGACGTAAAACACTACGACGTGCTGAGAAAAATGAAGTTCAATGCTTCCGAGCACGCGCCGACTTGATTCTGAGCATGCGTGGATATTTTACCAATGGACTTCCACACAGATGATCGGATTTTTCTATAATTTTTTTTATCCATAGGAAAAATTTAAAACATGTTCTATTTTTTTTCACCAATGGAAAACAAACCGATGGGGCCCACACACGATCGGTTTGACCGATGAAAACAGTCCATCGGTCTGTTTTTATCGGACAAACCAATCATGTGTAGCGGGCTTAACTCTTAATTCCTTAAACTACCATCTAAACCTAACTTTTAAACCTAACTTTTAAATTAACATAATCCTATCACCCTGATATAATAGAGTAGAGCATTTTCACTTTCAAAATACAATTTTCATTTTGCAAAGTGAATTTTTTTACTTGTCTTTAGTGAATGAACTGAAGTTAGGGGAATTTTACCTTTCAAAGAATACTCAAAAACAAACAATGAAAACACTGGAAACACAATAAGAAAATTCACTTAGCTTACAGAGAAGTGAACTTGTGCTTACTTCAATCATCCAATCACGTGCACAAAAAAAATCTTGTTTTCTTTTTACATGATTTAGTATTCTGAACAGAGTGAATTTTTAAGTTTTTTCACTTTGTTTCAAATGAACATGTTCTATTCCATTAGTAAACCACCCCCAAAGTGTCATTCCTGTCTACAGAGGGTAGGAATGAAAGTACTTACACTTACGGCTCAATTCACTAAAAATAATAAAATAACACAGCAAAGTTAGCAATAAAAATGTGTGCATTATTTTTCATAAAAAAATATCAATTCCCCCTGTCTACTGGAATCTAAGAACATGGTTACCCAAGCCATGATCCATAATAAAAATGAGGGGACCATACTGGACAAGATTCCACAGCACTTGGAAGTTTGGCAACCTTGGGTGGACCACTTCCTTTCACCAAACTTTGACCCCTCGCTCTTGGAACCATAATCCCACTAGTTCCAGTATAACAACCGGGTAACCCCTTTGCTCCTCAAAGAACCAGAAACCTTATCCCTTTTCTTAATTTCTCCTTTTCTCCTCCTTTTTTCTTGCTGTTCTTCTCGCCTTCTCTTTTTCTCACCTTTTCCTCTTTTTCCTCCTTATATGCTTAGGACATTTGGCTCTGGTCATCCGTCAACGTTATATGTGTTTTTACCCACTGTTCGAAATTTTAAACAACTCTAGATGGAACTTTTACCTAGGTTACATACATTTTTGGGGGGATTGCTCCTCTCTCACTACCCATCTTTCCTGATAGACTGCTGAATTTCAAAATCTCTACAAAATACTCTGTTATTCTTTTTTTTTGTATATGTACGGAAAATCCAAATTTTTGTAACATTAAACTACTTTAACTTTTGGTATGTTCTGTTCTCCACTTTTACTGCTAAAAGAAAATATTAAACAAGGAAAAATGTATTAATTCATAAAACAATGTTACAAATACCGCATGTGTTCAATTTTATTTTTATAAGGGAATTTCATGCCTTTTTTGCACCTTATTTTACCACAGAGCATACCTCCAGCAGAAGAAAGTGAAACATTTAGCAGTGGCATTCATACCACTGCTTAATATGACAGTTCTGGCTTAGAGGTGCTTGTTGTCAGGGAGCCGACACCTGCCAGTGTCCTAATGCCGCATACACACGGTCGTTTTTTGCGATGAAAAAAAACATTGTTTTTTAAAACGTCATTTAAATTGATCGTGTGTGGGCAAAACGTCATTTTTTGTCTTAAAAAAAAAAACGACCAAAAAAAAATTCCAACATGCTTGAATTTTTTGTGTCGTTTTTCAAAACGTCGTTTTTTGTTTCACAAAAAGTCACTGTGTGTAGCAAAAACGTCGTTTAAAACGACGTTTTTCAACCCGCGCATGCCCAGAAGCTAGTTATGAAGCGAGCTTCAATGGAAAAGAGTGGTGAACGTAACCTCGCTTTTTGTGAAAATAACGATGGTGTGTATGCAACATCGTCTTTGAAAAGTGACGTTTCAAAAACGTCGTTTTTTACTTCACAGAAAACTTCGGTTTTTTTCATCACAAAAAATGATCGTGTGTACGCGGCATGACAACCAGTGACTCATCGCTCCCCTGCTCATTTAGCTGTCACCTGGGAATTACTGGCTGACAGGTGAATGTAAACAAAGCCGAACACTGTTTAAAGGGATTGTAAAGACAAAAATATTTTCCTCTTAAATTAAAGTCTGACAGTAGCTGATAAAGTAAAAAGTAATGTTTTGCAGTATAAATAGTTTGATACCTGTTCGAGCTGTTTTATTCACTACTGTCACTCCTGAATTGTTATTCTGACTGACTTCCTGGTTTGCGGTGCACATTCATTCTTGCTACATCAAGGCCTAATGGGAACTACAGTTCCTATTAGGCTTAGCCGCCATGCCTGTGAGGGTTAAGAGAGCATCTTCACGCAGGGCTGTAGTCATAGGGAGTGGGTGAGCACGTCTGCTTTCCACCATGCAGATGCTGGTGGAAAGCAAGAAGAGGAGAGACAGGAAATGGCATTTTCAAACCTGGATTACTGTATTTTGGAAGTCAAAAAGAAAAACGAGGTAAGTGATATTTAAATGCTCTAGCTTACAGCAATCAATTGATCTAATAAAAACGAACCTTTAGTGTTCCTTTAAGAAAAAATGGCTGCCTCACATTCCATACCAGACCCTTATCTAACCTTGCAACCTGACAGGCCAGGAAAGTAAGAAGGGGGAGAGTAACTTCCCCAGACAAAGAACCTTGTCCCCTTGTTAATGAGTACAAGGGCCAGTTTCCCACTACCCTAGTCTTGATGGTTGTGGGAGTCTGCAGACAGGGGGCTTATCAGAATTTTTTTTACACACAATTGTCATAATAACAATTTATTACTTACACACAGCTTATGCATACTTCCAATTACACCCCAAAATACAGTCTGCTACTCCTCCTGAATATGGCGATACTACATGTGTGTGACTTTTTCACAGCCTGACCATATAGAGATATGTCCCAAGGGACACACCCCATCCCTGATTGCCACGCTCTGGGCCCCCAGAGGCCCGCAGGAGCAGGGAGAACGGGAGAACATCATATGATGCCCGCCCAGTGTTCCTGCCAATGTTCCTGCCAGTGTCATTTTACTATGGCCTAGTATAGAAGTGGTTGAATAAAGGAATAAATATTTTGGGTGCTTTTATTTCTACAGCACGTTTGTTTGTTTTCTGAATTAGTAAGGGAACTATGTACCCAATACTCATCCTTGTTGGGGGGGGGGGTGGGAGGTTGTCATCTGTGGGCCCCCTTGTTGTTAAAGGGGGCTTCCAGATGATGATAATCCCTGCCCATAGATTCCTATAACCAATAGGCCAGAGTTATGGGGAAGAGGCCGTTGTCCTCATCAGCATGCAAACAAGGTGCCCCCTTCATGGTATGGTTCAGGAGGGGGGCCCCCACACTTGCCCCCCCCACTTTCCTGGCCTGATGGAAGTCTCGGATAAGGGTCTGGTATGGAGTTTGGAGGGACCTCACATTTTTTTTGGCATTGGGTCCACCCCCAGACCAGGTACCAGCTAACCATAATCTCTGAGCTGAAACTGTCACATTTAGTAATGGTAGGAATATAACTGCTAAACTTTTAAACTGTTTATACATTTGTTAAACAGTGAATGGCTAGAACACAAGATAAATAACTATAGTATTTGTTTTCCTTTATTTCCTAAAGCATAATTTTAGCCGAGGTTCACACTGGAATCACACCAAAGTAATACAGGTACCTTTTCAAAATCTCACAATTCTAAGTTATGTTGTTGTGAAGAGGTACCATGAAAAAAATAGATTTCCATTGTCATGCAATTCTGTGCGACTGAAGTTGAAGCTGAAACCGCACTAGTATTATTGGAGCCTTATGCCTCATTTACTATGTGCTTGCTCTTTTTGCAATATTTGCTGCATAAACAATATAGTGAATTGACATATTATCACATATCACGTGGTAAAAATATCGCATGCGACATTGCTTAGTGAATTAAACCCAAGTTTACATAGTAAATCAGGTTAAAAAAAATACATAAGTCATATAGTTCAAGCTAGTAAATAAAAAATTATATATATATATATATATACATATATATATATATATATATATATATATATATATATATATATATATATAACGTAAAGAAATAGAAAACCTCCATTAACAGAATCCTATACCCACAGTTAATCCTGGGGAAGGCAAAAAAAATATATAAAGCTGGGTTATATTTTCTCCAGTGGGGGGCCAAGCTGCTGATGTAATTTGCTGCGTAATTTGGTCTCCCGGAAGTGGGGACAAGGTACCTGTAAAAAACAGGTACCCGGTCCCCCTCAAAGGGTGCCAAATGTGGCACTGGAGGGGGGGGGGGTCAGATAAGCGTAAGGTCCACTTTTGGGCGGAAATTCGCTTTAAGAGGACAGCTTCTTTAGCGATAAAAGATGGGAGGATTTAATTCTACTTTAAACAGATTCAGGTAAGCAGATACCAATAATTTGACCTACTGCTTTGAACAGTTTCATGGGGACAGGGGGACAATAAGTACTAATAATGAAAGGAAAACAAATGTTGTTTTTAAGATAACAGGCAGAATATATTAATAATGAAAGAATAGGAACATACTAATGCAAAATCCAATTTTTAAATGTAATTTGTGTTGCAATTACAAAATATTTCCTCTTGTGATTATGCTATTCATTAACTAATGTTGGTGAATAATAAAGGGAAACAAGTTAATTAGAAGAGTCTAATAGTATTTAATTGTTGTAACTACATTTGCCTGTAGCTTTTAAGGAAAATCCATTTGATAGCTCTTCACATAATCACTGGCTTCACAGGATAATTTGCTGTCATTTCTTTTTAATAGTACTATGTCTGGTTTTTAAATTTCCTTGTTTACCTAATAAGGCAGTTAAAGTAGAGGTTATTTAAGGGAAACAATTAAATGTTTCTTTTCACTTTCTTTTCACTTTGTAGTAAATGTTCAAGTTCTGTAAACTTTGTAGCAAGTTGATCAGTTTGGTTTTGTGATGGGGAGCTTTATTTTTGATTTTTTTATTTTTGATTTTTTTTGCACTGGCCCATTTCATTTTGGTAGGATGTTAATGCGAATTAACAGCATACCTGAAGTAATTTTAAAAATATATATTTTTATTGTCTTGTTGTTGGTAGTTTTATACAGGACTGCAAGTTATTCTGAATAGTTTCAGAGTGGGAAAAAAAGACACAGACTGAGATAAAGTGCATAAGTTTAACTTCAAGCAGCTTCTTTTTTTTTTAATACCTACAAAGGTGCTTTCTTACTATGAACAAATATGGTGTTGAGTGTTTTAACGGATATTAGGATCATGAGATATCCTTGTTTATTGCCCATATCTGCAGGCCTGATTCACTTGCACATACGTTTTGTCAGACCAGTGGCCGCTTTGCCCTCTATCCTTCTGGCCACCAGCCTGATAAGTTACCTGCTGTAGTTCTTTTGCAGTGAGCAGGACATAATTACGTCACCACTGTAGTGGGAAGACATTGCAGCTCAGCCCATCACTTCCCACATTTCCCATTGCCTTATGGGAAACATAGTGCTGTTTATCTGCATGGATGTGATGTGGGTGAAGACAAAGAGCCCTCCTCCCAGCACGTCATGAGGATTTCAGTGAGAATTACAGATTTGAAATTTAAAGAAAAGTAAGCCATTCTCCTATAGAATTTGTCAGCATGGGGAGAGCATCCCCAAAGTGCAAATTAAGCAGGATCCTGGAGTTGGGTTTTAACATACAATGTATCACCCAATCTTTGAAATCTTTAACCCTTCATTAGCACAAACAGTGTGCACATCTAGTTTATAAACTGGTAATGGAGAGCTGTCAGCACGGTGCATCCAGGAGTAATAACAACAAACATAATTCCACAGCCCCCCTCTTTAACATTACCCAAAAGGAAATGTTGTGTAGAATTTTAAGCACATACAAAGTAAGTAAAAAGGTAAGTAGCAATTTAGGAAATCATAAAAAATTTGGTGTTAATTAAAGTAGGTGTTATCCCAATTTGACCTCTAAAGTGGAAATGCACTGAAGAGCCAGACCTTTTTCTGACACTTGTTGCCATTGCTGAGCCTGTCATCTACTATTACCCCCAGGTCCTTTTCCATCCTAGATTCCCTCAGAGGTTCTCCCCCTAGTGAGTAGATTGCATTGATATTTTTGCCACCCAAATGCATTATTTTACATTTTCTACATTAAACCTCATTTGCTATGTCATTGCCCACCCATTAATTTGTTCAGATCTTCTTGCAAGGTTTCCACATCTTGCAGAGAAATGATTGCCCTGCTTAGATTAGTATCATCCACAAATACTGAGGCTGAGCAGTTTCTCTTATCCTCCAGGTCATTTATGAATAAATTAAATAGGATTGGTTCCAGGACAGGAACAGGACCCCCGCCCGCAGATTCCCACAACCACCGGGCAAGGGTTGTGGGGATGAGGCCCTTGTCCCCATCAACATGGGGACATCCTCCCCATGTTGAGGGCATGTGGCCTGGTATGGTTCAGGAGGGTCTCTCATCCCCCCTCTTTTCCTGCGGCCTGCCAGGTTGCATGCTCAAATAAGGGTCTGGTATGGATTTTTGGGGGAAATCTCATGCCATTTTTTTATTTTGGTGCAGGGTTCCCCTTAATATCCATACCAGACCTGAAGGGCCTGATATGGAATTTGGGGGGGACCCCCACACTTTTTTTTTATTTTGGTTCAGGGTTCCCCTTAATATTCAAACCAGACCCAAAGGGCCTGGTAATGGTCTAAGGGGGGAGCCCATTTTTTTCAATTACTTTTATCTGTATTGCCGGGAACCGACAATTCATTATAGCCGAGATCAGTTTTAAATGACTTGTTTTCCTTTAGAAATTTCATTTTGTGCAGGGACTTTTCTAAGCACGGGAAACATGTGCTACTTTACAGGCATACTATAGACACCCCCAGGTACAAAATTTAAAGGTATATTTCACTTTTATTGTTTCACTTTAAGCATTATTAAAATCACTGCTCCTGAAAAAGCCCAAGACTTTTATTATCTCTTTTAAATGTATTTCCCATTGGGATGTACTGGCTAATACCCTTATTTAATATGCTCTTAAAGCATACCCATTTTTCCTCTGTGTTATTTGTTCCTAAGATGTTATCCCATTTAGTATCTTCTATCAAGGATTGTAGTTTAGGGAAGTTGGCCTACTTTAAAATTTAGTGTCTTTGTATTCCCTTATGTTTCCTATTTGTGTGATTTATACTAAACCAATTGACCTGTGATCGCTGTTTCCTCAATTGCCCCGTTTTTTCCACATCAGTGATCACGTCTGTATTGTTGGTAATTGGTAGGTCAGTAACGCTTTATTTCTTTTTGGTGCATTTACCATCTGATCCATGAAATTGTCCTGCAAGACATTTAGGAAATGGCGAGCTTTAGATGAATGCACAGTTCCTTCCATCCAGTCTATGTCTGGATAATTAAATAATGACATTTCCTATCCTTGCTGCTAATCCAAATTGTGATAGGAGGTCTGCCTCCCCCTCCTCCCTCTTTTTAGGGGTCCTCTAGCATTTGCCCAGTATTACTTTACCCATAATTTCCTCCCTTTGTAGCTCTACCCATAAGGATTCCACTGCTTCCCTTGCTCCATTAGTGATGTCGTCTCTCACATTCACTTGTACATAATTTTTGATGTTCAGGCATGTCCCTCCCCCTTTTTTACCTCTCTATCCTTGCGATATAGGGAATACCCTTGAATGTTTGCCAGCTAATCATGAGAGCTGTTAAACCAAGTCTCTGAAATTCCTACAAAATCTAAATCCTTCTCGTACAACAGTAGCTCTGGTTCTCCCATCTTGTCCGCCAGACTTCTGGCATTTGTGATCATGTCACGTAGTTTAGACCGGACACATACTATCTCCTTATTGGGTGTTCTGAGGTAGGACTTTTTACTTTTTTTTTGTACTTACCTCGGATTTAGGTGCTTTAGTTAGCCTACCACTAATGCTCCCAATAATACCCTCTGGAATTTGTTTCACGCTCTGCTTTAAAAAATAAAATAAAGCCATTTGTACATGGCCTGAAAACCAGATGTGATGTTATGAAGGATCGTATTTTCCCAGTTAGGTGGTCGGCAAGTGGTTAAGGCAGACTTATTTGTAGTAGAACTAGTGGAAAAAAATCTTTTTTTTTTGGAGTAAGGGTATAACCCCTCCCTTGCTCTTTTTTGCCATTTTTGTCCCATTGGGGAGATTTTTCTTGACTTCCTGTACCATAGCCCTAACAGGAATTCAGAGAAAGTCCCTCCAAAGTGAGAGAATATCTGATTTTCACTAGTGCTTGTGTTCCCATTAAAATATTTTCCCTCTGAGGAGCCCCAAGACCCACCCATTGCCTAAGTTCTTAAAATTTTACAGCAGCCAGAATAACGATCGCAAGATCCTGGATATCCCCAGAGCTATCTTTTGACCACTTAAAGAATAAGTTGCCCTGGATTATGTTAAACCTATACCTCTCTGCCATCCTGCAGGACAAGCTTCCCTGATTATTAAAAATCTGCTGCAAACATGCACATAATCCGAAATTAACACACAGATAGACACATGCACACACATGCAGTGCCCACCAAATGCAGCATCATAAGTGCAGTGTAATGCTGCCTTATCAGTGCCCACCAAATGCATCCTACCTGTGCCCATCAAATGCAGCCTACCAGTGCAGTGCCCACTAAATGCAGCATGCCAGTACACTCCAAATGCAGCCTACCAGTTCCCACCAAATGCAGCCTACCAGTGCCCACCAAATGCAGCCTACCAGTGCTCACTAAATGCAGCCTACCAGCGTAGTTCCCACTAAATGTAGGCTACCGGTGCAGTGCCCACCAAATGCAGCCTACCAGTGCCCACCAAATGTAGGTTACTGGTGCAGTGCCCACCAAATGCAGCCTACCAGTGCCCACCACATGCAGTCTACCAGTGCAGTGCCCACCAAATGCAGCCTACGAGTTCCTGGATCACAATCTCCCACTGTATCCCAAAGCTTGTATTTAAATTGGCTTCCTGGGTGTCCACTGTAACAAAGCCCCGCCTTCTATGATACACGTCACACTGGTTCAAATGGATCAGTGTTCTGTCTATCACAGGAGCACCTGTCTAAGAGGTGGTGCTTTTTTACAGCACCGAACAGTTAAGACCAGAGCTCTGTGACAAAAAGAGAGATTGCCGCTGTGTCACACACAAGAAGAGGAGGAGGGAAGAGAGGAGGCGGGAGGGGAGGACTGCACGACACGCCCATGATCGGATCCAGGAATGGCGTTCCTGCAGGACTTGAGCCCTGCTTATGGTGGCGCCGGCTCTGAGCGACATTCTCCCTGCCCTTTGGTGCACGTACCCACTGGGGAACGCGTGCCATGGGTTGAGGAACCCTGCTGTATTGTATGGTTTTAAATCTGTATGGTTTATAACCTTAATATAAACGATTAGAAAATAAAGATTTCCCCTCTGTTCCTTTTCTGGCGAACACCCAAATTGTTAGATCTTCTTTTACTTTCACTCTTTGTGATAACATTAAACAGGGCAGAAAGAGAGAGAGAGAGAATCACAGGAACACATACAGCAATACAAAACTGACAGTTATGTGAATCGCTCTCCAGTCTATCAAAACACAAAAAGTTGTACCTTTAGTTATACTTTAGCCGGTTTCACCCCCTAGTGTTAACCTGTTCCCTGTCAGTGACATTTATACAGTAATCAATGCATATTTATAGCACTGATCGCTGTATAAATGTTAATGGTTACCAAAAATGTGTCAAAAGTCAGTCACCGCCATTACTAGTAAAATAATAATTATAATTAAAATTCCATAAAAAAAGCCATACATCTTTCCCATAGTTTGTAGGCGCTATAACTTTTGCACAAACCAATAAATATACGCTTATTGCGATTTTTTCACCAAGAATTAGTGTTGTAGAAGAATTTACATATTGGCCTAAACTGATGAAGACATTTGTTTTTTTATAGCAAAAAGTAAAACAA
Organism: Rana kukunoris; assembly: GCA_029574335.1. Taxonomy (NCBI): domain Eukaryota; kingdom Metazoa; phylum Chordata; class Amphibia; order Anura; family Ranidae; genus Rana; species Rana kukunoris. Next base: position 492,312,718 of record CM056049.1, on the reverse strand, counting down.
ATATTAGTTTTTTTTTTAAATGTGTTGCTCTTTTTTTTGTTTATAGTGCAAAAAATAAAAACATATTAATTAGCTAATTTTCAGTTGCATAGTGCTTTATAGTTTATTCACAGGGTGCATATTGTATATGTAAGGAAAGACAAACCTGTATTTTAATTTGTGTTAAATAAAGGATTAATTTTTCAGACTTGTCATTGAATTTATATTATATAATTGGTATTTTTGCCTATATAGCTTATCATTATTACAATTGAGCTTACATGATGGGTCTCATATGGTTTTGCATTGGTAATATAGTTGTTAGAACCTTACAGCTCCAAAGAATTTCATCAACACCTTCTGGCACCCTTGTTTTTTCAATACTTATTTAAAATTTAAATAGCTTTAGATTGTCTGTCCCATCCCCCAAATACATGTGAGCGTGCCTTTGTCCTGTGAGCCCTTATGAAGGGTTCCTTAACTTTCTCATTACATCAGACAACAGAGCCAATTAAACCCTTTCTCAGAGAGCTCTTTGTTTTTGTCTGTGCCAATGGCAATTTTAAGTTAAAATGGTTCTTACAGCAGATTTTACAGGTTAATTGTACCTTTTCAGTGTTCACTAAATAAGCAGACTTCTGGGAATTTTAGTGTAAATTGGAGATTATTTGGGCAGTGTAAAAGCCAAGAACGTGACAAAAAACAATCTAACATGCAGACACAATTTCCATGATTGTACTGCTTGTGCTTAATTACATTTTCCTTATTTGTGATGCTTTCTCTTAACAAAAAAAATGTAAGTCTTTAAAGTATATGTGTTTTTGCATGTATCTATAATAAATAGTAATTTAATATGATGTTGTTTGCCTTATTTTGTAAATTAATGATTGCAGTCTTCATTAGCCAAGAGAGTTGAGGAAATAGTGTTCAGGTTTTAAAACACTGTTTACTTTAAAACAAGGCACATTTTGTACAGTAAATTATTAAAGCTATTGTTTTGTTTTTTACTTTTTTGTTCAAACCTAAAAATTATTGTTAAACTAATTTAAAAGTAATTAAAAAAAAAAAAATAACCCAATAAAAAAAAAACTAAAGAAAAAAAAAACATTAGAAGATTAAAACGAGGGGGGATGCTTAAAGTTCCCTTCACATGGGTCTGAGACAGAGAAAGCTGTTTAAAATATATATATATATATATATATATATATATATATATATATATATATATATATATATATACAGTATATGTGTGTGTGTGACATAAAAAGTCTACATAGCCATGTCAAAATATCAGGTTTCTGTGATGTAAAAAAATGAAACAAATATAAATCATTTCAGTCCCTTTAATGGGACCTATAAACTGTAAAACTCAATTGAAAAATAAACTGTAATCTTTTAGGGGGAAAGTAAAAATAATAATAATAATAATATGATTGCATATGTGTGCACACCCTCTTAAAACTGGGGATGTATCTGTGTTCAGAATTAAGCAATCACATTCAAACTTATGTTAAATAGGAGTCAGTACACACCTGCCATCATTTAAAGTGCCTCTGATTAACCCCAAATAAAGTTTGGCTGTTCTAGTACAGTAGGTGCCTCCGATTTTGTATATCCAGCGCAATGGGATCAAGCTGGATATTGCCGCTGGAGGCTGTGCTTCTCGCGCTCGCTGCCCCCACGAGATGCCGTGCATTTATAGGAATCCATTGGGGCGGCGAGCAGGAGGAGCGACAAAGCTTGACGCTGGCTCCCGCGATGGGGATTGCGGGTGGTCAATCTCGCCGCTAGCAGAGGCGAGATTGACACAAAATCGGCGCCACCTACTGTAGGTCTTTTTGGGCATTTTCTTAGTCACATTCTACAGCAAAAGCCATGGCCCGCAGAGAGCTTCCAAAGCATCAGAGGGATCTCATTGTTAAAAGGTGTCAGGAGAAGGGTACAAAAGAATTTATATGGCATTAGAAATACCATGGAACACAGTGAAGACAGTCATCATCAAGTGGAGAAAATATGGCATAACAGTGACATTACCGAGAACTAAACGTCCCTCCAAAATTGATAAAAAGATGAGAAGAATATTGGTCAGGGAGGCTGCCAAGAGGCCTTCAGCAACATTAAAGAAGCTGCAGGAATATCTGACAAGTACTGGCTTTGTGGTACATGTGACAACAATCTCCCCTATTCTTTATATGTCTGGGCTATTTTCTTACCAAGAAAAACATCCAAGCCCGGCTAAATTGTGCAAAAACACATCTGAAGTCTCCCGAAATCATGTGGAAAAATGTGTTATGGTCTGATGAAACCAAGGATCAACTTTTTGGCCATAATTCCAAAAGATTTGTTTGGGGCAAAAACAACACTGCACATCACTAAAAGAGTACCCACTGTAAGGCATAGTGGTGGCAGCATCATGCTTTGGGGCTATTTTTCTTCAGCTGGGGCCTTAGTCAAGGTAGAGGGAATTATGAACAGTTTCAAATACCAGTCAATATTAGAACAAAACTTTCAGGCTTCTGCTAGAAAGCTGAACATGAAGAGGAACTTCATCTTTCAGCATGACAACGACCCAAAGCCTACATACAAATCAACAAAGGAGTGTCTTCACCAGAAGAAAATTAACATTTTGGAATGGCTTAGCCCTCACAATCTGACAGATTTGGAGTGTTTTTGCAAAAAAAATTGAGCAAATATTGCCTACTCAAGATGTGACATGCTGATAGACTCGTACCCAAAACGACTGAGTGCTGTACTAAAATAAAAAGGTGCTTCAACAAGTTAGTTTAAGGGTGTGCACACTTATGCAATCATATTATTTTATTTTTTTATTTTTTCTTCCCTCCACCTAAAAGTTTTCAGTTTGTTGTTCAATTGAGTTGTACAGTTTACAGGTCACATTAAAGGTGGAGACAAGTTCTGAAACGATTTATCTTTGACAATTGTTTGAAATTTTAACACTGTATGTATATAAAATCTTTTATTTCATTATACTGAGATTTACAGTGGTCGTAAACCCACTTTAGCATTATCCGGCAATCCCCTGTGTTAAATAATGCAATGTCTCCACTGATACGCTTTTTTTTAAATGGCTCTGTATACCTTAATTCCGAGCACTGCTCAGCACTCACGTGACTGCCAGCCTCTCTCCTCATCCGATCTGACAGCTACAGTGGGAGGGGCCAATAATCCCCTGCTGACGTCAGTCGGAGGAGAAAAAGGGGGAGGGGGCTGGTCACATGAACGCCGAGCGCCGCTCGAAAGTGAGGTGTACAGAGGCATTTTTTTAATAAAGGACACTGGAGGCATTGCATTATCTAAACACAGGGGATTGCCTTAAAATACTAAAGTTATTTCAGCAGCAGGAGGGTAGGGTCGGTCACTGTCATGAGCTGACAGGTGGGGGGAAGAGGAGCCATTATGAACCGTGGTCAGTTTATATGGGGTGGGGGAGAACCAGGCTGTATCAACCTGGAATTTCAGGTGATACAAAAGGCCAAATCACACAGCACAAGCACTGTGCTATATGACATGCTTTAATGGGACAGGACACATTTTTTTAGTAATTTTTCTCAACTATATGTCTTTAGTCTCCCAGATTGAATAACACCCATCATTCACCTAGGCGCTGAGCCCAGGCTGCCATGGATTTGTCTCCAGTTTGGATAGTCAGAAGTAGCATGGTGATGAGATCATCTCTCTTCCTCTATCAGCTTGACATTTATCAACACATGAACTAATTGGCTCCTTGTACTGCTTTTTCCTCTCCCTTTCTGAGCTCTGCAGCACAGGGACTGTAAGCTAATACAAAGTCAAATTTAGGAAGACTGCCATAGTGTGAAACCTTAAAAAACACTATTTTGCTGTAAAACCACTTCCACTGTGCCTACTAACATTAAAAAGTGTTATACCTTGCATTAAGGTACATTTGCTTGTTTGCTGAATTCAAGGGTACTAGGGTACCTGCTCCATATACACTTCCGTCACTTTCGGGTGTATTGTGTGGGATGTCGTTACTTCCGGGCCCATCCAAAACAATTGTACCTTAGTGCAAGTTATAGCACTTTTTAATGTGACTGAACAATGTGGAAGTGGTTTTATGGCAAAATAACGTTGTTTTTAAGGTGTCACACTATGGTAGTCTCCCTCTATTTCTTCCTTACTGTATGTTGCATGAGTCTATATGACAATAACACCAGCAAGAGGACAGAAAAAAGGTGATCCTGGTGGAAAGCTGATGGTGTTTATAATCCCAGTGTAACAAGCATTTTAGGACTTAACTATAGTGGGTGGTCATAAAAATCTGATTAATGAGGCTCACAGAAGCACTGCATCATACATCCATGATATGGACACTGTATCAAGGGCTAGGGATGAGCTTTATGTTCGACTAGAATATTGGCTGTTCGCCCGTTCGCCGAACAGCGAACAATTTAAGGCCGTGGAACACCATTTAAAAGTCTATGGGGGAAATCTAAATCATAATTTTAAAGGTTACTATGCAAGTTATTAAAAGTGTTTGGGGACCTGGGTCTTGCCCCAGGGGATGACCCTTCAGGTCTGGTATGGAATTTAAGGGGAACCCTGCACCAAAAAAAAAAAAATCCCCCTAAAAATCCATAATAGACCCTTATCCGAGCATGCAACCTGGCAGGCCGTAGGAAAAGAGGGGGGACGAGAGAGCCCCGCCGTACCAGGCCACATGCCCTCAACATGGGGAGGATGTCCCCATGTTGATGGGGACAAGGGCCTCATTCCCACAACCTTTGACCGGTGGTTGTGGGGGTCTGTGAGCGGGGGGCTTATAGGAATCTGGAAGCCCCCTTTAACAACGATACCGCCACCACACTAGGTGCCCGGCGTATGACGCTCTCCTGGTGTGACAGCTCTTTTATAGCTGAGGGCGGGGCCAACCGTCATGTGCTTGGTTGACCCTGCTCCCTCTGACACAAAGAAAAGGCCGGGTTTACCCATTGACGTGTACGGGTGTCCCCGCCCCCTCTGACGCATCACAGGAAACCTGCGTTGCGCTGTAAGGGGCGGGGTCACTCCTAAACACAAATGTTGTCAGAAATTACGAACACGACGGCACTATTAAAGGTTCAATACCAGTCGTGTTAGTAGAAGTTTGGTGAGAGACGATTCGCGCTTTTCATCCTTGTGCTTTTCAGTCCGTTACAGAATGACATATGTGCTATCTCCATTACGAACGATAGTTCTACTTCCGTCTCGTACTTAATTCAGAGTGGAATTTTGTGCGTCAGAATTGTCTACACACAATTGGAATTTTGTTGTCGGAAAATTTGAGAACCAGCTCTCAAATTTTTGTTGTCAGGAATTCCGACAGAAAATGTCAGATGGGGCCTACACATGGTCGGAATTTCCGACAACAAGCTCCCATCGAACATTTGTTGTCGAAAATTCCGTGGCATTACAGTGCGACTTTGAAGCAACTTCAGGGAATGCCTGTGTAATATTTCTGTAATGCCGCATCCAAATCACCTTAATTAAAATGAGGAGCTGACTTGGAGGCAACTTCCATTAAGGTCTATGGGCAGAAGTCAGATAGAAGTCACCTTGAAGTAGTACAGGAACCTTTTCTAAAGTTGGAGTGACCTCAGTAGCGCTAATTAAGACAGCTCTCATTGACTAAAATGGGATTTCACATGTCATGCGGTTTGGAGTCTCACAAGTTGCATCCCAAGTCGCAGCAGTGTGAACCATGCCTTAGGGAACAGAGTATTCAAATCAAATACAATATGGCTTTACTGCCCAAAATTAGAGTACCAAACATCAAGCTGCAAATTCCTGCTAACTTTAAGATACACATTTCCTATAGGAAGCCTGTCAGTTCTCACTAGCTTTTAGAGTACACCACACCTAATGTCCACCTCTCTCCTGGCAGAGGGTCATAAAGTTGGAACTGGCACTATGAGCAGGAGGCCATCTTAAGGGGAAAATCAGCCTTTTGTTGTAATACAATCAGTACCACTGTCAGCGAGGTCAGCATCCCAGAATCAGCAACATGGCATCACTGCCAGCAGAGCTGAATGCATTCAGCAATTCAACCCCAGAAACAGCATAATACTGATTCTCCCTTAAGGCATGGGAGACGGGTGTAGTACAGTACTTCAGTATTGTGAGCATATTGTATGGGTAGTGTGTATTCGTGAAGATCATCATTTTGTTTGTGTGTATGTATAAAAATTACTGTTTGAGGTCCTTACAGGTTACCTTTAATATAAAATAATGTTTTATTTTTATAAGCATAAGGGAATTTTCAAGATACAGCACTTAACAATTAAATCTACATTTGTTCTCGTTATTGTTTTTTTGACTTTTGTGTAAACACGTTTAGGATTATTTTTCATATTTTGTAAAATCAATTATGTATGTTTTACATATACTTAATCAGCCACTGTGAACTGAGATGACATCTCTATGTAGGCTGCATACAATGCATGCAATTTGAAATATGTGCAGTGTTTTCAACACTACAATGTAAAACTGTAATAGTCTGTAAATCCAAGAAAGAGTGGGCATTGATTTTGGATGTATATCTTATGAATCTTTACTAAAAAAATGGAAATTGTTTTTAACATTTTAAATGTCTTGTGTCAGCTGTTGAAGTAGCACCTGAAAATTCCCAGTGCTCCTTAACTGCTAGTTGTATGATACACTGTAACAGAAATGGAAAACTGGAAATGTATAAAAGGGGATAATTATGTAAATAAATGTGTGAATTGTGTAGTGGTCCAGCAATACATTTCTCACTTGGGTGTAGAAGCATGCCACCAACCTCTTTACACTCAGCACTGATGTTTGCTTCAGCCACACAGCTGGAACCAATGTGTGTAAACAGGACTTTCTCTGGGGGATAGAGACTTATGGCCCATACACACGATCCGAATATCGGCCGACGGATCGTACGACTTTTTTCGCTTAATAATCGCGAGTAAAATAAAATAGGTTATTAAACTCACGAAAATTATCGTACGATAGAAAAAAATTATCGGAAGTGATGTCATGTGTTGTAATGTATTTGTATTGTATTGTCCTACGACGGCTGTACTGACTAAACGAAAATTGTACGATCTGACATCGTACGAGGAAAATTTTCGAGCTTGTCCAATCGAATAATATCGGATGAACGGTCGTGATCGGCTGTCGAAAGTAGTGTACACACGATCCGAAAATCGTACGATCCATCATCGGACGATCGTTTTCGTCCGATATTCGGATCGTGTGTATGGGCCATTAGGATTACACAGTCATTACAGTAAACACTGCTTGCTGCCCTTTAATCTATGTATTTGGTACAACCTTTTATTATATGGTAAAGTACACTAAGATGTTCTGTAACAATAATCAGATATCTCCTATCTCTGAACAGTAATTGGGAAACATCACTTTAATATTAAAATTGTATTTTCCCTTATGAACTAATCTATGACCTTACTAACTCATAAGTATAACTCATGAGTAATGTTAAGGGCCCTTTCACACAGGTGGACCCATTTTAAGACATTCTCTTTGTCAGCAGGGATCGCTCCGTTGATCCCCACTGAGCCGGCTGATGACAAGTCCGTCTCTGCACACTGTGCAGAAATTGACCTGTCAGATGGAGCTTTCCTCTACAGGGGGATTGGATAAAAAAAGGAACGTAGATTCAGTTTTCATCCGATTCGATAGACGGATGGAATATAGGGTTTCCATCCGTCTGGATATAGCGGAGCGGTTCGGATCAGGCAGATCGTATGTTAGCGGACATGTCACTGCTGACATTCATCGCTCCATAGAGAATTATGGAGCGTCTGTTCAGGTCCGCCTGAAAAACTGACAGGCAGATCTGAGCGGTCCACTCGTGTAAAAAAGCCCTAAGGCCTCGTACACACGAGGGGATATGTCCGCTGAAAACGGTCCGATGGACCGTTTCAGCAGACATCTCCGCTCGTGTGTATGGGCTAGCGGACAGATTTTTCCACCCGACAGATTTCAAAGCATGCTTTGAAATCCATCCGGTGGAATCTGTCCGCCCGACATGTCTGCTGGTTAGTACACTTACCAGCAGACATGTCGTCCCCCACAGCCGCCGCGCCGCCGCCGAATGGATTCGGCGCATGCGCGGAAGTGTTTAACTTCCTGGTGCGGTGACGTGGCGGTGTCAACGTCACCGCCGCGTCACCGCGCCCTCCGGCGGCGGGGAATTTGATCCGATGGTGTGTACACGCCATCGGATCAAACTCCCGATCGGACATATCCGATGGAAATGGTCCGCGGACCGTTTTCATCGGATATGTCCGATCGTGTGTACGAGGCCTAAGGCCTTTTTCACACAGGGCGGATCAGTGATGATCTGCCCCGTGAACCTCAGCTTGTTCAGCGGGGATCGCTCCGCTGATACCCACTGAGCTGGCGGATGACTGTGTAGGGACTGCCCTGTCTTTTCTCCGCTCTCCTCTAAGGGGGGATCGGATGAACATGGACCGTCTGTCCGTGTTCACCTGATCCGATCCGCAGACGGATGAAAAATAGGGTTTTCCTCCGTCTGCAGAATCGGGGGATTTGTGGGACCGGGTGACATTGCGTGTCAACAGATGTTCATCTGCTAAAACCCGCAATCTCATAGGGACCAATGTATGTCCCTTTTTCATCGTACACGGATGGATGAAAAAGCGGACATATGGTCCGCCCGTGTGAAAGAGCCCTCAGTCTTGCTTTTTTCTTCCACTATCTGCCAATCTATTTTTTCCTCCATCTGCTCTAAACAGTATGGATGGAAACATTTCCCCTCCCAGCTATGGTATATGAACAGCTGGAACCCATGTCTGTTAGAACACCTGAAAGATGCCGGGCAGGGTGGTGCTCACAGAGCCACCCATTATCCACTTGGGCTCCAGAAGATAATAAATAAAAGAAAAATTAAAAATCCAATCAGCAGGACCAGGCCATGAATCATTGAGAGGGATCTGCTGACAGACTCCCACAGTGTCAAATGGCAGGAAAGCAGGTAGACAGGGGTGCAGCCACATGTCCGAATCCTGGAAACAGGCAGCGCGGTATGAGTACGTCATGGTGCCTGTAGAAGTCACCTGTCACAATATATGTACTCGGCAAATGGTTGTTCAAATTTCATATGGTTCATCAAGAAGTGCACACAATTTGCTCTGTTTGGTCATCTTTACAATTATCCTTGCAAGTTAATTTTGGATAATTAATTTTTCACTGAATAAAGGTTGGACAGGGGATGTATGCAGAAGTAGTGTGACATATACATACAGTAGATATGCAATCTTTTTTTAGGATCTGACCAAAGAAACATCTCCTTAAATGAACCACCTGTTTGTCAATAATCCTTTGCTAATCCTTCTTTTAAACTGTTTAGTTACAATCCTAGTGGACTACAGCATGCACAGACACACACACTTACATTGTGCCAAGCATTTCACTGATAACTATCCTGTTACATTTTCTTATGCATACAGTATGTTTACGGAATACTCTTACTATGAGTTGATTAGTTCTTTCTTGCTTGGTAGATTAGGTTAAAAAAAAGTCCTCACCTGCAACTGGTCCCTAGTTGATTAGAGGTGTACTTCTTGACTCTATAATGAATCACTTAAAAAAAAAAAAAGTATATATATACAGTATATACATGTGTGTGTGTTAACTAGCACTCCCTCCAAACGCATTTTATGTTGCGATTGCTCTGTCTCTTATCCAAAGTTCTATGTTTATGATTATTTGCTCGATTTTCACTTCTGTTTTTGTCACTGTTTACCACTTGGGCCTTAAATAACATCGTTACTTCAATAAAAATATTGAAATATAAAAAACAGTCCTCAGTCTACACTTTAAGGAATATCTAGCAAATTAACATGAAGGACAGGTCACTCACAGGTCTTCTAAAGACCATAAAATACATCTACACATATATATATATATATATATATATATTGTATATATATACTGTATATATATATATATATATATATATATATATATATATATATATATAATGTGTATATATATATATATATATAAAGCTGTGCTCAAAAGTTTACATACCCTGGCAGAATTTATGATTTATTTGCCATTTTTCAGAGAATATTACACAAAAACTTTTCTTTTACTCATGGTTAGTGTTTGGCTGAAGCCGTTTATTATCAATCAACTGCATTTATTTAATTTTTATATCATAATCACAACAGACACTACGCAAATGACCCTGATCAAAAGTTTACATACCCCAGTTCTTAATACCGTGTATTGCCCTCTTTAAAACCAATAACAGCTTAAGGTCTTTTGTGGTATTTGTGGATGAGGCTCTTTATCTTCTCAGATGGTAAAGCTACCCATTCCTCTTGGCAAAAAGCCCCCAGTTTCTGTAAATTCTTGGGCTGTCTTGTATGAACTGCATGTTTGGGATTGATATTGAGACATTGGCTCAATATCATTAAGCCACATTTGAGAGTGGCTCAATGATACTGAGGTCAGGAGACTGAGATGGCCACTCCAGAACCTTCATTTTATTCTGCTGTAGCCAATGACAGGTTGACTTGGCCTTGTGTTTTGTATCATTGTCATGTTGGAATGTTTAAGTAGGTCCCATGTGCAGCTTCCTGGCGTATGAATGCAAATATTCCTCCAGTATTTTTTGATAACATATTGCATTCATCTTGCCATCCATTTTGACCAAACCTGTGCCTTTGTAGCTCACACATCCCCAAACACAGCGATCCATTTTTGTGTTTCACAGTAGGAATGGTGTACCTTTCATTGGCCTTGTTGATGCCTCTCCAAATAAAGCGGACAAAAAGCTACATTTTGGTCTCATCACTTGAAATGACTTTGTGCCAGAAGGTTTGAGGCTTGTTTCTGTGCTGTTTGGCATATTGTAAGCTTTGTGGCATTTGCGTAGTAATGGCTTTCTTCTGACGACTTTACCATGCAGCCTGTTTTTTTCCAAGTGCCACCTTATTGTGCATCTTGAAACAGCCACACTACATGTTTTCAGAGGGTCCTGTATTTCACCTGAAGTTATTTGTGGTTTTTTCTTTGCATCCCAAACAATTGTCCTAGCAGTTGGGGCTGACATTTTAGTTTGTCTACCTGACCGTGGTTTGGTTTTAACAGAATCCCTAATTTTCCACTTCTTGATTACAGTTCTTGATTAGAATTTGAACACTGCTGATTGGCATTCTCAATTCCTTAGATATCTTTTTATATCACTTTCCTGTTTTACACAGTTCCAATACCTTTTCCCGCAGATCGTTTGACAATTATTTTGCTTTCCCATGACTCAGAATCCAGAAACGTCAGTGCAGCACTGGATGAAAGATGCAAGGGTCTGTCAGGAGTCCAGAAACTAATTGGACTTTTATACACACACACTAATTACAAGCAAACAGACCACAGGTGAGGATGGTTTAATAGCCATTCAACCCCCTTTGTGTCAACTTGTGTGCATGTTATTAGGCCAAAATCATCAGGATATGTAAACTGTTAAGAAGGGTCATGAATGATGGTAGTTTCTGTTGCGATTATGATTTAAAAAGAGTAAACACAGTTGATTGATAATAAATGGCTTCAGCCAAACACTAACTATGAGTGAAAGAAAAGTTGATGTGTTATTCATATTCTCTTAAAAATAGCCAAGAATTCATAAATTCTGCAAGGGTATGTAATCTTTTGAGAACAACTGTATATACTGTGTGTGTATGTATATATATATATATATATATATATATATATATATATATATATATATATATATATATATATATATATATATATATATATATATATATATATATATATATATATATATATATATATATATATATATATATATATATATACTGTATATAGATAGATAGATAGATAGATAGATATGCTCTTTTGGTTAGTAAAGCTTTTAATAAGTGAGCAATATTTTACACTTATAAACTTCTATTCAGTAGCTCAGTGCCTGCACACAGTAACATTATGAATGCTCTGGCCTGACACCTGTGATGTCAAGTGCCATAACAATGCACTGCCTGCCCCCCTGCCTCCACTCACAGAAGCACAGTTTGATATAAAACCTGCCTTGTCTTTCCCTTTTCTAAAATTAGCAAATCAAACCATGCAAATGAACTCTACAATGAGAAGCTCTATTTTATTTTCTTACAAGGCTTTTGTTTTCAGCCCTGGAATTTTCTTAAAAAGCTATTGTTTTCATTTGTAACTGCAGCAGAATTTGTGCAAAAAAGCAGACTTGGAGGCAGACAATAGGAGACAACAGCCTGTAACACAGCTTTAAACTTTATTAAGTCTGCCTTGGACCCCTTTTCCTCTTTAGAGCTAAATTGAAGCAAAGTTTGGCAGCCACCATGCTGTGCTCTTGATTGATGCCCTGAACATCTGAAGCACTTTTGTGTCCAGCTCGCTCTTTATGAGTGCATAATGTGTGAATACTCAAATAAGGTCAGCCCTTATCACATGTAATCTAGGCCTCAGCACAGATCAACAGTGACAGTCATACCCAGTAAGCGAGTGCACAAATCATTCTCGGCATGCACAGAGCAGCTTAAATGATTGTTGACAGTCACTGGTGTTCTGTGGAAAGTAAAAATAAAAGAGATCTAGGTGTATCATGCAATCCTGTAGCGAAGATGAAAGAGGGAGCATTCTGGGTAGAGAAGTTTATTTAAAACAAAGATGAAATTTTCAGTCTCTTTAAAAAATGTCACAGAGAAATAATAGATAGAATTGGGGTTCACAAAGGGCCGACAGACATCCGATGCCACCAGGTGTCTAATTAATATCGTGCACCTAGCCAATCAAACAAAGACGCCTTCTTTGCTCCTTGCTTTGGCTGCAGAGAAGGCGTTTTGACAGAATCCATTGGGATTACTTGGCCATAGTGCTTTCCAAATTTGGGTTCGAGGGCAGAATATACTCGGCTATTATGGCACTTTACACGACTCCCTCGGCCCAGGTGTATATATCCGAGATGCTCTCAAAGGAATTCACTATTGCTAATGGAACCCGCCAGGGGTGCCCATTGTCCCCTCTTATATTTAATCTCCTTATGGAACCCTTGGGAACTTATATACATTCTCACCCCCAGATAAGTGGCTTCATGGTTGGAGGCGTACAACATACCATAAGCCTCTTTGCGGATGAAATCTTTTTGATGCTCACCGATGTTGAGTCCTCTTTGGCTTCGGCTCACCAGGTATTGCAATTATTTTTGACAGCGTCATACTATAGGGTCAATGAAACCAAATCACATATTTTAGGATTGGGAATACCTGCCTGAACTAAACACGCCCTTAGCACAAGGTTTCCCTTTACATGGAAGGAGAAAGGTATATGCTACCTAGGTATAACTCTCACATCCTCAACCTCTGAGTTGGTGAGGGAAAACTACATCCTGTTTTTGCAATTGTTACATACTAAATTAGAGGCTCTGGCAAAATTTGAAGTATCCTGGTCGGGACGACTGGCTGCCTTCAAAATGCAAATCCTCCCACAACTACTATATGTCTTTAGAACTTTGCCCATCCCAGTCCCACCCCCCTTCTTCCTCTTAGCACAATCTACTCTCAACAAATTTCTTTGGGGGGGTAAATGGGCGCAATGTGCATTCCGCAAAATTATCAAGCATAGGAGGGCGGGACGTATAGGCCATACCCATATTAAGGATTACCATATATCCTCAATCTTAGACCAGCTGAAGGGCTGGTTTTCTTACTCCACTCCATCCCTGTGGGCTGCTCTTGAACAACAGCAGATCCCTGGCCGGAATCTTTATAACTATCTCATCACGAGCAACCTCCGTCCGGACCCTTCCCTGGACATTGGACCGACTATAAGAGCATCTACTGATGCATGGCGAATACTAACTTCGCAAGCTCCCCCACAGTATAAACTCACCCCAATGAGATTTCTGCTGACTGCTCTATCCTTTCTTATCCCTGATATCTCTATGGCAGGCTGGGGACCTGATGGGGAACTGGACTTGAAGGACTTATATGTGGGACCTGCACGTAAAACATTTAGAGCTCTCCAACTGGAGTACTCTATATCCACGACTGAATACTTTAGATATGTGCAAATTTCACACCTACTGAAACAACAAACCAGCCTATATACTCTCCTCCTGTGGCATATAGCTCAATATTACAAAATGCAAAAATATCAAAGGCATATCAGTGTTCTACTCTTACCTACAGGACAAATTAGCATTCACCAAGTCCTCCAACATGCAAGTCTGGGAGAGAGAATTCAATGCATTATATTCAGCCGATCAATGGCAGACGGCCAAATGTGCTAATCTTTGGGAACTATTCCAAAAAATCTTATTAGGATGGTATCTCACCCCATTTAGATTGTCCAAGATTGGGAAAGGTCTATCCCCCGGGTGTTGGAGGGAATGTGGGGGAACAGTTATAATACTGGCAGCTAATCCAAAACCTTGTAACACAGGTCCTTAAACTCAATCTGACCCTGTCCTCTGGCAGGTGCTACTTTCCTTGGGTATAGATCAGATCCCTTATCATTCAAGGATGCTTCTATCCCACATCCTTCTAGCTGCTAGGCTGGCTTTGGTCAGACATTGGAAGACCATTCCACGACCTACACTATCTGAAGTTATCCAAATAATCAATACCCATGGCTCATACGAACAACTATTTGCCTCCGGGGTAGGTAAATTTACAGAGATTAATAAAATCTGAGAACCTTGAAACGAATGGTATAAGGTTCAATCCAGGCCTAGCCCTCCATGAGTTAGTTCTTGCCTGACACAAGGCAGATATATTGCCCATTGCAAAGGGTGACTGACTGCGTTTGTTTGTTTCTAATGCCCTAGTCTTAGTCTGCTATTCTGTTTTTTATTTTTTATTTCAGTTGTATTATCTAATTTTAGTTATTTTAAAGTCTATTAATATAATATTACCTTGGTTCTACATGAGAACTGGCCCCTCAGGCATGGTGGTTTACAGGAATCCAATTACTCTCATCTGTTATGTATACCATCATAGTATTGTGTGGATAAGCTGTTTCTACACCTTGTGACCCATGTCACAGATATGTTTATTTTTGTTTTTGTTTATGTCATTTATGTTTAAAACTGTTAAAACTAATACTGGCAACCAATCAGATTTCAACTTGCCAAAGTCAAACCAAGAGTATATCATTCAGAAAGAATTCTGATTGGTTATTGCAAGTGACTGAATTTTGCTTTATGAATATTTCTGGCAGTTTCTACAGTTACACAAATGGATGTTTAACGCAACAGAGATTCACTAAGGTTATTCTTTGTAATATATATTTTGCCACAAATAGCAAGACTTCCATTAGTTATGACAAAATGTTTAAGGCCGCGTACACACGATCGAATTTATCTGCTAAAAAAGGTCCGACGGACCGTTTCAGCAGACAAATTTGATCGTGTGTACGGGCGGACAGACAGGTTTTTCCAGCAGACAGATTTTAAAGCATGCTTTAAAATCTGTCTGCTGGGAACCCGTCCGTCCGACATGTCTGCTGGTTAGTACACTAACCAGCAGACATATCTGTCCACACATGCGTCCAAATGGATTCGACGCATGCGCGGAAGTGTTTTACTTCCTGGTGACAGTGACGTGGCGGCGTCAACGTCACCGCTACGTCACCGCGCCGGTGGGGATTTTGGTTTGATCGTGTGTACACGATCAAACAAATCTATCCCAGCAGACAAATCCGATCAAAACCGTCTGTCAGACCGATTTGATCGGATTTATTTCATGGTGTGTACGCGGCCTAAGGCCGCGTACACACGATCAAATCTGTCTGCTGGAAACGGTCTGCTAGACCGTCCCAGCAGACAGATTCGATCGTGTGTACGGGCGAGCCGACGGATTTGGCCACCCGACAGATTTCAAAGCATGCTTTGAAATCTATCGGGTGGGAACCCGTCCGCCCGACATGTCTGCTAGTTAGTACACTTACCAGCAGACATGTCGTCTCGCACCGGCGCCAAATGGATTCGGCGCATGCGCAGAAGTGTTTTACTTCCTGGTGCGGTGACGTGGCGGCGTCAACGTCACCGCCACGTCACCGCCACGTCAGCGCGCTGTCTGCTGGCGGGGATTTTGGTTTGCTCGTGTGTACACGCGAGAAAACCAAAATGACAGCAGACAGATTTGTTCAAATCGGTCGGACAGACCGTTTTGAACAAATCTATTGCCTCGTGTGTACGAGGCCTAAGGCCTCGTACACACGAGGGGATATGTCCGCTGAAAACGGTCCGATGGACCGTTTCAGCAGACATCTCCGCTCGTGTGTATGGGCTAGCGGACAGATTTCTCCACCCGACAGATTTCAAAGCATGCTTTGAAATCTATCCGGTGGGAATCTGTCCGCCCGACATGTCTGCTGGTTAGTACACTTACCAGCAGACATGTCGTCCCCCACCGCCGCCGCGCCGCCGCCGAATGGATTTGGCGCATGCGCGGAAGTGTTTAACTTCCTGGTGCGGTGACATGGCGGCGTCAACGTCACCGCCGCGTCACCACCACGTCACCGCCACGTCACCGCGCCGTCCGGCGGCGGGGAATTTGATCCGATGGTGTGTACACGCCATCGGATCAAACTCCCGATCGGACATATCCGATGGAAATGGTCCGCGGACCGTTTTCATCGGATAAGTCCGATGGTGTGTACGAGGCCTAAGAGTATCCCTTTCTCAATACAGTCAACAGTTAAAGAGAGTTCCACTTCGGCACAAGGTTTGAACACTTTTATGGTTGAAGAAAAAAATCCAGCATGCTAGAGGATTAATTCTTATAAGAGCTCTTATATACAGGCTCCAAATTAGGCATTTGGATTTTTTTTTATGTAAATGTGGCCAGTTGCACACAATGCAACTGTTAACAGTTAACTATTGCTGCTTGTACTGTAGATCAGTAAAAATATATACACATTTGTGTTACTACACACATACAGTATGTATGAATACATGCAAAAAAATATATATATATATATATATATATATATATATATATATATACAGTATACAGAGCCTTGAAAAAGTATTCATACCCATTGAAATGTTCCAGATTTTGTCATGTTACACTCAAAAATGAAAATTAATTTTATTGAGAATTTGTGTGATGGACAAACACAAAGTGGCACATAATTGTTAAGTGGAAGAAAAATAATAAATGTTTTTTATAAATTTTTTACAACGTAATACCTGAAAAGTGTAGCATGAATTTGTATTCAGCCCCCTTTACTCCGATACCCCAAAACTAAAATCTAGTGGAACCAATTGCTTTCAGAAGTCACCTAATTAAGAAAATCAAGTCCATCTGTGTGTAATTTAATCTCAGTATAAATACAACTGTTCTGTGAAGCCCTCAGAGGTCTTTAGAGACCCTTAGTGAACAAACAGCATCATGAAGGCCATGAACACATCAGACAGGTCAGGGATCAAGTTGTGGAGAAGTTTAAAGCAGGTTTAGGTTTTAAAAAAATATCCCAAGCTTTAAACATCTCACAGAGCACTGTTCAATCCATCACCTGAAAATGGGAAGAGTATAGCACAACTACAGTCCTACCAAGACATGGCCGCCCACATAAACTGACAGGCCGAGCAAGGAGAGCATTAATCAGAGAAGCAGCCAAGAGGCCCATGATAACCCTGGAGGAGCTGCAGAGATCCACAGGTCAGATGGGAGAATCTATCCACAGGACAACTAGCTGTATTAGTTGTGCACTCCACAAATTTTCCTTTACGGAAGAGTGGCAAGAAGAAAGCCATTGTTGAAAGAAAGTCATAAGAAGTCCCATTTGCAGTTTGCCTGAAGCAATGTGAGGGACACAGCAAACATGAAAAAGGTGTTTTGGTCATAAGAGACCAACATTTTAGAGTTGGTGGGAAGATGGATGGAGCCAAATACAGGGCAATCTTAGAAGAAAACCTGTTAGAGTCTGCAAAAGACTTGACACTGGCGTGAAGGTTCACCTTCCAGCAGGACATTGACCCTAAACATACAGCCAGAGCAACAATGGAATGGTTCAGATCAAAGCATATTCATGTGTTAGAATGGCCCAGTCAAAGTCCAGACTTAAATCCAATTGAGAATCTGTGGCAAGATTTGAAATTTGCTTTTCACAGATGCTCTCCATCCAATCTGACAGAGCTCGAGCTATTTTGCAAAGAATAGGCAAACATGTAATTCTCTAGAAGTGCAAAGCTGGTAGAGACATCCCCAAAAAGACTTGCAGCTATAATTGCAGCAAAAGGTGGTTCTACAATGTATTGACTCGGGGGGGGGGGGGGGGGGGTGAATACAAATGCATGTCACGATTTTCAGATATTTATTTGTAAAAAAAAATTGAAACCCATTTATAATTTTCCTTCCACTTTACAATTATGTGCCACTTTGTGTTGGTCTATCACAAAAATCACAAATAAAATACATTTACGTTTTTGGTTGTAACATGACAAAATTTGGAAAATTTCTGTATTATTTGAATATTTGGCATTCTGAGAGCTAGAGGAATTTTTATACACAACATACTGTACACATTTTCTGCCAGCAAGATCTGACGTACATACATCAGTATCGTATGGAAGGACCCTAAAGCAGGGTACACACAGAGAGTTTTTTCATTCAGCTATCTACACAAGTCATGTGGATGTGGGAATCTCTATTGTATTCTGACAGCAGAAACACACTCTTATATT
This sequence comes from Rana kukunoris, assembly GCA_029574335.1. Classification (NCBI taxonomy): domain Eukaryota; kingdom Metazoa; phylum Chordata; class Amphibia; order Anura; family Ranidae; genus Rana; species Rana kukunoris. The sequence continues at coordinate 492,294,018 of CM056049.1, read as the reverse complement.
ACTGATCATTGCAAACATCACTTATTTATTACACATTTTTTTTTTTTAAAACCTGATTGAAGCTGTTCTTAACCACCTGAGGCCCGCGCTATAGCTGAATGACGGCTTCAGAGCGGACCTGCGACTCACTCTCAGCTATTGCCCTGTGCTACCCCAATTTTGCAGTCTAAATGTTGTTCATTCACAAAGTGTTTTGTCTTATGTTTGGTCCTATGACCCACTCTCAGCCATTCCCCTGTTGAATTCTGTTTGTAAATTTCCTATAAACTTTAGTACTATGTAAGGTTATATTTTATTGGCATATTTCATTCAGAGTTGAATGTGTGTGGAAGTGTAACCTGATAAAATCAAATATCCCTATTGTAATAAATCTAATATCTGTCTTACTAGTGGGGCTTTTCACATAATAGTGCTGTAGGGTAGATGTAATTATTAACTATTCCCGATTCCATAAAAACCACACAGCATTTTGTTTACAGTTTTGTTTTTAAGACTAAAGCCTGGTACCTATGATCCAATTTTCCACGGACAAAGTGTAGGACTTTTGTCCGAAGGGCGTTGTCCAGGAACTTGTCTTACATACAAATGGCAAAGAATTGTCGGCCAATTGTCTTTAACGAAAACCTTTGGGCAACTTCTGCTAATGCTGTGTTATGGTGAGGATTGCTTGCGAGCAACACACAATTGTTGGCGGAAAATGAATACAACATTAGTCCGCGGAAAGTCTGACAAAAATTGTCCGATGAAGCATACAAACGGTCGGATTTTCCGACAACAGCCTGTCATCACACAATTCCCAGCAGAAAATCTGATCGTGTGTACGAGGCATTAGAAAGAAAATTGCTCCAACGTTTGCCAACATCTTAAACGTTTTTAAGACTTATACCTTATTATTTAGGATTAAAGTACATATGAATGCATATGAATTGAATCCTGTGGAAACATAGCAAATAGTATGCTTACTATACATTTACATATTTTTTTATAAAACAATGACCATAAAGTACCTTTTCTTGTAAGATTATTTTGGGTCATGAGATTTCAAAGCTTTTTTTTACTGTAGATCTTCCTGATAGCACTGCTCATGCTCTGCTCAGAGGGCTATAAGCTGCCATTTGATAGCAAGGCTTTGGCCAGGAGCCCCTGTGAATCAACCAGGCAGGGGGTGTGCCAGGAAAACAGGCTATGGGAGTTGCAGGCACGCTATGTGTGGGCAAAGCATCCTAACATTTAACTAATGGATGTAAACTGACCATTGAGGTATGGATGCGCTTCCATGCTTACTATGGTTAGTTTACATTAAGGTATATCTATACTCAGCTTCTCTCCAACACTTTGATGTTCCAGTGCTCTATGCCAGCTGCTGACATCTTCACCCTGGTGGCTTCCGAGTATCAATCCCCTGCTGTTTTAATTGGCGGAGTCAGTCCTGGGCAAGTGCAAGAGTTTAGTCATCTTGGCATAGCCTAAATTCTATCCTGAGCTGCGTGTGCACTGTTCAGTATATAGTGTGGACAGGCAGGTAAAAAACTTTAAAGGGGTTGTAAAGGTACAATTTTGTTCTTCCTAAATAGCTTCCTTTACCTTAGTGCAGTCCTTCTTCACTTACCTCATCCTTCCATTTTGCTTTTAAATGTCCTTATTTCTTTTGAGAAATCCTCACTTCTTGTTCTTCTGTCTATAACTCCACACAGTAATGCAAGGCTTTCCCCCTGGTGTGGAGTGTTGTGCTCGCCCACTTCATTGGACTACAGGAGAGTCAGGATGCTCTCTACGTTGCAGATAGAGAAAGGAGCTGTGTGTTAGTGGGCGTCCTGGCTCTCCTGTAGTCCAAGGGAGGGGGCGAGCATGACACTCCACACCAGGAAGAAAGCCTCACATTACTGTGTGGAGTTACAAACAGAAGAACAGGAAGTGAGGATTTCTCAGAAGAAATAAGGACATTTAAAAGCAAAATCGAAGGATGAGGTAAGTGTAGAAATAAGGACATTTAAAAGCAAAATCGAAGAATGAGGTAAGTGTAGGGTGTACTAGGGTAAAGGAAGCTATTTAGGGAAAACAAATTGTACATTTACAACCCCTTTAATGCCTGTCTGATTGCAATTTTATTCTTCATTAAAGTTCCACTTTAAGTAAGCAAGGGGACTGTCAGGATCAACGTGGCAGTTGATATGAAAGGAGACAATACACAGAAAACAGAAGACAATAAAGTAGTAAACATTAAATAAAGAGAAACACACACATGGCTAAAAAAAAAGATTTTTACAGTAACATACACTTTAAATCCAAATTACAATGTACTATTTTATTTATTTTTTATATATATTTTGCTTAATGTATTATTAATTTTGATTTAATATGGCGTGCAAGAGTAAAAGGGTGTCTTCATTTTATTATAATTTTTATAACAGGTATTTTATGATCATTTTAATGGATCCCATGAAATCAACAGTGTGCTATTTATTCTGCTGCTCAGTTGCTAAATCAACAATTTATAGTTGTTCAGATAGCCGATCAATAACATAAAAAATAAATTATAGCTAGACTTCTGGGTAATATAATAGAAATCACCTACATTAGCAACCTATTAATAAAGGAAAAGCCGCTAATATGTGTCAACGGCACAATAAATACAAACACATTGGCAAATGCTTTAGGGTGTTAGAGCCCATGTTTCCCAAAATTCTATTGAAACATGTTTTCTTTTAAAAATATGTTATCATTTAACTTCCAATTACACATGATTAAATGTAACAAGCCATAAAACATTTGATTAGAGGGTTTTAAAAGCTCCTGGTCGGAGAATCAACTTAAACTTGATATGAAGTGTGTGGGGGAGGAGGTGTGTTGCAGTGCTGAAGAGGTTAACAGCTTTTGTCAAGATAAGGCGAGGAAGTCTACACAAACTCTCATCTGGGCAGTCAATCACAGCTTCTGTTTTTAGCAATAAGGTCTGGCTTGGGAACTCTTTGTTGTGTTTCCCCACGAGGAGGTGATCAGTTGAGCTTTATGTGGTGACAGAACTTGCTTGTAACAGGCTTGCCTTTCACATTCTCCTCACAGGCTCCCCGGCAGACTTTTCGCAGGATCTGAGCTGTGGTTGGATTGGAGGACTAGGAGAAATACAGAGAGAGTTTGGATTTTACATCCCCCAGGATTAAGCATCAAGCCTGCAGTTCTTCTGCAATAGGAATGGGCTGGTTTGAGGACCCAAGCTGGCAGTTGCATGTTTCCCTGATAATGCTCCTGTCCCTGCATACCAGAGGTAAGATTGGAGGGTATTTCAGTGATCAAATGTATCTTTCTGTTATACACCCTTCTTGTTTTACTTAATCCATGTTGGGGTTGGAACCACAAAAAAGCTGTAACTTGTATAGTGCCAGTCCTAAAAGATATACTTGTTCCCTTCTTGTGTAGAGAGTGATGCTCTGGTTACTGTTAGAAGGATTTTGAGCTGCCAAACAGTCTTATCTTGTGTTACATTCACATTTGCTTTATGTCAACTCATGTGAAGTCATGTTTAGCTGCTGTACATGGTTTCTTAAACAGCACGCGCCTTCCCTGTGACACTGCAGCCCATAATTCAGAACATATTGCATGTTAATCTGATGTTTAGGAAAACAAACCTCTTGACTGGAGAAGAATGTACACAGCTAGTGATGCTATGCTCCAGGCTACTAATATTGACAAACCAGTTATTGTGTGTGAAACCCATTTCATAATATTGTCTGAGGCTCCTGATTTCCTTGGGATTGTTCTACCTTGTTATTTGGATTTCAAGGGGATAATAATTCAAGTCACTTTGCAAGTTTTCCTTTAATCTGTGTGAAGATTTTTTTTTATGCTATGAATTAGTGTGTCTCGGCAAGCACTACAGGGTTCCTTCATGGAATAACAATCTTGTCCCCCCCCTCTGAAACCCACACTGAGTCCCAGCAGTGCAGCATCATTAACACTTTGAGACTACACTTTTTACTGTGTTGAGGCATTACCCTTATTCTGAAATATTTTGGGGAAAAAATGTGTGTGTGTGTGTGTGTGTATATATATATATATATATATATATATATATATATATATATATACTTTCAGCAATAAGTGGTGAGGTGTGCCTTTAAGGTATCTGTAATGTATATACTACACACAAAACAGTAATGCCATTTACACTGGTTCTTACACTGTTTCTTACACTGTTTCTTACAAATGTGTTGTAGAATGTTTGCTGTAGTTAACAAGCTTGATATACATTTCAAATGTAATATAAATAAAAATGCATACATTCTGAGTAGTGGCCATTGGATATATCTGAGTACAATTTCAAACAGTTAAGCAAGACTTGTGTTATGTCTCGACTCAAATATTTTTTATTTCATTCTATACAATATAGACATTATAAGTTGTGGATGTTATAATGACCCTTTCTACAACCCATGCTTTTGTAATTGTGTTACATTTTGTAATCATGAATCTTATGGCACAATGGAAGTTTGTGTAAAATGTTTTGTGAGTTTAGTAATGATGGCTAGTAAGTTTGGAGAATTTTGCCTAAGATTGACAGTCAGAGGCAAAACTTTTTTTTAGAACAGCATGGACAAAAAAAATATATAAAGATGAAATTTCATTATTGGAATTTGGATTATCTTGGATATTACCAATTCCAAAAACTTTTCCCCAGGAAACTGTAACACACCATAGCAAAACATATAACACAAAATCAAGTATTTTGTTATCACTGACAATTGTAACAACTGGAATTACTGTACGTGTTACATATAGTTGACATCTTATCGCCAGGACTTACTTTTTACTTTTTTTCTATTATTATGGGTAATTTAAGTGACAACTAGTAAGTAAAAGACATGAAATGCAAGTGGATGTTTACAATGTGGTGTATATTGAGTTGCTGATGGGAGTATTGAGTTGTGAATTACAATAGCTTTTTCTGGAATGGAATCTCAGCCAATGGGGCAATTATGATCACCTTTTCACACAGGATTTTAATCCTTCTTGAATAAATCATCTTGTGATGTGTGGCTCTGTAAAGGTTTTTGTGTGCACCAGAGGTCATAGCCATTCATCATATCACAGTAGCAGTTCTTTCTGTTTGTTTACAAAATTGACAAAGCAATAGGGATTCATAGTAGGGGTAATCATTAACCAAAACAATCACCTAAGTGGAACAAAAGTTTGTGTTTAGATCCATGAGAATAAATTATTCATGTAAATGGCAATTGTTGTTACTTTTTGGTGTATCCTATAACCTAAAAGACCAAATGCCTTTTTTACAAAACGTAATGGTCACAAAGTTAAAGCATGGTGGTAAAGATGGTAGTCGATATTTTAAATGGAGTGGATCACAACAGGAGTTGTTTTATATATAAATGACAAATAAAGTAAAGTATACCATACAATGCATCACATCTGAAAAACAGATGCTAGCACTTTAGTTCACATATCTAGGACCTTACATCTAATGCCCCGTAGATACATGATCGGAATTTCCATTGGGATAAACTCCGACTGATTTTTCTGACGGAATTCCGTTCAAGCTGTCTTGCATACACGCTGTCACACCAAATTCCGACCGTCCAAAATGCAGTAATTTTACAACACTACGACGAGCCGAGAAAAATTAAGTTCAATGCTTCCAAGCATGCGTCGACTTGATTTTGAGCATGCATGTTTTTTTCTCCGTTTTAGTTCCATACAGACAAACGGAATTTCAACTGGAAAAAAGAGAAAATGTTCTCTTTCTAAGTCTTTCGGAATATCCGATGAAAAAATTTTGTCTGACTATTTCCATCGGAAATTCTGATTGTTTGTACAAGGCATTAGGCTTTCTGGGATTTTTTTTTATTTTTTATTTTTAAAGATTAAGTGTTTTATTGTGTTATAACATTCTAATGGGGGAACCAATTCAATCAGTGGGGCCCACAATAATTAAGAATATGTTTTTTTGTTTTTTCTTATTCCAGCTAATAAATTTAGTTTTTTATCAATACCGTCATATTCCTCTCTGGGAGGTAGTCAATATGGGATACCTGTAACTTCCCAACTAGTTGTAGTTTTCCAAGTCTGTTAAATGAGTAATATACTAGACATTACTAACTAAAATTGTTGGTGGTTTTGTTTAACTATTATTTAAGTTTGGAATTGAAGTGACCAGTCCAAAGATGTCAGATTACTAACTTCCAGTAATATACTTTCACAGTGATACGTAGGACATTAACGGTAATGGGCAAAAAAAGGCCAGTTCATATGCTAATAGATGACCCTGTTGAAAATGCTTCTATAATTTATGCTGTTCAATGAGCCCCTCGGATCAACATAAACATTGTAAATTCACCTCCTATGCCAGGGTTTTCACCTAATTTAAATCACAAATTCACAATCACTCATGTTATTCACTTTGTAGTATTGCATGACATCTAGTGTAAGACGGCCTCATCATTCACTTCCCCCATTCAGTCTATTGTGCCTGTGCATCTGTAATGAGTATGGGAATCTGTGCACAAGCTACATGCCTCTGTTTTGTATTCCACCAGCAATGTGATGCAGCAGTAAATTAAAATAAAAGTAGGGACTGTAATCATCATTAGTGTACGTGCTTATATTAGGCAGTTTTAAAGAGTAATCTTTTCAGCCTTCCCAGTTAATCAAAAAGTTAAGGCAACTCTGTCACTAGATGAAATAAAAAAATAAATAAAATAAAAAATGCTGCAAAGAAGCTGCTTGCCGGACTTTTTTTGACACCCTGCCAGGGCAGCGATTGCAGATGCAGCTTGTTTCAGGCGCTTTTTTTTTTTAACGCTAAAGCACCTGAAAAAAGCCCCAGTGTGAAAGGGGTCTAATAGCCGTAGTGCTTTCTGGGTCATTAACTTAGAAAGCAAATGCAGGTATCAAGAGTTCTGACTTCACTCTGACGTTTTAATCTGCTTGCTTGCTACTGGTCAGTGACTCAGAAAGAGCATCCACAGACAGCCAGGTAATTGCCATTTTTAGAATGTCATCCACAGCAGTGTGCATATTTCTCTTAGTATAGGTCCCCTTTAACTGTATTGTTACATTATACCATTCTGATCAATTCCATATGAAAAACTTTTAATGCAGACTAAATAGCTCTGCTATAAAACTAGCCAACCCTTCAGTTGTATCTTATTGACTTATATTAATCCCTTGCTTCCCAAGCCTATTCTGACATTTCTCCAATCAATTTTTTTTGCTCTAAAACTATTTAGAACCCCCAAACATTATATATTTTTCAAGCATAGAACCTAGAGAATAAAATAGTGGATGTTGCATATTTTTACGTTACACTATATTTGCACAGTTTTTCCAAGTGCATTTTTTTTTAATACAGATTAATTGGTTTTAATTCACAGAACTATTAAAGATGATGTTACGCTGAGTAAATCGATACCTATCACGCTTTACAAAGTGTTGTTTTCATCAGGGAACCCAGAAGTGGCAAAAATGCTCATCACTTTCAGTTTCCTATACCATAGAGATCGTTGAGGACCAGCTGGCAAAACTGCTGGCTGCGATCTTTGAGTGTGGGACGGGAGAGCCTGGGATGGCAGGGATGAGAATCGCCATCTGAAATCAAAGATACAGGCATCATCTTGGTATAACCACTGCTACCCAAGATGTACATGGATGTCCTTGAACAGCAAATGATTAAAGCAGTCCTTACTATCTGAATGCTGAAGAGAGAAGCTTCCTTGTAAACCAGTTTCTGGAGTTTGTACATAAGTCATTTTCCACATTTCCTGAGAACTGATAAATGAGAATTTTGACAGACTTGGGGAGATTTACTAAAACTGGAGTGAACAAATTCTGGTGCGATTCTGCACAGAAACCAAACAACTTCTAGGTTTTATTGTCAAAGCTTAACTGAAAAAAGCTGAAGTTAGAAGCTGATTGGCTACAATACAAATCTTTAGTGCTCTAGTTTTAGTAAATCTCCTTTATTGTGTAATATTTCTATTTCCATTGTTGTTAAATACTTAGACGTTGCATAACCTAGACGTAACTTTGTGAAGTGTTGCTACAAATGACATCAATGCTTATAGGGAGTGAATGAGAAGTCAAAGATTTCATATCTTCAGTAACTTTTATTTTGTGAATGTTCTTTGGGTGACCTTGGTGAAAATAGATTCCACTTATGATGAAAATAACATTGTGACAAAATGATTTAGCCAGGAAATCATATCACTGTCAAAACTATTTCTGTTATGTGTGTCTGTCAGCAAGCACCAGATCCAACCATCAACACAGTTCACCAGTTTGTATGAAATTTGCGTATACAGCTGGATTTTGTCAGTGGTTATGCAGTTAATGTGATGACACAGTTGATGGTCCAGGAAAGATACAGCCCTCTAGATTGAAAAGCTCTAAGTCTGACTTCTTTTGGCACTCTGTAGATAATCTGTAGGCAAGTCTACAGCTGGTATGTCTATCCTAATGATAAATTACTTTAATTTGTCTATGTAAAAGTATACATAGAAAATCTGAACTTTCAAATGGCCATGACAGTGACTAAAATGCAGCATAACCATCATAATAACTTCTACACCAGCATTTCCAAAATGTTACTAATCTGTGTACAACAATCAAAAACTTTTGAAGTGCCCAAATACAACTTTTACTATTAACTATACTATACTGTTAGGCCGCGTACACACGATCAAATCTATCTGCTGGAAACGGTCTGCCAGACCGCCCCAGCAGACAGATTTGATCGTGTGTACGGGCGAGCAGACGGATTTGGCCAGCCGACAGATTTTAAAGTATGCTTTAAAATCTGTCGGCTGGGAACCCGTCCGCCCGACATGTCTGCTGGTTAGTATGCTAACCAGCAGACATATCTTCTCGCACATGCGTCGAATGGATTCGACGCATGCGCGGAAGTAATTAACTTCCTGGTGCGGTGACGTGGCGGCGTCAACGTCACCGCCACGTCACCGCGCTGTCTGCTGGCGGGGATTTTGGTTTAAACGTGTGTACATCGATCAAACCAAAACAGCCAGCAGACAAATCTGTTCAAATCGGTCGGTCCGACCGATTTGAACAGATTCATTTGTGTACAAGGCCTTAAAGTTAAAACCCATATAAAAAAAATATATTTTCCCATGCAGTGGACTGTGCCTGTACTACATTAACTGCTTGTTTTGTCTAGGGGAGCACCGAAAGGCTATACTAACTCGAAGCTCCCAAAACACGCTCTCCCCCGCGTCCAGAGGTGGAGTTGTTCCTGCCATCCTCACGTCTAGAGTTGCTCTATAGGTGTGATGACACTGGGAACAGTCCATTCACAAGGCCGCTAGTGTGTGTTTGGGGGGGGGGGGGCAGTTTTACGCTTGGAGGATCACCGGATTAGGGTATATCTCTGCTCTGCAATACCCTAGACAAAAATGAACAGTTAACCCATGTAGTGCAGGAACAGCGCCACTGCATGGGTAAATTAAAAAAAAAGTGGTTGTAAAGGCAGAAGGTTTTTTAACCTTTTTGCTTTTTTTGCATGAAGATAAAAAACCTTCTGAGAGCAGCTCCCCCCCCCCCAGCCCTGCTAATACTTACTTGAGCCCCATCTCAATTCACGATGTGCAGGAGAGCCAAGGCTTTCTCAGCTCGCTCACTTCTCATTGGCTTAATCTAGAGACAGCAGCAAAATCCATTGGCTCCCACTGCTGTCAGTCACGGTCAGTGAGGAGGGTGGGGCTGACCTGTGCTCTTTGTGTCTTATGGACACACAATGGCAGCTTAGAAACGAGCCTGCACCAGTGCCCCCAAAGTGCATGGGGGCACTTATCAGGGGGAGGTGCCAGGAGCGCCAGCAGGGGCCCCAGAAGAGTAGGATCAGGGCTGTTCTGTGTAAAACTATTGGATAAAGCAATAAGCACAACGTTTTCTTTTTTCTTTTTTTTTACTTTTAAAATCACTTTACCTTACGTAGTGGCATTAGGGAGCAGAGACCTTACTTATCTGTGAGAACAATATGGCATTTCTGATAGGCACAAGTGTCTCCACCTGATTGGGTCTTGTAGATATAAAGTACAGTCTCAGAGTCTCAGTTGAGAAAATGTGTCAGTTGCAATAAACAAGGATGCACATGGTATTATATTTGAAAGTTAATATATTGAACAGTAGAAACAGGTAACATCCAATGAACCATTTTTCACATTAAGCCAGAGACACACTGGCTGAAAATTGGCCAGTTCAGTAGGAACCTGCTGACTTTCGGGTACATGTGTACCGCTGTCGGTGAATTCTGGTGGGTTTCAGGGAGGGGCACAGGGAGCCTCCCTGCTGCCAGAATTCAATATAACAGCAGGGGAGATCACCACACCCATCCTGCTTGTGCTGGTAAGGGGATCTGTCAGTTTTTTTTCATTCAACCCATTGGTTAAATGAAAAAAAAAAGCTTCAGTGTGAAGCCAGCTTAATGTATGCTCAAAACAGAAGCAGTTTGCACCGAATGCTGCAAGTGTGACAGTGGCAAACTCGTACAATAAATTATGATACATCATACATGATATATTGGGGCTGTTCATTAATTAAGCTGAAGTGAATGTTCACTGTGCAGAGGGCATGTTGATAAAAAGGTAAAACTGCATCCACTTTGAATACCCAGCCATGTGCAAGAGAAATTAAAAAAACATGATTTTTGCAATGTAATGATCGTGTAATCTTTGTGAACACAGGTTCACCTTGTTTACTAACATTTACTTTGCTAAGTAAACAACCTTCAGTGCTTTAGTAAATGAATCCTGTTGGTGAATTTATACATTTCTTCAGGGCTTTTCCTTTAGCGGGAACATGCATCAATGTATGTAATGTGGTGTAATATGAATGCTGAAGGGTCTATTGATAATGGCTGCTGGAAAATCTATTGTTGCTGGAAGGGATTTTTTTTTTGCGAGAGGGGGGTCTATTGTTACTGGTGGGGGATCTGGTGTTGCTGACATGGGGTCTCATGTTGCTGGGAAGGACCTACTGTTGAGAGAGGGGTCTATTGTTGCTGGCTGTTTGTCTTTTGTTGCTTGGGGGGGTCCATTGCTGATAGCTACCAGGGATCTATTTTACTGCTTTTCTTGTTATCATTAACAAATTACTTAACACCACATAGATAATACTAGGTTCTGTATATTCTAAAAGGAGCATTACTGGGAGGTAGGTAGAAGGTGGGACCAAGGAATGGTGCTTAGAGGTGGGTAGGGGGCAGAGACAAGAGGTGACTCAGAAATAGGGTTCCTTCACCCATTCTTTGATAAAAAAAAAAGAAAAAAAAAAAGCCCTGCATATCTTTCAAATCTTCCCCTCCTACTGTATATTGGGGAGGGCAGAGGACAAATTAGTGCAAGCAAGTTTAATGAACAAACATACTTTTTCTAGTCCAGAAGTGCTCAACCTGTTTCCATTGCTGACAGACTGCAAAGTCTATGGGGTAGATTCAGGATGGAGAGCCTATCTTTAAATTGGCCTAACGTATCTAATTTACGTTAGGCCGCCACAACTTTTTCAGGCAAGTGCCGAACGAACTGCGCATGCGCTGGCCGTGATTGGTTCCCAGTGCGCATGCTCCAAATATCGATGTCAATTCGACGTGTAAACTACGTGAACGGCACATACGCAACGCCCTATTCGAGAACGTTTTACATAAACGACGGGAAAAAAAGCATCAGCACGCCGTCCATACTTAACATTGCCTGCGCCTCATATAGCAGGAATAACATTACGACGGTACTACGCTAATGCAAACGACGTAATAGAATAGCACCGGCCGGGTGTACGTTCGGGAATCGGCGTATAGGCTCATTTACATATTTTAGATGGGAACGCCACCTAGCGGCCAGCCTAAAATATGAAAATAAGATTCAACGGCGTAAGAGACTTATGCCTGTTGGATTATATGGAAATATATGCTTAACTGATTCTTTGAATCAGGAGCATAGATAGGAGGGCCAGACGCTGAAATAAGACGGCTTATCTGGAGATAAGCCGGCTTATTTCTTTCCTGAATCTGCCCCTATGTGGTTTTTTTTTCTCTTATTTTCATCCACCCTTCCCTGTATTCATCTATCCTTTCTTTTCTTTTTGTTTCAGTGTTACAGCTAGGCTAGCAAAGTAACAAACTGATAAAATATTTTAGCATAGTGAAAAATGACAATCATCCAGGAATAAAATCACCATCACTGTTATACAAACCCATTCATGGGTCTAACATTCAAATGAAAGATTTTGATTATTCAGTAGCAAACTCTACACCATTTATTATGCATGAGATGAACCAATCTGGGTGAATGGTCTTTGTTGCAAGGCTAATTGGGTAGGGGTGTCTGCTCACTAATGTAGGTACCTTCACATACTCTCTTGCAATCAAACCAAAATTAGTCAATCTTTAATATAAGATTGTTTTTGTATTGCCCCGCACAGAACAGTAGTTGAAGATTGGATGTGTGAACATGGTAAATGACTGTGGGGTATTGGCTGGAGAGTGGTTGCAATCCTTCATATAGAACGAAAGGACAGAGGAGGCACTTTCCCCAAAAAAAAAGAAAACATAAAACATCCTTCAGTGCTTTATTGTTCTAGGTTTAACCTTTTCTTCTTTATGCAGTATCTGCTTTCATTTGTATCATTTGCCAGAGATAAAGATGAATGAAAGTGACTAAAAAAACTGCTATATGTCTGGTCATGTTTGTACTATCCACTGTTGGACCTCAATGGCACTTTTGACACTGTCAGTCGTCAGCTTGTCTTAGAAACTCCATGGTAGAGTAGAACTAGTGTTTTCTTATGGCCCCTGTCAGTCATGTCTGATTGTTCTTGCCTGTCACACAGCAGTCATCTGCATTTTTCTCAACTGACTAGAAATTAATCCACTTTATTAACTGTTCTCTTACCTTCAATGCAATTCTACTAGTGGTGATATATTCCATTCTTCACTTCAATATATAAGTAAGTAAGTATTATATAACATAACACTAGGACCATTTTCCTTATAAGTATAAAATGGAGGATTGTTGATTTTTTTTAAATATTACATACACAATTACCGTAGTTGTGTTCACAAGAACTGTACTAAAGAAGTATTTAATGTTTATGGTTTTACATGGATCTAAGGCCTCGTACACACGACCGCTTTCCTCTGCAAAATCCATCAAGATAAATGCTGGCAGAGCATTTTTGATGAGAAAAACGGTTGTGTGTATGTTTTTCGTCAAGAAAACTGTTATGGATCTCGACGAGAAAAAAAGAAAACATGCTCTCTTTTTTTCTCGTCGGGAGTCTCAATTTTCTTGTCATGTTTCTCGTCGGGCTGGTTTACAACAAGAAACACGTTCGTGTGTATGCTTAGAAACCCGTGCATGCTCAGAATAAAGTATGAGACGGGAGCGCACCTTCGGTAAAAGTAGGGTTTGTAATGGAGATAGCACATTTGTCATGCTGTAACAGACTGAAAAACGCAAATCGTCTCTCACCAAACTTTTACTTAACACGCAGTAACATGAGATTAGCAAAAGCAGCCCCAAGGGTTGTGCCAGTGGAATCAAACTTCCCCTTTATAGTGTCGTCGTACGTGTTGTATGCCACCGCGTTTGAGAACGACACAATTTTGTCTTGACAGTGTGTATGCAAGGAAAGCCTGACAAGAACCTCGTCGAGGAAAACTATGTTTCTTTTACAATGAGATTCTCGGTCGTGTGTACGAGGCCTAACAGTTAGCAAAATAGAAAACTGTGCATGGTCAATCTTCTAGGATGTACTATGCCTTTGTTAAGCTGATCTCAACCAGACAGAATAGGGTTGAGATAATATATTACAAGTTCCCTCTCGTTGCTTCTGTGCCAACATTGTCAACATTTGATAAGCCCAATCTATTGGAAGACGGTAGGTCTGTACACTACTGGAGAACATCTAGTGTAGATATCACCTAAAATATAACTTTGGTTTCCTATTTCCTTGCATGAGGGACATTTTTGTATATTCCCTCTTTATGGTTCTTGCAGTGTTCACTTTAGAGGTTACCATCCCTGCTAAAATTTCTCCTATTGCTGGCTACCTAGATAGTGTATCCTCAGCATATGTTGGTGTGACCTTGTTTAGCATATTAGGGATTATCTCTGATAATATATCCTCATCAAGTCCCTTGAGAGCCGGTTCACACAAAGGCAGCACAACTTTGGGAGCGACTTGGCAAGGCAATCTCAAGACGACTTGAGAGGCAGCTTGCAAAATTACTTCTGTATTGAAGTCAATGCAAGTCGCCCCGAGTCGCCCCCAAAATCGCGTCGCTCCTATTAGAACGGTTCCATTGAATAGAGCGGACTGCGACTTGTCAGGCGGCTGAATCGGCTGACAGGTCGCCCCTGTGTGAACCCGCTCTTACTGTATGTGTGTTTTTTTTTACATTTTTAATTAGTAAAAGGCATTTATCTGCACAATCTGGTGCATTCTGTTTTGTATTTTTATTTTTTATGCTTGTATGGCCTTTGGATGTATGCCGATCTTGCAGGGACAGATTTCCTTTGATACAGTGAAGCATGGTACAATTGAAGATTTTATTGAAGAATGTTTTTCCTCTGATGCTGGCTAGCCGCATTTCTGATTCTGAACTGTGTTAAGCTGAAGAAAGCCAAGCTGCTGTGAGCAGTGGTTTCCTCAGAGCTGATCAGTGGAACTATGTTGGTAGTTCATCAGTGAAGGATTTGAGTTGAGAACTTTCTCTTTCGATCACCTTTAAATATTACTAGAATAAATTGTGTCTGTGACTGTTAATGGTCAAGGATAGGATGAAAACTGATCAGATTATGCTTTCCTTCCTTCAGGCTTATGCATATCTTCTGATTTCTTTTTTCCTACTTTTGAAACAGATTAAATGAGCTGTGTCTTTTAATTATTTTTTTTTTTTTTTGTTGTTGCTATGGCATGCTGAAATTGGGATCTATGCCATAAGAAGTAAATCTTCCAATACAGGTCTTACAATCTTATGGTGGGTGGGAAGCTGAAATGGGTCTCCATCATCCAATGTTCTTGTGACCACTGCCTTAAACAGGAGTTCCTCTCATTTAATGATATTTTCTCCCAATTCTGGTTGTGTCTTAAGATCAGAAAGTGAAGGTAAAACTCAGCAGGGCACAGACATTAAAAAATTAACCAACAGGGTTGAAACCTTTTCCAGCTTTATTTAAAATTAACATGTTTAAATTACATATACTTTAAGTTGTTACTGAAGTGCAGCCTATCTACCTTTCTAGGACAGGAGTGTGTGACAATATTTTGTTTTATGCTGTCTCTTTAAAAGCAACAGTGGGCGCTCAGTGCCATGTGTCAGCTGTAGAGTATATTGCCATTCACATAAACTATGTTACAACTTGAAAGTGTTGAGGGGATTGAACATGATTCACACAGTGGGGTGCAATTGTGCAATTGTGGAGTGCACAATCTGGTGCAGATGTGCATGATAACTAATCAGCTTCCAAGTTTTTTTGTCAAAGTTTTACCTAACCATTTCAGTTTCGGAAGGTTTTACCCCCTTTCTGACCAGGCCATTTTTTGCGATATGGCACTGCGCTATTTTAACTGACAGTTGTGCAGTCATGCGCCGCTGCACCAAAATAAAATGTATGTATTTTTTTCCAACAAATAGATGCGTTTTTTATTTTTTTGTGCTATAAACAAAAAAAGCAGACAATTTGGAAAAACAATATATATACCGTATTTATCGGGGTGTTGTGCGCTCCGGCATATAGCGCGCACCCCTAATGTGGACCTGTAAAAAAATTTTTTTAGTACTTTTAGTACTTACAGTTTTCGGCGTCCATCGTCCGGTCCGGCGTCCGTCTTCAGCTCCAGTGGTGTCCTCCCGGCTTCTCCAGCACTGTCTCGAGTCGAATCCCCACTTCCCGCACTCAGTTTGAACGCCTCTGCCGACATATACCGAGTGCAGTACACTCGGGTACATTCGGCCAGGCTCGGCTTCGCTCGTGCTCATGCTCTGTGACGTTTATGCGTGAGCATGAGCGAAGCCGAGCCTGGCCGAATGTACCCGAGTGTACTACACTCGGTAAATGTCGGCGGCTCAGTTTAAACTGAGCGCGGGAAGCAGGTATCTGCGTATATCGCGCACTCACGAAAAAGTGCGCGGTATACGCCGATAAATACGGTATATATATTTACTTTCGGCTATAAAATACATTGAATAAAAACAATAAAATTTCTTCATTAGTTTAGGCCAATTTGTATTCTGCTACATATTTTTGGTAAAATAATCCCAATAAGCATATATTGATTGGTTTATAAGTTATAGCAGCTACAAACTACGGGACAGATTTATAGAGTTTTTATATTTTGTATGTTTTTACTAGTAATGGCGGCAATCAGCAATTTTTAGCAGGACTTCAAAATTGTGGCAGACAAATCTGACACTGTGGGGGTTTTTTACTTAAGGCAAAGCCACTTTGCACTACAAGTGCAAATTACAAGTGCAAAGTGCACTTGAAAATGCATTAAACGTGCAGTCACTGTAGATCTGAGGGGACCATGCAAGGGAAAAAAAAACAGCATTCTAGCTTGCATATGATTGGATAATAAAAACAGAAGAGCTTCCCCTCATTTCAGATCTACCCCTCAGATTTACAGCGACTGCATTTCCAAGTGCACTTTGCATTTGTAATTTGCATTTGTAGTGCAACGTGGATTTGCCTTTTGTAAATAACCCCCTAAGTGTCACTTTTTGGGGGCCAGTCACTCCAATACAGCGATCAGTGCTAAAAAAAATGCACTGTCACTGTACAAGCAGGAAAGAGGTTAACATCAGGGGCAATCAAAGGGTTAACTGTGTTCCCTAGATGTGCTTTCTAATGCCTTGTACAGATGATTGGAATTTTTTCATTGGATATTCCAACCGTGTGTGGGCCCCATCAGACTTTATTCCGCCAGAGTTTAGAAATAGAACATCTTTCTGATCGTCTGTGTGGAACTCTCATGGAGAACAAAACATGCATGCTCAGAATCAAGTCGACACATGCTCGGAAACATTGAACTTCATTTTTCTCAGCTCGTCGTAGTGTTTTACGTCACCGCGTTTTGGACGGTCGGAATTTAGTCTCATAGTGTGTATGCAAGACATCTTGAATGGAATTCCGACGAAAAATTCAATCGGATTGTATCCCTTCAGAAATTCTGATCGTGTGTACAGGGCATTACTGTGTGGGGGATAGACTGACTCAAGGAAGAGAAACATGATTATGAAGAATCACAGATCTCTCTTTCTTCCTGTCTGACAGAAAGACGGTCTGCCTTGTTTACATAGGCGGATCCCCGTTCTGTCTCTCCAGGGAATTATCGCAGGTGGCAACCAGACCTGCTGATTGGCTCCTGTTGTGTCCAACATGTAAGCAAGCCATCAACCAGGGCTCCTCTAGATGTATCTAGGGGTTCCTTGAGTTGTGGCTTAATGATCTATGCCTGCATAGTTCCAGAGCCACTGCTACATTCCAAAATACACCAGAATAACACCAATCATGTTTTTAGTTGTATACTTCCTACTGATCATTAATGTAAGAGACATTTTCCCCTTTGATTGACCACTGATTAGTAGATTTTAGTAAGGTCATCCTGTAAAATAATTTAGGGGTGCCTCTGAGGTCAAATGTGTGAGAAACACTGATGTAGAGCATACCATGATAACCTTCCTATATAATTAACAGCCACTATTTCCCTGTCTGACCAGCCTAAATAGATTACATTAGTCTGAGCCACACAGTATGGATTCAACTAAAAACTGTCCTTTTGGTTATAACCTTTGAAATATTCATTCAGAGACAGCGATGTCCTTGAATGGAAGGATACAGTGAATGCAAAAAACAAGATCTGATCTGATCTACTGGTTTTAGGGGTGACAGAAAAAAAAATGACCTACTTTAAATAAATGTATTAGTGCATTAATAAAATAGCACCAGATGGATCATTTTATTGAGAGAGAACTTAAGTAACCAGAAAAAACATTTGTTGCAGCTTTTGGAGTAATTAAAGTCAGAGAAACATGATACATAATTTAAAACATTCTTTTTTTATTGTACATGTCAAGTTAAACAAAGAACAAACTTTTTACCATTTATGGTCTCTGAGCATTGACTGTTTGTCACTATATTTGAGTTCAGTTATAATTTTGATGTTTCTTTCGGATTGTAAATCTTTGTTCCCTTGTGAGTGTAAGAACATATTTACCAATGTGTTGAAAAGGATCAGCATTAAATTGGGCAAAGAAATGTGTAATTTCCTGTAGCAAGATGATTTGTGCTTTGATTTTCAGTCCCACACTTGAAACCTAATATCTGTCATCATTTGAAGTGTAGGTCTCAAAGCTGAAGTGAAATTGTTTGATGTTGCTACTGGCAACTCTATCTTTTCTTCTACTAGTTTTTTTTTTTTTTTACTTGTAACATTCTTTTCCAGTTTATTTTCTAAACACTGTTTGAACGCCCTTGGAAGGACAGCTGGGTATGGTTTGAATAAGTATCTGCTAAATTCAACACATTAATAAGAAAACCACTGACATTTACATAAGACACTGGTTGTTTCAGGATCATAACTCAAGATCAAAAAATTCCAACTCAACAGGATTATTTGCTTTAAAATAATCAGATACCCTTCCACCACTTGTTTATATGAAGGAAGTCCTTCTTTAGGCAGGGCCGTCTTAATAGCATCACAGGCCCCTGGGCAAAGTAATGCTCTGGGGCCCCTACAGTGATGACAGTGCAGGTAAACAGACATCAAGTAGGTAGGAGGCAGACTGCCTCCCCTGAGTATCAATCACCCTCAGTGCCATCATGTGGCCCCCCATTTCGAGCCAGCATGGGCTCAAGGACAGGGGAAACTCTTTGGGGAATGTGCGGGGGGGCCCCCATTCAGCTGTGGCCCCTGTACAGTGCCCAGGTGTGCCCTCTCATTAAGACAGCCCTGCCTTTAGGCCTGGTTCAAGCTGATGAAATTTCAGATGTGACTTGGGTCCCACTGAATCGCATGACAATGGAAATAACATTACTTCCAATGGTGCCCATTCACATCAATGCAGCTCAGCACACACACCAGGTTTCATATCTACCCCAAAGTAATATATTAATATATATATATATATACACACATATGTATGTATACTGTATGTTACAAAATTACCCCATTCATTTACTTAATTTACTCACTGTCAAGCAGTGTTGCACTGGTCTAATATGTATAAGGAGAGAAATACTCATCATTTGTATTTGGTCTTATTATACTGAAAGAGTGATTATTATTGCCATACCGAACACATTGAACTGTCATCTTACAATAATAAAGCAAAACAGGTCAGTCGAGACGTGAAAGTGCCTCTCACTGTCTGGCTTCCTTCCTCATGCTCTCGTCTTAGAACCTGTGAAAGGAATTTGTATCCCAGCTTTATAAGGGCCCTTCCTGTCAGCAGCAGGGGAATATGTGTTTTATCCTCCAAACAAAGGCCAGGGCTGTTGTCAGATTTGACTTTTTGAACGGCTGTGTAATCTAAATATATTTTTTAATGGACTGCTTTTCTGAGAAACACCTGTGCTTTTCTCTGTGTTGTTCCAAAAAACACACACGTTCTAGAGGTGACTAAGCTGGGCAATGTTTAATATGTTAAAATATTTAATTTTCTTATTTTTTACCTTGCAGGCTGTTTCTCACTTACATTTGTGTACTGTTATTTAAGGTCAAGATATCACGACAATATAAATATTGCAGTACATCAAATTCATCGGTGTACCAGATACTAATAAGCACACTAAGAGCCCATTCACACAGGGGCAAGACGACTTCCAGCACGACTTTGGGAGGCAACTTGAACACAACTTAAGTATGAATCACAGCGTGACTTGGGGCGACTTCAGCGTGACTTACAACGCAAATTGAAGTCGCCTTCGGGAGGGGGAACTTCATGCCAAAGTTTAAATAAAAAAACGGCATGGGTTCCACCTCCAAGAGCATAGCAGGCCCTGAGGTCTGGTATGGATTTCATGGGGACAAGGGCTTCTTCCGACAACCATGGCCGTTGGTTGTCGGGGTCTGCGGGCGGGGGGCTTATCCGAATCTGGTAGCCCCCTTTAATAAAGGGGGCCCCAAGATCCCGACCCCTACCCTATGTGAATGAGTATGGGGTACTGTACATATCGTACCCCTACCCATTCACCTGGGGGGTAAAAAGTGTCAAGAATAAAAACACACTAGACAGGTTTTTAAAGTAATTAATTAGGCAGCTCCGGGGTCTTCTTCTAACTTCGGGGGTCTTTCGACTTCTCCACTTTTTTTTCTCCCTTCTGCCGGGCACCTCCGCTATCTTCTTCCAGCTCTTTTACTAGCGGGCCTGGTCTTTTCCCTTCTTCCGACTTTGGGGGGTCTTCTTCTGACTTCAGGGGGTCTTCTTCCGACTTGGGGGGTCTTCCAACTTCTCCCACTCTCCGGTTCTTTCTCCCTTCTGCCGGGCACCTCCGCTGTCTTCTTTCAGCTCTTTTTCCAGCGGGGGCCCGGTCTTCTGCATCACCTTCTTCCCTCTTCTCTTTGATGTTGACTCGACGCTCCCTTCCGCTGTAATTACCGGGTGTGCGGTGCGCAACGATTTATATAGGCCTCTTATGACGTCACAGTCCCAGCATGCTCCGGGTGGTGACGACATAACTTCACAAATGTAAAGGCACTGAGGAGGTTACAATAGTGACCAGAGTACAGTATATGACTAACGAATGGTATTGACTTAGTACAACCAAATGTTTAAAATAGATGTTTTTCTTGGTACTGTATTTACTATCCAACCAGAAACAATTATAAGAATTCTTTAGTCTGGCTTTGTATAGACTTGCTGTTGGTGGGGGTGGCACACATCCAGGTAGCGTTCAGTGGTGGCAAGACACCAAACACTACACATTTATGTAAATGGAGTAGTACCACAAACGTCCCACAACCATGTGCACAGTTGTGGCACATGTTTCAGCAAACATGGGGTTAAAACAGGGAGTGAGGAGGCATTGCATTGCCTCCTCGCCTCCCGTCAGTAGCCTCTGGAGTGCGATCCTTACCCGGATCCGGCTTCAGAGAAAAGGGGAATTTAGATGCATTTCTATATCTACCTTTTGTATGAGGCTCCCAACCAGAAACAGGAACATTAGACACTTTATTTCACACAGCGTCAGGGGTTTATAAGCCCCTCGCTGATCCTAAGAGTCATATAAAACTTGTATTACGTCTGATTATACAGACTATTAAGCATTAAAGTCAGCACAGGTAACATTATCATTGGTTCTATTAAAAAAATTATCTTCAAGCGGTACATTTATCACCAGTGTTTTACATTTGTATTACATTTTATGGTCATGGACTGTACCATTTGGTAAGGAGCATATTAAGGTGAGATAATAGATCGCCAATAAAACTACATACAATGGAGTTAATTTACTAAAGCTAATGAGCAAGTGTAGGGATACATTGTCCTTGTGCAGCAGAGCATGTAGATGTACATGCATACACCAAGAAAGATCCCTTGACCTATCAGGCTAATTGTGCACTTATGTTCAAAGCATACAATGCATTCCTAGCTTGCCTTGCATGTTGAGCATCCAAGTAATGCTGTTTTGTATCCTTCTGTTCTGATAAAGTACACTGTAGCAACTGCATGTCAATATTTAATTTAAAAAAGGAAAATAATGAAATATTATGAAGAGTTCTTAGAAATGTGCATGCACAAAGCATGTCTAAAAAAAAACTTAACTCTGCATTATAGGACCCAAAAAAGGCAAATCTCTGTGTACTACATGTGCAGCAAAATTGTCCAGTCTTCTTATATTTTACCTTTCCTGGTTCCTCCTTTCCCTGTCCCTCCTCATCAAGGCACTAATATAATTTTTAAATTATATTTTCCCACTTAACATACCATTTTAGGCTAAATGATGTCATCACTTGCTCTCTGTGGTTCTTTATGCAGTGCATAAAGGTTTACATAAATGAAGAGTTAAGCTGTCCATTATAAGCACCCCTGTCAATGTTAAAGGGGAGTTCCACACACAATTTCACTTTTTAAATATAAATACCCCTGTAATACACAAGCTTAATGTATTCTAGTAAAGTTAGTCTGTAAACTAAGGTCCGTTTTGTTAGGTTGTTACAGCATTTATATAATCTAGAAATAGACCGTGGCCATCTTAAGTGTGGGCATCATGAAGCCAGACTGTATGACTTTCTGGATTTCAGCTTTGCATATCTCGCACATGCTCAGTGCTGCACAAGCAATGTAATAGGTTTCAGTCAGGTTTGCAAGGACTACTGGGAAACATGATGCCTATCCCAGAAACCCTTACAAATAGTCTTGTGACTTAATAGCCTAGGGCCTAGGCTAATAAGGAGGAGGAAGTAAAGAAGGACTACAAAATAAAGGTATTTACAAGCAACAAAATAAATAAAAATTGTCCATTCTGAACACTATGAGATTAGCACAGACAAACATAAAAAAATGGGTGGAACTCCACTTTAAATGGTTAGTCTCCACCCACTAACTGCCACGGTTACTGGACAGCTTGGTCTGCTAAAGGAAGTTTAAAATAACAGACTTACTGGCAGGATCACTAGGTGAAAATAAAGGGAAAAAATTAAAATAATTCAGCCACCACATCTCAGGCCTCGTACACACGACCGAGGAACTCGTCGTAATTGAAACATCGTTTTCCTCGACGAGTTCCTTGTTAGGCTTGTCAAAAATCTTGACAAGCTTTCTTTGCGTGCACACAGTCAAGACAAAATCTTGTTGTTCTCAAACACGGTGACGTACAACGCGTACGACGGCACTATAAAGGGGAAGTTTGATTCCACTGGCGCCACCCTTCTGAGCATGTTCGGGTTTCTAAGCATACACAGGAACGTGTTTCTCGTCGAAAACCAGCCCGACGAGGAACACAACGAGGAAATTGAGACTCCCGACGAGGAAAAAGAGAACTTGTTCTCTTTTTTTCTCATCGAGTTGCACGACAGTTTTTCTCGGCAAAAAAGCTCTACCATCAAGTTTCTTGATGGATTCTGTCGAGGAAAACGGTCGTGTGTACGAGGCCTAAGATGCATTAACCACTTGCCTACTGGGTACTTTTACCACCTTCCTGCACAGGCCAATTTTCAGCTTTCAGAGCTGTAACACTTATGCCCCGTACACACGATCACTTTTTGTGATGAAAAAAAATGACATTTTTAAAAATGTCATTTAAAATGATTGTGTGTGGGCAAAATGTCATTTTATGTCTTCTGAAAAATGACCAAAAAAAAATTCGAACATGCTCGAATTTTTTATGTCATTTTTTAAAATCTCATTTTTTGTGTCATAAAAAATGATCGTGTGTGGGCAAAACTACGTAAAAAATGACGTTTTAAACCCGCACATGCCCAGAAGCAAGTTAGGAGACGGGGGGTAAAACTACCATTCATAATGGAGTAAGCACATTCATCACGCTGTAATGCCGCGTACACACGGTCGTTTTTTGCGATGAAAAAAAACGTCGTTTTTTAAAACGTCATTTAAATTGATCGTGTGTGGGCAAAACGTTGTTTTTTGTCTTAAAAAAAACGACCAAAAAAAATTCCAACATGCTTGAATTTTTTGTGTCGTTTTTCAAAACGTCGTTTTTTGTTTCACAAAAAGTCACCGTGTGTAGCAAAAAACGTCGTTTAAAACGACGTTTTTCAACCCGCGCATGCCCAGAAGCTAGTTATGAAGTGAGCTTCAATGGAAAAGTGTGGTGAACGTAACCTTGTTTTTTGTGAAAAAAACGATGGTGTGTATGCAAAATCGTCTTTGAAAGTGACGTTTCAAAAACGTCGTTTTTTACTTCACAAAAAACGTCGTTTTTTTTCATCGCAAAAAACGACCGTGTGTACGCGGCATTACAGACAAAAAAGCAGGAATCTTCTTTTACTAACAAGTAACCAGCTAAAAGCAGCCTCAAGGCAAATAGAACTTCCCCTTTAGAGTGCCGTCACTTTGTTCATCATTTTCCAAAAATGATGGTGTGTACGCAACGTCATTTTTTAAAATGAAGTTTGAAAAATGTCATTTTTTTTCATGAAGGAAAATGACATTTTTTTTCATCACAAAAAGTGATCGTGTGTACGGGGCATTAGAATGACAATTGTGCAGTCATGCAGCACTGCACCCATTCGAATTTTTATCATTTCATTTTACACAAATAGAGCTTTCTTTTGCTGGTATTTAATCACCACTGGGATTTTTTATTTTTTGCTAAATAAATGAAAAAAGCCTGAAAAAACAAACATTTTTCATAGTTTGTTATACAATTTTGCAAACAGGTCATTTTTATCTGTCACTGATGTGCGCTGATAGGCTGCACTGATGGGCACTGATAGGCTGCACTGATGGGCACTGATAAGGAGGCACTGATGAGCTGCACTGATGAGGTGGCACTGATGGGCACTGATAGGTGGCACTGATGAGGCAGCACTGGTGGGCACTGATGAGGCTGCACTAATAGGCGGCACTGATGGGCTCTGATAGGCAGCATTGAAGGGCAATGCGAGGTGGCACTGATCGGCAGCACTGATATGTGGCACTGATGGGCATTGATAGGTGGCACTGATGTGCACTGATTGGCAGCACTGGTGGGCACTGGTCCCTTTAACACAAGCCAGTTATAATCTCTCTCCTTCTCTCGGGAAGGACAAGCTTCTAACCGGCTTGTGTTTACATCCTGTGATCAGCTGTCACTGGCACAGATGATCACATGGTAAAGGGCCGCTGTCATTGGCCCTTTATCCTGATCTGTGATCAGCTGAGTCCGCGCGATCACAGGAGGACATCCATTGACCTCCTCCTGGCAAAATAAGCCCATGCTGTAGCCCTCTTTTGGCTATAGTGTGGGCAGGAATTGGTAAACCTGCATTATAATACATTTTTGATGTGGGGATTAATACCACTTAAATGTGGTTTTACTTCAACTTCTACCTCTACTGTACTTGTTAAGGACTCATGCACACAAAGTAGTTGTAAAGGCAGAAGTTTTTTTTATCTTGAAAACGGTACACCGGTCCTTCAGAGCGCATGCGCTGCTAACATCATTGGCTGCATGCAGGGTGAATATCTCCTAAACCTGCAGGCTTGCCTGTAGGTAAAAATAACAAAGCAGGGTTTACAACGGCTTTAAGATAAAAATCCTTCTGTGTGCAGTTGCCCCCCTAATACTTACCTGAGCCCCATCTCGATCCAGTGATGTTGCATGAGAGACTAGGCTGTCCGGGACTCTCCCTCCTCATTGGCTGAGACAGCAACGAAGTGCCATTGGCTCCCACTGCTGTCACTCAAAGTCAGGCCACCTTACTTTAGTAAGTCAGCTGCAGCTAATGCCCTTATAGTGCTTTTATTTTTTATAAAGCAGTAAAAGCATGTGTGGTCCTCAGTGTCTTTCTTATTATATTAAATGACATTTTATGCAGTGGTCAATCCTATCTAGAACACATGCCTGCACAATGAGGGTTCAGGCAGGATTCTATTTCCTCTGGCTGTCAAAAAAACAAAAACTGACCACTTTGCAAAATCTGAGTAGCATGTTTATTGCATATTTGTGGTTAAAGTTTGTTTTTAGTTTTCATGATCTTAATTAATCTTCTCATCTGGAGTCTTCACATCACAAGTGAATACTTGAACTTCAATGTTTTCATTACTCCTGTGAAATAATCTTAGTTTGTGGCTGCATGAGTTCTAATCAAAGTACAGTAAGTGGAATTCTTCTATCAGAGTCCAGAATTTAGAGGCTCTGTGTACTGGACTGAGAATTCGGTAGCTTTCCTAAGGCTGAGGATTCAATATGAATCTCTGTGTTTACTACATCACAATCCATACTAAATATGATTTAAGCCATGTGCTCATGTTTTTGATCACTGTCACTAAAAGATGGCTAGGGGCCAATAAAGCACTAAAGTCTTTATATAATGGAAATTCTTTCCTGGAAAATGAATAACTTCATTTAAATAATCTGTTATCTCTTCTGGATTCAGTCTTTTATTATATGGCAATCGAATGCTACAAAGACACTATTTACATTCTGAAGTAAAAAGAGAATTTGCAGGAGTTTGAAAATAGACGACGGGTTTGACTTTTCAAGCTTACCTCTCATTGGTAAAGTAGTCACACTTCAGAGTCATCATTCATGAGGGGTTCTTATTGATGAATGAGCACATGATATCATTAGGATTCTGAGCCAAGAGATGAAGATTGCCAGGCTGTTCCAAGTGCCTAAGCTGGTCTGCCGTTGCTTACAGTCAGCTAACTGACAAGGGTTATAAGACTGTGGGGATGATTTACTAAAACTGGAAAGTGCAAAATCTGGTGCAGCTCTGCAAAGAAACCAATCACGCTACCTAAAACATAAATTAGCGCGATTTATATTTTTCTACTTTTGTTCCTTGTATTTATTGTATACATGAAAATCGCAGCACCTGGGGAGAGTACACTGTAATTTTGTTGGAGTTCTCTTTATTTTTGCATTCATTCATTTTAGCGCAGTTTTCTTTCTCCTTTCCAAAGAAACCAGCTTTCAGATTTTTTTTGATTTTTTTTTTGGTCAAAGCTTAATTGAACATCTGAAATTAGAAACTGAATGGCTACCATGAACTTCAGAGCCAGATTTTGCACTCTCCAGTTTTAGTAAATCAACCCCATGAGTATCATGGGCAAATTTTTAGTTCATACCAACCATCCTTTTTTTCACAGGGCAAAGAAGCGGTTAATTTTAATGGAAGCCCCTGCAACTGTATATGCTTGCATTCCCTTTGGTCCCCAGTCACCCCGTTCTTTTGAGAACGCATATTGGTAATCCTGGATCACGGGGCATATACTGTAATTCAGTCTTCTTCTTCTCATGTTACATAATTGGTACTTAGTAATTGGCCACTGAAGCACCCTTCCCTATTATATTGAGGGTGGCGAGAGAGTCCTATCTGTAACAGTTGGAGTTTCCTTTGCTTGCTCCTGCAGGTTGGAGAGTGAATAGAAGGTAAGTATAATCAGCTACAAGGTAAATTCTTACATATGAAGATGAAACAAATAATCCTACATTAGTTGTACCTGTTTATCTGCAGTCTTATCTTCTCTACATCTATTCAAAGTCCAGACTTTATAAAGCGTGTCTAAGCTGGCAGAAAGCTCTGACAGCTAAATGGAGGGAGCCCCACTCCCTACCCACACAGCACACAGGAACAGAGCTGAGGCTGTCAATCAGCTGGAAATCCCTTCCCTATCACTTTTTTTTCTCTTGGTGTCAGGAAAACGTGTCAGGAGTGATTCATGCTGATAGCAGAGAACTAAGCAGTAGACAGGAATGACACCCAGTGCTGTTAATTGAAACAAGTACACACTATAAAGGGATATGCTTAGTTCATTTTGTATGTCTGAGGTTTACAAGCACTTTAACCTCCCTGGCGGACTTCCCGTGTGTGGCACGGGGTGAGATTTTAAAGCTACGATTGGTAACCCCGTGCCACACACGGACTTGCCTCGCTGGATGCAGAAAAAAGTTTACTTACCTTTTCTCTGCGATCCAGCGATGAATCCCCGCAGTACACGGCGGGCGGATGTCCGCCTGATTCTGTGTGTACCTCCGATTCCCTTCCCTGCGAGCGTCGCGACGTGGGGGGGGGGGAACGGCGCCAAATTTAAAAAAGTAAACAAACACTATACATACAGTACACTGTAATCTTATAGATTACAGTACTGTATGTAAAAAATACACACCCCCCCCCATGTCCCTAGTGGTCTGCCCTGTACACTACATGTCATTTTATATAATAAAAACTGTTCTTTCTCCCTGCAAACTGTAGATTGCCTATAGCAACCAAAAGTGTCCCTTTATGGCAAAAATTGTTTTAGAGCAGCTAAAAAACAGCGATAATAAATCAGAATCACTTGCAGAATTTAGCGATAGCGATTTGTGGGGAAATTCGTCATAAAAAAATAAAAATAATGACAGCAAAAATTCTGCAACTGAGCAAATTTCAGTGATTTTGATTTGATTACATTATTGAATAATTTTTACTATAATTATATTATTATTTGTTATAATTTTTTATAATTATTTATTATATTATAATTTTTAATAAGAAAAAAAAAAAAAAAATCATACCCAGGATGCCTATTAGACTCTTGTTTGGATAGATTTCAGTGAGTTATTTCTAAGAATTACAAGCCTACAGTATAAAACGCCAAATTCCCTTGCAAATAATGGTATCGCTTTTAGCACCTAAAATCTGAAAGAATCATACCGCCAGGGAGGTTAAAGTAAACCAGTTGAATTGCCTGGCATGTGCAAAGCATAAGTACAATTTAAAGTATTTATGAATATGATTTTAACATTAACATGTTTTTATATATAGATTTTTTTTTAAATATAGAAATTTGTAAATTTTTATTATTTTTTACTTGATTAAATATAAATATTTGTAGACTTTCCACTAGGACAGGGATCTCCAAACTACGGCCCTCCAGTTGTTCAGGAACTACAATTCCCATCATGCTTAGTCATGTCTGTGAATGTCAGAATTTTACAATGCCTCATGGGAAATGTAGTTCCGAAACAGCTGGAGGGCCGTAGTTTGGAGATCCTTGCACTAGGAGATCCTCCCTGGTGCCCTCTCCAGGTTCATGCTGCCGAACCATAAACTGGAAGAGTACTCCATATGAGTTGGAAGCAGATGAATTACATTTTTCTAATGAAAGAATGATTGATGTAAAACTTCCAAGTAAGGCACAACATCCTTAAAATCTAGAAATGCCTGGCTTCCCAGTGTCTGGATTTAGAAGACAAATGCTTAGAGTACATGCTCAGAGTTTTTTTTTCTGCTATTTGAAAATGAACTAGGAATAAAGCTGATGGTTGGGAGCACTCTTTCCTGAATTCAGCATTTCACATCACCACAGTGAGTTAACCTCTGCTGTCATACTTTTTGGACAGTTGTTGATTTGATCACTGGAGCTGCGAGATCATTATTCTGAGAAACAAAAAATCTTTGCTATAGTGGAAAACACTTTCAATTAGCAATGATCTTATGATTCCCTTTAATCCGTATAATCAACAAGAATATAGTACAATAATTTGTCTTCTTGAGTAGCATGGTGAAAGTTTTATAAGCCAATTGCTGGAATCTCATATAAAACACTAATGATATTAAAAAATAAACATTTTTAATATTGTTAGATCTGCAGCTTTCAATAAAATAACACCTGGTGATCCCACCATGAAGGTCATTCTGCTGTTACATTCTGTTCTATGGTAACGCTATTTCTGTCTCCCAATTGTGCTTCTGTGTTGTCAGCCCTCTGAAAGGAGCCCTTGATGTAGATGAAAAGTAGCTGTGCCCACACACAGTATGCAGGCCTGGTCCATTGTTTTCACCATCAGTAAACCAATGAGAAATGCCATGCAGCCATTGCTGGAGTGCAGCACTGAGAAAATACAAATACAAAGGATGAAAGAAGGTGAAAAGAACTTCATTTAGGAAATTGTAATCACAGCTATACACAGTACTATAGCAAACTACATGTAATTCAGTTGAAATTTGCATTTAATTTAAAATATTTGTTTTTCTTTGCAAACCTTCTGTCTTGCTTGGTAATGTTCAAGAGGAAGCAAACCCTGATGGGTTTTCCTTCCTTCTCCCCCCCTGCAAAGTAAAGGCATAATGGACTAGTATGCATAGTATACTAGCCCATTATGTGCCACTTACCTGCAAACAAAGCCTGCGATGTCCCCGCTGGTGGCCGCATCCATCTTCAGCCCTATTCGTTCCAGGGCCGTGGACTCCGGCTCTGTCCAGAGTCATGTGATGTCACTCCCATGCGCAGGAGCCGCCAGTCATGTCATGAGCCCTGTAGAAACGGCACGATTGTGCCTTTTCTTTAGTGTGCATGCACCGATGATGTTGGCACAAACCATGCAGATTTAGGAGATATTTCCAGTACCTACAGGTAAGTCTTATTATAGGCTTACCTGTAGTTAAAAGTGGTGTAACCAGGTTTACAACCACTTTCAGTCTCAGTAATAAAGATTGCAATAATTAGGGTTGCACTGATACCGGTATCGATGCCGATACCAAGCATTTGCATGAGTATATTTCTGCAAATGCTCCAATATCTGAAACAGATACCCTTGCAGTGCTATTTGAGCCCATAGAAAAATCAGACTGCAAAGAATCACATGTGATTTAAACAGGAATGCGGTGCAATTCCTTCCAGAATCACATGTGGTTTCCACAACCGCTCCTGTGTGAACCCAGGCTTGTCATAGGGACTTCAAGCCTTGGTTTTTACAGCAGCAGTGTGGGAAACCACATTACATTTGGACAGAAATCACACCGTATTTCTGTTTAAATTGCATGTGATTCCTTGCAATGAAATTTGAGCCTATTAATTTTGTATGGGCTCAAATTATGCCACATTAGTAATCGGTATCAGCAAGTACTCATAATCGCTGATTAAAAAAAATGTATCAGTGCAGCCCTAGCAATAATTTGTACTCTGAGATAGGGGTCTGTGGTTATTTAGCTGTATTCTCTCCTCGTTGGAACAGAATAGTGTTGAGCAGAATATGCCATATTCGTATTCGCGATATATCTCGAATATATAGTCGAATATTCGACAGATATTCGCTAAATACGAATATTCGTGATATATTTTCGAAATGAAATTATTGCGAATTTTCGCTATCGCGAATGCGAATTGCGATTGCGAATTGCGCATGCGAATTGCGAATATTCGAGAAATGCGGAATGGAGCACTCTGATTGGCACAGAATATTCGTGATATATTACAATATAAAATAATTGCGAATATTCGAGAAATGCGGAAGGAGCACTCTGATTGGCTCAGAATATTCGTGATATATTACAATACACAATAATTGCGAATATTCGGCAAATGCGGAAGGAGCACTCTGATTGGCTCAGAATATTCGTGATATATTACAATACACAATAATTGCGAATATTCGGCAAATGCGGAAGGAGCACTCTGATTGGCTCAGAATATTCGTGATATATTACAATACACAATAATTGCGAATATTCGGCAAATGCGGAAGGAGCACTCTGATTGGCTCAGAATATTCGTGATATATTACAATACACAATAATTGCGAATATTCGAGAAATGCGGAATGGAGCACTCTGATTGGCTCAGAATATTCGTGATATATTACAATACAAAATAATTTCGAAATTTCGAGAAATGCGGAATGGAGCACTCTGATTGGCTCAGAATATTTGTGATATATTACAATACAAAATAATTTCAAAATTTCGAGAAATGCGGAATGGAGTACTCTGATTGGCTCAGAATATTCGTGATATATTACAATATAAAATAATCGCGCGATATCGCTATTTGCCGAATAATCGCATTGCGATTTTTCGGCAATATAAAATGAGCGCTGCAGCTACTCGGCCCAAGGTCTCTAATCATACCAGCAATGCTTTTAGACGTCGATGGGGATCTCTAGGATGTGATCTGTTCCAAAAAATGTTTTAAAACATTCGAATATTCGAAATAGCGAATATTCGCCGCGATATTCGCGATATTCGCGAATACTCGAATATGCAATATTCGTAGCGAATATTCGCAATTCGAATATTCGTGAGCAACACTAGAACAGAAATATCAACCATTATGGTGGAAGACCTTACTGGGTTCACACTAGTGCAAATTGGATGTGGTTCCCTGCATCCAGTTCGGATGACAGGAGAGTGTGACCGCCTCTCAATGGAGCCGGTTCACACATGTCTGTGGCGGCTGCAGGGGCGAATTCCATAGGGGTCCTGTGCATCTTTAGACTCTGATTCAGGTACGAATTCAGGCAAAAATTCGGGCCTGGTTTGTCCCTGAAACGAAGAAGTAGGACCCCTGCTGTGAGCAGCATCCGAAGTAAGTGTGAACCCAACCTGACATGATAACCTGACTGATAACTGAAACAATATCCTAATAATCAGAGGAGGGTAAAAGTGTCAACAAAGCCTTTCGTTTTCTTCATTGTAATCTTGTCTTCATGGATCTCTGTTTCATGGCACTCAGTTTGACACGTCTACTCCGACAAACAGAAAATACAAGTGAATAATCAAAAATCCTGTAATCCATATGGCCGCGTACACACGATCGAACATGTCCGCTGAAACTGGTCCGCAGACCAGTTTCAGTGGACATATCCGATCGTGTGTACGGCCTAGCGGACAGGTTTCCAGCGGACAAAAGTTTTAAAACATGCTTTAAAACTTGTCCGCTGGAAACATGTCCGTCGGACATGTCTGCTGGTTAGTACGTCTAACCAGTGGACAGAAATCCCCCGCATGCGTCGAATGGATTTGACGCATGCGTGGAAGCATTGAACTTCTTGGATTGAGCACGTCAGTGACCTATACGTCACCGCATTCTCTGTCCGAGGGGATTTTTGTCCGATGGTGTATACACACCGCCGGACCAAAATCCTGCAGGAGACATGTCCGATGAAAACGGTCCCCGGACCGTTTTCATCGGACATGTCTCCTCGTGTGTACGGGGCCTAAGACTTAGAACTGCTTTTTTCTAACAATTCAAGACATTGAAATGACTAGACATTGGTGACAGGTCCTCTTAAAGAAGACAATGCTGTACTATTTCAATTGTGAGATTTTGGGTCCAATTAATCTAGTCTCTGCATAATCTTACAGATTATATTTTCACAACATAGTACTAAACAGTTAAAAGTCTAGCTTAAATCAATGATTGATAGCTCAGTAATCATTTTCCAACCATAAGTTAATAACAGTAATTTACAAATGTGCTCATAATCAGTGGGACAATTAAATCAAATTTTCAGTGGAAGCTGTCAAAAAAGGACAAATCTCCGACTGGGCATCAAAGTAAGATGTTTTTAGAAGAATTTCTGAGCAATCGTTTAATATTCCTTCAGGGATCGTTTGTAATGCCTCGAGGAATGTTCCAGTGTGAGGATCAGGTTCTAGTCTGACCTCCCTGTATTTCAGTATTGACACCTGCGTCTTTTTCTATTTGACCTCTAGCTTGTTGTTTTAAAAACCCTAGACAAATGGAAGTGTTAAAAAATGACACTACTTGATCTGTTTGGGACACGTCAGGAAGAAAACAGCTATTTCTATGTTTTGAAATGCTATTTAGACCTGACTGTGGAATTTCCAATCCATCTACATGGTCTTTGTGTCTAAGACAGGTGATGGGGTTTATTTACTAAAGCTGAAGAGTGCAAAATCAGGGTCACTTCTGCATAGAAACCAATCAGCTTCTAACCTCAGCTTGTTCAATTAAGCTTTGGTAATAAAACCTGGAAGCTCATTGGTTTCTATGCAGATGTAAGGGTGAATTTGCACTGTTCAACTTTAGTAAATAAACCCCACAGTGTTGCATAGGTGTGTGATCTTGTTAGAAAGGGATGTTTATTTATTTCTAACCAAAAACCTACCTTTCTTTCATTTATCATAATAAAGTACCCGATCGGCGTCTGCCATTGTGCCGGGGTTGTCCCCATGTTGTCCCCACCTGTAGCCTTATTATCTCTGGGCATTGTCCCCATCTACGGCCGTATTATCTCCAGCGCTGTGATATACTCAGTCTACTCGGCGGCCATGCAGAGTACCAAAGCCCTGCCTCCTCCTTGTCCTCGTCCGGGACAGAACACTGACTCGGTTTTGAGCAGTGAGTCAGTGTTCAGCCTATCACGGACGAGGAGGAGGCGGGGCTTTAGTACACGGCACAGCTGCCAAGTAGACTGAATTTATCACAGCACTGGAAATAAGAAGGCCACAGATGGGGACAGCGAAGCGATGACTCGAGTATAAGCCGAGGTGGGTAATTTCAGCACAAAAAGATGTGCTGAAAATCTTGGCTTATTCTCAAGTATATACGATATATTTAAATGGCTTGGTTGTTGAAATCCTTCATATATACCCAGTAAAGAGAAAAGTGATTGACCTCAGGTGATAAAGAAACAAATCTGAAGTCTCACAGTGCAGACCCCAGTGATGACATTTCTAAACCTTGATTGGATGGAAGTTGCACACCCCCTCCACACAGTACAGAGAACATGAGCTTAGAAAATCAGTCATCGGCTGTGTGCTGCAGCTTTCCTAACCTATCACCTTTGTATCTCTTGGTGTTGGAAAAAACTGTCAGGAGTGACTCCTACAGATAAAAGAGGAATGAGGCAGCAGAAAGAAATCACACTCAGTGCTATGGATAGAGGCAAGTAAACAGTAAAACAGAATGTACTTTGTTCATATTTCATGTCTGAAGTTTACAATGACTTTAAATCTTCTAAAGAAAAATATTGTTTAACTAGTAAAGCTATCCTCCTGGCAGTATCATAGTTTGTCCCAACTCATATCAGTGTCACATTTGCTGGACAGCCTGATTTACATGTAATGGTGAGCAAATCTAAAAAAAAGTTTCCGGATATAGAAAAATAACTATATTTACTAAATGCTTTTATTAAATGTATTAATTGCAAGCAGTTGAATGTATACAGTCTTTCTCACAGTATTGCTCCTTAAAGTATTTACTTGGTCTTAAGGATTGGTGGATTATGTGCAACAGTATCTATTTATACAGTTATAGTTATGATGGCATTCTTGTTCTTTTTTACATATTTACCTAAAGTTGTAAAGTGTTAGGACCTTCAGAAACTACAGGTTGTTTTGTCTGTCTGTGTGCCCTCCTAGATTCTCCTTGATTACTATCACAGTCTAAGTTCTATTCCTAGCATTTAATCTGCAAAATACATTCCACATTTATGAATTTATGAATAGGACAACTGGCAAAAAATTAGACGTATTCATATATATACAATTATACTCTTACTTTACTGCATAAGTTACATTGTTTACATGCTGAGTGTCATGCTGCCCTATAATTACTAGCAATGCTCCCCCTGACTTTGCCATAATGGGTTTATTGGTGAAGGTCAATATGTCCGCCCCCAGCAGTTGGTTGTGCTCATCATCACAAAGGAAGATATTTAGCCTTGTTGGAGCATCTTCCTGGAAGCTGGCCAGATCCTTCAGGCCTCACCCATTGAATATCTCCCTGTCTATGACCACTCTTACAATAAAGATGTTCGGTTTATTGGTCCATGTCTAAATGATGTGTCTGCAGATTCTTATATAGCAATTTCCTGTGTTTGAACCACTGCTGTCTTAACTAACTATCCTTTATTCAGCTTGCAAATGCCTAGTAAATACTTTACAAGCTTTTGAGGGATAACCAGCCTTCTGGCCATAGAAGAGTTCCTGTTTTATAAAATTGATAAAAGCAGACTAGACTCTAGGAGACCAGGCCGTGGGGTCAGTTATTGAGTCTCGACACCAAAGACCTACTAGATCATGTTAGCATGATAATGACACTATTATATTTGTCTCCCCACCTGTAACCTTTTATTACTACATGGTGAAATTGCAGAGTTTCAAAGGGTCATGAATAATTGGAAACACCAATTTCTAAAAGTCAGTCCTCTTAGTTCACAAAATCATGCTGTCTGAGACGTAGAAACGTATTGATACAACCAAAATCGTATTATTAATTATAGGAACATAAGTATGTATGAAACAATTGTTGTGATGTTTCCAGAGAAAATTACATGCCCAAAACCTAAATTGACACTACATTGATATTTACAGAAGTATTTTAAGGCTGGGTTCACACTATTGCAAATTGGATGTGGTTACCCCCGTATTCAATTTGCAAAGCTGGAGATTGTGACCGGCTCTCAATGGAGTCGGTTTACACATCTCTGGAGCCGTTCTGGTGCAAATTGCACAGAAGCCCACATGCGTCTTTTGGTCCATTTCAGGTCCGAATTCAGACAAAAAATTCGGGCTGAAATTGGACCTGAAATGGTGAATGGAGATGTACCCGACCCCTGCTGCGAGACATTTCCTTTCTCTAGTTTCTCAACCTTTTATGGGGATGTACCCCTGCAGGTCTAAAAAAAAATTCTCCTTTCTCGAGAAATTTATTTCTGTTGTTTGGGTGTCATGGTTTCTGTGTGTGTGTGCAATGTCAGTATGTGTTTGTGATGATTTCTGTGTGTGTTTGTGATGGTTTTTGTTTGTGTGCAATATCATTGTATGTGTGCATGCTGCAAACAAGCACACAATCCAAAATGAACACACAGATAGACACATGCACGCACATGCAGCCTACCAGTGCAGTGCCCACCAAATGCAGCCTTATCAGTGCCCACCAAATGCAGCCTACCAGTGCAGTGCCTACCAAATTCAGTTTATCGGTGCATGCCAAATGCAACCCTACCATACCAGAATACAATAGCACAGTGGGGAATACCCCTGCAGCATCATCGCTTGTGTTGATGCGGGGATCTATAAGGTTTTTTTTTTTTTTCGTTTAACACGTTGGTTGAACAAAAAAAAAGTTTGTGTATTTACCCAGCATTTATGTATTTATCCAATCAGGGTCCACTTATATGCTGAACTGACAGAATGACAAATTTGCATCATTCGTTGTCTGTGTACATTGTACATCTGATTCATTTGTTAGTAGCTCTTACAGATCTGGCTATGCTCACGGATCATAAGAAACTGAACCAGAAACTAGTTGAGTCTGGAAGTTTGATCACGTCGTGTACGGCCAACCTAAATTGGACAGTCGGAGGGGTAAACCTCAGGGTTTTTCATATAAATCACAAGTTAAATACATACAATATATGCGACTTGTTTTACCTGACAAATGATTTGTCTATCTAGTCCTGAGATTTACACAGTCCTGCAAGACAGCATAGCCAGGTTGGTGACCCAACATTTCCCCATAGCAACAATTCAGCTTGGTCACCGCCTGTGATTGAACAGTGGAGGATAATCAGAATACAGATGTGCTCATTCGTCCTGATATTCTGATCCCTCCACTTCTCCTTGTTTACTGGCAGCACATGAACATGCAATGCACCTAATTGGCTCTTATGCAGACGATCGGACATTCCGAAAACAAAACTGTGGATTTTTTCCGACGGATGTTGGCTCAAACTTGCATACACACGGTCGCACAAATTTGTCGGAAATTCCGATCGTGAAGAATGCGGTCACATACAACACCTACGACTGCACTATTAAAGGGAAGTTCAATACCAGTCCTGTAAGTAGAAGTTTGATGAGAGACGATTTGCGCTTTTCAGCCTCATGCTTTTCAGTCCATTACAGCATGACAAATCTCGTACTTGATTCACAGCATGTATGGAATTTTGTGCATCGGAATTGTCTACACACGATCGGAATTTACAAGAACGGATTTTGTTGTCGGAAAATTTGACAACCAGCTCTCAAATTTTTGTTGATGGAAATTCAGACAGAAAATGTCTGGTGGGAATTTCCGACCAAAAGCTCCCATCGAACATTTGTTGATGGAAATTCGGAGCGTGTGTACGCAGCATAAGGGTTGCCCTACCTGCTTTCAGAATATACTATTTGTATTGTGCAGACAATTACACAAGACTGATACCAAGGTACTTATACAGTGCTGGCTGCATGTACAAATACAATAAATTATACAGAAATACATAACTGTATTCATTGTGTTGCAGACTGTTGTTTTATTTGATTGTAATTGATATTGCTTTATATTCAAGAAGCATCTGAGAACTTGCTAATGAAGCAAATGTACAACGGCTTTGGATGCAGTCTTCGTTCTTTTAGTAATCCTGTAGAGTAGCTCCTATTGTTTATCTAAAGGACTGATAAATGACTTTCAAGGCAGTGTTTATAGTATAATAGTTCCTGAAGAAAGAGCCAGCACTATCTTTCAGACTTGGATAGTCATAACTAATGATGCCTTTGCTTACACTGTATAGTTCACAGAGAGACTGTGGCCTCTGTATTGAGGAAGCTGTGCACGAATGGAGGGCAGTTTGTGTGCAATGGCGCCAGTTATAAAAGCTTCTCATCCTACTAATTAGGTTTAGCACCACAGCATTCATGGATTTTCATATAAATTAAATCTACACGGAACCTGTTTATGGCTTAAGATTCAAATAAAAAGGACAGCACTGCTAAACTTTCAGGAAATGTTTATAAATGAAACAAAATAATCCACAACAGAAGAGTTACAGTATGTTGTTATGTCATCGGCTACGAGCAACAGAGAGGAATATGTAGACAGCCATCTTTTTCTGGGAAATGCTAGCTGCCCTACTGAGCTGTTATTTCTGTGCTTTCTAATTTAATGACCTAGAACAAGTATGCAGCAATGACATTTTCTGATCTGCATGCTACATTGAGGTTAGTAACTCAGATAGAAGCTATTCGATTAGTATGCCAGCCTAGGAACAAGCATTTTCAAAAGAAGTGCAATGAAAGCCTCCATATTCCTTAAAGTGGTTGTAAATGCCTGAATGTTTTTTAACTTCATGCATGGCATTGCAGGCTGCAATAGTCCAATAAAAAACACAAAACACCAAAAGAAAGGGAGTAAACATGGCCGCAGTACTTTATTGGTTTAAATAATTAACACAATGTATTTATAATATCTTTTAAGATATGCAGTTGAAGCAATACATCTGCTCAGTCCTCATGACTCAAGTATGAATTAATCTAAATTATTAAACAACAGTCCCACTTAAAACAAGGTGACACTCCTCTTAAAGTACCAGCGACAAAGGGTGGGAGGGAGACGAGCTTGCAGTGTTGGTGCTGACCACTCTGCGTGGAAACTACAGAGAGAAAACCCCTTTTATAGGGAATTCCAACCGCAGTCAGTGAGGCAGGGGCAGGACTGAGTCAAAATCTCTGTGTATTATGGACACAGAGAGCTGTTTCAGGAGCAGGCATGCATGAGTGACCGCATAGCAAGCCACTTGCTATGCGGGCACTCGACAAAAAAGAGTGACCCAGAGCACCAGCATGGAACACAAGAAAAGGAGAATCGGGACTGCTCTGTGCTAAACCATTGCACAGAGTGATAAGAATAACATATTTGTTATTTTTAAAAGAAAAAAAATCCTTTACAAACACTTAAACATCACAGGTTATCTTTCAGTGATAATGGCTTTATTTAAAGTGGCTGTAAAGTCAGAAGGTTTTTTATCTTAATGCATATTTACAAAAAATGTGAGGGGTGTACTCACTTTTGTGAGATACTGTACATTAGTAAGATAGCTATAATAAGAAATCCCCCAAGGAGGGGCTTTTTAGGCAACAGTAGTAAGCGTAATAATACAAAATACAAAATTATATTTTAATATTTAATCGTATAACAAGATCATACAATGTGGTACATAAAAATACAATAACAAAGAGGGAGTTGAGACTGATCCACATAAAAACTACAGGACCCTACGCGTTTCGGGTAATTCCCTTCTTCGGGGGCCAGGGTCAGTCATAAAATATCAACTCTGTAAAACACAACAAGGCATCTCGACCATGGCAAAGGTATTCCTAAACAAGATGATATGTAGGAATAGGGGACAGGCGTTTCACATCCCAGGACGAAGCAAACCCTGGACCAAGGCTGCCGAAGCGTAAAAAGTGTACAGTCCCTATCAAAAGGAACTAAAGTCTAGAATGGCCAGGGGGGTCAGCAGAGAGCACAGCAATGGGAAGCTCTGTTTAACATATAGTAAAACGCCGCCGCCATCAACCAGGTCAGGTCTAGTAAGATAGCTAAATCTGGATAAATGAAATTATTATTGTAGCTGAAAAAAGAAAAGAAAAGAGCATTGGTGTCTAGGGTTGAGTGAACCTGAACTGTAAAGTCTGGTTATTGAATTTGTGGGGACCTCCGCGCATTTTTTTTTTTACTAAAAGTCCATGTCCCATTCACTTCAATGGGGCTCGGAGTTCGGGTTCAGGTACCCAAACCCAAACTTTTTTTTAAAAGTTCGGGTTCGGGTCCGAACCCGAACATCCAGGTGTCCGCTCAACTCTATTGGTGTCTAATAAACCTGGAGCTTCAAATACATCAGGAGCTGTACTATCTAGCAGAAGAAAAATGACAGTTTGTATGCTGTTTGACGAGTGCTGATAATACATTACTACACATCAGAAATAAATCCATTCTAAGCTCTAATGCTTTCGAAAATTATGATGCCTGTAGTTGAGCTTCACTGCAGTACTCAGTGGACTTATTTTGATCAAGGCCATGCAATTTGTATATGGTAGATCATTACGACATCTGGGATGTGGCATGGGCCGTATAATAAACAGGTCACCGACAGCTGGAAGTGAGAAGTACCCAAGAGCCCAATGCTCAGACTTACTGTGTGGAAACATGTATTGTGGGAGGTATTTTTTATGCTGAATAAAATACGGATTTGTTTAGACATTGGTGCGAAGAAGCTATTAGTCAGAATAGAAGATGAATTACAAGTTGTAAAAGGGCAGTGTGTAGAGAAAGATGACTGCAAAGGATTTTTCATTACACTGTCTAGTTTTATAATAAATCCTAGTTGAAGCAAGCCAGAGACATTCAATATATGGTACCAGCTAGTAACTCATCGTAGTTTGGACTGTCTCGTGCTGTAGAACTATTGCTGTTTTGTTTATAACCTCTCATTTTCCAAGCCTGCATTATTCAACCTGCTTAACAGCAACATTGTTGGATTCAGAATTTCAATACAAATAGATTGGGAGTGGCAGCAGTGCAGTGATGTGTTTCTTATTCTGGATATAGTTATAATGTGCATTGGATTTACTAACAATCTTTCAAGCAAACTAGTAATGATATTTTCTACCAAAACATTTGTTTAAAATTATGTACTGTGCTGTATAATATTTAAACAATGCTTTTGGATGCAGAAATGCACATACAGTATGCATTTTGATCTTTGACGCACTTTCAGGAAGACATATATAATTATTATTGGTCCAAAATAAATTCTTTTAAAGTGCTTTTAAAATATGTTTTTTTTTTTTTTTTTAAGCTGAACATACATTTTACAGTCAGATTTTGCATTCTTATTTCGATTTATCAACATATATGTAATAAGGACCTGCTAGATGGACTGATTGGATTATTTGGGCAGTCCCTCTCATTACACAGTTTATTATTTACACAGAGATTTTTCAGATATTATAATCAACCTGATTGTATGGCCAGTTATAGAAAGATCATTCATTCAATATTTTTTTTTTTAAGTTGTCTTAAAACTGCCAATATATGCATTGCCCATCGTGCTCATTTGCAGATAAGCCTTTCCAGTAAACTGGTATTATAACTAGGAAATTATTTAGATGTCATAGTACAAATTATAAAAACATGGCGGCATCTTCAGTCTCCGTAACTAGGAATGTCTTGCTTAGGTCAGCCATACACAGAGCAAATTTCTTTCCTGTTGATGCAATAATCCCTCCCGCCGGCCATTGTTTTCTCCCAGTGGGGGGGGGTGTTGGAGGGCGGGAGAAACATTAATTTTGCTAGTGGCTATAGCAGCTGCTAGCAATAATCACTGGTAAAACCTGGTAGGCTGGTTGTACCCAAGTTGATCGATCAATCTACTTGGGACATTCAGCCTGCCCATATACGGTTCAAATTTCAGACGGTTCCCGCTGAACCAGATGATACTTGAACCGTGTATGGCCTACCTTAGAAGCATTTATTTATCTACCTTTTTATTTTTTTATTTTACTAGATTGGTGGCAAAGATCAAATCTGAACTCCAGGCAAACAACTAAAATCACAGATGAATATAACGTGGGTTTACCTCCAAAATTATTTGTATTTCTGCCTATTTAATTCAGGGATGTACCTAGTCCTGCCACTAAGCACAGCTAGGTGGATGATAACACTTTTTCTATTACAGTTATAGACTGTAGTGGGAATACATTGTGTCCTCTCTCTAGTCCCAGCTTGTTAACTGGACCGTGAAAAGCAACAGGAGAATGATATGGTCATCTGTCTGCCCACTCTGCTCCCTCCTTCAGCATGTTCAGTGTCAGCTCATTTGCATGTAGTACACTTGATTGGCTCTCAACCTATCCCCTCCTTTTCCAAATCTATGGGATCAAACTCTGACGAGTCATTCTAAAATATTAAACGTGGAGTGGCTGTAGACAACTGTAATAAATAATAAATATCGGGACGTATGAAGGTGTCTTAATTAAAAACACTAGAGAATGGCTTTAAAGTGAATCTTTAAGGATCAGATCTGGAGGCAGGACCTGCAATTATTAACTTGTTTTAGTGTAGGCATTGCATCTGTCATTCTTCCCCTATCTAGGGGGTCATAGACCTCAAATGAGCACTCAGCCAGTGCAATCTGAAATATATGGACTCTATTATGTGCACTTGGCCTCAGTGAATCAC
Source organism: Rana kukunoris (assembly GCA_029574335.1). Taxonomy (NCBI): domain Eukaryota; kingdom Metazoa; phylum Chordata; class Amphibia; order Anura; family Ranidae; genus Rana; species Rana kukunoris. Next base: position 492,251,657 of record CM056049.1, on the reverse strand, counting down.
CAGGTACTGAAACTAGCATCCCAATGACAACTCCTCCTTTTAAAACAGGCCGGCAATGGGAGTTTATAGAAATTTTTGCCCCTAACCTCTACTATTTCACACCAAGTTTTCTGTTTACCAATGTCTCATTGAGCTTAATGTACTTCTCTTATTAATTTAATATTAAAAATATTTAATGGTTATGCCTCAGGAACAATAAAGAGTCTTTAAATAAAATCCCTAGTTTATAATCAAAGGGAGAACTGGGAATAGCAGCTGAAGTGTATTATTCTGGACTAGCCATGAGTACACTTCTTACCGGCTGTATAACACATCACAGGTGCAGGATTAGCCTAGGCTTCCAGAGAGTGTGGCGTTCATAGAAGTCCCCGTCACTTCTGTTCATCCTCACATGACTTTTATTATACGGCATAAAGAATAGAGCTCTGTAAATAATATAGACTGCAGTGTCTAATCAACCATGCATGGAAGAATAACTATGTAGCAAACTTTTATCTGATCACTCATTCAATGTCAGTGAAAGTAAAATCCATGTGCGTCATATTATTATTATTAATCAGGCTTTATATAGAGTCAACAGTTAGTGCAGCATTTAAAAAAAAAAAGAGAAACAGTACAATACAAGACAACGGGAGAGGGTTGGGGGCTGCTGGTGAGGGCTTCCAATCTAAAGGCATATAAGGAACAATTCAGCGAAATGTCCATCAGCTCTGTTGATTGTAATGTTAAGGGGAACTCTTGATTGTAATGTTAAGGGGAACTCTGATATCAGACCTTTTACTGCAGTAAAGGGTCTGAGATCAGCTACTCTGCAATTTCACCCATTCACAATTCCCTGGAACTAAACAGCCTTGAACCTAAAGGAACTGGTGGCGAGTAACACTTGAGGCCTGGCTAGTAGCTCAGGACATGAAATTTTGAGCTCTGGTGTATACTACAAAAAAATATTTACAGTGCACTGCTAAAGTCTTTGGGATTGGCTTGAAGAAAAGGGGACAGCCCTACCCAAGACATAAGGGTGGGGTCTTGCTGCAGGACCATAAACACGGGCCATGTGATGGGAGAAAAGGACCCCAGGATCATTGGAAATGGCTCCTGGACTAGGGGGCCCTTCATGGTTCAACTGGGGAAATCTGTAGTGGAGAAGGATCTGGGGGGTTTGTAGATCAGAAGCTCAATAAAGGCATGCAATATCAAGCTGTGGTTTCCAATGAGAGTCCTTTCTTCTATTAAGAGAGGTATAGACTCCAGAGAGAGAGATATAATTTTGCCCCTGTACAAATCATTAGTAAGACCTCATCTGGAATATGAAGTTCAGTTTTGGGCCCCAGTTCTCAAAAAGGATGTTGGGAAAGTGCAGAGAAGGGCAACCACACTGATAAGAGGCATGGAGGAGCTCAGCTATGAGGAAAGATTAGAGGAACGGAATTTATTCACTCTTGAGAAGAGGAGATTAAGGGGAATATGATCAACATGTACAAATATATAAGGCAGGCATGTCCAAAGTCCGGCCTGGGGAACAGTTGCGGCCCCCGGTCCAGTTTAATGTGGCCCCCCTGGTAATTTGGATATATACTGTATTTATCCTCAGAGGGGACAGGGAGGGGGGAACAAGTGCTGTCAAGTTACATACAGAAGAATCTCCTGTTTACTCGTGGCATCTGTAATATGAAGTCCCTTCTCCTGGGCTGCCATTGGATGACTCCTCTGTATATCATAGGAGGCAGGACATTGTATTAAAGAGGCTGCTGTGTAAACAGGAGATTATCCTGTATGTAATCTCTTGGCGCTCGTCCAGCCTTCCGAGGCTGCAGATGGGCATCGATCAGGCTGCATTCATGGCAATGGTGAGGCTGCAGATGGGCACTGATTAGGCTGCATTGATGGGCAATGACCCTTATTTTGCTTCACAGTTCTTTTTTTAAATTTTTTCCCCTGAAACTTCCTTCTTAAAGTTAAGGTGCGTGTTATATGCCAATAAATACGGTATATTCAAATAACACGCCCGAGATCATCTTTTCACCAGACACAGCCACAAAGGCAAGATAATTCTTGTTGGGTGATGTATTAGTGCTCAAACAAACACACTTAGACCAAATTGTAATGGTTCAAAGAATGTCAGGCAAAATGGTCGGCCCATACACATGTTCACTTCATGAAATCTGGCCCTCTTTGAAAAAAAAAGTTTGGGCACCCCTGATATAAAAGGTCCATATAGTGAACTTGGTGTTGAGTTAATCACTTTACGATCAACACAAAGGAAAAGGGGACATGCTTTACATCTAGAGGAAAAAAAAATTCACCTCTAAATACGGAAAGGTTTCTTTACAGTAAGGCCTCGTACACACTATCAAATCTGTCTGTTCAAATCGGTCGGACCGACCGATTTGAACAGACCTGTCTGCTGGCATTTTGGTTTGCTCGCGTGTACACAGCGCGCTGACGTGTCGGTGACGTGGCGGTGACGTTGACGCCGCCACGTCACCGCACCAGGAATTAAAACACTTCCGCGCATGCGTCAAAATCATTTGGCGCGTGTGCGAGAAGACATGTCTGCTGGTTAGCATACTAACCAGCAGACATGTCGGGCGGACGGGTTCCCAGCCGACAGATTTCAAAGCATGCTTTGAAATCTGTCGGGTGGCCAAATCCGTCTGTTTGCCCGTACACACGATCGAATCTGTCTGCTGAAACGGTCTAGCAGACCGTTTCCAGCAGACAGATTCGATCGTGTGTACGAGGCCTAAGAGCTGTGAAAATGTGGAACAGACTCCCTGCACAGGTGGTTCTGGCCAGCTCAGTAGATTGCTTTAAGAAAGATCTGGATTTTTTCCTAAATATACATAATATAACTAGGTACTAACATTTATAGGTAAAGATCCGGGGGAAATTCCGATTGCCTCTTGGGGTTTTTTCGCCTTCCTCTGGATCAATTGTGGGTATAGAATTGGGTATATGGGATTGTATGATATTATTATTGTTATTATTTTATTTTTTTATGGTTGAACTGGATGGACTTGTGTCTTTTTTCAACCTGACTATGTAACTATGGTTCCTTGCACCGGGCCCTGAAGGTTCTAGTTACGCTAGACTCTTTCCTTATTGAAGGTAACCTTTCCTATTATGATCACATCAAAGCTGAACAGCATTAGCACTAGTCTAAGCAGAGCACATTTGCAGCCCCTCTGATATGTGGTACCATTATGTCTGTGGCACCAGGCTGGTTGTCATTGAAGAGAGGAGCTAAAATAGAAACAAAAGTGTGAGCCAGATCTGGCGAATCTACAAATCATATTTCATAACATCCTTGCACACATGAATTATTTGAATGTTTTCTGTCATGATTGAAATACATGCTCACAATTTGATTATGACTAACAGCAACAGAGTACTTTACATGGTTCCTAAACTAGCAATGCTTATATACCCCCCCCCCCCCATTTGGGTTGAGCAAATGCAGCAAGGTTTTCAAACAGAAAGGCTTTTAGTTAAGGTGAGCATTTACTGTATGTCATGTCAGTCCTTTTTGTGGTCAGAATTGATTGCTGATGTCCCACAAGTGCAATTAATTTTGGAGTGAAGTGAAAAGTAAGCAGCCCGGCTACAGGAGAAACATAAAGAAGATTTATCACATATTTCTCATGATGTTCAAAAAATCTAAACACAAGGCCATGCAAAAGCTAAGCCCTGTTATCAATTACGGTCTGATTTGTGTATTCTTTTGTATTCCTGTTTATTTATCTAAGGAAATGGGAGAAGCATGGACAAATTATAGGTACTTAACTACAAAAAGTTGGTTCTGGATTTAGAATTATCAGATTAAGAATGTGTTACAACTGTACCTGTGTTTTTATGTGGAAGTATTTTCTATAATAGTATTGGAAGTTAGAATCCATAACAAGAGTATCTTTTTATTAATGCTACAAATGTATTACTACAAAATTTGCATATGGGTCCTTGTCTTAAAGTGGAGTTCCAACCTTTTAATGTTAATTAAAAGTCAGCAGCTACGAAAAGTATAGCTGCTGACTTTTAATAAACAGACACTTACCTGTTCCACGGTCCAGCGATGTGGCCGCACGGAGTATCGCTTCCTTTCTCGGTGCCTTCATTCATATTCTGGGCACCCGGCCATGACAGCTTTCGGCTTCACGGCCGGGCACGGCCGGGCACTTCTTTGCGCTCCCGGAATGGACAGGCGATTTTCTGGAAGATTGCCTAGAGGGAGGGGCCGCCTAAGGTAGAGGAGGAGTTCCCTAGGTGGGAGTAGGAAGTGGGACAGGAAGTCCCACTCCTACCAAAGCCCCCACTCCCCCCCCAAAAAAAAACATTGCATACCAAATGTGGCATGTAAGGGGGCTAGAAGAGCTTAAAGCGGAAGTTCCACTTTTGGGTGGAACTCGGCTTTAAGTGGATATAATGTTAGAGGAAACATGTAATGACAGAAATACTGCATGTACAGTAACTCAATGCTTGCTAGTTTCCTGGCTGCCAATACTTTGTGAATCACACACCCTAAACTAGCATGCCAATTGGGAAAGTCAGAGTGACGTCAGATGTCCTAATCTGCATACTTCTTCTTGATCCATGACTTAAGCCACGTGTTTAAGATGACAATGAAAGCATTTTCAGAAGGTAGCTAGCAATGGGAGATTTTATATATATATGCTCAGGTTCCCTGTAAGAATAGCAGACAGTGCCTTTAACATATATTAGACCTTTTAATTTAGTCTCTGGATCTTTTCACTATGACTTTCAATATACTGGGCTTCTCTGACTCGCTCTGATTCGTTAACAATTTATTTTAGTTCTACAGCCCAGGTCCATAGTGTGCCCATATGAATTGGGCATGTGAGAACTGTTGGCCCTCTCTTCTGTGGGGAAAATAAAATAATAGTTCATACTGTACTTTCTTCTGAAAGGCATAAGGTGCAGCTTCCTGCCCCAGTCCAAACAGAGCTTGGGTACATTATGAGATGTCAGGTGATATTTAACCGCTTAACGACCGCTGCATGTAAATATACGTCCACAGAATGGCAAGTACAGGCAGATGGATGAGCCGTCACGTCCCTGCCTTCCCGCGGGTCGGGGGTTCGATTGGGAACACCCCCGCTACATGCGGCGGTCAGTAAGCCTCTGGGAGCGATTCGGGATGAGGGGGCGGCTGTTCGTTTCTGTCCGCCCCCTCGCGATAGCTCCCAGCGAATCCGCTTTCCCCCCTCTGCCCGCCCTCTGCCTGTGTAATGTAAACACAGGCAGAGGAGGTGATGTCACCTCTCCTCTCGGCTGTCTTTTCGTTCCGGCGAGAGGAGAGAAGACATCACAAGTGAGTTGCACAACAGCACACTGACACCAGTACACATAGGCACACTTAACCCCCTCAGATCACCCCCCCCAGCCCCCTATCACAGTGTCACTGATTGCAGTGATCATATATTTACTGATCACTGCATTTAGTGTCAGTGTAACAGTTAATGTAACAGGCAGTTAGTGTTAGGTCCAGGGTAGCCCCCTACCCCCGATAATAAAGGTTTAACCCCTTGATCACTGCCCTAGTTAACCCTTTCACCCCCTATTGCCAGTGTCACTAAGGGATCGTTTTTTTGATCGCTGTATTAGTGTCACTGTTGCTGCTAGGTAGCTCGTTTTTTTTTGATATTGCGATTTTTTTTTACTAAAGACATGTGGCTGAATACATTTTGGCCTAAATTTTTGACTAAAATTTAGTTTATTTGATTCTTCTTATAACAAAAAGTAGAAAATATCATTTTATTTCAAAATTTTAGGTCTTTTTCCATTTATATTGCAAAAAATAAAAATCGCAGAGGCAATTAAATACCATCAAAAGAAAGCTCTATTTGTGGGAAGAAAAGGACGCAGATTTCGTTTCGGTACAACATTGCATGATCGCGCAATTACCAGTTAAAGCAGCGCAGTGCCGAATTGTAAAAACACCTTTGGGCATTTAACAGCATATTGGTCCGGGGGTTTTTGGTAATGTATTCTGGGGATTCTCTTTTAACCATGGAAGCCAGGGGCTGTAGAGTGTAAAACATACTAATATTAATGAAATATAGTAAGTCCCTATATTCATGTCTGTAGAGGCAGCAACCCTGTGTACTGAAAGTGTTGGTAGAAAGACCCAGCATTTTAATACATAAATTTAGGAGCTCCACTCCACCGCTTCCCACTCAGGCCCACTCCTGTTTTCATGGGGCTAAAGAGAGGAGTAAGGCCGCATACACACAATCGAATTTATCTGCTGAAACTGGCCCGACGGGCCGTTTCAGCAGACATCTCCGATCGTGTGTACGGGCTAGCGGACATGTTTTACCAGCGGACACATTTTAAAGCATGCTTTGAAATTTGTCCGCCGGAGACATGTCCGTCGGATATGTCCGCTGGTGAGTGCACTCACCAGCGGACATGGATTCGACGCATGCGTGGAAGTATTTTACTTCCTGGAGTGGTGACGTGGCCACCAAAATCCGATGAGACATGTCCACTGCAAATGGTCCGTCGGACATGTTTGAGCGGACATGTCTCATCGTGTGTACGCGGTCTAAGAGCTGCTGCTGAAAGGCATACAATTAGGGAAAGTGTGTCATTATCATTCCTAGTGCCAGGAGATAGTAGAGGTGGTTCTCCTATTTGCCAATCTTTTTATTTCTTATTATTACCTGACATTTTGTATATAACAAATAAACTTTTAAATATTATTTAACCACTTCCATACCAGGCACTTACGCACCTTCCCGCCCAAGCCAATTTTCAGCTTTCAGCACTGTCGCAATTTGAATGACAATTGCGCGGTCATGCTACACTGCACCTAAACAAAATTGGCGTCCTTTTTTCCCCACAAATAGAGCTTTCTTTTGGTGGTATTTGATCACCTCTGCGATTTTTTTTTTTTGCGCAACAACTAAAAATAGAGCAAAGATTTTGAAAAAAAAATAAAGTTTTTATTTTTTTCTGTTAATTTTTTTGTAAATGAGTATGTTTTCTCTTTCAATTATGGGCACTGATATGGTGGCACTGATGGGCACCAATGAGGTGGCACTGATGGGCACCGATGAAGTAGTTCTGATGGGCACCGATTAGGTAGCACTGATGGGCACTGATAGGCGGCGCTGGTATGGGGCACTGATGGGCACTCATGGGCGGCACTGATGGGCACTCATGGGCGGCACTGATGGGCACTCATGGGCGGCACCGATGGGCACTTATAGGCAGCACTGGGCACTCATAGGCGGCACAGGTGGGCACTCATAGGTGACACAGATGGGCACTCATAGGTGGCACAGGTGGGCACTGATAGGTGGCACTGGTGGGCACTGATAGGTGGCACAGGTGGGCACTGATAGGTGGCACAGGTGGGCACTGATAGGTGGGCACTGGGCATGGTTTGGCACTGTGGGGTGGCACTGATGATCACTGAGGGGTGGCACTGATGGATCAATGTTGCCAATCAGTGCCCATGTGTGGGCACTGATTGGCATCATTTTTTTTTACTGCCCCTTTTTTTTTTTCTTGCTGATTTATTTATTTTTTGTCCTTTTTTTTTTTTTTTCCTTTTTTTTTTTAAGTTCCCTGGTGGTCTAGTGTGGGCACTCCCTGGTGGTCCGTGTGGCGATCCGAGGGGGGGCTGCGCTGATAAACAATCAGCGAAAAAAAACCCTGTCAGGAGAGCCGCTGATCGGCTCTCCTGTACTCGCGTCTGTCAGACGCGAGTGAGGAAGAGCCGTCGGCGGCTCTTCCTGTTTACATCGTGATCAGCCGTGATTGGACACGGCTGATCACGTGGTAACGAGGCTCCGCCGGAGACTCGTTACTGAGATCGGAGGTGCAGGGTGTCAGACTGACACCCCGCATCACCGATCGCCGCACTGCGCGCCCGCACGGGCGCCCGCGGCATGAAATCGTGCTAGACGTTTGAGAACGTCTAGTCACGATTTCATAACCACTTCCCGGCCGTAAATTGGCTATTGGCCGGGCGGGAAGTGGTTAAATGTAAGCTGACCCTAGACAGCTCTATTTAGTTTTTCAGCTGAATTAATCGACATTTGAGCTGTTAGTGGCCCTGCAAGCAACACCCAGCTCGACAAACGTAAATTTAAAAAACAGCGAAATTCAGATGGAGAATTATTGGCCACACCTAGATTTAAGCCTCGTACACATGGCCTGTTTTCCCGACTGCAAACCTGCGAGGAGAGTTTTTGGCTGGGGATCCCGACCGTATGTATGCTCCTCACAGTTTTTCATATGGGAAAACTTCCCAAAAAAAGCCTGACAAAAAAAAAAAACAGCTCTCTTTTTTCCCACCGGGATAACCAGGGGACTTTTGCCCGGCGGTTTTTGGCAGTTTTCCTATGGGGAAAAACTGCGATGGAGCATACACAAGGCCAGGATTCCCGACCAAAACTCCATCGCACTTTTCCTGCCGGGAAAACCGCCCGTGTGTAGGGGGAAAGACTGACCGAGCAGGTTCTCGGCTTTCCCTTCGGGATTTTCGACGGGAACTTTTCCCTGTTTAGGGATTTAGGCAGCTGTGGGTGCTGTAGGTGTCTAAATATAAAAAAAAACTTTCTAATGGAGATACCGCTATCCAACTGTTTAGCATGGATGGAGGAATCAACTGATTTTCCCAACGAATGGCTTCCCTTATGAACTAAATGTTCTTCCTGGTCACTGAACCAACCTAAAAAGCTATTCATAAGTATATCCGCTTCTGTGTGTTCTCTGCTCACAGCACCTGGACTTAGCCTTAATTCAGGAAATAAATACAGACATAATTGATCTATTTTTAGTGGTGCAGGCTTTCTCACCTCACAGTGGTATGATTATCACTGAAATGTTTTCACTCACACTTGTTTCAAAGAACAGATGTGTCTGCAAAGGTCAGATATCAAAGTGAAGCCATAGAAAGCTTAACGTTACATAGCTTCTTGTTCCATCCAGTCCAGGCTGTTATGCGTTTGTCTGGATCTTCACAGCCTATTCACAGCATAGTTCTGGTTGACATTGACTTATTTTCATTTGTTTGTTTAGTGGTCTTACATCATTGCCATCAACACCACATTTTATAACCTGTAGTAAGAGTGTCTGTTTGAAAGCATTTCCTGTTTATCTAGTGAATATTAGTGACCAATAACTATTACCAATCAGATGCTTTTTATTAATTTATGTTGGTGGCAGCAGTGCTAATTCTTTTCACAGAGATTTGTCATAGAGTTGCACACTACTGACTCTAAAAACCAGTGTGTATTTCATCTTATATCTGCGTTAAAGAGACCTTGTGGCCAGAGCATTATACACTATATTACCAAAAGTATTGGGACCCCTGCCTTTACACGCACATGAACTTTAATAGCATCCCAGTCTTAAGCCCTGTACACGGGCAAGAATCTTGTCAGGGAAAAAACATTGCCGCCCAGAGTGTACAGACTCTCCTTTTTTAAAATAACCATGGTTCTCTTGAAAGGCAACAACGCGGTAAAATCATTGCATACAACGAGCATGCGCTCGTCACATTTGATGCCGTCGCCACCATCTTGCTGCACCCTACCTATGCCTAGGAAGCTACCGCGCATGTGTCAAAGTCATTTCGAGCATGCGGGGTTTCCGCAGGGACAGGTAAGTATACACAATCTTGGGTTTCTCTGCAAGAAAACTGCCGAGAATCTCACGATGAGAAAAATAGAGAACATGTTCTCTATTTTTCTCGTCTAGATTCTGGGCAGTTTTCTTGTCGAGAAACCTGAAAGCCTCATACACACGCACGGTATACTCAGGAGGAAAGCTCTGCCAGCAGTTTTCTTGCTGGTTCTTGCTGAGTAAACCGAGCGTGTGTACGCAACTTTTGTCCATATGGGTTCAATACTGAGTTGGCCCATCCTTTGCAGCTATGACAGCTTCAACTCTTCTGGGGAGGCTGTCCACAAGGTTTAGGAGTGTGTCTATGGAAATGTATGACCATTCTTCCCGAAGTGCATTTGTGAGGTCAAGCATTTTACACAATTTCATGCTTTATGGAAACAGTTTGGGGATAGCCCCTGCCTGTTCCAACATGACTGCGCACCAGTGCACAAAACAAGCTTCATAAAGACATGGATGAGTGAGTTTGGGGTGCAGGAACTTGACTGGCCTGCACAGAGTCCTGACCTCAAACCGATTGAACACCTTTGGGATGAATTTGAGCTGAGACAGAGTTTACAGAATGCAATCTGAATGTGTGCCAGCATAGTTGAACCTCTGATTTTTTTTATTTTTTTTTAGGGGCAGACAAAATGTGTTTTTACCTTAATTTTCATGGAAATACTTTTTTTAATTAATGGACAGTTAGCAACTCTGCTCAAAGTTGTCACTCAAGTGAAACTCTCTAGTACTCCCCTCTGCTTCTCCTCTCTGATCTTTATAAAATGTTGTAGGGAGATGAGAGAAGGATCAAAGGAGCTGGGCCAGCACAAACAGCAGTTCGACACTTCCAGAGAAAAGGGTTATGGCATGCAAGGAGGGAGGAAGCTGTGTTAGGAAATGGACTCTTCATGGAGTAGTCATATTTTCTAGCAAGTTAATCATGATTAATTATCAATCAGGTTGCATACTGTGTGTGTATATATATATATATATATATATATATATATATATACCGTTATTTATCGGCGTATAACACGCATAGGGGTATAACATGCACCCTAACTTTAAGAGGGAAGTTTCAGGAAAAAAACTTTCCACAGCCCCCTGCATATAACACGCAAGCACAGTTTGCCCTCTATTTTCAGGGTAAAAAAGTGAGTGTTATATGCCAATAAATACTGTATATATTTATATATATATATATAGAAGAATGAGGAAGGCCCTGTGGTCTGATTCTCCACTACAGTAATTCTCCCCTCTAATTGCTATGGTGAACATTATTATAGTATTACAAAATTGTGTATGTGTGTGTGTATCAGTGGAAATCTAGCAGGGACAAATGTTATGGTGACACTGAGGCCGTGTACACACGACCAGATTCCTCGACAGAATCCATCAAGAAACTTGGTGGGAGAGCTTTTTAGCTGAGAAAAATGGTCGTGTGTATGCTTTTCACCGAGTAAACTGTCGTGGAACTCCATGAGGAAAAAAGAGAGCAAGTTCTCTTTTTCCTCGACAGGAGTCATCGTGTTCCTCGTCGGGCTGGTTTTCCAACGAGAAACACGTTGGTGTGTATACTTAGAAACCCGTACACCTTCGGTAAAAGTAGTATTTGTAATGGAGATAGCAAATTTGTCACGCTGTAACAGACTGAAAAGTGCAAATGTCTCTTACCAAACTTTTACCTAACAAGCAGTAACATGAGATTAGCAAAAGCAGCCCGAAGGGTTGTGCCAGTGGAATCGAACTTCCCCTGCTGTTGTATGTGTTGAAGTCACCAAGTTTGAGAACGAGGAGATTTGGTCTTGACTGTGTGTACGCAAAGACAGATGATGAGATGAGAGAGAGAGAGGATGGATGGGAGTTGCAGAGGAGACAGCAAGAGAATGGGGAAGAGACCCAGTTCTAGTGCCATGTCCCTTTGGTCTTCCCCCAGTGCCCTGTCCCTCTGGTCTGCCCCCAGTGCCCTGTCCCATTTTGTTGTTGGTATTATTTAATTGTGTAACTTGATTCTGCATAAAACATTTAACAGTGTCATTCCATGAGATAATCTACGAGGGCGTATTTACGGGTGCAACTAGGCGCAGGGCAGTGTATGAATTAGGTGGGGCAACTGGTGGCGAGTAACTCTTGAGGCCTGGCTAGTAGCTCAGGGCTTGAAATTTTAAGCCCTGCAATGGGGTTGGTTTACTAAAGGCAAATAGACTTTTCACTTTGCAATTGCAGTTGCACTCTGCAAGGGCCATTGCTTTAGAGCTTAGTAAATGAGGCAAAGATTCACCCTGCAAAGAATACCCAATCGCATGCAAGGAATAAAAAAATAACAGCATTGTTGCTTGCACATTGGATAAAGGAAGTCAGCATAGCTTCCTCTCAATTACTTATCTCCGAAGCAAATGCCCTTCCAGACTGCAATTACAATTAAAATGTTCACAGTCTATTTGTCTTTAATAAATCAACCCCGTTGCCTCTGCCTAGCTGTTTAACGGCAGTGGAAAAAAGGCATCTAAGGCAGGGGTCTCCTAACTATTCAAACAAAGGGCCAGTTTATTGTCCTTTAGGAGGGCCGGATTGTGGCCAGCGGGGGCAGAAAATGTCCTGGGCCCAGCACCAGTAAGAATAACGTTGGCCTCAAGGTTGGTGGTCAGTAGGAGGAGGAGTAGGGCCACTATCAGTAGACGGAATAGTATCCCATCATTGATATCAGTAGAAGAAATAGTGCCCCCCTGTTGGTGTCAGTGGAAGGAATAGTGCCTCATATCAGTTAGAGGAATAGTGCCCCAAGGGCCGCATAAAGGCTAGCAAAGGGCCACATCTGGCCCTCAGGCGCAGTTTGGAGACCCCTGATCTAAGGCATTTATTAGAATAGGTAGTTGGCTCACCTACCATGTTTCAAAGTATTTTCTAGGATTCATATAGGTGTGCTTCATAAACAGCATGCCTAATGCATTGTAATACATCTGCTGCACAGTGTGAAGGCCTATCTGATCGTATATATATTGAGTTGATTGAATGCCATGCCAAAACTTCATTGTTGGTATAAGTATATAATTTGTAATAATACAATCTGTCTGCTTTGCCTACAACAACATATCAGATACATTGTAAAGTGACAATTTTAATCTGACAGTGGTAGTTGGTAAGTGATATTGTTTTAATTAGTAACACATTGACACAAAGGGCCCATTGCAGGCAAAATATCAAATTCTTTTTAGCCTCTACTATGTATAGTACAGCTATTGTTAAAATGAAAAAAGTAATTCTAAATCTGAATATACTCAGTGTTGTCTGATCATGTCTCAACTGATATAGCTGAAGAAATCCAGTACCCAGATGATTCACTGTAATTTACTGAGGCACCGACCTGTATGATGTCATAATACGTATGGTACTTCATGTGGCAAGACTGAATTAGTGTAAAAAGATTCTGTTTATTTGTCTTCCCCTACTGCAGCTGAAAATCAAATGTCCTTGAAACACTGTGCAAAGCAGTGAATCAGCAGTGAGGTCGTGTTGTGTAATTGGAGTATCTGGTATCTAAGTTTATTTTTGGCAAACAAGACTTGAAAACGGAATCATCAGGAATCCTTTATAGTGTGGGAATAAAAATGACAAATGAATGAATGAGAATAAGAATGCTGTAAAATGTTATGGGTGCAGAAGATACAACTGTTCAAAGTTTGTGGGGATGGAACAGGGGTTCCCAGCCTCAGTGCTCAATTTCCCCTAACAGGTCATGTTTTCAGATTTCCTTCACCTTTGCAAAGTGCATTAAATCAATATCAATGACTTTGTATTTATGACAGCTATTTAATATAAGTGGAATTCTCACAACATGTCCTGTTCGGGGTACTTGAGAACAGAGGTTGGGGATAAATGGCTTGGAGAATCCAAGCTTAACGTCTACTTGATTTATTTTACCAACTACATGTACCCTGCTTAGGGCTCATGCACATGGGGGTTTTGGGACATATAAACTGAAATGTTTCAGCATCCAGGAACCAAAGGGGTTGAGTAGAGCACAAATGAATTACAGGGTATGGCTGTATGTTAGCATACGCAGCTCCAAGTACAAGCATGCCTAAGAGCATGCATGTACACTTCTGTATGCAGACTGTCAGACCTGTAACACCTGCTACTTCTGGGCATCAATAACATCCATATTTTATGTTATGGGGCCAGAATGCCTGTGTGCATGAGCCTTTAATCAGGATATGTAAATATATTTGTGTTCATAGTTTAAGCACAGGTTGATTTTAAAAAGAACCTGGACTCCAATTTAAAATCTTAAAAGTAAAAGTTCAGCGCAAGAGGAGATACAAGATGCGTGTTCTGTTTAGGCAGAAAAGCTTTCTACGGACAGCTCTCTGATTTAAAGTATAACTAAAGTCAAAACTTTTTCTTTTTGTTTTGGATAGATTGCAGAAGAATTAGAATGCTTATCAGTTTTTATCAGTTTTTGTTATTGCTGTCTGAACTCCTGTTAAGGAAATTCAAACCCTCTATTTCTCCTGTGTACCCTTATCATTGAAAGTGAAAGTAAACTAAAAGCCCACATTTTTGTCTTTGCCCAGAAAAGTAATAGAGGGGAAATCTTCCAATGTAGACACTAGTTCTAGTGACCTGGAGGTCCCCCAAGGAATTCCATTACCTTGCAGGTATTTCCTCTCACTTCCTGTTTGGCTATGGGACAGAAAGTGAAGGGAAATCTGACAGGGTTTATAACCCCCCTAACCAAAATTTTGCCCACAGTTCTACTTTAACATCACTTTGTTATGAGGGCTTGCTTTTCATTAACCTCCCTGGCGGTGTTCCCGAGTCTGACTCGGGGGTTAGATTTCTGTGCTACGATCGGTAACCTCGAGTCACTCGGGCTTGCCTCGCAGCATCCACAGAGACTGTTAACTTACCTTCTCCGTGGATCCAGCGATGCATCCGTGCTGTGTGAGCGAGCGGTGCTCGCTCGATTCACACAGCGTCCCCGCGCGCCGCCGATCTCCGTTCCCTGCGACGTAATGACGCACGGGGACGGAGAACGGCGCCAAATTCAAAAATGTAAACAAACACTATACATACAGTACGCTGTAATCTTATAGATTACAGTACTGTATGTAAAAAATACACACCCCCCATGTCCCTAGTGGTCTGCCCTGTGCACTACATGTCCTTTTATATAATAAAAACTGTTCTTTCTCCCTGCAAACTGTAGATTGCCCATAGCAACCAAAAGTGTCCCTTTATGGCAAAAATTGTTTTAGAGCAGCTAAAAAACAGCGATAATAAATCAGAATCATTTGCAGAATTTAGCGATAGCGATTTGTGGGGAAATTCGTCATAAAAAAAAAAAATAATGACAGCAAAAATTCTGCAACTGAGCAAATTTCAGTGATTTTGATTTGATTACATTATTGAATATTTTTTACTATAATTATATTATTATTTTTTATAAATGTTTATAATTATTTATTATATTTTAATTTTTTTAATAAATAAAAAATCATACCCGGATGCCTATTAGACTCTTTTTTGGATAGATTTAAGTGAGTTATTCCTAAGAATTACAAGCCTACAGTATAAAATGCCAAATTTCTTTGCAAATAATGGTACCGCTTTCAGCACCTAAAATCTGAAAGAATCATACCGCCAGGGAGGTTAAATTCAAATCTAAGCTCCACCATCTGCCATTCTTATGACCAATGAAGGTGACTTGATCACTCAGGCAGTCTCATTGAACACCAATAGAATGGCCTGAGCTATGACAAAATGGAAAAGGCATGTTGTCATTTCTGGTATAAGGCATAACTTTCAAATTTAATCTTACCAATATATGCTACAAATGTTATATTATATCAGGGGTGTCAAACTCAATTTCATCGTGGGCCACATCAGCTTTATGATTGCCCTCAAAAGGGCCAGTTGTATTTGTAAGATTAGATGTCCAGCGCATCCCCTCCCCACATATTAAACATCAAGAGTCACCCCACCATCAGAAGTTGAGTCCCTCACTCTCCTTTACATTACAGTGCACCCCCTTTTCTTTATGCTGCTGCTGGGAAGAAGCTGAATGCATTGCTTGAAAGCAGAAAGTAAGGGTCTGGAGGAGGACCAGAGGAGGGCTGGTGCTCTCCTGCAGCTGCAGGAGAGGTGCGAGGGCCACATGGAATGGCTTGGAGGGCCAGATTTCGCCCACAGGCCTTGTGTTTGACACCTGTGATATATACAGTATATATGCATATGTATATACTGTATACTCTAATAACATACTGTACATAACTTTTTTTTTTGTTTTTCACTTTTAGAATGGCAATAAAACAATTGGTTGTATAATAAAAATGTTTCTAATGAAACATACTCCATAATTTTACTTAATATAACAGTATTTTCTAGGTTTTTGATGCTTCTCTTCCAGACCACCCCACTGAAGGCACAGTATGTGTGGCTTCCTTTTGATGTAATAAATGTAATGAATAATACCCACTATACATTTAGATGGATGGTTTTTTGTTGCATAGCTTTTTTCCAATTGTCTCATTTCTGATATTTATGTTAGACAGGCGACTGTGATCTATCATTTTTCTTCCCAAAAGCTGGCAGGAAGAGTGGCTAACATGAAATTTCATCCAAAGACGGTGATGAAAACACAGACCTATGGTTTTTGGTCGACATTACTATTAATGTTGTTATTTAACTTTGCCACCCTATGAGCCAGATGTCTGAAAATCTCTGACTGGAACTTATTTAAAAAGTTCATTCCCTATCCATGAATAACAATGTTGTAGAGTCACAGAACCAGCTTTTGACTGCTCGCTGAAAGAGAACTTATTCTAAAGGGTATGTTCCACTGACCCAGAAACACAACATCTGTTTCTGTTCATTTATACAGGCTATATTTCAAAAGTATCACAATCAAGTGTTAATTCTTTTTATGAAAAGACAGACAGGGACACCCTGTAATTTAAATGGGCCTTTCATGGTTTACAGCTTTTATTTTTATTGAGGCTACTGGTTAAATGATGAGGTATCTGGTGGAACAATGTTCATATTAAAAGACAAATAGAAAGGAAGACATGGGGCACTCAGATATTTGTATTCCAGTAAGAATCACTTTGTTCAGGCCTTTTAAGGAAGTGAGGACATTTGTTTTAATGAGTTTCACGCCCCCTGTAGCTTAATTGATACTATTGATTATTTTATGGTTTCCCTTTTTACACCTAGGCCCGCATAGGCCAATGCTGGCTATACACTAGTAACATTTTGGTCAACATTATTTGTTTTATGAACATTCATTCAATTTTTTAATCATTAGTGGGGTCAGATCAATGTTAGTTTTCAATCACAGTATTGAGAAAATTTGAATGAGCAAGATGGGAAATGTTTGATAGATCAACTTAAGTACAACCAGCCTGCCCATAGATGGATCGTAAAACGGGCCATAGTTAAGTTCCGCGATTTATTGTAAAACAGATCAAAAACAAAAGCCAAATGGCCTGTAACTTGTGCAAGTGCAAGTCCTGACAACATCAATAGATAAAACGTACGTCGAGGCGTTCCTGGTCACGTTCAGCTACTTCCTGATTTGGCATAGAGAGGTGGTGGAACGCACGCTACACATACCCACAAGAGTGAGATACAGTGTGGCCAGTGCTCCACGTCACATCTAGCTGTAACACGTTTGATTCCTTAGTGCCAAGGTCTCGGCACTTGCACAAGTAAGCTGCCACTTGGCTTTTGTTTTTAATCTGTTTTACAATAAATCGCAGAACTTCACTATGGCCCGTTTTTCTTCATTTTATCTATGGTAATTTCTTCTGTTGGAGTCCATTCCTGGCCAGTCCCATCCAGGTACCAGTACAGACCTTAGGCCAACAACTAAAGCTCCACCTGATCCTTTTTTTAAACAAAGGGTCATGGTAAGTAGCCACTTACCTCTACCTTTCACTGGGTGTCGCCAGTTTTATATTTGTTCTGTGGTGATGGTGTCTACTCTCAAGTTAACCATTTGATGCATGGACTTACCAGTTGCTTGTCATTAAGTGACCATTGCTGCGTTTTTTGGACCTATTTGCACCCTTTTTTTAATCACTATTGCATTGTTGACCTTATAGTTGGCATGTTGTCTCACGTTGGAATTTGGATTTTATTTGTCACTTACTATTAGCGCCCCCTTATTACTATACACCCCCCACATTGCTAAAGTTGTTTTCACACCACTTTAGGGGAGCAGCTTCCTTAATATATTTTACATTACCATAGCACAGAGTTCTCTATTTACTCATTTAAAAATAAAATAGGCATTACAGTTTTTGTAGTTCTTTGTAGAAAGAATCTGAAGATTACCTAACGGGGTCACTGGGAGGGTCCTTTATGATGCCAATGCTTTGTTACTTTCTCTCATTCTCTCTGTTTCTGGAACTCCAGTCACACTTACGTTTTGAAGGCAGGACTCAATCTTTTTGGTGACCATAAGAAATTTTTTAGCTTTGGAAATTATGGGCAGCAAAGGTAATGCAGTGGTTGTTCTTGGGAAAAGCTCCCCTGCATTACGGATCTTTTTTAGATCTTCAAAATGCAGACTTGGATGATCTGATGAAATATTGCAATGTCTTGCCGAAAAACTGAAAAAATATTCTGTTAGGCCTAATTAATGGTATGCATCTTAAAGTTTAATTTTGATTTCTGTCTTGATTATACCATTAATATACAAACCAGGACTAATATATACAATGATAAAAGAATGTATATACAGTATCTCCTAAAGTTCATTAAAAATACACACGTTGCAAGAAGAAGTAGCATATTGGCTTACTCAGACAGCATATGTGACAGAATTATTTGCAGGAAAGTCACTTTGGTATTGTGTTACAAATGCAATAAAGGTCTTGGAATATACTTTGATGAAACATGTTTATACAGTAGGTGGAAATCACACACCAGCTATTCAAGAATTGCTCCACTCTTTAGAATGTTTTGTAACTCTAAGCTGTGACCGCTCAACTATCCCTTAACAAGCTCATTAGTGTATTCTTACAGCTTCATGGAACTTAGGCATTAGATTTAAACACCATAAACACTGTTACCACATCTTTTATGTGAACATCATTTCCACTGAATCATGGGTGTGCTGTTAGAACTATCATAGGGAATTTAAATAACTGAGTAACCACATTTAAATAATGTTCAGTCCTCTGAGATAGTAGGAGACTGGTTGCATGTTCTGTAGAACGTGGCTTGAATCTCTAAAGCATAGAACATACAATAATTTTACTAATGTGGATTATTTGCTATTTTTTATGTTTTAAAGCCCAAGTGAAATCATAGAAATCTATTTTTTGTCAGAAAGATCTTGTACTTACAGCCTCAATTACCATAGTGCTACTGGCACTTCCCTTCTACAGCAGTTGTTTGTATGGTTGTGCCATCTCATGCCGCGTACACACAATCGGAATTTCTGTCAACAACACAAATTTGAGAGATGGTTCACAAAATTTCCGAGTTTCGTTGTTGGAAATTCCGATCGTGTGTACACAATTCCGATGCACAAAATTCCACGCATGCTCGGAATCAAGCAGAAGAGCAGCACTGGCTATTGAACTTAATTTTTCTTGGCTCATCGTACGTGTTGTAAGTTACCGCCTTCTTGACGTTCGGAATTTCAAACAATTTCCGATCGTGTGTACGTGGCATAGTAGGTACCATAGCAAGACCTAGTGCACTCAGTTATCAGCACTCAGTTACACAACTGGTCTGACACACACCCTTTTCCTTTCTCTGTTCTTTTCCCTTTTCTCTGTTCTGTTCTTTTCCTTTCCTTTTCTTTTCCCTAACACTTGTGCTTAGGGGTGTGACATAAAGTACTGCAGTGTTAGAGCTTTACAGATAATTTTCACCAATGGCTATAAGACATTTCCAAAAAAAAAAAATCATTCATGCATTAAAATATGTGGAAGTACATCATTTTAAAGAGATGAGTAGGTACTGTATGACATTTCAATAGAGCTTAAAATTCACTATATATTTTTGCGTGTGTCACTACAATTTTACAAAAACTGTTTGTAAAAATGTATTTTTGGAAGAAAGAAATAGTTTTGGTTCCTTTATAAATATACACTCACAATGGTTATAATGTCTGTCCAGCCCAATTTTTTTTTTTTTTCGTTTTGGATATTGTGGGAAAAAATATGAACCCTGTCTAGTCTTTATTTACCTAGGGCTCTATTCGAGAGATTTTCCCTCATTTACTGTGCCATTGAAAATTGTTTCTCCAGACAGGAAATGAGGAACGATCTGCAACAGGTTCATAGGCAGAAATACAAATATAAAAGGGGTACCAGCCTTCCCCAATTCTACAGATAAATACAGAATTTTAATTACTGTTTGTGTACCTGTTGCACATTTCCCCTCACCTTCTGCCTGGTGCTACTGTTGTTAGTGGACCATTTACACTACACTGTGCTGCCCTGCAACACACAATGCAGATGCCAGGGCAGGGGATATAGTAATAATTCCTGCTCCTGTACCCTTTAGACATAATAAGCATACTAACCCTTGTATTGCGGGAGTGACCCATTTTGTGTCTTTTTATATGTGCCTAAAATTCAGCTTTAAATATCAATTTGGTACAAAAGATAATGGGCCAGATTCAGAGAGCCATTACGCCTGTCTAACTGGTGTTAGACAGGAGTAATTTCAAATTTCGCGCCGTATCACTAGTTTGAATCCTCAAACCATGATACGGCGGAGTTGGGCTTCGATCTGACAGGCTTACGTCTTCGTACGCCTTCGGATCTACGCTGCAATCTTTTTGCGGTCGCTGGGTGGAGTTTGCGTCGTTTTCAGCGTCGGGGTATGCAAATGAGCTTTTTCCGGCGATCCACTAAGTTACGAGCGTCGTTCGCAATCGCGTACGTCATTTTTTCGCTCCGTAAAGTTAAACCAGCTATTAGCTGGTCTAACGTTATGCGGCCCATGTTAAGTATGGCCGTCGTTCCCGCGTCGACTTTCAAATTATTATTTTTTTTGCGTAAGTCGTCCGGGAATAGGAATGTCCGTAAACGACGCTACTCAAAAAAAATGACGTAACGACGTGATTTCGCGCAATGCACGGCGGGAAATTTCTGAACGGAGCATGCGCAGTTCGATCACCACGGGGACGCGCTTAATTTAAATGCCTCACGCCCCCTAATCGCGTAGTTTGATTCCGCCGGGAGAAATACACTACGCCGCCGTACCTTACGGGCCAAAATCTCTCTGAATTCCTCCTAGAGCCAGGTAAAGTACGGCGGCGTAGAGTATCTCTGATACTCTGCGGGAATCTAATTCTTTCTGAATCTGGCCCAATGATTCTATATCTATACAACATTTTTCTTTTGCAGTTGAACGTCTTGAGAAAATGATTTTTAGATAAAAATAAAAAAGGCCAATAAAATAACTTGTGGCAGCTTAGTGAATTGACTTCAAAGTATTGGAAGGTTATCTGGCAATCTTTAGAATCTCTCTGCTTTCTTTGTGGAAATTTGAAGTTTAACCTAGTGTGAAATTATTTGTTTTCTTTATATATACAGTATATTTTTAAATGGGTCCAGTGACTGGCTTTCTGCCCAGATGCTTATAATTTACCCAATTCCCTTTCAGCAAATCTTCTTGATAACATGCTGCTGAGAAGCTCGGGAAAGCTCAATGTGGACAGCAGAAAGGAGGATACTGAAAGCACAGCACCTGCCCCACCACAGAAGTTGTTGTCATGTTACTGTCATCACCATTGCCCAGAGGACTCATACAACAATACCTGCTGGTTGGTATACATTACAGTGGTTGCCTTTTAGCCATCATTTGTTATGTTTTTCTTGTGATTGTTAACATAAGTGGGCCTCTTTCTATTGTTATTTATTAAGTAAAGAATAATAAGTGATTGCTTTAAATGCATTTCAAAGAACTATATTTTCTTTTCATTTATTGAGATAAATTTTCATTTTTTTGGTTTTACATGATTTTAATTTGGCAAGATACTTTTTAGAGAGCCTTCCAGACTAAAAGGATGCAAAACCTGCAACTGTTCTTAATATAACACTGAGACTGTTGAGATGTGTATAGTTACACTAGACTCTCCACTTAGCAGTTAGTCTGGCAAAGCTTACATTAATATCTCTAGAACAAAAAAAGTTAAAATTTGCAATAAAGTTTGGTAAAATACTTGCAATATAAAGTTCCATCTCAATGAGGGTGAAAACATTTTCTGAACAAAACTAGAGTTTTGGGGGACAGCTTCATGAAGAGGTGGTGTAGTACAGTGGTCATCAACCCTGTCCTGCAGGGCCCACTAACAGGCTAGGTTTGCAAGATAACTGAAATGCATCACAGGTGATATTATTTGCTGCTCAGTTATTACAGTATTTTGCATCTTCCCAAGGTAATACATAAAACCTGGCCTGTTAGTGGGCCCTGCAGGACAGGGTTGATGACCACTGGTGTAGTACATGTAACGGTCTCGTGCACTAGTATTTGCCAGTCAGGAAGTTTAATTTCTGATATGTTTGCATTTGGGGTGCCCTTTGTGGTGTTAAAGGGTCACTAAAAGAAAACATTTTTTTTTGCTGAAATGACTGTTTACAGGGTATAGAGACATACAAGTTTACTGATTCCTTTTCAAAATGATTAAAAATAGATAAAAATCAATCATATAATGTGCCTGCAGGTTAGTTTCACTTTTGAACTGGCTTCATGTTTCTGCAAAGTAGAAATAGACACACAGAACAAAAGCAAACAAATCCAGGACAGTGTTTTGTTTTTAAAATGCATCTGATTCTGGGAAGTTTTAGACACATAGTAATGACAGCTTAAACCATCGTGAGAAAGCTCCCAGCACTGGGGTTATAAGGAAACAGACAAGCAGGAAGTGTGGAGAACAGAGCAGGATTACAGCAACTTCAAAGCAAAAACGAACAATAAGGACATGAAACCAGTACTGCAGTAAGGTAAATGAAGCTATTTAGCTAAAAAAAAAATCCTTTAGTGATCCTTTAAGAGCGAATGATGTCCTCTCTGGATCTCCATACTTCTAGAAAGCTTTAGACATGTGCATTAGTTTTCGTCCGAATGCATTTTCGGTCGAATTTCTGGGTATTTCACATTCATTTTAACAAACGATAACAAACACGCAGAATCCGAAATCCGAAAAGTCCAACATAAAAAATGCTTTATTTTCATTTTGTTGCGACAGTTTGATATAGATAGAAGATTTGACATAACGGTGACAATAACAATCTGTGTCTATCGAACCTCTATTAGTTCAAGATTATTTGACATAGAGAGAAAAGATTCGACATGATTGAGACATGAAGATTCGATGAAGCAGCTAAAAGCATACAATCGCCACAAGCGGACATTTATGGTCAAATGTTCCGCCCATAGGCTATAGAAGAATTCTAATGTTGGTTGACTAGTAATAATAATTAATAAATATAATTATTACTAGTCATGCAACATTGGAATTCTACTATAGCTTGTGGATGGAGCATTTGACCGGAAATGTACGATTGCGGCGTTGTACAGTTTAGCTACTCCGTCGAATGTTCTTAGACCACTCGACAGACACCATAAGCCTTCAATTGACAGTTTCGACCTTAATTAATTCGGATTTTCGGACGAATGCATTTTTCAACAAAACAAAATAAATTAAAGCGAATTTCGGTAATAACAAAATAAATATATTATTTGGACGAAAACAAAATTCCGAAACTGAATATTTCAGTGTGCACATGTCTATTAAGCTTAAAAGCTAAATTTCCTGATATGCTCTTATGACTACTGTATATTGCGCTTTTATCGGAATTATGATGGGTTACAGTTACTAATGTTTGATTGAACCTGTGAGGGAAGAAACTTGGCAGAGTCAGAGTGAAGGTCAGTAGCTAAAAATATTGGAATGATCAGAAATGGAAGCCTACATACTACATATGAAAATTAAAGAGTGGTAAAGGCACATGTTGCTTTCACATACTAAATCTAGCCAAATGTATTTGAGCAGCAGGTGCCTTGTGTACTTCTACAATATTTACATACTCATTTTGCATTATGAAAAAAAACCGCAAAGTGATCATTTTTAGCTGTACTGTTCCCTGGCATAAAGTAATGGTCATTTACATTGTGTGTAAGCAGTACCTATGTTATTTCATAAACAACTCTATCCATGCCTCTGTAAATCACACCAAATACAGCCAACATTAGTGTTCATCATGGAACGGGCAGGGCAGTGTTGGTTTTACAGCTACAGTTGCCTTAAGAAAGCAGAGTTACGCATTTTCAATACTCTGGGATATCAGCCAAGTCTGGCTTTAGTCCATCTCTAGTGATCTGTGCCATGTGGAAACCTACCCTAATACCAAATAGAAAGTTCTCACAGTGTTTTACAGGGTGTTAACATCATTATTAATGGAGAAAACTTGAAAGATTGTTTCAAATGGGATTATTGTTGGACATAAAAATAAAGGCAGAGAGGAAAAGCGATGTATCTTTTTCAGAAAGAGCAAAGAGAATATGTGAGCACTACAGCTGCCAGTGAACAGAATATACCCTTCTCCGCTGTCACTCAACAGCTTGCTGCTCAGTGTACACCTGGTATGTCCTTGCTCCCATATAGACTTCAAAAAGAGATTATTTACAAAGGAAATAAATGAATTATAGCCAATCAGACTTTATTTGCTTCCTTGTTTGATTACAGTAAACTAAACTGGTTGTATGAGAGTAGTGACTTCCAACATCTTGTTAGGCATGTACCTCCTATGTATTGTCCTAGTAGTACTTATTGTTAGAGGATAATATTTTCCGATAGCGATCAGCTATGGTAAACCTTGTAAACAGTGACATCTGCATAGCTTTCTTTCTATTTACTTCACATCACTGAGAAGAAAATGTACATTTCTCAAGTGGGACATGGATAGCAAAAAATAAATATGACAGATCTAAACTTTACTGTGGAATGCCGACCATACACTGTAAATTTCTCTTGTTCAGCCTTGTGAACAGAATGGATAAAGATATCTCTCCTGCTCTCGCACCCATGGCTGTCACAATACTTGAACAGTTGCTGCATATAATTCTATACAGCCTCTCTTCATTTAACAATTTTCCCCTGGCTCCTTTGATTTTCAGATGGAAGGGTATTGGGGAGGAGGGGCAACTGCTCAAATTGTGTTTGGTTCACTGGAAACTGTCTGAAATTCAGTCCATGTATGGCCAGCTTATCTCAAGATAAAATAGAAAAAAAAAACATATACAGTACATCTCTACAATGCATGAACATGTTCCCTTGATTTATCCCTTGTAAGATCCTACATATACTCATTACTTGTTGATCTGCCAGAAATGCACTTAGCTCCTATATGCTGTCAGGTACTAACAACACACACAATATTTGCAGACTATGGGGCTGATTTAATAAAACCTGAGAGTTCAAAATCTGATGCAGCCCTGCATAGAAACCAATGAGCTTTCGGGTTTTCTAAGCTTAATTACACAATCAGAAGTTAGAAGCTGATTGGCTACCTTGCACAGCTGCCCCAGATTTTGCACTTTCCAGTTTTAGTAGATCAACCCCTGTGTGTTGTCAGCCCTTCCAAGTTATCTTCTGCTAAACTACCTAGATTCACCTACTCTCCAAACGCTACAACATAAATAGGGTTATCATAATGTAGTAGAAAGATGCGGTGGATTACATTGGGATCAGAAAGAGATCAGCTCACAAATATCCTGCTGTTTACAATGGAATCCACCCTACCCACCCTTATGCGTGCAGTGGGGGCGGAAAACACATTTATGTTCATTCAGTATCTGTAGAGCGGACACAGGCAGAGCCATCTCTCCTCTATGGGCAGCTGGGAGTAAACGCACTCCGCTGTCTGTTTACACTTGCCCACCTAAATGAAGGAGGGTTTTAGGAGGCCTGATCGAATATGAAGGTAGGCGGGTGTAAAAATACTGTTTATAAGAATTCAGGAATCTTCCAATCAGGTCTGCCTGGAAAACATTCAGGCAGATCTAATCGGAACATCTGAAAGAGGTCTAAAGCAAAGTAGAACTCTGAATTGTTTCCTATTATTGAGCAGATATTACAAAACACTTTCACTGGTATATTGAACTGACCAAATAAGAGAAGTTTATTGTTAGGGTTAACATACATTTTAAGGTTCATTCACACTATCCATAAAGTTTGCAGAGGAGGTCACAGAGGTCCTGCGATGGCTTATAGATTCTGAAGAAGGGTGTTACATACGTGAAGAGATCTTTTTTGTTTACTATCAGTTTAGTGTTTACACCTGTTACTTGTAAATTCTTTTGTTACATTAAGCCTGCTCCGGTAAAAACATGTTATGCAACATAAATAACAGTCACAGTGGAAACTTGCCTGTGTTTTTCCACCTGCTGTTGCCTGCATCTCATATAAAAAAATAAAAATAAACACCGGTCTGCACAAATGAATAGGCTGTGTACCTATAAGTCTCTTTAAATGACATCATTGATGAACTACTAACTCTAGGTCCATATAGCTTTAAATAGCTTAACTTCAGCTATTCTTTCTTTTTGCTTTAGGTAGAGTAGAGAAGTTCAGTGTCCCCACTAGAAATTATTCTCCCTCATTTCCTCTCCTGGTGACAGGGTTTGAGAGTGGACATTATTGACAGGAAATAACTCCAGTGTGGACAGTCACAGTAACAAAAACACTTTCTTCAGAGAGTAGAAACAATTACAACCTGGAAGGGTGTTTATTGATCTCTGTGCTTTCCTGCTCTGGCAATTCCCGTGCCCCTCATTTCTTGTTAGGGTGTCATTAGGGTAAAATGTATGAGGAATTGGGACAGATTCTAAACCTCTTGAGCAGAAAGGATCTTTAATTCTGGCCACACCTTCAGTAGCTGTGGTGAGCACCAAATTTACTTATATAGGGTCCTACCCATGACACCTTCAGTCATAAATTCTGCTCTATGCAAGGCTTTGAACGTGCACCGTGCAAGTGAGGCCAGAGCAAAAGTAGATTCTGCCAAAGAGCTTGTAAACATCACAGAAAACAAGTAAGGTAAAACACATAAGCAGCTTGATAGGGGGGGTTTATTGTAGTGTAGTAAAGAGAGGTTTAGGAAAAAAAGGGTAGCATTCATTTTGGTAAAAATACATTACAATCTCAAATAAGTATATTAAAGTCTCAATGTTTTCCCAAAATAATAAACATGTTATACAGGCATACCCCACTTTTAGGTACACAATGGTGTTTATTTACTAAAGCTGGAAAGCGCAAAATCAGGCTCACTTCTGCATACAAACCAATGAGCATCCAGGTTTTATTACCAAATCTTAATTGAACAAGCTGGGGTTAGAAGCTCATTGGTTTCTAAGCAGAAGTGAGCATAGCTTTGCGCTTTCTAGCTTTAATAAATAAACCCCATTGTGTACTTAACAGCGGGGTATGCCTGGCACTTACCTGCTATGTGCATGGACATTGCACAGCACATACCACTTATTTTTTAGTCCTCTACCAGCACTGTTTACTTCTCCTTTTCTCTGAGAAGTGCCCCATGCATTGCCACGGGCACAATCCAGAACTGGGCTGTGTGCATCCATAGACACATGCAGCACAACTCACCCCCGCCCCTCACTCCTCACAGGATTTGACTGACAGCAGCAGGAGCTGATGGTTTCTGTTGCTCTCAGAGACTCCCGTTTGAACAGGAAGAGAAGAAAGAAGACCTGCAGTCAGGCTCAGTGCTGGTTTGATAGGGAGCGCAGGTAAGTGTTTCAGTGGTGGGGGGATAGCAAGTGAAAGTTTTTTTTTTTTACCTTAATGCTGAAAATCACTTTTGTCCTTTAATCACTGCTAATGTAAGGTCAGTTAGTGGCCAGACCCATCCAGCAGTCTTTGGCACAAAACTGGTAGTTTTATATAAAATATAAATTACAGTAATAGTATGGATGATTACTACTGTTTTTCCATTAGCAAATCTGAGTACTAACTGGTTTTGCTAAGTAAAACAATGCTTTTGACAGTTTGGAATAATTGTTGCTTTGTTGGCCGTATTTATTTAGGCAACATTGCCACTCTCCATATGTTTGTTGTCTGCAAGCAGGTGAGAAAAAGCACAGCTGGGCTTCTTGAGAATAGAAACGCTAATTCTGACAGGCACACCTGTCCTACAAGGTCTAAATTAAGCTACACATGTGTCTAAAATAGAGAGTATTTAGTATAGTAGTATACCTTTAAAGGGGAGTAAGGGGTTTTCTTTGTTATCAGCAGAGATGAGATGAAAGTTGGACAAACGTTTTGGATCTAGATAGCATTGTTGGTCTTCCAAGTCCACAAATGTGATAATTTCTGCTTTGAGGCCATCGTTGCACAAAACAACATCATATGATGTTGTCCTGTGTATGGCTACATGGGATTATTGACATGCTGGGTAACCAGAGTTTAAATATGTATTAGTTTAATAACTATACATCATGCTGTGTAAATAGTATGAATAGGTAAGAAGTATACAAGTCAAACATGTCCCATGTAGGCGTCATTGCTTCCTAAACTGCAACCTTACTGTTACAAAAAAAAATCTCATATAGCAGGGTTCTTCAAACTATGGTCCTACAGTTGTTAGGAAACTACAATTCCCCTCATGCCTAGTCATGTCTGTGAATGTCAGAATTTTACAATGCCTCATAAGACATGTAGTTCCGCAACAGTTGGAGGGCCGTAGTTTGAGGATCCCTGTCCTATAGAGTTTAGATACTAATAAAGGGGTAAGGTATAGATCATTCTATGCTTGTTAGACAGGCATAGGTCTACTTTTTTGAGCAACATGGTCATAAATGTGGAAAATTGTATTTAACAATGTTAGTGGAGGGATTAAACCCTGTCAGTGTACCAATCTATACTTATTTCCAATTTATCCAACGTACTGCCTACCTGTGTAACTCATCATTACAAACCTGAATCTTTAGAAAGTCTGACAACCAGTGTTAGAATTTATCTTTTTTGTTTTGATAAAGTAGAGAAGGGTCAGATCCTTTGTTGAGTTTATATTCCTGTACCCACTGGGAAAAATCCCCCCTGTTTTTTTATTGGTGATTATTGTCAGTAAGAAATAAAGTAAGGGTAAATAAAAATGGTTAAATGTATATACAGGGCAGGGGATAAGGGGAAATCTTCAAGTAGGGACAACTGTCTAAGGGGGGGGGGGTTCAACTCACGTTGGGAGATTTCCTCTTCCTGTTGCATGCCTGGGAAGAGAAATTAAAAGGACATTTCCCCAACAGCACACAGACAGGGGAAAAAAAAAACCTGTCTGTAAGTTATACATACTGATTATAAACAGTCAGTGTCATAACTAAGGAAACAAGAGGGTGACTAGGAAAGTGTTATGTAAGTGTCCCTTTTTTGCAGAAAAGTTTTGGGGAAGCGTTTTTTTTTTTTTCTGCATGTTTTCCTGAAGAACATTGTGTCAGGCAGCGTACGCACTACCGTTTTCCTCGGCAGAATCCATCAAGAAACTTGGTGGGAGAGCTTTTTTGCCAAGGAAAACGGTCATGTGTATGCTTTTCATCAAGTAAACTGTCGAGGAACTCGACGAGGAAAAAAGAGAGCAAGTTCTCTTTTTCCTCAACGAGAGTCATCGTGTTCCTCGTCGGGCTGGTTTTCCAACGAGAAACGCGTAGGTGTGTATGCTTAGAAACCCGTGCACCTTCGGTAAAAGTAGTATTTGTAATGGAAATAGCACATTTGTCACGCTGTAACAGACTGAAAAGTGCAAATGTCTCTTACCAAACTTTTACCTAACACACAGTAACATGAGATTAGCAAAAGCAGCCCCAAGGGTTGTGCCAGTGGAACGAACTTCCCCTGCCGTTGTATGTGTTGAAGTCACCGAGTTTGAGAACGAGGAGATTTGGTCTTGACTGTGTGTACGCAAAGACATCTTGTCAAGTTTCTCGACAAGCCTAACAAGGAACTCGTCGAGGAAAACAATGTGTCTTTTCCGACGAGTTCCTCGGTCGTGTGTACGAGGCCCCAGGATTATGTTGGCTTTGGAAATGTACTTTATTTCATGCATTTATTTTTAAGCGGAAAGATTTTCACCTTCTTTTCATTAAAGTTTATGCATAGCCACAGCATTTATTTCTTTATTTATATAGGGTAGAGTAGGATTAAAGCCCTTTGAGGTTTTTTTTGCTGTCTGCATCCCTTCTAAGTAGATTTGCACCTCTATTTGACACAAGCACAAGAATTGAAGGGTACAACCTACAATGAGGACAGCTGTTTAGGTGGCAACTGTCTAATATGAGAATTTATCACCTTTTCTGGAAAATACACGAATGTATGAATGTAAATCGCCTCAACAGGACACAGGTGCAAAAACCTAAAAAGAGGGTTTTAACTTGTGGTTACCTTTTCCAAGATAGTCTATTTCCTATACATGCATTTAAAATTACTTGAAAGCACACTGTGCAGTTTTGCTTTTGTATAGCATCAGTTAATTCCACAGAGAGGTTTTTTACAACAATGTTCCAAATCAGTGGATCACATGTGCCTCTCAGCATAATTTTTTGATGCTGTTGGCCGCCTCATAGCAAGTTATTAGCATCAAAAACCTAGTCCGGACATGAATATTATTATAATAATAATAACAACCATAATAATATTAATACATTTTTTTATTATTAATATTTTTAAAGATATTTTGCTTGATTCTTTCGTTTCCATTCCATTCTATTTCGTTATATTATTTGTTCTTTATTAGTTGCCACAGGTATGCAGACTTTAGGTGTGGATGGGAGAGGGTCTTCTGTTTTATCACTATACATAGTGTGTAGTAACTAGTTTGTGTCCCAATGCTTTCAGAAGTAGCATATACACTTTTATTTTTGCTACCCATAAGTTTTTGTAGCATTATTTCTTCTACCAAAGTTTAACTTAAGTTTGACTTTTTTTTCCAAATATAGTGTGTTGAAAATCCTTGTTATAAAGTAAAGTTTTATTCCGTTTCACAATTTTAGTAGGAAGAAAGATAAAAGTCCAGATAGTGTAAAGAACTGCAATGGTTTCATGTGTATCGTTTATGTTTAAATAATTAAACTGAAGGTTCTACTTATGTTTTCCTGCCTTCTACAGGACAGACGGATACTGCTTCACGATTATAGAAGAAGATGAATCGGGGCTCCCTGTGATTACCTCTGGCTGCTTAGGATTAGAGGGCTCTGATTTTCAATGCCGAGTAAGTTGGTGACTGCTTACAATAGCCACCAGTGTTCAGGTGACAATGTTCCTTCTAAAAATCCTTCCAAAAAAGCATTGTCTGACCACCTGTAAAACCTTAGTAAACAGATACCTTGCAGCCAAAATGGCAACCTGCACTTAATTATTATTAGTAAGTAGATACTGTTTCATTTGGTGCTTGTGGATAAAGACTGTCTCCCATATGATCTCTGTTTGTAACAGCACTGTGTGGACAACAAAGAGGCGTTCTGTTGCACAGCTGCACATCTGAGCAACTGAAGAGGTTTGTGAGCCATGATTAAAACTTTCTGCTGCTAGAAAGGGACATGCAACAAGTTTCTAGCCCTTAGCATAAAAAAGATAATCATTGCAGGAGATGATAAGGACATCTGTGTTTCTGACATCCTCTGGAATGTGTTCATATAAGGCATCCAATTCATATTTGATAATAATAATAATGCGCGATGTTGACCTTATTGTATTCCAGTTATGAATTTAATGAATGAAAGATTATGCTAAACTTGCTCCTTTTGTGTAATTTTCCACACCCTGGGCTAGATCATCTTTTATTTCCCAGATGGCTTTTATTAGGGCCTGTGTGGTCAAGGGAGGAATGCATGTAGTGTAGCTTGCCTCCTTCATTGGATGTTCTCAACAACAATGCTTACAGAACAGTGTGAACTAAGCATTATGCTAAATGTGCAAATAGTGAATGCCTGGTCATCTTTTATCTCCGAATTGAATAGTAGAGGCAAGAAATATATTTCATATATAAAGTAAAATAGTATGTATCCATAGTATACTCTAGTCTGACAGTAATATATATATATATATATATATATATATAATCTATCATTCATTAAATTCATAACTAGAATACAATAAGGTCAAAATCGCACATGATTCCTATTATCAAATATAAATTGGATGCCTAAGGGCCCTTTCACACTAGCGGACGAACGGTCCGCTCATTACAAGTCCGTTTACGGACTTGTAATGCTTCCCTATGGGTGCGGATCCGTTAGCGGATGATGCATCCGCTAACGTCCGCTAGATCTGCATCCATTTTTGCGGACGGAAGAATGTCCTATTTTTCTTCTGTCCGGCCAAACGGATTGGATGCAAACGGACAGACGGTCCGTTTCCATCCGACTCCCCATAGGGGAGAGCGGAGGAAAGACGGGGCGGTCCCTGCACAGTGTGCGGGGACCGCCCCGTCCGCCGACAGCTGAGCGGAGACCCCCCCGCTGAGCTGACGGGCACACGGAGCGGACCGAAGAACGGTCCGCTCCGCGTGAAAGGACCCTTATATGAACACATTCCAGAGGATGTCAGAAACACAGATGTGCTTGTTATCTAATGCAATGATTATCCTTTTTATTCTAAGGGCTAGAAACTTGTTGCATGTCCCTTTCTAGCAGCAGAGAGTTTATATCATACATATATAAAAACCTGAGATAATTAGACAAGGGTGTGCTTCCCTACGCACCAAAAGGCCACTTAACTAAAACGTAACCTTTATTGTAAATCATAAAACGTATGTAAATTACCATAACAGGTATACCTATAGGATGAGGTCATGATGTCATTATATATATACAAAAGGTTTGGGTGATTTGATTTTGGGAGCACCTTCTGATTTTATTTTCATTTAGGTTCACATGATTAAATTTTTGTCCTGACACATTCTATCCCCCCTCTCCTCCATTTTCTTTTTTTTGGAGTGAGATATGCCTTGTGTCAATGTAGTCTTGATTAGGAGAGAAGCTTTTTTGTGGATATGGTGATATATGGGGCTCGTCCATCAGTGGTATTTGTGCCCACATGGATCAGTGTACCCGTATGGCATATCTGAGAGATAGATAATTTCATAGGGCAGAAGATAGTTCATATCTTTAGTAAGACAGTATTTACTAGCATACCGTCTCTTTTTCTGTTCATCTCATTGTTATATGTGGCCAATAGATGGGAGGAGAGACAGATATACCCCCATCTCCTGATACCAGGTGGTGTTGGTGAGTAGACCTTTAATTTACATATACTTTAAAGACCTGGAGCCTTTATATTGAATATAAGAAGAAATTTTAACCCTCATATTGTCTATACGTATACATTTAAGATAAGTTTTCACCATTTAAACTTGGTAGTTGTTAATATCACCACATAGAGATTGAACATTGATTTTTATATATACTGGCACTGACCTCATCCTATAGGTATACCTGTTATGGTCATTTACATAGTATTTTTTTTTTCGTGTTTCTTTTTTAAGCTACTGCATACAATATAACTTATTGCTTTCTTTTATAATGCAGTATCAAGCAACCTTTTTTTCATGGACATATTATTAGATTCATGCACTGGTAGAACTATTGCAGTTGTCTGTAGCTCTAAACTTCTCAGGTGTCCATATGCATTAAGATGTCATAGAAACCTGTGTTGTAAGAACTATGGAGGCTATTCCTGAACCTCTAAAAAATAGATTTTTTTTATCGTTTGTATACACTTTTGCAGCAATAATAAAATGCAAAAATAAACTGCTTTCACACGGGGGCATGTGGGCGTTGATGGTAAAACACTGCTAGTTTTGGCAGTGCTTTGCCATTGTTTTAGCGGTGATATTCAGCCGATAGTGCAACGCTTTTAACCCTCGCTAGCGGCCAAATAAAGGGTTAAATGTGCATATGTATTCCCCATTTCAATGGGCAGGAGCGGTAGATGCCCCAAAGATTTTAACGTCCTGCCAGCGCAGCACCCCAGCGTGAAAGCACTCTGGCATTCACACTGGGACTGCAGAGGAGGTGTTTTTTAGGCCTTTTACAGGTGCTATTTTTAGCCCAAAAGCACCTAAAAAACACCCCAGTGTGAAAGGGATGTAAATGTAATGAAGCTATTGGGTCAGCACGATGACTTGGCAGCTAGCATTTTCAGAAGGTAAGGTCAGCAATAACTTGCCAACACATTCTTTAAGTGCAGGTTTATTTTAAATGTATCAGCTTCAATAAATGTATCAGCTTCGGTAAATTTACCAACAGGTGTGAAATAGACTTTCCAGTTTCAGCATAATGGCATTCAAATTAAATGATTCTGGGTAAATGGTTTAAGTTAAAACTAAACAAAACTAAATCTGAGCACCATAAACCAAAAATGCTTTAAATTACTTTTGTTATTCAAAGCAAACTTGCCCATCCATATCTCAATGCCATATTTTTGTTAAGAAATCGCTTTGAGGGTCCATGCACAGGAGTTTTGTGCTTTGTCTGTAGAAGTAGCTCAATGTTATCCTGTGTGTCCATGCACATTAGGACGATCAGAGGCATATTTTAAGCTCAACGTTTAGAGGTATGAAAACCCTTCTGGTTTGTGTTTTTGATTGGAGCTTTCTGGCAAAAAAAAAAACGATTCCTAAGCTCTCTTAAACTCCTGTACAAAAACGTTCTATATGAGTGTTTTTTTTTTCTGCCAGGGGAACTGGCGTTTTTTTTTATAAGTCCAGGGTACATGGAGCCTGAAATACACTACCGAGCATTGTTAGCTATGGCCATCTTGGAATTCATCTGTCCTTAGCTCAGGCATGCAGGCAGGGGGTCATGCTTAGATGAGAAACCCCCTCCTCATCTCCAGGTGGAAGAAAAAATGCCCATGAAGACCAATGGCCTAGAACAGAAACCAGGAAGCAACTGGAGAAATTTAAAAAAATAAAAATAAAACAAGTAAATATAATTTACCTAAATATATTTACTAATGCTAGCAGCATAATGATTAAAATAGTTAATGTTGATTTAGAGAATTGAGTTCCTCTTTAATTAGAATCTTACTGTGTATGGTTACCCCTGCACTGGCAACTGGAGGCCTACTTCTGGAAGTTTTCATCCAAAGTGATTGATTTTCTGGACATGTGCAAATACAATTGCAATTATAATATTGTTGTTATGGGCATGCAAGAATTTGACCAATCTTGATTAAATCTTTAAAATGTCATTAGTCGGATCACATGTACCAATTTAAAAGTATACAGGCATATCAAAATAAGAAAAACAAATATTATTTGAGTTTTTGTTGTGATAATGTGCTGTGTATTATACCGGATGAAAAAAAAAACACAGAAGAAACATCACAGTAGAAGTGCTCTAGAAGTACATAAAATTAAAACCTCTCCATAGATAATGCTGGTTCCACACTAAGGCCGATGATGGGGGTTATTTTATAGTTACTTTTTCAATATGATATTTTTCTGTACAACTTAATAAGGAATTACAACAGCTATGGTACTTTGTTGCATTCATTTTACATCCAGTCAAAAATCTTTTACAACGTAATTACATTTGTCTTTCTAGTCCTCTTGTTTCTTACTGTGTGTTTTGGTTTGTGTTAGGACACACCTATTCCACATCAGAGAAGGTCTATCGAATGTTGCACAGATGAAGACTTTTGTAACAGAGATCTTCATCCTACCTTGCCACCCCTCAAAAACAAAGGTATTTAATAGAGTTATGATTGATTTAAACATGTGAATATTATATATTGTTTTTTTTGTTTTTTTATATAAATAATTTTTATTATTCAACGCATGATATTATCTTACATATTGTGCACATATTCAAGTACAAAAATGCAATACATATTAAATAAGTAAAAATATGTGTTAAACTCTTATTTCCAAACTTGCACTCTTATCTATACCCCTTTTATATATTATTGTGCTTTTATTTTGTGTGTATTTTCATATACCACCCACCCCCTCCCGTCCCTACCCTTCCCGCACCACCTAATCATACTCATAAGTATTTGATTTTACCTCATTTATTTTCTCATTTCCTTACCCTACCCTTCTTCAATCCTAATATTTATCTCCTAAGTCCTTCCCTTATCGACTGTGGAGGCGAGAGTCTATCATCGCATAGCCAGGTTTGCCATATTTGATTGAATTTCCCGGTGTCCCCCCTCCGGCTATATGTTAATCTTTCTCTATGGAGTAGAGAGTTCACTAGTAAAACCCACTGCCTTCCCGTTGGGACCTCTGGTGCCATCCAGTATCGTGCTATGAGTTTTCTTGCTAGGTATAATATTATGTACATTCCAGTTGGGAGTGTTTCCATCTCTATGGCCCCCAGTATATATATCAGAGGATCCAATGGGATGGATATCCGTGCAAGTCTACTTATGTGCTGAGAGATCTCCTCCCAATACCGGTGCAGTTTTGGACATCTCCAGATCAGATGAATAAAGTCACCCTGATGTATTTTGCACTTCGGGCATAGCGGGGAATCTCTTCCTCCCCATCTATATATCTGCTCTGGCGTTCTATATGCCCGGTGCAGTATAAACAGCTGCGATAGTCTGTGGGATGCTGATATCGATACTACTGGGATACATTCTACGGCCCTTTTCCAACGGCTTTCGTCTATATTCCCTACGTCTTCAGCCCATTTACTACGGCATTTTAAGGCTGTATAGTCCTGTGCCCTAGATATTATTTCCCTATATATTTTAGATATTAGCCCTTTCCGATCCTCTACTCCGAGTACTGTCTTAATTAGGGGAACTTCCGATATTATTAGAGATTGTGTTTTGTGTTGTGCCTGTAATGCGTGCCGGAGTTGGAGGTATTGGTAGAATCCCTTTGATTCTAACTGGAATTCTTGACACAACTGCTCATATGTCTTCAATACCTCTCCTTCATACAGCTGCTTGAAATATTGTATCCCTTTCTTTTTCCACATAATAAATCCCTTTAGATCTTGTATTTCCGGGTACCTTGGGTTATTCCATATCGGGGTAAGGGGCAACGGCCCCCATACTCCCAAAGCTTTCCTGACCTCTCCCCATACCCTTTTGAGTAAAATACCTGACGGGGCTGAGCGTGGTATACTAGGGAGGTCCATTTCCAGGTGTGATGCTGCCACTAATGCAGGATCGCAACTTGTTACCATATTACAAATAGAGTCCTCGTTTTTTTCCCGTCCCCATCCCGCTAAATGTTGGATCTGAGCAGCCAAAAAATATGTTTTGGGGTGTGGAACTGCAAGACCACCCCTATCCTTACTGTACTGAAGGGTGGCCAAGCTAATCCTAGCCACCTTTTTCTTCCATATCAGAGCTCTCATCAATGTTTCACTCTGTTTGAACCATTTATTTGTAATCCACATAGGGGAATTGTGAAAAACGTATAGAAGCTGTGGTGCCCAAATCATTTTAATTAGGTTTGCTCGGCCCACTACCGACAGAGGAAGTTTGCACCAGCTGTTGCATTTCTCCCTCTGTCTAGCCAATAGTGGGACCAGATTTAACTGCAGGTATTCCGCCGGGTCTGGCGATATCACTACTCCTAAATATTTGAATCTATTGCTTATAACAATCTGCTCTGCTCCAGGTGGCAATGGTGCCTCCATTGGATCTATAGGCATCAGGGTTGACTTTGACCAATTAATAGTAAACCCTGAAAAACGTCCGAACTTCCCAATGATCTGCATCACCGCATGTAACGATGCGGAGGAATCGCCCAAATAAATTAGCGCGTCATCTGCATACAGTGATATCTTCTCTTCCCTCTGGCCCCTATTGTTTTTTTAAATATGAGCATGACAGGTAATTGATTGTCAGATATTGTAGAGTGGTGTCAGTTTTGTGTAGGCTTGATGTGCATTCATTAATGATGGTAGATGTCACATTTGTAATTAGTGGAAGAATATCTATATTATTAAAAGTTCTGATATTATTATAAGAAATCATTAGGAAATCATTAATTTTGTATTGAAATTTCAGTCCACTGTTCTTGTTGTTAGTTTAAGGGT
Organism: Rana kukunoris; assembly: GCA_029574335.1. Lineage (NCBI taxonomy): Eukaryota > Metazoa > Chordata > Amphibia > Anura > Ranidae > Rana > Rana kukunoris. Next base: position 492,213,980 of record CM056049.1, on the reverse strand, counting down.
CCTTTCACACTAGCGGACCGTTCGTCCGCTCATTACAAGTCTGTTTACGGACTTGTAATGGGCCCCTATGGGAGCGGATCCGTTAGCGGATGATGCATCCGCTAACGTCCGCCAGATCCGCATCCGTTTTTGCGGATGGAAGAATGTCCTATTTTTCTTCCGTCCGGCCAAACGGATCGGATGCAAACGGACAGACGGTCCGTTTCCATCCGACTCCTGAGCAGGAGACCCCCCCGCTGAGCTGACGGACACACGGAGCGGACCGGAAAACGGACCACTCCGTGTGTAAGGAGCCTAATAGAATAGATCACAGCCCTATTATTTCAGACTTTGCTCATGAGATGCATTAGGCTGCACTTGCTAAAAACAGTCTTATCGCGTGGACAAGGCAACACGCCCTATGTTCTATTTGTTCAGTTCACACCACTATACTGCATGGTGCTCTCAAATAAAATAGGACATTACTTTTTTCACCACGGCGTATTGCAATGCACTATACCATGTTGCAACATGCTGTAGTGCATAAAGATGAATGAAATGTCATTCTGACATTTCAATAAAGTTAAAGCAAAAAAAGAATATAAATAGTGTAATGCATTGAACAAAGCACATCATACCGCCCTGCTCACAGTGCACATTTTTGGCTGTGCATGTTAGCCTGGTGGTGCTAGTGTGAACCAGCCCTTGTACTTGTACTGACTGCTCACATTCAGAATTTCTACTGAATAATGAATTTGTTATGCACACAGTTCACAAGAAGTGTAAGGAATGTACTTGAAGTAGGACATATGGGCTGCCTCCTTTTAAATGTTAATTCCTTAAAGTTAATTGTGGGAGTTATTTACTAAAACTGTAGAGTACAAAATCTGGTTTGACTCTAGCTTCTAGGTTTTATTGTCAACGCTTAAGTTAACAAACAAAAGTTAGAAGCTTTTTTGGCTACCATGCACAACTGCACCAGATTCTGAGTGCACCAGCTTTAGTAAATCTCCCCCACAGTGACAATAATTTGAGGTAAGGTCTAGATAATGCACCCCACTTTTAAGTAGACAATGGGGTTTATTTACTAAAGCTGTAAAGTGCAAAATCAGGCTCAGTTCTGCATAGAAACCAATGGCTTAATTGAACAAGCTGGGGTTAGAAGCTCATTGGTTTCTCTCCAGAAGTGAGCCTGATTTTGCACTCCCCAGCTTTAGTAAATAAACCCAATTGTGTACTTAAAAGTGGGGTATGCCTGTATTACAACTTAATTTCTAAATAAAATATTCAGATTTAGACAGCAATCATCTATGACAGAAGTAAGACCAGCTTTTGATTGTTTGAGAATAATTTGCCAGGTTTGTGGGCAGGGAGGAATTCAAGAGAATATGCTCAAAGATTATCCTGCCCATAATGTATTAGAAACAAAACATGTTATTATAAGGATATTATCATCGCTAATACAAAACAAAGGCTTTAAAAAATATAGTAAAATCAAGGTAGAAAAAATAAGCACAAAAGCTCCTAACAATAAATAGCAGTAGGTATTTATCAGATTACACTAAAATAGAGCAAGCTGAAATCTGATTGATTGTTATAGGTAACTGCACATATTTGCACAGATGTATTATAAAAGCCTTATAAAGCTTTCTATCTTGTATTGATTGAATAGGAACTAAGCAAGTGCCTAGAATAAAGGCTTAGTGCTCTTTCACAAAGGCGCACTCTGCCAGGGGAGCAGACGGATCACAGGTCCGTGTCCACTCCACTTATGATGCATGGTTATCTTTCTTTCTGCTTTTTGTACTGCAGGGCTGTCTTACTATCTGCTTTTACACACAATGAGTTAAACCAAATTAAACATACAGTATATTCCATTATGTAATCACTAACATTAAGCTTAACAATAGATATGAAAAAGTAAACAGTCAAAGTCACAAAAATAATGAAGGTGTCCTCTGGCATGTTTATCAATACTTATATTGATTTGTTTTATGTATTAAGTAAGGTATTCAGCTTTTCTCCTGATAAAAAGTTCCTTGGGGTTCCACCACCACCCTGTAAGGCTTAACTGCTCCTTTAGTCCAGGGTAAGTTTAAAACTGAGGAATGCTTACATTATTCCTCACTTCCTCAGGCGTCTATCCCCACCTTATGACCAGTCCCACAAAGCCACTTCTCGTTGGCCATTTTGTGCTTGCGCCTTCTCTGACATCCTAGCTTACAATGGGGAATTAGTGGCCCTCTAGGTACATTAAACTTTGAGGACTACCAACCAGATGAGAGAACTGGCTGCGGAATAAGGTAAGTTTTCCTCTACTTGAAACCTTCCCTAGACTTAAAAAGCAGTTTTACATTTCTCTGTGTTGGGGAGGGTAGCTCAAAATAGTATTTTTTTTTTTTTTTTGCCTAGCTGTAGTTTAGCTTTAAACCTTGTCAATGACAATATATCTTTAACTGGCATTTTTCAAGCTTTTCTGGTGGCAGATCAAAGCACGGGCCAGCCAAAAAGGGCTGGGGATATCACAGAAAAGCCTGAATAAATGCTGAATAAACCCCTTTCTAAATGTTTTTTTTATTGTTTTCATTGATTTCTTGTTGACTTTTAGTGCCAATGCAGTCAGAATCAATGATAGCTCTTTCATAAGCATTTATGTGTACCCAGATAGACATTCAATTATAACTATTGCATCGGTGCTTTTTGAGCTTTGCTGTAGCAAAAGACACGGTATGCTTAGACCTTTATTGTAATACTAGTATCTTTCAAAACCTCTTTAGATAAAATTAATCAGTTTTAGAAAACAAATTACTTCAACATAAGTTTCATAAAGCACTGATGTGGTTGTAACACCATATATAAGGGAGGGATTAGAAGAGCTGTCAGGTCTTAATGCTGTCTGTGCCCCCCCCCCCCCCCTTTAGGGAGACTAACCCTCCCCATTTGTCCTGTTTGCTGTTATCAGTGAATGTAAAAGTGAAAGAAAATCACTGTTCTTGGGTGGACATAAAAACAGTGATAGAGCGAAAATCTTCCAATAGGGACACTTGTTCTGGTGACCTTGGTGATACCCCCAGACTCCCTCACAGAATCACCAGAATCAGTGTGGGTGATTCTCCTCATTGACACCAGAAACAACAAAACAAAATAGACAGAGATTTTAACCCTTCCACATTTTATCCATTGGCAAAAACCATAGTTTGGGCTTTACATACACTTAAAAAATAGTTAAGAAGCCCCAGATGTTAGCGTATATTATTTTATATTATGATTTAATAACTGATCTACAAAGTACAGCGCGCTGGAATCTTTGTAAATAATGTGCTTTTTTTCAACTATCAAGGCATATTTGTCTCATGTAATATATTGTTGGGTTTGTTGCTATAATCAGAACAGAACTCAGTGTAGCAACATGGGTGATTTTATGTTTCTGCAAAACCACAAAAGTGAGCATTATCATAAATCCCCCCCCCCCAAAAAAAAACTCATATTACTAAGATGAAGTTTCTCGTACTATAAGTGGCTTTTGTTGTGTTGAACATCTGAAAAGGTTTTCCCTGGACAGTGGCTTATGACTAAGGGCAACATTTAGAGGAAGCCAGGGTTAGAGTTTTGTCTTGACTGCAGGTCAGACACAATTAACCTTTACTGCAAGGTTATATTAAAAACAAATGGGAATGCAGTTCTTGGAAGATGTGAACAAAGAAAGACACACAGAGGTAATTCATGTCTTAAGAACAGCTTCTAAAGGGTAAGTAACAAATGTGATGCAAATAGTCAGTATAGAAAAAATAATGCCATCCAATGAATATAGTCCCTATCGATAAACTGTTTACAAAACACAAAGAATGCAAAAATGTCCAATAATAATTTTTAAATAAATAACATTAGTATTTTAGCTTTTGTGTCAATAGACAATTTTGCAATTCTTTTTTGCGATATACTATTGTTATTTGGTTAACAAATATGTTGTTACTATGCTGTTAATACATTTTGATTTTTGAAACATATATTTAATCCTTAACTTTTCTTACTGTTTAAATTGTTAAAAAAAAAAAAAAAAAAAAAGTATTTGCTTTAACAATTGTAAATCATGCTTTTTAAAGAAGACAATCGCATTCTGCTAGTCTAAACGCATAAAAGCTGTTTAGGAAAAGTGCTTTCCATATCTTGAAGCAAAACCTGTGGTTTGCCCATGCACTCTATCGCTCGCAACAGTTTTACATAATCACAGTTATTTTAGGCTGTTGAGAATAAAGAGAAAATGGTTTGTGGAAGCTCAATGACACAATTAAGACATTACACAGAGTTAAAGGGATTGTAAAGGTTCAGTTTGTTTTAAATAAAAATAACAAACATTTTATACTTACCTACTATGTGCAACGTTTTTGCACAGAGAAGCACTGATCCTCTTCTTCTGTGGTTCCCCGTCAGAGCTTCTGGCTCCTCCCCTTCATCGGGTGCCCCCTACAGAAAGCCGCCTCTATGGGGGCACCCATTCAGGCTTGCTCCCGAGTTACATTACTGCGTCCACTGACGCAGACAGTGGTACTTGGCCCCATCCCCTGCTCCCATGTCACTAAATTTAAAGGAAGACATGGGCTACTGCTGCTATCAATCTGTCCAATGAGGAGAGTGACAGTGGCTGGAGCCGCTGTGCTTGTGCACATTGCTGGATTAGATGGACTTAAGTAAGAAAAAGGGGGTCTGGGGGGGGGGCTGCTGAAGCACAGAATGTTTTTTTTACCTTAATGAATATGCATTAAGGTGAAAAACCTTGAGACTTTACAACCACTTTAAAATAAATGAAAGTGGTGAGAGTACAACAGCTGTGTTGTTTGCAGAGCACCTTGCAATGTGTATTTATGGAAGTAACAGTTAGAGACATAACTCAGATTTTCAAAGGTGCGTGTGCTGCAGCACATCACATTAAACTATATAATATTCTAACAAGACAGTTCTGTAAAGTATATAATTACCATAACAAATGTTACTGGAAGTCCTTACAAAAATTAATTCTTGTAATATATATGGGAGGGGCAGTGATAAAAGTTCCTCATAACAGGCAGCATGGTGCCATGATGTCTGGCTCTTAGGTTGACTAGATCTAAATGGACACAAAAATAGTCTGCAGAATGAATGTTGAGCAGAAATATTTTATACACAGAAGGATATGCAGACTCATTGGTCTTAATATTGGATTCTATGATTCATAATCTGCTCTTAAATATTCACTGAAGGTAATATCATTAAGCTGTGCTTGTCAGTGTTTTAATAACTGGTGAGCAGAAAAAAATGGTAAAACAATATCAATATCTAAATTCAGTAACGTATGGAAAAGTACATCATGATGCAATTTCCTTTTGCGTGAATAAGGATAAATTAGTTCTTAATACATTTCTTAACCTGCCCATGGGACTCAAAGATGTCAATAGGAGAGCTCCACACCCAAGCAGAGGGAGATACAGGGATGACACAGAAGGGCTTGAAATGCAGCTTTGATTTATTTATTTATTTCTATGGGTGTACACATTTTGGATTGGTTTCTTTTTTTGTCTATTTGATGAGTGCCATATAGGCAGATTATTTCCCGACTGGGTACACAGGCTGCAAAAAAACAAACAAAACAAACACCAAATTTTTTGTGAGTGAGGAAGAGTTTATTGATGCCTTCAGAATATTTCTCTCTACCGGACCGTTTTCATCGGACCAGGCTGAAGTGGTCCAAAAATTCGATCAGACCAGAATGCGGTGACGTACAACACACCGACGTGCTGAAAAAAGGAAGTTCAATGCTTCCAAGCATGCGTTGAATGGATTCTGAGCATGCTCAGGTTTTTGGTCCGATGCTTTGGCGTACTAACCATCGAATTTGTCCGACGGACAGATTTTAAAGCATGTTTTAAAACTTTGGTCCGACGGACAACGGTCTGATGGGCCGTACACACCATCGAATTGGTCCGATGAAACTGGTCTGCAGACCAGTTTCATCGGACCGGGCTGATCGTGTGTACGTGACCTAAGAACTGATCGTTCAGTTCTTGGTCTTCAATGAGAATTGAGCTGTGAAGGGGGTGGAAGCAGTTGGCTCAAGCTCTCAGTGATGTGGTGAGAGGCTGAGCCAGCTGCCAGTCAGGCATCTAGGTGGATCCTGACATTAGACATTAGATCTCTCCAGAGTCTGGACCAGCTGAGTGATGTCAACCGACAGCAGACTTTAGACTGCTGTAAGCTGAATCTGGGTCACAGGAGTGCTGAACAAAGTACACTCCAGGGACCTTTAGGAAAATTAGGGCCAAAAGAGCTTTGACTCTACTTCTTCTTTAAGGGTTGGGTAATTACACTGAAATCTTGTTGGTAAAGTTATCTTCCAAGAGCATTAACAGTGTTGGGTGTAGCTCTACTATAATGATACTTAGGCTGTGGGTGACTTGGCAAATGCCACCCAACTCAACAAAAGTCAGGTGCAAAGGTATTGACCAATCAGATGTAGTCATTGTTTGGTGGTACCACTATTCAAGCAACCATTGGTTAGGCAGCTGCCTGAATATAATACCTGCCAGTGCAGATTCCTAGATTCCCCAATACATGCTGTTAGCGTGGATGGAAAAATCAACTGATTTTATTATTATTAAGCAAACAGGCTGAATGAGAGAAAATAGGACCATGTATGACTACCTTTAGAGAACTGCTGCAGCTTCCTTTTAGGACATCTCATTAATTACCCTTTCAAATGATACAGTACATAAAGAACATGTATATATATATATATATATATATATATATATATATATATATATATATATATATATATATACAGTGCGGAAAATAAGTATTTGAACACCCTGCTATTTTGCAAGTTCTCCCACTTGGAAATCATGGAGGGGTCTGAATGTGTCATCATAGGTGCATGTCCACTGTGAGAGACATAATCAAAAAAAAAAATCCAGAAATCACAATTTATGATTTTTTAACTATTTATTTGTATGATACAGCTGCAAAGAAGTATTTGAACACATGTCTATCAGCTAGAATTCTGACCCTCAAAGACCTGTTAGTCTGCCTTTAAAATGTCCACCTCCACTCCATTTATTATCCTAAATTAGATGCACCTGTTTGAGGTCATTAGCTGCATAAAGACACCTGTCCACCCCATACAATCAGTAAGAATCCAACTACTAACATGGCCAAGACCAAAGAGCTGTCCAAAGACACTAGAGACAAAATTGTACACCTCCACAAGGCTGGAAAGGGCTACGGGGAAATTGCCAAGCAGCTTGGTGAAAAAAGGTCCACTGTTGGAGCAATCATTAGAAAATGGAAGAAGCTAAACATGACTGTCAATCTCCCTCGGACTGGGGCTCCATGCAAAATCTCACCTCGTGGGGTCTCAATGATCCTAAGAAAGGTGAGAAATCAGCCCAGGACTACACGGGAGGAGCTGGTCAATGACCTGAAAAGAGCTGGGACCACTGTTTCCAAGGTTACTGTTGGTAATACACTAAGACGTCATGGTTTGAAATCATGCATGGCACAGAAGGTTTCCCTGCTTAAACCAGCACATGTCAAGGCCCGTCTTAAGTTTGCCAATGACCATTTGGATGATCCAGAGGAGTCATTGGAGAAATTCATGTGGTCAGATGAGACCAAAATAGAACTTTTTGGTCATAATTCCACTAACCGTGTTTGGAGGAAGAAGAATGATGAGTACCATCCCAAGAACACCATCCCTACTGTGAAGCATGGGGGTGGTAGCATCATGCTTTGGGGGTGTTTTTCTGCACATGGGACAGGGCGACTGCACTGTATTAAGGAGAGGATGACCGGGGCCATGTATTGCGAGATTTTGGGCAACAACCTCCTTCCCTCAGTTAGAGCTTTGAAGATGGGTCGAGGCTGGGTCTTCCAACATGACAATGACCCGAAGCACACAGCCAGGATAACCAAGGAGTGGCTCTGTAAGAAGCATATCAAGGTTCTGGCATGGCCTAGCCAGTCTCCAGACCTAAACCCAATAGAGAATCTTTGGAGGGAACTCAAACTCCGTGTTTCTCAGTGACAGCCCAGAAACCTGACTGATCTAGAGAAGATCTGTGTGGAGGAGTGGGCCAAAATCCCTCCTCCAGTGTGTGCAAACCTGGTGAAAAACTACAAGAAACGTTTGACCTCTGTAATTGCAAACAAAGGCTACTGTACCAAATATTAACATTGATTTCCTCAGGTGTTCAAATACTTATTTGCAGCTGTATCATACAAATAAATAGTTAAAAAAATCATACATTGTGATTTCTGGAATTTTTTTTTTTTGATTATGTCTCTCACAGTGGACATGCACCTACGATGACAATTTCAGACCCCTCCATGATTTCCAAGTGGGAGAACTTGCAAAATAGCAGGGTGTTCAAATACTTATTTTCTGCACTGTATATATATATATATATATATATATATATATATATATATATATATATATATATATATATAGGCATTAACATGTCAGTATGTGTTTTACATATCATTTATTATTTAAAGAGACCCTTTAAACACTTAAAGCGGTTGTATTATTTATTTATTTTTTAAATAGGTTCATTTAAGCTTGTGCATTGTTGGTTCTCTCTTTTCCTTTGATTTCACTTCTAAATGTTTTTTTTTCTTTGTTTTCTTTGTCTGAATTTCTCACTTCCTGTTCTTCCTCAATAAGGTGTTCAGTAAGCTCCACCGCTTGGATGATGGTGGAAAGCTTACTGAGGAGAAAGAGGAAGTGAGAAATTCAGACAAAGAAAAAAAACATTTAGAAGGGAAATTGAAGGAAAAGGTAAGTGAACCAACAATGCACTAGCTTATAGGAACCTATTTAGAAAATAAAAGCAGAACCTTTACAACCCCTTTAAAAATTAGCAGTTAAAATACAAACAATTTAAATATATGAAATGCTCACCACTTACTTTTTTCCATTCCATAAAAAAAAATGTATTCACCTGTAATGTACCTCTAGACTTGCTAGCAAATTCAACTTCCCTTCCTCTATGTACATACATACCCCCTCCTCTTTTGGGAGTGTTTAATTATTGCCTGTGCTGTCCCAACATTTCCCCTGCCCCTCCTCTCTTCTACCTACATTACCTTTTATGCAGCTGCTGGGAGAAGGGAAGCGAAGGTAAATACTTTAGAGCTATGGGCCCAGATTCACAGAGCGATTACGCCTGTGCAACTGCTGTTGCGCGTGCGTAAGTCTAAATGTGCGCGTGCGTATAGTTGGACGCGATTCACAAAACAATATACGCCAGAAATCTACGTTTTTTGGTCCGGCGTAATTGAGTTAGACCTTCGCTTCCCTTCGCGCAAAACTGCGCTAGACACACCATTGATTTGCTAGTCAAATATGCTAATGAGGGAGTTACGGGGATTCACAAAAAAACGCAGTTGCTGCGCAGGCTACGCGATGTGCGCAACTGCAAAATGTTCTGTCTAAAGTTAGAGGACCTAAAGGCTGGTCTAAATTTTGAAAAAAAGTCTAATTGTCAGATAAAGCAACACTGTTAGTGAGGAGTTCAGCAGTCACACGTGTTGCCCAACAATCTGTATGCCAACATGCCAGGGGCATCGTCGCGCATAGCTATACTACTGACTTTAGATGAACAAAGAAGGATGAGGGCACGGAGGATGGCACTAAGGAGGGCACGGGAGATGTTTAATTTTTTTATTTTTTGGCTTATATAAAATTTACAATTTAATCTAATCTAATACAATATTCTTATCTGATACAAGCCCCTCACTCTTCACTTGATATATCACACACGCATAGGCATCTTTGGCATGAGAGATTCTGAGGTGTCTCGCATCTTCAGATTCACCCCTCATGCCATCCTGGAATTACCACAACCTTGCAGGAGGACATCAGCAGCCCAACACATGGCACCACCCATGACACCCATGACAGCTACATATACAATCAGAGCCCCATCCCCACATATTTCAAACAGAACATGTATGGGGACAGCTGGCTGGTTGGTGAGTGACATGGGAGTCAGGCATGACTATCCCCTCCCGTGATGCACACCTCACAAGTGGCACATGCATGACTAACATCCTCCTGTCTTTTCCCTTCAAGGTGACTCTGCATATGCACTGGGACCCCATCTCATGACCCCATCTCATGCCAGCTCACATTATGCATCTTTGCACGTTAAACACACACATTAATCATGGCACAATGAGAATGTATGCATGCACACCAGTGTGGTCCCTAGCACACACACCCCACATCCTCATCAAATTGGATTGGCACCAGTCCACCATGCAAGACTGGTGAGCAGTAACGCCACGTCAAGGCTCCAATTATGTCACTGTACATTCATACACCATTCACACGGACCTGGGAATCACTTCTCCCTGGTCCTGGGGAACCCTTCTCCACCCAAATTGAGGATGACACCCCTTTTCCAGCAGGAATGTCACCCCCACATTCAAACATCATTCACAACCCAAAATATGCCAAAAATGTCAGCAAAAAAATAAAAAAATGCATAGAAAAAAAAAAATGCAGAGAACAAAAATAAAAATGCTTTCAAACCAAAAAAAGGGGAAAAAAAAATTAATGCCCTCTGCCTGAGCCACGCCTGGGGCGCCCCCGGCCACGGCCCCGGACCCTCAGGGGAGACGCATGGGGGAGGGGAAAAGCCGGGGAAGGAGGAGCAGCCAGTGAGATCTGCCCACCTGGCGGCCTGCCCTCCAAGGCCACGGCTATTCTATCCAGGGCAGCACCAAGTGTTGCCGTGTTGCCCTGGATAGCCTGGGTAAGGGCCCTCACATCCTGCCCAACGCCTGCTGCTGTAGTTTGCAGGTCATTTAGGCAGGTTGTGGAGGCCCGGGAGTGGGAGTCCAGGTTACCCAGCCTATCGTTGATGGAGGACAGGCTCTGATCCACCCGCCCCATAGTCTGGCAGAGCTGTCTCAGAAGGCGGGTCTGGGTGGCCAGGTTCCTTCTCAGACTGGCGGGCAGGAGATTGGGCGCCCCCCTGGTGCTCTGGGATGACCTCCTGGCTCTTGCTGATGGTTGTGGCCGGGGAGAAGGGGAGGCCCTTGTGAGGGGAGCCATGTTGGGGGAGGAGGGGGGGGGCTCACCCTTAGGGAGGGCAGGCTTCTTGCAGCCAGAGGGGAAGAGTCCGCAGAAACCAAACGGCCAGTGCCTGCCATGGACTCCTCCTCCTCATGATTCTCCTCCTCCTCATGATCGTCCTCCGCATGATCCTCCTCCTCCTCTTGTTCCTCCTCCGCGGACTCTGGCCTTGTTGGGGGGGCCTCATTAGGCTGCTGTCCTGGCGTTGGAGCGGTCAGGCCAGATGGCCCTGCACCCTCCTGCACATCTGTGGATGACACAAACCATTCACAGGTTGGAGGATCCACACACTTGCCACATATTCCCTTTCACCCCCTCCCCCACACATGCTACACACCTGAGAGAAATAAAAACCTTACCTGGCACCGCGGGGACCGGACTTGTGTCAAAGCCTGGCAGGCCCTCCACTTCATGCCGGTGAAAGGTCAGGGCCACCACACGCTCCGTCGCTGTAAATCTAACCCGGCATGGTGGGCCCCCTCCTGTGCCCCTGGCATGGGCATTTATTGCGGCCAGTTTTTTTTTCACCTCACGCCGGAGGTCATTTATTTTCTTTTCAATCCCAGACCGGGTCCGTGTCTCCCCCTCCCCCGATGAATTGACCTGCTCTGTGATCATATCCAATATCTCCCTCCTCCTGGCCGGGGTGGTGGTGGCACTCTGCGGGCCGTGGAGGTAACGCCCATAGTCGGTAATGGCCCGGGCAAGAATTCTTTTTTCCCCCACTGTAAAATTAAGCTTTCTTTTTCTCTCAGTCATACTTCCAAACAAACTCACTAGCAGTCACCAAAAATCTGTCACAAATACAAGCACAACCAATCAGACAAGAACACACACAAAGAGAAAAAGAACACCCAAAAATCACACTAGCACTCAGCAAGAAACAGACACAAAAAAATCAGATGAAAAAATAAAGCAAGAAAACAAACGCTCAGAAATCTATCAATCAAACAAACAGTCAAAAAACACTTATCAAAACACACTTTCACAAAACTACCAACAAGCACTAGATCACACAGAACACTAATCTGACAACTACAAAACACACTCTAACGAACAACAGAGCAAAAGCACTTGATTCAATGGGAAGGGACACAAAGGGATGTACTTTTGCAATGGAAGTGCGTTTGTGTGTGTCTATTTATGCTGTCTGCGTAGTTCACAACGTTGCCCTAGTCCATGTCCAATTTCACTGATTGCGCCGCTCCCGAGTTGTGAGCATGCGCACAACGGAGCTGACATGGTTTCCTTCACGCGCGCATGCGCGAGTCGGCCGGCCCTTCATTTGCATGGGGTCACGGCTCATTTCAATGTAACACGCCCACGTCCCTCCCAATTTGTATTACTCCTCCGTACGCCTCCGGAAAAAACCTTACGCTTGCGCAATCTCTTGCGCAAAAGCTTCGTGAATCGCGGGATTACGCGGCTAGATTACGCAAGTCTAACGGAAAAGTGGTGCGCTACGCCGGTCCAATAATGCGCCGATGTACGTGAATCTGGGCCATGGTCTCCAAACTTTGGCCCGGGGTCCCGATGTGGCCCTTTGCCTGCCCTGTTCTGGCCCTTGAAGCACTATTTAGTCTCACTGATACCAACAATGGGGTACTATTCCTCCCACTAAAACCAATGATGGAGCATTTTTTACTTTGTTTGGAAAGTTTGGACCCCTGCTTTAGAGTGTAACTTTAGAGACAGCTCTGAGTCTGCTGGGGTTGCTTAGATAAGATGGTGGCACCTAGCAGCAGTCTCAGGGCATTTGGATGTCTACACAAGGGAGGCTTTTACAGGTAAATAAAATGTCTAAAATTGCTTGTATGTACATATAATCTAACAGGAAAACTGTAGTTGAAATAATTAGTTTGGTGACAGGGTCAATTGAGTTGAGATCTTTTACGGCCTAAATAGGTTATATGCACATATAATCTAATGGGAAGATTGTAGTTGAAACAAATGGTCTGGTAACGGGGTCTCTTTAATTTTAGATCTTTTATGTTTGTGCATATATCACATATTGGCTTATGCATTATGTATTTATCAGCAGCTCAACTAGTGATTGTAAGACATATACATAATTAATTGCTGGAATTTTAAATTGCTCTTGTCCTGTGAAGAAGCTATTTTGTTTAGGTTGTCTGCAATCTCTATCTTCCTGATTCAAAGTGACATCCTAAACTGTTACAAACCACACACTTCACAGCAAAGTGGGTGCCATTAAGAAAAAAAAATCTGTTAATAAACCATGAAATGAAGCTTTCAGTTTGGTGTTTTGCTCTTTTTTTCCTCCAAAAGAAAGTCATCCTCCCCAGTGGGTTCTCTGTTTCATCTCTCACACACTTACAGCTAGAGCACAGGTAGAGAGCTGCAGCTAAAGCGAGAAATGACTGATGAGCCTGAGTGTTTTCCTGATAGGCATCTTGTCACTGTCTCATTTCAAAAGGCCTTTTGATATGCTTCACATACCTACATGATAGCAATTAAAAGGCAAAAGCCGTAAAATATGCTTGTCATGGCAATGCCTGCTGCAGGTTTTGTATACGCTTCTTCAGTTTCTTCCCAGAGGTTAAAGTAAGCACATGCAAGAGTTTAAAAAAAAAAAAAAAGCAAAAGAATGCGAGTCTTTAAAAAAAAAAAAAAAAGCGTAAACTAAGAGGTCCCCAAGGAGACCCTTGCCTCATTACTCTCATAAATCTGTAATATAATAGCGCCCTTGCAGGATGAGTCGATAAAGCTGAACTTCTCATTTTCCTGTGTTCTGCATCAGAATATGATGATGAAAGAAGTTGTTGATCTTGCTAATCTTTTTATAAAACAAAGACCACGCGGCAGAATTTTTATGAGTAATTTCGGACTGTCCCTGTGTTAAAACCAAATCCCTCTGTCCCTGTTGTCTATTAAGTTGTCCCATTTTTTGGTCTGATGTAAAAATCTATATAAATAAATGTACTACTTAAAATTGTATTGTTCATTCCTTTTTGTTGGCTTTATCTGCTATTTATCTCAGAATCAATGTCATTTATAGAGTGATTACGTTCACTAGCGCTTTCCCTATGGCACCCCATCGTAGTCCTCTCAATGTGCTGACCCTCTTCCCAAGGGACTACAGATATACAGTATCTCACAAAAGTGAATACACCCCTCACATTTTTGTAAGTATTTTATTAAATCTTTTCATGTGACAACACTGAGGCCGCATACACGCGAGGAGACATATCCGATGAAAACGGTCCGACGGACAGTTTTCATCGGACATGTCTCCTGGGAGATTTTGGTCTGATGTGTGTACACACAATCAAACCAAAATCCCCACGGACAGACATGGCGGTGACATGGCGGTGACGTTGACGCCACGACGTCCGAAAACCAGGAAGTAAAATGCTTCCACGCATGCGTCGAATCCATTCGACGCATGCGGGGGATTTCGGTCTGCTGGTTAGGCGTACTAACCAGCGGACATGTCCGACGGACAGGTTTCCAGCGGACAAGTTTTAAAGCATGTTTTAAAACTTTTGTCCGCTGGAAACCTGTCCGCTAGGCCGTACACACGATCAGATATGTCTGCGGACCAGTTTCAGCGGACATGTTCGATCGTGTGTACGCGGCCTGAAGAAATGACACGTTGCTACAATGTAAAGTAGTGAGTGTACAGCTTGTCTAACAGTGTAAATTTGCTGTCCCCACAAAATAACTCAAAACACAGCCATTAATGTCTAAAGCGCTGGCAACAAAAATTAGTACACCCTTAGGTGAAAATGTCCAAATTGGGCCCAATTAGTCAGTTTTCCTTCCTGGTGTCATGTTACTCATTCATGTTACAATGTCTCAAGTGTGAATGAGGAGCAGGTGTGTTAAATTTGGTGTTATCGCTCTCACTCTCTCATACTAGTCACTGGAAGTTCAACATGGCACCTCAAGAACTCTCTGAGGATCTGAAAAAAAGAATTGTCGCTCTACATAAAGTTGGCCTAGGCTATGAGAAGATAACAAGAGCCTGAAACTGAGCTGCTGCACGGTGGCCAAGACCATACAGCAGTTTAACAGGACAGACTCCACTGAGAACAGGCCTTGCCATGGTCGACCAAAGAAGTTGAGTGCACATGCTCAGCATAATTTCCAGAGGTTGTCTTCGGGAAATAGATGTATGAGTGCTGCCAACATTGCTGCAGAGGTTGAAGGGGTGGGGGGGGGGGGGTCAGCCTGTCAGTGCTCAGACCATACGCTGCACACTGCATCAAATCGGTCTGCATGGCTGTTGTCCCAGAAGGAAGACTCTTCTAAAGATGATGCACAAGAAAGCCTACAAACAGTTTGCTGCAGACAAGCAGACTAAGGACATGGATTACTGGAACGGATGAGACCAAGCTAACTTTATTTGGTTCAGATGTTGTTAAGTGTGTGTGGCAGCATCCAGGAGAGGAGTGCAAAGGCAAGTGTGTCTTGCCTACAGTCAAGCATGGTAGTGGGAGTGTCATAGTCTGGGGCTGCATGAGTGGGGAGCTACAATTCATTGAGGGAACCAAGAATGCCAACATGTACTGTGACACACTGAAGCAGTGCATGACCCCAAACACAACTCCAAGACAACCACTTCCTTGCTAAAGAATCTGAGGGTAAAGGTGATTGACTGGCCAAGCATGTCTCCAGACCTAAACTCTATTGAGCATCTGTGGGGCATCCTCAAATGGAAGGTGGAGGAGTGCAAGGTCTCTAACATCCACCAGCTCTGTGATCTCGTCATGGAGGAGTGGAAGAGGACTACAGTAGCAACCTGTGAAGCTCTGGTGAACTCCATGCCCAAGAGGGTTAAGACAGTGCTGGAAAATAATGGTGGCCACACAAAATCTTGACACTTTGGGCCCAATTTGAAAATTTTCCCTTAAGGGTGTACACACTTTTGTTGCTAGTGGACATTAATGGCTGTGTGTTAAGTTATTTTTAGGGGACAGCAAATTTACACTGTTATACAGTACAAGCTGTACACTCACTACTTTACATTGTAGCAAAGTGTAATTTCTTCAGTGTTGTCGCAAGAAAAGATATAATAAAATATTCACAAAAATGTGAGGGGTGTACTCACTTTTGTGTGATACTGTATTTGGAACCACTTTTCACATAATGCCCTAAATCAGGGGTCTTCAAACTACGGCCCTCCAGTTGTTCAGGAACTACAATTCCCATCATGCCTAGTCATGTCTGTGAATGTCAGTGTTTTACAATGCCTCATGGGATGTGTAGTTCTGAAACAGCTGGAGGGCCGTAGTTTGAGGATCCCTGCCCTAAATGCTGTGATTGGTTCACAGACTTTGGGGTAGATTCACATAGAGATCCGACGGTGTATCTACTGATACACCGTCGGATCTGTGAGATCCGACGCTCGGATCTATGCGGCTGATTCTTCGAATCAGGTTCCACATAGATCTCCCTTAGAGCTGACTGGTGTAAGTGAGTTACACTGTCGGCTCTTAGGCTGCATTCTCCCGCCGTCCGCTAGGTGGCGCTTCTTTTTTTCTACGCGACGAATATGCAAATGAGGAGAACAGCCGATTCAGAACCGAACGCCCGGCCGTCGCTTTTTTTTATGTCGTTTGCGTTCGACTTTTTCCGGCGGATCATTACCCCTGCTATATGCGGGGTAAGTGCGGCGGATCCTATGTTAAGTATGGCCGTCGTTCCCGCGTCGAATTTTGAATTTTTTTACGCCGTTTACGTAAGTCGTTCGGGAATACGGCCATACGTTAATAGCGTTAACGACGAACACAATGACCTTGCGACGTCATTTAAAGCAATGCACGCTGGGAAATTTCGCCGGCGGCGCATGCGCAGTACGATCGGCGCAGGGACGCGCGCGATTTAAATAGTAAACTCCCCCTAGCCGCGGAATTTGCATTCCGCCGGGGGAGTTACGATCCGCCAGGGCTACTTACGAGGCAAGTGCTTAATGAATACAGCACTTGCCTCAAAAACTGGCGCAGGCGGATCGTAAAAAAGATAGATCACACGGATCAAAAGATCCGCTGATCTACATGAATCTACCCCTTTAAGTTTTTTTGTGAATAGACAAGAGGAGAAGAGGGGCAGATAAAGAACACAATTACTTCATTTTATGATAGCTTTAGCTGTCATAGCTGCAGTGCTGGAAAAACAGCGAGGGCTGTAAATATCCAGCATATAAAAATGTATAAATTATACAGTAAACATTAATGATGTGAACATTCAACACGTCTGACAAGAGGTACCTTTTAAACTAAGAATGTATACCGTATAAACAGCTGTGGCTGGGGTTCAGCCTCACATGTTTAAACATGGAGTGGATGCAAATTAAGAGAATTAGTCAGGCTAGTAAATGTATTTTAAGCGATATCTTATTTTTTTAATGGTGGATTTATTACCAAGTTAACGATTAGTCCCTGACTCTTTGTCTATGAGTTAACCCTTAACATTCTTACTAAGGCTAACTGTTTACCTCAAGTATTGGCTCAATACATATGTTGTGTTATAAGCATGAATGTGAGTTAGAGACCTTAGATTGTAAGCTCATTGAGGGCAGGGACTGATGTAAAAGGCTCATACTGTATATATTTAAAGCCGTGCATAAATTGACAGAGCTATTTAAGTACCTGTAATAAATAAATAAATATAGCATGAAGCACTAAAAACTAAAATACTTTGTCCTGAAATGCTTCTCTCTAGTCTATCTCATCTTGAGGGGTATATGCATTTTCTAAGCACTAAAGAACTCAGCAGATACAGACATGGGAGCAACACTACTCTGACATTAGCCATATGGGTGGAGAAGATCCTGAGGGATTTCTTTGAGTCCAACTTATGATTGCAGAGCGCATTGCCAGAAAAAAGAGAACACTACTATTCAAACTGAGCAAGTAAATTTCTGACTTGGGAATATCTTGCAGATATCATTAGCTCTCTTAATGAGTTTATAATCTTTTTACTTATGTGCAGGTTACTTGAGTTTGTGATTAGAGTTGCAGATACCCAATTATGTACTTCTGACTTCCAGGCAATTTGAAACAGAAGGGAGCAGTGAAATGTAGCACTATCCGTTTTTGTTCTGTAAAACTTGTTATTGTAATTCTTTAAGCTTCACATTAAGAAAGCATAACTTTTTGGACGTATTTTCATGTACACCGTTGTATTTGGTAAAAAAGGGGCAAATTAATCAGTAATTGCTAAAATGCACACAGTGCTAATGGAGACTAGTTCTTATGCTGTTTATGTCTCATCCTCACCTCTGTTGTAAACACAAGATCTACCGTATATACTCGAGTATTAGCTGAGTTTTTCAGCACATTTTTTTGTGCTGAAAATGCCCCCCCCTCGGCTTATACTCGAGTCACCTTTTTGCGCCTGATCTCCCTGAATTTGGGGACCCGTTACCGGTCGGCCGTAGGCACACATGTAGCCCCACTCTTCCTCTACATGTGTGCAAAGTTTGTTGTCTGGGGACCTACGGCTGGGGAGCACCGATTTTTTAAAGCCGAGCACCCCTTCTATAAACTCCCATGTTAACCACTTAAGACCCAGACCATTAGGCAGGTAAAGGACCTGGGCAGTTTTTGCGATTCGGCACTGCGTTGCTTTAACTGACAATTGTGCGGTCGTGCAAAGTGGCTCCCAAACAAAATGGGCGTCCTTTTTTCCCCACAAATAGAGCTTTCTTTTGGTGGTATTTGATCACCTCTGTGGGTTTTTTTTTTTTTTGCACTATAAACAAAAATAGAGTGTCAATTTTGAAAAAAAAAACAATATTTTTTACTTTTTGCCATAATAAATATCCCCAAAAAATATATAAAATGTTTTCAGTTTTCAGTTTTCTTCAGTACATATTTTTGGTATAATCGCAACATGCGTTTATTGATTGGTTTGCGCAAAAGTTATAGCATTTACAAAATAGGGGATAGTTTTATGGCATTTTTATTAATATTTTTTTTTTACTAGTAATGGCGGTGAACAGTAATTTTTTTCGTGACTGCGACATTATGGCGGACACATCAGACACTTTTGACACATTTTTGGGACCATTGTAATTTTCACAGCGAAAAGTGCTATAAAAATGCACTGATTACTGTGAAAATGACAATGGCAGTGAAGTGGTTAACCACTACGTGGCGCTAAGGGGTTATGTGCCCTAAGGTAGTGATTCTTACTGTAAGGAGATGTGGCTGTAAGCGTGACGTCACTGATCGTCATTCCCTATATCAGGGAACAGACGATCAGTGTCACTGCCACAGTGAAGGACGGGGAAGGTGTGTTTACACATACCTCTCTCTGTTCTTCAGCTCCTGTGACCGATCGTGGGACACTTGCGGCGATCGGGTCCGCGGGTCCGCGGGTCACGGAGCTCAAGTGCGCATGCGCGACCGACCGCTGGGCTCTTAAAGGCGATGTACCTGTAGTGCTTGTGCCCAGCCGTGCCATTCTGCCGATGTATATAGTCGGGAGGGGGTCCTTAAGTGGTTAAATGTCAGTCTAGTCATGGACACAGTGAGGCATGGACACAGTGAGGCATGCACATGGACACGGTGAGGCACAGTGAGGCATGCAGATGAACACCCTAGGCTTATACTCGAGTCAATACGTTTTCCCGGTTTTTGTGGTAAAATTAGGTGCCTCGGCTTATATTCGGGTCAGCTTATACTCAAGTATATTTGGTATTTTTATTTTTTTTAGTTAGAAGAGGCTTCCTTTATTATTATGCTTGTAAGATGCACTTGTATGTATGCCAGGGTGTTATTAACATATTGCATCCATGGTTCAAATGGGCCCAGTAGATGCTGAGTGCATGTTTAACCTTTATAATCTTTTGCTCTTCTCCACAGATTTTGTTGATGGCAGTATCCATTACATGGCTCTTTTCATCTCAGTGACTGTGTGCAGCATCATTCTGGTCGTGATCCTAATATTTTGCTACTTCAGGTAAAAACAATATTATGTGACTCAGAAAGAATCCAGTGCTATTTTGTATATGATTCGATTAATCAGATATCAGGTTGAAGACATCGAACTATTTTATGGTTCTGATAAACAGGAATTGATAATTGCAACTACCATCAGATCAGGAAACCTGTATCTGTGGACAATATGGGAATAACTAAAATTGGAGAGTGCGATTAGCTTCCAGTTTTTGTTTTCAAAGCTTTATTGAACAAGCTGTTAGAAGCTGATTGGCTTCCATGCACAGCTGCACCAGATGTCGCACCCTCCAGAGTCAGCAGGGGTGTTTTATGAAATCAGTGGGCCTGTGTGCAAGATCATAGTTTGGGCCCCATTAGTTGATTAAAAAAATGTATGTGCTTAGTTCACTGTGGTAAAGAGTGGACATGGTTTTTATTGGGCTGGGGTATAACTATGATTGTAAAAGACTTGGGTTGTGTTTGGGAACTTGAAATAGAGAGGTAATTCAGCACATTTAGCACAATTACCCCCCCCCCCAGTTTTCACAATCCCCCCGAGTCTGCATAATTCCTCTCAGTCTGCACAGTTCCCCTCCCGCCCCAGTCTGCACAGGGGGGAGAGGAAAAGGGTAAATAAACGAGAAAGTGAGGGAAAAAGAAGGGGCAGGGCAAAAAAGAGGTGGGGGAGAGAGGGGGTCCCTCACCAATTATACCTCCCCCGGCTGGTTTACCACAGGTCGGCTGAGCACAGTGTGTGAATTGCATGCAGGGGGCTGAAGTGTGGGTGAGGTTGGGCAGGTACAAATGGGAGATGGAGTATCGGAATTGGACAGGCAGAGAAGGGAGGAAAGGACTAGGAAGACAGTGGTGACAGGATAACGGGACAGACAATAGAGAAGATACAGCCTGACTCCCAGGCAAGCTAGCTGTCACTGTTCTAACTATTTCACTATAACAGGCTGCTTGCGGCCTGAGCTAGAATGTCTCTGTCAGGAAAAGCGACAGCAGTCGCCACGTGTGCCTGAGCAGCCAAAAATGAAAAAATAGTGGCATGGTTGCCACTTCTTTTTGGACCCCTCTAATGAAGCTATGAGGCACAGGGGCATATTATAGACTTACTATTTTTTCCTCCATGTGTGCTGTATGTGTCAGAGCACAATGGGCACTCCTTCCCCCGAGGCCTGTTGTGCACATAGGGATGATACACCACAGACAGGGGGGGGGGGGCTGCAGTGCAGCAATCGTTAGTGAGGTGTGTTGCTCCGACACACTGCATCTACTATCATGGTAAAGAGGCAATGACCTGGACTCTTTACCATGTGATCAGCTGTATCCAATCACAGCTGAGCACAGCTTTACTAGTAAATGTTGGTTATCGA
This sequence comes from Rana kukunoris, assembly GCA_029574335.1. NCBI lineage: Eukaryota > Metazoa > Chordata > Amphibia > Anura > Ranidae > Rana > Rana kukunoris. The sequence goes on along the minus strand of CM056049.1, from coordinate 492,192,597 downwards.
CAGTTAGCTATTCTGTGCTGACAGGTTGTGAGTAGAGGAGAGACAGTAAGTGGCTCTCCTGACAGAGAGATCTGCACTGATAATCAGTGCAGTGGTTAACAGTGCAGCCTAATCAGTGATGCCCACCAGTGATGCCCACCAGAGATACCAATCAGTGCCCATCAGCAATGCCAATCAGTGCTTATCAGTAATTCCAAACAGTGTCCATCAGTCAGTGCCACCCATCAGTGCTCATCATTGACGCCTATCAATGCCCATCAGTGCCATCGATCAGTGCTGCATATTAGTGCCACCTATCAGTGCCCATCAGCGCTGCATATTAGTGTCTTCGCATCAGTGCCCATCAGTGCCGCCTCATCAGTACCCATCAGTGCAGCCTCATCAGTGCCTGTCAGTGAAGGAGAAAACATACTTTTATTTTTTTATTTACAAAATGTAATAACAGAAACAAGGAAAAATGTTTCCAATTGTTTTATTATTATTTGTTTAGAAAAAAAAAGTATACAGGCATACCCCACTTTTATGTACACAATGGGGTTTATTTACTAAAGCTCACTTCTGCATAGAAACCAATGAGCTTCCAGGTTTTATTACCAGGCTTAATTGAACAAGCTGGGGTTAGAAGCTCATTGGTTTATGATTTTGCGCTTTCCAGCTTTAGTAAATAAACCCCATTGTGTACTTAAAAGTGGGGTATGCCTGTATTGAATGTCAAGCTTGTAATATAAATTTATGTTCACATCATTGATTGGGATTGCTGTACTCATGTTTTAATGTGTGCAGCATCCTAGGTGCTGTACCTTTAATGTGCATTGACGGAAATCATGCAAGGTACCCTGTACAAATATGCATAAGTGGATGAAGGTGAAGCAGTCCATTAAGAGTAGGGCTCTTCTTTACCACTGCTGGCCAACCAAGCCTCTCATTATAGTTCAGACCATAAAACATATGTTGCGGCATATAATTGGCATTACTAGTAGTGGTAAGCAGTCAGCAGTGCAGATGCTGTTGGTTTTAATTGAATAGTTTGAAGCAAAATATGTTAGACAAAAATAGCAGAACAGCTTACTAATTTTCTGATGTTCCAATTGGAGACAGGCTGTAAAGTGGCGTCATAGTGGATTCTCATTGATAGTTCACTTATATGTACAGTGGGACCTCGGATTGCGAGTAACACAATTAACGAGCGTTTCGTAATACAAGCACTGTATTTTTAAAAATCCTAACTCGGAACTGCTCAGTTCCCAACCTTTTCTGAGGTTTGCCGAGGTCAGCCGACATGTCCTCGGGCCTTTTCGGCTGTTTCCGTTCCACAGTATTGCATGCCATTAAAGTCAATGCAGAACTAATTATTTTCGTTTCCATTGACTTCAATGGGGAAGCTCGCTTTGATATGTGAGTACTGTACCTTGGATTACGAGCATTCTCCTGGAACGGATTATGCTCATAATCAGAGGTTCCACTGTATAGCAACACTGACCAAGCATTAAAGGGGCACCCAGACTTTTTAAATGTACACAGGTCCTCTGTTTTTTTTAATTATCCACTGAAAGTGTGTGTTAGCATTGACCTCATTTGTTGCATCATATCAGTGTGAAGGTTCCCAAAGTTGGGATAAAGAGGTTCTGAACTGTGGAAGTGGCGCCCGAAAAAAAGAGGGCAAAAGGCCCGTCACTAGATATGCCTGTAGGCTCCCTGCAGCTGACCCTTTCCAGATTACTGATTGACCATTTTTTTTTATTGCACTATGTCTTTGTCTAAAGGTGGCCATCTTGGTAGAGGCAGGGCTTTTCATTCTCATGTCAATGATATTGATGGGTTATTTATTAAAGTGATTGTAAACGATCACCTTGTAAAACGACCCATCCAGTTTAAAATAGAAATTAAAGGAAAAACATTTGTGTATAGATATAAAAAAAACATTATAAATACCCTTTTTTCCTTTAACCACTTGCTTACTGGGCACATATACCCCCCTCCTGCCCAGGTGAAATTTCAGCTTCCGGCACTGCGTCGTTTTAACTGACAATTGCACGGTCGAGCGACATCGTTCCCAAACAAAATTGACGTCCTTTTTTCCCCACAAGTAGAGCTTTCTTTTGGTGGTATTTGATTACTTCGGCGGTTTTTATTTTTTTGCGCTATAAACAAAAAAGAGCGTCAATCTTGAAAAAAAAATACAATATTTTTTACTTGTTGCTATAATAAATAGCCCAATTAAAAAAAAAAAAAAAAATTCTCAGTCTAGGCCGATACATTATCTACATATTTTTGGTAAAAAAAAAAAAAATCGCAATAAGCGACTGGTTTGCGCAAAAGTTATAGCGCCTACAAAATAGGGGACAGAATTTTTTTTTATTATTATTATTTTTTTTACTAGTAATGGCGGCGATCTGCGATTTTTATTGGGACTGCGAAATTATGGTGGACACATCGGACACTTTTGACACATTTTTGGCGCCATTCACATTTATACTGTGATCGGTGCTATAAATATGCACTAATTACTGTATACATGTGACTGGCATTGAAGGGGTTAACACTAGGGGGTGAGGAAGAGGTTAAATGTGTACCCTGCATAGTGTTCTAACTGTAGGTGGAGGGGGGTGACTGGGGAAGGTGACCGATCTTTGTCCCTATGTACAAGGGACACAGATCGGTCTCCTCTCTCCCTGACAGTGACAGGGCGCTGTCGCTGTGTGAGCCGACAATGAGAGATGATCTCATATGTTTACATTTGAGATCATCTCTCATTGGCCGCACAGAACGCATAGCAAACGGCCACTCTGATTGGCCGTTCGCCACGATCTGTGATTGGCTGTGTCCAAGGGGAACACCCAAAGGGCGGTCCTGTTGGAATTTCAGGTCCGCGCTGTAGCCGTCATTCGGCTATAGCGCGGGCCTCAAGAAGTTAATATAAGTGATCACCTTCCCTCTGTTTTCAGCTGCATAAGAAGTGAGGGAGGAGCAGCAGCATTGCACTGAGCTTCCCAGTGAATGGCTGTGCAGAGGGGGCATGTCAGGACAAGTCTGATCATTGAAGGAGAGCACACTGAGTTCCCAGCATGGCTAGATAACTGACCATGCTGTGCTCTCCTGTTTAGTGTGGTCAGTTTTTAATAGGAAAGCAAGGGGACTGGCAGAAACATTAGGGATTTCACATAAAGGAAGCAATACAAAGAGAACAGGATACTTTCTCATACAAGTACATGGTACAGCAGGCTCATATCAGGAATATGAAGTGTTGGGGTAACAAAAGCTTTAATGGGGAAAATTTAAGAAGCATCAGGGCAGGTGCAAACAGCACATACCAACAGACTAAATGATCCAGAAGCAGGGAAATCATTTATACAAATTCCTCCCCAGTAAGAACAGTGAACTGCACAGTAGCAGCATCTCCAAACATCATTCCCAACCCTTGTGAGGCTAGGAATCTGAGGCAGGGTGCCTAGATGATCTCACACAGCAGATACACAGCTATTATGCGCAAGACACAGGAAATACACTGCTAATTTTCAGGAGTGATTTAAGACAAAATGTAGATTTACAGGGCACTGCAATTAAAGTTTCAAAATGTTTCCCATAGCAAATCTTAAGCTTTTGAGTTTAGGTCCTCTTAAATGATTTTAGAAATCCTAGAGAAAAAAAATGTTGCATTAAAGTTTTATTGTATAAAACATGGGTCTTCAAACTACGGCCCTCCAGTTGTTCAGGAACTACAATTCCCATCATGCCTAGTCATGTCTGTGAATGTCAGAGTTTTACAATGCCTCATGGGATGTGTAGTTCCACAACAGCTGGAGGGCCGTAGTTTGAGGATCCCTGGTATAGAAGATAAACATCATATTCACATTGTAATGGCTCTTTCAGAAAATACCACTTACCTGGAAAGACTGATTTGTGTTGCCCATTAATTTAGTTGTTACTCTTATGGAAACATAACTAACATAATTGTATATAGTAACACTGCAGACTTACAGACATTTTTTGTTTGTTCTCAGGTATAAAAGACAAGAAGCCAGACCCCGTTACAGCATTGGACTAGAACAGGATGAAACATATATTCCTCAAGGAGAATCCCTTAAAGATCTCATTGAACAGTCTCAAAGCTCTGGAAGTGGTTCGGGGCTCCCTCTTCTGGTAAGAAAGTGGTAAAGCATATTTAAATTCACACTCAGATATTTGTGTAATTTCACAGAAACTGTTTCATTAAAGCAAAATTACCAGAACAATTAATATGCTAAATTATACATAACTTTATTTGTGCAGTACTATATTGATCTGTGAAAGAAGTAGATTATTTATATTTTGATAGTGTACATTGTTTAGTCAATTTTTGTGTTTGTGTTTTTCCCCCAATGCACATCAAAGCAGCAAGCAACACGTATGACCCTCACTAGCACCACAACACACAACACACTTTATAGAAATGTATGGGAGCAACCCCAAAATGCATGAGAATGCATGTGTCTAACATGTGCAAACATGCATTACTTACTTTGTACACACAAGAGTGTAGTCAGCCTAAATATTTGGGGGGTTTGAAGACCATGCCTGGGGGCAGTTTTATAAATCACTGTATATGTCAATACTTATAGAAAGTGTAAAAAGCATCTTAAAGAACTCCAACGTTTATTTACTAACAGTGAGCAGTGCAAACTCTGGTGCAGCTGTGAATGGTAGCCAATCGTCTTCGAACTTCAGCTTGTCTAATTAAGCTTTGGAAAAAAATGTTTTGAAGCTGATTGGTTCCAATGCAGAGCTGCACCAGATGTTGCACTCTCCCGGTTTAGTAAATCAACTCCTTTGAGACTTGAGTAAAGTCAGTTTAAAAAGTCTTAAGAATTGTATTACCTTCTATGTGACAGTGGATTTCAGGGCTGGACTGGGACAGAAATTTGGCCCTGGACTTCATCCAGACTGGCCCACATTGACAGGTCTCTCCCATGGCGGTCGAACAACTCCTGCACCCCCCCTGGCCACCCAAACCCCCTCTCCCCCTTCACTAGCCACTAGCCATTCTACCTAATTAGAGTAGAACGACTGGTACTGGTACTCTTATAGGCAGTACCAGTGGGGAAGCTAGACATTTTTTCACGCGGTGCAAAGAATTAGTTCAGTGCCCCCCCTTATGGGCTGTTGAGTCAGCTGTCTGTCCCCTCCCCCCATGCTCCTCTGTCATCCACCCTGCTCCTCTGGTCCCCCCTTGCTTATTTGTTCCCCCCAGATGAGCGCTGCGGGAAAGGAAGAGATAGAGGAGCGGAGGGGGGTGGCGGTCCGCTGTCACTAAAGCTGGCCCACTGAGCCATCGGCCCACCGGGAAACTCCCTGTAGTCCCAATGGCCAGTCCATCCCTGGTGGATTTTAGTTTTAGTTATGAGCATTGCTATATGGTGATCAAAGTCCATATTGGCATCCAATACTCCAATGACAAAACCTGTCTTGTACACATCTGTTACAAAGTATGAGAACAGCAATTGTTCCAGTTGTAAGTCTGGCCCTCAAATCCTATTAACATGCAGCAGCAGTGCCATCGATTAGTGCTTATTTTGAATGAATGAACAGCAGAGGATTGATCTAGGATGCAAATGTAATTAAAAAATACATAGCATTGCACTATGATTACTGATGCATGAATTATATTTAAAATGTTTTTTTTTAATGTGATTTCTTCACATATTATAGCATAATAACAGCTTAAAACACATTTTTCTCTGAATAGAAGAACACTAGTGCAACCATTATGAAATCTACTGATATATTTAAAATAAGTGCATGTCTACACAGTTCAGCCCTATAAATTTCTTATGGACTGGGGAAATGGATAGACTTTTATCGATTTACCTCCATCATAGAAACATATGGGGCAAAACTGCACATACACGAACAGAAGGCAAGAGAAGAAAACAATGCTGTAAGCCTCAGCATGAGATCTAGGCAAGTGTAGCACTTTAAATGGGGAGGGTGGGTTACTTCTGGGGGGGGGGGGAGCAAAGTGGCAAGAAGGTGGCAAAACTTTGTGCTAGTCATACATGGAACAAAATGTGGACAGTTCAGCAAAGACCAGACACATTTCAAATAATATATGGGCAGAAAGGTTGTACAAGCCCCCTGTTGGATTTTCCCTGCTTGATCAGCGCCACAGGCGATTGCCAGCAGCATTGATCAATGTATTCTAATGGTAGGGAAGTCTCCTCCGGATGTCAGAATATATCGGCTCAGTGGGGCGAATTCCCGAATCCACATTGACTTTACTTGGATAGGTGAATTAAATCAGTTGTTTCTGTTTAACACGCTGGTTGAACAAAAAAAATCTCATCTATGGGCGGCTTTACCCTTTTTGGGAAATACAGTATGCTGGGAGGGATATAGAAGCCACTGTTGCTGAAGTCCTTCAGTTGCTTTGCTGTACAGTATCTGGTTTTAAAACACTGTCCAAGAACAAGTATGCAGATGAAGAATGCCAAAATAAAATCCAAACTCCAGCTATGCCTACTTGTGTCAGGGTAGTGACTGACAGAGTGCTGAAGCCATAAGATTAGCTTGGCAGCCAGGGAACTAGTAATTTCAGAAAAAAAAGGTCAGCAATAGCAGCCTTCATAGTTTTTCAGAATTGGTTTCTATTAATCTTGTATACACCTAACTCTGTTATACTGACCTAAGGCAGTAAGATAATAAATTGTGTACATTTTTTTGTTACAGTTTTCACTGGGGCCATGTCAAGAATCTCAGCTTTATTTTCTTGTTGCCAGGCAGAAACTGTAGAATCGATTTAATGCCACACAGTATCTATGTAATCATTTCATAGTGAACTGGTGATTGTTGGACCCTATGCTTTTAAACATTTATATTCTCACTTGGATATAGTGGACACTACAATACATTGAGTAAGCTTAATAGAACGATATAGGTAAAAAATATAATAGTTTGCTCTCTCAGTTCAGAATTTCAGTCTTGCCAAAAAAATGTTTAAAAGGTGGAATTACCTTTTAGTGTTTAGTGTGGTATAGTGTTTTTTTCCCAGGTCCTTCAGTCTTCAAAGGCATCCCAAAAAAAAAAAGACTGCACGGGGGTGAGCGGCACGGAGGGGGGAGAAGACTGCATGGGGGAGAGCGGCACGGAGGGGGAGAAGACTGCATGGGGGAGAGCGGCACGGAGGGGGAGAAGACAGCACAGGGGGAGAGCGGCATGGAGGGGGGAGAAGGCTGCACAGGGGGAGAGCGGCACGGAGGGGGAGAAGACGGCACAGGGGGAGAGGTGCACGGAGGGGTGAGAAGACTGCACGGGGGAGAGTGGCACGGAGGGGGAGAAGACGGCACGGGGGGAGGGGTGCACGGAGGGGTGAGAAGACTGCACGGAGGAGAGCGGCACGGAGGGGGAGAAGACGGCACGGGGGAGAGGTGCACGGAGGGGTGAGAAGACTGCACGGGGAGAGTGGCACGGAGGGGGTGAAGACTGCACAGGGGGAGAGCAGCACGAAGGGGGAGAAGGCGGCACAGGGGGAAAGCGGCACGGAGGGGGAGAAGACTGCACAGGGGAGAGCGGCACGGAGGGGGAGAAGACTGCATGGGGGAGAGTGGCACAGAGGGGGAGAAGACAGCACAGGGGGAGAGCCGCATGGAGGAGAGAGAAGACTTTTTAGTGTTTAGTGTGGTATAGTGTTTTTTCCCAGGTCCTTCAGTCTTCATAGGCATCCCAAAAAAAAGGATTGCACGGGAGAGAGTGGCACGGAGGGGGGAGAAGACTGCATGGGGGAGAGCGGCACGGAGGGGGAGAAGACAACACAGGGGGAGAGCGGAATGGAGTGGGGAGAAGACTGCACAGGGGGAGAGCAGCATGGAGGGGGAGAAGATGGCACGGGGGAGAGGTGCACGGAGGGGTGAGAAGACTGCACGGGGCAGAGCGGCACGGAGGGGGAGAAGACTGCACATGGGAGAGCAGCACGGAGGGGGAGAAGACTGCACGGGGGCAGAGCGGCACAGAGGGGCAGAAGATGGCATGGGGAGAGGTGCACGGAGGGGGAGAAGACATCATGGAGGACAAGATATCACGGGGGGACAAGACATCACGGGGGGACAAGATATCACGGGGGACAAGACAGCATGGAGGGGGAGAAGACGACACGGGGAAAAGCTTGGTATAGGGCTGGATCATACCATATCGGTGCGTCTGAGTGTGCGCGTTCCCTTGCATTTCCATTCTGTCGTGTTCCCATAAAATTGCAGGAGCCAGGTACCATGTGTTTTAGTGGTTGCAAACACATCTGCAAATTTCTAGATGTGGGGGGGTGCTATTACAAATTATTAGCGGTCATGAGTGTTTACAGAGGTCAGCGCATTTTTTTTTTTCTTTTTTTTTTTTCAAGAGTTTATTAAAGGTCACATAACAAGTCATACAGTAGTACAATAAAACAAGTAGTTGAACAAAGATTGCGGACGCAGCTGCATCGCGCATTTCTATGTGGTGCAGAAAAATGCATGCTCTCACACACATTTACACACCATGGCCCAGATTCACAGAGCGATTACGCCTGCGCAACAGGAGATGCGCGTGCGTAAGTCTAAATGTGCGCGTGCGTTTCGTTGCGCGGCATCCCCAGAACGAGATACGCAAAAAATCGTCTTTTTTTTGTCCCGCGTAATTTCGTTAGACTGGCGCATCCGTCCGCGCAAAAGTGCGATAGACACACCATTGATTTGCTAGTCAAATATGCTAATGAGGGACTTACGGGGATCCACAAAACAACGTTGGGGCAGCGCAGGCGACGCAGTGTGCGCAACAGCAAAATGTCCTGTCTAAAATTAGAGCTGATAAAAGCTGGTCTAAAAAAAGAAAAAAAGTCTACTTGTCAGATAAAGCAACGCTGTTAGTGAGGAGTTCAGCAGTCACACGTGTTGCTCAACAATCTGTATGCCAACATGCCAGGGGCATCGTCGCACATAGCTATACTACTGACTTTAGATGAACAAAGAAGGAGGAGGGCACGGAGGATGGCACTAAGGAGGGCACGGGAGATGTTTTTTTTATTTTTTTTATTTGCTTATATAAAATTTACAATTTAATCTAATCTAATACAATATTCTTATCTGATACAAGCCCCTCTTCACTTGATATATCACACACGCATAGACATCTTTGGCATGAGTGATTCTGAGGTGTCTCGCATCTTCAGATTCACCCCTCATGCCATCCTGGAATTACCACAACCTTGCAGGAGGACATCAGCAGCCCAACACATGGCACCACCCATGACACCCATGACAGCTACATATACAATCAGAGCCCCATCCCCACAGATTTCGAACAGAACATGTATGGGGACAGCTGGCTGGTTGGTGAGTGACATGGGTGGCAGGCATGACTATCCCCTCCCGTGATGCACACCTCACAAGTGGCACATGCATGACTAACATCCTCCTGTCTTTTCCCTTCAAGGTGACTCTGCATATGCACTGGTACCCCATCTCATGACCCCATCTCATGCCAGCTCACATTATGCATCTTTGCACGTTAAACACACACATTAATCATGGCACAATGAGAATGCATGCATGCACACCACTGTGGTCCCTAGCACACACACCCCACATCCTCATCACATTGGATTGGCACAAGCCCACCATGCAGGACTTGTGAGCAGCAACACCATGCCATGGCTCCAATTATGTCACTGTACATTCATACACCATTCACACAGACCTGGGGATCACTTCTCCACCACAAATGAGGGTGACACCCCTTTTCCCGCAGGAATATCACCCCCACATTCCAAAATCATACACAAACAGAACCAAAAAAATTAAATAAATGACGAGCAAAAAAAAAAAAATGCCCAGCAAAAATATAATTTAAACAAAATAACAACAAAGAAAACACATAAAAGACAAACATCACTCTGCAAAACAGTCCCCAAATATGTCAAAGACACGTCACAAACAAACAAAAGCACCTTGCTGTAGAGGGAGGGATACAAAGGGATGTACTTTTGCAAAGGAAGTGCATTTGTGTCTGTCTATTTATGCTGTCTGCGTAGTTCACAAAGTTGCCCTAGTCCATTTCCAATTTCACTGATTGCGCCGCTCCCGAGTTGTGAGCATGCGCACAGCGGAGCTGACCATGGTCTCCTTCAAGCGCGCATGCGCGAGCCGGCCGGCCCTTCATTTGCATGGGGTCACGGCTCATTTCAATGTAACACGCCCACGTCCTTCCCAATTTGTATTACTCCTCCTTACGCCTCTGGAAAAACGTTACGTATGCGCAATTTCCTGCGCAAAAGCTACGAGAATAGGGTGATTACGCGGCAAAATTGCGCAAGTCTAACGTAAAGGCGGTGCGCTACGCCGGTCCAATAATGCGCAGATGTACGTGAATCTGGGCCCATAAGTGTTGTGAACGAGTTTAAGTACATGATTTTCATTGTGAGCAAAAGTTTCATATTTTGTTAAAATAAAGGCATCCCCCACAAATAGCCAGGTTTATCGCTCATTTCCACCTTTACACTAAAAACGATGCATACTGCATTTATGAGTATGAGTATGAATTGTCCTGCATGGTCCCATTCAAGTCTACTGAATGCTGTCTTTCAGTACTACAGTGTAATACATGTCATATTTTGTGCCAGCATGTACCTCTGTGCATATTACAATATGAATGAGCTTGTAGGAGTGATAATGTAGATCTCTGTAATGCCGGTTAGCCTTATATAACTTTAAATGTATTGCATGTTAAACAGTATGATATACATCGATTAGCCATAACTTTACCAATACCCACCTAATATTGAGTAGGTCCCCCTTTTGCAGACAAAACAGCACCTGTTGCTTCCTAAGCAGCCCTGACCCATCGGGCATGTACACCATTAGACCTCTGAAGGTATGTTGTGGTATCTGGCACCAAGCCGTCAGTGACAGATCCATTACGTCCTGTAAATTGCAAGGTGAGGCTTCCATGGATCGGACTTGTTTTTCCAGCACATTCCACAGATGCTTGATTGGATTTAGATCCAGAGAATTTGGAGGCCAAGTCAACTCCTCAAACCATTCTTAAGCCCCGTACACACGGTCGGACTTTTGCCCAACCAACATCAAAATCCGACACTTTTCGCATTTGTCCGACCGTGTGTACGTTCCATCGGACCAACTTTTTTGGCTTTCATCGGACAAAAAGTTGGGTCTGCGAACGGACCAACTTTCAGGCAACAAAAGTCCGACGGTGCAAAGTTTGATCGTGTGTACAGCAAACCATCGGACTTTTGGACAAATTACAAATGCGCATGCTCAGAACCAATGTTAAAATCAACCAACAATAGCTGAAGTTAACCAAAGGGTGGCAGTAAAGAGCAGAAAAGAGCAGAACAACCACGTGATGATGGGAAAGTTTTAGAAAAGTTTGCAGAAAAGTCCGAGCGTGTGTATGCTATGGGTGTGATCGGACAAATCAATTAGGACAAAAATCCAAGGGAAGTTTTGTTGGATGTCCGACCGTGTGTACGGGGCTTTAAACAATTTTTGTAGTGTTCACATTATTCTGTTGAAGGAGGTCACTGCCACCAGGCAATATACTTTTCATGAAGGAGTGTACTTGTTCAGCAACTATGGTAAGTTAGGTAGTACTGACAAGTAACATCCACATGAATGGCAGGTCTCCCAGCAGAACATTGCCCAAAGCATCACTGCTGGCTTGCCTTCTTCCCATACTGGATCTTGGTGCCATCTTTTCCCCAGGTAAGCGATATGCACGCACCCCACCATCAACTTGATGTAAAAGAAAATGTGATTCATTAAACCAGACCCCTTCTTCCATTGCTCTGTGGTCCAGTTCTGATGCTCACGTGTTCATTGTAGGTGCATTTGGCTTTGAACATGGGTCAGCATGAGCACCACAACCAGGCTGCAGCTGTGCACCCCCATGCATAACAAGTTGCGATGCCCATATATCTGCTTCCAACACATCTACTTTAGGGACAACATATTTACTTGCTGCCTCATATATTCCATCAACTTCCAGACTTCATTGTAACAAGATAATCAGTGCTATTCACTTAACAATTTCAGTGGTTATAAAGTTATGGTTGATCGGTGTATGTGGGTGACACTTCTCCACCCCTTTAGATATTATCCTATAGACCCCAAACCTCAAAATATTGTGATCATTTAGCAATCCTAAGATCATATCTATGTGTCAGTATTATAATCAATAATATTACTATTAGAGCTGGTTCACACTGGGGCGACACGACTTCCAGCACGACTTTCAGAGGCAACTCCAACACGACTTGAGCATGAACCACAGGGCGATCTGGGGCGATTTACAACACGATTCGAAGTCGTCTCCAGGACAGGAGACATTCCAGTGGGCAATCAAACAACAATCAGCTCTAGGGGAGGGAGGGGTTTGCCTGAGAAATGTATGTTATCTTCCTGGAAAGTTGCTTCAGTTAAGACAGTGATCAGACTTGGAGGCGACTTCCATTGAAATCAATGGGTACAAATCGCCTAGAAGTCTGATTGAAGTAGTACAGGAACCTCTTCTGAAGTCGTAGTGAATTCAGTAGTGTGTATTAAGACGGCTCCATTCACTCACATTGCTTTTCTGGACAACGCGACTTGGGACGACTTGAGGCGACTTCAAGTCGGATCCCAAGTCGCCCCAGTGTGAACCGACTCTTAGGCTTGCTGAGTAATATCTTCATACTTATCCACTGTTTCAGCACCCTTGTTTAGCATACAGAATTCTCATACCTTTGATTAGCAACTTTCCATTGACATGCTCCAATAAAAAAAGGTCTACTGGAAATTCAATATGTGATATTAATGGTCTGCATATGCAGCTATTATGGATGTAATGCCTGACACTTTGAAACATTTTTTTTCCTACCACCTCTACTACATACTGAAGATACACAACATAGCTTACAAAGAACACAGCATAGCCATTTACTGTAATGTGGTCAGTTAGTACTTTTGTAGTTAGTACCTGGTGGTGTTTTTAACAGTGCTTGAATACTGCCACACATGTTGAACAAAGATGAATTCTAACACTTTCCCTGTAAAATAATCATACAGTTTCCCTAACTCAAAGCAGATGAAAATAGAAAAAGGGCTGTGTCAATTGCAATACATTATTAAATCATTTTCCACATTAAAATTTCTGATAAAGTAAGCCCATACATGTGGGTGGCAGTAAATGAACCAAGATTTCCCTAGCTAAAAGCCGTTGTCGGTGGTTCTCCAAATGACAGCATATTTTATTTTACAGTGCCGGACTGCACAGCACCATGGTAACATTTCCAGGTACTCTTGGGAGGAAACAGAAATGGTGCATGCAGTAAAATAAATCTCCAGTGATATATTTTTTTAAATTCCATGATATTTATTCTGGATTAGTCATATTAAATAGTGGGTGGTCATTTACTTTTGCAAGTAATATTTTGTTTGTTTTGGACTCATTCGTAGGTGCAAAGGACAATAGCAAAGCAGATTCAAATGGTGAAACAGATTGGCAAAGGGCGGTATGGGGAAGTATGGATGGGCAAGTGGCGAGGAGAGAAGGTCGCAGTCAAAGTGTTCTTTACCACCGAGGAAGCCAGCTGGTTTAGAGAAACAGAAATTTATCAAACCGTGCTCATGAGACATGAAAACATTTTAGGTAAGTTACACTTGTAATGGAGCTTTACTGTAACATGTCAGCTTTATGTAAAAGGCCTTGGCCTTCCAACAGGCGAAAAATGGAACAAGCATCAAGTGCAATCAGAGTAGCAGAATGCAAAGCACGCTGTGCATTTGGCTATTCGTGGCTGGGTATATATAATAGCTAGTTTTCTTATCTGTATAAATATAACATAATATATAATCAACTGAATGATCACACCAGAACTAACTGTAACTTTAGCCCTGTACATACGATAGGATATCTGATGGAATCTGATCCGATGAAGCTGACTTTCAATGCTTCTGAGCATGCGTCGACTAGATTCTGAGCATGCATGGATTTTTCTCTGATGGAGTTCCACACAGACAATCACATTTTTCTGTCGTTTTTTTATCCATAGGAAAAATTTAAAACATGTTCTATTTTATTTCACCGATTGAAAAAAAGACCGATGGGGCCCACAGAAGATCGGTTTGTCTGATGAAAACAGTCCATCGGTCTGTTTTCATCGGACAAACCGATCGTGTGTACATTTCTTCACAGTTTACTAAATAGGTGCAACATTAGAAGCAACAATGCAAAATGGGTTCAGGGTGTCAAAGAGCATGCATACACTACATAACTGTATAAAACAGATTATGAAAGCTGCACAAACATGGACTCTTTACAACAATGTCTGTGTGGCAGGGTAAGGTGGTTGCAAAGCTTAGTTTCTTTAAGACCCCTTTCACACTGGGGCCACGCCACATTAGCGCTAAAGCGCCACTCATTTTAGCGATGCTTTTGGGTCACTAGGGGGACACTTTTAACCCCCGCTAGCGGCCGAAGAAAGGGTTAAAACCGCTTGTTCCTGCACTTGCAATTATCCTCATAGACAGTGTCCCTCACTGTAATGTCCAGGTAGGTCTGATAACAGAGACGAACAGCTGGAGGGGTTTAATGACAAAGGGCCACTAAGCTGGAACTGAGGCACCCTGGAAGCAATCAAGGAGGAACATCCCACATTAGCTGGGTCTATCAGAGAAGCTGTTTGCTATTAGGCTACTGTCCAACTACTGGTTCTGGTAGAAGGGCTACTCACCTAACTGCAGATCACTTGCCCTGCTACCTCTGCCTCATGTCTAAACTTTTGATGGAAGCTAATGAACTTCTCTTCCCTGGGCATGGCCAGGAAACCAGGGAGTTAAAGTAGAACTAAAGTCAAAGCTGTTTGCAATTCCTGGTCGTCACCAGGGTCATCTGAACTTTGTCCCCACTGAAAGATATACCCTCTATTGCTGTTCTGGTGACAATCAAAAAATGTTATTTACTTTTTCTCTCTGTGATAACAGTAAACAGGACACATTGAAAGGTGAGTCTCCCTAATGGGGCAACAGCTGGTAATAAAAATATAACAGATGTTCTATTCCTTCTCCACTTAACAAAAAAAAGTTTTACCTTTAGATATACTTTAACCCTTTTTGTGCTAGAGCTGTTTCTCCCACATTAGGCTTATTAAAGGTTTTTATCGTCATGTATTCTATGCATGAATGTAAAAAGCTTTCTGTGTGCAGCTTCTCCCCCAGCCCCCATAAAACTTACCTGAGCCCAATCCCGATCCAGCAATGTGCACAAGAGCCTCGGCTCTTCTGGGTCTCTCCCTCCTCATTGGCTAAGACAGCAGCGGTAGCCATTGGCTCCCACAACTGTCAGGCTGACCAGTGCTATCTGTGGGAATGGATACACAGAGCAGCAGCTCAGGAGTGAGCCTTCTTAGATGCCCCCATATAAAGATGCTTGCTATAGAGCCACTAGGCAGGAGGGAGGGAGCAGGAGCACCAGTGGGGGAACCTGAGAAGAGGAGGATTGGGGCTGCTCTTTGCAAAACCACTGCACAAATCAGGTAAGTATGACATGGTTGTTATTTTTAAACATAAATATCTGCCTTTAATATCACTTTAAGCCTAAATGTGGACCTAGACAAGGTATCAGTTTTACAAGCCACACATTTTTTATTGCCATTGATAAGGATTGGGATAAGCACATAAAATGACCCTAATTGCATTGCCTGTACTGGTATTGCCAGAACTATATTCCCACGTACAGACGATCGGACATTCCGACAACAAAACCGTGGATGTTGACTCAAACTTGTCTTGCATAAACACGGTCACACAAATGTTGTCGGAAATTCTGAACGTCAAAAACGCGGTGATGTACAAGACGTTCGACGAGCCGACAAAAATTAAGTTCTTTAGGCAGTGTGCCAATTCTGCTTGATTCTGAGCATTCATGGAATTTTCTGCGTCGGAATAGTGTACACACGATCAGAATTTGAACCAGCTCCCATCGAACATTTGTTGTCGGAAATTCCGATCATCTGTACGTGGCATTAGACCCAATAGCTCGGATTCACAACGGACTTACGCCGACGTATCTAAAGATACGCTGTCGTAAGTACAAATGTGTGCCGTCAGATATCTGCGCCGATTCACAAAGCTAGATACGTCGAAAAGCAAGGCTTCAGCCTCCTGACGTAACTTGCCTACGCCAGTGTATCGTGGGCGCATAGTTACGCTGGATGCATTCAGCGTACTCATGTTAAATATGCAGATGAGTAAGATACGCCGATTCACGAACATAGATGCGCCAAGTGGAAAAGATACGCCGTTTGCATAAGGCTTACGTCCGGCGTAAAGTTATTCCCCTTATAGGTGGCGCAACCCATTCAAAGGTATGGACAAGGGAACAGCCGTCGTATGTTACGTTGTTTACGTAGTACTACGTGAATAGGGCTGTGCGTAGGTTACGTTCACGTCGTAGGCAGTGTATTGACGTATCTTAGGCAGCTATTTTGACGTGACTGTGAGCATGCGCACTGGGATGCGTCCAAGAGACGACGCATGCTCAGCCCATCATTTGCATGGGGTCACGCTTCATTTTAATATAGCACGCCCACTTCCACCTACTTTGACTTGCGTCGGCTTACGCCGACAACTATACGCTACGCCGGCGCAACGTTGAGAGCATTTGCTTTGTGGATACCATGCTTGCCTCTCAACGTTGCGCCGGCGTAGCGTAAAGAAGATATGCTACGCTGGAAGAAAGATGCGCCGAGGTAGGTGAATCCGGGCCTAAATCTGTACACTAATAGATTTATTTTGTTCAGCCTGAGGAAAATAAATATTACAGTTTCCTTCATTCACACAAATGGCATGAATGGAAAATCCCCCTGCTGGGCTATTGTATTCTGACAGCTGAGAGCTACCCCAGCTGTCAGAATACCTGAACAGTGCCTGCAGCTGATTGGCTGCAGATGCTGTTTTGTTGACAATTTTTAGTCTGGCTCCTTTAACAAAAGGCCATTAAGTAATCAAACTTAGTTGACTTTGCCCACTGTTTCAGATACTTGCTATGAATCAGCCAAAATTCTAACACTGTATGGTGTATGTAACTGTCCTCAAGTGCATTCTCCCCTGTGATGCTGCAGCAGGTAGACAGCTTTGACCAATTTACCTATTTGCATGTTTTTCTGGCTTGGTTGTGTTGTGGATAATCCAGCTCTGCCATTCTTTGACATCCTTAACCTTGTTTTTTTTATAGTATGCCACCTTAATGTATTTATAACATAATGGTAGATAATTGACCTAATATTAAAATGCCATGGTTGTGTGCATAGCCAGATAAGACCCCCAAACCCAAAGAAGCTTATATAGGACTAACTGAGCATATAACTGATAGGGAGCTTACCAAAAAAAGATTAAATGGCAGTAAATCACGGCAGTGGCGTACTAAGTGGGGAATGGGGGGGGGGGCGGGCCACACCTGGTGCCACACACTAGGGGTGTCAGGCTGGCGACCCCCCTCTGCGACTAAAGTGGATTTAGCTGAGACAGCGGGCGGCATGGCACGGTGACAGGCAGCAGCAGGTAACACGCACAGGAAAGCATGGCTTTGTAAGGGGGGGTGCGAGCCGCAGCTGAGTGACACCCGTCGGCACAACCGGGACTCGGCCGCAACGTTTACCTTCTCTCGTGGCCGTGCCGTGGCTCTGATAAGTCTCAGCTGTCTCACACAGCCAAGCAGAGTGAAGCCGCCTCCCCCTCCTCTGTGTAGTCTACATGTGCTGTGTGTGCATGTCCCGCGCTGATCATCTGAGCCGAGGTACATTATGGGTCTAAAGGGGGGTGTCTGCACTATTGTAGGGGTTCTGGATTGTAGGGGGGTCTGTATTGTAGGGGGGTTTGCACTGTAGGGGGGCACTGTAGGAGGGGTCTGTACTGTAGGGGGGGTCTGTACTGTAGGGGGGTTTGTACTGTAGGGGGGTCTGCACTGTAGGGTGGGTCTGTACTGTAGGGTGGTCTGTGTAACATGCAGGGGGTCCAGAGCTGTGGGGGGGCTGTGCAATGTAAAGGGTTCCAGAGATGCAGGGTGCAGTGTTATGTACAGGGGTACAGAGGTACAAGGGCTGTGTAATGTAAAGAGGTCCTTAGGTGCAAGGTGCTGTGTAATGTAAAGGGGTCCAGAGGTGCAGGGTGCTGTGTAATGGAAAGGGGTCCAGATGTGCAGGGTGCAGTGTAATGTAAAGGGTTCCAGTGGTGCAGGGTACAGTGTAATGTAAAGGTGCCCAGAGGTGCAAGGTGCAGCTTAATGTAAAGGGTCCCAGTGGTGCAGTGTAATGTAAAGGTGCCCAGAGGTGCAGGGTGCAGCGTAATGTAAAGGTGTCCAGAGGTTCAGGGTGCAGTGTAATGTAAAGGGGTCCAGAAGTACAAGGGCTGTGTAATGTAAAGATGTCCAGAGGTGCGATGCTGTGTAATGTACAAAGTAGTGACAAAAATATATTGGGGGATGCAAGGGGCACAGTGGAGTGTTTTTAAATTTTAAGGTGTGGGGTGCCAAATATATGATCCGCCCCGGGTGCCAAATGCACTAGGTATGCTTCTGAATCACAGTTACTCTTTAATTTCTCTTCCTTATTCAGAAAATATATACCCTGCACCCCCTTTCATCTATAGCTGGCTTCAAAATTTATTTTTCAGTTACAGGCATACCCCACTTTTAAGTACACAATGGGGTTTATTTACTAAAGCTATAACGCGCAAAATCAGGCTCACTTCTGCACAGAAACCAATGAGCTTCCGGGTTTTATTACCAGGCTTAATTGAACAAGCTGGGGTTAGAAGCGCATTGGTTTTTATGCAGAAGTTAACCTGATTTAGCGCTTTCCAGCTTTAGTAAATAAACCCCACTGTGTACTTAAAAGTGGGGTATGCCTGTATTGTCTTCATCAGTTTAAACACTTAGAAAACAACAGTTTATCAGTAGCAAGGATTTAGAAAGGTTTTCCATCTCTGAGACATTTCCTACCATATTGTTTCACACAATGCACTTGTCAGGGTGAATGTTTTAATTACTTTTAGTAAAGCTGCTATTTATCACTGGTGATGGGCTGTAAATCATCTATTAATCCTTAGTTTAAGGACCTTAATAGCTCTGTTTAATAGTTTTAGCACACCAGAGGCACTCAACCTATGCCATTCAGTCAGACACTTTAGCAGTGAGCCAAGGCTTAATCCCCCCCCCCCCGTCTTTTATCTCTGTATTTGAGACAGTTTTCTCAATTTCATACATTCTGTGAAATGTTTGGGCTAGATGACAGATATTTTATGGACATTGTGCTTCCTATGAGCTGTGACATAAAAGCTATGTGTGTTCCTCGGATGATTTTCCTTCACATAAAATTGAGTTAATGCGACACCTGGCACCATCAAAGAAATGTTTATTTGATTCTTAATGTATGCGGAAACATTTTACAAATGTGAGATTGTAATAAAAGTGGAAATGTAACACAGAGGGGCTGCAATGTATGTAAATGTCAAATACACATTGACAGCAGAAACGATTATTGTTTTGTTTCTGCGGGTCCTTAAAAATAACTTTAAATATATGATGAGCTGTGATGTTCCGTATTCCCAGATGACTTTTAACAAAAAGTTCAAATGGTCACATTTATAGACAGTTCTGGAGGGGAAAGAAGTTTGATAAATATTCTCTAGCAAAGGAATGATTTCCATTTAATGTTCACTCTGCAAAGGTCTGAAATGTAAAATGCCGGAGAGTTATAATCTTTTGAAATCTATAGAGATATACTTCATCACAGACACTGGCTAATGTTTAGTGGCATAGTAAGCTATGTAAATAATATACCCATGGGTAAACCATCCACTGTGGGAGATTAGGTCCCTCAGAACTAATCAACACGGAATAAATCCACCTGCCAACCGGTCATTAATTTAATTTGTTACTGTGGTTCATATGTTTGACTTTAGGCCCCACATGGGCAAGATTCTTGTCAGGAAAAACCTGTCGTTTTCCCTGACAAGATTGTTCCCAGTTTCTCGCCGGGAAACAGGCGACAAGAATTTCGACGAGAAAAAAAAGAGAGCAGGTTCTCTTTTTTTCTCATCGAGATTCTGGCCAGATTTCCAGACGAGAAACCTGAAAGCCTCGTACACACCAACGGTTTTCTCGGCAACAAGCAGTTTTCTGGCTGTTTTTTGCCGAGAAAACCGGTCGTGTGTACAAGGCTTTAGATTTATTCCGTAGCCACAGATATATTCTGCAGGCAGTGCAGAATATATCATCCTCTTAATTAGGATCTTTGGGGTATTGTATATGTTTACTCGTGCATCAACTATTGGTGCTCAGGAGTCCAAAGTGTAAAAGTACAATAACCACAGCTACTACTATCTGCAGTTGTAAACTATGAGGCCTCATACACACGACCAAGAAACTCGACAGAATCCATCAAGAAACTTGGTGGAAGAGCTTTTTTGCCGAGGAAAACGGTTGTGTGTATGCTTTTCATCGAGAAAACTGTCGAGGAACTCGACGAGGAAAAAAGAGAGCAAGTTCTCTTTTTCCTCGACAGGAGTCTCAATTTCCTCATCGTGTTCCTCGTCGGGCTGGTTTTCGACGAGAAACACGTTGGTGTGTATGCTTAGAAACCCACGCACCTTCGGTAAAAGAAGCGTTTGTAATTGAAATAGCACATTTGTCACGCTGTAACAGACTGAAAAGTGCAAATGTCTCTTACCACACTTTTACCTAACAGCAGTAACATGAGATTAGCAAAAGCAGCCCCAAGGGTTGGGCCAGTGGAATCGAACTTCCCCTGCCGTCGTATGTGTTGAAGTCCCCGCGTTTGAGAACGAGGAGATTTGGTCTTGAGTGTGTACGCAAAGACAACTTGTCAAGTTTCTCGACAAGCCTAACAAGGAACTCGTCGAGGAAAACGATGTGTCTTTTCCGACGAGTTCCTCGGTCGTGTGTACGAGGCCTGACTTTGTTATTTTGCCTGTGTAGAGGGAAATGTGGAAGCAGACATCTACCATTACCTACTGTCAACTATGCTAAAGAATCTCTGCCCTGAAGCCTTATGCCGCGTACATACGACTATTTTTCATGACGTGAAATTTTTTTTAATTGGTCATTAAAAACGATCGTGTGTAGGCTCCAGAGCATTTTTCTAGACGTGAAAAATGACCATTAAAAATTAAGACCATGCTCTAAATTTTCTCGTCATTTTTCACATTGTCATTTTTCACGTCATGAAAAACGGTCGTGTGTAGGCTTTAACGAAGGGGGAAAAAAATGCGCATGCTCAGAAGCAAGTTATGAGATGGGAGCACTCGTTCTGGTAAAACTAGCGTTTTTAATAGAGATAGCACATTCATCACGCTGTAACAGACTCAAAAGCATGAAGACTGAAAAGCGCAAATCGTCTCTCACCAAACTTTTACTAACACGAAATCGGCAAAAGCAGCCCAAAGGGTGGCACCATCTGAATGGAACTTCCCCTTTATAGTGCCGTTGTACGTGATGTACGTCACCACACTTTGCTTCACGATCGTGTGTATGCAAGGCAGGCTTGACAAGAATCACGTTGAGAAAAACATATTTTTTTCTAGGACATTAAAAACGGTCGTGTGTACGCGGCATTATAGTCTCCTTAATAGAAAGTATGCAACTTGCTAGCTAGTGACTAGATGAATTATCTAATAATTAATAAGATTGTGATAGAAATAAAATGAGCAACAACATAGCATAACAAAATCCAAACTATAAGAACTTTAAATACAGTGCCTTGAAAAAGTATTCATACCTCTTGAAATTGCAACCAAAAACATAAATGTATTTTATTGTGAATTTATGTGATAGACCAACACAAAGTGGCACATAATTGTGAAGTGGAAGGAAAATGATAAATAATTTTCATTTATTTTTTATTTTTACAAATAAATACGTGAAAAGTGTGGCATGCATTTCAAGTCAGTACCCACGAGTCAATACTTTGTAGAATCACTTTCTGTTGCAATTACAGCTTAAATCTTTTTGGGGATGTCTTTACCAGCTTTGCACATCTAGAGAGTGAAATTTTTGCCCATTCTTCTTTGCAAAATAGCTCAAGCTTTGTCAGTTTGGATGGAGAGCGCCTGTGCACAGCGATTGTCAAGTCTTGCCACAGCTTCGCAATTGGATTTAGGTCTGGACTTTGGCTGGGCCATTCTAACACATGAATATGCTTTGATCGAAACCATTCCATTGTAGCTCTGGCTGTATATTTAGGGTTGTTGTCCTGCTGGAAGGTGAACCTAAGACTTTTGCGGACTCCCTTTCCCTGCTGAAGAAAAGCATCCCCACAACATAATGCTGCCACCACCATGTTTCACAGTGGGGATGGTGTGTTCAGGGTGATGTGCATTGTTAGTTTTCTGAAACACATAGCATTTTGCTTTTTGGCCAAAAAGTTCAATGTTGGTCTCATCTGACCAGAGCACCTTCTTCCACATGTTTGCTGTGTCCCCCACATGGCTTCTCACAAACTGCAAATCGGACTTCCTATGGCTTTTTTTCAACAATGGCTTTCTTCTTGCCACTCTTCCATAAAGGCCAGATTTGTGGAGTGCATGACTAATAGTTGTCCTGTGGACAGTTTCACCTGAGCTGTGGATCTATGCAGCTCCTCCAGAGTTACAATGGGCCGCTTGGCTGCTTATCTGATTAATGCTCTCTTTGCTCGGCCTGTCAGTTTAGATGGACGGCCATGTCTTGATAGGTTTGCAGTTGTGCCATACTCTTTCCATTTTCAGATGATGGATTGAACAGTGCTCCTTAAGATGTTCAAAGCTTGGGATATTTTTTTAGAACCTAACCCTGCTTTAAACTTCTACAAAACGTTATCCCTGACCTGCCTGGTGTGTCCCTGGCCTTCATGATGCTGTTTGTTCACTAAGGTTCTCTAATAAACCTCTGAGGGCTTCATAGAACAGATGTATTTATACTCAGATTAAATTACAAACAGGTGGACTATATTTCCTATATAGGTGACTTCTGAAGGCAATTGGTTCTACTAGACTTTAGTTAGGGCGCTGCATACAAATGCATGTCACACTTTTCACATATTTATTTGTTAAAAAATGTTGAAAACCATTTATCATTTTGCTTCCTCTTAACAATTATTCACCACTTTGTGTTGGTCTATCACATAACATCCCAATAAAATACATAGCATTTTTTGGTTGTAACATGACAAAATTAACAACATTTCAAGGGGTATGAATACTTTTTCAAAGCACTGTGATTTCAGATAGCCCAGACTTTCATCTTAAATTATATGTCCAACCAAAATGTGTTTTGGGATAGAGTGGGAGAGGTTTAAAACACCTGATTGGCTTTTACTGCTGTCTAAGGCTCTATTAGAACACTTTTTTTTTACTGTCAGGCCTCGTACACGCGACCGAGGAACTCGTCGGAAAAGACACATCGTTTTCCTCGACGAGTTCATTGTTAGGCATGTCGAGAAACTTGACAGGCTTTCTTTGCGTGCACACAGTCAAGACCAAATCTCCTCGTTCTCAAACGTGGTGACGTACAACACATACAACAGCAGGGGAAGTTTGATTCCACTGGCACAACCCTTGGGGCTTCTTTTGTTAATCTCATGTTACTGCGTGTTAGGTAAAAGTTTGGTAAGAGACGATTTGCACTTTTCAGTCTGTTACAGCGTGACAAATGTGCTATTTCCATTACAAACGCTACTTTTACTGAAGGTGCTTTCCTGTCTCATACTTTATTCTGAGCATGCGCAGGTTTCTCATCGAAAACCAGCCCAACAAGGAACACGACGAGGAAATTGAGACTCCCGACGAGGAAAAAGGGAACTTTTTCTCTTTTTTTTCTCGTCCAGTTCCACGTCAGTTTTCTCGATGAAAAGCATACACACGACCGTTTTACTCGGCAAAAAAGCTCTGCCACCAAGTTTCTTGATGGATTCTGTCGAGGAAAAAGGTTGTGTGTACGAGGCCTCACATGACAATGGTTTCACCAGATATACAGTGAGGGAAAACCTGCAACAGCAATGTAGACATAATTAAAGTGATTTTTTTTGTAGAGTAGGATAAGGGATTTTTATTTGCTGTCTGCATAATTGTTGCAAATGTTTTTCTAATTTTCTGGTAAAACCATTGCCAGCAAGCCAGTAAGTCCTCCTTCACACTGATTCCAGCCACATACTCCAGATTTCAGTGGCAAAAACTGAATGACAGGTCCAGTTCAGGGACAGTGAGGCTGAAGTGCAATGCACGTTTCACACTTAGGCCCCTTTTACAATGAGGCACTTCTAAACTGCTAGTAAAAACACTGACCGCTTTTGAAGAGCTTTTCAGGCACTTTTGAAGAGCTTTCCATTATTTCAGTGGAGAGGGGAGTTTTGTTCACCTCCCTGCCAGCACACTGCCCCAGTGTGAAAGCATTTATTGATTTTAACCACTTAAGGACCGCTGCACGACTATATACGTCGTCAGAATGTATTGGTCGCAAGCGCGCCGCCGGCAGCTTGCTCGCGACCCGGTCCGAAGCTCTGTGACTGCGCCCACGGGACCCGTGGACCCAATTGCCGCCGGTGCCCCGCAATCGGGTCACAGGGCTGAAGAACGGGGAGAGGTGAGTGTAAACAAACGTTCCCCGTTCTTCTCTGTGGCAGTGTCAGTGATCATCTGTTCCCTGATATAGGGAATGACGATCAGTAATGTCACACGTCCAGCCCCGCCCCCCTACAGTAAGAAACACACATGAGGTCACACTTAACCCTTACAGTACCCCCTAGTGGTTAACCCCTTCACTGCCATTGACATTTTCACAGTAATCAGCGCATTTTTATAGCACTTTTCACTGTGAAAATGACAATGGTCCCAAAAATGTCTAATTCCTTTAGTAAATCAACCCCTATG
Source organism: Rana kukunoris (assembly GCA_029574335.1). NCBI lineage: Eukaryota > Metazoa > Chordata > Amphibia > Anura > Ranidae > Rana > Rana kukunoris. Next base: position 492,167,677 of record CM056049.1, on the reverse strand, counting down.
TCTTCTATTAATAATATAATTTGTTGCCTAAAATTAGCCATTGACTATTAGCTATTTTTCCTCTAGTTTAAAACCTATAAATAATGAAAATGCAAAACAGATGTTTATCTATGTTGTATTCAAACTTGTAAAAGAGCAGAGAGCAAACCAAGAATGGCAGTGATTTTCACATTTGTAACTCAGATAATGGTATATTAATAGATTAATTCAGAGTCAAGACAGATTGAATTCAGATCTGCCAGACTGACAGAATATCACGTATAGTTGACAGGTCCTATGATTAATTTAGTGCTGGCCTCTTGAAAGCTCATGAAAAACAGATGGAAAATGAAAATTAATCTTTTGCCTTGTGGCATAGAAAGTCTGATGCCGCAGACCATATTGACAGAACTATCTTCAGTCATGGGTAGAAAAGAGTGCAATGTTATGTTCAAGTTTCTTTCTGAATACTTGTATTATTCGCTTGAAGCCAGTCATTAAAGAAATCTCTTATTATTCATCCTGTCAATTAACTTTGTTTTTACATTTTAATTCAGTACAGCCAGAAAAAAAGTACCCATTTTATTTTCAGCTGTGTTAGACCATACATACATTGAAGCAGTACACCAATACTTGCTAAATAAACCATTATGCACTATTTAAGTCTTTCATAGGATGCTTAATACAGGAGTGTACTTATAATCCTGAAAAAAGTTGGGACGCTGTGTAAAATCGATATATATGTAGAATGAAATGATTTGCAAATCTCAAAAACACATATTTTATTCACAATAGATTTATACACATATATACCTATATAAATATAAAACATATAAAATGCTTAAACTGTACTGTAAAATGTAAAATTTTAGGGAAAAAATAGGTACTTTTGAAATTCGTGGCCACAACATTTAAAAAAAGTTGGGACAATCTATTTGATCATTCAATTTACTGCAGAAAGCTGGGTACTACAAGCTGTGTGAAAGATTATAGACAACCAGTGTTTCATTAGGGACAATTTAAAGTGTGCATTAAAAGAGAAATATGGAGTTTAAAACGACAAACTTACATACTCACATGGGTGGATATAGCATTGATCCGATGCTGCATCTGTCCCCTGCTGCCTCTAAGATCGAGAACTAAGTGATCGAAGATCACAAAGCACTCAGTTCTAGATTGTCAGCGAACAGAGAACTGTCAGTCACTGACTCTCTTCTCTGCACCTCCATTGCACAATGGAGCTCTGGGCTGTGGAGGGAGCAGTTAGGAGGTATGACAGCTGCCGATCCAGGAATCTGGATGGATCGTAACTGTAAACTTTGACGTCAACCAAACTTAGCGCACTGTTTTCTGAATTTGGGTCGTAGGATGCAGAGCAAAGTGCACTCCTGTGACCTACAGGAGAAGTAGGAACAAAGGAGCTTTGGCCCTACTTCTCCTTTAAAAGGATAATCCATCCAAAAGTGATTATTATTTTTTTCATTATAAGTGCAGCCTGCTGGTTTGAGTCATCCTCTGGTCCACATAGTTTCTTGCTGTAGATCTCTCTTTTTCATTATTTTTCACGTTAACTTTCCATGTCATAATGTTATAAATCAGAGAAAGAGCAACAGGATATAATGTGGTTATTTTGCAGATCTTTATAAATAGCTCTTTAGGACATACAGAAAAATGAATCATTGTTCTGATAAACTGTATGGATAACAACTGCGAATGAGTATGGCCCCGTACACACGACCAAGCTTCTTGGCAGAATCCAGTGAGAAGCTCGCTGGGAGACATATTCTGGCGAGAAGCTTGATCGTGTGTACACTTCCGACGAGCGTCCCGTCGGGAAGCTCGTCGAGCCAAAAAAGAGAGCACGCTCTCTTTTTCCTCGTTGTTCAATGAGGACTTTGGCTCGACGGGCTTTTCCGACCGCTCATCGGGAACCTCGTCCGGCGGAACGATAGGTTTAGCCCGACGAGGTTCTCGGATGTGTGTACGGGGCCTAACTTGTGTTTTAGAGGCAAGAGCAATTTTTTCTTACTTGCAGTGTAGTGCACACTTTGTGTGATATAGTGAAGATAGTAGCAATTACAGAGCCATTTGGACAGCCTGGCAGTTGAATACAGACCCCGACCATATGTGGTCTATAATTTGGCATATGGACGAAGTGAGAATTATTCTTCCGGCCTTTGAGACCAATTGCTCATCATGACAAGCTTATGTTTCACACTTTTAGAATTGCCAACCATAGTAATGTGATCTTTCACCACAACAAAATACAATAAAAAACCCCAGCAGTGTTGGTGTTTAAGGTAAAAGGCATATTTATATTGTAGATTGATGGTACCAAGCTAGCTATAAAATAAATAGTAGCAGTTCTCATTTTTACTGGTGCAGAAATACTAAGTATATTTACAGGCACATTGGCCAGAAAGCTGAGTAACCTTTATTATTATCTTAAAAATTATTCAATTATTACATTTTGCTGATTTTACAATGTATAGATTTATACCGTCGATATTGACCAATATTCACAAATGTTGCAACTGTTTTTAGAATTGCTTGTAATAGTGTTGCTATACAGGGTATTATTTCTGGAGTGCAAGTATCAAAAGTACTTGTTATTGTACATTATGATTTTCTAGCTTGTCGGAAAATCTCAGTGGTTTTCAGAAAAATGAAAATTTTCACAGTATTTGCACTAATCAGTAGACAGAGGCTGTCCTTGCATGGCTGGAATTTTGCTATGTATATGCCATTTTTGTCAATCCATTATAAGGAGCATGGAAACAATTAAAAAGGGATGTTTCTACACAAATAATATTTCACCGGACAAATGAGCGAAATAAAGCGTTTTTACTTCCCTTTTACTTCAGTGAAATTTGAGGGGGGGGGGGGGGGGATTTACCATTAGGTAAGGAGTTCTTAAAAGTCTTGCATGGGGCTTTGCTCTGCACTGGAGATAATATGAATATGGCCCCCTACAAGTTATGGGGAGTTGCTGTAAAGTTCCTGTACAAGCACAGCCAGTGCAGAAGATGATTTTAGACCTGAGGATTTGAAAACCTTAGGAGACTGCTACTGTTAAAGAGAGGTAAGTATGTACTGGGATATGGGATTCTAGTTTTAGTTTGGTTGGTGGACTAAGGAGGGTGATATTTTAATACATTTAAATTGTCTTTTAAAGGAAAGCTGTAATGAAAGAAGTATGGGTTTTACCATTTCTATCTTGTTAGTTCTGAGTCAATGTATACTTTAAAAGTCACTCAGCAATGATATGCATACCTGTTTTAGGTTTAAGCCTGCAAATCTCACCTAGGTAAGCCAGGTTCTCTCAGTACATGTGTCCTTAAAATCGGAAGCTGCATGCTGTCAGTTTTGTGATCTAAATATTCCCAAACTTCAACAATTCTACAAGCATGTTGTTTGCTGGTATTTGTATGTTAAAGAATATAGAACAAACAGTTAAAAGGTTGCAGTAAAGACCGTATTGAGAATTTACTGTTCCATGTAAATCTGCTGAATTGATTTTTCCTAATGAGTCAAGCTTTTATCTCTGCTGCTTTCAAATAACTCAACCAAGAAAGAAAGCAAAGCAGAGTTACATTGAACTGTTGCCTGGATGTAGTTTAGACAGTGCTTTTATGAGTTAATGGGATATTCATTAAATGCAACTTAATATAGTATAAAAACCAGTAGCCTAAATATATTGTGTTTACGTATATACCATTGTAACAGTCAATGGCCATGAAGTACAATGATATCATTAGTTATTTTCAGCTATTTTCTAACCCTGACTGGTTTAGGGCCTTCTCAACACTTTGTGCCTGTGAGGTAAGATATTTACCTTGCCTTATGGTAGGAACAACTCTTATCTAATTCACACTGATATTGTATTGGCAGTCAAATGGCCATCTCTTTTGGGTTTGGCTACCAATACTGTTCTGGATGTAAAGGTGTTGCAGTAAATACTGTATTTATCGGGGTATACCACGCACAGGCGTATAACGTGCACCCCAAAGGTAGATTAAGGAAAAAAAAAATTTTTTTTTGCCCTGCGTCCATCGGCGGCCTTGTCCGTCGTCCTTCAGCGGGCCTTGCGCGGGGTCCGTCCAGCCTTGTGGGTGTCCATTTGCGGCTTCCTTGCGCGGGGTCCAGCCTTGTGGGTGTCTGTCTTATGGGTGTCCGTCTGCGGCTGTTTCCATCCTTGTGTGTGTCCGTCTGCGGCGAGTCCATCCGCACCTTGCCCGGGGTTGCAGCGGTGTTTGTTTTTGGCGCCTCGGCTGAGAGGAGCCGTATTTCCTGTGTGTTCAGCTCCTCTCGGCTTGTCTCGGCTTCTCTCGGCTCCTCTTGTGTGGCTGCGGGCGGAGCCGAGCGTGGCCGAGCCTAGCCGAGTGCGTAGTACACTCCCCTCGGCTCTGTCTATTTCGGTGGTGCCCGGGAACAGCAGTATCGGCGTATATTGTGCACCCACGATTTTCCCCTGATTTTAAGGGAAAAAAGTGTGCGGTATACGCCGATAAATACGGTAAGTGTAGTTAGACTTTATTTTACATTATTTAGACCAGGTAACCAGGTAAATCCCCCCACTTACCCTTATGGGATTGTCAAACAAGAACTCCCCCACCCCGCTGGTTTTCACTGCTAACTTCTACCTAGCACTGTACCTTTCCTTCTTTGTAGATGTCAGTCTCCACCCATAGATACTCTTAGCTTGAATACTGAAAAAAGTGGAGGTGCTCTGCTGACCTGAAAGTCTTAATATAATGGGGACAGAAGCAGGGGAAGAATAGTAGTTTGCAGCAGTATATAGTCACAGACTAGACCCCTTTGCCCCCTCTGGGCTTGCTCACTACCCATGTTGCTTTCTCACCCCCTACCAAGCACTTCTAGGTCTAATGAAATGATGCTTTATACATGTGCAACATATCCAGTGCAGTGATTAGTGATATACATACTTATGTGAATGTGAAGATGAAGCTGGAAATGTGCAGGCTCTTAAATAAATAGCTCTATTATGATTTTGATCTTTTAATGCAGGGAACAGTCTCTGCATGTCTTTAGGCAGATAAAGAAAGAAATGCATCATCTAACAGATTGCTGTCACTGTGGGAAGCAAGTCGTGTGTGTCTAAGCTAGTTACTGAGTGATAGGACTGAAAGCTATCTGACACTGCTTTGTGTCATACCTGGAGCCTATGGGAATGCAAACATACCACTAACTATCCCTATTTTGTCCCGACATTCCAATTTTTCAGACTTTCATAAGGACTTATAACAGAATCAGCTAATAGAAGGATTTGAGGGGATATTAGGGCACATTTACCCAGGTCTTCACTGACCAATACTCCTCTAGAATGATGTATGAATATGACTGGTTAAAGGACAATACATTACACCCCATTCCTACAATTTATGGGCTTATTCAATGAGGCAGTGCAAAGAGACCGTATGATGTGCAGAGTATGGTCATTTATAGAACCTGACTAGATTTAGATAACTCTGGTCACAGCAGTTAAGATAGACATTCTACAACTCTAAGGCCTCGTACACACCATCGGACTTATCCGATGAAAACGGTCCGCGGACCATTTCCATCGGATATGTCCGATCGGGAGTTTGATCCGATGGCGTGTACACACCATCGGATCAAATTCCCCGCCGCCGGACGGCGCGGTGACGTGGCGGTGACGCGGCGGTGACGTTGACGTCGCCACGTCACCGCTGCGTCACCGCACCAGGAAGTAAAACACTTCCGCGCATGCGCCGAATACATTCGGCGGCGGCGGTGCGGAACGACATGTCTGCTGGTAAGTGTACTAACCAGCAGACATGTCGGGCGGACAGATTCCCACCGGATAGATTTCAAAGCTTGCTTTGAAATCTGTCGGGTGGACAAATCTGTCCGCTAGCCCATACACACGAGCGGAGATGTCTGCTGAAACGGTCCATCGGACCGTTTTCAGCGGACATATCCCCTCGTGTGTACGAGGCCTCATTGTAAGGGAACACCAGAGGTTGTCAGACTAAATTTGACATAAAAAGTCTGCCGGCTGAGTACCCTTATGAGAAGCACTGTATGATCTTCTTTGGGTGAATTGCAATCTATTTACTACAGGTTTTATATGCTACATTTGGAGTGGCACACTATGGTGGTCCCTTATATTCATACAGTGATTTCTTCAGTCTTTGAGGAGGTGCAAGTGAATTATGAGGACACAGAGTTAATCTTTGATGTACCAATATGAACTTTATGGACTCCTGAGTGCATCTTTTTATTACTCATGTGTTTTTTAACACTCAATATCTAATCAACTTTCTGCACCATTTCATGTTTTTATTATGAACTGTGATTGGATTGCCATTAAAAACCAATGCTCATTTGTGAGCCTAAATGTATTACAATAATGAAAAAAATATATGTATTTTTCAGATTATACTGTTTTATCTACCTGTCTATAGATATATTGTAACAGTGCTTGGCTCTGCCACTGTGTGAAATTAGGAAAAAGACCCACAAGTTTTGGATTAAGGCGAATTTGTCAGTATTCTCTGGGATTTGGGTGGGAAAAAGCCTTCAATCCTGTGTTCAGGTCTTGCTAGAGACCTGCAGGCCATGTAAGTACACAGGTGTGCATATTAGTTTTAAGCAAGGCCTCTTTGGAGACAGATCCCTCTGCACTAAACGCTTTTCCCAGCTTGTTCATTCTCCGTCTTGTTCATTCTCAGACTTAGTTGGGGTAGGTGGTACACTTTGGGGGGGGGGGGGGTTCAGCTGCGCCTCGTGACCTTTGATCTCTGGGAACCCGCATTCTGACCTTTGACCTCTGTGGAGGTCCCTGTTCCAATTCTTAAGCCCTAGCCTTAATCTTCAAGGGAAACCCCTAACCCTAATTGTGTTCCTTCCAGATATGGCCCCCTTTGTTTGGGGTATTCCTTGCACATAGCACTGAAACAGTTGGAACAGCTTCTGGAGTCTGGGGAAACTGAGAAGGCTGAGTTAGCTAGCAAGTCCAGGGGACTGATGGGAGCCTCTAAACCTCAAGAGGGTGAGGGGAGTTTGAGGTGTCAGGGAAATCCTTACCGAGAGGCCAGCAGTGGGCCATTGCAGCTGGGGCTGTAACTAAAGGTGAGTGAGCCTGGAAAACCCAGAAATCCAGATCTGTGGGACCAGAGAGCAGCAGTGCTGCTGACAAGAGAGCCATATGGCTTGGCATTTTTTTGTACTGTTTGCTATGTGGGCTGTCAAGTTTTTTCAAACAGAAAAAAAGTTTAAATTAAATCAATATTTGATGTGACTACCCTTTGGCTCCAAACCAGCATCAATTTTTACACGTGCACACTTTGTACACTTGCACAAAGTCAGGGATTTTGTAGGATTAGAGTCAGGTGTATGATTAATAAATTTCATGGAAAAACATCATTAATTTAAACAGAAACAGCTGTGAAGGAGGCTTAAAACTGAGTGAGGAACAGCCAAACTCTTCTACTAAGGTGAGGTTGAGGAAGACAGTTTCATCTCACAGGTACACCATGGCAAGACGGAGCACAGCAACAACACACAAAGTAGTTATACTGCATCAGCAAGGTGTTTCCCAGGCAAAGATTTCAAAGCAGCCTGGAGTTTCAAGATGTGCTGTCCAAGCTCTTATAATGAAGCACAAACAAATGGGTGACGTTGAAGACTGTAGACGCATTGGTTGGCAAGGAAACTTAATGCAGCAGATGAAAGACACATCGTAATTACCTCCCCTTGATATCATATTATGTCCAGCAGTTCCATCAGCATAGAACATGTGGAAACCAGTTGGACCCTGGTACACCAGTCTACTGTATGGAGAAGTATGGCCAGAAGTGCCAAAAAGGCATAACTGTGGAAACAAGGCACAAAAACATAGGGACTGGAATGTAGAAAAATGGCAGCATGTGCTCTAGACTGATGAGTCAGAAGATTTGGTCAGGATCATTGGTGCCCTCAATGCTTATAAATACAGGCAGCTACTTATCATCCTATGATTATGCTATACCATCAGGGAGGCCTGTGATTAACCTCAAATTTATTCTGCAGCAGGCTAATGACCCCAAGCAATGTCATTATTGTTCTACTAAACCCACAACAGTAAAATCAATCTGTATGTATACACAGTAAAGCATGCTTGTTATACTCACTGTGGATCGTAAGGGGTTAATCCTCGGCATTGTGCAAGAAGGCTGTTTGATCCCATTTCCTCTGATACCCCCCTTCTTCCACAGTCCCCAACCCATCTCCCAGAGCATTGGGGGCAAGCTGCACAGTTTGGTAATTGCTAGAGAGTTTTGTTTTTTCTTGGGAGAGTGCATGTGATCAGCACTGTCCAGACAGAGGGTCAAGGGTCCTGCAGCCTTATAGGACAATCAGAGGACGATGAAAAATCCTCCTATAAGCTTTAACCAGTCACTAGACTGTTCTCACTGCTGATGAGAAAGGGGTTTTTATTAGTCTATATTTACTAAAACTATTGCATTTCCATGTTGTTGTGCTGTGGAAGACCAGATATAGTGAATGCAAGGTCCTGGGTTCAGTAACACTTTAAGAACTATCTTCAGCATAAAGAAAAGCAGGGAGTCCTGGAAGTGATGGTTTGGCACCCACAGAGCCCCAATCTCAACATTGTTGAGTTTTCTGGGACTGCACGAAGCGACAGAAAGGATTTAAGGCAACCTACACCCACAGAAGATCTGTGCTTAGTTCTCCAAGATGTTTGGAACAACTAACTTGATGAGTTCCTTGTAAATCTGTGTGTAAGTGTACCTAAAGGAATTGAAGTCAAAGGTTGGTCAACCCAAATATTGATTTGATTTTAATTTCATATACATTCCATTTTGTTAATTTATAAAAATAAACTATTAACACTTCTATTTCTGAAAGCATTCTTATTTACAGCATTTTTTTCACACCTGGCTACAACTTTTGCACAGTAATATATATATATATATATATGTATATATATATATATATATATATATATATATATATAGTAGGGTTGTCCCGATACCACTTTTTTAAGACCGAGTACAAGTACCGATACTTTTTTTCAAGTACTCGCCGATACCGAATACCGATACTTTTTTTTAATGTCATGTGACAGTGACACTTTGAAACCTGTTGTCTCAGTTTAGAAGTCCTTTGATAAAAGATACCAGACAGTCTGCAGGTTTTATTGGCCTGTATTGTTGTCTGCAGCATGGAAGTGTATGCTGACCACTGATGGGCACAAGGTGAATATCATGGTGGTGTTTTATTTTATTTAATGTGGTTCATGTCCTTTGTGGCCATTTTTGGGAACATGGATCTCTGTGGTTACTGTATATGTCACTATTCCATTATTATTTTTTACTGTGTGTTAATACCATTTTGGATTCCTGGGAGAGAGAGAGAGGCAGCGTGTAATGCTGTAAAGAAGCTGCAGGAGATGGGCAGTACTGACTCTAAGATCACACAAAAAAGGGGAAAATGGTAGCAAACTAAACGTCATCCAGTTGAGGTTCACATTCTCTTTAAGAAAGGTAGCAAAGACTGGCAGGAGATATCGGCGTGACCTCTGCCCCACACTCACCCCGGGCTGACAGTCTCTCTCTCTGCCAGCAATGACTGCAGATCCAGAACAACCACATTTTTCTCCAAATCCCCACGCTGACTCGTCTGCAAAACGCACCAAATAACCATCCTGAGAAGTGGGAACTGTAAGACTCTCCAGATCTCCATGTATAATGCAGACGGCAGCCATCGAGTGTACAAAAGCCGCGCCTCCTCCTCGTCCGTGATAGGTGAACTTAGTTTCCCAGCAGTGAGTCAGTGTTCCGCCTATCATGGACATCCTCTCATTCTCATCCATGGGATGAGGATGAGAGGGTGTCCGTGATAGGCAGAACACTGACTCACTGCTGGGAGTGTTCCCCTATCACAGACGAGGAGGAGGAGGAGGAGGCGCGGCTTTAATACACTGGATGGCTGCAGTCTGCATTATACACGGACACAGACAGGCATTACACGCTGCCTCTCTCTCTCTCCCAGGTATCGGATCAGGCATCGGGAGGATTTGCGTGAGTACAAGCACTCACGCAAATACTCGGCATCGGTCCCGATACCGATACTAGTATCCGTATCGGGACAACCCTAATATATAGTTTTCTCTATTAGTTGTGACAGTGTGTAACATTAGCTGCATGTTTGCCATTACTGCTTCATGTGGTAAAAAATTGATTGCTTAAATTCGACAGACCTGAGCTTTAGGCAAGCAGAGCAAAGCAAAGGGTACACTTTAATGCCCCCCAGCAGCAAATACTTTCATTTTTTTTTTTTTATTATTAGTTTATTGAAAAATTTCACATACCAGTTACACTACTAAAGCCAATACAGTGGCAAAGTACTATACAGAGTATACAAAGGGAATTGTCACAGCACTGGAGTATCAAAACCTGTAAATGCTATACATACTGAAGCAACAAATAGGTACAAGAAAAGAAAAAACAGAGTAAGCAATCGGACATAAGAATACTGCACTTGTGTATGTTATTAGACTAAGTGCGTCCACCCAGGTGCCCAGCACCACAAAAGAAAAAGAAAAACATTGTTACTGTATTTATTGGCGTATTTATTGGCGTATAACACTAACTTTTTTACCCTGAAAATAGAGGGTGAACTGTGCCTGCTTGTTATACGCAGGGGGCTGTGGAATTTTTTTTTCTGAAACTTCCCTCTTGAAGTTAGGGTGCTATATGCCGATTAATATGGTAGTTGTTGTCCCAGACTGCAATTACTTTCACCTTCCTTTTGATCTGGTGCTGCTCTATTCACCTGTTGGGAGCAAGTAAATTGCTGGATACTTCAAGGTACAGAAAAACAGTATTATTATCATACAGGATTTATATAGCGCCAACAGTTTACACAGCGCTTTACAACATAAGTGCATAAGGGCATACAGTACAATTACAATGCAGTTTAATACAGTACATGTGACTCCTTGCCCTTTTTAGAACAGCTCTGACACTTGGTGATTGACTAGAGCTGTCACATGGCCAACCCGAGCTGCTGAACAAAAAGGCTGGGATGTGAAGTAAAGGAAAGTATGTGCTGCAAGGGAGGGAGCATTAAAGGAAGCCTGTTACTTTGCCATGCATGGGCAGAGTACAGATCTGCCTTAACCCCCCTGGCGGTATCCCCGAGCGTGACTCGGGGTGTTTTTTTTTTTTTTTGCTGAAATTGGTATCCCGAGTCACGCTCGGGGTAGCTATGCAGAGCCTGCAGCGCGCGCTAGCTTACCTTGTTCCTGGATCCAGCGATGCTGTGTGAGCGAGCAGGTAATCGCTCGATTCACACAGTGTCCCCGTGTGCCGTCGATCTCCGTTCCATGCGACGTTACGACGCACGGGGGCGGAGAACGGCACCATTTTCAAAAATGCAAACAAACACATTACATACAGTATACTGTAATCTTATAGATTACAGTACTGTATGTAAAAAATACACACCCCCCATGTCCCTAGTGGTCTGTCCTGTGCCCTACATGTACTTTTATATAATAACATTTTTTTCTTTCTGCCTGGAAACTGTAGATTGTCCATAGCAACCAAAAGTGTCCCTTTATGTCAAAAATTGTTTTAGATCAGCTAGAAATCATACTTTTTTTTTATGACAAATTTCCCCACAAATCGCTATCGCTCAATTCTGCAAGTGATTATAAATTATAATCACTTGCAGAATTGAGCGACAGCGATTTGTGGGGAAATTTGTCAAAAAAAAAAACAGTAATGACAGCGACAATTCTGCAACTGAGCAAATTTCAGTGTTTTTAAGTTGATTGCATTATTGAATATTTTTTATTATAATCACATTATTATTTGTTAATATTATTTATAGATATTTATTATATTAAAATTTATGATTTTGTTTTTCAAACTTTATTATACCCGGGATGTCTTGTTTGGACAGATTTAAGCGAGTTATTCCTAAGAATTGCAGGCCTACAGTATAAAACGCCAAATTTCCCTGCAAAAAATTGTACCACTTTTGGTATGTAATTCCAGACAGAATCATACCACCAGGGAGGTTAAGCTTAATGTAAAGAGTCCTTTTTTATACGAGTATTTAAATCTTTTTTAATGGGAGCTTTATGGTATGACCTTTGAACGACAGGTGGTTTATATCTTCCTGAGGTGGGTTAAGGAGGACCCGCGGCCGTGGGCTAGTGTTGGGGCTCCCCGCCCCTACCTAGCCCGTGCCTGTTTTCCTGTCCCCTCCCCCTCCCCCTTTCTGTTTTTATTTTATTTTTCTTGGGATATGCCCAACATGCTGCCTGATATACCCCTTTTTGGGGGGCTTTATTAGCGATAGTTCCCTAATACCCTTTCTTAGCACACATTTTGTTCTCTCGCTACACCCTCATTCTTCTACACAGCAGTACCTTTTTCCTTATCCTGTTCCCACGCTGCCCCCCTTTATTCTCCTTGTGTTGGACCCTTCAAATACTCTTTCTGTTATACTACTGGGGTACACTCAATTGATAGGTACTAACATAGAATAGACCAATGATCATTACTCTCACTGTTTCTCTTTGATAGCAGCTTTATTTATTCATGTTTCCTTACTGATGTAATATCTCCCACACTGATCGTCATACCATACCCATCAAACGACTGTTTTGTTTTAAAATTATATGGAAAAAAAAGTCTTCTTTCAATAAAATTTGTTTGGAACAAAAAAATAAAAAATAATCTTTTTTATTCAATTTACAACTGATGTCATCCTGATCTTGGATGTATTAAGCACATATTATGTTATCTATAAGATGTCTCTTTTACAAACTGTAAACTCAGATTGTCTTACTGATTTACAATCCTTTTTATTAACCACTTAAGGACCGCCTACTGCACATTTACGTCGGCAGAATGGCACGGCTGGGCACATCAACGTATATGTACGTTGATTTTAGTACCCAGCCGTGGGTCGCGGGCGCGCGCCCGTGGGCGCGCGCCCGCGACCCGGTCCGAAGCTCCAGGACCGGGACCGCGGGATTCGCGGACCCGATCGCCGCTGCAGTGCGCCGATCCGTCCCTGGAGCGGAAGAACGGGGAGAGCCGTGTGTACACACGGCTTCCCCGTGCTTCTCTGTGGCTGTAGCATCGATCGCGTCATCCCTGTGATAGGGGGACGCGATCGATGACGTCACACCTACAGCCACACCCCCCTACAGTAGTAACAAAACACATAGTCACACATCCCCTACAGCGCCACCTGTGGTTAACTCCCAAACTGCAACTGTCATTTCCACAGTAAACAATGCAAATTTAAATGCATTTTTTTCTGTGAAAATGACAATTGTCCCAAAAATGTGTCAAAATTGTCCGAAGTGTCCGCCATATTGTCGCAGTCACGAAAAAAATCGCTGATCGCCGCTATTAGTAGTAAAAAAAAAAAAATTAATAAAAATGCAATAAAACTATTCCTTATTTTGTAAACGCTATAAATTTTGCGAAAACCAACCGATAAACGCTTATTGCGATTTTTTTTACCAAAAATAGGTAGAAGAATACGTATCGGCCTAAACTGAGGAAAAAAAATGTTTTTTTATATATTTTGGGGGATTTTTATTATAGCAAAAAGTAAAAAATATTGCATTTTTTTTTAAATTGTCGCTCTATTTTTGTTTATAGCGCAAAAAATAAAAACCGCAGAGGTGATCAAATACCACCAAAAGAAAGCTCTATTTGTGGGGAAAAAAGGACGGCAATTTTGTTTGGGAGCCACGTCGCACGACCGCGCAATTGTCAGTTAAAGCGACGCAGTGCCGAATCGCAAAAAGGGGCAAGGTCCTTTACCTGCATTTTGGTCCGGGTCTTAAGTGGTTAAATTAGCTTCCGCCCCAGGAATTCTGCGCCTATGTGTTTACATATATATATATATATATATATCTATTAAGATGGGAATAGAGCTCCCATTAGCCCTTTTGGGAGCATTTCCAGAAACTTTTCTATATCACAATATAATTAATAGAGAAGTGGGTACATTGAACTTGCAAATGCGGATCATACTCTGTGATTGAGTTGATGGCTGCTAAAACCAGTGATGTTTTTTTTTTACAAGAACTTTTTGTCAGGTGCTTATAAAGTGATTATTATTTATACACATATGCTCTCATGCAAGCAGGAATTTTTGTGTCTGTTAGCAGTAAATAAAAGCATGCTTTGCAATCTCATTTTATGAACCATTTGAACACTTCTGCCTGCTGCTGCTGTACTTTAGCTGATCCGCTCCAATATAATTTTGGTAAGTCAGCTGAAATGTTTATGGAGCAAGAACAAATCTATTTTTATTAAAAATATGAGTTGCATGTTATTCAGTCCTTCAGTATATGCTTTCATAACCTTCCCCGTTAAAGTTGCAGCTTATTGGCGTCTATATGCCAGCGAGTATGATAAATGGCCTTAATATAATACATTCGCTTGTATAAATAAGGTAATCTATTCTGTATACACATCCATTGTTAACACAGAGCTGTCATAAGGGTAAGGTTAATTTCTCCCACTAGTCTGCTTTTCATTTCTGACCTTCTACACCATAGTTGACAGATGTTATTTTCACAAATGTTCAGTAGATGGCAACCTTTTCCTTTGTAAGATTTACTTCTTCAAAGTCTCGACATCCTAAACCCTTAATGATCTTTAGAACTATTTAAAATGTGGAACAATTCAAGCTGATTTTAAACATGTGGTATTTTTAGCAAAACACTGTCTTGCATATATATATACATATATATATATATATATATATATATATATATATATATATATATATATATATATATACATATATATATTAGAAAAACTCATTATTACTTTTAAAACAATGTTCTATTAAATTAAAAGAAAAAGATAAAAAAAAATCTTCTGATGTCCACAACAACCAGTTAGGAGTTCAATTTTCTTGCCTGCACTGGACAAAATTCCATCTTAAATATAATTGGCTGTGGTGAACTACACCATACTTCTTGATCAAATTTTCTCTATACATTTTGTTTTGTAAAGACTGTTACTTCACACATATTTACATGTGTTATCTCATTTATTATTTTTTTTGCAGGGTTTATTGCTGCTGACATTAAAGGGACAGGATCATGGACTCAACTGTACCTGATTACAGATTATCACGAAAATGGTTCTTTATACGATTACCTAAAATCAACCACTCTTGACACCAAAGCAATGCTGAAGTTGGCGTACTCTGCAGTCAGTGGTCTGTGCCACCTGCATACTGAAATATTTGGAACAAAAGGCAAACCAGCCATAGCCCACAGGGACCTTAAAAGCAAAAACATATTGGTGAAGAAAAATGGAACGTGCTGTATTGCAGACCTGGGATTGGCAGTAAAATTCATTAGGTTAGTAATGTAAGATAATTAGGTTAGTACATAATATGTTATTTGCTAGTTCAGTGAAGCGGAACCAATGTCTTTGAACTCTCTCTTTCTGTCTTCTCTGCGGGCCCCCTCCTTTTCTCTCCTTCTGAGTCAATGAAATGATCTTTCTTCCTGAATTTGTCACTGAAAATTTATGAGAAAGTGTTGGAGAGAACAGCATAATTTGTACACCATTGTGAACATTTGTAAAATATTTAATTACCCTGATGACTAAAAAGTCAAGTGTATTTGAATGCTTAAGTAGAAATTGAGTTACAAAGCTAACTGAACACATGACATCGTACTGGTACAACAGCAGAATTAACGGAATGGTAAATGAAATGCCATAACGTGAATGTCTATGGCAATTACCTAACATATGTGGTATAATTTATTCATGAAGCATGCCTTGATTCTTTAGGAGATATGTAACTGACACTGCTAAAGAAATCAATATAAAAAGGGCTAGTACATATTGTCCATATTTAGAAATCAATAGCAAGCCATTAATCCCCCGCTCCTCTTTTAAGATAGACAGACAGATAGATAGACAGATAGATAGAGATATAGATCATATCTCACTCTTTGTTTCCATCTCTCTTTGTACACACCTAAATACAAATATATATTTTTTTTGATTAGAGAATGATGAGAGAGATAGGGGCATCAGGATTTATATTTGGTTGAGCTTCCTCCATTCATGAAAAAATTCCCCTGACATCAAGCACTGGCAGTTGACTGTCTAAATGTGGGACTAAGAACAGCAAATAAGCTAGGTCTGTGCTCAAATGTACATGAAAAGAGCTGTAGCTAAATACAGAGTCAGCAGTGATCTAAATTCATGGTATGCTATACCATATCTATTATATATATGCAATGGTATTCTATGGCTTCCTTTTGTGCTTTCAATAACTTGTTTTTTCTTGATATGGTCTTTGATCACTTAAAGCTTAACTCCACATTTATTGTCCTTTTATATAGTTTGTTTGGGTCAAGCTGAACTATTTATTGCTCTAACAGTTGCTCTTTCTGGTTGCACTCTATGTAGCCTAATCTACATACTCTATATAGCGCTGTATTCCAGGAGTGGGACAGAGACTTCCTGTCCAACTCCCAGAACAAAATACAGTTGGGTTGAGGACTGCTCAGCCATCTGAAAGCTTCTTTTGATTGGCTGAGTCAGAGATCATCATCTGCATGCCTTTCCGCATCAGCCTATTAGAAGAAGCTTTGTATTAATTAATAGAATGCAACGTTTATTGTGAATGGCAGAGCAGTGCTCAACCCATCTCTATGTTGTTCTGGAAGCTAAAGTTTCTGTCCCACTGAAACTGTAGTGACATACAGGTAATACAGCGTGCCCATCAAGTGCAGTGAATAGTTTGTTTGGACCAGCTTCTTTAGAATTATTTGGAAGCATTGTGTGCTGAGTAAATAAAAATAGGATTGTGTGTATGTTCATATAGTCTTGGGGTTGTAAAGGTTTGTTTTTTATTTTCTAAATAGGTTACTTTAAGCTAAGACATTGTTGGTTCGCTTACCCCTTCCTTCAATTTTCCTTATACATTTTTTCTTTCTTTGTTTTCTTTATCTGAATTTCTCACTTCCTGTTCCTCCTCAGTAAGGTGTTCAGTAAGCTGTTCTAAATGACTTTCCACTGCTCAGATGATGGTGGAAAGCTTACTTTGGGGAAACAGGAAGTAAGAAATTCAAACAAAGAAAAAAAAAACATTTAGAATGGAAATCGAAGGAACAGGTAAGTAAACCAACAATGCGCTAGCTTAAAGGAACCTATTTAGAAAATAAAAGACACACCTTTACAATCACTTTAGGCTGGCCATACACTATACAGTCTGTACAATCCATGTACAGTCTTCTTTAGATTTACCAAAACTATGTATTTATCGGTACAAACCAAAAAATCTATTCAATTTTGTATCAAATTAAGCAGGCCCGTTCACTACATAGTGGTTTGTAGACCTAATGGAAATTGTACAGTGTATGGTCATCCTTTGTTGCAATGATAAGCATGCACCAATTGAGATAACTGATTAATGGAGGGAATCTTTCGGACTTGTGTGTCCCACTATCCTTAGATGAGGATAAGAGTTTGCAGCTCTGGCTTATCCTTTCCAGCCCCACCTCCTTTGCTGATGAAAAGAAAAAAACACTCAATCCTTTAATAAACTGTCATAACAGCACAAAAACCTATATGGCCTCTGCTCTCTCTAGGCAGAAAGCAAGAAGTGTTAATTTCCCAATTATTTTGCTGCTCTCGGATTCTGACCTAATTTTTTGTTTAACTCCTTCATTAAAGATTAATTGTATTATTCTGCATTGCACACAGCAACGCTGCCTTCACAATTGCAATTCCCAAAGAAAATTGCTTATAAAATAGATTCCTTTTCATTTAGGAACACAAACGCTAATATATATGTTTTCTTCTCCGAGTCATTCCATCCCATTAAAATCTAATTTCATGAAATAGGTATTAGAAGGCATAGTACATTTTAAACAGCTTTGACATTAAAAAGGCTTCCATTAAAAAAGACAATAGAACCAAATCACTTGTGTTTTATTTACTCAATCCAGTTGTGACTACAATAACTCCAGCAGATATCATAAGTGGTCTAATGCACTTACAGCAGAGTGATGCAAAGAATATCAATACCAAGTCATGGCAAAAAATGCTTTTTGTTTTTGATCAAAGTACAGTTTAGAGTTCAGGAAAATACATATTTTTTTCTATGTTCTCTAAAGATTTCATTGTTACAGCTGTCGGAGTTTAGTCAAATGCTAATGAAATGTCAGAAATGGAACTGCCACCCCACTGAGTTCTATGTCTAATTGTGTCTGCACATTTGAATACTTAAATCTAGCCTGGGGAAAGTATGTCCCTTCACTGTGTTCCTGGTTCATGCTGAAAAACCTATTGTTATTCACATTGGCGCACTAGCCAGGCAAAATATGGCAATAGTTTTTGACAGAGTGATTGATTGCTGTTTTCATTTAATGTGCAGCTCCACCTCCCCCAGTGCAACTTAAACATCCTGTATGAATATATTAAACATAACATAATAGAGTTTAGAATTGGAAGAAACCAATGCCTTACAGAGGATACTACGCAAGTAGAATATGTGGTATATACAGTTTAAAAAATACCAAACAGTGTTAAAGGTACATTAAACTACTTGGCCCAGATTCAGAGAGAATTGGATTCTCGTAGCGTATCAGAAATACACTACGCCGCCGTTTTTTACCTGGCTCTACGTGGAATCCAGGTAGATTTTGTCCAGTAAACGACGACGGCGTAGTGTATTTCTCCCGTCGCAATCCATCTACACGAGTAGGGGGCGTGAAGGATTTAAAATAGGCGCGTTCCCGCGGCGATCGAACTGCGCATGCTCCGTTCGCAAATTTCCCGCCGTTACGTCATTCGTTGTTTGAGTAGCGTCGTTTACGGACATTTCTATTCCCGAACGAGTTACGCAAAAAAAAAAAATTAAATTCGACGCAGGAACGACGGCCATACTTAACATGGGCTACGCACCGTTAGACCAGCAAAAAGCTGGTCTAACAGTACGTAAAAAAAAACAGACGTAAGCGATTGCGAAGACCGCTCGTATCTTCGTGGATCGCCGTAAAAACACATTTGCATATCCCGACGCATCAAAACGACGCAAACTCCTCCCAGCGGCCGCAAAAATATCGCAGCGTAGATCCGAAGGCTTACGAAGACGTAAGTCTCTCGGATCGAAGCCCGAAGCCGCCGTATCATGGTTTGAGGATTCAAACTAGTGATACGGCGCGCGAAATTTGAAATTACTCCTGTCTAACACCAGTTAGACAGGCGTAATTGCTTTATGAATCTGGGCCCTTGTATTTTTCCACATGTGCCATTTGCTTAAATAATTAATACACCTCTGCTATTCAAAGTGCAGAGGGTATGAAAATAGTTTATACTGTAAATGCTATGTAAGCAAAGACAAGCATTAGTCAGCAACAAGTACCATGTCCGGTCATCACAAGATAGCTCTAAGTTTAAAGTGCCCATTGGCATTAGACTCAGTTTGTCAGTCCAGAAAACCAGTAAAATAATATTATATAGCCTTTTCAAGTTAACCTGTAACACCTAATGTCCCCACTAATGCTTTAAAAGGACCTCTCTCTCCCTTTTTATTTTAAATACTAACATTATTTATTTACTGCAGGTGTGTTACTAAAACAAGATCACTTTTGTATGTCTATGCACCATTTTCTTCACGATTAGCCATTTCATACTGTCTCTGTGCTTCCTGTGCCCCCCCTTGCCACCATTTTTATTTTCAAAATGAATATCACCTGTGGCTGGCTTCTTCTTCCTTGCTCCCTGTGCCTGCCTACTAATGACATTTGTGCCTCAGCTCGCTGTATTGTTCTACGGTATACTGTATGCGCAAAATGAAGAGTATGATGTTATATTGTTATATTGTCTCACACATGCGCCACACAACATTACATTCATCTTGGAAAAAATAAGCCTTCCCCTAAATCTCATATAAAATGGAGGGGGGATAGCAACACCTGGAGTGTAGTGTTGTATGTCACATGTGCAAAATGAGGTGCATGACATCATGCACTTCAGGAACAAATTCAGGAACTGGTGGCGCTGCCTTCCCAGGATGCATCTGTGAGGCCAGGGCTTTATCAATAGTGCCTGAAGAAATCCAAGAAGGGGAAAACACAACTGTAATTGCGTAAAAAGTAAAAAACAAAACATACTAGTGTTTGGTAATTTTACGTCAGCATACAGAGCTGATATGGATCCTATTAAAAGGGGGGAATGGTCTGCATTAACGCTTCACCCAGATTTGAAGTTTAACATCTAACCCTTAACCTGATGATAACTTAACCATTAAAATAAACCCTACAACATAACCTAATACACAGTCTTAAAGAATATGTAAACCCATATTTTCATATTCCTAATATGTGCCTGATGTACCATGTACCAGTATGAAATGTATCCCACGGGGAATGTAAATCCAACCTTTTACCATCTGAATACACATATGGAACTAAAGACATTTTCTTGTGTTGTAAAAAGTAAAGACATTTTAATGGACGGTCATGTAAAGTAGGACTGTCATGAGAGAAATATACAGTAGGTGCTGAATTGTAGAATTTTAAAGATTCTTGACTGTTATGCCGCGTACACACGATCATTTTTTGTGATGAAAAAAAAACGACGTTTTCTGTGAAGTAAAAAACAATGTTTTTGAAACGTCACTTTTCAAAGACGATGTTGCATACACACTATCGTTTTTTTCACAAAAAGTGAGGTTACGTTCACCACTCTTTTTCCATTGAAGCTCGCTGCATAACTAGCTTCTGGGCATGCGCGGGTTGAAAAACGTTGTTTTAAACTACGTTTTTGCTACACACAGTGACTTTTTGTGAAACAAAAAACGACGTTTTGAAAAACGACACAAAAAATTCAAGCATGTTGGAATTTTTTTTGGTCGTTTTTTTGAAGACAAAAAACGACGTTTTGCCCACACACGATCAATTTAAATGACGTTTTAAAAAACTTTCTTTTTCATCGCAAAAAACGACCGTGTGTACGCGGCATTAGGCTTATCCCCTGGCTTCCCATGTGTCTCTGTCCCAGTAAAATTCTTTAGGTCTTGAGCTTCACTTTCATTACATTGTAGTAGCAAAGTAAAATAACAGACACCACAGTCAAGGGACAAGCAATATCTAAAAGACGCTAGGAAGGGCATCACCTTTATTTAAAGTGGAAGTTCACCCAAAAATAAATTTCTAAAAATACCTTGAGCCGACCGGTTAGACTGCGAGGATGCTGTTTTTTTGTTTTGTTTTTCATACATACCGTGTTAGCGGTGTTTCATCCCTCGGCTTCCGGGTACGATTCTTGCGTGGCTGGCCGTTCCTAGTTGATTGACGTTCCTCCGACCAGCGCATTCTGCGCGTCACGACTTAGCGAATGAAGCCGAATGTCGCTGCGCAGGCGCCGTATAGAGCCGACTCTATACGGCGCCTGCGCAATGACGTTCGGCTCCTTTTGGAAAGTCGTGACGCGCAGTATGCGCCGGTCGGAGGAACGTCAATCAACTAGGAATGCCCAGCCCTGCTAGAATCGTACCCGGAAGCCGAGGGATGAAACCGCGCAAACACGGTATGTATGAAAAAAAACCAGCATCCTCGCAGTCTAACTGGTCGGCTCAAGGTATTTTTAGAAATGTATTTTTGGGTGAACTTCTACTTTAAAATTATGATAGCTTCAGTCTATTTACATGCAGTATGGTTATATATTATGCAATCTTTTCTTGCTTTAAAAGGTTTGCCTTCTTAAAACAAAAGGTATTCACACATTAATACCTTAGTGAAGGGTATTAAGTGAAGGGTTTTTGGTTCCATGTTCACCCCATTAAGAGATACTGTTAGATCATTGTGTACAGTTTTGTAGTTAAGCCAAGGTTTCCCATAGCTAGTTCATGAAAGCAATAATATTTTTTTAAATCAAGGGTGCTTAAACCCACAAACATTGTATCACTCTATGGACTATGGTAAATTTAGAGAAAGCACACCCTTAGGCAGAGAATGTTTTTAATAAGTTTATATTACCTATATAGAAAAACAAACAATATAACAATAGGTACATGTATCATCATATGCGCACTACTGTGCATACACGCAACAAATAATCTAATCGTATTACAAAAAGTTACATATGGAAGGCAAAGTGAAAAAAATGCAATCATATCCAGTAGGGGTCAACCGATTATCAACTTTTTTGAAGCATCGGTATTGGTCACAAACTTACCAATATTACCATATTACCAATATTGCTTCAAGGGCTTGTACCGGGTCGATGCATGCAGCTGCAGGCATCACCCCATTACTGTTCTTTAGAGCAGTAGACGCGCGGCTGTTATTGCAAGCAGCGGGAGGGGACGTCCCCGCTCCCACTGCTTAACCGGCGTCTCCCGTCCCAATGGGAGGCCTGAGCTATCAGACCCAAATTAAAGCCAGATCAAAAGTACCAGTATTCAAAAACACCTTGTCATTTTGAATACTTTCAAGTGCAAATGAGGGGTTTTGGATCTTATAGACCCCAGATCCTTTTCATAAAGAGTACATGTCACTGCCTATTACTGTCACAAGGGATGTTTACATTCTTTTTGACAGCAATAAAAGTGATATAAAAAATAAGGATAATGTGAAAATAAAGTTTAAATCTACAGAATATCGGCACCCGATATAGGTTATTGGCCTGAAAGTCAGCCAAAAAATCGGTATGGGCCCGGAAAAAAACGATATCGATCGACCCCTAATATACAGCTTATGATGTGACCACATATAAAGAATTAGTTCCCCCCAAAAAAAGCTAGATCATCAAAAGCTATCAAGCTAAGAAGATCCTGATTTCTGTTGCAATGAGGTAGGAGACGCGATAACCTAATGTTTTTTGGGTACTAAATCATTTTAACCTTATAAATGTCCATCCTGTGTTTGTTCCCATAGCTGCTCAACCCTCTTTATAATTTGGCCCTTTTTTTACACTCCTTTAATCCTCGAGTCACTGACACTTCAATTTGTGCATTACCTAGAGTTCAATAAAGAACCAGTCCAAGAGCCCAAATGAGCTCTATATGTTTGGAAATGTTCACAGACAAAAGAAACATAAGTGCAAATAAAATTAGATTTTCATTGTTTGTAGTTATGTTTGCTTAACTTTTTTTTCTTACATTATTTGTGCTACAGTGATACAAATGAAGTGGACATACCACCAAATACCAGAGTGGGTACAAAGCGCTATATGCCTCCTGAGGTTCTTGATGAGAGCTTGAACAGGAATCACTTCCAGTCATACATAATGGCGGACATGTACAGCTTTGGTCTTATTCTCTGGGAAGTGGCCCGACGGTGTATATCAGGGGGTAAGAAAATAAATATTATCATTTTATTACAATCCTTTATATAATCAGATGCAACAGACATTCAATTGTAAGTACATTTGTGATGCATTTGAAGCTATAAAACCATATCTAATGATTAAATCTATAGGAAAAACTTCTTGAAGCATTTCACAAGATAAATCAGAAAAATGCATTGATAGAATGTTCTCTAAGTTTGTTTCCTGTGTGAATAAAAATAGGCATGTATAAAAGATAATAGAATTTGATTATTTATTTGTATTTCAGGTATATTAGAAGAATACCAGCTGCCCTATCATGACGTGGTACCAACCGACCCTTCTTATGAAGACATGAGGGAAATTGTGTGTATCCGGAGGTTACGACCCTCATTTCCAAACAGATGGAGCAGTGATGAGGTACAGACTGCAGAACATGAAATGATGCTGCTTTTGTGTGGATTGCTAAATTCTTAACAAAAATACTAGAATCCTTGCACATGTCCTTGTAAAAAATATATATTTTTTTGTCATTAATGGGATGATCAAAGTAAATTATGAATTTAGCTTAAGTTTTAATTTAATTGTGTTTTAATGAAATAAAAAGCTTAGGGAATGTACTTAAATGTTATGGTAATACCTTACAAAGACGAATACATGCTTTAAATATCTGGATTTGATTGACAGGCCCAGGCTAAGGAGCAACATTTCAGGTGTACTTGGCCAGTTCTTAAATTGTAATCAGAATTTGTAGAAATGGAAACGATTTTGTCCCTTTTCTAAATTCAAGCACATTTAAATTGGAGCTTTCAATTCCAAAGTAGTTTTTCATCAGAGTGGGCAAGGATTAGGTTTTATTTCCTCATCCTAGCCTAACTTTCCCTGCTTTTGATACATCAGAAAGTGATAAAGAACTCTTTCCAAAATTATGGAAAATCTAATCTTTGGTTGTTGTCACCAGAGCAAGTGTTTCCATTGGATGAGTTCTCTTTGGCATAGTAATAATAGACACTCTGGTAGAAAGTGTAAGGTAGACCATTAAGGTGCGAAAATTGCTTGATTCCCCTATAAACACAATCAGTGTTGATGGTGCAATCCCTACCACAGAGCTAGCACAGGTGAGGCTGGAAGGCACGGCGAGCCATTCCTGTTGAGAGAACACAATGATTATTACTAGTGGCTATAGCCGATGGCAGTAATCACATACTTAAAATCCGACCTGCTGGTTGTGCCCAAGTCAGTTGATGGATACATTTAGCCTGCCCATAGATGGTACGAACTGTCTATGACTGGCTTAAAAAATGTTTGCAAATAAATACATTTTGGACACAAAGAATAATCATAATAATAAAACAGATTGTAGTCTTCCCTCAATCAAAATGTAGAAAAACATTGACTGAAGTTATACTTAAAAAAACAAGAATTTTTCATACCCAGAATATTAAAGCAAGTAAAACTCTTACCTACTGCTTTTAGGTCTCTTGCTCGTCATAAAGGTCACTTGTGCATGACAACCAATCAGTCTGCCTTTCAGTTTCCTATACTGTATCAGGGAACATGAAAGGATAATTCTAAATGGCTGTTATGGGATTTTTCCTACATGAAACTTGAATAATGCACGCATAAGTCATAACTGATTTCCCAGCTGTAATTATAGGGTTGGTAATTTTCATAAAAATTGCAATATTCTGGTTTACATATATTTTATATATGACATGTAAATCTTGTAGGAGAATGTACCAGTTATTCTGACTTACATTAAAATTGCTTTCTTTCCCACAGTGCCTGAGACAGATGGGAAAACTGATGACAGAGTGTTGGGCTCACAATCCAGCCTCACGCCTTACAGCTTTGCGAGTAAAGAAGACACTAGCCAAAATGTCAGAGTCTCAAGACATCAAGCTTTGATTTGATAGAAATCTGAAGGAGAGAAAGCCCGTGGAAGTGGACTTATTTTTTGTGACTGAAAATCCTAAAGAGAAATCATATTTCTGCACATTGAACATCTGTGTTTACCATGAGTACAAGTGTCTAGACTGTTGAATCACCAGCGACAATCTGGACAAGATTCCACAGACTCTGTTACTCAGGCTGGTGTACACAGGAAACATGTCTTCAATGACTAGATGAAAAAATGAGCATGTTGCTTTCTGTGAAAGCAAATACGTTTTTAATGTTTGAAACAAAAGAAAAATTCTTTAAAATTCTGATAATAAAAAATTTAATAAATGTATGAATTATTAAATGTCTTCAAAATAATAGTGCAGAAGTTCCAGGAAAACTCATTTTGGAACCTTTACCTAAGGACATTTGACACTGTTCTATATGAATTCACAGAGAAGGTAAGTGTTGACTATAGTAACCAAAAAATAAGGTTTCGTCCTACTGAAAAAGAGGCAGCTTGAATCACATTATAGGCTAGAGGCTGAAATTGTAATTCTTATTTTTTTTTGTACTTAAGGAGAGCAAACACGTTATATTTGTATCTGTCAAAATAATAGTCCTTTATTTTTATATACTGTGTGATGTAAATACAAAATAAATAAAATAAAGTAGTGACCCTTAATGGGAGTATTGCATATGACACCAAAAATATATTATAAATGTCACAATGAAAGTGGTATGTGCAACCAGTGACCTCTAGTGGGTGCAAAAATGATAACACATACAGTATATCAAATAACTTTAATATATAGGGAGCTGCGCTGGCTGCGGTGGCTCAACGCGATTGGCACTGCGCTGACAAGCCGTTCACCTCTGCAGCTAAGTGTTCGGATCCTGGTCTCGGCTGCATGTGAATTGAGTTTGGTGGTCTCAGCCCGGCTCCCGGTGGGTGTGCTATGCGAGGTAAGCCTGCGCTTAGTACGCCCACCCCCCTCCCACAAAACCACCACACTTACACGCACTCGAAATTGGGTTAACATGCACGCACTTTGGCCACGCGGTCTCTAAAAAAGGGAGGCGAAGGACTAACGGGGCTGGCTGAGCAGGCTAGATCCTCTCACTCCCTCATAGGGGAGTCCCTCTGCCCCGTTGGGCTTCAAAGTGGAGCAGGTAGGGCGGGCTGTGTGGGAGGACCCCCTCACACCCGCCATTGCCACCTGGGGGCATGGAGAAAGATGGCAGATTGCCTCTGGGGGAGGTCTGCCTACTCCCAACTCCTGCAGTCCGGCTCCTCTCTCGAGTACACGCACAAAATACACTTAAAAAAAAATAAAAATAAATAACATTAATATGTACAACCAAATGAGTGACTTAACACCACGTGGACCCTCCACCAGTCACACTATGCGCTCACCTCCCAGAGCGGCCCCTTATTGGACCAAGTAGCACCTTAACCTTTGAGTTATCCCTTTGATAAAGTCGCATGTGAGCGAAGGAATGTGCCAGGCTTTTAACAGCATTTCTAGGAAGTACACGATCACCCATGAGGGCAGTAGGGCCAAGGACTTGCAGACGATTCATCACCTGTATGCACCAGGGATAGTGCATTCCTAAATGTGAATGGAATAGGTGCTTGTATTTTCAATACATTTTGTTTTACAGTATTACACTATATGTTGCCAACATATATGAGAGATCATGCTCGCAGGAGTTTACTATTGGGAGCTTAAAAATTGTGGAGTAAGACCCCAAAGGGGAAGGTGCTACTTTGTCCAATTAGGGGCCTCTCTGGGAGGTGAGTGCATAGTGTGACCTGTGGAGGGTCCACATGGTGTTAAATCACTCTTTTGTTATCATTCACCGTTGGATTGTGTGTGAACAGCATTGGTTCACAGAAGATATCACTGGAATAATGGACTTTGCCTGATATATATATATGTGTGTTATAATCTTTGGAACCACTAGAGGTCACTGGTTGTACATATCAATGTTATTTGATGTAGGTGTTATAATTTTTGTACCCACTAGAGGGCACTGGTTGAACAAACCAATTGCATTGTATATAATATATAATATATTGTTGGTGTCATATGCAATACTACCACTAGGGGTCACTACTTTATTTTATTTATTTTATATTTACATCACATAGTATTTTTTTGGAAAAGAGGGAGCGCTTCACATATTTTTCTTTTTACTCTGGTCTGCTAATAACAGTTGGTGTTAAGCAGCAACCTCTTAGATTTAATATATAGCACTTACTTTATATTAGTAGCGCAGAAGTACCTTTCTTTTTATTTTTTATATACTACTACCCCTTTGGGCAATGATTTCATTAAAGAGGATCTAGGACAAAGTAGTAGTCAAAATGATTACCTGTGGTCTCCCTACAGCTCCGTGTCAAAAGACTAGTCAAAAGTCAAAAGTTTTCTATCTTAAGACTGGTTAATCTGATAACTAAAGCATTAAGGGTTGTTCACAAAGCACAGATCCACAAAATGAAGGGTGCAAAAGCAAGGAGATGTGTACAGTGCAGATTCCTCTTCAGAAAACAGCACATTAGTAGCACAAGCAATCTCTCTCTCCAATACTAATAATTATAAGCAACAGTGCCTTAGGTGATCTCACACTGCAGATATACAGCTATGAGTCTGTAGCCATTTGTCTGGAGGAATTGAAGGCAAAAGTAAAAATTTTCAGGCAACTAGGCACAATTACATCCTAGATGTTTACTTTAAAGGAGAAGTCCAGGCAAAGCTTGTTTGGCTGGACTTCTCTTATGGATCACTGGAGTAAAGTTTGTTTTACACTCCTGTGACCCGTTTTCAGCAGAGAGCAGGCTGAAGTCTGCTCTCTGCTGGTGTCACAGAAATCAGTCCAGTCATCGTGACAATAAAGTCTGAATCCGCCAGGTGCCTGGACTGACTCCTGACTCAGGCTCTCATTAATCGCTGAGAGCCTAAGCTGGTTGCCCCTGCCCCCTTCACAGCCCAGAGCTCCAATGAGTGAGGAAGGGGAAGAACAGAGAGCTGCCACTGACAGTCTACAGCTCTCTGCTAAGGGAGCTTGGAGAACCGATCGATCGGCGGTGTTCGACCGATTGGTTCTCAGTTTTAGATGTGCCGGCGAACAGATGCAGTATTGGACTGATGCTGCATCCACCTAGGAAAGTATGAATCTGGAAAAAAAAAAAGTTTACTTCTCTTTTAATAAAGCAAATATTCACTTTTGGAATTTAGGTCCACTTTAAATTATTACAGAGCTATAAGAAGGAGGAAAATTTAAATTTGAAAGTTTCATAAGTTAGATTCTTCTCTCCTCTGGCTGCTGCTTCCCCCCTATAGGTCACTGCCAAATGACGGCACTGAGGTTATGTTCAACAGAGCTGCTCCCTCAGAATAAGTTACAAACAGAGTGGCACACCCAGAAGTGGTTGATTTGTCTACTTTTTTCCCTGCCCATAATTTTGAAAAAAGTTAATAAAGTCATCTCTCAGAGGGGCAATAGTATGTAGAAATAAAGCACTTCTTAGTTAACAAAAGTTGCTCTGGTTACAAGGCCAATTAAAAGAGAGACATTCATAAATTGCATATGTAAGAATCGGAATCTCTGCTTTTTATTAGAGAATGTATGGTGGGTTTTCTACATATTTTATTTATTATGTACAAACTGGACATCTGTATATAATGGAATGTGCAGGCATGAACGTTTTTTTATATTAGAGATGGGCAGTGCTGTTCACCAACATGAGATTAATAAACAGAATATAATAGCATTGCCCTTATCAAACATTGACATTAAACCACTCATGTACAAATACAAATATAATGGGTGATATGTGAACAATAATAGTTCATTAGTCCATATGAAATGGTACAATAATAGTCCTAGAGGGGGGTGGTGGCGGAGGGCGACAGCTGTCCTTAGAGAAAAGCCGACTCTGTAAGCAGGGTAAAAGAAGGAACAGACAGGAAGCGCCACCTAAGGCCTTGTACACATGATAGGTTAAAGAGAGGACAACGGTCTGATGGACC
The DNA here is from genome assembly GCA_029574335.1 of Rana kukunoris. NCBI lineage: Eukaryota > Metazoa > Chordata > Amphibia > Anura > Ranidae > Rana > Rana kukunoris. The sequence continues at coordinate 492,138,441 of CM056049.1, read as the reverse complement.
GTTTTCATCAGTCAAAACCCATCATGTCTGGGCCCCATAGGTTATTTAACCATCGGTTAAAAAAAAAAAAAAAAAAACTTGCTTTAAATTTAACCGATGGATTCCTAACTAATAGGTCAAAACCGATTGTTAGTAGGCACGACCATCGGTTAAAAATTCACGCATGCTCAGAATGAAGTCGACGCATGCTTGGAAGCATTGAACTTCATTTTTTTCAGCACGTCGTTGTGTTTTACGTCACCGCGTTCTGACACGATCGGTTATTTAACCGATGGTGTGTGGGCTCCACGGACCATCAGTCAGCTTCATCGGTTAACTGAACGGTCCATCAGACCATTGTCCTCTGTTTGACCTATCATGTGTACGAGGCCTCAGTGTAATATTTAGGGTAAGATTTATTTATACAGTAAGTAATGCACTTACAGAAATGCAGATAAAACAGCCTGTTCCTGTGAGCTCTCTGTTCCTCTGAGCGTCCTCTTCCCCTCAGTAATCTTGTGTTTCCGGTAAACGTCCTTCCTCTACGTTCCATGCTGGCCATGGCTGACTTCCTGTTGGCCACAGGACGTACTGCTGCTGTATTTAACACCTGCCTACCCATGGACTTGATGCCTCTGAGACCGGACTGCACCGCCCGATAAAGACACAGATGAGCCCATTTTTATCTGCATTTTTGTAAGTGCATTACTTACTGTATAAATAAATCTGGCTCTAAATATTACACTTAGGTGGCACTTCCTGTCTGTTCTTTTTAGAGACCAAATAATGAAAGTATATGGTGCTTAAAAACAAACTATGCTATTAATAAATAACGTAAGTAGATGGGACAATATTGGTAGCTCCATGATCTGTAGGCTTACCAATTTCCAACATTACTGCATATTAGTGGCAAAACAGACCAAATCTAGTTCAAACGGCAATCTACCACAAGTTCTGGCTTATGCAGACCAGTTTGCTCACCTCTAGTCCAGAGTACAATCTAGTACAACACAATTCTACACACATGAAACTGAATGAAACTTGTTCCATGTTTAGCCTTTACAGGGGATGTTTATTTATATTTCCTGCCCCCTCTCAGGCTAACTGTCCTGTGTGACACCCTCATCTATCCTAGTGGATTTATATTAGTTGCCAAAAACACACAAGGCACAGGAGGGTTGGGGTTAGATAGATAGTTAAAAAGATAGTTTGACCTCTCTGGGTCTGTTTAACAAGAATAATTGACTACTTTGCTTTCCCTACAAAAGCAACAGAAATCTAACCGACTCTGGCTGGTTAGCACTGGCAGACAAAAAATAGACGGAACCCTCTTATTACACAAAAAAATGTGTAGTTAATTTACTGAAAAATCTGGTACAGCTGTGCATAGAAACATATCAGCTTCCAGTTTTTTGGTCAATGCTTAATTGATCAAGCTGAAAAAACGATTGACTACCATGCACATCTGCACCCGATTTTGCACTCTCCAGTTTTAGTAAACCAACCCCTATGCTACTAACTGTTAACACCCTTTGCATATGCTACCATTCATTCCTATGGAAGGTGAGTTTTGCTAGAAACCCCATCAAAATACAGCATATGGAACCTATTTTTAAGAACTGCATCTAAAATGCAGAGGTGTGAATTGGCTTTATGTTGAATATGCAGGAATCTACTCTTTGCTGATATACAACAAATATCCATTACACCCTGGATACACTTCTTATCTCACAGGGGCCCACTCTAACTTTGCATCCGGTCTTCTTGCACATTAAAAGCAGCACCAAACCTTTTCCTGATTACCTTTCAACACTTTTCTACTACAAAGAGTAAAGCCTTGTACACACGATCAGTCCAACCGATGAGAACGGTCTGAAGGACCATTGTCATAGGTTAACCAATGAAGCTGACTGATGGTCTGATGTGCCTACACACCATCAGTTAAATAACCGATCGTGTTAGAACGCATTGACGTAAAACACAACGACGTGCTGAAAAAAAATGAAGTTCAATGCTTCCAAGCATGCGTCGACTTGATTCTGAGCATGCATGGATTTTTAACCGATAGTCGTGACTACTAACAATCGGTTTTGACCTATGGGTTAGGAATCAATAGGTTAATTTTAAAGCAAGTTGGCTTTTTTTTAACCTAAGGTTAAATAACCTATGGGGCCCACACACGATCGCTTTTGACCGATGAAAACGGTCCATCAGACCGTTGTCCCCTGTCTAACCTATCGTGTGTACGAGGCCTTAGAACACCCAATGCAATAGACAATCTAATATCACTGTCAGACACTTTCCTGTCTCTTACTTCTATTCTATATCATACATTGGGGGTTATTTATGAAAGGCAAATCCACTTTGCACTACAAGTGCAAACTACAAGTACAAAGTGCACTTGGAATTGCACTGAAAGTGCACTTGGAAGTTCAGTCGCTGTAAATCTGAGGGGTAGATCTTAAATGAGGGAAGCTCTGCTGATTTTATAACCCAATCATGTGCAAGCTAAAATGCTGTTTTTTTTTATTTTTCTTGCATGCCCCCCTCGGGTCTACAGTAACTGCACTTTCAAGTGAAATTTCAGTGCAATTTCAAGTGGACTTTGCACTTGTAGTTTGCACTTGTAGTGTAAGTGGATTTTCCTTTTGTAACTAACCCCCGATGTCTTCACTCAGCACGACAAGATCAGTCAACAACTACATCGATTTTCCATTGTGCCTGGTAAGCCACCTAAGTAACCAAAACATCGATTTACCTGTTACACCTTAACAATCACATAATTTGTAAGCACATTTGATAATGACGCTCTGCTGTTTTGCTTTTCCAAAGAAAGTCTTTAAAAGTATTGTGCGGCCATATACAATATTTAGTGAAAAAGCTCCTCATTTTGAAACAATGGGGGAGATTTACTAAAACTGGTGCACACAGAATCTGGTGCAGCTGTCCATAGTAACTAATCAGCTTCTAACCTCAGCTTGTTCAATTAAGCTTTGACAGGCCCGATTTACACTGGTGCGACATCCTCTCCGACTTTGGGAGCACGTGTCACAGGACGTGTACAAATCAATGGTTCCCTATGAGAGCCATCCTAAGTTGACCGACTTTAGAAAAGGTTCCTGCATTACTTCGGTCCGACTTTGGTTTCCGTTTTCAGTTCATTCCATATCATTGAAGATGTTTTGATTGGTCAAACGACAAATCGGACTCAAAGTCAGAGCAAAATTGTATCCTGTTCGTTTAAGTCAGATAGGAGTAGGACCGAATTAGGACTGATGTAGTAGGACCAATGTCGCAGGGCAAAGTAGGATGACAGTCGTACAATAGTTGTGTCCTACCAGTGTGAACTCAGCCTAAACTGCCATTAACATCGGCGCCGATTTGACATACAATATTTCCAGCAATAGGTGCTTCCCAATCGGTGCCAACTTTACGAAGGCCGCACGCCGATGTACGTCGGCAGAATGGCATGGCTGCGTATATTGACGTACAGGTACGTCCCCTTAAATATGCACAGCTGTGGCTCGCACACTCGCAATACAGTCAGGTACTCCGTGACCGCGCCCGATCGCTGCTGGTGTCCTGCAATCGGTTCACAGAGCTGAAGAACGGGGAGAGGTGAGTGTAAACAAACCTCTCCCCGTGCCTCCTAGTCAGACTAGCACTGATCATCTGTTCCCTGTCATAGGGAACAACGATCAGTGATGTCACACGCCAAGCCACGCCCCCACACAGTAAGAATCACTCCCTTAGGTCACACTTAACCCCTTCAGCGCCCCCATACAGGTTAACCCCTTCACTGCTATTTTCACAGTAATCAGTGTATTTTTATAGCACTGGTCGCTGTAAAAAATGACAATGGTCCCAAAATGGTGTCAAAAGTGTCCGATGTGTCCGCCATAATGTCGCAGTCACGATAAAAATCACTGATCGCCGCCATTACTAGTAAAAAATTAAATATTAATAAAAATGCCATAAAACAATCCCCTATTTTGTAGATGCGATCACTTATGCGCAAACCAATCAATAAACGCTTATTGCTATTTTTTTACCAAAAATATGTAGAAGAATACGTATTGGCCTAAACTGAGGGAAAAAAAATGTTTTTTTATACATTTTTTGGGGATATTTATTAGTAAAAAGTTAAAAATATTGCAGTTGTTCCAAAATTGTCGCTCTATTTTTGTTTATAGCCCAAAAAAATAAAAACCGCAGAGGTGATAAAATACCACCAAAAGAAAGCTCTATTTGTGGGGAAAAAAAAAACATTTTTGTTTGGGAGCCACGTTGCACGACCGCGCAATTGTCAGTTAGAGTGACACAGTGCCGAATCCCAAAAGGAGGCCTGGTCCTTTAGCAACAAAATGGTCCGGGGCTTAAGTGGTTAATTAGCATTTATTTATGATCAATTGAAGTTTTTTTTGTAACTTTGACTTACTTTCTTTAATGGGGAGCAAGCACATTGAACTGTATATGCATTTGTAAAAAATAATAATTATAATCTACAAAACATAAATGCAGACCGTTTTTTGAAAAGAACAATAAAACATGATTAAAACTTGTGTAGGATTCCTAGAGTTCTGCAGCATGATTTTGAATTTCTTTCTATGCAATATCAGTATTTGGAAATGTATTTATAACTACAGTGTCAAATACAAATGCCAATATCTATACAAGATAATATTAAAAATAATGAGCATTTTGATATAACCTAGTGCACAATATAGAATAAATAATATTCCTTCTGTCAGCAAAGTCACTGAAAATCATTAAAAAGAAGAGAAAGGGTTACCTGGAACAGCGCTTTAAATCATCCGGGATAACGACTGTGGTTGTAAATGACAATAGTAGTAAAGTTTGAGAAGGCAGACAATCAATTGTGTACTTTAAATGATGCTTTTAGCCTCCAGGGTTCCAGTTAAAACCAATAAAAGCATATCTCCCCTCCACAACCTGTAAAGGTTTATAAGCCGCACATATGAACACATTTACTCCAGACTGATAACTTTTTTCTTTTGTATATTCTTACTGCAAAACTGCTAGAAAGTTGTAAACAAGCACTTAAAAATGAGACTAGGAGTAAAAGATATTGCAGATGATCTGTAAAAAATAAGACAAATACCGTATTTATCAGTGTATAACACGCACAGGCGTATAACACGCACCCTAACTTTAAGAGGGAAGTTTTAGGAAAAAAACATTCCACAGCCCCCTGCGTATAACACGCAGGCACAATTTACCCTCTATTTTAAGGGTAAAAAAGTCAGTGTTATACTCCAATAAATACAGTAAATGGAAATCAAAACCAGTTTGAATCCACCAAATAACAGTAAGTGCAATTACTATGTCTATTAAACATCATTAAAATTGCTTAACCACTTAAGACCCCTTAAGACCCAGACCAATATGCAGGTAAATGACCTTGCCCCTTTTTGCGATTCGGCACTGCGTCGCTTTAACTGACAATTGCGCGGTGGTGCAATGTGGCTCCCAAACTAAATTGGCGTCCTTTCTCTTCCGTTCATGGACGGACACAGCAGTATTGACCTTAGGGTATTATATCCTTCCTTCCAGGAGAGACTAGGCAAAAAAAAGCACTTCAAGTGTTAAAACACTTTCTTCAGTACAGCTCCTCCCAGGGGGCGTAGTCCCCCGGGTATAACCCACTCTCTGACTCAGCAGTTTCAGTTTTTCTGCCTAGCGTCAGGAGTAGACATGGCTTTCTGGAGTCCATGCACTCTGGAATTTTTTTGCGATTTTTTTGCTTTTATTTTGTTTTGTTCTTGCATTTTTAATCCTGAGATGTACTATCAACTGCCGACTGGGTGGTAGGCTGGATCTTGATCCTTGTAGTCCCCCTATGCTCGGCCATCGAGCGTGTGCCGGCCCTCAGCTCAGCTCTGGGTCGTCCACGACATGCCCCGTTGCTCCAGGGGTCCCAGGGCACACATATGACCGGTCTCTATGGCTTTGTCACAGTGTGTCTGGTCGACAGCTATGCCGTTTAGCGGATGTTGGTTCTGCCTCCAGCCGGTGTCGCAGGACGGGTAAGTAGTGGCCCCTTGCCCTGGCAAGTTGGTATGGCTGGTGCTTTCCTGGGGAGGTCAAATGAGGGTCCGCCCTGCTTTCCTCTCTCCCTTCCTCTCCCTCCTTCCCCATGATGAGGCTGTAAGGGGGGCCCTCCTGGGGTTTCTGTCACTACCGGGGACCGTATACTGTGAGGTGCTATTGTTTTTTGTTGGGGGATTTGCTGTATGTGCTGGGCTGTGTCCTTCTGCTGTTTCACTGTGTTTTAAACACGTGTATGGCCGCCATTTTGCCACGGTCGCGGTTTGCATAGGTCGGCGGCCATTTTCTTGTGCCCCGCATGCTGTTTTTTCCTGCATGCGGTGGCCATCTTGGGAAAGTCTTGGCCTCTAGTGCCTGAAATAGCGCAGCAAAAGCCCGCAAATCACTTCCTGAGGGACAGCGCAGCGCAGCCAGCACTGCTCAGCACTTCTCAGCGCTTCAGCTAACACTACAACCGGGTCGGGTGGTGAGTTCCCTGGGGGTCCCCTGCTCTCTGTTTTTCAGCCGGTAGGTTGACCGGTGGGTGTCTGCCTTGCAGTACTAAGGAGGCATAAGTGGTGGGTCAACATGGAGTCTGAACCAGAGGCTTCTACCCCAACCATGCCTGAGTTAACCCTTAGTGCCCCTGCCCCTGCCGCCTCTCTAGAGGCTATGACGGCAGTCTTTGAGGCGTTTCTCGCCAGGATTGAAGCGGCAAGTGGCCAGAAGGGGGGTAAAAAGCACCCCCTCCCTGCGCCTGCTTCTGGGGATGTCTCTGACACGGAACCAGACCCTGCTACTGCGTCTGGCTCTGGTTCTGTCATGTCAGATGATGCAGGCTTAGCCCACACGGACAGTGAAGATGACTCTGCTTCAGGGTCAGTGCATGATAAGGCGTTTATTGGAGCTCTTATCACTGCGGTGCAGGATACTTAAAAACTTGAGGATTTGGCGGAGGCATCAGACATGCCGGTCCCTTTTGGGTTCCGCAAGCCACCCTGCACCGCAAAAGTGTTTCCTTGTGTTCCATATCTGGACAAACTGTTGTACAAGGAATGGGATAAGCCACAGAAAGTTTTTGCTGCGCCAAAATACTTTTGTGGTCCGTTATCCCTGAGGAGGACTTTTTAAAAAAAGTGGGTTTCTCCTCCGGCAGTGGACCCCCCTGTGTCCAGACTGAGAAAAGCCACCACGTTGCCTGTGGAAGGTGCTCCTGCCTTTACGGACCCCGCAGATAGGAGAGCTGAGGCTGTGGCCTAGTGGGTTCGGCAGTGAGACCGGCTTTGGCCGGGGCTCTGGTGTCGCAGACACTTACCGAACGGGCAAAGGTCTTGCTGCAGGAGCTGGAGGCGCAGAATGCTTCTGAGACCTGTATGGACCCGGCTGACCAGTTGGTACAAGGTCTAAAGTTTGTCTGTGAGTCGGCCCTGGATACGCTCCCCTTGCTTTCTAGGGCCTCACCTACGCGGTGGTACTATGCCGCCTTGTGAGGCTGAAGTGTTGGTCTTCGGACCAGTCCTCAAAAAAGACTTTGGTGGATTTACCCTTTAAGGGTGAATGGCTTTTTGGGGCATCCCTGGATGACATCATAAAGGATGCCACAGGGGGTAAGAGCACACTGCTCCCACAATCTGGGAAGGGCAAGGAACCTCACCGTAAGCAAGGTCCCTCCTTTACTTCCCCCAAGCGTTTTTTTTGCCCGCCAAGTGCGGCAGGAAAAAGTTTTCAAGGTGCTAAGGCACCCGCTGCAGGACAGAAGCGCACATGGTACCGCAAGCCTAACAAGCCTGCGGACAAACCTGCTTCTGCATGAAGGTCTGCCCCCACCCGTGTCTCGGGTGGGGGCCAGCTTCGCAAATTTGCGGCTCGGTGGAGGTCTCTTCTTTCCGACCGTTGGGTTTGCGAGGTAGTTTCCTTGGGGTACAAGACAGAGTTTCTCTCTTGTCCGCCAAACAGATTTTTTTCTTTCAACCTCCAGCTTCCTCCAGATCGCCGGAAGGATCAGTCAGGAGCTATCCAGGATCTACTGGCCAGGGGAGTGATTGTGCCGGTTCCCTCGATGTAACGGTTTCAGGGGTTTTACTCCAATCTGTTTGTAGTCCCCAAGAAAGAAGGGGTCCATCCAATCCTGGACCTCAATGCCCTCAATTGTTTTGTCAAAGTGCAAAAATTCATGATGGAGTCGATTTGCTCGGTAGTGGCAGCGCTTCATCAGGGGAATTTTATGGCATCCTTGGACATCATTAGTGTTGAGCAGAATATGCCATATTCGATTTTGCGATATATCTCGAATATATAGTCGAATATTCGAGATATATTCGCTAAATACGAATATTCGTGATATTTTTTGGAAATGAAATGATTGCGAATTTTCGCTATTGCGAATGTGAATGCGAATGCGAATGCGAAATTTCGAGAAATGCGGAATGGAGCACTCTGATTGGCTCAGAATATTCGTGATATTTTATAATACCAAATAATTGCGAAATTTCGAGAAATGCGGAATGGAGCACTCTGATTGGCTCAGAATATTCGTGATATATTACAATACAAAATAATTGCGAATATTCGGCAAATGCGGAAGGAGCACTCTGATTGGCTCAGAATATTCTTGATATATTACAATACAAAATAATTGCGAATATTCGGCAAATGCGGAAGGAGCACTCTGATTGGCTCAGAATATTCGTGATATATTACAATACAAAATAATTGCGAATATTCGGCAAATGCAGAAGGAGCACTCTGATTGGCTCAGAATATTCTTGATATATTACAATACAAAATAATTGCGAATATTCGGCAAATGCGGAAGGAGCACTCTGATTGGCTCAGAATATTCTTGATATATTACAATACAAAATAATTGCGAATATTCGGCAAATGCGGAAGGAGCACTCTGATTGGCTCAGAATATTCTTGATATTTTATCGTAATTTCGCAAAAATGCGAATGAGAAATTGATTGCGGAATTTCGACAGTAACACTCTGAAATCGAATATATGTGTTATTTTAGCTAAAAACAATATTGCGAATTTCTCGAAAATAATCGCGCGATATCGCTATTGCCGAATAATCGCATTGCGATTTTTCGGCAATATAAAATGATCGCTGCAGCTACTCGGCCCAAGGTCTCTAATCATACCAGCAATGCTTTTAGACGTCGATGGGGATCTCTAGGATGTGATCTGTTCTAAAAAAAAATTGAAAAAATACGAATATTCGAAATAGCGAATATTCACCGCGAAATTCGGAATATATCGCGAATACTCGAATATGCCATATTCGAGCCGAATATTCGCAATACGAATATTCGTGAGCAACACTAGACATCATGGATGCATACCTGCATGTTCCCATATGCACAAAGCACCAGAGATTTCTGCGCTTTGCGATCGGAGAGGACCATTTTCAATTTGTGGCCCTCCCGTTCGGCCTGGCTTCGGCACCAAGGGTCTTCACCAAGGTGCTCGCTCCGATTCTAGCCCTGCTGAGGCAGCGCGGGATCACTATCGTAGGATACCTGGACGACCTTCTCCTGAGAGCTTCCTCAAGCTCAGAGTTAGAAGAGGATGTGTCCATCACCTGTCAGACCCTCCGAGAATTTGGCTGGTTTCTGAATATCCAGAAGTCAGTGTTGGTACCGTCTCAGCGACTGGAATACCTGGGGTTAGTCCTGGATTCCTCGGAGGTGAGAGTTTTTCTCCCAACTGAAAAACTTCAGACACTACAGTCTGTGGTGCAGCGGTTGATGACCCAGAAGTGGTCATCGCTTTGATTCTGCATGAGGGTTCTGGGTCTGATGGTGGCCTCTTTCAAAGCAGTCCCGCATGCCCAATTCCACACTCATGTGCTACAGAAGGAGATTCTGTCACATTGGGACAAGCTCCCTTCGTCTCTGAATTACCAGATTCAGGTGAGTCGACTGGTCAAGTCCTCCCTGGTGTGGTGGCTAACGTCTCAGGTGCTTCGGGCCAGGAAGTCGTTTCTGCCGTGCCATTGGACAGTGCCAGCCTCTCCGGCTGGGGGGGTGTCTGGGGTACCCAGTCAGCCCAGGGGCACTGGACTCAGGAGGAGTCCCACCTTCCAATCAATGTGCTGGAGCTCTGAGCAATCAAGTTGTGCCTCGCCAAGTGGTCCCTGGGTCTACAGGACCGACCGGTCAGGATCCAGTCCGACAACGCCATGGCCATGGCATACGTCAATCATCAGGGAGGCACACGGATCTCGGTGGGCCGAAAGGTCCGTTCCGGCTCTGTCGGCTGTGTACATTTCGAGGGTACAGAATTGGCAAGCTGACTACCTAAGTCGCCAAACACTAGACCAAGGAGAGTGGTCACTACACCAGGAGGTGTTTCAGAGTCTGTGCTGAAAATGGGGCACTCCAGATGTGGACCCTCTGGCGCCCCATCTCAATCAGAAGGTGTCACGGTTCGTGGCCAGGTCAAGAGACCAGTGGGCGGATTCGTCTGATGCGTTGGTGGCACCATGGGGCCACTATCGCCTAATCTACGCCTTTCCTCCTCCGAAGCTGCGCAGAGTGGAAGCCGAGGGGATTCCAACGATCCTGATCGCCCCAGTACGTGGATATGTACGTGGACCTGGTGCGTCGGGTGGCAGACGTCCCTTGGCGTCTACCCCTGAGAGAAGATCTTCTGTCGCAGGGTCCGATCTTTCACCCTGCTTTACAGTCGCTGGCTTTAACGGCGTGGCTGTTGAGAGCCAGGTGCTGAAGGACCGTGGCCTGTCAGGCTCGGTGATCTTTACCATGCTACGAGCACGGAAGTCTATTTCACGAAAGATTTACCATCGTACGTGGAAGGCCTACATCTCTATGTGTGAGGAGATGAATTGGCTCCCCGTACATACGTGATGTCCCTGATTCTATTGTTCTTACAGCGTGGAGTGTATCAGGCTCTCGCCTTAAGTACGGTTAAGAGTCAGATTTCGGCTCTAGCTGTTTACTTTCAGCGACCCTTGGCGGCACACTCCCTGGTGCGTATGTTCGTGCAAGGGGTCCGGCATGTGGCCCCTCCTGTGCATCCTCCACTGCCTCCATGGGACCTGAATTTAGTCCTCTTGGTGCTTCAAGATGCTCCTTTGAGGACATTCGAAAGATCCCTTTGTTGACTCTGTCACAGAAGGTGGTTTTTCTGGTAGCAATTACCTCGGTCAGACGGGTGTCTGAACTGGCGGCCTTGTCCTGCAAGGCTCCCTACTTGGTTATCCACAAGGATAAGGTGGTGCTGCGGCCGCAGCCGTCATTTCTCCCAAAGGTTGTTTCAGCTTTTCACATTAATAAGGACATTGTGTTACCATCCCTATGTCCTCGGCCAAAAAACCCAAAGGAGGCCACTTTGCATTCCTTGGACGTGGTTCGGGCCCTATGGGTATACTTGTCTGCTACGGCTCCGTTCCGGAAGTCGGACTCACTGTTCGTGTCGGTGACTGGTCCTAAAAAGGGTCTGGCGGTCTTGTCGGCCACCATTTCCCCCGTTCTTCAGCTCCAGGGACCGATCGCGGGACTCCGGCGGCGATTGGGTCCCGCGGTCATGGAGCTTCGGACCGGGTCGCGGGCGGGCACCACGGGTGCGCGCCCGCGACCCACGGCTGGGCATTTAACAATCACGTGATTGTGCCCAGCCGTGCCATTCTGCCGAAGTATATCGGCGTTAGGCGTTCCTTAAGTGGTTAAAGTGGGGTTCCGGGCATAAAAATATATATATTTTTTTGCAATCTCAGGGATCTTATGGCCATTTCCATCATAGCTGTGGGCATTACTGTATGAGGCCCAGTTCATGTTTCTTACTGGATTTTCCGAGAGGTGCATGCTGGGATTTTACCTTTGAAAATAGGACTGTGATTTGCTTACCCCTTTTCACTGGGACTTATTAGAATGTGATAAATGATCACTTTATTTTGCGCAGCTTGTTTACTTAGAATATATGAACACCATTTATAAAGGAAAAAGTGCAAAATATCGAATAAATGGCCCCATTCACTGCAGACTCGAATGTGTAAAAAAACAACAGTAAAAACAGATATCACTTCTTCTGGTGTTTGAAAGAAAAAAAAAAAACATGAACCAAGGTTACTCTTCTATTATGCTCACGTGAACTGAGATCTGTTTTAAGAGGTCACAAGGGCTCAGTTCCAAATAACTCCTCAAAAAACACACTTTTGGATTTTTGGTACCCGGACCCGAACCCAAACAATTTACTGTAAGTTCAGGTTCGAGTTTGGTGTTCGGCAATGTAATTGCGAGCTACAGGGAAGCCAATCAACATTCTTTTAACTTGTGTGACCTAGAAGCCATCACAGCCATGCCTACTAATGGCATGGCTGTGATTGGCTAGTGCAGCATGTGACCCAGCCTCTATATAAGCTAGAGGCACTCTGCTTTAGCTAGGGTAGGGAAAGGCTGGCACTGTTGCTGCTCTGAGGGAGAGAATTAGATAGGAGTCAGACTCAGTCCTGCCACCAGCACAGCAGAAGAGGGAGCAGGGTGCAAAAGTGGAGCGTCCGTCCCCTAGACATTACGCCTGGTAGTGCCCAACGCAGCAAGGGACCGAGCACACCAAAGCCAGGTCCAAGGAGTTCCCTAGCGTGGCAGTTCTTCACACAATGTGCTGATGACAAGATACAAGTGGTTTGCACACTGTGCAATCAGAGCCTGAAGCGAGGCATAAACATTCTCAACCTGAGCACAACCTGCATGACCAGGCATCTAAGTGAAAAGCACGAGCTGCAGTGGAGTAGACACATCAAAAACCAAGAAAGGTCTCTGGCTCCTCCTGCTTCCTCTTCTGCTTCAGTCTCTGCCTCTTCATCCACCTCTGTAGTGACAGTGGCACCTGCCACCCCACAAACAGAGGAACTGCCAGCAACACTACCACCTGGGTCACCAACCATCTCCACAATGTCCCATGGAAGCTCTCTATCTCCCAAACACTGGAGCGGAAGAGGAAGTATCCCCCTACCCACCCATGATCCCTGCCCCTGAATGTCAGCATTTTAAAATTCCTGGCCTTTGAAATGGTGTCATTCCGTCTGGTGAAGATGCAGAGTTTTAAAAGCCTGATGGCATTGACTGTCCCACAGTACGTCTTGCCAAGCCGCCACTACTTTTCCAGGCGAGCCATCTTTTCCCTGCACAGCCAAGTGGGGGACAAAATCAGGTGTGCACTGCGCAATGCCATCTGTGGCAAGGTCCACCTAACTACGGATATGTGGACTAGTAAGCGTGGTCAGGGACGTTATATCTAACAGCACACTGGGTAAATGCAGTGGCGGCTGGGCCTGAGGCAAATAGCAGTTTGGCGCATGTCCTTCCACCACAGAGGATTGCAGGGAGCTTCAGTTTGCCTCCTGTTGCCAACTACTCCTACTCGGCTTCCTCATCCTCTACCGCCTCCTCATTCGGTCAGTGTAACACATTCACCACCAACTTCAGCACAGCCATGGGTAAACGACAGCAGGCAGTTTTAAAACTTTGGGGGAAAAACCACACACCACGCAGGAGTTGTGGAGGGACATGGAACAACAGACCGATGAGTGGTTGGCGGCAGTGAGCCTCAAGCCGGGCCTGGTGGTGTGCGATAATGGGCGTAATCTCGTAGCAGCTCTGGGCCTAGCCGGTTTGACGCACATCCCTTGCCAGGTGCATGTGCTGAATTTGGTGGTGCAGAGGTTCCTTAAAAATTACCCCGATATGCCACAGCTGCTGCAGAAAGTGCGGGCCGTCTGTGCGCACTTTCGGCATTCTCACCCTGCTGCTGCTCACCTGTCAGCGCTGCAGCGTAACTTCGGCCTTCCCACTCACTGCCTCATATGTGATGTGCCCACAAGGTGAAACTCCACCTTGCACATGCTGGCCAGACTGTGCGAGCAGCAGCAGGCGATAGTGGAGTTTCAGCTGTTTCAAATACTCCACCAACATGGCCAGTGCCGATGATGCCATTCTCAGCGTTACTATCCCAGTTCTATGCCTCCTTGAAAAAATGCTTCGGGCGATGATGGAACAGGATGTGACACAGGAGGAGGAGGAATCGGGATAATTTCCAAGGCTTTTAGGGTAGTCATTTACAAGTGGCTCTGAGGGTGGGTTCCTGCACCAACAAACGCCAGGTACACAATTGTGGAGGATGAGGAGGAGGAGATGGAGGAGGAGGAACCATGTTCACAGCAGGGTGGCACCCAGACCAGCTCATGGCCATCACTGGTGCGTGGCTGGGGGGATACAGAGGACACAGACGATACACCTCCCACAGAGGACATCTTTTCGTTGCCTCTGGGCAGCCTGGCATACATGAGCGATTACATGCTGCAGTGTCTCCGCAACGACCGCCGAGTTGCCCACATTTTTACAGGTGCTGATTACTGGGTGGCCACGCTGCTGGATCCCTGTTACAAAGACAATGTACCGTCCTTAATTCCCTCAACTGGAGCGTGATCGTAAGATGCGCGAGTACAAGCTATCTCGTCCTCCTCCACCGCCGCTTCCACCTACACTGCCACATCCACCGCTACCTCAACCTCCTACTCCATATGGACCTCGTCCTCCTAGGTCAAGATTATTTATTTTTTATTTGTATGTATTTTATGTTATTTTAAGTTATGTCCCTATCCACATTTGTTTGCAGAGTACTTGCCATACTCTTACCAACATTTTGCTGCCATTTGCAGCCCTTTACCCCTTTTCATTACGTTTTTTAGAGACATTTTAGTACTCAAAGGTTCTGGTCCCCATGGGGTTCAATGGGGTTCGGGTTCGGGGTCAAGTTCGGGTCCTGAACCTGGACTTTTTTTTTATAGTCGGTCGAACCTGTCGAACCCAAACATTCAGGTGTCCGCTCAACTCTACTTACCAGTTTATATCTTCTACCACAATATTGGTCACAAATGGTTTCAATTAGGATACTTGGTGAAGGGATTCCCCAACATGAAACATTTCTCCTTCAGTTAGACATAGAGAGAAAGACAGGATGTAATGCTCTTCATGTAATTTTATTAATCAAACCATATTAAAAAATAATACACAAATAAACATTTTGTGCCGTATTCTCCAAGCACTTGTCCTGTAATTTGCATAACATGGATGGAACTTCATCAGAGGTTAACTTCTGATGAAGTCCCCCCAGGTTGGGAACCCACCCAGTGTGACATCATAGAGGTTGGTATCAGCACAACCCACTCATTACACCTGCTGCAACTACACTATCTAAAAAACAACAACATTTCTTTCTGTTGGGGAGTACCTCTAGCTTTCTGTCCAGTAAAATGACAGCAATACCATATGTAAGGAGAAATCCCCTTAACCACTTGACCACTGGGCACTTAAACACCCTTAATAACCAGACCAATTTTCAGCTTTCGGTGCTCTCACATTTTGAATGACAATAACTCAGTCATACAACAGTATAACCAAATGAAATTTTTGTCCTTTTTTTCCCACAAATAGAGCTTTCTTTTGGTGGTGTTTCATCACCTCTGCGGTTTTTTTTTTTTTTTGCTATAAATGAAAAAAGAACAAAATTTTGCAAAAAATAATAATTTTTCTTCATTTCTATTATAAAATTTTGCAAAAAAGTAATTTTTCTTCATAAATTTGGCCTAAAATGTATACTGCTACATATCTTTGGTAAAAAAAATAAAAAATGTTGGATATTATTTAGTCTGGGTGAAAGTTATGGGGTCTACAAGCTATGGTACCAAATCCTGAAAATTGATCAATTTCATCACACCTGAAGTACTGACAGCCTCTCTCATTTCTTGAGACCCTAACATGCCAGAAAAGTACAAATACCCCCCAAATGACCCCTTTTTGGAAAGAAGACATTCCAAGGTATTTAGAAAGAGGCCTGGTGAGTTTTTTAAAGTTTTAATTTTTTCCCACAATTCTTTGCAAAATCAAGATTTATTTATTTTTCATCAAATTTTCATATTATTAGGTTATTTTTCACACACAGCATATGCATACCACAAATTACACCCCAAAACACATTCTGCTATTCCTCCCGAGTATGGCGATACCCCATGTGTGAGACTTTTACACAGTGCGGCCACATACAGAGGCCCAACATGCAGGGAGCACCCAGGCCAATTCTGACATTTCTCTCCTACATGTAAAAATCATCATTTATTTGCTAGAAAAATACATAAAACCCCAAAACATGATATAAAGATACCTCACATGTGGTTTGAACACCGTTTTTATATGTGGGCGGGACTTGCGTATGCGTTCGCTTCTGCATGCGAGCTCGCGGGGACAGGGGCTGCTGTATGCCCAGAGTATTGCTAAGTATGCCCAGAGTATTGCGGAGTATGCCCAGAGTATTGCCAGAGTATTGCCAGAGTATGCCCAGAGTATGCCCGGAGTATTGCCAGAGTATGCCCGGAGTATTGCCAGAGTATGCCCGGAGTATTGCCAGAGTATGCCCGGAGTATTGCCAGAGTATTGCGGAGTATGCCCAGAGTATTGCAGAGTATGCCCAGAGTATTGCAGAGTATGCCCAGAGTATTGCCAGAGTATGCCCAGAGTATTGCCAGAGTATTGCGGAGTATGCAGAGTATGCCCAGGGTATTGCAGAGTATGCCCAGGGTATTGCGGAGTATGCCCAGAGTATTGCGGAGTATGCCCAGAGTATTGCGGAGTATGCCCAGAGTATTGCAGAGTATGCCCAGAGTATTGCAGAGTATGCCCAGAGTATTGCCAGAGTATGCCCAGAGTATTGCCAGAGTATTGCGGAGTATGCAGAGTATGCCCAGGGTATTGCAGAGTATGCCCAGAGTATTGCAGAGTATGCCCAGAGTATTGGCAGAGTATGCCCAGAGTATTGCAGAGTATGCCCAGAGTATTGCCAGAGTATTGCAGAGTATGCCCAGAGTATTGCCCAGAGTATTGCCCAGAGTATTGCCAGAGTATGCCTGAGTATTGCAGAGTATGCCCAGAGTATTGCCCAGAGTATTGCCAGAGTATGCCTGAGTATTGCAGAGTATGCCCAGAGTATTGCCAGAGTATGCCTGAGTATTGCAGAGTATGCCCAGAGTATTGCCAGAGTATGCCTGAGTATTGCAGAGTATGCCCAGGTGAGTATTGCAGAGTATATGCAGCAGGGATGGCTGAGCAGGGAGGGAGGGATGGATGGATCTGTGACTGCATTTGTCACAGATCCAGCCCGCAGCACTGCCGCTGCCATCCGCTCCCTCCCCTCTCCTCTCACACTGTACCGATCGGTACAGAGAGAGGAGGGAGGAACCGGCGTCATCAAATGACGCCGGTCTGTTTACATCTGATCGCGCCGTCATTGGACGGCGCGATCACGTGGTAAACCGCTGCTATCAGCGGCGATTTACCGTGATCCGTGATGCGCCGGGTCCTCTGGACCCGGCGGTCACGGATGTTCCCGTGTGCGCGCCTCAGGAGGCGCGCGGGAGCGCGATTCTGACAGGCCGTTAATTAACGGCCAGTTAGAATACAGCAACCGCCCTAGAGCCGTACTTTCGGCATAGGGCGGTTGCAAAGTGGTTAAAGAATAAATTAACTAAAATTCTAAATCAGCACAAGGGACATTACTTACATTCAGTGTGATGTGTTCCTTGTACTTTAGTCTTCTAGTTCAGTAGCAATCTTCCTTCTCCAGGTGCCTGACTATGGCTGCTCTTTCTGCCCAACTCCTCCATTCATAGAAGTCGTACTAAAGTTTCTATGAATGAAAAACATTCTATGAATGGAGAACAGATAGATGATTGAAAGCAGGGGCGGACTGACCATTCGGGCACTCGGGCACTGCCCGAGGGCCCCATGCCACTAGGGGCCCTATCAGGGTTGCCAGCCTCAGTAAAACCAGGGACAGTATGTAAAAATCTGTGTATTTTTTCATCTGTCCCTGAAATGTCCCTTACCGACATCCTTTTGGTCTAAAAATCCCAAGATTATAGCTGCCCCGCCTCTCCAGTACCTTTTCAGTGTGTGTATGTGTATTCTGTATGTATGTATACTGTGTGTGTATACTGTGTATGCATACTGTATCTGTGTGTGTGTGTGTGTATACAGTGTGCCCCCTTAAACTATTGCCTTGGGGCCCCAATACCTCCTAGTGCCCGGGGCCCAATGAGTTGTCAGGTCCGCCCCTTCATTCATAGATAGTGTTTCATCCTTAGAAGCTGTAGTATACCCTCTATGAATGGAAGAGCTGGATGGAAATGGCAGGCATAGTTAGGCAATCTTGATGAGTGCCTCTCACAGTGCCTTAATTCTATTAACCCACATGCACCAAAAGATTATGATGTTGGGGGTGGAGGTGGACACAGGAAGAAGATTACTACTAAAAAAAGAAGACTGAAGCACAAGTAACACATTATACTGGGGCCATCTTAATGCAAGGGTACTCCTGGGCACTGACCAGGGGCCCCAGGTACATGGTGGGCCCCACAATAATCTTGTATTACATCATACTTGCCAACTGTCCCGAATTTGCAGAGACATTCATGCTTTTTACTAAACTGTCCCAATGGGGTCATGTCCCGGGATACGTCCCAGAACCTATACTGTGCCCTCCTGATCCCAGTATTGTGCGCTCCTGACCCCCCCCCCCTGTACTGTGCCCTTCTGCATTCCCACCTGTACTGTGCCATTTGAGTTGACTAGTCTTTGATATATAGAATGTTTTCCTTTTGTAAAATCGATTTTATTGAAAGTACTAATGAATATGGGCCAGATTCAGGTAGCCCGGTTTAAAATTACACGGGCATAACGTAGCTCTGATACGCTATGCCGCCGTAAATTAGCGAGGCAAATTCTGTATTCACCAAACTAAGTTACGGCGGCGTAGCGTAAATGGGCCAGCGTAAGCCCGGGTAATTCAAATGTGAATGAAGTGGGCGTGTTTTATGGTAATGTTTTGTGACCCCACATTTTTTACGTTTTTTTTTAACCGTGCATGCGCCGACTGTAGACGTATCCCAGTGCGCATGCTCCAAATTATGATGCTACGACACATTGTTTTCTATGTGAACCTAATTGAAGTAAATCCCCATTCACGAACGAGTTACGCACACGACGTGCAATCTGAAAAATTTGACGCGGTCCCGACGTCCAACATAGGATGCGCCATCTTTTTGGTGGTTATCGGTAAACGCCTTACGTAAATGGCGTAAATTCACTGCATCGGCCGGGCGTACGTTCGTGAATAGGCGTATCTCGCTGATTTACATATTCTAGGCGTAAATCAGCCAGAACGCCCCTAGCGGCCATCTTAAAAATGCTGTTAAGATACAACGGCATAATACAATTACGCCGCTCGTATCTTAACTCAATCCTGGCGTATCTTGTTTTCTGAATACAGAAAAAAGATAAGCCGTGTAACTTCTTACTGAATCTGGCCCTATATGCAGGGCGTCTTTACCATAGGGCAAACAGGGGCAGCTGCCCAGGGCCCTGTCACTGTTGGGGGCCCAAAGCAGAGCCGCCCGTTATAAGCCCCTGTGCTGCCCACAACTCAGCGCTGAAAATCATCAGCGGCATGCAGTACTGCTTCCCTTCCCAGTGTTTTAAAATGTACAGCACCCCTGGCTTCCCTTTAGACGTGCACTTTTCCCTTCCCGCCACTGGGTGCTGCTTGTATATAAAAGTGAATAAAAATGTGATTTTATAGCATCCCCAGTTTGATGACTTCTTCCTGCTTCTCAAGGTATGTCACTGTTTGCTAAACTATATTGTAAATAGAAGTTTTCTGTAGAGTGTGCCCAAAGTCTTTATAATATTTGATGATTCACTGCAGGCCTGGTCAGTGTTTTAAAAAGTTCCTGTATTTTACACATGGCATGGCATGGGGTCACAGCACCGTCTGTCTATTCTGCTTTAGCACCATGGGACCCCAGGCCATGCCATGTGTAAAATACAGGAACTCTTTAAGTCACAGACCAGACCTGCAGTCCAGGCTGAGTAAGGCCTCAGAGCACATGGCATTACTGTCTGTATTTACCTGCTTGATGGGCTAATTTTTGGCCTGGCTGGTTCACATGTATGTGTTTTGGCGGCCTACATTTGTGCAGGCACAGCAGCTCATTCATTTGAATGTGCCGTAATGCCTGCGTTTCCTGCAAAGAAAAGCGCATGCCTCATGTAATAGGCTGCACACACAGCACACCTATGCCCATCAAGCAATGAAATACAGCACTGTCTGTCCATTCTGCTGTCTGCTGTGACTTATCTGCAGTTCCTGCACTGTCAAACTTGCTGCATTTTTAGACGTTTAGGTCAAGCTTTTAAAAACACAGTACGTTTGTGTGTGCAAGAACTGCAGGTAAGTAGCATGGTGCAAAAGCAGAATGGATTTCAAGGCAACTGTATTTTTAAAATGCTGAAACTGGCAAAGGCATGGCAGCCCATTCAAATCAATGGGCTGCTGTGCCTGCACAAATGAGGGCCGCCAAAACACATACATGTGAACCAGCCAGGCCCAAAATAAGTTGGAGGGGGCCCAAAAAAAATGTTTGCCCAGGGCCCAAACCATATTAAAGACGACCCTGCCTATATGTTTAATTCTATAAACTATTTATGCTTTATTTCTTGAAAGTAGGTGTGTAAATTGGGGCAAGCTGGTAGGGGCCCCAGTGCATTACTTTGACCAGGGGCCCATGATGCTATTACAACGGCCCTGCATTGTACTGAAAATAAATTAAGTCCCTAGGGCCAGATTCTCATAGAATTTCGCTTGCGTATAGTAAGCCATTTACACTACGCTGCCGCATCGTGCTAGAGCAAGTGCCGTATTCTCTAACCATTTGCTCCGTAGTTTGCGCTGGCGTAGCGAAAATGGCCCAGCGTAAGCTCGCGTAATTCAAATGGGGCGGCTTGTATTTAAATTAAGCGCGCCCCCGCGTCGAACGTACTGCGCATGCGCCGGCCAGGGAAAAAGCCCAGTGCGCATGCTCCAGCTCACGTCGGAAAGCGTCGTTGAAACCAACGTCAAAACGACGTGATCGTCACTTACGCAATGCCCTATTCGCGAACGAGTTAGTAAAACGACGTAAGCGACGGAAAAAGCCGACGCTGACCCGACGCCATACTTAACATGGCATCCGACGGCACCCGACGGCATCCGACGGAACTTCGTAAGGTTACTCCTCATAGAAGCAGGGGTAATCTTACACGGACGAAAACGACGTACGCGACGACGGGGCGGCGTAAAAGCGATCGGGAATCGGCGTACTAGTCTCATTTGCATATGCAAATGAAAAAACAACGTAAAGGCCACCTAGTGGCCGGAGTTGTCATTACAACTACGATCCGCAAGTGTAATGTAATTGTCGGATGTAGAAGCGTATCTATGCCAAAGTGATGCTAAGCATCACTCGCATAGATACGAGGCAAAAAAAACGGCGATACAACGGGGTATCTGAGATACTCCGTCGTAGCGCCGCTGAGAATCTGGCCCCTTGTGTTTATTTTGTACTTTTTTGTAGGTAAAATTAGGCTTTAAAACCCCAACAGAGGCTTTTATCCTTTTCTACTTCCCAGTGATAAAGTATGAACCTTTCCACAAAATTGGAAAATGTGTGCACAGGATAAATTTATAAGGAGGAAGACAAGTCTCTGAGCAGCAAAAGCTGTGCCTGGCTAAACTTGTAAATGAACAGTGTTAGAGCCCACTAGCATTAACCACTATACAAAGGGCCCCTATAGGATTACATTATAGACTGCCAACCACATTTTAGGGTCTCTAAACAAAACTGCTGCTTATGAGGCTTCATCATTTTGTTTTCTTATGGAGCCTTGTGACTTCTAGTTATACCCTGCTACAGACAATATTGGCAATTCAACTTCAATGACTGTTAAAAAAAAAGATAGAATAAATGTAAAAGTACCAGCCGTTACTGCAGAGCATACTCGTAGATAGAGGAGAAGGGTTTTATGAGAAAAGCCTAGATAAACAAGCTGTAATAATGAAAACGATGGAATAGAATGGATTTCCAAAAAAAGAAATGAATGAAAAGTAATAAGAACCATAAATCTCCTCAGGTTAAGATAGTATTGAACTCCCTGCTAGTATTCCAAATTAGACCAGAGGAGCTTAAAGCATAAGCGGTATGAAGGTAATAAAGTTAAACACCTGTAAACAAGCTTGAGCTAATATAACAAAATATAGTATTTTCAGGTCAGCTAAAGTTTGCAAAGTACTTTTAATGTAGTACTAGCGTTTATGCTTTATAATATGTATTGTAGCGTCCCCTTACTTTCTGTAGGGGCGTTACGCTAAAGTTAGTGGGGAATGGGAGAGTTATGTGGCTCCCATTCACAATTTGTCAAATTTAGGCTGCTGTCATTCCCAGAACTGTCCTGTGGGTCAGTCTGCGCTCCAGGGGTGTGTTTCCACCCCTGGGCGGCAGCTGGCTCTAGAGGGGTTCTGGTGGACTCTGGCTTTCCTCAGCAGCCAATCAGAGGGGTTGGTTCCCTCGCTAAGGCATGCTGAGGGAGGCTATATCTGGGGCATCCGCCTTGGCCTGGGGGCCGTTTTTGCTTTCTGCAGCATCCGAGTTCCAGGTGCGGCACCCACCTTCAGGGTGCGCGCATCCATGGACCCCGCAGCCGTGGCCTACCTGGCCGGAATTGTGCACCATGCGGAGCTCTACTCTGACATAGAGAGGGATCCCAGTAGCTGCTGGGCCCCAAACCTTTTCTGAAAGGATCCCAGGCTGGGAGCTGTACGGTGGGGGATGGGCTTGAGGAGAACCCAGAGGCAGGTGATCCAATAGGGCTTGAACGAACCATCGGGGATCCAGTGACTCTAACTAAATCTATTGGGAGGACTCGCTCTTGTGGCAGAGGCCTGGTCCTCCCAACATTTGCAAGTGACTGGATGTGATCTGTCACACAAAATAAAACACATTGTGGCCTCCATCGCTAATTTGGTATATAGAAAAGAGGGGTGAATGGGACTTTAAATGAGGGAGCGCCATGTCATAGGGAATAAAACCATACATCAGATTACAATACATGATATTTTTATTACATTATTAAATACATGTCAGATATTTCATATCAGATAGATAGTCACAAGACATGCAGTACAAAATGCTAAGAGCAGCACATTTAGTATAAGTCTTGTGACTATCTATCTGATATGAAATATCTGACATGTATTTAATAATGTAATAAATATATCATGTATTGTAATCTGATTTATGGCGCTCCCTCATTTAAAGTCCCATTCACCCCTCTTTTCTATTTGCAAGTGACGTTTCGGCTGCCTGTGGCAGGGGTCTGTCAGGGGGCACTTTACCCATTCCGACTGGAGTGGCGAAGAACTGAGTTCATCATTGCTGAGAGCAAGACTGCTCCCTTCTTCTTCATATTCAAGGCCTGATACTCAAGCTCTCTCTCTGATCATCAACCTTTCCTGTCCTGTACCATGTTGATGAATGCCATGTTGGGCCTTGGAATAAAGCATTGAAGAAAACCCAACTAAAGACTGGACATTCGCTCTTTTCCTCAACTCAGAATTATCACCCCTAGACACCTTCCAGGTAACACAACACGCCGATTCCACTTATACTCAGTGGCTCCTGAATGGGGTAGCGCTACAGTATCATATTGACCACCCGTGTAATACATTTTTTTTTTCAAAATGGCAAAACTGGCTCCTATTTAAGCCAAACTAAACATATGACAACATTTACCGGTAGCTTTTTGATAGAAAAGTTTTGCATGTCTCTTCTGAAAAAAAAAAAAAAAAAAACTCCCTTTCCCTCGCTAGCATTTTTTTCTCTTTGTACACTGCCTAAGGTATGCAGTACAGTGTACACATGGTAATGCCGTGTACACACGATCGGAATTTCCGACAAGTAAAGTTCGATGTGAGCTTTTGGTCAGAAAAGCCGTCTGTGTGTAGGGAAGGGGATTTCTATTTTGCTGTTGGACTCGGTGAACTTAGTCACACGTTTTGGTACAATTCTTATCAGAGCTATAGGCTTTTTTTTTTTAAAGTCTTACCAACTGTATGTTCTGTCCTGACTTGCTACCCTTTCTTGGTATAACCCACTTTGTGAACTTTTCTGGAAATGTGTGAAATCTTGTCTCTGTACACTGCTATAAAGGTATTTACCTTGTGTCTCTTTTTAGGCCTAATGCTGCTTTTAAGGGTGTTTGACTTTTTTCTGCCTCTAACGCCCCTCCATGTTAGCCTATGTGTCCATGTACACATGGTGTATGTGTTTACAGGCATTTTGAGGCAGAAAAAAAAATATCACTTGCATGTTTAGAAGAGAAGCATTTTGACAGAAAAAATTCCCAACATATCTAAATGTGTGTAAATGCATGTAAGCATGCCTAAACTCTAGGTGTGTTTAGCATTTGATAGTTAATTCATTCCAATGACCATAATAAATTAATAATCACTTGCTGACTGCAATGTGTACAGTATATACAGTATACACTGTATTACCAAAAGTATTAGAACACCTGCCTTTACACGCACATGAAATTTAATGGCATCCCAGTCTTATTCTATGGGTTTAATATTGAGTTGGCCTACCCTTTGCAGCTACAGTATAACAGCTTCAACTCTTCTGGGAAGGCTGTCCACAAGGTTTAGGAGTGTGTCTATGGGAATGTTTGACCATTCTTCCAGAAGTGCATTTGGAACATCAGGCACTTACAGTGGTTGACCGCGATATTGTGTCAATCTCGCTCCCTTTCTCGGCGAGATTGAGCACTTGCGAGCCCCATCGCGGGAGCCAGCGCCGAGCTGGCTTGCCGCGATGGAGACAAAGCCGTCATAGAAGCGACGGGGATCCGACGCGGATTCCCGCCAATTCTACACGTGGGCGGAGTTTGTTATGAATCCTGAGAAGGAAGTCCCCGCCGGATTTTAAATAAAAATCCGGCATGGGTTCCCCCCTCAGGAGCATAACGGGCCCTTAGGTCTGGTATGGGTTGTAAGGAGACCCTCCTACGCCGAAAAAATGGCATGGGGGTCCCCCCACAATCCATACCAGACCCGTATCCAAAGCACGCCGGCCGGCCGGTCAGGAGGGGAGTGGGGGGCGAGCGAGCGCCCCCCCTCCTGAGCCGTACCGGGCAGCATGCCCTCAACATGGGGGGGTCAGGTGCTCTGGGGCAGGGGGCGCACTGCAGCCCCCCACCCCAAAGAACCCTGTCCCCATGTTGATGAGGACAGGGCCCCTTCCCGACAACCCTGGCCGCTGGTTGTCGGGGTATGCGGGCGGGAGGCTTATCGGAATCTGGAAGCCCCCTTTAATAAGGGGGCCCCCAGATACCGGCCCCCCACCCTAAGTGAATGAGTATGGGGTACATTGTACCCCTACCCATTCACCTGCAAGAAAAGTGGGACTGCGACGTCACAAGACAGGCCTATATAACTCGCTGTGAGCCGCGCGCCAGCCATAACAGCGGATTGAAGCGTCGCGTCAACATCTGGAGAAGAAGAAGAAGACGTCACAGAAGAGGGGACTCGCCGCCGCCAGTAATTGAGCTAACACACGAAGATAGCGGCGGCGAGTCCTGAAGAAGAAGAAGACCCCCGGAGAGCGGAGAAGACCCCCGGAGAGCCGTAGAAGACCCCCGGAGAGCCGGAGAAGACCCCGGAGAGCGGGAGAAGACCCCGGAGAGTGGGAGAAGACCCCCCCGCCGCCGAAGATGTCGAAGGAAGCCCGCCGGCGGAAGAGAACCAAACGGCGGTGAAGAACAGCGGCACCCACCCCCCCCGCAGAAGCCCGCCGGAGGGGGGCGCTTTTATAAAAGCGATCATACACACCCCCCCCCCGGCGGCCAACTAATAAAATATTTCAATACACTGTGTGGTTTATTTGTGTTTACACTTTTCTTGCAGGTGAATGGGTAGGGGTACAATGTACCCCATACTCATTCACTTAGGGTGGGGGGCCGGTATCTGGGGGCCCCCTTATTAAAGGGGACTTCCAGATTCCGATAAGCCTCCCGCCCGCATACCCCGACAACCAACGGCCAGGGTTGTCGGGAAGGGGCCCTGTCCTCATCAACATGGGGACAGGGTGCTCTGGGGTGGGGGGCTGCAGTGCGCCCCCTGCCCCAGAGCACCTGACCCCCCCATGTTGAGGGCATGCTGCCCAGTACGGCTCAGGAGGGGGGGGCGCTCGCTCGCCCCCCACTCCTCTCCTGACCGGCCGGCCGGCGTGCTTTGGATACGGGTCTGGTATGGATTGTGGGGGGACCCCCACGCCGTTTTTTCGGCGTAGGGGGGTCTCCTTACAACCCATACCAGACCTAAGGGCCCGTTATGCTCCTGAGGGGGGAACCCATGCCGGATTTTTATTTAAAATCCGGCGGGGACTTCCTTCTCAGGATTCATAACAAACTCCGCCCACGTGTAGAATTGGCGGGAATCCGCGTCGGATCCCCGTCGCTTCTATGACGCACTCGCTGGAATGTGCTTTTACTATTCCAGCGAGTGCGAGATGTCGGCAGCCTGTCGCCGAGAATCAGCGCGATGCTGTCGTGCTATAAACACATTCTCGGCGGCAGGCACTGTATGCTGGACGAGAAGGGCTCACAGTCTCCTCTCTAATTTATCCCAAAGGTGCTCTATCGGGTTGAAGTCAGGAGTCTGTGCAGGCCAGTCAAGTTCCTCCACCCCAAACTTGCTCATCCATGTCTTTATGGACCTTGCTTTGTGCACTGGTTCAAATCATTTGGTGGTGTGGGGATGTTTTTCAGGGGTTTGACTTTGTCCCTTAGTCCCAGTAAAGGGAACTCTAAGGCCTCGTACACACGATCAAATCTGTCTGCTGGAAACGGTCTGTTAGACCGTCCCAGCAGACAGATTCGATCGTGTGTACGGGCGAGCAGACGGATTTGGCCACCCGACAGATTGGAAAGCATGCTTACCAATCCGTCGGCTGGGAACCCGTCCGCCCGACATGTCTGCTGGTTAGTACGCTAACCAGCAGACATGTCTTCTCGAACCGGCGCCGAATGGTTTCGACGCATGCGCGGAAGTGTTTTACTTCCTGGTGCGGTGACGTGGCGGCGTCAACGTCACCGCCACGTCAGCGCGCTGCCTGCTGGCGGGGATTTTGGTTTGCTCGTGTGTACACGCGAGCAAACCAAAATCCAAGCAGACAGATTTGTTCAAATCGGTCGGTCCGACCGATTTGAACAAATAGATTGCCTCGTGTGTAAGAGGCCTTAAGGTGTCAGCTTACCAAGAAATTGTTGATAATTTAATGCTCCCAACTGTGTGGGAACAGTTTGGGGATGGCCCCTTCCTGTTCCAAAATTACTGCACACCAGTGAACAAAGCAAGGCTGGTGTAAAGGATGGCATTTTGGATGGTGCAAAGGATGGGTATAACCTCTGGCAGTTTTATTCTTGCCATCTGTGTCCAGTTGGGGAGATTTCCCTTTACTTTCTGTCCGTTAACCAAAGCAGGAATTGAGAGGAAATCCATCCAAAGTGAGGGAATTCTAAATTATCACCAGGGTGACCAGAACTATAGTCTTCATTAGAAAATGTCCCTCTTTCCTGTTCTGGTAACAACTCCAAATTTGGGATTTTTTTCACTATTGGTGATAATAGTAAACAGGACAAATAGAGAAGGTGAATCTCCCTAATGTCTACACCAGAAATCCCAATAGAGGGAAACAATGTGAGACTAACACCCCCTTACACATGCAGCTCATTACTGCACATGAGCAGAGTCTTTCGCTGCACGATAACTGTTTTCACTAGGGAAAACTGTCTTATTCATTAACTTGGCTGCATAGGTGAAACTGGCTAAAAAAAACAGTCTACTATGCCCTCCCCCTGCATGTTTAGGGTAATTTATTTTATTAATTTTAGCTTTCTTTGTGCTTTAGTTTTTTGCTTTTTTGTGTAATTGATTATTATTTACTATGGAGACCCATAAGAGGCCAGGTTGGTTTCAAGGAGCTTCCATAAATCTTAGAAACCATTCTAAGCCCAGTGTGTCCTAAAAATGTGCAAGGTGAGGAGGACAAAATAGGAACATGTGAACTAGATCAGCCTCAAAATTTATGAAGAGGGATCCTACAGGGTAGAAGCAAGTGTGGAGTCGGCCCATTTTTATGCTTCCATGTTAGTCAGGAAAAATCACCTGGCCCAGATTTCAGCCATCCTTGTGTATCAATGACTAATCTCAGTAATTCATATATTGCTATCTCTTATTTTTTTAGAATCCCTCTTTGTAACTACACTTTTTTTTCTGGGAAAAATCAAAGTTTCTCTGGTTGTTACATTCATTTCAAGGGTTTTAGAAAACTTTGCTGCATATTCCTACCTGCTGCTATTAGTATTGAAACTTACAGATGGGTTCCCTTCAATTCCTACTTCTTGTAGCAACTTCTTATTTCCAGTTGCTGAATAGTAGAATCCTCTTGCTATTGTCACAAGAGAGGATTCAGAAGACTCTTAAGAAACATGAAACCATCCATCCTTTTTCTGATTTGATATTCTCTAAAGTGGAAAGTAGTTCTACATTTAAAAGAGATCTGATGCTTCCTCTAATGCTAAAACAAGCACATGGCTCAAAGAGCAGAGCTTGGACAAAAACATAATTTAGGTGCGCCACATGGTGTCTAAATACAACCCAAAATATATTGGCAATAGCAGTGCTAATGGTTGTATTGTGATGAGGCCCATACTTTAAAGCAGTATTAAACTCCAAAACAAAAACATAATATATTGTGGCTTACCAATCATTAAATAGGTTGATTCAAATAATCTTCTTATTTAGGTTTTTCTTTATTTTTACCTGGTGACACACATTCTATCTAAGGATGAAGGAGCAACAGAGAGCAGCCTTGGACAGCAGCATTGTCAAATTGGGGAGAGGGTAGTGTCAGATTCACTAGCAGATTTAAATATGGACTTGGCTAACAAATTAAAAATCAAGCTAATGAAGCACCCTCCTAGTTCAGACTAGGCTGCTAGGGAAATTTCAGTGCGGCTCCTCTGTAATAAATAGAGCAGAGGTTGATTCTGTGGTTCACAGGCTGCTGTTCTACCCACCCATCTTCTAGAGACTACTAGAAGTTAAAGTGGGAGGGAGAGGCAGCCTAAATATTTTTGGAACTCTGGCCATTCCCTGAGAGTGTGTGCCCAGAAGGTGAAGCGAAAGCTCTATAAATATTATGAGTTGAGCAAGACAACCAGGAGTTTTACAAGCCATCCTAGAAATACCATAAAGTCTCAGGTAGTGCAATAAAACTTTTTTGTATAGAGCAACCAGAAGTCTGGCAGTCCTCAAGTTCTCCATGTGTACAGTTTTTGGGGTATCCTATTCTCCCCCATCCCTAGCCAAGCTCCCTTTTCCAAAAAGAAAAAAAAACTAAAAGAAACCCCTAGGCTGATTCTTGGGCCAAAGGAAAAATTCTGAAACTGGTGTGCGCCTGGCTATGTTTGCTGATAGTGGGGAAATAGGCCTAAAAGAACAGCAGTTCATGCGGAGGTAGCACTACAATAACACTTTATCCTCCCTGCTATAGGTGGTGCTGTTCAACTGTCTGCAGTGCAGAGGGGAATGAATGTTGAAATGAGCTGTGTTCGTCTGAAGCTCCTATAGGTGTCATCAGGGGAACATCAGTCAGATTGGACGCTGCTGCCCTGGCTTACCTCCGTGGAAATCATTACTGAGGTTAATTCTAAAAAAGAGCAGTGTCTCACTGCAATTGGCATGCATTTGCAAAGTAGATGGTATGACTAGAGGTAGTGCACTTAGTGGTAAGGAGAGGTTTCAGTCAAAGAGAGACAATGCAGGGACAAACTGGTTTGAAACTGAAGCCTCGCAGCAGAAAATCCAATGCTTGAGACATGTTGTCGAAGCAAGAGGACTATTGGAATAGGTCCAGTAAGTGTATCTCCTGCACCTTACATAAGGCAATTCCAGAATAGACTAACCCCATGGCAATTATCACCTTTTGAACTTGTGACAATGCACTTCTTAACCGTAATGCTGTGTACACACGGTCGTTTTTTGCGATGGAAAAAAACGTTGTTTTTTAAAACGTCATTTAAATTGATCGTGTGTGGGCAAAACGTCGTTTTTTGTCTTCCAAAAAACGACCAAAAAAAAATTCCAACATGCTTGAATTTTTTGTGTCGTTTTTCAAAACGTTGTTTTTTGTTTCACAAAAAGTCACCGTGTGTAGCAAAAACGTTGTTTAAAACAACGTTTTTCAACCCGCGCATGCCCAGAAGCTAGTTATGCAGCGAGCTTCAATGGAAAAGAGTGGTGAACGTAACCTCGCTTTTTGTGAAAAAAACGATGGGGTGTATGCAACATCGTCTTTGAAAGTGACGTTTCAAAAACGTTGTTTTTTACTTCACAGAAAACGTAGTTTTTTTTCATCACAAAAAATGATCGTGTGTACGGGGCATAACAGCGTCCTCTTACGGATTCTGCTATGCGCTAGTGTTCGTAGACCACTTCTCAAAATTCACTTTCATGGTACCCACCAAGGACCAAACTGCCATGAGTTGTTCTCTCCCCATGTAGTACAGCCTTATAGGTGCCCCAAATTAATTCTATTCTTTTCTATTCTATTAATTCTAATCTGTAAATCCTACACTACTCCATACCATTCTCAAGACAATTGGGTCTGTGAGTGTTTCAATTGCATGCTGTTGAGCATATTAAGGACACTAAAAGAGGGGCTTTGGGACTGTTGGTATCAGTATGTGGGGAATTTGGTCTGAGCTTACAACAATAAAATACACTGGGCCAAGGGACATATGCCTTAATTGGCCAGAGGCAAGGCGCCTTTGGCCAATCATGGCTCAGGGGGACTAAGTCCACGCCCCACACTTTACAAGGCTGCTTACATAGCGACTGTATACAGTGTGTGTGAACGGAGATAGATTGAGCTAGATTAGACAGGCAGGTTAGTTAGTGGCAGTGTATTTTTCATACATATACAGTCTAATATATATATAAATATATATATATATATATATATATATATACACTGTATTTATTGGCGTACAACACTCACTTTTTTACCCAGAAAATAGAGGGTAAACTGGGCTTGCGTGTTATACGCAGAGGTCTGTGGAAAGTTTTTTTCCTGAATCTTCCCTCTTAAAGTTAGGGAGCGTGTTATATGTTTGTGCGTGTTATACGCCAATAAATACGGTATATATATATATATATATATATATATATATATATATATATATATATATATATATATATATATATATACAGTATATATATATATATATATATATATATACACTCTACATTCAGTGTAACCTATATATTCAGTGTATAAAAAAAGGGGTTTAGAGGAGACAAGGGAGCCCCCAGAAAGCAAAAAAAGGTTGGTCAACAACAGCTTAACCACTTAAGCCCCGGACCAATATGCTGCTAAATGCCCAGAGGCGTTTTTACAATTCGGCACTGCGTCGCTTTAACAGACAATTGCGCGGACGTGCTACGTGGCTCCCTAACAACATTTGCGTCCTTTTCTTCCCACAAATAGAGCTTTCTTTTGATGGTATTTGATTGCCTCTGTGATTTGAATTTTTTGCGCTATAAACAAAAATAGAGCGACATTTTTGAAAAAAAACAATATTTTTTACTTTTTGTTATAAGAAAATCGAATAAACTAAATTTTAGTCAAACATTTAGGACAAAATGTATTCAGCCACATGTCTTTAGTGAAAAAAAAATCGCAATAAAAAAAAATTAGCTAACTAGCGGCAACAGCGACACTAATACAGCGATCAGAAAAACGATTGCTTAGTGACACTGGCAATAGGGGGTGAAAGGGTTAACTAGGGCGGTAATTAAGGGGTTAAACCTTTATATGGGAGGGGTACGGGGCTACCCTGGACCTAACACTAACTGCCTGTCACACTAACTGTCACACTGACA
Source organism: Rana kukunoris (assembly GCA_029574335.1). Lineage (NCBI taxonomy): Eukaryota > Metazoa > Chordata > Amphibia > Anura > Ranidae > Rana > Rana kukunoris. Next base: position 492,106,519 of record CM056049.1, on the reverse strand, counting down.
CTAAATGCAGTGATCAGTAAATATATGATCACTGCAATCAGTAACACTGTAACAGGGGCTGGGGGGGGGGGGGGTGATCAGAAGGGGTTAAGTGTGCCTATGTGTGTAGTGTCAGTGTAGTGTTGGTGCGACTTACTGTGATGTCTTCTCTCCTCTCGGCAGATTAAAAATACTGTAGAGAGGAGAGGTGACATCACTTCCTCTGCCAGTGTTTACATAACACAGGCAGAGGAAGTGACACGGCAGAGGCTCAGGGGATTGGCTGGAAGCGATCACGAGGGGGCGTACAGAAACGAACAGCCGCCCCCTTGTCTCGGATCCCTCCCGGAGGTAAGACGCCCACCGCACGCAGTGGAGGGGGTCCTGATAGGACCCCCGACCCGCAAGAAGGCAGGGACGTACATGTACGCCCATCTGCCTGTACGAGCCATTCTGTGGACGTACATAGTCGTGCGGCAGGCGTTAAGCGGTTAAGGTACAAAAATATGAAAAAGGCTTTATTAGGTGTGGGGGTATCATATACATGAATTATCAAGCATATGTGAGGAACAATGTATCCATTATAACACAATATATCTCACAATACCTAACCATTTAATAAAAAAACGTGCTGCAGCAAATATAAATTAAAAATGCAGAGCGCTGACAGGCATCACAAATTTGCAAACTCCATTTGTCCAGAAAAGAGAGGCACCGCAAACAACAGTCAATAATGTGCTGTTAGATAAGTGTGGAATTTTGGTGATATTGGTATTTTCAAAAATGCACATATACACATCCAGAGTATTTGATGCACTATACTGATGAAGAAATGACTCAACATTAGGGCTCGTGTGAATGGGGGTAGACGGGCAATACCGTTCTGTCCAATGAATAAGAGGCAGGGGAGTGATATTACACACGTTCACGCTGGGTATCCATGCCCTCAAGAAATGATGAAACCGGTCAGGGCGTGGTTACGACAGCATGTCTGAAACCAGGAAGTGACAAGTGCGGTTCACAGCCACCTAGCCCTAACCAGGAAGGAGGACTGCAGCGCAGCATTCGCAACACAGGCGTCTTGTAGGACCAGATAGCGGTGAATACACTCTTCATTTAAGTTCATTAACCACTACAGATCCGCGCTATTGACAAAAGACGTCAACAGCGCGGACCTGAGGTGGCGGGGTCACGTCTTTGGACGTCAATGTTTTTGTAATTCCCCGCGCGCGCCACCGTGGCGCGCAGCGGGGAAAAACAGTGCCGTCGCATCGTCGAGGATTCGATGCGTGTACCCGGCGGCCGTGGTGTCCGTCAGGTACACGCGATCCGCGGTGACAGAGCAGAGACGTGGAGCTCTGTGTGTAAACGCAGAGCTCCACGTCCTGTCAGGGAGACAGCATCGGTCACCTCCCCCAGTCACCCCCCTCCCCCCACACAGTTAGAACACACCCAGGATATACATTTAACCCCTTCCTCACCCCCTAGTGTTAACCCCTTCAATGCCAGTCACATTTATACAGTAATTAGTGCATTTTTATAGCACTGGTCGCTGTATAAATGTGAATGGCGCCAAAAATGTGTCAAAAGTGTCCGATGTGTCCGCCGTAATGTCGCAGTCCCAATAAAAATCGCAGATCACCGCCATTACTAGTAAAAAAAAAAATATTAAAAAAAATCATAATTCTGTCCCCTATTTTGTAGGCGCTATAACTTTTGCGCAAAGCAGTCGCTTATTGCGATTTTTTTTACAAAAATACGTAGAAGAATACGTATCGGCCTTAACTGAGAAATTTTTTTTTTTTTAATTGGGATATTTATTATAGCAACAAGTAAAAAATATATATGTATTTTTAAATTGTCGCTTTTTTTTTGTTTATAACGCAAAAAATAAAAATCGGACAGGCGATCAAATACCACCAAAAGAAAGCTCTATTTGTGGGGAAAAAAGGATGCCAATTTTGTTTGGGAGCCACGTTGCATGACCGCGCAAATGTCAGTTAAAGTGACGGAGTGCCGGAAGCTGAAATTTCCCCTGGGCACGAAGGGGTTTATGTGCCCAGTAAGCAAGTGGTTAACAAGTGTAATCAGTGTACGTGCATTTGATACGGGGATTGTGCCATTGGGTTAATTTTTATTAAAACAGTATTACACTATATAGTGCCTTTGTGTTTATATATGATTACCTGTGGAATTTAACCCATGCTGTCTCGGTGGTGATGACGGAAGTTGGAGTGAGAATATCTCTTTATTAAGGCTTATACCATTCATCGTTCTGGTGAGTGGGTACCTCGGAGGGGGAGAGTGCCTCACTTGTGGTGAAGATTTGGGATTGGTGTAGGGTGCACTACAGTCTATATCCATAGAAGTAACTATCATCTATGACTAACTGTTGCCACGTCATCACTCAAGTGTCACATGTGTATTTGGACATTTATCCATATTTTAGCACTGTTTTTATCATTTGGACTATTTTGTACCAAGATTTGATATTATTATTTATGTTTTATATATATATATATATATATATATATATATATATATATATATATATATATATGTGAGTATATAGCTACTGCCATGATTTTTATCATTGTTCACTTTAATATTAATTTTATTTTATTTTATTTTATATTCAATTACCCTTTTAGCTGGTTCAGCTTCAAGGGGAGTCTCAGGCCGCGTACATACGATCGCTCCAACCCGATGAGAATGGTCCGACGGACCGTTTTCATCGGTTCACCGCTGAAGTGGCCTGATTGTCTGATGTGCGTACACACCATCAGTCCAAAATCCGATCGGGTCAGAACGCGGTGACGTAGAACACAACGACGTGCTGAAAAAACAAAGTTCAATGCTTCCAAGAATGCGTCAACTTGATTCTGTGCATGCGCGGGTTTTTGGACCGATGCTTTTGCGTACTAACCATTGGTTTGGACTGATGGTCAGGCGTCCATCGGTCCGATTTTAAAACAAGTTTTAAAACTTTGGTCAGACGGATGACGGTCCGATGGGCCGTACACACGATTGGTTTGGACCGATGAAACTGGCCTTAAGGCCAGTTTCATCGGACCACACCGATCGTGTGTACGCAGCCTTAGAGATTGTGATTGTAGAACTTTTGGCGCAGAGAAGTGCAACTTTACACCTTCTATATATATATATATATATATATATATATATATATATATATATATATATACACACACACACTAAGGATGTTCGGGTGTTCGCCTGCAAATTTTGGGGCGTCCGTGGGAAAAATAAAAAGTGCTAATTTTAAAGGCTTATATGCATGATATTCTCATAAAAAGTGTTTGGGGACCTGGGTCCTGACGCTTTTTCGGGAGCACTGATTTAATAATGCTTAAAGTGAAGCAATAAAAGTGAAATATTCCTTTAACTTTCGTACCTGTCTATAGTATGCCTGTAAAGTGGCATATTTTTCCTGTGTTTAAAACAGTCCCTACACAATATGACATTTCTAAAGGAAAAAAAGTAATGTAAAACTACTCACAGCTATAATGAATTGTCGGGTCCCGCAATACAGATAAAAGTAATTGAAAAAAACAACATCGGCTGCCCCCCAGTCCATTACCAAGCCCTTCAGGTCAAAAAATGGTGTAGGGGTCCCCCTCAAAATCCATACCAAACCCATCAGGTTTGGTATGGATTTTAAGGAGAACTCTGTGCCAAAATAAAAAAATAAATGGCATGGGGTTCCCCACAAAAATCCATACCAGACCCGTATTCAAGCACGCAACCTGGCAGGCTGCAGGAAAAGAGGGGGGATGAGGGAGCACCCCCCTCCTGAACCGTACCAGGCCACATGCCTTCAACATGGGGAGGATGCTTTGGGGGTCCAAAGCACCATGTCCCTAGGTTCTCTTTATGAATCACTAAAATATGTTTTTCTATTTAGCTCTTTCAGCAATTGTTTTTTACTGTATTTCTCGGAAATGAATCAACAACTTGATAAACAAACTCCCTTTTTCATTTTCTAACTCAGGGTAGTCACAATTTTTGATGTAAAATAAAAAAAATGGCATAATGATACATTTAATGTTCAGCTGTAACAAATGCATGACAGATGCAATTGATTTATCAAGGTTGGTTCATGGGTAACACAGACTGTTCAGGCTGTAACTTCTATTGACTTGAATAGTCTGGATTACAAAATTTGATGAATCACCTCTATAAAATGTTGAATTGGTTATGCTGAAAACAGTATCTTTACTCTTCACTTCAAGAGTCTTTGGATATTAAAATTGTTTAGGCATTCAGGGTACACATCGGTTATATGAATACGTTTATACACAAACACAAGATACTGCTACTTTAAAGGAATTATTCACCTTTACCAACAAACTGCTCATGTAGATATGGGGCATCTGTAAAAAAATCTGTGTAGCTTTGATTAACCACTTAAGGACCGCCTACTGCACATTTACGTCGGCAGAATGGCACGGCTGGGCACATCAACGTATATATACGTTGATTTTAGTACCCAGCCGTGGGGCGCGGGCGCGCGCCCGCGACCCGGTCCGAAGCTCCGGGACCGGGACCGCGGGATTCGCAGACCCGATCGCCGCTGCAGTGCGGCGATCCGTCCCTGGAGCGGAAGAACGGGGAGAGCCGTGTGTACACACGGCTTCCCCGTGCTTCTCTGTGGCTGTAGCATCGATCGCGTCATCCCTGTAATAGGGGGACGCAATCGATGACGTCACACCTACAGCCACACCCCCCTACAGTAGTAAACAAACCACATAGGCACACATCCCCTACAGCGCCACCTGTGGTTAACTCCCAAACTGCAACTGTCATTTCCACAGTAAACAATGCAAATTTAAATGCATTTTTTACTGTGAAAATGACAATTGTCCCAAAAATGTGTCAAAATTGTCCGAAGTGTCCGCCATATTGTCGCAGTCACGAAAAAAATCGCTGATCGCCGCTATTAGTAGTAAAAAAAAAAAAATTAATAAAAATGCAATAAAACTATTCCTTATTTTGTAAACGCTATAAATTTTGCGAAATAAATTTAGCAAAAAGTAAAAAATATTGCATTTTTTTTTAAATTGTCGCTCTATTTTTGTTTATAGCGCAAAAAATAAAAACCGCAGAGGTGATCAAATAACACCAAAAGAAAGCTCTATTTGTGGGGAAAAAAGGACGCCAATTTTGTTTGGGAGCCACGTCGCACGACCGCGCAATTGTCAGTTAAAGCAACGCAGTGCCGAATCGCAAAAAGGGGCAAGGTCCTTTACCTGCATTTTGGTCCGGGTCTTAACCACTTAAGACCCGGACCAATACGCTGGCAAATGACCCAAGGGGTTTTTGCGATTCGGCACTGCGTCGCTACAGTCTATATAGTATATATACGTTGATGTGCCCAGCCGTGCCATTCTGCCAACGTAAATGTGCAGTAGGCGGTCCTTAAGTGGTTAAGTGGTTAACCACTTGCATACTGGGCACTTACACCCCCCTCCTGCCCAGGTAAAATTTCAGCTTCCGGCACTGCGTCGCTTTAACTGACAATTGCGCGGTCGTGCGACGTGGCTCCCAAACAAAATTTACGTCCTTTTTTCCCCACAAGTAGAGCTTTCTTTTGGTGGTATTTGATCGCCTGTGCGATTTTTATTTTTTGCGCTATAAACAAAAAAGAGCGACAATTTTGAAGAAAAATACAATATTTTTTACTTGTTGCTATAATAAATATCCCAATTAAAAATAAAAACACATTTTTTTTTCTCAGTTTAGGGCGATACATAATCTTCTACATATTTTTGGTAAAAAAAAAAAAAAAAATCGCAATAAGTGACTGGTTTGCGCAAAAGTTATAGCGCTTACAAAATAGGGGAGAGAATTATTATTCTTTATTATTTTTTTTTACTAGAAATGGCGGCGATCTGCGATTTTTATTGGTACTGCGACGTTATGGCGGACACATCGGACACTTTTGACACATTTTTGGCGCCATTCACATTTATACTGCGATCAGTGCTATAAATATGCACTAATTACAGTATAAATGTGACTGGCATTGAAGGGGTTAACACTAGGGGGTGAGAAAGGGGTTAAATGTGTATTCTAGGTGTGTTCTAACTGTAGGGGGAGGGGGGGGGTGACTGGGGGGGTGACCGATCTGTGTCCCTATGTAAGAAGGAACACAGATCGGGCTCCTCCCCTCCAGAGACAGGACATTGTCTCTGTGTGAGCCGGCAATGAGAGATGATCTATGAGAGATCATCTCTCATTGGCCCACAGATCGCATCGCAAATGGCCGCTCTGATTGGCCGTTTGCCGCGATCTGTGATTGGCCGTGTCCAAGGGACACGGACAACACAGGGCTTCCCCGCAGCGCGCACTACAGCGCGCGCTGGGAACGCCAGAAAGACATGCCGTCAAATGACGGCATGTTGGCTATTCAGGCCCGCGCTGTTGCCGTCATCCGACGGGAACGCGGGCCTCAAGTGGTTAAAGAAAAATAATGCCCTTGCTATAGGCCAGGGTGCTATAGACCAGGGTGCCCAACCAGTGGCGGAGCGCTCTGATGTGGCACGCAATCTCCTGCCCTGGGATGGCAGATTGGCAAGCCGCCGTCAGTGGGGTACAGGTATTACACTTGTAAGGGGCCCCAATGTTTACAGGGGCCTGGCCGTGGCTGAGAGGAGAGGAGACGGCAGCAACCCCCCCCTCGGTTCTCAATTCGCGGCAGCCCCCCCTGATTTGTAATTCTCACCCCCCCCCGATTCTCAATTTACGGCAGCACCCCTGCTTGATCCTCAATTCCCGACAGCACCCCCGGTTCTCAATTTGTGGCAGCACCTCCTTCCCGGTTCTCAGTTCGCGGCAGCACCCCCCTGCCCTGGCAGGCCCAGATTGCAGGTTGCCGACCCGCCATCCCTGAGCATCAGTATTGTGAATGAAGCCGACTGTAGAGGAAGCAAGTGGCTGCAGAGCAGAGATGCATAAGCCAATGCTTCCTATATAGCGCCGGCTCCTGTAATAGGAGGAGTGATACTAAATGTGCTCTGCCTGAGACAGCAACAGCCGGTGATACCTGAATGGAAAACTGTTATCAATGGTAAGTTTACTGGGCTGCTTTCAAACTGATCCGCAGGTGCACCTGCTGGTTACTTACACTGAGCCATAGACTTCTGGTTTTACCTGTCGGTTGGGGCACTTTCAAAAAGTGCACCACACCTGCAGGATATAATAGAATTATATGGCAAAGTGCAGCTAACCCACAGGAAAACCACAGGTGCACTGCGCTGTACCTGTGGCGTGGGTAAACTACAGACCATCAGTGTAAAAGCAGCCTTAGGCCCCTTTCACATGATCGGTCCGACCCAATCGGACCCTCCATTCACCTCTATGGAGTGGCAGATGTAAACAGACTTGTATCCGTTTACACCTGCCTACCTCCAAACTGATCTGCTAAAAAAAAAAAACAGAAGTGGATCCGTCCCCTTCCATCCGATCGAATCAGAGGGCTCATAGAGTAAAGTGGGCTGTGTCCATTCTGTATATGAAAAGTATGAAAAGTGGACACGGACCTATCATCCGTCCACTCCGCTCATTGCGGCCTGTGACTGGTTATCAAGTTGCTTAAGTGGCCCTTGCTCTTTAAAATGTTGGGCACCCCTGGTGTAGACCATTTAAATACCTCATGAAGCCTGACTTATAAACTCCCAGAGATTGCATTTCCCCACCATGCCTTGCTGCCATGACGGCTGTTATTGTCCCCCCCCCCCCAAAGCTACATGATTTGAAAAACCTTTTTATAGAAAACTAAATTAGGGCATTTGATGGAATATATAGAAATTTGGGCAGAGTGATCATCTTAAAAAAAGTTGATCCTTCCCATTAGGGAAACATTTTAGTATTTTAGATTTAAATTGAGGATAGAGGTGGTTGTATATATATTCCAAATAATTTCAAATCAGTAAACGTGTTAGTAAACAAAATAGTTGCTGGGGCATCTCTAGCTGTTTCATAACATCAGTGGGGAAGATGGATTACTTGCTTCAAAATAGCTGAAAGCCTGAGTAACCCCCAAGCTCTTTAATTATGGAAAAACAGTAATTAGGGAAGTGTAAAGGTCACCTGGATATATTAGTATCATCAGCATAGAGATATGCATTCTTTCAGTTCTCCTATCTGCAACCGTTTTTTCCCCAGGTGTGCCACTTATTTTACAGTCAATGGCTCTATATCTGTGAACAAGAGGATAGCTATATAATTTGTAAGTAGCCAAGTACAAGGCTGCAGTGGTGTCTTTATTCAGATTTGTTAAAGTTGCTACTATGATGCAATCCAAGGGAATGCCCATTGAACAGGATGATTGTTTTTCTAAACTATGAGTATCTATCTGTGTAGGTCAGGACATAACTTGATGTGTCAGTAGGGCTGAGACTTTACAATGGATGTAAACCCAATTCATTAAATTTAAGCTGAGCACATATACCTGCAGTGTTTTGTTATCTCTCTTCAAAGCACTAAGGCCTGTGGCGTTCTCCTGCTCCGTTCTTCTGTTATCAGCATAATAACTTCTGACAAGTTCTCCGACACATGGTGGGTGCTATAAATAGATTGGCAGAAATCTACTCTACTCACAGAACAGCTCTGAAAGTCTCTGTCATTGTGGAAGGGGGTTGTGTGCCTTTCCTCCAATCAGATGTCTCCCAGTGTAATCCAACACTACACTGCTACTGCTAAATGAGGAAGTAAACATTCTAACATGATCTGCACTTTATATAAAGCTGAAGACAGTAGATATACATGTAAAACTTATGTAGGAAGATTTGTTTCATCTCTGAGTATCATCTGAGGCTGTTCACTTCACTGGGTATACTGTATGTGAGGGTTTACATCCACTTTAAGGGTCCCAACAGAGAACAGAGGGCCCATCTTAACCAGCGGTTCCTTCATTATAGCACTACATGTGAGGGCTCCTCTGGGATACCTCTGTTTAGAATGTTACAATACTAGACAACAAACTGAGAATTTGATGGATTGGAAGAACTTATCAGACAGGCACTAATGCCTCTAGTTCCTGGGCAACAGTCATTTATACTTGATGTAAATATAAATCACAGTACTTCCCGCACTGTACTGTACTGGGGTGTAAGAGAGGGACACCCTCAAGTTTTTCCTGGGAGTAACCTACAGCTAACCAATGAGGGTAAAGCTCAACTGAGAGTGAAAGACCCAAACCCAGGGAGTTCTGCATAGGCCAACCCAGAACTCAAGGTGATTGTCTCTGCGTCTACGGTACCTCCAGAGGTTCCTACTACCTCCATTTGCATTGACATCGAAAATCTGATAGAAAGCCTTATGAAGACCCCCACACCTTCAGAAAAAGATGACTTTGAGGCCTGAATTGACCATGCTGTACAAGCAGTCAAAGAGTGGGAGGTAGTCCATGTGATAACAAGATAGAGGATAGTTCAGAGCACCAGCTTCAGGTGTCATCTGGAATCTGAAACAAGATAATCTGGGGTGCATGGCCACTAAATGCCCAGAGGCCCTCTGAGAAATCTATGGCAGGGCAGTGAACTGTGCAGAATTAATCTTTCTCTTGGATAATCCATTTTAGCAGGAGGGTTAAAAAATGTCAGGGTATGTTAACTGCCTGGGTCCTTCACCAAGTCATTATAAAGGTTAAGATAGGGACAGAATAGAGAAAGAAGCAGTGACCAAAACCCTACTGACTGAGGTTCTGAAAGGAGCACAGACTTTGGACCTAATTACTCTCCTGTCTGAGATGCATCACCCATGGTCCATCTCCAAAGCCAAGGGCCAATAGAATTGGTGTGCATTGATATTTTTGTGCCTGGAACCTGATTTGAGAAGTTATTTGTTAATTATGGCCTCCTGCAATGCATCCATTCTGACCAAGGTAGAGATTTTAAGAGTAAGCTTATTAACCACTTAAGGACAAAACCTTGTTATGAGATTTGGGGTTTACTGTTTTTTTTGTTTTTTTTTTGCTAGAAAATTACTTAGAATCCCCAAACATTATATATACTGTATATATTTTTTTTTCTAACTAACTAGAGAATAAAATGGCAGTCATTGCAATACTTTCTGTCACACCGTGTTTTTTTAATTTAAAAATAAGAAAACAGTAAAGTTAGACTCATTTTTTTTGTATTATGAAAGATGATGTTACGCCAAGTAAATTGATACCCAACATGTCATGCTTCAAAATTGCACCCGCTCGTGGAATGGTGACAAACTTTCACCCTTAAATATCTCCATGGGCGATGTTTAAAAAAGTCTACAGGTTGCATGTTTTGAGTTATAGAGGAGGTCTAGTACTAGAATGACTGCCTTCGCTCTAACGATTACGGTGATTCCTCACATGTGTGGTTTGAACACAGTTTACATTTGCGGGCGCTACTCAAGTATGTTTCCGCTTCTGCACACTAGCTCGGCGAAGCGGGAAGCGTTAACATGTTTTATTATTATTTATTTCACTTTTTTTTTTTCTTAACTGTTGTCCACTTTTATTCCTATAACAAGGAATCTAAACATCCCTTGTAATAGAACAACAAGCATGACAGGACCCTTAAATATGAGACCTGGGGTCAAAAAGACCCCAGATCTCATATTTACACTAAAATTCAATAAAAACAAGTTGTTTGAAAAAAAAGAGCTATGGGCGAAAGTTACGTTTTGCGTTGCTTCTTGGCTAAAATGGTATTGGGCCAGGTGGGGGCCATCTTCCCCTCGGTCAGCTCCATACCACACAAGGAGAAGGATCCAATCACCTCCAGTCAGCTTCGGTAAGCGGCTGAGGACACCGGAGTTCGGCGGGAGGGCGGCCCTCTCCTACCACCGAATAAAGTGAACTTGCGGTGAATCTGCCACTGAGACCACTTATATCTGAAAGCTGACCGGCCTCTGAAGAAGTGGATAACAAGGTTATGGCAGCTAGCTGCTGCCATAACAACGATATTCCACTTCGAACAGCTGACATATAACGACGGCGGGCAGTCGGCAAGTGGTTAAGAGACTGTTGCTGGTGATTCAAGACAGAATGATTCAATTGTAATCTTTCAGACATGCTCTGAACTCTTTCTACTGAGCAAAAATAGTATTGGAACTGACACATTGCAGCTGTGGTGCATGTGTTCAACAGCACCAAGAATGATGTCCATGGTTACGCCCCATATCTGCTGATGTTCTGAAGAGAAGCCCAATTAACAATAGATCTGGTTTTTAGAACTATCAAGCCAATCATTCGATGTTTTGGAAGAACACATGCTCAAGAATCCCTCCCTAGTGGCCTGTTACAGACTAGGTTATCGAATACATCAGTTGGGGAGAGGCTGTCTTTTATTGAGCTGGGAAGTGGAGGTCTTGTGGGTTCCAGAAGAGAAGTTAACGTATAAGTTAAGGTCCGGATAGGCCAGGATAGGCCAGGAAAGAAAGAAACAATTTTCCTTGTGTATATATATAAAAAGTGTATTTTTTGTCCCCAGATTAATTTTATGTGATCATCAGGTATATTTATCTTCTTCAAATGGAGGTTGTAACTCAAATTTAGACCTTGACTATGAAAGACCAGGCTTTCTATCATACATTAGCTCTCTAATCCTCCACTTAGATGCTCCTGTGCACCTGTCACCTCCATCCCCCATACCCCCTACTGTTTGCATTATTGGGTTAATTTGTGCTGGCAGAAAGATGGGCCATAACTGCATTAAAATCATTGAATATGAACACCCTGCTATTTTTATTTAGTTCTGGACAACATTTGGCCAATCCTTTATTGCTGACTTAGCAGTTGAAGATACTAAACTTGGTTATTTCCAATGTTTCTGCAGGGCACATAGTGATATTTTAACATTTCCTCAAATTAGAAACGTATAATGTAAATGTATAATCTAAATATAACCTTTAAAAAAGTGAAATAAACTTCTTGGCATTTAAAATGAAGCTGGTTCTGATGACAAAGAATGCGTGCTCAGGGTTTTTGATTTGCATACACTGATATATCGGGATGTATTTGAAATATGTCTTGCATTTTTGTCGAATGATCTACATCCCTACTTTTTATTTAAATAATAAGAAGCAAGTGAATTCTCTGTTAGCCATATGGTTTTAAACAGTATTTACAGTCATCGTTCAAGGAGCACAAAAAAGGACACAGTCAGCACTTCTTGGAATAATGATAATAAAACAGATGTTATTATGAGTATAAGAAAAGCTATTGTAGTGTGAAAGGCTTTATTTCCAAGTCAGGAAGTGGCAGGAAAGTATAATCCAGGTACAGTGTGGATGTAGAAACATACAGTACTTTTTGAAAATGCTCATTAAAACAAGAACACAGTCGAACCACTGAATGCATCTGCCAATAATTATAGAGGAAATGTATACAAATTGTGGAATTAATATAAATGTATCAATTTCATCATTAAAAATAGTTTAAAATGAACCTTTAGCAAGACCAGGGCTTTTTTTTAAGGGGAAACTTGGTGGAACTCAGTTCCACCACCTCTGGCTCAGACCCTGGGGGGGGGGGGGGTGGTGGGCCTGCTTACCACAATCAGTTGTAAACACAGAAGTCCAGTTTCTGTGTTTACTATGTACCCTGTGTTTAACCCCCCCTGAACTCTGCACTCTGTATGTAATGCAATCCTGGTGTTTAATGCCCCTTTAAGACCCTCCTACTGTTCGTGAAATTTGACTGACCACACCCACTTGTTGATGTGATTTGGAGGGTGTGTCTGGGTGGAGGGGTTTTGGGGTGGTGTGGTTGAATTCCAGCACCTATTGTTTGAGGATAAAAGCCCTGAGCAAGACTCAACGTAAAAGGCTTAGGGCAGCACAAAACCTAAATACACTACTGGGTGTAGTTGTAAGTATGTTGGTGCTCTATGTGAGACATAACTTGTTACAATTACAGTTTTGTGAAATAAAATAAAATTGTATTTACTTATTTATTTCCCAACATTTTGTGTCAAACAAATACGACTTTAAAAAACTCACCATGCTTCTAACTAAATACTTTGAAGTGTCTGCTTTTCCAAAATGGTTTATTTTGGGGGTGTTTGTACTGTCCTGACATTTTTGATTTTGCAGTTTTGTATTTGGTGACTTAATTCCTTTAACCCAAAATGTAGGAAAAAAAGTTTAAAGGGGTTGTAAAGCTTTGTTTTGTATTTTCTAAAAAGGTTCCTTTAACCACTTGAGACCACAGTGCGGCTCTCAACTGCCGGGTGGACGTCCCTGGACGTCCTTTTATTTGCATTGCCTGCGTGCTCCGATGGGGGGCGCGCAGCAGTGAAAAACTGTGCCCGGGGGGGGCGTGGCCTGTTTGTGCAGGAAGATGGACGCTTAAGCTCGGTGCTCCAGCCACCCCAGAATGGAACAACTCCATAAGCCGAGGTTCCCTGCCGGTTTTTGTCCTGAAGAGACCATGGGCACTTCGTCTAGGCAATCCTCGACCTCCCGCTCCCGTTCGCCGCGGGAAAATACCGGACCTCAGGGCCACAACATCCCTGAGATGTTCCGCACCTCACGGGGAAACATGGCGCCTTCCCGCCACTCTGCCTCGCAGGACTCAGTACTGCTCCCTCCCGCAACACCCCCTGAAGCCGTTTTGCTGACACCAATAGCTACCTCCTTGCCCCCGATGCTGCCCGGGCAGGAGTTACAGAGCTCGTCTCCGCTACCACAACTAACTATACTGGACCTCAGAGCTATTGCGGCGGACATTAAAGACACCCTCTCGACGGCCCTAACGGCGGCCGTAGCGGAACTCCGGATCGACATCAGGGCCCTATCTGACAGGGTCGCAATGACTGAGCGGGCGGTGAAAGAACACGACCAGGTCCTCCATCGCTCCACTAGAATGATAGACTATCACACCCTCCAGCTGAGGGATGTGAACAGACATCTGGAGGACCTGGACAACAGGGGACGCCACCATAACCTGAGGGTGAGGGGACTCCCAGAAACCATCGAAGGTGAGGGTGTGAAACAGGAGGTCACTGCAATCTTCAACGGAATTCTGGGCAGACCCCCCCAGTCCAGGATCGAAATGGAGAGAATCCATCGGGCCCTCCGTCCTAGGGGTAGGGACACTGACCCCCCCAGGGACGTGGTTTGCTGTATAGTAGACTTTGGCCTAAAAGAGGAGATTCTGCAGCGTGCCCGGGGGCAGAGACTTTCACATGGCAACGCTCAATTGCAAATCTATCAGGACCTCTCGGGGATTACTTTGCAACACCGCCGATATCTCAGGCCCTTGTTGGAAGTGCTTAGGGAGCGGGATATCAAGTATAAGTGGAAATTTCCTTTCTGCCTGGCAGCATCCCATCAAGGTCACAATGCTGCCCTGAGAGTTCCAGAGGACTTGCCCCGATTCTGCGACACCTTGGGCATACCGCTAGTAAAGGTACCCGATTGGTATGCCTCATATCGATGTTCGGTAGACAGGTGGGACAAGCTGCATGAGGTGCCGATGGAGACCCAGGCTACTAGGCACCGTAGGAGAAGGTCCCCGTCTCCGACAAGGAACCACCTGGGCTCCCACTTCGCCAGAGATGACCGGGACCCAGCGATTCCACCCGGGGCCAGGCGAGCTAGAAGGAACACCTAATCACTTTTATCCAGGTACTTATGCCACACCAAGCTTTATTTTGATCCCCATGTTATCCCCGGTTTGTGTTCCTGGTTTTTGACTTTCTGACCCCCGTGCAACTGCCTTACTGAGCGGGACTTTCGTGATGTGCGACAGATGTTTCAAGTAAGCCACTTCTATCATGGCCGCCCGTCACTTTGCGCTCGACAAAGATACTACAACCCCCAGAATGCTCCATGCGGTTGGACGGTTACGGGCCGCCTCTCTCCCGTACGCACAATAGAGATGCCACGTCAGCCATTCCCAATTGGCCGTGTCACGCCGAAGGACCCTCGCTCCGGATTGGTCCCCCCCCTGCCCTCTACCCTGAGGTCCTCTTCCTCCGGCGGACCGGGGGGTCTCGGAGGATGAGCTCTCCCTCCCCCTCCCCCCGCCCGGTTATGGTTCACTACGTATTATGCAAGGTGGGGTCCCGCAGGGGGTGGGTCGGGGTGGTCCGAAATGTACCCCACCCCAAGGTATAAGTAACCACAACCTAGGCTAAAATGGGGAGACATGTATATGTCGTTTGGTTCAGCCACTCGCCTGCCTACAGAGCTTCCACTATCCGCCCAGGGGCCCGGGTTCTCTGTTCAGTGTTAAGGTATAGCTTCTACGGGAATGACCTCCAATTGATAGCAGTTTAGTTCCAGGAACGTTCTGGGGTGGCTCATTGCCACTTGATACTGTTAGTGTTCTACATGGTGTGTTTTTTGTTTTGGTTGCCTTCTTTTTTTTTTTTTTGACTGTTCATATTGATCTGTTTTCTGTGGCACATTCTACTATTTTGATTTCTGTTCTAGGCCAGGTCAACCCCCCAACAGTGGTGTGTAGTGTCCTTAGACTCCACTACTGGGGTCGGGGGTACGATACACCCTGTACCGCTCCGATTTTCTTGGTTACACACTGTAAGTGAAGGGACTTCGTCCTGCCGCTTAATCGGTATAATATCATATTCTTACTGTGGTACTGCCCTCAGGGATACGTAGGCTTAAACATACTGCCCCATATATCCAATAGTTGATAACTGTCCGGCTTCCCATCGAAGGGAGGCCCTGCCTCCCCTCCCGACGAGATGGCGACCAGGGTCACGGCTCCGTCCCACGATCCACATGTCCAACTTCAAACTATACTCTCTAAACGCTCGTGGTCTCAATACACCTGAAAAACGCGCCTGTCTTCTCCAATTGCTCTGGAAAGAGAAACCCCACATAGCACTCATTCAAGAAACGCTTTTCCGTTCCGACAATGTTCCCAAATTACACGATCGGAATTTCCCAATAGTCTACCATGCCACCAATGACTTGGCAAAGTCGAAGGGGGTGTTGGTGTTGATATCTCGACTCTGCCCTTTTCATGTTACGGACGTGCAAAGGGACCCTCAGGGCCGATATATCTTCGTGAAGGGCACACTACACGGCCGGACAATCACGATAGCTAATGTATATGTCCCAAATTCCCAACAAGTCACTTAACTCCGCACGATGCTCTACCAGCTAACCTCGTTCCGATCGGGTACCTTGGTGGTAGGAGGGGATTTCAACGTCTCGCTCGCGCCGGCCCTCGACACATCCGACGGCTCATCATGCCTGCCATACAGGGCATTGCATGCTATAAAATCGCAATTGGCCACGCTGACCTTACATGACGCATGGCGTACACTACACCCGAACGTGAAAGACTTCACATACTTCTCCCCCCTACACCAGAAATATACCAGGATAGATCACCTTTTTCTTACTCAGTCTGATCTCACGTCTCTAGTAGACGCTACAATTGAACCGATGCTTTTATCGGACCATCATCCGATCACCATGACCTTACGGCTCCCATCGCAAAGTGATAAATCACGGATTTGGCGGTTGGATGATTCCATCCTCCTTGAGGCAGAACTTTCGAATTCAGTATCGGGGGTTCTGACTAACTATTTCAACGAAAATGGGGGGGATGGAGCATCCCCTACCTTGGTATGGACGGCCCACAAATGTGTTGTCAGGGGAGAATTCATCTCCTTGATGGCCAAACGTCATAAACTACGAAAGGCGCGGGTAACTGAACTATCCAACAGGGTTAAAACGCTGGAACGTGCCCACAAACGCTCGTTAGCTACTCAAACTCATGCTGACCTACTGATAGCACGCCAAGAGCTACTAGAGGAACTCCAAATAGCATTAAAACGCAGATACGCTCTCACTAACAAACTCTTCTATGAATTCGGCAATAAGTCAGGGAAATTATTAGCCGCAGCCCTCCAGAAGAAAAAATCGGTGCACACTATCCATAACATTATCACCCCTGCGGGAACGTCGCTCGCGTCCTCTAGAGACATTGCGAAACAGTTCGTTCGTTACTACTCTAACCTTTATAATCTCCCCACGCCCGAAGTGACACCGTCCGTGCCAGATAGGAACACTCTCATCCAAGACTTCCTACGTGACTACGGTCTCCCACAATCGCCCCTATGGGACTAATCCCATCTGGACATGCCCATTTCGTCGCAAGAGGTGCTCGCAGCCCTAAAACAACTCAAACCTGGGAAAAGCCCGGGTCCAGATGGCCTGCCGGCCAGCTATTACAGAGCGTTCTCCAATATTTTGGTCCCTCATTTTCTAGCGACCTACAATGAGATAATGGCCCCCACCCCACACCGGAAGGACCTGTTGGAAGCTCACATCTCTCTGATACCCAAACCGGGGAAAGATGTCATGTTAGTCTCCAACTACCGCCCAATATCGCTGTTGAATGTGGACGTAAAGCTGTACGCCAAGATCCTAGCGAATCGATTATTGCCACTCCTCCCTTGCATCATATCCCCAGATCAGGTTGGTTTTGTCCCTGGGAGAGAAGCCAGGGACAACACCACCAAGGCCCTGAACATCCACCATTGGCTGACCTCTTCTCGTAACAAAGGTTTCTTTCTCTCCCTAGACGCTGAGAAGGCGTTTGATAGAGTGGCCTGGGACTATATGTCCGCGGCTCTTGGCGTGCTGGGACTCCCACCGCGCTTTACCCAGATGATCATGGCTTTATACTCGGTCCCCATGGCGAGAATCAGAGTAAACGGCCACCTATCGGACGCCTTCTCTATTGCGAATGGCACCCGGCAGGGATGCCCACTATCGCCTCTTGTCTTCGTCATTACATTGGAACCGTTCCTCTGCAAACTCAGAGATAACCCTAATATCCAAGGCGTCAATGTCCCCGGCAAGCAATGCAAAGTAGCTGCGTACGCGGACGACATACTCTTATTTCTCTCCAACCCTGTCGTCACAATCCTTAACCTTCTTCAGGAATTCCGCCTATTCAATAGTATCTCTAATTTTAAAATTAACTTTGACAAATCGTCCACACTTAATGTCTCCCTTCTAGATGCAGAGGTCACCCAGTGTAAGACCAACTTCCCCTTCCGGTGGGAGGTGAACAGCATCCAATATCTAGGAATTAAAATTACAGCCAATCTAAATGATCTTTATAAGGCTAACTTTTTACCACTCTTACGCAAGATTAGAGAGGATCTCCTCCGATGGCATCAGGGTCATTTCTCCTGGTTTGGCAGAGCAGCTATACTTAAAATGAATTTGCTTCCCCATGTATTGTACCTAATGCAAGCGATCCCTATTAGACTGCCGTCAGCCTTTTTTACCTCCATCAAGGGGATTTACAGGTCCTTCTTATGGGCCAACCGGTCCCCTAGATTGAGCTGGGACAAACTCACACTTCCCAAACAAAAGGGAGGCCTGGGCATTCCAGACATGGCCCTGTACCACAAGGCTTGTCTACTTGTGAGAATAGTTGATTGGCAT
Organism: Rana kukunoris; assembly: GCA_029574335.1. Taxonomy (NCBI): domain Eukaryota; kingdom Metazoa; phylum Chordata; class Amphibia; order Anura; family Ranidae; genus Rana; species Rana kukunoris. The sequence goes on along the minus strand of CM056049.1, from coordinate 492,088,099 downwards.
CTTCACGCAGACAATAAGGCGTGGGTTGGCATAGAAAATGCCTTCCTTACCTTCCCGATTGCCCACCTCCCCTGGATCAGTACCCTTGCGACCCCTAAGACATGCACAGCTCACCCTATGATAGGCCCCACCCTACAGACCTTTAGGGCACTGTACCAATCCCACGGGGCGACTCCCTCACCTGGCCCCATGACCCCGGTGCTACACAACCCTGACTTTCCGGCAGGCATTAGGACGACTGATAATGTGACTGACTCACAGGCCCTGCAGATAAGGGCACACCTCTTCTTCCGGAACGCAACTCTATACACCCACTCTGAAATGGTCGCCGCGTTTCCACAACTTTCATTACCCTTCTTCAAATTCCTACAAATCAGACACTTTCTCCATGCCACCCCCACACCCTCGGCCTTGTATAGGCCCTTCACCCCCCTAGAACAACTTTGCAACATGCCCCCAACTGCACTTGGTTTCCTTAATTTATACTATGCTGACGTCGCGTGCACAACCCCGCATGAATGCACAAAGATACTGGGATGCTGACCTAGAGGGGGGGTTATCGGATGCTGACTGGGAAAGGGTGTGGGAACGCGCACACAAAGGGTCCATCAACGTTTCTGCTCAGGAGAACAGATATAAGCTATGTACCCGTTGGTATCGGACCCCCGATAAACTACACAAGATCTACCCAGCCGTTCCCCCAGACTGCTGGAGATGTGGCTCGGCTATAGGCACACTCCTCCACACATGGTGGGAGTGCTCCCGCTTACAACAGTTTTGGAGGGTGATACATGATCGCATAGTCAATATCAGGACGCTAGCGGTGGAATTCACCCCGGCCCAATACTTACTGCACCACACCCCCCTGTCGAGATCCCAATACCACAAATCTCTCGCCATGCACCTCATAAATGCGGCCACTCAATGCATTCCATTACGTTGGAAAACCACTTTACCCCCAACACTAGAGGACTGGCACGCCAGAGTGTGTAAGATCGAAGAAATGGAACGACTTATACACCAGGCACATGACACACACGACAAATTTTATCAAATATGGGCTTGCTGGATCCACTACAGGGACTCTTTAGGGAGGGATGTTCCCCCTACCGATGCACCACCACACGTCGGTCCATGTTAAACGACCCTCTTTTTGGTATATAACAACCTCAAGTACTGATATAGGTCTCGGTGTCCCTCCATCTCGTACGGATTGGGCCTCCTGCACCCCCTACGGGTTATGTTAATATTGATACAGGAGCCCTGCGTATAACCCCTTGTCGCCAATCTCCATAGGCCTCCTCCCCCGCCCACAGATAGAGCCCGATAGGGGTGGGGGGGGGACGGAGGTCAAAGCACAGGGACTCCGGCCGGTCTTCGTATATCTACCTCTCTTAGTGGTGTTGGATATGAGGCCCTGCCCTTACTGCCTGCCTTTACACTCCTGCTGATTCCGTTGATGGGCCACAGATGTTACGTTTTATGGATTGAGTTTTAGTAGTAATGCTAATGTTTGTGATACTGAAGTTCCTTTGTTCTGCATGACGTACCTGCTCGCCTGTTCCCAACTGTAATTCCTACTTTGTACCACCTTTGAATATACTATATGCATTTCTGTATGTTATCTTGAAACATCTCAATAAATTGTTTTGAAAAAAAAAAAAACTGTGCCCGGCGCATCGCTGAGATGCCGATGCGCGGGCCTGGTGGCCGCGATCGGCAGTAACAGCAAGGACGTGGAGCTCCGTGTGTAAACACAGAGCTCCACGTCCTGTCAGGGAGAGAAGAGACCGATGCTGTGTCCCTTGTACATAGGGACACAGCATCGGTCACCTCCCCCAGTCAGTCCCCCTCCACACACAGTAAGAATCACACCCAGGAAATACATTTAACCCCTTCCTCACCCCCTAGTGTTAACCCCTTTCATGCCAGTCACATTTATTCAGTAATCAGTGCATTTTTATAGCACTAATCGCTGTGTAAATTTAGAAAACATTTAGAAGGGAAATCGAAGGAAGAGGTAAGTGACCCAACAATGCACTAGCTTAAGGGAACCTATTTAGAAAATCAAAAAACTAACCTTTAAGTGAAAGAATGAACATGTAAATGTTCAGTTATTAATTTTAGGCAATTAGAATCTGCTCAAAATATGTTGAACAATAATAGCAGAATACTGTCATAAACTGTATGTTTCCCCTCAAGCACATAGCAACACAGCAGGAAATGTAGCTCAGCACTGACATCAGTGGATGCAAAAGGAAGCCAAAAAACAGCATTCTTATTTCCTTGCTTCAGCATCTGTCAAAGCGTTCCTGTTTTCAAGGGAGTAGTATCATGCGCTATGCACTGCACCCTGCAAAGCTCACAGACACAAGTAAAAAGGATTTATGTCAGACCTAATTATTACCTTTCTATTCTTCACACCTTTTACCTTGTATCATTGCCAGTTGCGGAACACGTGGAGATAAGCCTGATGCCAAGTAGACATACATAAGCTACTCGATACTGATTTTAGAGGTACTGCAGAGAAAAGCTCCTTGGAGTGCCTATTGACATTGGCTTTGCTTCCAAACATTGAAAAATGCAGACAAACGCTAAAAAGTATTATTCTAGTTTTAAGGCTATGGAGAAAAGTATATCTGAGTCATTGCTTAAAATGGCAGATAAGTACAAGCTATTCATCGGCGTTATCATCATGTTATGGTTTTTATTTTCTTCTAACAGTGGTTAATGAAGATAACTTGTAGTGTTGATCAGAAGCTAACAAGCAGGTCTTTTGTTGTGTGTAGGAAATATCTCAACTCGCAAACATTTTTTTTTTTTTACTGAATGATTTATATGAATGCTTAATAAAGGCTGTGGCCTGACTCATCCGCCTGGTATTTCTCATAGAGCATCAAGTATTGCAAGCATTGATTACTCATGTACTAAAATATTCTATTCTACTGCCAAGTATTGAATAAACAGCTACATTTCAAGGTTATTTTGAACTTTTTAATGTTAAATGTGTTTTATTCTTAAGAGTATAACAAAACTAACACCCGGATGTAATAATTGCTTTCACAGGTGTGTGTTTCAAAATGATCATCATAAGAACAATGGATTATTACACAACAGGTTTTAGGCCGCGTACACACGTACGAGAACCTCGTCGGGCTAAACCCATCGTTCCGCACGACGAGGTTCCCGATGAGCGGTCGAAAAAGCTCGTCGAGCCAAAATCCTCATTGAACAACGAGGAAAAAGAGAGCGTGCTCTCTTTTTTGGCTCGACGAGCATCCCCACGGGACGCTCGTCGGAAGTGTACACACAATCGAGCTTCTCGCCAGAATATGTCTCCCAGCGAGCTTCTCGCTGGATTCTGCCGAGAAGCTCGGTCGTGTGTACGGGGCCTCAGAACTCCAATTCTCAAGGACTTCAGGCAGGCCAAGATTTTGGAGCACATGCAAATCTTGTGTTTTATTAAAAGAGGCACTGTTACCTGCCCATTCAGTTCAAGTGACTATGTCTGCCAATAGCCAATCATCCTTCCAAGGTAGTGTATAATCACTCATGCATGCTCTCTTGCCACCTCCCTGTTGCAGGCATCTACACTGGGTATGGTTTAGTGTCTGATGGAAGACATCAATGCCCCACCACTAGATGACAGTGTTCAGGCCTAGAGATTTGATGCCTAGGTCTGAGGATATGAAGAAGGTCAAATGTTGTCCCATGCCAGAAAAGCTCCCTGTTTGAGGAAGGGATGAGGGCTACAGTGCAGTTTTTATTATAATTTTTTGTTGAAATTTTGCCATTACAAAGAAGAAGCAAAAAATTATTACAAATGATTACAAAGGCATAACACAGAACTTAGAAAACCTCTTCCAGTGTTCTACAAGATAGTGTTCAGTGGAAAACTAACAACCATAATATATTAACCGCACATTGAAGGTCACTGGGAATATAAGAAGCACAGGTTATAATTTGTAACAATCTACCCATATTTGCCATGAAGCAATACATCTTGCAAGTTTAGTGTAGCGTAAGAGCCGGTTCACAATGGGGCGACTCGTCAGGCGACTCTGACTTAGAAAAAGGTTCTTGTATGACTTCAGGGGCGGCTCGGGGCGATTTGCAGAAGTAATTTTGCTAATAGCATCTGAAGTCGTCTTCAGGATGACTTGCCGAGTCACCCCCGAAGTCGTGCCGCCGCAGTGTGAACAGACTCTAAGGAAAGCCGGTGTTCAGGTGTAGTTGTGTTGTCCGAGGTCTAGTACCTCAGACAGGTTAGGGGCCAGATTGGATATCCAGTACCTCAAAATAGTGAAACGTGCTGCAATCAAAATACTCTATGTGAGACTACTGTCTAATGTAAAGGCGGAAAATGATCAATTCCTATGTTCAAGATTGCCAAAGCTGGATTAAGGGTAACAATGACCCCTGTCACCTCACCCCAAAACGTGGAAAATTTTACACCAAAAGCTTGTGAGATTAGGACATGACCGCAATACATGTAACAAGTGACTTATGTGCCCATAACCTCGCCAGCACAGTATAGAACTAGAGGGAGAGAATTTGGCAATCCTGTATGGGGTATAATGCTATCTGCTGTTTATCAACTAATTTCCAGTGGGTAGCTCTTTGAATGGAGTGAACAGCTGCCAGCCATTGTGAAGGAAAAAACAAGGCTTTAAGGTCTACTTCCCATTTTAGCATAGAAGTCATTTTTATGAAAGATATTTTGGCTTGTAGAAGACCATAGGACAACGATATGCCCTTTATAGCCAGCTTGCCACTATTATAAAACTGCCAAGCTTTAGGATGAATATTAAATTCAGGGAGTGGGTGATGTTTCAAAAAGTTAAATATGGTAAAATGTGTACTTAACGGTAACCTGAACTCTACCACTAATTGCCCCAGGGTTTTAAGGCTGGGTCCCTGGAAGAAATTTGCAACTAGTTAGTAGACCACATTGGAGTAATTGACAGACAGAAAGCAGCGGTATCAATGTCTCAAAGATTGAGATAGGAAAGGACACATCATTATTGTGTGACAAACAGAGGTGCTAAGGAGGGCCCTCCAGGCTTTCAGAGATGCCTGAACCTTCAGAGGTAGAAACCTCGTCTTGCCTGTTTCCACAAATTAGCTAATAATAACATGCATAAATCAGAAAAAGAAGATAATGCAGACCCAATATCTAGCCATAGTATATCATCTGAACCCATAAACCAACATATTAATTTGTTCAAGCATGCCGCTGTGGTCTCTTACATCCACTATTCCCACACCTCCAACACTTGTGTGTTTAATTAGTTGTGAGCATTTGGCCTTTTTAACCTTCCAAATGTATTTTTTTAGGCGCTTAGACAGGGAGTCCAGATATTTCATTCTTATTTGGCCTGGGAAGGGTGTGGAATATTTGTTGTAGAATTGTCATCTTAAAGAAGGCTAATCTTTATGCCCATGACAGTTTAAATTGGGATAAGTGCTTAAACTCGTTGTACAGTTTAGCAATCATAGGCAGAAAATTAACGGCAGTTAAGAAAGTCATACTTGATGTAAGCATAAAGCCTAAATAGGGGATCCACACCAGGGCATTTTGGGGCCCCTTACACAGCTTTAGGCCCTCCCCCAACCCCCCCCTCTGGCCTGGCCACCAACGTTCCCCAGAACCCAACCAATAGCCAACCCACATATCCAAGTCCATCAGTGCACCCACTTTTATTTTAACATTCTTCCAACTTATTTAATAAGAAAAAAAAGTATATCCCTAGTCAACAATGCTTTCAAGATTTAACAGTAAGGAATTATATTGTGGCCAGTTTCATCTCCCCATCCCATTTCCTCCTCCAGTCACATCTCTCCTACCCCAAGTCCTCCTCTAGTCACATCTCCTCATCCCATGTCCTCTTCCTCCAGACCTATCTCCCTCATCTCATGTCCTCCTCCAGTTCTATCTCCTCCATCCCATGTCCTCCTCCATTACCATCTATTTCATCCCATGCCCTTCTCCTCCATCCCATCTCCTCCATCCCATGTCCTTCTCTTCCTCCAGTCCCATCTTCTCCATTCCATATCCTCCTCCCAGTCCCATCTCCCCATCCAATGTCCTCCTCCTACTCAAGTCCCATCTCCCTAATCCCACCTCCTCCAGTCACATCTCCCCATCCCACGCCATCCTCCTCCAGTCCCACGTCCTCCTCCAGTCCTATCTCCTCCATCCCATGTTCTTCTCCTCCTCCAATCCCATCTCTTCCATCCCGTGTCCTCCTCCAGTCCCATGACCTCCATCCCATGTCCTCCTCCTCCTCCAGTACCATTTCTTCCATCCCATATCCTTCTTCTCCTCCAGTTTCATCTCATCCATCCCATGTTGTCGTCCTCCAGTCCCATCTCTTGCATTTCATGTTCCCTTCCCCCCCAGTTCTATCTCCTCCATCCCATGTCCCCATATTCAAGTACAGTGGGATCCTACACTAAGCTTCAGTGTGCTTATCCTTATTAACAATAGAAGCTGAAGAATAGTTGTCTTTGAAGTTATAACGATGATCGCATGCATTAAAGTCTATGACCTGTTGCAGGAGACATGTACTGGGACTTCATTGATGCAGTAATGAAGCACATTGGCTTCCTGCCTCAAATGAGATCATATATCAAGGTCCTATACTCTAATCCAACAGCAAGAGTTAGGGTCAACGGCCACCTATCGGACGCCTTCAACCTTCGCAATGGAACAAGACAGGGATGCCCCTTATCTCCACTTTTATTCGTCCTTACACTTGAACCCCTGCTTAATAAAATTAGATCAAATAAAGATATCGCTGGAATCGAGATTCACGAAAAAACATATAAAATAGCAGCCTTCGCTGACGACATGCTCCTCTTCCTTTCAAACCCCCTGATCTCCATTCCTAACCTCCTTAAAGACTTAGACCACTTTCATTTATTATCCAACCTAAAAATTAACCACTCCAAATCCAATGCCCTCAACATCTCCCTACCCTCAGACACGGTAGAATTGTGCAAGAAAAACTTCTCATTTAAATGGGCTAACCACAGCATCACTTATTTGAGTATTGAAATCTCATCAAACCTGAATGATCTTTTTCATCTCAACTTCAAACCCATTCTGAGAGAAACACTGGAGGACTTGAAAAGATGGAATGCCTTAAATGTGTCTTGGTTTGGCCCAGCCGCTCTAATTAAAATGACCATCTTGCCAAGGTTTCTTTATATTATGCAGACCATCCCAATCAAAATTCCCTTATCGTTTTTTGCCGCATTCAGAAAGGCTTGCTCCTCATTTATTTGGAGAGGTAAACCCCCTAGAATCAAATTTTCAAGACTAACATTACCCAAGAGTAGAGGAGGTATAGCCTTACCTGACCTTAGAAAATATCATCAAGCTGCTCTTTTGACGAGAATTGTGGACTGGAATATTCACCAAACAGTGAAAGACTGGGTTGCCCTTGAAAAAGCGCAACATCCCCACGAACTAAAAAATCTACCTTGGATCAATCCTAAATTTCACTCAAATTTCATTAAAACGCACCCCCTTATTGGACCTACACTTGAAAGCTTCCGTAACACCTTTAAACTCAAAAGTCCTTCTCCATGGCTTAGCCCTCTCACCCTGCTGCAACATAACCCTGACTTCCCTCCAGGTATGGAAAAATCGTTCCCAACACATCAATGGCCATCTAAAGACATACTTTCAAAACAATTCTTTAAAAAGGGTAAATTCCTCCCAAGAGAGGACATACTAAAGGACATAGAACCATTTCTAATATCTCATTGGAACTACATTCAGATCAGGCACTTTCTAGTCAACAAAGATAATGTCCATCACTGGACAAGACCTCTTACTTCACTAGAAACTCTATGTACAAAAACGTCCCCACGCAGACATATCATCTCGACTGTATACAATTCACTCTTTGAAGACGATACTGATTTCTCCAGCTCTTCCTGTAAAGCCTGGGAAAGAGATCTAAACGTAAATCTGACTGAGAATGACTGGGAAACTATTTATCTCTACGCGCACAAAGGGTCGCTAAATGTAGCCACACAAGAAAGTGGATTCAAGATCATTACCAGATGGTATAGGACCCCCAAAACTCTGCATAAAATTTCATCTAATGCCTCTGACAGATGTTGGAGATGTAAACAAGATGAGGGCTCTATGTTACACATTTGGTGGTCCTGCCCCTTACTCCAACCCTTCTGGACATCGGTACACAAAACAATCCAAACAGTTACATCATCAAACCTAAGTTTCACCCCGGCACAGTACCTATTACATTTTAGTGGTCTGCCTAAAAATCAATACTTGAAGTCACTGCCCATGATTATGGTAAACGCAGCAAGGCATTGTATTCCCTCTCACTGGCAATCTCCGAATACCCCAACAAAAGCAGAATGGTTTAGAAGGATAAACTGCATGGAAAGAGTCGAATAACTCATTAGTATTTCCCAAGAAAGGATCACCAAGTTCTATGCTACCTGGTACAATTGGATAACATTTAAAGAATCTCAGCAATACAAATCTATTATAATATGAAACTAAAGATAGGATCTAATATTCAACTTCCACTCAGAATTCCTGTCACCCCCCCCCCCCCTAAAAACTTTAATAATTTTTTTTTTCTCTCCTCCCTTACCCTCTTCCTTCCCCCACCCCATCTCTCCCTACCCAAAGAGAATTGTTCAAGCACCGACACTATTCTTCCCCTATATTTCAAAAATGACATAAGTGTTGCTACATGTATGCTTACATGAAAATGTCTATATGGAATTGATATACAATTGTTCTGTTTTTTTTTCTTTCTCTCTGTTTGTATCTCAGTTGTATATCTTTTGCTGTATACAATTCTCCACCCCTATTGTACTTCTGTGAGTATATGATGTACTATGTGATACTTTTCATCTAATAAAACCTTTTTGTGAAAAAAAAAAAGAAACAGCTGAGACTTTACTAGCAGCAGCAGTATCAGCAGCAGCAGCAGCAGCAGCAGCAGCAGCAGCAGCAGCAAAGTAATAGAGGAAAGAGCACCACTCATTGCAGTTAAAAAATTTGGTGGTGGAACTAGAGAGAGGGGAACCCAACAGAAAGGGCATAGGGAAAACAGTCATTACACAGAGAAGGAATGGGCTACAGTAACAGATTTAAGGCAGGGAGGGGAAAAAAAAGTCAAGAGGGTGGAGCTGGTGATGTCATACAGACATTGGGTACACTGTAAAAGAGAAAGTAGCAGTGATACAAATTTAGAGGAACTACTGTATAAGCAAGCAGAGGAGCGGAAATTCCGTATGTAGGAATGCATTGATAACCAATGCCTTTCCATGATGCCAACCTCACATGCCTTGCCTGTTCCATTTTGCAGGGAGAATAGTACAGTGCAGACAGGGATGTCCTCTTTCCCTGTAGAGCTACGACATGCCCTATATGGGGGACCAAAGCCACTCTCTGTCTAGAACCCAGCAGACTGTGCCCTCCTCTCACAGTAAATCACTGCACCCTTGTCCCAGCCCTAGGGAAAAGCCTTGGCCAGCTGCACACCTACCTCTTAGGCCCCAGTCATGGTCTGTGGTGCAAGTCAGGTCCAGAGGAGGAAGTTATTCTTCCGCTCTGAATTCTGGGACCTCTGCATGCAGTTCACTGGTTGCTAAATGCCAGGTGGTCCCAGTAATTTTACAGCGGTGGACTGTGGGCAGCAGCTGTGGGCACATGGAACTGAGAATTTACTGATGGTTGGCAACACTGCTGGGCCCCTCTGGAGGTCCAGGCCCCCCTACATGTATATGGGCTATCCCCTCCCCGATGGTGGCCTAGATCCCCACATCACTCCAGGTATATGGGAGTTGATCTGATAAAGCATGTTTAATGGTGTGACTAATTCCAAGTCCTAATGTCCCCTGTCAAGGTAGGCATGACATCCATCAATCTGAGAGCCAATAGTTTTGCATAGCCCTTTACATTTTAAATCAGGAGCGAGATTAGATTTTCTGCAGATTTTTGTCTTCAGATTTACCAAAACCATATAATATGAGGTCAAACCTTAAAAGTTTAAATTTGTATGCAATCAGGCAGGCCCTTGCACTAAATGGTTTTGGTAAATCTGAAGACAAATGTAGTGCCTGGCTATTTTCAGAGCCGGTGCTATTGTAAATTAAGAGGGAGTTCAGAGAGGTAGTTGGCTCTGAACCTGTTTATTTGGTTAAATTTGGGGCCTCTGCTCCAACTTTGGCTGTACTGTTTGTGTATGCTGTCATCTGGGGAGTAAGTCTCACCCCAGGCTGACAGGTGGCAGCAGTGGGGTAAAGTGCAGTTGGATATCTCTTCCCGGCAGCCAATCAGGAGGGTTGATCGCCTCTCTGTGCATGCTGGGAGGGGTATTTAAAGGGCAGATGCCATTGGTTTGGGGTCGCTGTGTTCCCGCCCTTGAGCTGGGCAGTCGTCCCACCACCCCCGTGTGTGGCCCTCCTGTCCGGGATGTGTCCGTGTGTGTGTCGCAGTGTTCCTGGCTCTGGGACGGAGCACATTCATCTAGCATGTGGATCCAGTGGGTCAACTGGGTCTCTAACTTGCCAGATGGTCCTGGGCAGTCCGTCCAATTGGAGAAAGCCCACTGATGAGGAACCTGTCTGGGAGATATCGAGCACGAGGCTGGTGTTTCAGGAGAGGCCTGTCTATTCATCTGAGGACACTTTGGTTGTGAAAGGTGACCTCCGTCCAGCCTATCAGTTGCTGATTTAACCAAAGCTATGTGAAGGAGAACCGGGTGCTGAATCCAGTCAAGAAGGATTTTGGACCGCAATTGTCTCCAATCTTCAGGAGGGTCTGTGGCAGAGACGTAATCCTATTCATTCAAGTGACACTCTGGTTGCAAGGCTGGTGAAAGAGGCCTGTCCAGATGCACTATACCCAATCTGGCTGGAGTGGTGAAGCAAAGTTGTCGTTGGAAGCAGGACTGTTTCCATATCCAGTTACACCTGAATTTGCTGTCTTCTATTTTGCTATCCCTTCACCTTCCTGCTATTTGTTGTTTTTACTCGGCTGGGTAATAAAAGCACAGAAAAGACATTGACTGTACTTCAGCTCTCACCCAGTACCCTAGATGGCGGAGATACAGAGGTAACGTGCCACCAAAATCAAACCAGCAGCTCCTTCGGGGTTGTGCTACACAAAGATCTGCAGAAAAACGAATAGTGTGTATGGGGCCTAAGTGTGCATTTTCAGGTTGCAGAGATGCTTATTATAATGGTAAAACAATAATGTCCCCAGCTGAGGTGGCCGCTGAATTGGGATTTGATTTATTCTGACTCTACAACAGGAATCTCAGAGAGTTTGTGGTTGTAAAAGCAGAAGGTTTTTTATCCTAATGCATCCTACGCCTTAAAGCGGAGGTTCACTCAAAAATCAACTTTCTGACATTAGATCCAGCATACTGCCAACATCTGTAGTATGCTGTTTTTTTTTTTTGTACTTATCGTTTTATGAGCCGTTGTTATCCAGCTCCGAGCGGGGAATCCTGCGGGTAATGGGCGTTCCTAAGCCAAGAGGAGTTGATTGACGGGCTGCTAAGGCATGTCACACCTTCCGAAAATACCCGAGTGTCACGCCTTAGCAGCCCGTCAATCAACTCCTCTTGGCTTAGGAACGCCCATTCCCCGCAGGATTCCCCGCTCGGAGCCGGATAAAAACAGCTCATAAAACGATAAGTACAAAAAAAAAAAACAGCATACTGCAGATGTTAGCAGTATGCTGGATCTAATGTCAGAAAATTTATTTTTGGGTGAACCTCCGCTTTAAGATAAAAAACCTTCTTTGTGCAGCAGCCCCCCTCAGCCCCAATACTGACCTGTGCCCCATCTAGATCCAGCGATGTTGCACGAGAGACTCGGCTGTCCGGGACTCCCCTCCTCATTGGCTGAGACAGTAGAACGTTGCTCCTGCTGATGTCAATCAAACTCAGTGCGTCAATGAGGAGAGAAGGGGCGTGAATGTAACGTGGCTCCGTGTCTGAATGGACACTGGGAGCTGCAGCCCGGCTCAGGTTCCCCCATAGAAAGCTGCTTGCTGTGGGGGCACTCAACAGGAGAGAAGGTCCAGGAGCACTGAAGAGGGACCCGAGAAGAGGAGGATCTGGGCTGCTCTGTGCAAAAGAAGAAGAAAATGCAGGTAAGAAGAAAATGCTTGTTATTTTTAATAAAATAGAAAAAACAAGACTTTAGTCTTTTATATATATTTATAGACTTGTTTTATTAAAGCAGAGATGGGAGATGGTTATTATCATATTGTTGCTTAGCCCTTGAAATCATATAAGCTTTGTGGGCATTCCATACAATGCGATGGTCTACTACTAAAGTAATTTAGTAATTTTGGAAGATATCCTGGTGATGCTGAGAGAGTACTTTAGTGGGGATTTGCAACAGTTTTGTATTAAGCCTTGTAAACACGATACGAAAATCTGATGGGAAAATTCATTAGACAAGCTGTCTGCGAATTTTCAAATTATTGGTACGGTGCTTTTGACATCCGATTTGACTTTTTCGTCAGACAAAAACTGGACGAGCGGACTAGTACATTTTTGACGAGCGACAGCGCAACGTCTGATTTTAAGATGGTCAGTAAGCATAGGCGTGCGCACGGGGTGTGCCGGGTGTGCCTGGGCACACCCTAATCCCCCAGAGCGCAACACGAACAGCGGCAGTTGGGTGGCCAGCGCTGGAACTCTCTGATCTCTGTTCCAGCAGAGAGATGCAAGCAGAGTCAAGTTCAAGTGTCCCTGGCTAGAGCGGCGCAACCCGTTTCCCATGCACGTTACCCGGTCTGTGACTCTCATACATACTGCCGTCTGCCAGTGTCTGTGCCTCCGAGCCGAGCTCAGCGATGAGCAGTGGGCGCCCTGTGATTGGCTCATGTTCGGGCGACGGACATGAGGGTCTGTGATTGGCCCGGCGGACCTGGTCACATGTGGAGGCTGGAGGAGCTAGAGTGTGGATGGCCGCCGGAGTCCTGCATCCCAGCCTGGCATGTCTACTTGCTGTGTGTCTCCTCACTGAGGTCTATTTCTTATCTTCCCCCTCACCCCCTCTGTCAGGCTGCTGCTCTCTGTAAGCCACCCCTCTCTGTCAGTTAACCCCTGTCAGCCACCCACCCATGGTCAGCTTCCCCCCTGTCAGTTAACCCCTGTGAGCCACCCACCCATGGTCAGCTTCCCCCCTGTCAGTCAACCCCTGTCAGCCACCCACCCACCCATGGTCAGCTTCCCCCCTGTCAGTTAACCCCTGTCTGCCACCCACCCATGGTCAGCTTCCCCCCTATCAGTTAACCCCTGTCAGCCACCCACCCATGGTCAGCTTCCCCCTGTCAGTCAACCCCTGTCAGCCACCCACCCATGGTCAGCTTCCCCCCTGTCAGATAACCCTTGTCCGCCACCCACCCATGGTCAGCTTCCCCCCTGTCAGTTAACCCCTGTCAGCCACCCACCCATGGTCAGCTTCCACCCTGTCAGTTAACCCCTGTCAGCCACCCACCCATGGTCAGCTTCCCCCCTGTCAGTTAACCCCTGTCAGCCACCCCCCATGGTCAGCTTCCCCCCTGTCAGTCAACCCACTGTCAGCCACCCACATGGTCAGCTTCCCCCCTGTCAGTTAACCCCTTCAGCCACCACCCATGGTCAGCTTCCCCCCTGTCAGTTAACCCCTGTCAGCCACCCACCCATGGTCAGCTTCCCCCCTGTCAGTTAACCCCTGTCAGCCACCCAAGCATGGTCAGCTTCCCCCCTGTCAGTTAACCCCTGTCAGCCACCCACCCACCCATGGTCAGCTTCCCCCCTGTCAGTCAACCCCTGTCAGCCACCCACCCATGGTCAGCTTCCCCCTGTCAGTTAACCCCTGTCAGCCACCCTCCACCCATGGTCAGCTTCCCCCCTGTCAGTTAACCCCTGTCAGCCACCCACCCACCCATGGTCAGCTTCCCCCCTGTCAGTTAACCCCTGTCAGCCACTCCCACCCATGGTCAGCTTCCCCCCTGTCAGTTAACCCCTGTCAGCCACCCACCCACCCATGGTCAGCTTCCCCCCTGTCAGTTAACCCCTGTCAGCCACCCACCCATGGTCAGCTTCCCCCTGTCAGTTAACCCCTGTCAGCCACCCACTCCATGGTCAGCTTCCCCCCTGTCACCCCTGTCAACCCCTGTCAGCACCCACCCATGGTCAGCTTCCCCCCTGTCAGTCAACCCCTGTCAGACACCCACCCACCCATGGTCAGCTTCCCCCTGTCAGTTAACCCCTGTCAGCCACCCACCCATGGTCAGCTTCCCCCCTGTCAGCTGTCAGCCCCCACCCATGGTCAGTGTCAGCCACCCACCCATGGTCAGCTTCCCCCTGTCAGTCAACCCCTTCAGCTACCCACCCATGGTCAGCTTCCCCCCTGTCAGTCAACCCCTGTCAGACACCCACCCACCCATGGTCAGCTTCCCCCTGTCAGTTAACCCCTGTCAGTTAACCCACCCACCCATGGTCAGCTTCCCCCTGTCAGTTAACCCCTGTCCGCCACCCACCCATGGTCAGCTTCCCCCCTGTCAGTCAACCCCTGTCAGCCAGCCACCTATGGTCAGCTTCCCCCCTGTCAGTCAACCCCCCTGTCAGCCACTCACCCATGGTCAGCTTCCCCCCTGTCAGTTAACCCCTGTCAGCCACCCACCCATGGTCAGCTTCCCCCTGTCAGTTAACCCCTGTCCGCCACCCACCCATGGTCAGCTTCCCCCCTGTCAGTCAACCCCTGTCAGCCAGCCACCTATGGTCAGCTTCCCCCCTGTCAGTCAACCCCCCTGTCAGCCACTCACCCATGGTCAGCTTCCCCCCTGTCAATTAACCCCTGTCAGCCACCCACCCATGGTCAGCTTCCCCCCCTGTCAGCCACCCACCCATGGTCAGCTTCCCCCCTGCCAGTTAACCCCTGTCAGCCACCCACCCATGGTCAGCTTTCCCCCTGTCAGTTAACCCCTGTCAGCCACCCACCCATGGTCAGCTTCCCCTCTGTCAGTTAACCCCTGTCAGCCACCCACCCATGGTCAGCTTTCCCCCTGTCAGTTAACCCCTGTCAGCCACCCACCCATGGTCAGCTTTCCCCCTGTCAGTTAACCCCTGTCAGCCACCCACCCATGGTCAGCTTCCCCCCTGTCAGTTAACCCCTGTCAGCCACCCACCCATGGTCAGCTTCCCCCCTGTCAGCTACCCACCTCTGACAGCCACCCTCCCCCTGTCAGCTACCCCTCTGTCAGCAACCCCCTTTGCTCTTTTAGACACCCCCTCTCTGTCAACAACCCCCTTTGCTCTTTTAGACATCCCCCCTCTCTGTCAACCAGCCCCCCTCTCTGTCAACCACCTCCCCCCTCTCTGTCAACCACCTCCCCCCTCTCTGTCAACCACCCCCCCTCTGTCAACCACCTCCTCCCCTCTGTCAACCACCTCCCCCCCTCTGTCAACCACCTCCCCCCCTCTGTCAACCCCCCTCCCCCCTCTCTGTCAACCAGCCCCCCTCTCTGTCAACCAGCCCCCCTCTCTGTCAACCAGCCCCCCTCTCTGTCAACCAGCCCCCCTCTCTGTCAACCAGCCCCCCTCTGTCAACCACCTCCCCCCTCTCTGTCAACCACCTCCCCCCTCTCTGTCAACCACCTCCCCCCTCTCTGTCAACCATCCCCCCTCTCTGTCAACCATCCCCCCTCTTTAGCCACCCCCCGTCAGCTACCCCCTCTCTGTCAGCTATCCCCCCTCTCAGGCCCCCTTCTCTCTGACAGTCCACCCCTCTCTTTTACCGCCTTTCTCTCTCACCCCCTCTCTCTCTCTCACCCCACATCCCCAATCCCCTCCCCCTTTCTCACACCCCACCCCCTCTTTCTCAACCCCCTCTCTTTCTCTCCTGCCTCCCCCCTTTCTCTTACCCCCTTACCTCCTCCTCTCACCCTTTCTCACCTCCCTCCCACATCTTTTCCCCCCTTAGAGGGTGAAGGCCCCATGATTTCGAACAGCAGCCCTGTGAGTGAGTTCACAAGTTTGAATGTGAGTTGATTCCTGTCTCTTGCCCACACACTGGGCACAGCGATACAGCACCTGTCTCTACTTTGCCTTCTCCCCCAGCCCCCCCACACAATAGAAGGAAGGAAGGAAGGAAAATGACACTACAGTAGAGCAGCTTCGCTCTGCCCCCAAACTCTGTCTCGAAACAGCTCTTGGTAAGTCTAATAGGGGTCTTTAGGGGCAGGGGATACTGATGGGGGGGTTCGCTGATCTAATAGATCTAATAGCAGCTTGCACATAGCTCCCATCAGAACTCTTTACATAGCGCCTTCTTGAACTCTGCACCCTGCACGTAGCTCACATCTGAACTCTGTATAATCTCTGCTCAGTCCTGAACTGTGCACTCTGTGTGTAGCGCACACCTGAACTCTTCACTCTACATAGCACACTTCTGAATCATGGAACTTTGTACATAGCACACGCTTGAACTCTACACCCTGTACCTAGCTTACTCCTAAACTCTGCACTCTGTACATGGTGCATATCTTAACTCTGTACTTGTGCATAGCTCATGCCTGCAGTCTGCACTCTGTGCTGGCGCACTCCTGAACAGTAAACTCTGTATGTAGCATTCTTCTGAACCCTGCACACTGTACGTAGTGCACTCCTGGGCCCTGCACTCTGTACAAAAAAAAGGAAATCCGCCTCACCCTACCACACACACTTTCTTTTGCGATATCCCTGGTAGGGGACCCCGGTGTATCAATTTGCCCAGGGTCCCATGATGCTTTTAAGACCGCCCTGGCTCTGTGTGTAGATGGGGAAGATCTCCCACTGATGGTCTGGCTTATAAGAGAAATGTGGAAACACGTGTGTGTGTGTGTATATATATATATATATATATTAGACATGTGCACAGAATTTTTTTTCGTTTTTTTTTGTTCCGTTTCGTATGGTCCCGTCTGTTCGTTTCCGTTCGTTTTTCGTAAGACGCCCGTTTTCCCATTCGTTCCCGTTCGTTTGTCGTACGACGTGATTTTTTCGTATTCCGATCGTTTCGTATTTCCGTTACCGTTTTATTTTCGTACATGCGGGATGATTCGTTATTCTGTTCAATTCATGTTCGTTTCTTGTTAGACAATAATTATCGTGAATTTTCGTCAATTTGCATTCTGTGTATCTTGAATGCTTTTCTTTTGTTAGTGTCAGTTGTATGTTCATTGTTCAATGACATCTATAACAAAAGAATTTCATTATGTATATTGAATGAATTCCTGTCTATTATAGGTGTCATATCAACATACGAAAATAACAAGAAACAGGTTCAAATGCAAATCTTTTGTTTATGTTTTTTTTTTGAATGGCCAGAGAGTTATGCCGCGTACACACGGTCGTTTTTTTGCGATGAAAAAAAAACGACGTTTTCAAAAACGTCATTTAAAATCATCGTGTGTGGGCAAAACGTCGTTTTATGTCTTCAAAAAAACGATGAAAAAAAGATTCGAACATGCTTGAATTTTTTGTGTCGTTTTTCAAAACGTCGTTTTTTGTGTCATAAAAAGTCACCGTGTGTGGGCAAAACGATGTGCAAAACGACGTTTTCAACCCGCGCCTGCTCAGAAGCAATTTTTCAGACGGGAGCGCTTGTTCAGGTAAAACTACTGTTCAGAATGGATTAAGCACATTCGTTTCTTTTTAAAAGTATAATGAAGCAAAGAATGCGCTGCATTTGAACCAATGCATTTAAATGCTACACTAAATTCCTAGTTTGTTGTGGCTCATCTTGTTACATAGTTGACATTTCAAAAAACTTTTTATTTAAAAATAAAAAAAAGGGAGATGATGTGCTTAAACCAAAAAAGAGGAAATAAAGAAATAAAGACCAAAAAAAAAAAAAAAAATAGAATGTCAAAAGGTTAACAGATCTTGTTACATATTTCTGTTAACCTTTGTTTTTTTTTTTCTTTATGTCTTTATTTCCTCTTTTTTTGTTTAAGCACATCATCTCCCTTTTTTTTTTTTAAATGTTTAAATGTTTATCAAAATGTGAATTCTGGTTGATTTTGGAGTGTGTGAAGTGACCCAACATATTTTTTATTTATTTTTTTAATAAATTACCAACAAGGAGGTTGTTGTCCCATGTTCCTTATTTTTTTTAAATGTGTCTGCCTACTCAGTAAATGATCTCTATATATTGTTCAAAATACACATGTACAAATTTTGCAACGAAAAAAAAAAGACATTTATTTCTGTCGCAAAGCAATAAAGCAAATCAAAAAATTACACACATCTGGCAAATAAAAATGTAATCAAAATAAAAACAAAAAAGCCAGGAAGAAAGCAAAGGAGACCCTGCTGGTATTTGAAAAGACAAGGGTCCACCAAAGCAACACTGACGTCTGTCAAGACAAAATAAATTTGATTAGGGGCACCATCATTTCTTCTTCCCTTTACTCTTCCCTGCAGTCTTCCCTGCAGCCTTCCCTGCAGCCCGAGTCTTCGGGGGCTGGGTTCCTGGAGGCAAGGTTGTGGCAGGAGCCAGAGCAGGCTCAGGAAGAGGAGGAGCAGGAGAAGGAGCAGGAGCAGGAAGAGCAGAGAGGACAGGAGTGCTGATCAGCCCAATGTCAATGTCGTCATTGAGCTTGCCCAGTGTGGCCATGCTTATGGCCTTAAAGATTAAGAGCTCGCAGTGCACACGCTGGCCCGGCTCCAGCTTTTGGAGCTTGGCCGCGATGAGCGCTCCAAAGCCCTCTTCTTCACTGGGTTGCTCTCTGATGGCTGCTGTTGCTTCACGGAGCATGGCCTGGGTCTCCTCCTCCATTTGCATGAGTCTTCGTGCCCTTTTTGCGGGAGTGCGTAGAGGAGGGATCTGGGAGATGCAATCTCGCCGGCGTGACTCCTGTCTCCCCGTGGGGCCTGCCTCCTCCTGTCTCCCGTGGGGCCTGCCTCCTCCTGTCTCCCCGTGGGGCCTGCCTCCTCCTGGCTCCACGTGGGGCCTGCCTCCTCCTGGCTCCCAGTGGGCTCTGCCTCCTCCTGGCTCCCAATGGGCTCTGCCTCCTCCTGGCTTTGCTCTGTCTGTGTAGGAAAAAAAGGGACCTAGTTTGTTGTCCTCATTAATCACACCCATTTCTAAAATCCTGACATATGCTAATTGTCTGCAAAAATCGTTTACACACAGGGCACACATCCCTAATTTTGTGGCCTCTTACCCAGCTACAGATATGTGCCCCCTAGCGGTGGGGGGTTGATGTTGGCTGAAATTGCTCAGTAGGGGGCCTTTCCACAAACTAAAAATGGATGTTTTGTTTTGTGGGGGTGGCCAAAATGGGAATTAACAAAAAGGCTGTTTCTCATCTGCGACCCCTTCCCGGTGTATTGTGTTTACCCCCCTAGAGGTGTACCCAAAATTTACACACAATCATTATGACCTGTGCATTTATGGATTTTGTCCCCATTCTGTTTTGCGGCTATTGCCTAGTGACATGTTCCTAATTTTTGCTGCAATCATATATAATTTACAACACTTGTAACATCAATTTGACAACATTATTCTACATTGCAGTTCATAATTTGTTAGTAAAATGCAATACCTGGCTCCATGGGTCACAATCTGGGTCCTCCAGTAACTCAGCCTCTTCCTCCGAGGTAGCCTGCTCTTGCCTACAGGGAAGACTGGAGGACTGACTGCAGGGAAGAGGGGCCTGTCTCCTTGGGGGAAGGGTCGACACGGATGGCCGGGATTCTATATGGTCATCCAGGAACTGCAGCTGATTATAATACCAGAGGTTTGGCCTATATACGGACTCAGCTGCAGCTCCTGATCGGATTGAGGCCTGGACTAATGACCGTTGGGTCCTGTAGGTGCCCCTAATCAAATTTATTTTGGTCTTCACAGTCGCAGTAGTTGCATTTGGGACCCTTGTCTTCACAAATACCAGAATGGTCTCCAGTGCTTGCTTCCTGGCCTCTTTGTTTTTATTTTTTTTGTTTTTTGTTTGCCAGAGGACTGGCTGCTCCCTCCATCTTTGTATGAATTCTGTAAAAAATTCCTGCTCCTTGAAGGCCTCCATGTTGTCTGCATGTGAAATGGAAAAACCTAGTGTCAGTGAAGCCACTCCTACTACTAAAAGCTTTAAAACACCATATCTTCTCTAGCACACAACATCATCCACTGTTCAATAATATTAACGTCAAAAATTCAGTTACATACCGTCGTATGATTCGATCGTGACTTGCGCCTTCTTCCGCAGACTGTGAACGTCGCTTTCAATGACGTCGGATCCCTTTAAACACTGCGCACGTGTGACGCGACGCACACGTGTGATGCGAGGCATACCCCGCCCCTGACGTTCGGTCTCGTCCTTTACACGCCCCTTTCTCTAACTTTTTTTGGTGGGTGTCATTTCTGGAGGAACAAGCCCGGGCAAAAATATGGCAAGCTCAAGCCAGGAGGCAGGCCAGAGCCAGACCAGAAGAAGCTCCAGGCGGAGGTACAAGGCCTCAAACATGGCTTTCAAGGAGATGGTGGAGATGGTGAGCATCTTTCAGCAAGAGGACTATGATGGCAAGCACGGCCCTTACCTTCACCCCAATAAGGTGAAGGCGGACATAATGGAGAAAGTCATTAGGAGCCTCAGGCGGAAATTTGGACAAAGCAGGAGCAAAGAACAAGTCAGAAAGAGGTGGTCTGACCTAAAGAATAGAGAGCCAGAGCAGCTGCAGCGAATAAAAAGAATGATTCGAAACAAAAGTAAGTAATTTTGATGTGGCCTCATTTTTGGTGTTTGTTCTTTGTGCCATGTGCTTCTTCTTTCAGGTTGTACTGTATCTGTTTGTGCTCACACTAAAATTGGTCGTAGGAGTAGTCGATCATTCGTCGCTTTTTGTACTAATAAACGACGATCTTCATGACTAGTTCCCGTGGACAAATCGGAGTGCAATCACTGTATCCTCTAAAAAGGGCGTATTTGTATGATTGCAGTTTGAACATACGACGACTCCTACGACCAGTTATTGTTCTCACAAACATTAAAGTTGTGACATCTTTATTATGTTTTTAATGTGACATCAATTGTTTTTTTTTTAATGTAGATGTGTACCTAGTAGATGTGAATAATTAATAGTAATAACAATACGCAGAAAAAGGAGAGTGTGCTCAGCAGTGGATTCTACACATGTGGACTCTGTAGTTGTATTTTTAATTATCTTTCATCCCTCTAATCTTTTACCTTTCTGGTTTCCCTTTCTTCTATTTCGTAGGGCGTAAGGAAGCATCAAGGCAGGACGCAAGTACTGATCAAGTAACACCCCCGAGGGATCTGGATGAAGGGGAAGCTGCCACCACATCCGGTAATGTGTCTGATAACACAGATACACAGGTTATGTAGGTACTAGGATTAATTTTTATTAATACATGGTTTGCTCGCACATTTCAGGAGCAAGTCGTGCTGGGTCAGCACTTGATAAGGACACTGCACCTTACCTCATTCGAGAAATATGGTCCTGCGCCGAACAAATTGAGGACATCCAGCAAGCATCCAGACAAGTCCTGGAAAATACAAAAAGGGTGGGACTCCAGCTCAAAAATGTCCTGGATGTTTTGGGGAGGGTTTAAAGTATTTTTTTTTTTAATTTTTTATGTACGTTTTGTTAATGAGAGGAACAAACACTATTTTATAGTTATTTTAATCACCAGAAAAAAAAAAAAAAAAAATATGATTGTATAGTTATTTTAATCACCAGAAAAAAAAAATATGATTGTATAGTTATTTTAATCACCAGAAAAAAAATAAAAAAAAATAATATGATTGTATAGTTATTTTAATCACCAGAAAAAAAAAATAAAAAAAATATGATTGTATAGTTATTTTAATCACCAGAAAAAAAAAAAAAAAAAAACATATGATTGTATAGTTATTTTAATCACCAGAAAAAAAAAAATATGATTGTATAGTTATTTTAATCACCAGAAAAAAAAAATATGATTGTATAGTTATTTTAATCACCATAAAAAAAATAAAAAAAAATAATATGATTGTATAGTTATTTTAATCACCAGAAAATAAAAAATAAAAAAAATATGATTGTATAGTTATTTTAATCACCAGAAAAAAAAAAAAAAAAACATGATTGTATAGTTATTTTAATCACCAGAAAAAAAAAAAAATATGATTGTATAGTTATTTTAATCACCAGAAAAAAAAAAAAAAAACATATGATTGTATAGTTATTTTAATCACCAGAAAAAAAAAAAGGGTTTTTGTTTGAATCACTAGAAAAAAAACAAAGGATTGTACCTGTTTTCTTGTTCAAATAATGTTAAAAATTAAAAAAATTGTCACTTTCACAATTGTGTGGCTTGTTATTTTATATGAATGCTGACCTTCAAAATATGTTACTGCTGGTAACATCAAACAATGATGGATATTTAGACCATTCAAAACACATAAAACACTATGATAACCTAGGAGGCAATGAAAATACACAAACATTCACAATATTGTAAAAAAAATAAGTAGACTGTTTCTTTCATTAAAGATTTTTATTATGCAAATCAGCCAAGATCTGGCATTGGTATGGCCCCCCTACCCATAAAGTAGTCCACGTAGGCCTGGCGCACAGCACGTGCATTTTGGGGGGCCAAGCCTGGATGGCCTGCCTCACGGGCCACATCAGGTACATGAACTGCCTCGTCAGGCAATAAAGCAATATAATTGACAGAATGTCTTCTGAGATAATTATGTAGGATACAGCAACATAAAATGATGGTATCCCATTTATATTCAGCCATGTTTATGGCCGTTAAAAACAAGCGGAACCCGCTGGCCATGATGCCAAACGCATTCTCAACCACTCTTCTGGCTCTGGCCAGCCGATAATTAAAGACCCTCCTCTCATGGGTGAGGGCACGTTGGGGAAATGGCCTCAGGAGGTGGGGACCCAAGCCAAATGCCTCATCTGCAATGAACACAAAAGGAAGCCCCTCTTCGTTCTCCTCCGCAGGTGGCAATCCCAGCTCCTCCGACTGAAGCCGTTGGGCAAACTCGGTCTCGGCAAAGACCCCGCCGTCCGACATCCGCCCATTCTTCCCAACGTCTAGATATAGAAATTCATAATTTGCTGAAACCACCGCCATCAGCACGACACTGTGGAACCCCTTGTAGTTATAAAAATGGGATCCGGAATGGGGTGGTGGCACGATGCGGACGTGCTTGCCGTCAATAGCTCCTCCACAATTCGGAAAATTCCAGCGCTGGGAGAATTCCGCTGCCACAGTCTGCCATTCCTGTGGCGTGGTGGGGAACTGTAGAGAAACCGAAAAAAAAATTATTCAAACAAACATTCCTAATAGAATATCCAAAAACATTCTTGGATCCTAAAAAAAGAAGAGCGTTAAGTTCAAGTATTAATTATTGACCCAATCATAAATTAAAAATAATTACTAAGCATATTAATCACACCCTCTGATGGTCACAAAACACAAACAAAATAGGGTGAGGGGGGGCCCCAAGATGAGTTTGAGACCTTGAAACATTTATTTAAAAAAAAAAAAGGGAAATTGTAAAAAAGATTGGGGGGGGAGGGGGAACTACAATAGGGAACAAAAATCAAGGGGGATATAGGGACTTCAAAATACTGAACAACAATAGGGAACAAAAATCAAGGGGGATATAGGGACTAGGCTAGGTGGGCTTGTACATTACTCAAAAATATGAAAAATAAGAACAGTTTGTGCATTTAAAGGACACCACTTACCTTAATATACTCCTCCTGCAAAACCTGGATTATGGCACAACAGGTGTCCGGGATTATGAGGCCCAGAGCCTGGGGGGAGATGCCCGTCGAGAACTTCAAGTCCTGCAGACTTCTCCCTGTTGCCAGGTACCGCAAGGTGGCAACTAGCCGCTGCTCAGCAGTGATGGCTTCCCGCATAACGGTGTCCTGCCTGGTGATATAAGGCGACACCGAAGCCAAAAGCTGCTGGAATACGGGGTCAGAAATCCGAAGAAAATTCCTGAAATCATCAGGGTTATTTTCTTGGATCTCCCGCAGCAGAGGCATATGAGAGAACTGGTCCCTGCGAAGAAACCAGTCCTTGGCCCACAAAGTCCTTCTCGCCCTCCTCAAGGACCGGAGCCGGGATGCAGCACACATCCTAACAAGATGCAAAGCACGCTCTCGGCGACGAGAACGTACCCGCAACATGGTTAGAAAACGGTCGTCAAATCAGATCACACTAAAAAAAAAACGCGCTGAAGAACAGAAAGGCCTCTGAAGAACGACCTGCAAAACAGTAACGTGCAAACAAGAACGCACTGCCAAAACAGATACGATCTGAAAACAAGCACTGTAACACAGATACGAACCCAAAAGCACAAACTGTAAGACAGAAAACGTTTTTTAAAGCACGAAGACTGAAAAGCGCGAATCGTCTCTCACCAAACTTTTACTAACACGCAGCAACACGATATCAGCAAAAGAGGCCGTCTTCCGCATGGAAATGACCCTTTATAGTCCCGTCGTACGTGATGGATGTCACCGCGCACTCCTCGAGCTTTTGTGAAAAACGATGGTGTGTACGCAACGTCGTTTTGGAAAATGAAGTTTGAAAAACGTCGTTTTTTTTTTCATGAGAGAAAACGTCGTTTTTTTTCATCGCAAAAAGTGATCGTGTGTACGCGGCATAACTCTCTGGCCATTCAAAAAAAAAAAAAAAAAAAAGATTTGCATTTGAACACGTTTCTTTTGTTATTTTCGTATGTTGATATGACACCTATAACAAAAAAATTGCCTTCAGTATTTTGAATACACAGAAAAAAGAAAAAGGAATTCATTCAATATACATAATGAAATTCTTTTGTTATAGATGTCATTGAACAAAGAACATACAACTGAAAACGAACACAAAACGGATTCAAACAAAATACACAATGCAAACCTCTTGATACAGATTTAATTTTCGTTATTTTGTCATTTTCGTTTTGTCGTTTTTCCCGTCGGATCGTTCGTAATTGCGGTCGTTCGTTATGCGGCTCATCCGTTATCCCGTCGTTTTCGTATTTTGGTGCTTTAATATTTTCGTATGTACACATTATCCCGCGGGTACGAAAATGAACATTTTCGTACGAAAATAACATTCGTACGAACGGGAATGCACATATCTAATATATATATATATACACACACACACACACACACACACACAAACACGCATGTGTGTTTGAGGTGCACACCCTAATGCAATAAGCTGCGCACGCCTATGTCAGTAAGAAATCCGTAACACAAAAGTCGAAAGTACAAACATGCATGATCGGAACCAAGGAAACGGCCGGAAGAGTTTGGTCTTGTAAACTACCCTTCCTAATCGAGAATTAACATTTGTAACACGGCAATTAATTAAATGTCGAAATGCAGTGCACATTATCATCATCTTTAATGGGATAATAATGAAGCTACTTTGCTGGTGATACTGATGTAGTTATGCCAAACATATTTTAAAAGGCTGTTGTTTTGTAGTGATATAAATAATATTAATATAACGGCTGTTGTTTTATTTTTTGGGGAAGTTACCACAACACCATTATCCCTATTAAGATCAAGGATACAACTATGTTGGTGTCCCTTGTTAACTTTCCATTGTGATGTTTTTGTGTTGCAACTGCCTACTCCCAAACTGTCATGTGAAGAAAAAAACAACAGAAATTAAATTAGAGATGCTATCTGCCATCCAAATAAAAATAACAAAAAGAACCAAAGCACCCCCCCCCCATGTTGCCTGGTATGGTTCAGGAGAGGGGGTGCTTTCTCGTCCTCTCCCTTTCCTGACCTGCCGGGCTGCATGCTCGGAAAAGGGTCTGGTATGGATTTTTTTTTATTGCTGGCAATTTTTTTTTTTTTTTACATTTATCTGTCAGCGGGAAACCATGCTAACAGCTGATGACTCATTAGTTGTTAAGGCTGCGACGGATGGCCCCATCCTTAACAACCATATATTCACAGTTTATTAACCACTTCAATACCAGGCACTTTATCCCCTTCCTGCCCAGGACAATTTTTATCTTTCAGCGCTGTCGCACTTTGAATGACAATCACTGTACCCAAACTACATTTTTATATATTTTTTTCCCCACAAATAGAGCTTTATTTTGGTGTCATTGATCACCTCTGCAGGTTTACATTTTTGCTCTATAAACGAAAAAAGGCAATTAAAAAAAACTGATGGGCACTGATAGGCAGCACTGGCGGCACTGGTAGGTGGCACTGATGGGCACTGATAGGTGGCACTGATGGACCATGATGGGCACTGATAGGTGGCACTGGATAGGCAGCACTGATGAGGAGCTACTGACTGACATTACTGAGTGGCACTGATTGGCACTTTGATGGGGCACTGACAGGCAATACTGATAGGGCACTAACAGGCATTACTGATGGGGCACTGATTGGCACTTTTATGGGCACTGTTGTGGGCACTGATCGGCACTGACATCTATTTTTTTATGGAGCACATGCTGGCAGGTGTTGGGCACTGATTGTCAGCTGATGGGCACCTTTTGATGGGGGCTGTGCTAATAATCAATGTGCTGATTATCAGCACAGATCAGCCCTCTGACAGAGAGAGATGCAGATTGGCTCTCCCTGTCAGCGTGAACCAAGGAAAGCCGTTTATCAGCACTTCTTGGTTCACGTGATGATAAGCTGTGATTGGTCACATCTGATCACGTGGTAAGAAGCCTCTGTCAGAGGTTTCATACCATTATCGGAGTGTGGTGTGTCAGACTGACACACAGCTACTCCGATTGCCGTGCTGCATGCCCCCGTGAGCGCGCGCCAGCTCTGTTATCCTGATAACGTCATATGACGTCCGTTCAGGATAACACAACCACTTTGCCACCATCATTCTGCTATATGGCAGGCGGCCAGTGGTTAAAGAGAAAAAAAACGAAATGCATGAAAACTGCATGCAAAAACGCATAAAACAGGTTTAAAAAAGGAAAATGCACCTCAAAACGCGCCAGCAAAAACACATTAACCACAGCCACGTATATGTGAACCTAGAGTAAAAGTGTTTTTATAGTCTTCATTATCATTAAAGAGGGTAGATGTTAGTCTTACTCACAATCCCCAAGGGATTCTTTGAACCCAATGGTATCCAGCAAAGTGCCAAGCCATGTAATTCCAAAGATAACGATTTCTTCCTTAATTTCTCCCACAAATGAGTGTTGTGTGCTGCGCTCGTTTCCGTCAATTTTTTTTATTATTTTTTGATTGTGTTGTTTTGTTTTTTTGATCTTGCTTTCTCTTGTTTTATGCATATTTTCATCATTAGAATGCAAATTGGATACTTACATGGGAGACATCTGTGTTGTCTATTTAGTATGCTCCACATTAGCTGAAATTCACACGTAGCTTGAGGACGAGAATTGTTGCTCGAAACTGTACAGTTCATAATATGCTTGTGGGGAGGTGCAGCGTGGTGCAGTGGCAGTAAACACACAAGGCTCAGAATTTGCACCAATCAGCCAATCAGTTGCTAACTTCAGCTGGTTTGATTAATCTTTGTTAATAAAACCTGGAGCTGATTGGTTTCTATGCAGAGCTGCACCAGATTTTGCACTCTTTAGTTTTAGTAAATAACCCTCACAGCAGTGTGTAGTGGAGCAGATCCCAGATGTGCCAACAGAGTCTGTCTGGAGTGGCGGCAGGGGCGTTGCTAGGTGTCAAAAAGACCAGGGGCTTCAGCCCGAAGGCCGGAGGTGGCACCGTGAGGGGATCCGGGGTGGTCATTTTGCTGGTGTTTTTCGCAGGGAGGTGGCATTGTGTGACAGGAGGTAAGCTAACTTGCTGCTTTCTGCCTGGCCTACCAGTGCTGCGCATCAATGATAGGCACTAAAACTCACCTACCTGACACACTGACCATTACACCAACCTCACCTACTTGTACACTGATGGGCAGAAGAGACATACACTGACCTCATCACCTACCTACACCTGACATACAAACACTACACTGACCTGGCTAAGTAAATATAAACTTCTAATTACATTTTTCTCATGAGTGGTATATAGCAGTCTTGTGACTTCTATCAGTGTCTGGGTAAAGTTTGTAGGAGGAGTTTTCTACTCTGACAGTCCTATAAGGCTGCATGACTTCTGACCCCGCCGCGTAACTGTGATGATGCGCCGTCGTTTCTATGTGCCCGTACCCACCAAACTAGATGCGCCCAATAACGGGCCATTTGCGACCGGCGGAACGTTCCGACGCCAGAGTATCGTCAGCGCTTATTTTCGCTGGGCGCATCAGTCGCGCCCATTGATTTCCCCTGCAAATATGCAAATGAGGTATTTTTCCCAATTCACGAACGGATTAGCACCATACGCTGGCTACATGCGCCGCGCGTATCTCGTCCGTCCGGCGCAAAGTTATTTCTACAAAAGGCTGCTTTATCTTTACTCCAGACGGCCACAGGTCAGCAGGAGAGCAGCTACAGCAGCGTTACTGACGATAGGAGCTTGCTGAACAACAACACTTGCAAGGACAACACCTCTGTGTGCCAACATGCCAGGGGCAATTGTGGTCCTAAGACTAGTACTGGGTCCCTCGCTACGGAGGAGGCGGGCACGTGAGAGGATATACCGCACTCGTATGAACCTCTTTGGCATGGGGGATGAGGAGGTGTATCGCCTCTTAAGATTCAGCCCTGATGTAATACTTGAACTAACCACAACCCTGCAGGATGACATCACCAGCCCAACACACCGCTCACAAGCAGTGCAGCCACTGGTGAAGGTCCTGGCAACACTTCATTTCCTTGCCAGTGGATCATTCCAGCGTACAAGTGGAGTGGTGGCTGGGATGTCACAATCCTCCGTGAGCAGATGTGTGCACCAGGTTGTCCCTGCAATCCTCAGACGCATGTCCAACCAGTTCATCAGACCCACCACTGAGGAGCTGCGGCTGAAGGCAATGACAGATTTCTACAACATTGCCAGATTCCCACGCACCATCGGGGCCATTGATTGCACACATGTGGCACTCCAGCCTCCCAGTGCCACAGAGCACATATACCGCAATCAGAAGCATTGGCATTCCATCAACGTACAGGTGATAGCTGATGCCCAACGCCTCATATGGCACGTCCGTGCCAAACACCCCGGGTCCAGCCATGACAGCTTCATATACCGTCAGAGCCCCATCCCTACAGAATTCGAGCAGAACATGTATGGGGACAGCTGGCTGGTTGGTGAGTGACATGGGAGTCAGGCATGACTATCCCCTCCCGTGATGCACAACAGAAATCGCACATGCATGACTAACATTCTCCTGTCTTTTCCCTTCCAGGTGACTCTGCATATGCACTAGGACCCCATCTAATGACTCCTTTCCGGAACCCCCAAACCAGAGGAGAGAGAAAATACAATGAAGCACACATCAAAACCCGTGGAGTGGTGGAGCAAACATTTGGGCTCCTGAAGTCCCGTTTCCGCTGCCTGGATAAGTCCGGGGGGACCCTATTGTATTCCCCTACCTTTGTGTGTCAGATCATCGCTGCATGTTGTATTCTGCACAACTTTGCTATGAGAAAAGGCCTGCAGATTGACATACGTGATGACCTGACTCCCGACCCACACAGTCCCCACCTGCCAGAGGACACCCAGTCTGCTGATGGAAGAGCAGTCAGGAGGAACCTCGCCGTAGGCATCTTTGGACACTAAACCAATACATTAATCACACAGACAGTGCACGCGTGTACACCACTGGATCACACACACCACATGCACATCGCATTGGATTAGCCCAAGTCCAGCATGTAGGAATTGGGAGCAGCAACGCCAGCGTCAAGGCCCCAATGATGTCACTGTCCATTCACACACCTTTCACACGTCATTCATTCAGCCGTGGGGTTAACTTCACCACCACGGCCGAGGGTGACACCCCTTACTTTCAGGAGTGCCACCCTCTCACATTCACACACCATTCACACTGTCCCCTGCACTCCTGACCGTGTGCAGTACAAAATTAAAATAAATATCTCATAACCTGAGAACCAAAAAAAAAAAAACTCATGTCCTGAGTATAAACAAAAATATTCAAAAATAAACAAAAACTCATATCCTGAGTATAAACAATAATATTCAAAAATAAACAAAAACTCATATCCTGAGTATAAACAAAAATATATAACAACCAAAAAAACAAAAAACCCTCATCTGGGATGACGGGGGCTCCTCCTTGGGGGCACTCTCGGGCTCCTCATCTGCCTGGAGGGAGTGGGTGGTGGTGGGGGTGGGGGGGCATCAGGAGGAGGCTGATCCCCGGGTGGGCCACTCCTGGGAGCTGTTGGCTGCCTGCCCTCCAATGCCACAGCGATACGGCTCAGATACAGGTTTGTCTGGGCCTGCATCCTCAGCTGGCGGGTGATCTGATGCCGCTGGTCACGTTGCCGCTGCCTCCCCTCTTCCCGGATGGCAGCTGTGTTGTCTCGAACAGCTGCTGTCAAGTGCCGGATATCAGCCTGCACCTCCCCCAGGCTGGTCACAACGCCCTGCACACGACTGGGCAGCTGTGACATGGAGCCCAGGCTGTCAGCGACCCGGTCCAGGTGGCCAGCAATCTCCCCCATCTGCTGGGTCTGCTGGGCGTGGTCCAACAGCACCTGGTCCTCGACCAGATCACACACCCCCCTGGTCTTCCGGGTGGCCTTCCTGGGGGCAGAAGAAGGTTGTCCCCGTGGGGATGGAGTCGCCCTTGAGGGGCTACCTAGGATGGGGGAGGGGATCACAGAGGGCCCTGCAGAGGAGGAGGACTCCTCCAACATTAAAATAAACTCCTGTTCAGGGACAGGCTCCTCCACAACCACCTCTGCTGAAGTGGTGTGGGTACTCTCCTCCTCCACCTCGGTGTCTCCAGCACCCAGGGCCTCGTCATCAGCATCCCGTTGGGAGGTTGGGGTGGACTGGCCGGCACGAGATGATGGCCCAGCTCCGTCATCTGTGGATGACACAAAGCAGACACATGTTGGTGGTCCCACACACTTGGCACATGTACCCACCCCCCCCCCCCACATGCAACACACCAAAAAGGGGGGAAAAATCACTTACCTGTCCTGGAGCCTTCCTCTACGGAGTCATAGCCAGGGACCCCCTCCAACTGCTCCCTGTCCAGGCAGCGGGCAACCACCTCCTCCTCCGTGGTCAGGGTGACAGGACATGGTGGACCACCACCTGTGCCCCGCTCATGGCTCCAAATGGTGGACACCTTGCCCCTCACCTTGCGCCGCAGGTCGTTTATTTTTTTTTGAATGTCGCCTGCAGTCCGGGTGGAGTACCCTAGCACATTGACCCTGGCAGCAATGGTGGCCAGGATACCCTGCTTCCTTTCCCGGCTGGTCTTCCTGCTTTTTTTCCCATGGAGGAAATCATTAAACGTCTCCATAGCCGAGATTATCACAGAGACCTCCTGGGCATTATAGTTTAGGTTCCTCCTCTCTTTGGGGGTAGCGGGAGCAGCCATTACAGGGCAAAAGTATCTTCCCTGGGGTGGGGGGAAATGGAACTACTTTTGCGCCGGAATGGCGTTTCCGCCAGCGCTTTTAAGCGCCCAGATGAACGCATTGCGCTGACGTTTCCCAGGAAGTGGTGCCGACGGAAGTTGTGAGCATGCGCACAAGGGGGCGAGTGGAGCCGCACTCACTGCGCATGCTCCGTGGATGATGCGCTGAACGTAAGCCTCTGCGCTGGGCTCCGCCCATCATTTACATATGATCACACCCACTTCCACTTGCGTCGGGTTACGCCAGCGCATTATCGTTACTCTGGCGCAAGTTTACGCGCAACTGCTATGTGAATTACAGGACTTGCGCTGAAAGGGTCTTCAGAGTAACGTAAATGAGAAGCGTTACTCCAGAGGAAAGATACTCTCATCTACCTGAATCTGGCCCTATAAAATTAAAATTAATTAAAAAATAATTACCGTATTTATCGCGGTATAACGCGCTCCCGCGTATGCCGCGCACCCCCAAAGTGCCCCCCAATCCTGTGGAAAAAAAGTTATTTTGTACTTACAGTTTTGGTGTCTTGCGCGGCGTCCATCGGCGGCCTCGTCGGGTTCGGTGTCCTTCTGCGGCGGTTCCGGTGTCCTCTTCGGCGGGTGTCTTGCGCGGCGTCCATCGGTGTCCTCTTCGGCGGGTCCGGTGTCCTCTTCGGCGGGTCCGGTGTCCTCTTCGGCGGGTCCGGTGTCCTCTTCGGCAGGTCCGGCGTCCTCTTCGGCGGGTCCAGGGTCCTCGCGGCGTCCTCGCGTCCTCCCCGCTCGTTTCCCGCGCCGAGTTTTGAATACTGCGCCAGCATATACTGAGCGCAGTACACTCGGGCAGGCTCGGCAACTTTGGCGCTCACGTCCTGTACGTCCAGGACGTGACCGCGGAAGAAGCCGAGACTGGCCGAATATACCCGAGTGTACTGCGCTCGGTATATGCCGGCGCAGTATTCAAAATTCGGCGCGGGAAAGAGGGTATCGGCGTATATCGCGCACCCACGATTTTGCCCTGATTTTCAGGGCAAAAAAGTGCGCGATATACGCCGATAAATACGGTAAAATTCAATTTTATTAAAAAAAAATACTACAACATAGAAGTCTCCTCTCCTCCTTGCTTATCCTTGGGCACGGGCTGGGGTTTCTTTTCCTTCTCCCCACGCTTTCCCCTCTCCTCTTCCAGTGATAAGTTGCTAACGGAACAATCGTGGATGTGTGAGGAGAGAAGCAGTGCAATATCTATCTGGGCATCCAAACACCCATATGGTGGAAGATACAGTATCAATGTGCCTGCATTTTTTTATTTGTAAGGTGAGAGTCACCATGGTTCAATACTACAATTAGGAAATGATCTCATCAGGAATTTGGAAACACTGGAGCATTGACCCTCTCATTTATTATATGGGACATTAATCTATTAACTGCATATACCAATACCATCTTTACATTATTGAACAATCTTTACACTGTGAATACTGGTGCAATTTGTGGCACTACTAGCACACTCTTTTTGCAGTTTTTTGCACTGATCTACAGATATTGTTTCCGTTTACATTTGCACAGCAGCACTTTTTATTGGAGCACTTCGGATTTCCTCCTGGTGTCCAGTGGTGAAGGCTAAATCCCCAGTATGTTCCTCGATGGTGATTAAAATAAATATAAATAAGATAATATTAATACAAGTGGTGTAGTGAAAACTGTGCAGTAACACAATACTTCTGGGTATTGTGTTACTGCACAGTTTTCAATACACCACTTGTATTAATATTATCTTATTTATATTTCTTTTAATCACCATCGAGGAACATACTGGGGATTTAGCCTTCACCACTGGACACCAGGAGGAAATCCGATCAGATAAGTGGAAGACATCCATCCATCCCCTGTCAGTGCAAACAGAGATCCGAGAGCTGTTCGTTTAAGGAGTAATTTTTTGTTTCAGAAGATTTGCCACATCATTTTCTGTAGCCTCCTTGTACCTGCAGTGCTCGGGTGTCCTCTCCTGTCACACTGCCTGGCTGGCCGCCGGCACCACGGTCCACCTCCTCATCACAGACTCCAGCCTGGCTGTGCGTGACATCACGCTTGGCGCGATTTGTCTCCCGTTCTGAAGGGGCCAGCCGTGCATGACGTGAAGCATCATCACGTCCCGGCCGTGAATTGCGATAGCCCATTGGTCCACTGTGATGTCCATCATAACAGCACTGTGCAGCGCGCGCCTTTGATGGACAGCTCACTGGCCAATCCTGGCTCCAGAAGGCGGACCTGCTGCTATGGCACTCGGCTGCATTCGGCAGCACATTCGGCAGCGCTCGGGATCAGATCAGTCCCGGCGCTCACCGCTCACTCGGGGGTAATAATTCAGACCTGCGGCCATGAGACTTGGGGTTTTTTTTGGGGGCACATTCGGGGCTCCAGCTCCCCTAGCCAGGGCCTAACGACGCCTCTGAGTGGCGGAATGTGGCCTGGCCAGTCCATACCCAAATGTAGAGATTCCCAGGAAAGATGGCATGTCCATATCCTTTCCCTACTCATCTGGAACCTCTCCCTCCTGCTAATCACTGTCCCTGTCAGACGGGTGACCTGTCTCTACACTACCCATGCACAAAATGTATGCCAAACCTGAGATCCAGGGCCTTTATAGGGCTCTGCCTGACCCAAGATGCCTGATAGAGTCACATGGGGTGGCAGCATCCAATCAGACAGCTTCCCCAGTATAGAGGAACCATGTTCCTCTTCACTTCCTCTCCCCCT
This sequence comes from Rana kukunoris, assembly GCA_029574335.1. Taxonomy (NCBI): domain Eukaryota; kingdom Metazoa; phylum Chordata; class Amphibia; order Anura; family Ranidae; genus Rana; species Rana kukunoris. The sequence continues at coordinate 492,053,809 of CM056049.1, read as the reverse complement.
GCAATGCTGCTGCAGTTGAGTGCCACCTGCAGTGGAGAAAGTAGACTGAACCTGCCTCCTGCCTACATGCTAATATTATGATAAGCTATTGATCAAGAAGTAAATTATTTTTTCCATCAATTTGGATATTGCATATATATATATATATATATATATATATATATATATATATATATATATATACTCACCGGCCATTTTATTAGGCACCCCTGTTCAATTGCCTGGTAACACAAATTGCTAATCACAGCAACTCAATGCATTTAGACATCTAGAAGTGGTGAAGACAACTTTCTGAAGTTCAAACCGAGCATCACAATGAGAAAGAAAGGGAATTTAGGTGACTTGGAAAGTGTCATCGTTCTAGGTGCCAGAGGGGGTGGTGTGTGTATTTCAAAAACTGCTGATCTACTAGGATTTTCACGCACAACCATCTCTGGGGTTTACAGAGAATGGTTTCAAAAAGAGAAAATGTCAAGCAATCAGCAGTTATGTGGACACAAATGCCTTGTTGATGTCAGATGTCAGAGGAGAATGGACAGACTGGTTTGAGATGATAGAAAAGCAACAGTTACTCAAATAACCACAACCAAGGTATGCAGAATACCATCTCTGAATGCACAGTACCTAAAACCTTGAAACAGATGGGCTACAGCAGCATGAGACCATACTGGGTGCCACTCCTGTCAGCTAAGAAGAGGGAATTAAGGCTACAATCTGCACAGGCTCACCAAAATTGGACAATAGAAGTTTGGAAAAATGTTGCCTGGTCTGATGAGTCTCCATTTCAGCTGCAACATTCAGATGGTAGGGTCAGAATTTGGCATAAACAACATGAAAGCACAAATCCATTCTGCCTTGTATCAGTTGTTCAGGCTGGTGGTGGTGTAATTGTGTAAGCAATATTTTCTTGGCACACTTTGGGTCCCTTAGTACCAACATTGTTTAAATGTCACTGCCTACCTGAGTATTGTCCATCCCTTTATGTCTACAGTGTACCCATACTCTGATGGCTACTTCCAGCAGGGTAATACAACATCTCACAAAGCTCAAATCATCTCAAACTGGTTTCTTGAACATGACAAGGAGTTCACTGTATGCCAATGGCCTTCACAGTCACCAGATCTTAATTCAAAAGAGCACGTTTGGGATGTGGTGATGTGCAGCTGACAAATCTGCAGCAACTGTGTGATGCTATCATGTCAATATGGAGCAAAATCTCTGAGGAATATTAACAACACCTTGCTGAATATGGCAGTAATAATTAAGGCAGTTTTTAAGGCAACCCGGTACTAGCAAGGTGTACCTAATAAAGTGGCCGGTGTGTGTATATATATATATATGTGGCTCAAAATTTCAAGTCCTGAGCTACTAAACGTTTAAATGTGTTTTTGCAGAATTAAGTTATAAAAAATAAATATTAACAACAACTTTATCCATGTCTATTAGTGCAGCCTCACCTGTGCCCAACAATGCAGACTACTTGCGTCCATCAATGCCACCTGCCCATGTCCATCAATGCAGCCTGGCCATGTCCACCAATGCAGGTTGCCCGTGTCCACCAATGCAGCCTGCCAGTGTCCACCAATGCAGCCTGCCTGTGTCGACCAATGCAACCTACCGGTGTCCACCAATGCAGGTTGCCCATGTCCACCAATGCAGCCTGCCTGTGTCCACCAATGCAGCCTGCCGGTGTCCACCAATGCAGGTTGCCCGTGTCCACCAATGCAGCCTGCCCGTGTTCACCAATGCAACCTGCCCATGTTCATTAATGCAGCCTGGCCGTGTCCACCAATGCAGCCTGCCCATGTCCACCAATGCAACCTGCCCGTGTCCACCAATGCAGCCTACCGGTGTCCACCAATGCAGGTTGCCCATGTCCACCAATGCAGCCTGCCCGTGTCCACCAATGCAGCCTACCGGTGTCCACCAATGCAGGTTGCCCATGTCCACCAATGCAGCCTGCCTGTGTCGACCAATGCAGCCTACCGGTGTCCACCAATGCAGGTTGCCCATGTCCACCAATGCAGCCTGCCTGTGTCGACCAATGCAGCCTACCGGTGTCCACCAATGCAGGTTGCCCATGTCCACCAATGCAGCCTGCCTGTGTCCACCAATGCAGCCTGCCGGTGTCCACCAATGCAGGTTGCCCATGTCCACCAATGCAGCCTGCCCGTGTTCACCAATGCAACCTGCCCATGTTCATCAATGCAGCCTGGCCATGTCCACCAATACAGCCTGGCCGTGTCCACCAATGCAGCCTGCCCATGTCCACCAATGCAACCTGCCCGTGTCCACCAATGCAGCCTGCCGTGTCCACCAATTCAGCCTGTGATTAACAATGCAGCCTACCTGTGCAGGGGAAGAGATAAGAGGAATTGCCGGACGGATGATCAGAGTGCCAAGGAACATCACAGTTTTCATTTCAATTGTTGTGTGTTCCTGCTGCTCTCTGTCACATACATCCTCGGCTTCTGGCTGGGGAACTTTGATATATATCACAGGTCCCAGGATTGGACGGGTGATCTGTCTATCTAAGTCCCAGGACAAGGAGGAGGGGATGTATGTGACAGCGAGTGTGGGGAACACACAGCAATTTATATGAATGCTGTGATGTTCCTCTGAGCTCTGATCATCGTCTGCTCTTCTCTCTCTTCCCCTCCACAATCACTGGGAGAATGACTCCCATACAACCCTGCCTGCTGGCAGTGCTCGCCCACAATCACCAGCCCTCATTTTCCAAAATGCGAGCAGGCAAGTAGAAAATTTGAGGGCTGAATATATATATCTTACCTTAGACCTTACCTTATCTTACCTTAGATCCGAGCCAAGCCCCTGCAGAGGTCCTCATCTCCCCCTCCGGCCACCGACATCTCTCCCAGGGCTTACTTCCGGGTATGCCGCCGGTAATGGCACATGGACTGAAGCAACGGCACATAGGTGCCATTACTTCAGTTTGCCCCAGTGCGCATGTGCACATGCAGGGAACAGGGAATATCTCCTAAACCGCGCAGGTTTAGGAGATATCCTGGGTAGCTACAGGTAAGCCTTATTATAGGTTTACCTGTAGCATAAAGTGGTTGTAAAGGGTTTACAACCACTTTAAGCAGGGAAGTGTAGGGGGGGGGGGGGGGCACACACAAGCCAACACTATGCTTCCCACCCTACAAGGATTTTTTTTATCTTACAATTAATTGGAAGTCATATCACTGTAATTTCTTTCTCGTACATCACGGGACACAGAGCGGCATATTCATTACTATATGGGGTTATATGGAGTACCTTCAGGTGTGGACACTGGCAATCTCAAACAAACAGGAAGTCCCTCCCTATATAACCCCCTCCCCTAGAGGGAGTCCCTCAGTTTTTTCGCCAGTGTCTTAGGTGTTGGTCACGGAATAGCTTTGCTCCACATCCTTGGGATTAAGGGCGGGCTAACCGGATCTGTCCAAGGAGCCTCAGTGCCAAAGTGGACAGTACCCGGGCCCCAAACCGTGGGGTTTTGCCTATAATGCTCCTCTTTGGAGGGCTGGACCCTGGGCCCAGGACTTGGAGTTTGTAAAGACCATAAGTTCCTGTTTGCCAGGGTGCTATATAGGTCCAGGACAGTGGGTACCTTCATAGGACCCCAGGGCCTGAAGGTCTACTACGCTACCCACGGAGATGGGAGAAGATTGGACCGTTTTGCAAAACGTCCTGCGGCATGGAGCAGGTAAGAGGGGAGCCTGCGGGACTTGGTTCGACAGCAGGCTCTCCAGGGGAGATCTTAAGGGGGGTAGCCTGAGTATGCTCTGCATTGGCACCATGGTCACTATGTCTGATAGACAGGATGCCCTGAAATGTTTCCCCCCATAACTTGATCCCCCTACCTATCTATGTATGTTTGCTAGCTACCTGCAGCTCGCTGGTTGAAGATCTTTTAAAAAAAAAAAAAAGATCTGTCTCTAGGCTAAAGGGACTCCTTAGGGGCCTGTGTTAGCCTTACCTTGCCGGGATTCAAATCTGCCGCCTGATGCGTCCTCCAACCTGCATTCCTGGGCTCCAGAGTGCGTCTCCTCCTGGGCTCTCCTCCCCCGACAGTCGCGCGCGCGCGCGTGCACGCGCGCATGCATATAGAAAATGTTCGCGCCGTTTGGGAGGGGGGGGGGGCGGGGAGTGTGACTGCAGTGTAGAGTGGGCGTGCCTTTAATTGCTGTTATACACAGCAGGCGCGTTCTTAGCTCAGTTCAGAGCTGAGCTGGAGAGAGAGAGGACGTAGAGCTGGCGGCACAGTGACTCCCGGTGGCGAGAAGGGGTACTACATACTGGAGTCAGCTCCAATACTTTTTGTTAAGCCAAAATCCCCTTGGCAACAGGTTGAATGCTGGCAAACATGTTGGGGGTGGGGCTGTATGTGGTGAATAATATATAAAAGAAAACATACTGAGCCCCACCGGTTTTGGGGCATTAGTGATCCTATTGTCCCCTAAACCTTATTTTTTTGTACTCCTGGCTATAACAGTCTGTTGTTGTAAGCGGAGTCCTTCGGTTTTGTATTATGGCTTCCAAGGGTTCAGGATCAAAACAAAAAAATAAAAATAAAAATAAAGAGAAAAGGCAAAGACAAAGGGGTTCCTCCTCTGGTTCTGATAATATGCCAATACTTTCCCTACAGGTTATTCCTATAGGGGTCACCCTGGATAAGCCATTAAGGGGGTCTGGTGCTGAGGCTGGCCCAGGTCGGCCCAACTCTGTGTTATCACAGAGGAGATGCTAGCCGTCACCCTAGGGGGGCTAGAGAAAAGAGGTTAACAGCTATAATCGCTGGCTCTTTTTCTGGCAAGAAGCGGACTAGATCCCCATCGCCAAAAGGGACAGAACCTAGAGGATCTACCACTGTAGAATCGTTTTCAGCCTCCCAGGCGGAGAGTCTGTGGGTCCAGTCTTTGACAGACATGGTCCGCTTGGCATTCAATTTGCCATTTCCAGAGCCTCAGGTTCCTGCGGTATCCTCTTTGGGTTCTTTTAAAAGCGCCTTTAAGCAACGCAGCTTTTCTGGCCCATCCTCTGTTAGAGGAATTGGTTTTTCCAGGATTGGGACGACCGGACAGAATTTTTTCTGCCGCCTAAAGCTGACGAGAGGGTAGTCTTTATGCACGTCTGCCAGGAAATATTTGTGCTTGCAGGCACTCTTTCCCCTGACCAAGTGCTCTTTAAAAGGGGCCCGGATGGCTCAGTTGGTAGAGCATCGGACTTTTGATCTGAGGGTCCAGGGTTCAGGTCCTGGTTCGGGCACTGCTTTTCAACTACCCGTGAGGTCCTTGAGGCCGCATCTCCCGGAAAGCGCCCGATCTCGTCTGATCTCGGAGGCTAAGCAGGGTAGGGCCTGGTTAGTGCCTGGATGGGAGACCACCTGGAAGGTTTTCTGTTATTTACCCTATGGAAAATACATTTTTCTAAAGAAAGGGGGCGCTCCCAACGGTGGACGCAGCCATCTCATGGGTGAATAAATCATTAACTGGCCTAAGGGGAAACATACAAATGTTTAAGGTCCCGGTCGATAAATGTTTAGAGACAATTTTTCCAGCATCCCTGGCTACAGCCAGCAGTGGCTACAATTGGAGTTTTTTTCAGGCATTAAGGAACCAGACAAAACAGATGCTTAGACATCCCTGCCCGATAGGCAGAGGAGTTATTGGATATTCCCAGAGCTCTGTGCTTTGCGGTAGAGGCTATAAAAAGACTCCATCCAGCAGGCGTCTCGTTGTCACTATTTTTAGTGCATATGAGAAGGCTCTTTTGGTTGAAGAACTGGGCGGCCGAGCCCCATGTAAAAGACTGCTGGCAGGTTTGCCCTTCCATGGAAAGATCTGGATAAATACATTCAGACTGTTTCAAGTGGCAAAAGTACCCTTTTACCAGTCAAAGGAAGTTCCGGGGTCCTGCGTTTAAAAGGGCAGCTCCCCCCGGTTCCAGGGCCCTCAAATTTCAGGCAGTACGGTCCTCCTGCGCGATCAAACTTTTAACAATGGATCGCAAGGACAGGCCTCTGGGGATCGGTCCCCGACAGAGGGGGTCCGATCATCTGTGGCCGCAGGCTACAGATTAGAATTTCTAAAATTTCCTCCACAAGGAAGGCCTCAATGCGGGCAGCATTGGATCACCTGCTTTACTAGGGCATAATGGTAGAGGTACCAGCCCAAGAACAGGGGCTAGGTTTCTATTCCAATCTGTTTGTCATACCAAGGCTCATCGGCAATGTCAGACCAATTTTGGACCTAAAAGGTTTAAATGCTTACCTAAGGGTTCGCTCTTTCCGGATAGAATCCGTTTGGCCAGCAGCCGCCACACTCCAGAAGGATCGGGCTTCTATAGACATAAAGGAGGGTTACCTTCATGTACCAGGTCTTTCAGCCACATCAAATATTTTTGTTTTTACGCTTCGCAGTGATACAGCGTCACTTCCAATTTGTGGCGCCCCCCTTCGGGCTGGCTACGGCCCCCGGGTATTCACGAAGGTCCTAGCTCCTATTCTAGTCAGTCCAAAGGATCCAAGGGATCTCGGTCCTAGCATACCTGGACGACCTCTTAATCATAAGATCACTCGCTTCCTTGGTGGAATGCGTAGTAGCCCTCATGGTTCAGTACCTCGAGAGGTTCGGCTGAGTCCTAAACCGGGGAAAGATCAGCATTTCAACCTACAAAGCAGTTGGAATATCTCGGCACGAGATTAGACACAGAACAGAAGATGGATGTTCCTGCCCCTGGTAAAGGTCGAGGCTATCAAGAGATTGATTCAGTTGGTTCTAAGCAAAAAAGAGCCAACTATTCGCCTATGTATGCGATGGCCATGTTCGAGGCAATACCACACGCTTCCACGCTCGTGTCCTACAGGCAGCAATTCTAGCAGCTTGGTTCTGCCCAGTGGTCTGGAAGGCTGGAGAGCGGTCTTGAACAAGTTCACTCGCCAAGGAACTTGGGCAGAGGCGGAGAGGCAGCTGCCCATCAAGGTCTGGGAGTTCTGAGCGGCTCAGCTAGCCCTCCTGGCATAGACATCCATATTACAGGGGTCCTCGGTGAGAAGTCATTCAGACAAGGCCACAGCGGTGGCATATAGGTGAACCACCAAGGGGGAACCAAGAGTCAAGCCACTCAAAGTGAGAGGAGCTTGGTTTTTCGGTGGGCAGAGGTTTAGGTACCCTGCATATCGGCGACATTCATTCCCGAGGTGGACAACCTGCAGGCGTACTTCCTAAGTCGCCAAACCCTGTCGCCGGGGGAGTGGTCTCTGCATCCACAAGTTTTTTCAGACAATCTGCCAGAAGTGGGGAGTGCCAGACGTGGAGGTCATGGCATCAGGATTCAACAAGAAGCTAGACAGGTTCATGTCTCGAACGAGGGACCCTATGGCCTGCGGAACCGATGTGTTGGTTTGCCCTTGGCATCAATCATAACTTCTATATGCATTTCCCCCACTGCAGTTACTACCCCGCCTGCGGCGCAGGATCATACCACAGGCTGGTTATCCTGGTAGCCCCAGCTTGGTACCGGAGGGCATGGTACTCACTAGTCCTGAAATTGGCAGCGGGAGGCCCTTGGACTCTTCCTCTAGGGCCAGACCTACTCTCACAAGGCCCGATCCTCCACCCTGCATTACGGCGTCTAAATTTGACGGCCTGGCGGCTGAATCCCTGATTCTCAGGGGTAGAGGTCTGTCTAGGCAGGTAATCCCTACCCTCATTGAGGCTAGAAAGCCGGCCTCCAGGGTAATTTTGTTACAGGGTTTGGAGGGCCTACGTAGGCTGGTGTGAGGCTAAGAGATGGGTTTCCCGCAAGTATACCATTGATAGAGTATTACGTTTCCTCCAGCTAGGAGTGGATAAAGGCCTGGCATTAAGCACGATCTAGGGACAGATTTCAGCCTTATCAGTGTGATTTCAGAGGCCGCTGGCCACCCACTCGCTGGTTAAGATCTTCGTACAGGGAGTCTTACGTGTTAATCCTCTGGTCAAATCAACACTTTGTCCATGGGACTTAAATCTTGTTCTGTCAACTCTACAGAAACAACCCCTTGAGCCGTTGGCTGAGTACCTTGGTTTTACTGACTAGAAAGTCGGTATTTCTGATCACCATAGTTTCGGCCAGGAGAGTATCGGAATTGGCAGCCTTATCTTGTAAGGAACCATATCTCATTTTACATAAGGATAGGGCGGGGTTCCGTCCTCATTCTTCCTTTCTACCAAAGGTTATATCCAGTTTCCACCTGAACCAGGATGTGGTACTTCCATCCTTCTTCCAAAACCCACCTCTAGAAAGGAGGGGTTGCTGCATACGTTGGATATTGTCAGGGCCATAAAGGCCTATCTTAAAGCTACAGAGAAGGTTCGGAAAACAGATGTGGTGTTCGTTTTACCGGAAGGGCCCAAGATGGGTCAGGCAGCTGCTTGATCCACCATCGCAAGATGGATTAAACAATTAATCGTTCAGGCCTGCGGTTTGAAGAGGTTGCCTCCTCCTTTGTCGGCAAAGGCCCATTCTACCAGGGCCATGGGCACCTCCTGGGCAGCACATCATCATCAGATCTCTATGGCTCGAATATGCAAGGCAGCAACGTGGTCGTCAGTCCACATGTTTACAAAATTTTATCAAATGGACGTAAGAAGGAATGCGGATACAGCCTTTGGGCAGTCAGTACTACAGGCCGCGATTCAAGCTCCTCAGGATCTGAGGGGGCTCCCTTGATTTGATTTGAGATTTACATTTCTCGTTTAAGTTGGATTTACTAGTATTTGAGTATACCTCTAAATTAAATCCTTCTTTGGAAGATGTCTCCCTCCCCTCATTAAAGCATTGCTTTCGGACATCCCATATAGTAATGAATATGCCGCTCTGTGTCCCGTGATGTACGAGAAAGAAAAAGGGATTTTTAAATACAGCTTACCTGTAAAATCCTTTTCTTGGAGTACATCACGGGACACAGAGCTCCCACCCCTCTTTTTGGGAACATTTTGGGAGGCATACTGCTTGCTACAAAACTGAGGGACTCCCTCTAGAGGAGGGGGTTATATAGGGAGGGACTTCCTGTTTGTTTGAGATTGCCAGTGTCCACACCTGAAGGTACTCCATATAACCCCATATAGTAATGAATATGCCGCTCTGTGTCCCGTGATGTACTCCAAGAAAAGGATTTTACAGGTAAGCTGTATTTAAAAATCCCTTTATTACCTCCTCGACCACCACAAAAAACCTTCCAATAGAAATTGGTGAATTGTATTGTCCTTTTTGTTATTTAACAATCCTACATAATTTTCATTGAGACTGTCCAACAAGCACCATTTCTCCTTCAGTGCGGTGCATTTTTGATGACTTTTACATACAGAAGCATGTTGTGCTGTTGCAGTGGCTAGCGCTGTAAACATGGCACTAAAACACCAGAAATTTGGGAACAGCTACTGATGTGGTTATTTTCTCTGATCAGCTGCAATACCTAAGTATGCAATTACAAACTGCTGGTGTGCCAAAATCGCTGGTTCTTGACGTCCTTCTATGCCATAAAATTTGAATAGGTTCTTGAGCACTTTCAATTCAAAATAACAGAATATAATATATATTATCTTTGAGACCTACAATTGTATCCAAAAACTGAGGCTTGACTCATCCACTTTTAACTTCTCAAGTGCTTTGCCTCTCCCAGTCCCTTCATTGACTGCCAAGGACGACAACTCTATGGTTACAAATTTTAACCACTTAAGACCCGGACCAATACGCTGGCAAATGACCCAAGGGGTTTTTGCGATTCGGCACTGCGTCGCTTTAACAGACAATTGCGCGGTCGTGCGACGTGGCTCCCAAACAAAATTTGCGTCCTTTTTTTCCCACAAATAGAGCTTTCTTTTGGTGGTATTTGATCACCTCTGCGGTTTTTATTTTTTGCGCTATAAACAAAAATAGAGCGACAATTTAAAAAAAAATGCAGTATTTTTTACTTTTTGCTATAATAAATATCCCCCAAAAATACATAAAAAAACTTTTTTTTTCCTCAGTTTAGGCCGATACGTATTCTTCTACATATTTTTGGTAAAAAAAATCGCAATAAGCGTTTATCGGTTGGTTTTCGCAAAATTTATAGCGTTTACAAAATAAGGGATAGTTTTATTGCATTTTTATTAATTATTTTTTTTTTACTACTAATAGCGGCGATCAGCGATTTTTTTCGTGACTGCGACAATATGGCGGACACTTCGGACAATTTTGACACATTTTTGGGACAATTGTCATTTTCACAGCAAAAAATGCATTTAAATTGCATTGTTTACTGTGGAAATGACAGTTGCAGTTTGGGAGTTAACCACAGGTGGCGCTGTAGGGAATGTGTGCCCTAATGTGTGTGTTTACAACTGAAGGGGGGTGTGGCTGTAGGTGTGACGTCATCGATCGCGTCCCCCTATTACAGGGATGACGCGATCGATGCTCCGGCCACAGAGAAGCACGGGGAAGCCGTGTGTACACACGGCTCTCCCCGTTCTTCCGCTCCAGGGACGGATCGCCGCACTGCAGCGGCGATCGGGTCCGCGAATCCCGCGGTCCCGGTCCTGGAGCTTCGGACCGGGTCGCGGGCGCGCGCCCGCGGGCGCGCGCCCGCGACCCACGGCTGGGTACTAAAACCAACGTATATATACGTTGATGTGCCCAGCCGTGCCATTCTGCCGACGTAAATGTGCAGTAGGCGGTCCTTAAGTGGTTAACTTAACCCTCCTCTTGTGTTAGGGTCAGAACCGACCCGTTTTCAGGTTTTGAATGTCTATAAGTATCACATAAATTTGTTTATTGCATCAAGATTTTTTTACTTTGTCAGAAACCTCTATTTAAACAATGTAATAGAAAAAGAATCCTTTTCACTAAATTATAAAATACTGTGGTCAAAATTAAGACGTTTATGGTGTTAGGGTCAATTCTGACCCAGTTATACTATAGGATTTTAGGACACTAATAAGTGCCAAAACTGAAATCATAAACACTAGGGTTGTCCCGATACCACTTTTTTAGTACCAGGTACAAGGACCGATACATTTTTTCATCTAGTCGCCGATACCGAATACCGATACTTTTTTTAAATGTGTCCCCAAATGCAGCCATGTCCCCCACATATGCAGACATGTCCCCCACATATGCATCCATGTCCCTCCAGCCATGTCACCCACATATGCAGCCATGTCCCTCCAGCCATGTCCCCCACATATGCAGCCATGTCCCTCCAGCCATGTCCCCCACATATGTAGCCATGTCCCCTACATATGCAGCCATGTCCCTCCAGCCATGTCCCCCACATATGCAGCCATTTCCCCCCAGCCATGTCCCCCACATATGCAGCCATGTCCCTCCATCCATGTCCCTCCAGCCATGTCCCTCCAGCCATGTCCCTCCAGCCATATCCCTCTAGCCATGTCCCTCCAGCCATGTCCCCCACATATGCAGCCATGTCCCTCCAGCCATGTCCCTCCAGCCATGTCTCTCTAGCCATGTCCCTCCAGCCATGTCCCCCACATATGCAGCCATGTCCCTCCAGCCATGTCCCCCCATACCTAGCCGCCGAAAGCGGCCGAAAGCCGACTCTGCCGCACGGAGAACATCACAGCATTCATTTGAATAGCTGTTTTGCCCGCGCGTATAGACACTCCCCCTTGCTCGGGATTGGACAGATCACGATCACATATCCAATCCCGGGCAAGGGGGAGTGTCTATACGCAGCGGGAACACTACAGCTATTCAAATGAAAGCTGTGATGTTCCCGCACGCCGTTTAACCCATGCGGCGGCTTTCGATACGGCGGCGCGATGTGGCGGCTTTCGATGCGGCGGTAGCGGCGGGGGGGAAGTATTCTATTTAGGTATCGGGGGTATTTGCGGGAGTACCCGGTATCGGTATCGGTATCAGAACAACCCTAATAAACACTCTCTCTGCTTAGTAACACTGACAGCCAATCAACTCTCAACCGTGTGAGCTGTAGTTAGGGAGGGGCCTATCTTTTTGCCTGCTTGTCTGCTTCTCTAAATAAAGTAAAGAAACATAGGACCAATACATTTCAGAGTTGCTGACTTTATTTTACCATTTTTTAAATTTGAAAAAGAGAGGTATGCTATCAAAAGAAAGGTCTAAGGGGTCACACCAAAAATATTAAAACCAATCTTTTCAAGGATAAAGAAGCCTAACAAGGTAACCAAGAGGTAAGAAACAAATTGGATGATAAATAATTGTTCAGAGGGTATTTTATGGCTGATTTAAGACACGGGTCAAAACCGACCCGTTAACATCATGGATAGTAACAGAAAGCTAACATAAGAGGAGGGTTAAGAACAAAGCTATTTCTGATTTAGCTCTTTCAGGCATTCTTCAATACTTTCCACAAATTCTGCTTTACAAACAGCCTTCTTCTTCCTTCTCTTATTGTAGCATCTTGACAGTCTTGTTTTAGGGCCTCACATCGTACTTCCCTTATATTAAATCGCCTACAAGAAGCCATGTCATAGTCTTCATGCCTTTAAAAAAATCACCGTTTCAGATAAGCTTATATTTAGTCCTTGTTCATTCCCAACAGTCATGCCCCGTACACACGACTGAGCTTCTCGGCAGAATCCAGCGAGAAGCTCGCTGGGAGACATATTCTGCCGAGGTTCTCGGTCGTGTGTACACTTTTGGCGAGCATCCCGTCGGGAAGCTCTTTGAGCCAAAATAGAGAGCATGCTCTCTTTTTCCTCGTTCAATGAGGAAATTTGGCTCGACGACCTTTTCGAGCGCTCATCGGGAACCTCGTTGGGCGGAACGATGGGTTTAGCCAGACGAGGTTCTCGGACGTGTGTACGCGGCCTCACTGGTCCACATTTTCTTACCTTTCCAAGATCTGACAAAACATACACCTTTATTATTGTAGAGGCAGAGCTTTCTCGGTCATTGTGCTTTTTTTTGTTGGATATGATTTGATATGCAGTTGCATGTACTTATTATTTAAATTGAATTTATGCAGATGTAGTATGCAGAGTAATTGCTTAGCATCTGTGTAAGAGCAATAATATTTAGTAGTAAAATCAATAATGATAATCATTTACTGCTCATTTCCTCTCAATGCTTTCAGGACAGGCACAGATCATGTAACAGTAACATACAGACCCTTTCTGTTCATTTGCTTTACATGATTTATATGATTGTACGTTTGATGTGTAGGGGAGCTGTGTGTACTGGGATATGAGGGTGTATACATAATAAACTAGATTACGCTATGTTGGCTTCCTTTTGTTTGTATATATCACCTGAGGTTCTCTCCTACAAAGTGGCTCCCTGATACGATGCTGGCTGCAGTGGCTTAAAAACTGATTGAATGAAACGCTTACTGCTCATTATATTTTGGTGAGTTTAAACCCCGACGGTTCGAGTGATCACAAGTGGTGAATTGAGAAGAATTTGGTGGACGGTGCATTCTGCTTTTTCTTATACTTATTCATCCTTGGACTATTTCAGATTAATTAGTTTATTTGCTGTCATCCAGTTATCACATCTTTTGCAGCAGTGGGGTTACTTCCACCGCATTATTAGCGCTGTTGGTACTTTTGTTTTTTTGAATGGACTGTTTGGTCACATTGTTTAACATATGAGTACCTTTCTTTAACATACAGTAATGATATTTTTTTCCACAGGTCAGTATGAATATTCAAATACTGGCAAGGAAAACTGAAAATCGGTTGTATCCCCCTGCCGTCTCATAGTGGCTGCCCTAGGACAAAATCCAAATGCAACAAAAATTTAAGTGGTATTAAACTCAAATTGTAAACTCTGCCCTTCAGGAAATTTAACAAACTAACATCATCCCCTCCCCTGAGAGCCGAACAAGCGTGATCAAACACCACCCTCCCCGGAAAGGGACAAGAAGTGTGTCCTGTAGGGATGAGCTTCAAGTTTGAATCAAACACATGTTCGACTCGAACGTTGCCTATTCAGCAAACAGCGAACAATTTGGGGTGTTTCCGGCAAATTCAAAAAGCCGCGGAACACCCTGTTAAAGTCTATGGAAGAAATCTAAAGTGCTAATTTTAAAGGCAAATATGCAAGTTATAGCAAAGAAATTTTCCCAGTGCTACTATACCGGGGCGTGTAGCCACATCTCTCCGCCCACAGGTCTGTCTCTTTTTTCTAAAACAATATGCAAGTTATTGTCCTAAAAAGTGTTTGGGGACCTGGGTCCTGCCCCAGGGGACATATATCAATGCAAAAAAGTTTTAAAAATGTATGTTTTTTCGGGAGCAGTGAATTTAATAATGCTTAAAGTGAAACAATAAAAGTGAAATATTCCTTTAAATTTCGTACCTAGGGGGGGGGGGGTGTCTAGTATGCCTGTGAAATAGCGCATGTTTCCCGTGCTTAGAACTGTCTCAGCACAAAGTGTCATGCTGCGTACACACGATAATTTTCCAGCATGAAAAAAACGTTGTTTTAAAAAAAATGTATTTTAAAATCATAATTTTTCGGATTCTAAAAAACATAATTTTTTTTTTCGAACATGCTGCATTTTTTAACAACGTTTTTATACAATATTGTTTTTCGGGTTGTAAAAAATTATCGTGTGTGGGCTAAAACGACGTTAAAAACCCACGCATGCTCAGAAGCAAGTTTTGAGATGGGAGCGCTCGTTCTGGTAAAACTACCGTTCATAATGGAGTAAGCACATTCATCACACTGTGACAGACAGGAAAGCGCAAATCGTCTTTTACTAACACGGAATCATCTAAAGCAGCCCCAAGGGTGGAATCATCCGCATGGAACGTCCCCTTTATAGTGCCAATGTACGTGTTGTACATCACCACGCTTTGCTAGAGCATTTTTTTAAAACGATGGTGTGTGGGCAACGTCGTTTTAATGATGAAGTTGGAAAAACGTTGTTTTTTCTACATGCCAAAAAACGTTTTTTTTTTCATGCCGAAAAATTATCGTGTGTACGCGGCATTACGTCTGAATTGTCGGCACCCGGCAATTCAGAGAAAATTCATTAATAAAAAAAAAAGAGTGGGGGTCCCCCCAAATTCAATTACCAGGCCCTTCAGGTCTGGTATGGATATTAAGGGGGAACCCCACCGTCAATTTAAAAACAAATGGCGTGAGGTTCCCCCCAAATATCAATTCCAGACCCTTCAGGTCTGTTGTGGATTTTAAGGGGAACTCCACCCCAAATGTAAAAGAAAATGGCGTGGAGTTCCCCAAAAATCCACACCAGACCCCTTATCTGAGCACGTAACCTGCCCGGCCGCAGAAAAGAGGGGGGGGATGAGAGAGCGCCCCCCCTCCTGAACCGTACCAGGCCACATGCCCTCAACATGGGGAGGATGTACCCATGTTAATGGGGACAAGGGCCTCATTCCCACAACCCTGGCCGGTGGTTGTGGGAGTCTGCGGGTGTGGAAGACCCCTTTAACAAGGGGGACCCCCAGATCCCGGCCCCCCTATGTGAATTGGTAATGGGGAACATTGTACCTCTACCAATTCACTAAGGAAGTGTAAATAATAGTAAAAAAAACACACACGCATCGTGGAGAAAGTCCTTATATTAAAAAAGAAAAAAAATCCAGTCGTGGTAATCCGCTCTCGAACCCCGCTTCCAAGTTGTCGGTATCCAGCGACGGGTGATCTCTTCCCTGCCGGAGTCCAGCGATGAGAAGATCCAACCAGGTCCAGGATCCAGAGTGCACGCATCGCCGGCCGCCTGTCTCCGCCGGAGACAGCCAGGCGAATGACGCGGCCTTGAGCCAGTGGCAGCTCTTATATAGGTGAGGTGGGGCCACCCATCACGTGAACTGTCTCAATCTGACGCACCCTCTGACTATGTCACTGGCAAAGCCCAGGCTTTCCCTTGCATCAGAGGGGGGCAGGGGAGGGACTGGGCAAAGATGGAAGTCAGGAGTCCCAGAAAAGTTGAAGAATATTTTTAATCTATTTGTGTTTTTGAATTTTACTCATTGAAGTTAATACTCCTCTTGTTTGAATTTATGTTGGTGCCAGTGGAGGATATATTAAACTTGTACTTTAGGGGATATCAGTTTCTGATGTAGATTTATAATGGTGTACAAATCCTTATGTTTCAGAACAATGTGCATGCCTCCACTCACATGTGACAGTGCTTAGGTCTAGTAATAGGTCACTGAAGCACAGACTACACCATGTTGCGTGATAAAGAAGACAATATGGGTGTTCTGGTTTTAGGAGGTGCCATTGTGTATCAGGGCTGCAGGCAGACAGGAACACTAAAGATACTGGGGGAGATATACGAACACTGGAGTACAAAATCTGGTGCAGCTTTGCAGAGAATCAGCTTTCAGTTTGTTTATTTTTGTCAAAGCTTAAAGGGGTTGTAAACTTAATTTTTTTCCCTAAATAGCTTCCTTTACCTTAGTGCAGTCCTCCTTCACTTACCTCATCCTTCGATTTTGCTTTTAAATGTCCTTATTTCTTCTGAGAAATCCTCACTTCCTGTTCTTCTGTCTAACTCCACACAGTAATGCGAGGCTTTCTCCCTGGTGTGGAGTGTTGTGCTCGCCCTCTCCCTTGGACTACTGGAGAGTCAGGATGCCCACTCACACAGAGCTCCTTTCTCTATCTGCAACGCAGAGAGCGTCCTGACTCTCCTGTAGTCCAAGGGAGGGGGCGAGCATGACACTTCACACAAGGGAGAAAGCCTTGCATTATTCTATGGAGTTACAGACAGAAGAACAGGAAGTGAGGATTTATCAGAAGAAATAAGGACATTTAAAGGCAAAATTGAAGGATAAGGTAAGTGAAGGAGGACTAAGGTAAAGGAAGCTATTTAGAAAAACGAAATTGTACCTTTACAAGCCCTTTAATGTAGAACTATAGGCAAAACTATTTATTTTTTGATTTGCATATAGCTAACCTCAGTCAGTTTTCACTATCTCTATCCCATTGCAGAGATTTCTCTTCACTTCCTGTCCTATAGCCAAAACAGCAAGTGAGAGGAAAACCCTGAATTGAAAGAAATTCCTTTGGGACCCCCAAGTAACTAAAATTAAATTAAAAACTGACAGGTGTGCTAATCCCCCTCCACTGTACCCAAATCTAAAAAAAAGTTTTGCCTTTAGTTATTCTCCAACCACTTCACGCAAATCGCCATACCCGTATGTTGTTATGGCAGCAGCTAGTATTTTCAGGAACTACGTGCGTTTCTCTTAACTGCTTGCCGACCAACTGCCGCAGTTATATGGTGGCAGGTCAGCCGTCGCATCCCCGGCAGACGCAATCACCGCCAGGCACCCGCGATCGCTCATTACAGAGCGAGAACCGGGAGCTGTGTGTGTAAACACACAGCTCCTGGTCCTGTCAGGGGGAGCAATGCCTGATTGTATGTTCATACAATGTATGAACAGCGATCAGTAATTTCATCTAGTCAGTCCACCCCCCCCTTCAGTTAGAACACACTCAGGGAACCTACTTAACCTCTTCCTCGCCCCCTTGTGTTAACCCCTTCCCTGCCAGTGGCATTTTTATAGTAATCAATGCATTTTCATAGCACTAATTGCTATAAAAGTGCCAATGGTCCCAAAAATGTGTGAAAGGTGTCCGAAGTGTCCGCCATAATGTTGCAGTACCGATAAAAATCGCTGATACTAGTAAAAACAAAATATTAATAAAAATGCCATTAAACTATCCCCTATTTTGTAAAAGCTATAACTTTTGCGCAAATCAATCAATAAATCCTTATTGTGATTTTTTTTTAACAAAAATAATGTAGAAGAATACGTATCGGCCTAAACTAAGGAAAACATTTTTCTATATATATATATTTGGGGGATATTTTTTTATAGCAAAACTTAAAAAATATTCATTTTTTTCAAAATGTTGTTTATAGCGCAAAAACTAAAAACCGCAGAGGTGATCGAATACCACCAAAAGAAAGCTCTATTTGTGTTGTGTTTGGTCCGGGGCTTAAGTGGTTAAAGAAGAATACATTTTTTCAAAATACATTTTTATATTATTGCATTTTTTTTATTATTGCATTTTTGACCCCAAATCTCATATTTAGGAGGTCCTGGCATGTTTTTTTTTTTTATATTACAAGGGATGTTTACATTCCTTGTAATAGAAACAAATGTGACCCAATTTTAAAATGTGTTTTTAAAAGACAGTGTCAAAATAGAAAAATAAAATATAAAGAGTTAAACATGTTGGGTGTCAATTTATTTGGCGTAACATTATCTTTCACAGTATAAAAAAATGGGCTAACTTTACTGTTGTCTTTTTTTTTTATTCCACTGCACAAAATCATGTACCTGTCTTTGTTTTGGTCTGATGTGTGTACACACCATCAGACCAAAATCCCAGCGTACCAGAACGCGGTGACGTAGAAGACACCGACGTGCTGGCAAAAGGAAGTTCAATGCTTCCACGCATGCGTCAAATCAATTTGACGCATGCACAGGATTTCGGTCCGATGGTTGGGCGTACTAACCATGGGACATGTCCGACGGACAGGTTTCCAGCGGACAAGTTTCTAAGCATGTTTAGAAACTTTTGTCTGCTGGAAACCTGTCCGCTAGGCCGTATAGACGATCGAACATATCCGCTGAAACTGGTCTGCGAGTTTCAGCGGACATGTCTCCTCTTGCGTACGCGGCCTCAGAGGACACATGGCTTGATCATGTGAAAGGTTCACTGTAATGAAGAATACATCAATGTACAAACTATGGCATTAAAATTTGTTTATAAAATGTAAAAATGTAAAAAGTATTGCATATATGTATCTGCATATATGTATATGTAATTCAAACACGTGAATTGAAGGAACTGGTTAGAAACTACTTGTAACCGTGACATTCACAGTTCCTTCTAAAGTGGACCATAATACATGTAATCATAAGCATGCAGGTCCAGCATAGAACACATAATATGGCACAATTCAAGTCCTAACTTCAATAGTGAAAGTGAACACATTTTCAATAGCTATGTCAAAACTGAAGCAATAATTTCAAGCACGATTGAATGTTCTAAGAAAATGATTTTCACACAAAAGAGAAACATTGCAAATGTAACAACCAACTCAGACACTGCAATTGCTTATAAATATAATTTATTACCTGTTTAGAAATTTTTTTATTACACTTTGTACATGTCAGATTGACAATAAATGCAGGCATTTACAAACAGTGAAAAAGAAAAAGGCCTGGGAACATTTGGAAAGAAAAAAAATATATATAATAATAATAAGAGGCACACCTAGAACAGTAAACTACATCTCACTGTACAGTAATACAAAGAATGCAATGGATAGCACTTCTTAGTACATGTTTTAGAAAAAGGAATTGCATAGTAAATACAGCTGGAGGGAAAGTAAAGACAAAAACTAAATTGGTTTCTATATCTCTATAGCCAAAAAAGTAAGTAACACTTTTGCAGTAATACTGCCATAGTAAAAATACTTGAGAAAGGTAATCCTCAGCTTATGGAATCCACTGGGTCTTCGCTGCTGGCAACCAGCATTTGGTACCCAGTTCTCCAGTAATCTGTGATGCTAATTTATTGACAATCTGGGCTAAACACAGGCAGAGCGAATCACTTGTGTGAAAGTAAGGCTTACGTGTATGGTGTATATTTAAATGTGAACTCAAGTACAATGTTACCATATTAAACAACCTTCCACTCTATCAATTAACAGATATTTGCCACCAACTGGATAAACCAAGATTTGCAAAGATAAGCTCAAAAGAAAACAATGTAACAAAAAAAAAAATCCTTTATGTACTTTCATTTGATTTTTTTTTAAATATATGTTGATATTGTAAACCACGTATGTATGTGCAATGGTCTATTGGGTTTTTATTAAAATTTGGCACATTACTCGTCTGAAGTATAATGGCTTAAGTGATGTGCATGATATAGTCACATAGTAGGCAGTAGCTAGGTCTGCAACTGTGCAAATCAAACAAATTGAGATTAACAGGCAGACCTCATTGTACCTTTCCTGCTTTTTTCTTGGTGACTCTCTACAAAAAACAACAACAAAAAAACAACTTTCTAATAACCAATGAACCAGTAGCATCTTGAGTAGTAGGTTTCTGTAACGAGACCCTTGACTGCGGTGACTACTTGTCTAATGATCCAGTGAAAACTGTGTGTTCACAGAGTAATGCCATATCTAACCTCACTACCTCAAAGTAACATGGTTGGTTAAGAAAATGTGCCTTTTGTATGCTCAAAACATTCTCATAGTTACATAGTTAGGTTGAAAAAAGACACAAGTCCATCCAGTTCAACCATAAAAAAATTAAAATAAACAAACAAAATAAAACACAGTACATCCCATACACCCAACTCCATACCCACAGTTGATCCAGAGGAAGGCAAAAAAAAAACAGCAGAGCGATGATCCAATTTGCTTCCGGAGGGGAAAAAATTCCTTCCTGATCCCCCAAGAGGCAATCGGATTTACCCCGGATCAACTTTACCTACAGAACTTAGGTTATATTATGTGTATTTAGGAAAGAATCCAGGCCCTTCTTAAAGCAATCTACTGAGCTGGCCAGAACCACCTCTGGAGGGAGTCTGTTCCACATTTTCACAGCTCTTACTGTGAAGAAACCTTTCCGTATTTGGAGGTGAAATCTCTTTTCCTCCAGACGTAAAGAGTGCCCCCTTGTCCTCAGCGTTGACCTTAAAGTGAATAACTCAACACCAAGTTCACTATATGGACCTCTTATATATTTGTACATGTTGATCATATCCCCCCCTTATTCTCCTCTTCTCAAGAGTGAATAAATTCAGTTTTGATTCTCGAAGGGCTTTACCAGCTAACAATAAATCATCATTTACTGAACTTTAATTTTGGCTGGTACATTGCCTTGCAAATTGTTTTACTTTAGTTTGCCCTTCCCTCATACTGTGCCCACCATTAACTGCATACTGTATATACATTTTTTTTTTCCGTCCTTCAAAAATATTATAGAAAATCAATGTCTGTATGTGTTTTAGTTTTATGTTTTTAGTATGAGCTATTTAAAGGTTTGTCAGATCACAGTGTGGGTATTACCCGGGTGTTGGTTGCACAGGGAGGAAATCACTATGCTATATTTTATTAATATGAACCAGACTACACTAATAAAATAGTTAAAAACATTTCCTTTTTAGCCTCATTTCTTAATGTGTGCTTGACACCAATCAGGTACAATGTGTATACCAATGCTTTCCAGGGAAGGTTTGTATTTCATATAAGTTCAATATAGATATCTGGTCTGGTATAGGGCAACATCGATAGTGGGCTGATTTACTAAATACGTTTAGAATCTTCACACCACACACCATAAGTTGTGTGAATATTTACTTCAATTATGCATTTATGTACAGATGAAACAGGTTAAGAGCATGTTTTTTCCTTGATTGAATAATTGATGAATAAATTGCACATAGACTCTCATCTCCTTTAGTAAATCAGCCTCACTAACATTAGAGCAATAATAAATTAGAATGTATGAGATCTCTTTAAAGAAAAATATTTAACAACCTCAGAACTGGATGCCAATTTAAAATGCACAGTAATGGCAGCTGTTTGTCCCAGTGCCGTTTTCAAATGGCACCCAGACTCTGTGACAAATCCCGGCAGCCTCTGATGCCCAGCACTAAGCCCAGTAGATGAAACAATCAGCTCCTGGGGTTCAGATCTTGCTACACAGATTTCCACTGACAAGATGCAGACCTCTTCCAATAAAAAAGTGTAAAAAAAAAAATAGAAAAACAAATAAATGTACCATTTGTATGTATGTGTGTGGGTATATAAATACAAATCCTCCTAAAAATAAATAAAAATATTCCCTCCAAAATTGTCAGGTCACAACAATGATGTTGGATGATCAGGATGACATTTGCATTAAGGCTAGGTTCACACTGCTGCAATCAAACTTTTCCCCGATTTCTTGTGCGACTATGTAGTGCAACTTGGAGGCAACTTGGATGCAACTTTAATAAGCTTTGCATATTCTATGGGGCCAAAATCACACTGGAATCACATCAAAGTAGCACAGGAACCTTTTCACATTGATGTGACATTGATGTGAACGAACACCATCATTGAAAACAAAGGTATTTACATTATTATATGATTTTATGCATCAAAAATAACACTAGTGTGAACTGGGCCTTACTGCACTAGCAACAAATGCTCACGTGGACACAATATCGTTCAAATTTTAGATGATGGAAACTTGTAAAAAATAAATACTGTTATGCTAATTTGTGTCTGACTTAATAGTACCTTAATGTTACGCTAACAAATTACACAAGCTGCTTTGCTCCCAATGTGTGCTGCAACATACTGTCAAAGTTTACATAAAGTTGAAATAACACATATATTCACTTTGAGCTTTAGCATTCCTTATGTAAAATGTAAAATATGTTAAACTAAAGTTGCACTAATGTGATTGCCTTTTCATCATCAGACTTTGTTGATCATATTTTGCTATAAATATATGGGGGTCAGCAAATTGCATAAATGCAAAAAAAAAATCCAGAAATTAAATTTTTATAACTTATCACTAGTTGTTCCCCCCCAAAAAAAGGAATACAAATATATGCATCCAATTTGCTACTAAATTAAACCATTCTCTGTCTCAAAAGAAAACATTGTATAATTTTTACAGGTTCATTACAGATGCTAAAAGAAAAATGGTTCTCAGACTCAACAGAAATGAGGGAAAAAAAGCCTGGGGACTCAATAGGTTTATTAATCAGTTCTATCTGAAAAAAGAGCTGACCTATGAAAATTGGAGAAGAAAAAATACATCCGTTTTTTCCATAACAGTCAGGTCATTTCATACTAGCGAGGGTGAGAAAAAAACAAAAAAACTGATAGGTTCCCCTTCATTTTTTTTCCATATCTTCACCTGGTACATATGACTGGGCAATTGTTTTTTAGCCATGGGATATGTCATGAAATGTGCTTTGCATTGGAATACAATACTTATATAATTTGATCAATGGTAACGCACAGCCTTTTCATCAATTCCTATATACAACATGAGTTTACAGCCTGCAAAGTAATGTTATACATTTAACTATCATAAAGGTTTTACAGCATCCCTGAAGTGACATGGAAGTTGATGTACTTAAGGAATAAAGAATAGTAACTTAGGCTTGGGCCATACACGGGTTGCAGGAAAGAAATTTTCACGATTCCCCCATCAACACGGACAGTGTTGACCGGTGAATAAGCAATTGTCTTCTCCCAGGGGGGTAAGTCATCCATGCCGGGAGAAGACAGCGATTATTGCTAGCAGCTATAGCAGCCATTAGCGATAATAGCAAGAGAATTCGGCAGGCTGGTTGTTCCCAAGTTGATTGATCAATCAACTTGGTACATTCAGCCTTCCCATTAATGTTTCGAATCTTGGACAGTTTCTACTGAATCAGCCGAGATTCAAACTGTCAGCCTTAGTTTTAGAAAATAAGGTGAAATGCTGTATAAAAATAATAATTACTTCAATTATCTAATCCAATTGTATACAAGGCAAGATCCTGTTTTTTGTTTTATATAGCACTGAGCATGGCCTAGTATTTAACGCAAATAAAGCTTCACTTTATTCACTACTTTACCTAGATGCCGACCGCCCGCCGTCATATTACGGCGGGACGGTGGCTCTGCTGGGCGAGAGCCCGTAGCTATACATCCGCTCTTTAGCGTCCCCGCTCGCCCCCGAGTCCCGCGCGTGTGCCCGGCGAGTATGATCGCCGCCGGGCACACGCGATTGTTCGTTACAGAGTGGGGACCGGGAGCTATGTGTGTAAACACAAAGCTCTCGGTCCTGTCAGCGGGGGAAACGCTGATCTCCTGTTCATACAATGTATGAACAGAAGATCAGTGATTTCCCCTAGTGAGGTCACCCCCCATACAGTTAGAACACACCCAGGAACACACTTAACCCCTTCCCTGCCCCCTAGTGTTAACCCCTTCACTGCCAATGGCATTTTTATAGCAATACAATGCATTTTTATAGCATTGATCGCTATAAAAATGCCAATGGCCCCAAAAATGTGTCAAAAGTGTCCGAAGTGCCCGCCATAATGTCGCAGTACTGAAAAAAAATGCTGATCGCCGCCATTACTAGTAAAAAAAAAAATATTAATAAAAATGCCATAAAACGACCCCCTATTTTGTAAACGCTATAACTTTTGCGCAAACCAATCAATAAACGCTTATTGTGTTTTTTTTTTTTTAACGAAAAATATGAAGAAGAATACGTATCGGCCTACACTGAGAAAAAAAATGTTTTTTTATATATTTTTGGGGGATATTTATTATAGCAAAAAGTAAAAAATATTGAATTTTTTTCAAAATTGTCGCTCTATTTTTGTTTATAGCGCAACAAATAAAAAACGCAGAGATGATCAAATACCACCAAAAGAAAGCTCTATTTGTGGGGAAAAAAGGACGCCAATTTTGTTTGGGAGCCACGCCGCAAAAAGCGACGCAGTGCCGAATCATTGGACAGCAATATGGTCCGGGGCTAAAGTGGTTAAATTAATGTTCATATTTTGAAGTGAGTATTCTCTACCTCTTAACTAAAACAATCTCCTTGTATAATAATAAGAACAAACGAGTGATAATTGTGCATCATCATGTATTTAGATCTTCATAATACCTAAATAATTAAGTACTATGGTCATTTTAAATGGATATTCAGTGTATTCAGGGTAAATCAACCTTTGTTGTATATGAGTCTCAAACAGCACACATTGCAATTATTTAGACAATAGTTTGCCTTGAAAATCTTTTACCAAATAATAGCAAAACATATACAATAATAGAACAGTAGATGTGATTTACTCCAGTGACCATGATTGAAGCATAGTTAGTACATACACAAGACTTTCTTATGACCGGTTGCTGCAGGGCTTGACTTGAACTCTGCAATTGAAAAGTACAATTTTCCATAGCTCGCATGCAGGGACCTAACATGATTACATAAAATGTCACATATTGCAAGGTTCATCATTTTATATTTTACTGTAGACTTGGAAAAGGTCACACAATGATTTTGGATTGACACTATATGCAGAAACCCCTTAATTGGATTATGCTATATTAAAACGTAAAATTACAGTTGGTACTAATACCATTTTTTTCACAATTAAAATACCTATTGAAGTGATGATAGGCACAGTTTGGAAAGGGAGGACACTACTTTCATTCCATGACTGTGTACTACTAAAGAGCATTGACCTTTCTGTAATTTATGAACTTGGATAGAATCTGATAATATATTAGCAAGCCTGGTGACTGGAAATCCAATTATGGTTTTGAAGCCATGTTAAAGTGGTGTTAAACCCAAAAGCAAACATTTATTATCTTGCAGATTATTATTTCTTTGATGTGATGGCTGCATTTTTTTTTAAAATGTTAGGCTTTTTTTTTTCTATTTTCATCTTGTGATCATTTGGTTTTGGGTAAAATACTGCTCTAAGAGTGGCAACAGACAAATACCTAAACTTACCAAACAGCTATGTTTTTCAAAAAGTGAACGGAAAGGTCTTTGTTTAATTTTACTTTTTTCCCACTATAACAGGGAACCTTATGCCTAGAGTTAGAAGAAGTATATAAGTTGTCCACGAGTTTGACATTTTCAGATGTTCTTCATTTCACCCCCCCCCCCCCCCCCCTACCATGGCAGTCCAGTTTATTTATTGGCTTCACACTAGGATTGTTTAACTAAAGCACTAGAGACCTTTTACTTAAAAATGTGAAAGGTCACTTAGCCTATTTTAAATTAAAATGAAATATGTTGTAGTTGTGTTCAATTTGAGTAGCCAATCATGTACAAGGGAAAACATTTTTTTTAATGATTGTTTAAAGTGAACACAGCTTCACCCTATCCATTAAGTTAAGTGAATAATCTCTATTCCTTTAGTAAATCCCCAATGAATGAAACAACTAACCTGGAACAAGTAAGCAGCTGATAAAGCTGAAAGCCCTAAGCTTCATATTTATTTTGACGTCACTCATAATAAAGCAACAGAATGATCTGGACTGCCCTGGAAATGTATTTTGAAGAAAAGCAAATACGTATTTGTCCTCATGACAGGTTCCCTCTATCTAATCTGCAACGGAAATGGTATAGATAAAATCTAGTTTTAAACATCAGCCTTGATATTCTTATATACGAACTCCGAGTTTCTTGAATAGCATATCATTATAATAAAACTTATTTAAAAGTTTATGGAAGGTATTATAAACCTTGACTGGAAATGTGCACATGAAAAGTTCTTGCAGTAGCTTTTAAAAAGGAATAACTAATAGTACGTTGAAGGTTGAAATGAATACATAACAGTTAAAAAAATCAATATCTAAAAGCACACAAGCTAATATAATACACACTTTAAATAATGGATAGGGATGATAAATATGATAAAAGGTAAATTAGGGTACAATCAAGCATATAAAAATAAAAATAAGCAACCATACATTAATATTAGCCATATGGGCTCTTTGTAAAAATATTTGTTCTGTTGTTTGTCCTTTTTATACAAGCAACTGGTGATACAAAAGGCAAGCAATGTGTGAAAGTGCTCCAAAAGCAATATATGTACTAGTGAAATAATACATTTTCTGTTATTTACTAACAGCTTAGTAGAAAATCAAACTAATAAAATAATGTATTCCCTATAGGACACCTCAGAGGGTCGTAACCTCATATAGTAGTATCTAAATTGCAGGCTACAGCAATACCATTGGTAACATACTAACAATAAGCATTCCAGAAAAAGTTTGATCATTTGATTATAAAGTAATGAGCAGATTGGCTCCTGGCACAAGAGATAATCATTGATGTATTATATTTGCAATAAGACACTGCTAGTCACTTAAATTAGGGATATTTTTTTTCTTGACCAAGGAAATCTTGGAAACAGTTAAGAGGTAAAGGGAGAATTAGGGACATGATATGATACCCTTTAAAAAAAGAGCAAACACCAATACCAAGACCTTTGTTTAAAAAGGAGAATGTGTATTGATTTAAAGTTTACTCGTACCATGCCAGAAGGTTTTACTTTTCGTGGAGTATGTCAGGTATCAAACCCTTGCTGGGTTTTTACTGTTCTCTGTGACTGCATTGGGGATTTCTTCATTTACCATAGCATTGCAATATCAATTGCAACTTTACAGTGGAAAGTCTGTCAGAGGACTAAAGATACAGAAATGTGTTGAGCAGTAGCTGAAATGGGTGGATAGAAGGTCAAGGATATTATTCCCCCTGGGGTTTACAACCAGCAGTAAAACTAGGACCACTACTGATCTCTGCCCAGTAAAAGTTTTCAAAGAAGAGTTCCACCCAAAAATGGAACTTCCGCTTTAAAAGACAGTGAACCCCTGACATGCCACATTCGGAATGCCAGTTTTTTGGGGGGAGAGCGGATACCCTCTTTTTAGAGGCATCCAGCTCCTGCTTCCTCTTGGGGCTCAAGCGGCGCTGAAAGGAAGTTCACCTCTCTCCCTGCAATCTTCTGGGACATGTCACATGTCCCAGAAGATTGCCCGACCATTCACAGTACACAGCGTGGCTTTCGCATGTGAAGTGCGTGCCTGGCTGTGAAGCTACAGCCTGGCACCCACAGTAAGAATTCCGGTACCGTGAAGAGGAGGGGGAAAGGAGCGGGACTTTGTTTTCCCGCATTGCTGGACCATGGGACAGGTGAGTGTCCTGATTAATAAAAGTCAGCAGCTATACTTTTTTATTTTTTTCGGCGGAACTTCGCTTTAAGTAGAGTTTTACATTAAAGCTGAAATCCAAGCAGATAACTTTAAATGATGACGTACTCATTACAAATCACGTATCTTAAAAGTACTTGACAAGTCTTTATTTTGCTCTTAGAATAATGGAGGAAGGAGACTCTGCATAAGTTGATAAGGCTTTCTTGCATTGCACAGTAAATGCAACACTGGGAGTTTTCCAACAGACAAAGAGATCAGATTGAGCAAAGAGATCAGTTCATCAGTGTGGTGAAATTATGCTCCTATGCTGACCAGTCAGCAAGTTCCGGGCAAATTAGTGATTAAGCTTAACTGCTTAATTGCCTAGAAGGAAAGTGATGTCAGAGCTGTGTTCTCTGGATGATGCATGTCGAATATGCATATAACTGTTTGCCTGATGTTCAGCCTTATACTGTCTTGCTAACCAAACAGCATAAATCCAAAAATAAAATCTGCACCCTCTCCAAAACTGACCCAAAAAAAGAGTGCCAACTATTGTATACAGCTACAAGAAAGCTCTAGGTGACCATATTATGGCAATACGATGCAAGATTGAATCACCCTACTTCACTAGTGCACATTTTTTTTAAGGTGATCAAAAACGTGTAATAGTAAAATAACCATTACGTGGCAAAGATAAGAGGCATAAAACCAAAAAACAATAAAAAAAAAGTAGACCGTATAAAATAAATTAAACATGGTCAGCCAAATTCAAGTCATAGTAAAAGCCTGGTCTTGATAACTGTTATGGCAGCTATTTAATATTTGATTCATATATGTAGACATAGCAAGTTCAGTCACAATAACACAAAAGGAGTGCCTGCATTTTAAAGTATGTGTTCCTTCCCTAAAATCTGTCCATCTCGGGCCTGAAAAACACAGGGGTTGTTCAATCTTAGTTTATAAAGGCTTCTTTAAACAGTATTAGCTTCAGCAAGCATTTACAAATTAAGAAGCTGTTAGTATAGGTGTGTTGACAGGGCCGTTTGAAGGAATTTGGGGGCCCCGAGCAAAATGGGGGCCCCCAAGCTCCCCCCCAGCATGCAAAGCCTACGTTAACGCTACACAATTTTTTTTCTATTCTTACGTCCCCTTCTTCCCTGTGGGCTGCCGCTGTAGTGTGGCCGAGCTCCTCTTCCTCAGTCCTCTATCAGATAGTACCCGGGCCGGGGTACCGTGCGATACAGGAGATTCAGTTTCCTGTTTACCTGGCCAGACTAAAAGGAAGTGTGCACTCAGTGTGCACTTCCTGTCAGTCCAGCCGGGAACAGGACTCCAGGTGGAAGGAAGAGGAGCTTGGCCACGCTACATCCTGGGAAGGGGAAGTTGGGGGCCCCAGGCCAGCTCGGGGCCCCAAGCGATTGTTTGTTTTGCCTGTCCTGTAGCGACGGGCCTGTGTGTTGAATGCTGATCTAAACCACACCTACCATATTTATCAATTTAAAGGTATGTCATAGTCTTGTAGCGGTGGATAAATGAATGGTAATGGAGAAAATTCTGCTCTAGAATACCTCCAGGCTCTCACGCCTTTGGTCACATAAAAGGAGGAACAACCCATGTATATGCTGATCCTCCACTTATTCATCAATTACCCAACTAAGTGCCTGAGGTACTGATTATATAAGCAGCATGGGTTGGAGCTAATAGCAGTACTTTTCCAGGAAGGTGTATTTCAGATTCAGTAATATACTTTTTCTATCCAACCCAGAAAGTTGTAGTTCAACATTTCAGTAAAGGCCAACTTTAATGAATTGTTCCCTGCCCTATCTTTAGACACGCTTTGAGCAGGCTTAACTATTTTTAAGCATGAAGCAGAAGATCATTTTTTGCATCACACATGACCATCTTAGACACAAACACATTTTGTTAAAATTCCCTGTTTTTAAAATGACTTTTTAATACCTAATGTTGAAAAATGCATGTAATAATGTAGCAAACGAGCATAGCAGGTAAATAAAACATAGTACCACATTGTGAATTTATATTTCATAAAGTGTAGGATAAAAATTTCAAATAATAGTCAGACAATGGTAGACAATGTTTCCCAAATGGATCCTGAATGTCTACCAAGACAATGTAAAAAAGTAATCAAATGAAAAAAAAAAGAAGCAAAAAAAGGCATATCTTTCAGTACCAAGTTGTATCTTTCTCCACATTATTTTGACTTTAAGATCAGAATTGTTATTTGATGAACAAAAGATGGTGTTGACAATAATTCAGTTGGTATCTGCTTATCTATAACGTAGTACACCCTGCAAAGGGACAGGGAGAGTCAGGAAACATGACACTTGATGGTTTAATCAGTGCAATCGATCTTAATTCCACTGAAAATAAAACACTGTAGCTTTCCTAAAAAAATACCCTGGACTGGCACAAAAATTTCACTTAGATGGCTTGCACAAAATATATAAATAGTCATGGGACAGCATCAATAACCCCCGTCCATTTGTGGATGTAAACAGTGTCCATTGGAGCTGGGATTGTATAGTAACGTTTATCCATGTATCTGGATAGCAATACATTTTCGTTTCCTAGGAAACTGTAAAATCCTATACCAAGCCACACACTGAATGAGCATTAGGTTGGTTTATAATATTTGAAATACAGCTTTGCATGTTTTTCCTTTTCATTTCTGTGTTAATATACAAGAAGGTTTATATCAAAGTCTTTGATTTAATA
The DNA here is from genome assembly GCA_029574335.1 of Rana kukunoris. NCBI lineage: Eukaryota > Metazoa > Chordata > Amphibia > Anura > Ranidae > Rana > Rana kukunoris. Next base: position 492,023,373 of record CM056049.1, on the reverse strand, counting down.
TAAGTAGTAAAACTCATTGGTCAGTATTTCTTTTCAGTATGTTCTTCTTTTTCCCTTGGTAACTTTGTCTTTATTAGCTCCTCTGTCTTGATATTTTTCTAAGTAGAATCAATATTCTGTTGTCAGAGATACCACAGTCTCATGTCTGCCCATCTCTTCTAAGACTGCAGCCAGCGTGCTCAGGTTCCCATCTGGGTAGTTTTGCGCTTCCCACAGATCTAAGATCACTCCGGTCGGACTAGGTTTGGTAGCAAAATAATTGAGATACCTGCAGCAATTAGAAAGACACCATTAGATAAGTGTAATTGCAGAATCATCCCTAAGGATGCATAGCTAAACTTGGAGTTACAACAACAGTCATAATGTTTAAAGTATTCCTCCGCTAGCAAACACTCAGTAGCAAATGTAGATTAATGCCCTGTACACACGATCGGACCTTTGTCCAACTAAATTCACATCGGAATTCTGACGGAATTCCATCGGATGAAAAGAGAACATGTTCTCTATGTAAACTCCGATAGAATTCATCGGAATTTCCAATGGGGCATACACACGGTCGGAATTTCCGATGATAAAAGTCAGTCTGACTGTTTCCATCGGAAATTCCGATTGTGTGTACAGCCCTTTAAGAAATTTTCATCAATATATTGGTTTCACTTTTTTTCCCCTCCTTATCTTTGATAGATTTTCCAAACATGTCCACATAGCGTGTAAAAAAGACATGTCATTGTTGATGGTCTCTGTTTGTCATAACCAGATTCATAATCCGATAGAGCATTATTTGAGTTCCATTTCAAATGCCTCATTGTCTACTCTCATCAATGGGCACATCAAAAAACTCTCAATTAACAAATCAATCAGCTATTTAATCATCCCTAAGGATGCATAGCTAAACTTACAGTTACAACAATAGGCATCCTATTACTTGTTCAAATTATCTATTAAGAAATAAGAGTTTAGTTAACAATGTATAGGTTAACAGGTATCATATTTAAAGTATATCTCCACTAACAGACATCCAGTAGCAAATTGAATGTTTAATCATTTTCATCAATGTGTTAGTTTCTCTTTTTTTGCCCTTTAACTTTGAAAGATTTTCCAAACACATCCATTTAGCTTGTAAAAAAAGACATTTCACTATTGATGGCCTCTGTTTATTATAACCAGGTAATTAATGCAATGGAGCATTATTTTAATTCCATTTCAAGTGGCTTGTTGTCTACTCTCATCAATGGGCACATCATAAAGCTCTCAATTCACTCAGCTATAATGATGGTTACTTATTTTCATCAATGTGAGCCAACGACAGCTAATAATTATAATCAAATGTCTGAAATAATCATTATGGCAAATAGTACGTGCATTATAGCTTAGTGAATTGAACCTGAAGAACCACATAACAATCACTATTTATATGCTAACTGTGTTTTAAGGACCCGTGTGACAAGTTTTTTGTACTGATCCAAAAGGGAGCGTATTGTTTGCAATCAGATCAGACCTGACCCCAGCATAGACATCTACTGAAAGCCGGGACAGCTGAAGAATAGATATTTAACAAGACTACAAATCAGAATTGTATAATGGGCTAGGGAGGCTGCGCCCCCACATATGGAAATACACTATATTGTCAAAGGTATTGGGACACCTGTCTTTACATGCACATTAACTTTAGTGGGATCCTAGTCTTAGTTTGTAGGGTTCAATAATAAGTTGGCCCACATTTGCAGCTATAACAGCTTCAACTCTTCTGGGAAGGCTGTCCACAAGGTTCACAAGTGTGTCTATGGGAATGTTTGACCATTCTTCCAGAAGCACATTTGTGAGGTCAGGCACTGATGATGGACGAGAAGGCCTGGCTTGCAGTCTTCGCTATAATTCATCCCAAAGGTGTTCTATTGGGTTGATGTCTTTATGGACCTTTCTTTGTGCACTGGTGTGCAGTCATGTTGGAACAGAAAGGGGCCATCCCCAAACTGTTCCCAATAAAGTTGAGAGCATGAAATTGTCCACAATGTCTTCATATGCTCATGCCTTAAGAGTTACCTTTACTGGAAGTCCAACCCCTGAAAAACAACCCCATACCATAACCCCCCTCCACCAAATTATTTGGACCAGTGCAAAAAGCAAGGTCCATAAAGACATGGATGAGCGAGTTTGGGGTGGAGGAACTTGACTGGCCTGCACCGAGTCCTAACCTCAACCCGATAGAACACCTTTGGGATGAATTAGAGCAAAGACTGTGAGCCAGGCCTTCTCGTCCAACATCAGTATCTGACCTCACAAACACGCTTCTAGAAGAATTGTCAAAAATGTTCATAGACACACTCCTAAACCTTGTTGACAACCTTCCCAGAAGAGTTGAAGCTGTTATAGCTGCAAAGGGTGGGCCAACACAATATTGAACCCTACGGACTAAGACTGGGATTCCATTAAAGTTCATGTGCGTTAAAAGGCAGGCATACCAATACTTTTGACAGCTTAGTATATTTACAAATTACACACAAAAGCATTGTAAATGTAAACTGATACTCAACTGATAATTTGATTTACATTAAGGTGCTCAAGGCATAGCTAAAATGTGGTAATCTACTATACTTCCCCTTTAAAGTTATGATTGAAGGTTTCTCCTAAATATTTTACAGTGACTGCAGTAGAAAGACCTGGCTAGAGCAATGTGTTTCATTATGATTGATATGTTCAGTTGCATTGCTATGCCAACCTGTCTAAGTTGAGTTTGTGAGCCAGCAACCTCCAGTCATGGCCTCGAGTCTGGGGAGCATCTAGGCTGCTGCAGAGCTTCTGCCGAATAGTTAGAGGAATACTGAAAGCACTTGGTCCTACAATGGTGGTAATGGTACTCGCTGAATCCATGAGAGGATAATCAATAATACAGCTTGGTTCCTGCAAAAAGAAAAAAGCAATACTTATATACTGGAGATAATATATATGTATGGATTGCTGCATACAGCTAGTTTTAACTTTATCAAACTTTATCAGACTAGAAGTAAATTCCCAAACTCTCTTTCCCGGCGTCATTTCTAGCCTCATGAGCTAAAATAAAATATTCATAACTAGCTTACCATTAAATTGTACATCTGTTTGTGTCCCTGGATGTTTAGTCTATGTCTGGAACACAGACCTGTATCAATTAGATCAAGCCAACTTGCTGCAGGGGTTAATTGAACTAATATATGTAAACTAGACTTGTGCTAATTCAAAGCAATTCATACATTTTATTCAGTATTCAAAACATTGGCCTGCTTTTTTTTATAACTAATTACAAGAACTTTACCATGGGCCAATAAATGTTAAAAAAAGGATAACAGCTTAATTTGCATAGTTCATGGACTCATTTGTGCCTGCAAGATTAGATATTGTAGTTTACAGAGGAAAAACATTGCATAATTGCGATATGATACAAAACAAGCATGAAAATATAAAATAACATGTAAAATATAATGATTGATTTAGTGAGTTATGACATTATCACTTGACGTCAAATGTGTACATTGAGCCCTGGTTCACACTGGTGCGTTTTGACATGTGATTTGACATGTCAAATTGCATGTCAAATTGGCGACATTTGCCGGCAAATGCCAGCAATAGCCTAAGGAGCATGTGCTCTCTCCCGGAGTTCAGGAAGTGAGCAGGATTTTTTGAGGATCCTATTTTAAGGGCCAATGTAAATTACCTTTTATGAAGCAACCCACACCCAGCCTGTATTGGGCAGTGTTTTGTTGCATAGTACACTGTCCTACATTCAAGAATGACATATTTCTACTGTGATGCTTTTCACTAAGTTTGGAAAAACAGCCAATGGGACTGCTTTCTGAGGGCTTCAACAAAGCCTAAACGAAGAGGGTAGGAGGGATTTCTAGCTGCACCCAGTTGTTTGCGAGGATTTGATGGCCTCTTAATGGTCCTTATTTAGTTGGAGAAGGCATATGGAATAAAAAATTAGATTTCCCTCTATGATGTCTAAAACTTAACATAATATTTTTTTTATTATAATTTTAGCATTGCAGGGGGCAGAGAATCCAGACATTATGCTCTCTTAGGCCTTGTAGACTCGACCAAAGAAACTCGTCGGAAAAGACACATTTTGCTCGACGAGCTCCTTGTTAGGCTTGTCGAGAAACTTGACAAGCTGTCTTTGCATACACACAGTTAGGACCAAATCTCCTCGTTCTCAAGCGCGGTGACTTCAACACATACAACAGCAGGGTAAGTTCGATTCCACTGGCACAACCCTTGAGGCTGCTTTTGCTATGTTCTCATGTTACTGCGTGTTAGGTAAAAGTTTGGTAAGAGACATTTTCACTTTTCAGTCTGTTACAACGCTACTTTTACCGAAGGTGCGCGGGTTTGTAAGCATACACACCAACGTGTTTCTCGTCGAAAACCAGCCCGACGAGGAACACGACGAGTAAATTGAGACTCCCGTCGAGGAAAAGGAGAACTTGCTGTCTTTTTTCCTTGTGGAGTTCCTCGACAGTTTTCTCGATGAAAAGCATACACACAACCGTTTTCCTCGGCAAAAAAGCGGTCATGTGTACGAGGCCTAACTGTAAATATGTAAAGGATCAACGTCTTCTTGTTAATGTCCTCCACACAAAGGGCACAATTGGCTCCTTTACCAAATCACAGTGTGGATCTGTGAATATTAGATACTCTAGATATAAATGTCATTCTTATTTTTTTTTTTTTTTTTTTAAGTCGCATGTGCTATGTAAGGGAAATGATTTCCTCTTACATTGCAAAAAGAAAGGAAAACTAGAATCCATCTTGGTGGTGAATGAACTGTGTGAAGGCACTTGGCGAGCAGCATTTTGCTTTTATATGATTACAGAACAACCCTATAACCTCTACTATGTTTTTTTTACAGCACAAAGTACATTAGATCATTTTTTTTTAACATTTCATGTCCAAATGACTATAAGACATTCTATGAAATCATGCCACAATGAGCCTGCAGCACACAGAGCCTAGTAGAAAAGAGAACAGTGGTCAGCATGTATAATACACACAATATTTTATAACAAGCGAGGGAACAAATAAAGGCATTGCCTGCAATTAAATTGGCATTAGTCACTTTAATTCTGACTTAGTAGATATTACATTTTAGAATGAGCCTGTTCTAGAGTTATAACTGTGGATTATCACTTTTAATTAGGTGGCATTTGAATTCCTCTATGGACGGATTTCATACATACCTCTGATGCTGTACAGTTTAGTTGGAAAATCTGTCCTTCCCCTTCTACCTGCCTGACACATAGCTTGCAGGATAAGTCAACAGTGCTGAGACTGAAGCGTTCCAGAGTGAAGGTGCATTGAAGATTCCTTTGGCATCCACTCCAAACCTGATAGAATGGAATTTCCTGGAACAGTAACATAAATTATTATTAGCTAAACCAGCAACATTTCTGACTATACCAGCTCACTTTTCATGCAATGTCTTTATGTCTTCATCTTTGTATTGCTCCTGGCAAGTTACTTCCCTTATGTCCTGTACACACGATCGGACCTTTGTCCGACCAAATTCACATCGGAATTCCGTTGGAATTCCTTTTGGAGGAAAAGAGAACATGTTCTCTATGTAAATTCCGATGGAATTCATCGGAATTTTCGATGGAATTACTCCGATGGGGCATACACACAGTCGGAATTTCCGATGGAAAAAGTCTGTCTGACTTTTTCCATCGGAAATTCCGATTGTGTGTACGGGGCTTTACTCTGTGTTACTTGTACCAGGTTTTGAAGTATTTTCTGTGCCAGGCATGAAATGTTTGTTTTTTGCTTGCCATCATGCATGATTTACACTTAGTATAATGTCATGTCTAAATAAGCATTCAGTTGCTAACCGCACACAGCTGTAGACAGACCTCCAAGGCAACAAACAGAATGATGTCTCCTTTTGGGCACAGTGAATATTTCTGATCCCTGTGCGTGCTCAGTGGTACAGCTTGGATAATTATTATTATATAGAAAGTGTGTTCTTTCACTGGCCTACCTTACATTACAACGTTCATTAGACTTGTGAAGATACAGTTTAACAATATGGGTGTCAGTTTGCAAAGGAGAGACCTGAGAGAAGAAAAATTGTCTCTGGGAAATTCCTCCTCCCTTCTAGTCACCAGAAATCTGGATGCCTGTATTACACAAGCCACTAAGTGGAAGACACAATGCCAATAAAAATACAGCTTGTACAACAAGAGCCAGCTCTTGTTTTTCACAAGAAGTCTGCTCTTCTGCAGTAGAGACACTCTTCTACTGCTTCCTTCAGCCTGTATTAGTTCAGCACATTATGAGCGCAGTGTTCAGCTCCCCTGGGAGAGATGGGCTATGGAGTGAAACCTGGTTAATGGAAGCTGAAAGCACTGAAGAGAGGTTGTTCAGCCTGCAGGCAATGGCAAAAAGGTGCTGAACTAGCATTCTATCCGATCCATACTGAGCAGCTTGCACAATGCTGCTGAAGTCTTGCCAAGGGTAACAGCCCTGGTCAGGCCAGCGGAATCAAGAAACATGACTGTGGGAAGTATGGAACAAAGTAGCTGATGGAGAGGATTACATGTAATTGAGACATGAATTCCAAGGAGAATCAGCATTTCTGTGATTTATTAACTGAGACACCCATAGAAGCAGGTTTATTCTGAAAAACTAAAGGGCAATAGACAATAAGCCCTCGTATTAAGTTTACCAGAGACAGATCAGCTAAATGATTGTTTCTATAATAGCTTGCTATGGGTTTCTATCCTTTGTACACCATCATTTGTTTTCTATTTTCTGAGTAAAACCATTGTAAAAAAACTACTAGAAACTGTCTAGTTACCGGTACTTTACACCATATGATTAGAAAATATTTCACAATACTTTCAATACATGTCAATGGTGCAACCAAACAATAAAACCTATACTGCAAATTTGTCATCCAGTACTGCAAACAAATATTTAATTTGACAGAATAAAAACCAAAGTTACCAATAACTTTGTGTGTTCTTACAGGATCTTAGGCTGGCCACAGATTGGAAATTATATAAGAAAAAAAAAACCCTCTTCCCATACCCAAGGAATAACATTTATTAAAATGGTTGCAAGTCAATGAAAAACAGAAATGCATGTCATGTGGAATTTTAGAGCAATCAATACTTTTAATTTTTTTGTGCTTTAGCCTGCTTTCATTACTGATCCATTTTGTTCTGTTGTTCAGTTAATAAAAGTGGAAGAAAACTGCATCCTTTAAATCCTATGTAGCTCGCCCTTTGCATGTCATTTGTGATTAAAAAAAATTCCTGCTTTTGGAATTTTTGGTGCATGTTTGGTCCGGTAAAAAAAGCATTGCGCCTTGTGTTAAACTTAACGAAATGTGGGAAAAGTGTAGTAAAAATGCATATACGGTACATTTTTTATCTAGAGCAGTGTGAAAGTAGCATTATGCCGCATACACACGATTATTTTTCAGCATTATCGTGTGTAAGCTACACATAGATTTTCAGGTTCTGAAAAAAAAATGTGAACATTCTGCATGTCATTTTTCGGGTTGTAAAAAATGATCGTGTGTGGGCTAAAATGACGTTAAAAACCCACGCATGCTCAGAAGAAAGTTATGAGAGGGGAGACGGGAGTCCTCGTTCTGGTAAAACTACCGTTCATAATGGAGTAAGCACATTCATCATGCTGTAACAGACAGAAAAGCGTGAATCGTCTTTTACTAACACTGAATCAGCTAAAGCAGCCCAAAGGCGAATGGAACTTCCTCTTTATAGTGCCGTCGTATGTGTTGTACGCCACCGCGCTTTGCTAGATTTTTTTTTTTAAACGATGGTGTGTGGGCAACGTTGTTTTTCATGATGAAGTTGGAAAACGTCATTTTTTTGGACATGCTGAAAAACTACGTTTTTTTTTATGCTGAAAAATGATCGTGTGTACGCGGCATTATGCCCTGTGAACCCAATTGGAATTTCTGATGGAAAAAGTCAGACGGACTTTTTACATTGGAAATTCTGACCGTGTGTATGCCCCATCGGATAATTTCCATGGGAAATTTTGATGAATTCCGTCAGAGTTTAGATAGAGAACATGTTCTCTTTTTCTCCGATGGAATTCCGATGTGATTTTGGTAGGACAAAGGTCCGACTGTCTGTAATTGCCCTGTTTGCTAAAAGACCACATATACCCATTAACTTTATTAAAGTGAATATATGCAGCAAGATGGAAAATCATTTAACTGTTATCTCAAACTTTATAGTTTGTCAGTCATCATTTTTGTACACAGAATTGCGAAGTCTTTCATTTTTAATGTACATTTGAGGAATATTTGTGAGATCTGCACAGACTTTTCCAAAATTTGCTTCTGATCATTATTATAAAGTACCAGTCCACTGAGGCCGCGTACACACGAAGAGACATGTCTGAGGAAACCTGTCCGATGGACCGTTTTCACTAGGCTGAAGTGGACAAAAATCCCCTCGGACCAGAACCCGGTGACGTAGAACACAACGACGTGATGAAAAAATGAAGTTCAATGCTTCCAAGAATGCGTTGACTCGATTCTGAGCATGCACAGGATTTTTGTCCGCTGATTTTGTGTACTAACCATCGAAGATATCCGACGGACAGGTTTCTAGTGGATAGGTGTCTAAGCATATTTAGAAACTTTTGTCTGCTGGAAAACGGTCCGATAGGCCATACACACGATCGAACATGTCCGCTGAAACTGGTCCGCGGACCAGTTTCAGCGGACATGTTCGATCGTGTGTACGCGGCCTGAAAGTATATATGACGTATATTCTAATTGGCTATACTGAGTTTAACCAAATCCTCCCAGAGGAAATGATTCTGTACTTTTAAAGCAAAACTAAACCTTTCTATTCATTTGAGGCAAGAAAGCTGCAATCTTAGCTTCTGTTTGATCTACAACTACCATTATGCTGCACATCTGATCAGCAACTTCATGATTTGACAGTTTGGTTGAGAACACAAGTAAATGTGACAGTTAGTATTTCAGGCATGCTGGGAATGTGACTGTTTTTTTAAACTGTTAAATTGATGGGTTTAGTTCCACTTTAAAGTAACCAATCATTCTCCAGCATGTACATTGAATTGTGTATGGCCCTAGCTTGTGTGTCAGGATAACCCACTCCTGCACGTGAGCAGTAGTGACATCATACTGCACTGGCCAATGAAGATAGCTGAAGACCAGCACCCAGAAGAAGATGCTGGTGCCAGTGAGGAATGGGGACTGTCGAAGAAATGGTAAGTTTAGCTTTGCTTTAATCATATGACCATGTTGAGGTTGATATCTTAAGATTTACAATCACATTAAACGCCATATTTGAGGTATGCTTACCTGATATTTAGCTAGCAATTTACTTTTCCAGAGTGAGTGTGGTATGTCATGAATGGACAGGCGGAGGTTATGGGTGCTTCCTTTAAAGTGAAGAGTTTTAGGCTCATCAAGTAACTGTCCTCCAACTTTCCTTTCCTGCTGTAACACTTCCTGTTAATTGTAGAAGAAAATAGGATTAGATGTAATGGAAGGGTGTAAAAATACTAACTACAGGTTGGTTCCCATAGACAATGTCACCCAATTCACCAAATATACTCAAATATCCTACCAGCAGACATCAATGGTTACTCTTTTGTTCACTAAGCTAAGGAAAAATTATCTTGCAAAATTACCAGTCTATTACCCTTTAGTAAATCAACCACATTTGGGTGTATATTATGATTAGTTAAATTTGAACATGAACAAGTAGGCATTATGCTGAATTTAGGATACTGGAAAATCCCAATGGTACAAATCAGGTAATACATACTTTTTACAGAGTTACCGTATTTATCGGCGTATAACATGCACCCTAACTTTAGGAGGGAAGTTTCAGGAAAAAAAACTTTCCACAGCCCCCTGTGTATAACACGCAGGCATAGTTTACCCTCTATCTTCAGGGTAAAAAAGTGAGTGTTTTACGCCAATAAATACAGTAATTACTTTGCTGTACCAAGTTAACAGCTCATATCTACATTTGCACATTCAGGCATTCTAGAAATGACTTCACTCTAATACTTAGATCAGTTCCATCCACTTCTTACTTACATCGTTACATCAATCTGTTATTTGATAGAAACCAAAACAATCAATATAAAACATAATACTGTATATAAACTATATATATATATATATATATATATATATATATATATATATATATATATATATATACATACAGCAATATATATGCAGCAAACAATCATACATCTTCAATTTTGAAACATACAATTTAATAAAAGCCTACATTGGAAAACATCATTATCATTCTGTTTATAGTCATTTGTGGAACATTTGTGCAACACAATACCTTCATGTTAGGTTTGTATTTCTGATCGGGATGTATCTGAGTGGGTAATAAAGTAATTCAATGTACAAATTTTATAATCAGTGGAAATTGTGCATGTTTTTTATATTGTTATCTAAACCCACTGCTAACATCAGATCGATTCCGACCAGTATTACCATAAACAGATCGAGCCAGCTAAACTATGATTAGTGGTTGGGTTGTTGACCAATATGAATTGCCACACGTATCTTGTTTTGGCATATTGTGTCAAACTATTATGTTGGAGCATGTGTAGTTTATTTGGTGCACAGTAGAATGTGTAATTGTCTTTTGCCCTCATCCCTTGGCACACTCTTGCACACCTCTATTGCATCAAATATTTAAAAATCACTTTTTGTACCATTGATTATTTTGCACAGTTTGAGACTTTTGGATTTTTTTTTTATAATTGTCACACTAGTCACATCATTATTTCAAATCTTTTTAACTGAATTATTTTTTTGGTGCATCCATGAGTTACACATTTTGTGCACTCATGTTAGTTCATCTGGGCCACTATATATTTTTTACATACCGCATTTAGCCTACATCCAATGTACAATATACAAGTAAGTCTATGCAGGGCTGCTGATAAGGGGGTTCACAGTCCTCCTGTATGGGGCCTGGGTGGCAGGGGGAATCAGATAGTGGACAGAAAGGGTGATCGGTGTGGCAGGGGGTACAATTAATGGAACTGATCCCCTGTGTGGCTCTCTCTGCAGCAGTTGAAAGCTGGCTTATACTGCTCTCCCTCCCACAAGGTTTTAGATGCTGCGGGGAGAGTCACACAAAGAATCAGTTCCATTAATTGCAACCCCAGCCATACCAATCACCCTTCCTGTTACAATCCCTTTTCTTTTGATGCCCAGGCCCCTCCTCTCCCTCTCGCCAGCTGCTCTGGGCATACGTAGTGATCATTTCGGGATAAAAAAGGGGGGTCAGTAAATATGTAATTTTTTACCAGCCCCTTCCTTTTGTGAATGAACAAAGTGAGTGATCAGTATTGATCACAAAATATGTTTATTCTTAACTGAATCATAATAGTTAAAAGATGTTTACAAAAAAATATTCACATCAGTTCCATGAGTGCTGTGTTCATGCAGCTGGAGCTGGCTGTTACTCTATAGGTAAAGTAACGCCAATGCAAACTCAGCCACAGGTCCTAGTTTGACAGGTGTGCTGCTCATTCACACACAGAGCATATTAAATCAATACATGTTTTTTTCTTTTAGAATTAGCAGCAATTGTGTCAGTTATGTTGTGTTTGTGTACATCATAAATAACTTTAGTGTATTTATATCGAAAGCAATGTTTTGATATTTGCGGGGAAGTGGGGCAGTCAGATAGGCTGTATGGGGCCCTGTGATTTTTAACAGCAGACCCATGTCTATGACCGTGACATAATCCTGACAACATTTAATGTGACTGGTATAGCTAGATTAACACACATCATAAAAATGTAAAAATGGGGTTTCATTTTTAAAGATGTTTTAAAAGAGCCCCCTTTCTTATTAAAAACACTGAACATTTAGACATAGAACAGTGCATACCTTAAGTGCATCCTGAGTATCATCTAAGCAGTAAACCCGGATGTTGTACTCCAGAGATGTGCAGGACATTGGCCCAAATATAGCTAATTTGAGTCTCTTTGCTGATGATTTGCTTGTAGATTGTCCCACCAGTGCATAAGTGCTTAATGTTTCTGTGAGGATATGACAGGCTTCTGAATCCATCTGGATGTAACAAGGTGTGGTAAAATTCTCTTCGCCCACAACTACAACATCCTGTAAGAAAAAAATGTGGTTATCAAAAGGCCAGTATGCACACTGTATAGGTAATTTTATGTGAAAGTTTTGTCACAAATGGGAAAATGCCTGTATACATGGAGCAATTTCAAAATGTAACATATACAGTGGGGGAAAAAAGTATTTGATCCCCTGCAGATTTTGTAGGTTTGTCCACTTACAAAGGAATGAAGGGTCTACAATTTTTATCATAGGTGTATTTTAAATGATAGAATATCAATCAAAAATTCAGAAAAAACACATGATACAAATGTTATAAATTGATTAAAGCCCCGTACACACGATTGGAATTTCTGATGGAAAAAGTCTGACTGACTTTTTCCATTGGAAATTCCGACCACGTGTATGCCCCATCGGAAATTCAGATGAATTACTTTGGAGTTTAGATAGAGAACATGGTTTACTCCAATGGAATTCCTTTGGAGTTCCAATGTTATTTTGGTCTGATCGTGTGTACGGGGCTTAACCTCCCTGGCGGTCTTCACGTGTGTGGCACGGGGTGAGATTTTTAAGCTAATATCGGTAACCCCGTGCCACACACGCGCTTACCTCGCTGGATGCAGAAAAAGTTTACTTACCTTTTCTCTGCGATCCAGCGATGAATCCCCGCAGTACTCGGCGGGCGGATGTCCGCCTGATGCTGTGTGTTCCGCCGATTCCCTTCCCTGCGAGCGTCGCGACGTAGGGGGGGGGAACGGCGCCAAATTCAAAAAAGTAAACAAACACTATACATACAGTACACTGTAATCTTATAGATTACAGTACTGTATGTAAAAAATACACACCCCCCATGTCCCTAGTGGTCTGCCCTGTACACTACATGTCATTTTATATAATAAAAACTGTTCTTTCTCCCTGCAAACTGTAGATTGCCCATAGCAACCAAAAGTGTCCCTTTATGGCAAAAATTGTTTTAGAGCAGCTAAAAAACAGCGATAATAAATCAGAATCACTTGCAGAATTTAGCGATAGCGATTTATGGGGAAATTCGTCATAAAAAAAAAAAAAAAATGACAGCAAAAATTCTGCAACTGAGCAAATTTCAGTGATTTTGATTTGATTACATTATTGAATAATTTTTACTATAATTATATTATCATTTGTGATCATTTTTTATAATTATTTATTATATTATAATTTTTAATTAAAAAAAAAAAAAAAATCATACCCGGGATGCCTATTAGACTCTTGTTTGAATAGATTTAAGTGAGTTATTCCTAAGAATTACAAGCCTACAGTATAAAACGCCAAATTCCCTTGCAAATAATGGTACCGCTTTTAGCACCTAAAATCTTAAAGAATCATACCGCCAGGGAGGTTAACAGTTCAGTGAGTAAAAAAAAAGTATTTGATCCCCTACCAACCAACAATAATTGTGGCTCCTACAGACTGGCTATAGTATGTGCTCATGTGGCACACAGATTAGTCCTGTCAATTTAAGAAGGTGCTACTAACGACAACTTGTTATGTGTAAAAAAAGACACCTATCCACAGAATCTCTTGCTTCCATTCAAACCTCACTATCACGGGCAAGACCAAAGAGCTGTCAAAAGACATCAGAGACAAGATTGTAGACCTGCACAAGGCTGGAATGGCCTACAAGATCATAAGTAAGAAGCTTGGTGAGAAAGAGACAACTGTTGGAGGGATTATTGGCAAAAAAAGCCAAGTTTTGGATAGAGTAGGGAATGGTTTAAACCCCTAAACATGACGATACAGACCTATAAGAGGCTTAAATCCTTCTCTGCTGCACCCAAAACCACAACAAAAGGTTTGGGTTTGGATACATTTTAAGATTTGTATTTGTTATTTTTTGTCATTAATATTTTTAGGCTTAAACATTTTGCTCCCAGGTCTGTACGTCCAATGGACATGACAGCAGGGGGTTTTACACACACTGGGCCAGATCCACATACAAATAGATTGGCGCAGTGTATCAGAGATACACTATGCCACTGTATCTTACCTGGCTTAACTTCGAAACCTGGAAGAATTTGCGCCGTAAGTTACGGCGGCGTAGTGTATTTCTGGCGGCGAAATTCAAATCGGCGAGTAGGGGGCGTGATTCATTTAAATGAAGCGCGTCCCCGCGGCGATCGAACTGCGCATCCTCCATTCAGAAATTTCCCACTGTGCATTGCGCTAAATTACATCGCAACGACGTTATTTTTTTGACTAGCGTAAATTACGTGCATTCCTATTGACGGACGACTTACGCAAAAATAAAAAATAAATCGAATTTTGACGCGGAAAAAACGGCCATACTTAACATGGCAAGTCTAACTATAGGCTGGATAAAAGCAGCTTTAACTATACGCCGGAAAAAGCCGACTAGAGAAGCCGTAAGAGATTGCGACTGCCGCGCGTACGTTCGTGGATCGGCGGAAAAAGCTCATTTGCATACCCGACGCAGAAAACCACGTGAACGCCATCCAGCAGACGCCGAAGTATTGCATCTTAGATCCGAAGGCGTACGAAGACGTACACCTGTCGGATCTAACCCAGAAACCGCCGTATCTTGGTTTGAGGATTCAAACTAAAGATACAACGCGGGAACTTTGAAAGTACGCCAGTGTATCAGTAGATACACCGGTGTACTCTCTCTGTGGATCTGGCCCACTGCGTATATCTGATGGTGGCTGTGCAGCTGCCAAACACATCCCGATATTGGCTAACCCTCCCAAAACACGCCCGCACCCTGTATTCCAGGCTATGCGTGTCTAATTAAAGAGAACCCTTTACCAGAAAATGATAACATGTGATGTGATGAAAATAAAGATAAAAGAACAAAAATAAAAGTTCCACCCAAGCAACCCCCCCCCTAAAAAAAATTGTTGAGGCCCTTCCTACACCACATACATGCATGTACGAAGGTAAGTGCATGAGCTGGGGAAGCCTACGCAAAAAAAATGTGATTATACTATACATGTTACATATCGCCACGCAGGCCTGTAGGGGCTTTTAAAGCGTCACCCGTGAAAAATATAGGGCACTGAAGTTAGCCGCCATTTCACTGGCGCACTCAAGTTAAAGGTTTACATGTTGGGTATCTATTTACTTGGAGCATCCTCATGTTTTATAGTTCACCAAAAATTGGTATTTTTTGTTGTTGTGTCCTAAAATTAACAGTTTAAAATTAACAGCGTAATTGATAACAAAATGTTGCATTTCCCAAGTTGTTGTGCCAACATAAAAATTTAGAACTACGACTTTTTTATTTTTTAGGGTGTCTGCTCTCAGAAAATATATATTGATTTGGGGATTAATGTAATCTTCAGGCCTAAAATTAAAGGCAAAAACTGCTCTGGCAGTGAAAGGAATTAGATTATTACCTTCTACTGGTGCGTTCCATAGAACCAATAGATATTTATGGGCACGTAAAAAATAAATAAAGCATTCAATACCACCTTTATCTCAAATATCCCTTAAGGTTGAAGTCACTTACTGTATTTATTGGCGTATAACACTCACTTTTTTACCCTGAAAATAGAGGGTAAACTGTGCCTGTGTGTTATACGCAGGGGGCTGTGGAAATTTTTTACTGAAACATTCCTCTTAAATTTAGGGTGCGTGTTATACGCCTGTGCGTGTTATATGCCGATAATTACGGTATATCAAATTTTAATAACTAACACTTGCTTACAGCTTTGATGATGCTCTGAGCCTACCCTTCAGACCACATGTGGCTGCTCTGTGTGTCAATCTTGAAGCCTCCTGGGAGATGTGATGTAAGTATCCCAGGAGGCTGCGGGACCAGTGACATTTTAATCCAACCTAGGCCAGAATGGTGGTGCGGGATATATCAAATAAACAAAAATTTGAAAGTAAAGAAACAATCTTCTTGGGAAGGTGAGGTTTTATTTGGGGGCTACTATATGGAAGAATTGTCTTAAGTGTCTAAGAACAGCATGGTATAGGATTATTCTGTCTCCATGAGGATTATGTGCAGCCAACGATGTAACCAAAGGTGGGCAGGACCTGCTTTTCCACTACTAATTCATGGTAACATGCTTTTACAGTGCCTTAGCTTGCTCCCCAATTCTGTGACTTTGGCTCACATGTGGCAGATTTGCTTTAACAAAAGCAATGTGGTATATAATTCCCTTTGATTTGAAGTCTGCCCATTACTTATAGATACTATTTTTTTTTTCTTTTGGCAGATTCACTGTATTTATCCATGAAATATAGTACAAGTAACAATGTACTCGCAAGTCAATAAGTATCTGCTGCAAGAGGTTTTTTTTTTTTCAGATTGAATTTAGCTTACAAGAAAACATTAGGAAACAAGATAACATTCGCAAGTTGCAGGAAAGGCGCATATCTAATTCATTCCTAAATGTGAAGTGTAGAAGTGAACACATTTCTTAAAATCCATTATGTTTTGCATAAACGCACTTCAGAAAATGTAATTTATTTGAGGCAACTCGGTATTCACTTTAATAAAAATAAAAGATGGTAATATATACAGTTTGTGTATAAATATAATATATATATATATATACACACACACACACACACGGCCGATCCTCCCTATAGGCTCGCTATGCAAGCCGCTTAGGGCCCCCCAAATTACTAGAGGCCCCACCTGGTGAGAAGTCATTTTCAGACCCTCACCCCACTTCTCAACTCACTGGCTGCATGGGAGAAGAGGTATAAAAAGTCAGCACCCCTGCTTTTCACTTAAATTTAATTTTCAACAGCAGAACACCCCTCAATCCCCAGCATCTCAATTTTAATCTTTAATGTGACATGTCACTGTCAGCAGCCCCCCCCATGATGCGCCATGTGATTTTGCTTAGGGCCCCAGGGAGGTCAGGATCGGCACTGTATACACACACACACATACCATGAGTTAAACATATATACACAAACAAGAAGGACCATGCAAGTTAAATAAAATCTTTTAGCTGGTCAGGGATTCATTTCTTCATTCCAAATATTAAGGCTGGGTTCCCATTCAGTATGTGCAAACTGTATGCGTTTTGAGTGCTGGTTCACATTTTTGCAGGCCAGGCGTGGTACATTTTTAAAAAGAGTCCTGTGAGTTTTTCAGTCTGGTTCAGGTAAAATTTCAAGTACAAATTCGCACCTGAATCACACCTGAACAAAGCCACACCGGGCTCCTTTTAAAAATCGTGCTGAAATTGCAGCCTGACATGTGGGAACCAAGCCTTAGTCAGGAACCTTACATTCGTTTTTTAACCTACCTGTCGGTATTCCTGAGTGTGGCTCGTGGTTAAATTTTAGTGTCATTAGCAGTAACCCCAAGCCACACTTGGATTGCATTGCAGAATCCTGGTGCAGTGTACTTATCTTGTCACCAGGATCCTGCGATGTCCCCCCGCTGTGTATGCGTGCTGTGTCCTCTGCCCGATGCTCTGTGTGTTGGGCTCCGTTCCCTGCAAGCACGTAGGGACGGAGTCCGTGGCAAATTCAAAAAGTACACAAAACATAACTCATACAGTACACTGTAATCTGTAAGGTTTTATATTATAAGTTATTACTAAGAATTACAGGCCTACAATATACTGTATATGCCACATTTCTATGCAAAACAATGTACCGCTTTGAGATGCAAAAATCTGACATAATTATACTGCCGGGGTGGTTACAGAGGCCAATGCAATTTATTTTATTTTGTTTTTGAGCTGCTGGCAAGTTTAATCACATGATCAATAACAAATTATCCTCACTAGTTTAATTAGTTTACTGCCATGTCAGAGTGACGGTGTCATTTTCTTAATGACCTTGTGGAAGGAAGTGACACAAACTAAAGGGAGAGAAATCTTACTTCTGGATGAAGCCATTTGGCTATTAAATTGCTGGTGCCCACCCATAACATAAAGTACCACTATTGAGCACAGCTCAACAAATCAGGTTGAGAATCCTAGTTGCCTAGTTGCTCTAAGGCAGGGATCTCCTACGGCCCTCCATGAGGCATCGTAAAACTCTGACAATCACAGACATGACTAAGCATGATGGGAAATTTAGTACCTGAAAAACTGGAAGGCCATAGTTTGGGGACCCCTGCTCTAAGGCCTGGTGCACACTGAGTTTTTTTTTCATTCAACCCAGCGGGCTAAATGAGGAAAAAAACTGAAGAGCTCAGGAGGAGCTGCTGTACTAACAATCAGATGTTAGTACAACAATATCCCTGTTGAGGTATTGTGTTCTGACAGGGGGATGCCCCACACTGCCAGAACACATACCGGCCAGCAGAGAGCACTGAGCAGATGTCGGTTAGCAGACCTTTTTCAGTCATGCCCCTGGCATACACATGGGCCAAAGGTTGGATGGTTTCTATTGAACCGGCTGATGCCACCCAACATTCGGACTGTGTGTCCATGGATTCATGGTCCGTGGTCCAAGGCAGGGGAGGGCTGGCAGCCTTAGGCCTGGGGGGCAAGTCCAGTCAAGTGGCCCATAGAGCGTGGAAAAGAGATATGGATCGAGGAAAACAGTCTAAGATTTTTCATGATCATAAGAGTCCACACAGAGCCTCCCCTTACAACAGAGTCCGCACAGAGCCTCCCCTTACATCAGAGTACGCACAGAGCCTCCCCTTACATCAGAGTCTGCACAGAGCCTCCCCTTACATCAGAGTCCCCACAGACCCCATATACATCAGAGTCCGCACAGACCCCATATACATCAGAGTCTGCACTGACCCCATATACATCAGATCTGATGTAAGGAGTGTTCTGGAAACTTGATTTAAGGGTGCATGCTGTGGGCTATTGTGTAAAGAGGGTCTCTGCTCACCAAAGCCTTCCCCCTCCCCTTTAAAAAAGTCCATAGAGCACCTCTTTTTATACACTGGGAGGCAGGGGAGACTAGAGAGGGTGAGCTTACCAGGATGGAGGCTGAGGCACAGGCAGGCTATCTGATGCTTTTTTGGGGTTCAAACTTCCTGTCCAGTGCCCACACATGCCCAGGAGTGTGGGCAGACTCTCCTCGTGTCTGAGCAGAGAGAGAAGGGGATGTCAGCGCTGTTGTGCGCTGAGGCTGAGCTATGTGTGAGACAAAACATAGCTCAGCTCTGCAGCCATCAATCTCGGAGCTGACACAGGCACGGCTGGACAGTGGGAGGTAAGCAGCGGCCGTGACCTGTGTTAACAGAGCTCCAGCAGGCAAATTCCTGCTCTGAAAAAACAGCATTTGGTAGTGGCGGCCGGTGGCTGTGCATAGTGTCACCAGCCCGGGGAGAGATTTCCACCCTGCCAGCCCTCCCCTGGTCCCAGGATTCGTTATGTTCTAATTTATTGACAACAAATAGGTAGAACAGGAGTTCTGACAATATTCTGACTCTACTAGCTGCTGACCCAGATAGTAAAGAGGCCAGAGACAGATAGGCAGCCTCTCTATAAAACTGACTGAACGTTTGCAATGACCACAAGTTCGCTGGGCCACTGCTAATTTTGTATCTCACTGCAATGCAGAACCCCCATACCAAATAAAAAATATATAAACGAAACCCCCAACTTCATAACTAGATAAAATAAAATAAAAAGTTATTAAATTAATGTTTTATGCATTCAGTAGTCATTTGAAATGTTGTTAGCCGAAAAGTCACGGATGATCATTCTCATAAAATAGCTTTTTTTTTTTTTTTTACCTCTAAATTGTTTTTATCTGATTTTATCATCTTGGCTCATTATTTTGAGAAAAATGTTCTTTGTTTGTATAGTATGTCTGAAACATTTTCACTATATTTGTGTTTGTGTTGGGGCAGTACAAATAAATATGGTGTTATTTTCTCGCTTTTATTAAAAACGCTAAAATTTACCCAGCGGAAAGTATCTGGACTGAAATGTGAGCAAATAAATCTGACAATGACTATTGATTTCTAAAAAGCCTTGACATTAATATGGCCAACGGCAATCAAACTACACTATCGCACCTTCGCCACTATGGGGTGCTATTGCCAAAAGTATACTGCAATTTCCTCCTTTCAGACGGTACTACCGAGAAAAGAAAACAACTAGCTGAGGCATTAAACAGCAAGTAATTTAAACTCATTTATTCCCCACCAAAGCAGCAATGTTAATTGTTACAATGAGGATATTACATAAATTTAATGATAAAATGCTTGGTCACATTTTTTATAACTAAATATTAAGATATATATTTTCAGTTTGTATGCTAATTTAAGCATGGGATGATATGAACCAGTGAAACAGCACTGGAGATGAGTTAACAATTATTTTACTATGCGATTGCCCACAGTGATAAATAAAAATTCACCTTTTAAGTTGTCGTAGTTGTCAAAGATGATTTCCGACTGATTGATATGGCACTTCGCACATAACTCTGTGCCGATAATGTCATGATGGCCATACATGAAGTGCTTTGTAATTGACCTAGTACGAATCATCTCAAACAAACAATCTATCATTGATGAAATTATTCAATGATACAATATAGTTATGCATTTTGCAGAATATATTGATCAAATATATTGACCAAATCTATTGATCAAAACTTTTATTTACCAGTAATTAATCTAAGCGATCTATAAAAAAGACTGCTTACTGAATCTGTATTATGAATGGTTCTATAACACGCGGTACGTGCAGATGTTTTTTCGATGGCTCAAAAGCAATCGACAAAATTCCACCATAGGCCGATCAACTTGACAAAGCCTAAATCAATCAGAAGCTCACCTTTTTGGTTCACAATTTTTATTCAACTTAGTCTGTTTAGTTTCAATGAATGAGTGATTCAAACATATCAATATATGTGGCCACCAATACACTAAGAAAATGTTTGGTAACCATTCCTTGATGAAAGATATTAGCTATTTATGTATTTATCTGTCAGCTATATAAAACATATTACATAGCGATTTTAAGTAATACACAGATCAATACATCCATTACTTTCCCCCGAAGGATCTTATAAAAAATAATACCCCTAATGCACTCATACACACCAGGCCCAGGTAGGTAGGAAGTCAATTCAACTATCAGTATATTTCTGAAATGTGGAAGAAAACTGGAGTATCCAGTAGACATGTGCAGACTGGAATATTTTGTTTAGTTTTTTAGTTTTCGTTTGGAAAATACATTTATTTAGTTACTCCCGAAAATCGTTTTGATTTATGTCGTTTTTGTCGTGAAAGTTTTCGTCCGAAAACGACGATTTTCAATGCTTTGTCGAATTTTCGTCGTTCAATTCGACAAAGCATCGAAAATCGTCGTTCTGAATACAGTGAATAGGTAGGAATTGAACGACGGAAATTCGACAAAGCATCGAAAATCGTCTAATTTTTGTCATTCAATTTCTACCTAATTACTGTATTCAGAACGACGATTTTCGATGCTTTGTCAAATTGAATGACGAAAATTCGACAAAGCATCGAAAATCGTCAGATCTGAACGAAAATAAAGCATTTTTTATGTCGGATCTTTCGGAAAAGGAATGCACATGTCTAGTATCCAGAGGATGCCTATGCAAACAAGTGGGAGCATACAAACATGCATGTCCTTCATGGCATTTGAAGCCAGGACCCAGGGCTGCAGGGCTAATACAAACCTATTTCTGTATTTAGGTTCTACGGCTCTAAAACAGGGGTGGACTGACAACTCATGGGGCCCCCTGGGGAATAGGAGATTATGGGCCCTCCGGGCAATAGGAGATTATGGGGACCCCAGGCAATAGGAGATTTTGGACCCCCGGGCAATAGGAGATTATGGGGCCTGCAGGCAATAGGAGATTATGGGGCCCCTGGACAATAGGAGATTATGGGCCCTCCGGGCAATAGGAGATTATGGGGACCCCGGGCAATAGGAGATTTTGGACCCCCATGCAATAGGAGATTATGGGGCCTCCAGGCAATAGGAGATTATGGGACCCCTGGGCAATAGGAGATTATGGGGCCCCAGGCAATAGGAGATTATGGGGCCCCCAGTGTCCAGTGCCCGAGTGCCCGAATGGTCAGTCCAGCCCTGCTCTAAAATCATAAGTGCATTCCAAATTTTTTCAGATAATATTTTAATAAATAGCTGTTAAAGTGGGAGTAAACTCCCCTGCTTGATATTTACCAAAAGGTAACCCTATAATAAAGCTTACCTTTACAGTAAAATCTAGGTTTGAGAGTAACTTGGTTTAAAAGCGTTTTGCAAGACAAGCTACATTTTTTAATACATTTTGATTTGATATACATGCGATGTCTTGATATACAAGTGGCATCATGTCAAAACAGAGTATAAAAGAGAAGAGAGGCACCTCTAAGGCCTCGTACACACGATCGGACATATCCGATGAAAACGGTCCGCGGACCATTTCCATCGGATATGTCCGATCTGGAGTTTGATCCGATGGCGTGTACACGTCACCGCCACGTCACCGCACCAGGAAGTAAAACACTTCCGCGCATGCGCCGAATCCATTCGGCGGCGGCGCGGCGGCGGTGCGGGACGACATGTCTGCTGGTAAGTGTATTAACCAGCAGACATGTCGGGCGGACAGATTCCCACCGGATAGATTTCAAAGCATGCTTTGAAATCTGTCGGGTGGACAAATCTGTCCGCTAGCCCATACACACGATCGGAGATGTCTGCTGAAACGGTCCATCGGACCGTTTTCAGCGGACATATCCCCTCGTGTGTACGAGGCCTTAGTGTAGCAATACAGTTAAATTAAATAAAGGAACTTAGAAACTTACATGGTTGATGATTAAAACAGGTACATCTAAGTATGGAGGCATCTGAGGTAAAGATGTCCACATAGACCATCCTGTACACCACCATTGACCTCGTTCCTTCCACTCTGCGCACCACGAGTGGTTCAAGCCTTGCATTCAGATCGCTCTACTGCAGGATAGGCTTCCCAATTGCAGACAGCTTTACCCCAGATGCCTGTATACTTAGATGTGCCTCTTTTAACCACTTCAATACCCAGCCATATACAATTGATGGCCTGAGATGGGATCTACTATCCTAAGTGGCCGTCAATTGATGGCCTTGGCTTTGCGGGTGGATATCTGAATGATGCCTGCAGCCAGAGGCATCATCCAGATATCCTCTTCTTCAGCCGGCGATTCTGCACAATCTAAGAACGATCATATCGGCGGTTCCACCGCTTGATCGTTCTTACAGGCTGCGGGAGGGGACACCCCCCCACCGCCATCCGGTGCTTCTCCGGGCTCTCCCGTGCCTTCGGGGGCCCGGAGAACGAATCGTCGTCGTCGGCAGGAAGCATAGAGGTGACCAGATGGTCACCAGTCATCTATATGACCGTCGGAGGACCCAGGCGCGATGTGATGACGTCACGCCCGGGTCCCCGTAAGTAAACAAAGCCGCGATTGCGGCTGTAAGCCACCATTCATGAGATCGGTAAAATTTTTTTCACCAATCTCATGGTTTCCAGCCTGGAGGAGAGATCTCATGAATGGTGGCTTACAGCCGCAATCGCGGCTTTGTTTACTTACGGGGACCCGGGCGTGACGTCATCACATCGCGCCCGGGTCCTCCGACGGTCATAGAGATGACTGGTGACCATCTGGTCACCAGTCATCTCTATGCTTCCTGACGACGACGACGATTCGTCGCTTTCCGGGTCACTGCAAGAAGGGAGGAGAGCAGACGTGTAGCTGCTCTTCTCCTTCCCCTCTACACGCCGGCACTCGTCAAGCCTGCCCGGGGTATGCTGATGAAAAAGCTGAGCCCAGTAAGAAGGACAGGAGCACAGCAGTGGCGTGAACGCAGGTACCGGAGGTGTATGAGAGCAATCGGGTGGCAGCAGCGCCGCCCGAATGCTCTCACCTGACAGGCAGGAGTCTGCCTGTCAGATTCACACACAATCCCGTAAGCCCAGTTAAAGATTGAAGTCCTGTCAGTGGTAACAGTGCACCACTGGAGGGCTTCATTTTAATGTAAGTTTCATATAATGTGCAAGTATGCGATATGTTATATCACTTTACAGCACTCTATTGAATACGATTTTTGTGTTTACAGTTCTTCCATAGTTAGAATTAGTTGGTCTATATCTATTTTATCTAACATTATAAACCATTTTGCTTTGGGGAATGGATTATGCCTTCATGTTACCATAGCATATCACTTACCTCCCATTGGCCTTGTATAGTTTGCTCTTTCAGCTGGATTTTCCAGTCTTCTGAATCCGTCTCTGCACAATGATGCATCGTAATAATGACTGGTCTAGTCATCAGTGCTCCCGGTGGCCCACAAGTTACGACAGGAGTTAGAAGTGTCTGACTGTCTTCTATGGGTGGCCTAGAAAATGAATGAGAAACTCAGAATTTTAGTAAATTGATGCATGTTATTATTTAATCTAGTGAGCAGAGAAAAAAATATTTTTTCAAGTACTTCTTGCACATATAAAAATACTTTACAGGTTTATGTTAACTGTCCAAATTTTTGATTCTGTTGTAAATGTTATTCCTTGTCCTTGCAGTATGGAATATATCTACAGGCAAACATAATCCTGAGCAAATCACTTGATTCATTAATAAATATGCAGTGTGCATAGTGGTTTTATATACGCAAAATTCTCTAAAGTTTGGGCCTGAATAGTAAAGGTCTGTCTGAGCTTCTTTGTGCTCCAAGCACTGACTAGTCATTACAAACAATGCTTATTCCATCAAATGGTGACAGTTGTTCTCATTCACTGTTAAAAACCTGGATTCACCTGCTAGTGACAGACTCAAACCTTCAGCACACAAACTTCTGCAGTTCACAATTTAAAAAAGCAATTCCAAGAGTGCACAACCTTATATCATGTAGGTTTACTAGCAATTTTATCCTGACTGCTTTTCTCATTAAGGTTCTGATCAGGTTTATGTTCTCGGTGGTAAAGAATCAAATTTATACACATTTACTGAAATAAGCCCTGTTTTTGTTTTGCCCTTTGAATAAAAGCAACCAAAATGTATAGTAGAGCTCAAATAAGCTGTGTTTAATTACATGCCCCAAGTGAGCAGACTGTAATATGCTTTTGTAGGGCAAGACATTAGAGACTAACGTGCAAAAACTGAAACAGAACAAAGAAAAATAAACAGATATACCCTAGTGGTACAAACTCTATTAGCAGAGGTAATATATTTACAGCTTCAATTAAAAAGTCCTAGCAACTGTCCCATAGCAGCCAATCAGAAGTCATCTTTCACTAGTTTGATCACAAAATGACCAGATATCTATTGAGCTGCTATCACTTGTTTAATGATGCATTTCAGAATTACAAAGTGGTACTGCTAATAAAAAAAATATAATTGTTTGAAAATGTTTAAATTATAGATGAATGGATTTCAAATAGATTCTTTTACCAATTTTGCCTGATAAGCCTGTGGGAGCCATGCACAAGCCTTCTTGCACTAACTTGTCTTGTCTAGACACTAATTAACACAGGCTTTGCCCATGTGAACAGATCACGTGGCATTCTGTCTAAACTTCAAAAAGTTTAGCGGCACGGAAGTCTCTACTGGATACAGTACCCAACTTTAATGAACAGAAAGCATATTTTTTGTGCCATAATGAACTGTGACCGATGCACTAGACTTCAAAACAACTTCATCATATCCCCAAGGTCATCAAAATGATACCAAAAAAAACAAAAAAAAAACAAGGTTTCTGAATTCTAGTAAACATCAGTAACTAAAATCTGTGCTGACAGTGTATGAAAGGCACAACTTCATGTAAGCATTCAGCAAAAACTTAGGTTCTGCAATGACACATGTCAGGTTTTATCAGTTACATTCAGTTTATGGTGGTCATTACCATGGTTGTCTAAACATTAGAGAAAATCTTTCATGAGAGGAATATATTTTGATCACATCTAAAAATGCATGTTTTCATGTTGATTCTAATTTAGAAGGGAACTGGAATGCAGGTCGGAATCTTCACTGGCTTGGTACTTTCTTTGAAGCCTTTATTAGCAGTAGATTGGCTGCTGTGGGTTACTGCATATTGCTGTGATGTGTACTATGTGAATTATCTGAGCTACATTTTTAGAAAACTTCACGTGTTTTAAGAATTGCCTTAGAAGTACTTGTGCTAAACACATTCCTTTCTTGAAAACAATGATTAACTCTAAATCAATGATTATTACAGAGGCTATTTTGTAATCCAATAAAATGCATTCTCAAAGCAACAAAATCCATAGGGTTTGTATTTGATTACAGCATCTAGTATAATTTTACACTGCCTCTTCACTTCCTCACTTTTGAGCGTATTTTATGACTTTGCTTAGCTCAAGTAGCATCCTTTGTTGCAATCCAAACAGTCTCTTTTTAAAGGCTATCATGACCTCAATGCCACTTCTAAAGTGGAGACAGCCACTTGAGAAGTATGATGATCTTGACAAGTGCACAGCAAAGTGAAGATCACCAGGGATCGAATTCAGTGGCAGCCACACATTACGACAAGAACATAAAATTATACAGTGATAAGACTAAGCAACAAAATGTCAGAAGCTCCATGTGGAATACAATTGGGACCCTTCAAACATAAGCTAATATCAAACACTTGTTTTTAAGTAAGCAATAACCTAAATAACCTAG
Source organism: Rana kukunoris (assembly GCA_029574335.1). Taxonomy (NCBI): domain Eukaryota; kingdom Metazoa; phylum Chordata; class Amphibia; order Anura; family Ranidae; genus Rana; species Rana kukunoris. Next base: position 491,996,677 of record CM056049.1, on the reverse strand, counting down.
AAAAAAATACTTGCTGTTATGAATAATACATTAATTGCAATAAAGAAAAGTTTAGAATGACCAAAAGCCATTTTTGGTTATTCTAAAATACAAAATAAAACAAAAGCTGTCTTACACTTACTTTTTCTATTATATTTTGCTGTGTCACATCAGTTTAATTCAAGTTAAACTTGATATATACGTTTTGTGGGCTTATGATGTTTTTATTTATTTTCTTAATAGTGTTTAAAATAAACAGATGAAGCTAACCAGTGATGATGTCTAGCTTTGAACTCAAAGAGAGACACACCAAACTTCTTGCAAAAAACACACTGCTGGGTCTGTATTTCACACCCTCTGCAAGTTCATTCTATATCCTAAAGGGGTCAATATTAATTCCCAAGGGTCAATGGGACTGTCCAAGTGGTCTATAACATGGTCAGGCATCTAAAGATCTTTGTAGAGCTCCATGCCAGCCCTTAAGGGCCGTACACATCAGTCGGTTCAATAGAAACCAGCTGACAGTCAGCCCATGTGTACGGCAGACAGTCCATCAGAATGAGGATGACCATAAAAGGTCTGCCAATCGTCATCTGATCAGCGCTCCTAGCCAATGGTGATGGAAATCGCTATACTAACATTGCATAGTTAGTGCAATGGCTTTTCCTAGGCTTTTCAGTTTTTTTTATCGTTTAGCTCTCTGGGTTGAACAAAAAAAAAGGAATAGTGTGAACCAGGCTTTAGCCTTAAAGTTGAGGTGGCTAGTGATGAAGCAGTGTTACCCAGGGGCCTGTGACCATCCACCATACCCCTTAGGGAAGGATATAAAAACATGTTCTCTTCTCAAATGTAGCATACTCCCTCACTTCAGATTCTTTTGGAGAGCTGATAAATATATCCACCTAAAACTTTTTTGGAGAACCAGTAAGTACTGTATACCCACTTTTGGAGAGCCAGTGGATATTTTTTAAACCCAAAACAATAGCAGTGGTGCAAATAAACTTATTGCTGAGTATTCATTAACAATTCAGCACTGCCATCAACTTAAATTAATCTTCAGACACCATGAGGAAATATAGACACTATTTACAAGAATATTATTATTATTATTTGTAGTACTATAACTTAAATATATTTTTAGAAAATTATTTTCCTATAACAAATGTTTGGGGCAGAGGAACAACAATCTGAAACATCATGAAGGGGTTGATGAACAAAAGAGTTGTGAACCCCCTGTCACCTTTGTGGCATATTCACTTTGCCCCCCCCCCCACCCAATGGAAATCTGCCTTTAGCTGTGTGCTATTACATAAGTATTTTTTAAGGTAACCCAGGCTAATTCTAAGGAAAACAAGTTTTTTTTTTTTTTTTACTATCATGTAAATGTGCTGGCTTGAGTTTATACCACACTTACAATATTAAATGGAAAATCCAAAACTGGTGCCTTACGTTTTTTTTCTCACCCCACAAAGAATTTAAAAATATTTGTTTGAGAATAAAAATATTAAGGTATTCATTAAGCAGGTACATTTAGTTAAATATGGAAGTATTCAAGTAGAACTGGTTAATTAAGTAGGTCACAGGAACATTTGCACTGGTAGTTGTGAATCACATGCTTTCACTGATGGATTCCCTCCCAGTGCTGTACATGACTCGAAGAGATGTAAGAAGATTACACTGTGTCCATAAACCAAATCATTGTGAAGAATGCATCTGTACTACACAGTCACATGAAATAATAAGTTTTGGCAGCACTGCCACTTGAATAATAATTTGCCGCATTGATCTAGTCGACAAGAATAGCTAAGCACATAATTCTGCTTGTGAACATGAAAGGACCTGGACAGTATACATTGACGACATAAAGAAAAAAGTTCAGCATTTAAGCTGTTCTGTAAAGATGATCATGTTGCAAAAAAGAACTTAAAACATAAAAAAAAATAGTACATGTAAAGAATTAGTTATATTTCAAGTTCTTTTTAGCTTAAATATTTAGAAATAATTGAACTTTTTATTCTTCAGCTGTCCGAAATGCATTTATTTTTGGGAGTCTATTATCTATCTATCTATCTATCTATCTATCTATCTATCTATCTATCTATCTATCTATCTATCTATCTATCTATCTATCTATCTATCTATCTATCTATCTATCTATCTATCTATCTATCTATCTATCTGTCTGTCTATCTGTCTGTCTGTCTGTCTGTCTGTCTGTCTGTCTGTCTGTCTGTCTGTCTGTCTGTCTGTCAGTCTGTCAGTCTGTCTGTCTATCTATCTCTGTCCCCCCCCCTCTGCCTCTACCATATCAGTGAGGCTAATTCAGGACTCTAGAACAGAGCCAGTGGGGGAGTGAAGGTGCTTCCTCTGTGGCTCTGACAGATGACATCTATTGCAAAGTGTGGAAAAAGAAACAAGTAACGGTAGACTTCCTCTAATGGCTTCTGTGTTTACAAGTGAAAGTGATGATCGGGTGAGCTGTCAAATCGTGTGTGTTCCCACATTGATTGAGATTTGGATGGGGTTAGAGAAAGCAGCAGAATTATGCCATTTTTAAGGTTCCTTGTAACTACTCTTCACTATCTCACTCAGATATATGTTCCCTTTTGTTGCAATGCCTTATTTTGTATGCTATATTGTACATTCCCTATTCTTTACTTCCACATTCCTTTTAAAATATCGTTGTTCTTTATGCCATGCTGTATATGCTCTGTGCCACCAAGTCTCATGCCATTCCCCATGCTGTATGCTCCTTATTCCACAACACCTCATTTAGTTTGTAATGCTGTATGTTTCCTTTTCCACAATGCATAATTCTGTAAAACATGCTGTACTTTCCTTATTCAGCACCACCTCATTCTGTTTGCCATGCATTATGCTACCTGTTCTTCAACACATCATTCTGCATACCATGTTATATGTTCCTTATTTTACAATGCCTCATCCTGTATGCCATAATGTATGCTCCTTTTAACCCACCACTTCATTTCAATTGCCATGCTGTACATACTCCATTCTGCAACGGCTCATTTTGTATACCATGTTGAGAGTTCCATACTCTACAATGCCTCATTTTAAATACTATGTTGTATGTTCCCTATTCCACAATACTCAATTTAATATAAACTGCTCTATATGGAATTTGCAGTTCAGCATACAGAATGAGGCAGTGTGAAACATAACAACTACAAGGAAGGATATAAGGAAGTACATACCAGGGAACACACATCATGGAATATGATAAGAGGCAGCAAGGAATACAAAATGTACAGCATGGCATATGGAATTAGGAGGTGTGAAATAGGAAACATACAATATTGTATACTAAATGAGGTGGTGAGAAATCAATAACATACAGCATTGTACACAAAATGAGGTATTGCAGAATAGGGAACATATAGCTTTACAAAATGAGGTAACGCTGTAGTGTTACACTCTGTGTTGTATGCCATACTTTCCCTATTTTGCACTGCCTTATTCTGTATGCTTTTCTGTACACAAATATGTACTTACCTCATTACCACCCCCCTCCCCCGGGTCCTTTTCAGTCCTACATCACCTGCCATGGTAATTAAAGTATTGTATAATATCTGACAAATCTGCAAGCTGATATTTAAGAGAAATAAAGCAAAGCATAATTTTACCATTTAATGACTCCAGACATGTTTTCCACATTTGTGTGGACCTGCATGGAACCAGTGGAGAAGTTCACAGACACCTGTGATGTGCTCTTCTGGAGTAATATGATAGCAAACACAGGTATTCTACCCCAGAACCCTCAGTTGTATCTAAATACCTTCATTCTATCCATCGTTCCATCTTCACCTGACATAGCTACTATAAACACTTGACTGATTAATGGACAAGGCCTTTACTTTCATCCACCCATCCTTTTCTATAGAGGAGTATGAGACTAAACACTAAGGCCACATTTCCTGTGTTGCTAGCGTGCAAGTATTTTTGTTAGTGTAGCTAAATTGTCTGGCAGCCAAGACTTTGTTGTTTTATTTTGGGTCGGGGCTAGTGAATCAGGGAGGCTGGTATGACTCATAGACAGTGTCTTTAAGACCTCTCTCTACTTCTAGAAACTGCTAGAAGATTCTAGAAGAATGGGAGTGGAGGTGAGAAGGAGCTGCTTGGAGTATTCAGAGGGCCTTGACCAATCCGCAATAGTTGGACTGGCAGGGGTCAGCCCAGCTGGTGGCAATGAAGTTTTGGTGGAAGCTGGAGATAGTGTGTTAGGATGTCAGTGGCCATTGAGGGAGCCCATAGTCTGGGAAGGAACCTTTTTCATGACACACTGGGAAGACTGTGGAGTCTTAGCCAGGAGGGCTAGTGAAAGAGGCAACTGCAGCCAGACAGGCTGGCAGTGCCAGAAGAGGTGGTGCTGGGATTAGTAACCAAAGGAGGAGGGCAGCTGGGTACTAAAGGGGCCTGCGGTCCCTGCCTGCAAAGAGCATTTGCTTTTGATCTGATTGCTCTTGTCAGACCATCCATACAGTGCCAGCTGGTCTTGGGAGTTGCTGTTCTACAAGCACAATTGTGCTGGAGGTAACAGGATAAATGTATATACGAGCTGTATATAGTTTTGTCCTAGAAAAATTATTTGCTGATCAAGTGGGCATCCCATAATTCCCTCAACCCCATTCAAGTTTAATTACCCTAATACAATACAAAAACAAAGCTGCAAGGACTGAGTCTCCAGCGGGTGGTGAAATACTAGTCTAGCTGTGCAGGGTGGGAGATACTGTACATTAATTCACCAGCTACACTTACATTCTTCATTATACTTGAACTCTAACTAACCTTTGTGTGTTGTTTAAGCACTAAGACTTTCCCCCAGTACCTGAAGCCTGAGATTATTAGACCTGCATTCAACGATACATGCAGGAAGACTGCAGCTTTGACATTTATTACTTCTTTCTGCTTTCTGCTTTTTCTCTCATCTAAGAACTGTCATCCCAATTTAAATTTTTTACTTGAGTGCTGCAAATAATAGAGATGTAATATAAAAGAATATTGCAAGTAACTAACATATCCCAATTTAAAATAAACATACAAACTAAATGTAATTTTTCATTATGCTTTACTATTGAAAATATTTAAAACTTGCTGTTTTATTTTTTATTGGAAGACATGCTTTAATCCACAAGTACATTGTGTTAAAGACTGTGAAGGTGACCTATGGGGTAAATTAATTGAGAACATTTCCTTTCTCATGCTCCTTAGTTCCCATGGACACCTCAAGCAACAAATCTTTATTACTCTATGTATAATCTTTCCAATAATATGTACAGACTCTGTAATGTACTCCGTGTTTGTGATATCTATTGAGTTAAAGACTAGAGCTTTAATATGAAAGACTAAATGTTTCATGCGATTGGAAATTCCGTCAATAAAACCGTGAATGTTAGCTCAAACTTGTGTTTCATACACACGGTCACACAAATCTTGTCTGAAATTCCGACCGTCAAGAACGCGGTGACTTACAACAGTGGTCATCAACCTTGTCCTGCAGGGCCCACTAACAGGCCAGGTTTGCAAGATAACTGAAATACATCACAGGTGATATCATTTGCTGCTCTAGTGATTGCAGTATTCTAGTCTGCATCTCCCCAAGGTAATACATAAAACCTGGCCTGTTAGTGGGCCCTGCAGGAATGGTTGATACCCACTGACTTACAAGACGCATGATGAGCCAAGATCAATAAAGTTCAATAGGCACTTCGGATCTTCTGCTTGATTCTGAGCATGCGTGTTTTTTTGCACGTCGGAATTGCATACAGATGAGCTGAATTTCCGATAGGAACCTTTTCCGTCGGAAAAATAGAGAACCTGCTCTCATACTTTTGCTGGTTGAAATTCTGACAGAAAATGTTGGATAGAGCATACACACAATCGGAATTTCCAACCAAAAGCTCACATCCAACTTTTTTTTTACGGAAAATCTGATCGTGTGTGTAGGGCATAAGAGAACAAAACATTTTGAGTTTAGTTGTCACCAGATAAAAAATAAAGTGCACAATCTTTTAATAAAGACACTATTCCATTGGAAACTGTTTAAGATTAAAATGTACTCTTATCTTCCTGTTGTGTTTACAAGAAGACAGGAAAATAAAGAGAAATCTCCACAATGAGAACAAAAAACGTGATGGGGTTTACTGTAACTATCCTTGCTTTATCAATAACTAAAGCTGAACTCCATCCAACCTTTATTCCACACACCCTTCTAATCGGGTTAAAAAGAAAAAACCTAATCTCGGTCCTGAATCCTCTATCTTCTCAGAGGAGGAGGGTCCCTACTCTGGGGGGCTACATCACTTCCTGAGTGATGTGGAAACTTCCCATTGGCTGCCCAGCGGTGGGGATCATAAAGACAACAGCAATGTGATAATGTGCTGCAGCAGCGGATTACCTGTCATCACTATATCATACAGTATATAAATTAAAATAGACACTGTATATATATAATATATTATATAAAAGAGACAAAAATACTTTGTTCTGTGCTTTAAATCAGAAGAGAGTATTTTTTCTCTTTGAGCGACAATTGATCACCAATGTCGTTGTGTAAGAGTAAGCAGATGTTAAACACAGACAGTTACCTCATGTTCTCCTTTCTGTGAACAGTGACATACATTTCATACACTCTTCCCTGAGGTACTGCCCCAGCAGGAATCAGCAAGCTCACGCCTAAAGAATATGAAGATAAAAAACAAAAAACAAACAAACAGAAAAATCAATTAAATAATAGGAGATAATACTTGTAAGCGGAAGACATGCAATTTATGTTTCAAGCTTGCATTTATGTTTTCATAAAAATAATTCATTTTACAGGCCAGTGTTGGATTCCTCAAAGCCAATATGAGATATGTTGCCATGGCGATTGAAGCTCTACTTATGGCTCTCAAAAGCAAAATAATTGGTATGAGGTGAAATGGTAGGAAAAGACTGAAAGACTGTTTTATTTTATTTTTTGAAAAACAAACATTTAATCATATGTATTAGGGAAATACACAATAGAAATCTGGAAGTAATGCAAGACCAATTTCTGAGTAATGTTCATTCCAGATGGAAAGAGAAAAATGTGCTGTATTTTAGACCACTTGTACAATCAAAGCTCTAATGTGAAGCACAATTGTACATTATACAACTTTGTGCTATGGAACTGTGCAAACCACAGAAAGCCTTGAATGGATTACACACTATGTAGGTCAACAACAGTTATACCAGCACAAAAAGGATGGATACACGTGACTGAAAGTAAAGATTTGTATTTGTTTAATTAGTATTCATAATGTTTCTAGTTCACAGTAAATGGAAAGAGCATTTTTGAAGTGTGTGTAAATCCTAACAATGAACTTCTCTTATGTGTTGTATTTGGTCTAGTAAAGTATACAATTGGAAGCATTTTGTTATATCTGTTTGATAGAAACTAATTTAGTTGACATTTTTTTTTCATTGTCCCTAAGAGCCGGTTCACAATGGGGCGACCTGGGATCCGACTTGGGGATCCCAAGTCTCCCCAAGTCGTCCCAAGTCGCGTGGTTGAGAAAATCAATGTAAGTGAATGAGAGCCGTCTTAATACACACTACTGAAGTCGATCCGATTTCAGAAAAGGTTCCTGTACTACTTCAATCAGACTTGTAGGCAACTTGTACCCATTGATTTCAATGGAAGTCACCTCAAAAGTCGGATCACTGTCTTAACTGAAGCAACTTTCCAGATAAGATAACATACATTTCTCAGGCAAACCCCTCCCTCCCCCTCCCTCTCCCAGAGCTAATTGTTGTTTGATTGGCCACCGGAAAGTCTCCTGTCCTGGAGGCGACTTGAAGATGCCTTGTACTGTCCAGGAGGCAACTTGAAGTTGCAAGTTGCCTGATGATTCATACTGAAGTCGTGTCTAAGTTGCCTCCCAAAGTCGTGCTAGAAGTCGTGTTGCCCCAGTGTGAACCGACTCTTAGTAGGGACCCAGACAAGAGAAATAATAACTACTGGCTACTTGGGACTGAAATGCAAGAAAACAGTTGCACTTGTCAGAAAATTGAGAGCTGCCTTGCATTCTCTGCACACTTAGGCCCCTTTCATATGAGATGGATCCACTTTACTCAGCAGGGGATCCATCCACTGATCCCCAGCTGGGCAGAGCAGAGGAGGCAGATGACAGGTCCGCATCTGCCCAGTTAATGCAAAGTGGACATGAACTGAGACCGCTATGCTCTATGGGTGGTCGGGTGTAAATGGATCAGCTGTCTGTTTACACATGACTACCTCTGATCTGATTACACAAAAGAGGACAGATCCTCTTCTCTTTCTTTTTAGAGGACCAGAATGGATCGGAAATAGGCAGATGTAAATGGATACAAGTCAGTTTACACTTGCCAGTTCATAGAAAAGGTTGGACCATCCAATTAGGTTCACCTGAAAAACTGATAGGCGGCCCAGATTGCCCACGTAAAAGGGGCCTTGCTGTGTTATCTCAAACAGCCCTTCTAGTTTTTATCTTGAACTAAGTCCCACATCTTTTTTTAACTCAACTATAGCCTTTATGTTATAGAGATCTGGGAGTGAGAGTAGTTGATCAGTATAACAAAAGACACCGGGCAGTGCTGGCACCTCTCAGGCTGCGTACAGACGACCAAATATATCTGTTCAAATCGGTCTGACAGACCGATTTGAACAGATATGTCTGCTGGCTGTTTTGGTTTGATCGCTGTACACACGATCAAACCAAAATCCCCGCCGGCAGACATCGTGGTGACGTGGCAGTGACGTTGACGCCGCCACGTCACGTCACCAGGAAGTAAAACACTTCCGCGCATGCGTCAAATCCATCCAATGCATGTGCGGGCAGATATGTCTGCTGGTTAGCGTACTAACCAGCAGACATATTGGTCCGACGGGTTCCCAGCAGACAGATTTTAAAGCAGGCTTTAAAATCTGTCTGCTGGCCAAATCCGTCGGCTCGCCCGTACACACGATCGAATCTGTCTGCTGAGACGGTCTGTCAAACCGTTTTCAGCAGATAGATTTGATCGTGTGTACGCAGCCTCAGTCCACCGGAATGCTCAAAACAATACAAAGGAAGAGAAAAATAATACATTTTTATAGAAAAAGTGTGAAGTTGTATAGAAATAAACAAAATAATAAATTTAATAGAAACTCATTTAGTTAATGGGTATGTTTTTTTACGCTGGTGCAATGTTCAACAAAATTTTATCAGAAAAAAATGTGCATGGTTCACTTTTTTTTTTTAAAGTTAACTTATTCTTTAAAAATGTTCTTCACTATCCATGAGAAAGATAGGCAAGATAAACATTGACTACTGGCTGCTGGGGGCCAAATGCCAACTAGTAACTAAAAAAAAGGCTGCAGGTTGGGCACTAGGGCGCCAAAGCTTCATTATAAAATGGAACATCACACTGCCTGTTGCAGCTTGTTGCATTTTTATCATTTTTTTTTGGCGGAGGGCGAGTACCGTTTTTTGATGATACCCACTTTCTCTTCCTCAATCCTCACCTAGGTGAGGATGATGTTGCATGTTCTAGGAGGTTGCAGGATCAATTTCCCTCTGTTATGTGATCTCATGCATGCACAATGGGAGCTGGTTGTGATTCATTAGGAAGTCACAGCCAGCTTCCAAATCCAAGAATGGACCTGTAGCTGTGAGGAGGATTAGCTGCAGGGAGACAAAATTCAAATCCACAACTGATTTTTTTGTAACTGTATTTGTATTCCATATTTGTTGTTGCTGACTTTTAATTGTGGTGACTTGGTGAAGTTCTTCTTTAATATCTTCTAAAATGAGTGAAAGGTGGAAAACTCAGATGGAAAAATATCAAGGCACCATCCCCTAGTCATTAAGCAATACAAGAGGATATATGTTTCCAGTGAACCAATCAAGACACACTTGGAAATGGGGATTTTATTGTGCCAACACAACACCATATATTTTTAGGAAAATATAAATGTATTCATACACTTTAAAGTGCAAATAAGTAAACAATCTCCACTACCAGTAAACAATTTACAAAATGATGTGTACATTTTAAAACACAGTGGATCATTTAATATTTTATTTTATTGTCCGTGAGTAAGAAACAAGACAGGGTAAATATTGACTATGGGCTTCTGAGGATCGAGGGCCACACAGTAACTACTAAAAAGCTGTATGTTGGACATTAGGGCTCTAAACCTATCCTCTTAACTAGAATTGTGCTCAGTTTGTTGCCAGCAGCCCATTAATGGAATTTCCAATTTCTCTTTAGCCTAACAAAAGGAATTGAGTTATTTTCCTTCACGTCCTTATTTTTCAAACACTTGTCAAATAGTCAGTGATAAGGAGAATTATTCTAAACGGAATCACAGAGAGAGTTTTGACCATCCCACTCTAAACAACACATTTTTGGCCAAACACATAAACCACCCCCATTATTTCCATCCTAGACCTGTTATACAATATATGTCAAATTATGTTCAAATACATACCTGAATTGGGAATGATCAGGTGTCCACCCAGCGAGTTAAATGTTCCAAAAGCAGTGCAGGATGGATCTGTCTGCCTTGCTAGGCTCTGGTTCTTTGTGTTTAGAGTGTCATTTTCCAGTAAAGACTGAGTAATTTGAGGAGAAAGTTTTGATGAATAATCCGAAAGATCATCTTGAGGCGTGACGGCACCAGATGAATTGTACACTTTAATTTTCAAATTGGGAAGAGGGTCGAGGAGAGGTGAGTTAGTCATTGGTATCTTATCAGATACATCATGGAGGGCATACACAGGTCCTCTGTACATTGCCGCTGCTGATGTTAGGTCTGGAGGAATTGCCAGGAGATCTATAAACAAGTAATTATTATGATCATTAGATGAAGAAAATGACGCATTTTACTTGGATTTATACAAACAAATACAAACATCTGAGTTGTTGCTATTGACAATATTTTCAATAGATATTTTTTTTGGTGTAAGTATAGCATCCCAATGAAGTTGTATTATTATTTCCTTGAAGTGAGACAACTAAAATTATACAAATTGGCAGCAAACATCTTTTTATTGCAGATGATATGTCTCTTCTGCAATAAGACACTCTTAAGCTCCTTTCACACTTGCGGCCATGTCTACTGCTTTTGTGGTGGATTGCTTTTAAGAGAACAGTGAAAGGAGGTTTGCAAGCATTTAGGAGGCAATGTTGCTGACTTCTGATATCTGGACATTTTACCAAACAGCAATTTTATATTGTGGAACACACCGCAACTGCAAGCATGGCCCTCTTCACTTATATGAGAGAGTTTAACACTGAGCGGCACGTGCACTGCTCAGGATGTATTACCAGAACACTCCACTCCAGCTGTGCCAGAATGAATGACATCATCCCCCACTGGCCAATTAGGAGGCTAACAAATTCTGACACAAAGAACTAGCCTTAGAAGAACATCAGCTGGTAAGATAAGTCAGTGTTTTTCAACTTCAGTCCTCAAGGCACACCAACAGGTCAAGTTTTCAGGATTTCCCTCAGATGAAATGGCTGTGGTGATTACTAAGGCAGTGAAACTGATCAAATCACCTGTACAAAATAATGGAAAGCCTGAAAACATGACATGTTGGTGTGCCTTGAGGACTGGAGTTGAAAAACACTGAGATAAGTAACCATCATATCGGTGGAAGGTAATTTGTGCAATTTAGCTCAGCTTTAAGACTGAACTACAAACAGTACCCAGACTGCAAGATGATGGCGCAGGACTATGAGCAAATAAAATTTTGCAGACATTCGCGTGTGCTTACAGTGAACATGCTAACTGGAGGAAAGAGCAGACTAAGAAAATGTATGAGCACATCAGCATGCTTTGGGCTGGCCATAAATTTGGGTAAATGTCTCTCAAACAATTGGGGAGTCAGGCACTGACTTTTTTTATTAACTTATAATTCTTCACAAGGCTCCATGCACACTGGGCTTTAAAAAACGTCTGTTCTTTTTGGAGTAAAAAATGTCCATATAGATCATTTTTTGTACAAAGTTTAGTGGAGTTTAGGAGAGTTTTACGTTTTTTCTGTCAGTGAGCTCCAATCAGAAACGCGAATAAGAAGGTTTCTCAAAAATATGCCTGTAAACGTCCTAATGTGCATGGACACAAAGGAGAACATTGAGTTGCTTCTACAGGCAAAGCACAAAACTCCTGTAGAAGCAACGTTTTTTATTCCAGTCTGCATGGAGCCTCAATTCTAACGTTGGCAGTAACCATAAAACATTCTAGGCATTTATAGGGAGTATATATTCTCTTTTTTTCATACGGCAGCTAGATTTAAATCCACAAGTGAATAGATTTGGGCGGTGGAGTAGGGATCTAGAAACACTTAGTGACGAGGAGTGGGAACAAACATTGAAGAATTTATTTAAAGTATCCCTTTCATCTTCACAGTGCTTAACTCAGTTATTTATCATTCATAGATCCCATTATACCCCTTTAAAGCTATACTCTTGGGGTAAAGTAGATACACCAAAATGCCCAAGGTGCATTTCTGATACAGGTACACTTATACATATGCTGTGGCGATGTCCTAAACTGCATCGCTACTGGAAGGGTGTATTTAAAATTTTAAATCTGTTATGCTTTACACAGATTTCTTTAGATCCTAAAATGGCATTGCTAGGGATCATACCAGAAGGCACCCTGCCAGCAGAAATGCATGTGATGTGGTTGAGAACTATGTATATGGAAGAAGTGGTGGGGGTGATGGCGCTGTCACTGATATGTTGTTTGCTGGGCCAGTAACCGAACCCAAATGGGTAAGTATAGGCTTCAATGGGACAACATTCCCCAAAAAGTACACATGCATGCAAAACACCGCGCAGGCAAAAAGATAATAGTAATAATGGATGTGTGTAAAACCTGGTGGTAGTGCCTATATAAACCACCGGGGGTGTAAAAATATGATATACAGCTGTAGCAGGTTGAGCTATCCGTGCTAAATGCTAATATGAAGTTTACAGTAAATACACAAGATATATATACACATCATCCTAAATGGTACAAAGAAAAAAACATATAATATAAATTAAAAATCCATATAGTATAAAGCAGGTGACATGGGTGGTAAAGGTGCTCCTATATGAATGGATGGTAGACAGTATAGCCAGTGACTTTCGCAGTGGGTCCGGTGTGCCCCCTTGTGGATCCCCACTCACCAGAAGCACTCACCCCTGCTGGGGTAAAATGTAGCACCAGCATTTGGACATCTTTAGTGCAGTGTTTCCTAGAGCCCACTACCCATCTGGGCATAGGCTGCAAGCAACAGTTTGTACATCTTTGTCATTGACATTGTGACATTGTGATTATCAGCTGCGCCAGTTTTCTGTCCCAGCTCGGTGTCATTTTCATTTTTATTTTTATTCTTATTTTTATTTTTATATATTTTAAGCTCCTTTTGTACACATTTTTTGTACTATTGCACTTGTACCTACTTATATTGGTTTACAGTGCCAATAAAATTTGTTTTTTAAACGTATCACGCTATGGAAGCTTTTCTTTCTTGCTTTGGAGGAAATCAGAATATCCACTGAACCTCATACTACCAAGCACACATACTAAGGACACACTGCAGGAGTCCAGGTGACCTACCAAGGATTGGCGCAACCCAAGGAAAGGACCCACGGCAGTTTGGAGCAACACGCTGATTAATACGCATTTTACCCCAGCAGGGGTGAGTGCTTCTGGTGAGTGGGGATCCACAAGGGGGCACACCGGACCCACTGCGAAAGTCACTGGCTATACTGTCTACCATCCATTCATATAGGAGCACCTTTACCACCCATGTCACCTGCTTTATACTATATGGATTTTTAATTTATATTATATGTTTTTTTCTTTGTACCATTTAGGATGATGTGTATATATATCTTGTGTATTTACTGTAAACTTCATATTAGCATTTAGCACGGATAGCTCAACCTGCTACAGCTGTATATCATATTATTACACCCCCGGTGGTTTATATAGGCACTACCACCAGGTTTTACACACATCCATTATTACTATTATCTTTTTGCCTGCGCGGTGTTTTGCATGCATGTGTACTTTTTGGGGAATGTTGTCCCATTGAAGCCTATACTTACCCATTTGGGTTCGGTTACTGGCCCAGCAAACAACATATCAGTGACAGCGCCATCACCCCCACCACTTCTTCTGTTTTCTCATATACCCCCTTTGGGGAGTTATATTTAGGGGGGGCTGCAGTCACACATCTTTATTAGTCCTATTACCCTCCATCAGACTATCTTAAGCGCAGCTGCTCCTCTTTAAACTATGTATATGGCTCGTAAAATTATATTACCAAAATGGATATCAAAATACCCGCCAAAGATAGATCGATGGGTTAGGGCAATTAATAAAAATCTATGATGTGAGGAATTTACATATAAACATAGGAGGAGTTCTTAATTTTTTTAAAAAAAATTGGCATTGGCATTTGGCATTGGTTGTTAGCCTTCAATCTGTTTGAACATTTAGTTGAGGGAAACAATGATCCTGACAGAAGAGGGAGATAAGTATATATATATATATATATATATATATATATATATATATATATATATATGCCATTAAGGAGCATTAAAAAAACAAAGAAAAAGAAAGCGCCGCTGAGTAATCTGTTTTTATTATTAGCAATATTAGTAATCCAACACTTACATCTAAAATATTCTGATGCAGTCTGGGGCACTGGTGTAGATGCTGCAGTGAAGTCCAGGAAGGGAGCCGGAAGTATATCGATATACTGCACTTGACAAAGGAGCGCGCAAGTCTTTCACTCACCTTGCGCTGGCTCTGAAACACGTTGTGTCCCTCCTCGGCCACCGTCTCAGCGGATCAGCCGGTCAGCTGAGAGCACAACAACATCTACACACGGACGTGTGAGTCGGCTCCTCTCGGGCTACGAGCAGCTGACTTTTCTCCACTGATGGTTCTTCCGGGTCCCTTCCTGGACTTCACTGCAGCATCTACACCAGCGCCCCAGACTGCATCAGAATATTTTAGATGTAAGTGTTGGATTACTAATATTGCTAATAATAAAAACAGATTACTCAGCGGCGCTTTCTTTTTCTTTGTTTTTCTCTTGTTATGGTTTGAGCTGACTTTGCTCTTGGAGAGAGCAGCCCTGAGCCTCTGCAGTTTCCCCTACACCGGATATCTCTATGGCCAAGCCTTTTTGGACTTATACCCAACGGACTACTTTATGATTATCTTAATTTTGATGTATTCTTATATTTATTCATTTACATGGTCACCCAGAGCGCTGTAATCTTGTGCTAATTAAGGAGCATTAATGAGATGAAGGGCCTTGAGTAAAGATTGAAGCGTAGTCTGGTAGGCGCAAACACAGAAGTGTGTGGTATTTTTGTATTTTTTGAAGTGTGTATGGGTGGGGTTATTTGTGGAAAAAGTTTTTATGTTCTGTGTTGTTGTATTGTGAAAAAAAAACAAATACAAAGTATATGATTGAAAAAAAAAAGCAATTGGGGAGAATTGTGTGACAAGCACAAAACAGATAAAGAAAAGAATTCAGGAGAATAGAGTACAACAGCAGGGGATAATCCCAACTCCACTGCTGGTAGAGCAAAGATAAATCTGTACCATGATTATAGCGGTTCCCTTATGTATGGCCAGTGTTATACTGTCTGCTTATTTGTCTGTTCCAGTCTCATTTCCATTATGATGTGTACTGTTTATGCAGGTAATGCAGGTGTCATGTCTTATGTTACCATTTTCCCTTTCACTAACGCTCATGTTTTTCCAGTAAGCTCATTTGTACGTAAACAGCACATGGATAAATGCAATAGGCAGTCATCAGATATTGCACAAGAGGGAAATCTATCAAGCAGATTTAGTGCTTGCTGTTCAGAGTATTTTACCGTACTTCCTGTGAAAAGCTATTATGTGATGAGGAAATTTAGTTTGTCATTTCAATCTTTCACAAATGAAGCATGTCACATGCAAAAATGTTCTCTGGATAATCACGTGCACTTATATGACAGCACCTGTAAATGGCATGCATACTTATTTGAGCTAATTTAAGGCACGTGAAGAGTATTTGCTTCACATACAAAGAAAGAAAGAAGGCGTCGTAATGATGTGTGGCTGCTTTCTGTGAATACAACCTATCCATACAAAATATAGAAGTGTCGTTGAAAGAAATAAAAAATCATATTCAGATTGCAGGACCAAGTGATGGCTCTGTCAGCTGTGGGAAAAGTCTAGCTGTCAAATCTGACAAAACTAGAGTCAATTCAGTGACACATCGCAACAACGCAGCATGGCGGCTTTAGACAACACCAATAATTTGCACAAACAATCTTTTCAAAAGCTTCTGCACGGCCTACTTCAGAGCTAAAACTGGCACGCTAGCCGGAGACTGGCAGTTCTAATTTCCATGTAGCCAAATGCAGTATATGGTATACATATTTTATGTATTTTGATGCTGCTGTTGCTGCAAAATCATTTTAAAGTGTATTTCCACTTTTGCAGCCAAATTGGGATAACACCTACTTTATATTTGTTAAAAGTTCCTATTCACATAACATAGCTTTAAAAAAATTGTTAAAAAAATGCAGCTTACTTTCTGTTCTAGCACTCTAAAATCCCACTTAGTTCTCTTTGTTTATAACGGGAGCTGTGCGGCTTTGTTTGCATGTCTGCAGGCTAATCTTAAAGTTGTTGTAAAGGCAGAAAGTTTTATGTATTAAGATAAAAAACCTTCTGTGTGTAGTAACCCCCCAGCACCCCCCAATTACCTACCTGAGCTCCTTCTCTCTTCAGCAATATCCCCTTAGCCATCCAGTACACTCCTTCTGATTGGCTGAGACAGAGCAACGGTGCTATTGGCTTCCGTGTCAGTCAGGCAGCTAATCAGGGGAGAAAGGGGGCGGGACCAGGTGAGGGCTCTGTGTCTGAATGGATGAACAGAGCTCTAACTCGGCTTGGGTGACAACATGTAGCAAGCTGCTGGCTGAAGGGAACTTAAAGGAGGGAGGGACGAGGAACAGTAAAGAGGGACCCGAGCAGAGGAGGATCTAAACTGCTCTGTGCAAAACTACTACACAGAGCAGATAAGTACAACATGTTTGTTATATTTTTTTTTTTAAAGTGAGCCTTTACAATCACTTTAATTATCAGTCGTAAACTAGACCTGAACACTGCCTATCTTAACAAAGGGTAATGCTGGCCTTACACCTGTAGAATTTTGTTCTGCAATCCAGACAAGAAAGTAATAAAAAATGCTTGTTCAACCTTTCAATGGTGCCTTTATGGACTCAACTATTTTTTTTTTTTTTTTGTGTGTGTTGTGTAAATAGTAACAACAAAACATTTTTTACTTCAAAAGTAAAACTACACTTTCATTTATATATTGGTTGAGAACAACGTGTAGTCCTCAGTCTGACAGGATAGTTTTCTGTCAATAATGCAGCTACATCTAATAGCAGGCACATTACATTCCTGGAAATTCAGTTTTTTTGACCCTGTTGCCGTTTTTTTTTTTTATATTGCTGTTGTTTGGCTCTGTGTCCTGATAGTAGTCTATAAACTCACATAATTCTTTCAGAATTGTGGGGGGAGTCCTAAAGTTTAATTCTACTATGCATCAGATTTCTGTTGGCAGTTTTATTTTTATTTAATCACTTAAGGACCGCCACGCGACTAAATACATTGGCAGAATGACACGGCTGGGAATATGGACGTACAGGTACGTCCCCTTTAAGAAGCCCAGCCGTGGGTCGTGAGTGCGCCGCCGGCGGCACGCTCGCGACCCAGTCCTGTGCTCCCTGACCGTGCCAAAGGGACCCACGGACCCAAACGCTACCGGTGTCCCGTGATCGGGTCACAGAGCTGAAGAACGGGGAGAGGTAAACATAAACAAACCTCTGCCTGTCACAGATCGTCTGTTTCCTTGCATAAGTAGCGACGATCAGTGACATCACACGCCCAGCCACGCCCCTCTACAGTATGAAACACACAATAGGAAACACTTAATCCCTTTAGCACCCGCTACAGGTTAAGCCCTTCACTGCCAGTGTCATTTTTACAGTAATCAGTGCATTTTTATAGCACTGTTTGCTGTAAAAATGACAATGGTCCCAAAATAGTGTCAAAAGTGTCCGATGTGTCCGCTATAATGTTGCAATCATGATAAAAATCGCTAATCATCGCCATTACTAGTAAAGAATAAATTATTAATAAAAATGCCATAACACTATCCCCTATTTTGTAGACGCTATAACTTTTGCGCAAACCAATCAATAAACGCTTATTGCAATCTTTTTACCTAAAATATGTAGAAGACTACGTATTGCTCCAAATTGAGGAAAACATTTTTTTTTATATATTTTTGGGGGGTATTTTTTATAGCAAAAAGTGAAACATATTGAATTTTTTTCAAAATTGTCGCTCTATTTTTGTTTATGGCGCAAAAAAATAAAAATCGCAGAGGTGATCAAATACCACCATAAGAAAGCTCTATTTGTGGGAAAAAAAGGACGTCAATTTTGTTTTTGAGCCATGTTGCACGACCACACAATTGTCAATTAAAGTGACGCAGTGCCGAATCGCGAAAAGGGTCTGGTCCTTTAGCTGCATAATGGTCCGGGGCTGAAGTGGTTAAAGAAGAACTATACTCGAAACTTTTTTTTTCATTTTGGATAGAGTATAACCCCATTAAGATGAATCTCCCTAATGGGGGCACAGACAGCAATAAAAACTGACATTTGTTTTAATCCCTCTCCTCCACTCCATCCAAAACTTAAAAAAAAGTTTTACCTTTAGTCATACTTTAAGTCACCACTCCTTAGGATGTGTACAGTATGTCTGGAGAACAATTATATGTGTAGTCTGTTACATGGATTTCTTTTTTTTTCATTTTTTTTGGAGGATGATTACTTTTTTGTATACTTTTTTTGTAGGATGAGAACTCACTTTATATATTAGTGTGATGTGATAGAGATTTTTATTTATAGGACTATACTATTATTGATATGGTATTTGACTAGATATTCATTTCAGTAAACTCCTAGATTTTTAAACATTCTTTATTGAGGGAGTCTAGCACAGAAAGCTATTCTTGATATTCCTCCTCTGCATCCCGCCCACCCTCTGCTGCACATATTTTATATGTATTTATTTATTTATTTTGTTTCCGGCCAGCCCCTCCAGTCTCCATCATTCGCTTAGGCAAATTATGTCAGTGCACCCAGTGCCTCCTGGAATATATGATGTGATTATCCCAGGAGGCAATGGGAGCCACGCACATCCACCCATTCACCAATGGGGGGGGGGAGGGCCTAGCTCAAGTCTAGGCTCCGCTAGAACCCAGAAGAGCCAGCGTAGCCTCCAGATGATGTCACAGATGAACATGGAGGCAGGCGCTAGACCCAGCAGTGGCAGCAGGACAATGCTGGATCGTCTGTGTGGGTGAGTATCTGAAGTGTGGCTAGTTCAGCATGAAGTAAGCGGGGGAACTAAAAAAAGGCAAAATTCCTCCTTAAGCATATGAGAACTAGTGAAAGTGAGATCAGAAATAGTTACTAGTGATTAATTTGTGTTAAATAACGATGGAAAAAAGGGGTAAGTACTCCTTATTTGTATGTTATTCATTGGTGTTAAACAACGATGGAAAAAAAGGGCTGAGTACTCCTTATCTGTATGTTATTTGTATGAGCCAGCTGCACAAAAAAAAAAAAAAAAAAAAAACTTTTACATTGGTAGCAATACCAGTGTTTGGGATAATATGATTGTATTCAAATAGTTTAAATAATTACAATGCTGTTAGGGAATTAATATGTGCAGTCAAATAGATGTTACTGTAGGGGAGTACAGCCCAAGAATACTGGATAAAGTGCCAAAGACCCACCCTGCAACCCTATTAGCAATATAAAATGTATAATACGATATCATAATACATTCTACAACACAAGCATAACATTTGAGCAAATTGATATTTTGAACAGCAACTTTTTATAGGTTTATATAGTGTATTCCTGGATAATATTGGATATGAATGATTTGCATTTACTATCTACATTCCATCTCTTAAAAAGCAAACCCGTAACCAAAATATAATACCAACACTATCAATCAGCAGGCCCAGGCATGTTATGCTGTTAGATACCTGCTTCTGATAGCTTTCTTATTTGATTTAGCTACAGGTTGTACTGTAATGGCAATACTGCTACAGTGCTATGACTCACAGAGCCATGCTGGCATTAATTCTTGCCATTGTCCATCATTCATTTATAATGTTCGACTCACCTTGTCTTGCAGCTTTAATGTTGACAGCCTGGAACCCGCCATTTAGTGCAGAAGTGTCAATGATGTCAGACTCAAAACCGCGATGGTTCTTCCGATAGACAAACAAAGCAATGATGACTGAGATGGCCAGGCAAACGATGACAGCAATGACAATCCCAACATACAGGGCTACGTTGTCTGAGCTTGGAGCAGCTAAAAAGATATAGCGGAATGTCTATGAGTTACAGGAGGGAAAATAAGTGTACTTTCCAATAAATTGTGAACACCGTTTCATAAAAAAACACACCTTTATCTTAACAATAGAGAACCATATTTTTTCTTGCTTCTACTTCCACTACTTCTACTTGATTTAAAAGATTACATATTTTTTACATTTTCCAACCTGAAAGAGCAGCTCCAATCATTCCACTAAATCAAGACCTATCTTAATTTGAAACAGGGAGTTAAATACAATAATCGTTATACTTTATAGATTCAAAGCTATAATAAGTATACTTGTTGGACAAGTCACTTTGAACATCAAGCTGGCTAATAGGCTTTGGATAAATTAACCTGATTTTTAGCAGGGTATCCCACAGACCAACATACCTGATAAAATCTGAGGTTTTTTTAAACCAACTTTCTATAATGCCATTATATTAAAACTTAAGTGCTAATGTTAAATGTAGGATAATAACATTCACTTAAAGATGTGATCGTAGTAAAGTTGAATTGTGTTGCCTTTTTGATACTGACGGGGACAGACAAAAATTAACTACATAATTCTTAACTCGTTATAACCCACTCTTTAGTTAGTGGTGCCTTATGAGATTTGCCTACATTGCTTATTATGGTTCTAGATGCAAGATAGTCATGGTGGGCAACAACATTTGCCTACATTGCTTATTATGGTTCTAGATGCAAAATAGTCATGGTGGGCAACAAAATTCAATTTTTTTGTCATAATAAATGTTGAAAAAATGCATTTAGACTGTCTACACACAATTTCAGGTACTTTTAGTTTAATTGTACAAACAGCAATGCAAGCTACTACAAACAATTTTTATCAATATGAACTTGCCTAAAGCATCTGTGGTAGGCTTTTTAGATCTGTTCAGTTGTTTTTGCAATTCCAGGCTGGTTTAATTTGACTTAAATAGCTGTTTTGATCAGCATTTGTCTTTTTGGGACCCAAACGTTTTACAGAGTCATACATGAAGGTAAAGATTAAAAACATGTTGAAGCTGTGTGACCACTTCTCCTTTTCATCTTCTACATATTGGGGTTATTTATTAAGTATAAATAGACTGTTCACTTTGCAAGGAAAGATACACTTTGCTAGGGAATTTTCCCAGAGCCTAGTTAATCGAGTGGAGCTCTGTCATCATCCAATCATGTCCAAGCAAAATTTTTAGTTTTTTTTTTTGGTGTCGTGTGATTGGGTATTCTTTGCAAAGTGACATTTTACTGTGTTCACTAAGATCTGGGAAAAATTCCCCTGCAAGGTGCAAATTCCTTTTCAAAGTCTATCTGCCTTTAGTAAATCAACCCCATTGTGTCTGTCATTGGTGGAGAAGGACATAACATGGCATGGCTTTGGCTAATGCCTAGTACACATGGGCCGAATTTCAGGAGACATCGACCAGTTCAATAAAAACCGGCTGACATTTGGCCTCTGTGTATGTCAGCCGGTCTGACAAAAGCCAACCATTTTCCCATCTTCTTTTGGACAAACATGCTGGAAGACCAGCAGCAGACTGGCTCTGATCAGCACTCTCAGCCAATAGCTGAGAGCACTGTTCGGACTGTTCTGGTGGAGAGGCTGTCCCCCTGTCGGAACACAACAGATCAGTGGGGGTAATACCTGTACTAACGTTGGAGCTGTAAGTTTTTTTTGCTTTTAACCCACTGGCTTGAATGAAAAAAAAAACTATTATGCCCCTTTCGAATGGGCCCCTCTGCTAAGCAAGTGGAATCTTCTTGCTTAGTGGTGGGATCTCTCCGCTGATGCTGGCTGAGTAGGTGGATGACTGGTCCATGTCTGGTGCGCTATGCGCAGTCCTGCTCTCCTCTATGGGGCAATCGGATGGAAATTCCCATCCGTTTCTGTCCAATGTCATACGATTTGGCGGACAGGATCGGATCATATGGTGATGGATGTCACTGACATCTGCCTTTTTATAGGGGACAATGCACGGTCTGATCAGGTCCGCCTGAAAAACTGACAGGCGGACATGATCGGGTAGCCCATGTGAAAGGGGCCTTAGTGTCTACCAGGCTTAACCCAGTTGAGGCAAGCAGATTTTTCTAAATGTTTTGCACTTTAGATAAGCTAGTTTGCATATGCAAGCCCTTCCAGCACCACAGTATGAGAGACCTAAGCTAGAGATCTAAACAGCTTTTCCGTTAAAAACTGCCAAAATGTTTTTAACTGTACCTAGATGATGTCAGCTTCATTGAGCCACATAAAAATAAAAAAAAACAATATTTAGTTACACAACATGTGTAATTCATGTGTATTTAGGTAGATTTAGGGATCAAATGAATATCTGTACAGCTTATTCCAGGCTGCTACAGATTTGAGTATAGAATCTAAGATCTGGTTGCTATAGCCAATTACCCTAACTTTAAATAAACATGTTTTCATTAAAAGGGAACTTTGATATAGGTTTATTTATCATTTAGCTATAACATCGTTTTGATATCAGCATATATAGTCATACATAAATGTACCCTGAAACATACAAATCAATATTTTATTTTTATTTTTTTATCTGCATTTCACTAACAATGCAGTTTAAATTTGGTTGATCTAGCTCAAAGCATGGCTCAAACAATCATAAATGTGAGCAATAATTTTGAAGAGGATAAAAACATACGACACAAGTAGCACTAATGAATGCATTGTGCAATAGGGAACAGGAGTAGATGGCCGGTGCTTAGTGAAAGGCATTTCAATAGCATTTATGGCTGTTTTATGGCCATCCCTTGGAGAATTTTATGAGAGGGCTCTTACTCTACACTGCATATCCTTCCAAATCTAATTCACTAGAAATGGCAGCTGGCTCTTTCTACATCCATGTGTTGATACATTTAAAAGCATTCCCTAAACTGTATCTGGCATAATATTGTTTATTTCTGTTGGACGGCTATCCCTGCCGTGAGATTTGAAGACCAGACTATTGATAAACCAGGAATATGAACTGGCCTACCACAGCTAGCAGCTGCACAAACCAAGGTTTTGAAGCTGCATGCTGAATACAGTAGATTAAATACAAACAAAAGAGAAAATTATCACAAACTTAGTTTTCAAAACATAAAAAAAAAAAAAAAAAACATTATACAGTAATTAACATTCCAACAGTGGAAATACTGACATTAGTGTCAAGCAAAAAAATAAAATAAAATCTTGCCTGCCTGCATTGTTTAATAATGTAGCTTGTGTATTTGAAAGACAAAAAAAATCTCTAAAGTAAAAATGCCACTTTTATAAATGAATTTTTCCACTCTATTTGTGCGGGTCCTTGGGCACAGTGACAAATATTCTCCATTGAGGATAAACAAAATAGATTAAAGGTACACCCCAGTCAAAGTTAAAAACTAAGCCTTGAGATGCATACAGAATGCACAGCTTTCTTATGTACATTTACTGTATTTATTGGCGAATAACACTCACTTTTTTTACACTGAAAATAGAGGGTAAACTGTGCATTCGTGTTATACGCAGGGGGCTATGGATTTTTTTTCCCTAAACTTTGCCTCTTAAAGTTAGGGTGAGTGTTATACTCCTGTGCATGTTATACGCCGATAAATACGGTATTTTTCATCAGGACATGATTGTAGTGTGACAAATAAGCCAAATCCAATTGAGAACCCCTGCTTGTGATACACGGGGGGCCGTTGTCAAACATATCCTCTGCAGGTTCCTTGGTGTCTCTCCTATACAGATGAGTAAGCCAAAAGTCTTTATAAGTCCAAATATAAAATGCCACCTGCCATAAGAATGTTAAAGTGTTTGTTACCCCAACACTGATATCTGCCTTCTGGATCATGTGCTTGTATGAGAAAGTATTATTTTCTCTTTGTTTTGCTTCCTTTTTGTGAAATCCCTGGTGATCCTGATAGTCCCTTTGCTTTCCTATTAAAAACTGACCACACTCAGCAGGATATCATGGTCAGTTCTATAGCTGTGCTGGAAACTCAGTGTGCTCTCCTCTAATGATTAGACTTGTCCTGACATGCCCCCCGCACAGCCATTCACTAGGAAGTTTAGTGTGCTCTTGTATTTCGTTATGCAGCTGAGATTAGAGGGAACGTGATCAAGTATAAAAAAACGGGAACAAAGGTATTTATAATGTTTTTTTATCGCTATACAAAAAAAATGTTGCCTTTAATTTCTGTTTTAAACTGAATGGGTTGTTTTACAAGGTGATCTATTACATTCACTTTAACCTTGCACCAGAAAACTGAACTTTTTAAGTTATTTCAAAGTCAGCAGTTCTATGCATTAAGAGAAAAAGCCTTCTTTGTGCAGCAGCCCCCCTCAGCCCCCCTAATACATACCTGAGCCCCCCGTCTTGATCCAGCACTGTTGCAGTAGAGACTCGGCTGCCCGGTACTCTCCCTTCTCATTGGATGAGTTAGCAGCATGTTACAATTAGCTCCTGCTGCTGTCAATCAAAGTCAGTGAGCCAATGAGAAGAGAAAGGGCACGGGTTCGAACTGTGGCTCTGTGTCTGATTGAACGCACAGAGTGGCGGCTTGGTTTGGGTGCCCCCATAGTAAGCTGCTTGTTGTGGGGGCAGGAAACATGAGGTAGGGGCCAGGCATGCTGGTGAGGCACCTGAGAAGGTGAGTATAACATGTTTGTTATTTTTAAATTACAAAAGCGTAGACATTAGTATTACTTTAAGTTCATTGACGCACACCAATGCTTCTAAACTTGGTTTGGGCTTCTAATCTTCAAAAACCTCTGGCTACAAAGGTGTGTAAGTGGGTCTATCTCACTAAGAGATGCAATGCCCAGGTATTTAAGTCTTTCATTGACACATTTTGTAGAACTAAAACATCTTTACATTAGATTGTTAGTTTTTAGAGACAGTAAGACTCTTAGGCCCCTTTCACACGGGGCAGTAGAGGTGCGGTGATGGTATATCGGCGCGATTTTTAAAGCCGCTATACCATCGTATTTACCGTGATATTTAGCCGCTAGCAGTGTGGTTTTAACCCCCACTAGCGGCTGAAAAAGGGTTATTACCTCTACAGAGTTGCATTGCATGCGGTATTACCGCAGTTTCCCATTGATTTCAATGGGAAGGAGCGGTATACACACCGCTCCTATACCGCTCCAAAAATGCGGCTAGCAGGACTTTTGGAGCGGTCCTGCTAGCGCACTGCTTCAGTGAGAAAGCCTTCGGGCTTTCACATTGAAGCCTGCAGGGCACGATTTTTTCAGGCGGTATAGCAGCGCTATTTTTAGCGCTGAACCGCCTGAAAAACCTGTCAGTGTGAAAGGGGTCTAAGTAATATAATAGCTTTTTAGTTATCACTGAATCTGCAATATACTTCAATTGAACAATGTCTCTGTTCAGAAAACTGATTTCCCTTCACTGCCTTTTATGTTGCCCTATATATATGGATGGCCTCTTGCTAAGGTGCTGACTTTTTTTTACTGTGCATTGGAAAGTTTGCTTGATAATCAGGTTTTAATGCATACAAGGTCTTCCTAGGCAAAGCTCACAGGATTACAATGATTTAACCATAGTCTAGAGGCAGAAAGCAGAAAAAGTATACTCATAGTTCAGGACTTTTTATTTTATTTATGCCTATGCTGATTTTTTTCTTGCTGCAAATAATTTACAGTATAATACATGAAACTGGAAGGTTTGTTTCACTTAACAGACATGTCCCTCCACGCCTCAAAATCAGTTTGATAACACTATAGATGACAGGGAAAGATGAGCTCTGTTTTATACTTGTTGAAAGCTAATAAAAACAGCTAGAAGCTTTACAGTTTTCCATTCTGTACTTAACTTAGTCTGTGTTTACAGAAACAGTAAGACATTCTACTTCTGTGGAGAGCATACCCTGCCGAACTTGAGGTTGAGTAACAAATCTGTTAAAAATCCTACAGCAGCTTTATAGTCATGTATTACCACTGCGGCTATTGTTTAAAAAAAGAGATCTTGAATGCTATCCATTATAATGCACATCCACCATCCACAATATTGTGTGGGGATTACCACATATCCACACAAGTCTACTGACTATTGGCCATTTCCCCCCCCCCCCTCTCTCTCTCTCTCTCTCTCTCTCTCGCTCTCTCTCTTCTCTTCACTTACTTTCGGTAAGGATCGATACACATAATGTAGGCATAGATATAAATGGCAGCAAATGCAGAAGGCAACAAATTGTGAATGCAAATTTTGTTTTTTCAATTAAAAATCACATTTATATGGTATCAAATGTGTAGTTCGGGGATAGGAAAGCATGGAATCTATGTGAAAAACATGGAAACGATCACCAGGGGGCAGCACATTTTTTTAGAGAGAGATAATCTAGCAAGGTCCCAATAAAAAGTAAGGGAAGTTTGAAAAGTTCTGGGGTCTGTAGTAAGTAACACAGAGTTCAGGGGTCAATAGTAACACAGAGTCAAAAGATCAATAGTATGTAATGCAAAGTTGAGAGGTCAATAGAAATGTGTATTCGTTTTCGTCCGAATGCATTTTCATCCGAATTTCAGGTATTTTCATTATTGTTTTAACAAATGATAACAAAAGCACAGAAAACTAAAACCTAAAGATCCGACATAAACAAATGCTTTATTTTCGTTTTTGTGGCGGTCGAATGTGCCTAACCTTAACTCTATTAGTCCAATATTATTCTAGATAGAGAGAAAAGATTCGACATAGAGAGACATGAAGAGTCAAATTTTTTCTTTTTAAGATTCTGTCAAATCTTTTTTTTTTTTTCTTTTTTTTTAGAACATTCGACAGACACCATAAGCCTTCAATGACAGATTCGACATAGAGAGACATGAAGATTCGACATAGAGAGACATAAAGATTTGACATAGAGAGACATGAAGATTTGACATAGAGAGACATAAAGAGTCAATTTTTTTTTTCTTAAGATTCTATCGAATCTTCTTTTTTTTTTTTTTTCATAGAACATTCGACAGACACCATAAGCCTTCAATGACAGATTCTACCTTAATTTGGATTTTGGGACAAATGCATTTTTTGAATGAAAAACAAAATAAATAAAAACGCATTTCGGGAGTAACTAAATAAATGTATTTTTCGGACGAAAATGAAATTACGAAACAAAATATTTCAGTGTGCACATTTCTAGAGGTCAATAGTAAATTACACAGGGTGCAATGGTCAGAAGTATTTCACACAGAGTGCAGGGGTTTGTAGTGAGTAACTCAGAGTGTAGGGTAACGCAGAGTTCAAAGATTAGTAGTTTGTTGAGCATATTGCAAAGGTCAGGAGAAAGGCAGTGTTCAGAGGAAAGTATTAAGTATCACAGAGTATAGAGGTCAGTATTAGGTAACATAGAGTTCAGCAATTGGTAATAATTAAAGCAGAGTGCAGGGGTCAGTAGAAGGTAATACAGAATTCAGAGGTCAGTAGTAGGTAACAAAGAGTTCAGGAGTCAATAGTATTTCAGAGCTCCAACGTCAGTATTAAATAATGCATAAATCAGAGCACCGTAGTACATAATGTACAGAACTTGAGTCAGGACTAAGTATTGCAGAGTTCAGAGGTAAGTAGTTGGTTAACAAAGAGTTCAGGAGTCAATAGTATTTCAGAGCTCCAAAGTCAGTATTAAATAATGCATAAATCAGAGGACAGTAATAAGTAATATACAGAACTTAGGTCAGGACTAAGTAATGAAGAGTTCAGAGGTCAGTAGTATGCAATACACAGTGCAGGGGTCAGGAACGAGCAACATAGAGTTTAGAGGTCAGGAATAAGTAAAGCAGATGTCAGCAGTGCATAATGCTGGGTGAAGGAGTCAATATTTAGTAACACAAAGTTCAGAAGTCAGTAGTAAGTAATGCACAGTGTAGAGGTCAGTAATAGGTAAGAGAGAGTGAGGAAAATCCACCCAGATCAGCATCTGGAAACATAGTGGGGTCAGTTGTGATCTACCCATCGAATGCCCATGATTGCCAAGTAGATCTGAATTGGAGGGTTGCCATAGCCTGATGTAGTGAATGTCTTCAGCATGTAGCAAGTGTAAATTCAGTTAATAGAAAAGCACTAATGGACATTAATGTTTAGTAATATTAACATTAAACCTTAATTAAATAAATGTGGTAGATGTTACTAATACCTATAAGTTCTATTTGAAAATGGAAATTTAACTGTACAGTGAGTGGCAGAAAAAATGAATTAATCTGTTGAATAAACATGTGTGCTCTTTATAGTTATGGCAAAAGATATGATGTAGCTCTGGCAGCAAATGATCAGCACATTGACTATTCAATGCTTTATAGTTACCGTATGTCCTTAAAGTGGAACTTCACACTCTCAGTCAACACTATTTTAAATTTTTATGCTGCTAGCATTGGTAAATATATAGGAACGTATATCATATTTACTTGTTTTAATCTTTTTTTTGTTACATTTCTTTTGCCTAGGAAAATTAAGTCATACATCCCAGGACTCTTCATAAGGGGAGAATGTGTTTTCTTAGCTAAGCACACCCACCTGCCTACATGCCTAATCTCAGGGCAGATGAATTCCAAGAAGTACGTGCTACATGAATTATCTGCCCTTACTCAAGATAGCCACAGCCAAAAATGCTATGGAATGTTTTTTAACATGATTTATTAGCAAAATTAAGCACAGAGACATGGATGGATAGGGGAGTTTGCTTTAAATATTAAATTATTGAAAGAAAAAAGATTTTCTTTAACTTTTTTTTTTTTTTACATCCTGTTGTTAGAGTAGTTCAGTGTCACCATAGTGACAGCAATGTTTTGAACTGTCACAAATGGATTTCATTCAAAAATGCTGTGATTGGCCTGCTGCTATGACATGGTGCTGTGATTGACCAGGTACCATGTGATAGATGTGGGACAATCACAGCATCACAATTCTAAGCACAGCTGTTATGAATGAAACACATTCATAACAGTCGTGCTTACATTTTGATCAATTGTTTGCATAGCAATCACGTAATACCCTTGCCGCTTTGAATACTGGGAGCCGCAATCCGCTGTATCTGGTGGACATTGTGGCCGTGGAAACCGTGCACCAGTGTGCCAGGTGATGTAAAAGTTCCTAGGTTCCTTTTATTTAAAAAATAGCATTTATTAAATTTTTATGTATTTATGTAATTTTTTTATGTGTAATATTTGTGATGAATTTGTATGATTTTAGGTTATACCTTAAAAGATCACAAGATTCCAGAATTTTAAATATTAAAAGAATAATTCAATAAAAACATTATTTGTTTTATTTATATTGTTACTTTAAATAATTTTCCATTTGTATAATGACCGGCATAATGTCCCATGAGATTAATAACTCCTAGAGATTGCATCCTTGTTTTTTATTATCTTAACTGTTTATTTTTATAAAGTACCACAAGATGGCGTTGTGAGTAATGGCCTATATTAATAATTGGAAGAGATACCTATGTCTTTACCCATCCTCAGTATATTTAAGGATGTGGTGACTGGCATTGCTTCCGTGCCCCTGACATGTGATGAAACGAGCAGGGCAAAGCCAGAAATGACATCACCAGACATGCACGGCCATCATTGGATTCAATGGAATTGCAGTTTGTTTGATGCTCATTGCTTCCCATATGCTTGTGTTTCTAACCACTTTGAAAAATTGTGTATTGAAGGTTTTACACTATGTAAGCGTGGTGTTCTACCTTTCTACTTGTTTCTGACCATCCATTCAGGAATATTCCTTTACATCTGTGAGGTGCTGTCCATTTATTCCCATGTACTGACTACAGATTGATAGATATTGATTGCGTTGATTGACTTCTCATTCACTGAGTGTCACATTTGATCTAGTAGATGCAAATGCTTGGAGATGTGGTTTGAGCACTGGGTGGATCACGTATGAATATTTTGAACATTGAGTGTTTAATTTCTATGAATAATCTTCACTGGTTCAACAAATATTTTGGGACGCATGCCTCTGGTGTATGAACTTTTTAGTTATTTCTGCACATTGATTATTTATTATTTATGTTGTTTTGAGTTCACAGCTCAAGCATGTTGTGTTATATTATTTGGCGTGCAGGTACATCACCTGGCCTGTAGCTGCATTCAGTTTTACTGTGGAAGTGGTTATTAGGCTTCCAAATACAAACACGATTTACATTTTTTGGAGGAAGAAATAAAATATCATTAAAGCCTAACATCAGTCACAGTCATGGGTACTAGAAAAAAAATTACTTTCATAGTACCATCACCACTAGCTCCAGGTATGGAAGTTGAACAGTGTGTCTAAATATGAATGTGCAGTTTGATAGGCACCGGATTTTGGATGGGTTGCTTAATCCTAAAGACCTGGTCAGATCCGTATCTAATTTTTTCAGTAAAAGAAGTCTTATGAGGATACTTGTGATGTGAGTGTTGCTGTTACTTAGCTATACCAGCAACAGCACTGGAGTGGTAGGATAAAAAAAATTAATCTGCTAAGACAAAAAAAAAATATTGTAAGAAATTTACAACCAAAAATCTGTTAAAAATCAAAACATACAGCAGTAAAAGGCTGTGTAAAAAGAAAAACAAGAATAAGACTTAAATTATTATAAAAACAAATAAAAAAAGCAAATAAATAAAACAATGCATTACAGAGCTGATCTGTGTTTTTTCAGCAAAATCTGAAAAAAATATGTCACCAGGTGCAGACATTAAATATAACTTGGTGTTAGGCAAAGAATACCAACAGAGAAATAAAACAATGTATATCAAGGACATAAAACAAAAATAAACGTTACAACTTACAAGGATTTCCAATTTCTTTTTCTGTTTTCTGCTCATGGGTTCTGGGTGAAAGAGGGTAAATTGGGCCTTAAAAAGAAAACAAATAAGAAACAAAACAAAACAAAAAAAAAGAAAAGAAAAAGAAGAGGAAACAAAAATCAAATAAATGAAATGAACAAATGTAAAATAATAAAAATAATCATGGGTATAAATATGGTGTAATTAAAGGTAAGCAGGGATTAGAGATTGCAGACACTATGCAAGCTAAATACGGCACTGGTAGCGTCTGCTTCTCTGCAGTTATTAAGCAAGCAGATTGAAGTGCAGAGCCATTTTTTTTAAACTCACTCGCTGTGGAAAGCCTAAATACTTTCGACTGTGGAACATAAGCGTTAATGGATCTATTTTATTTAGGATGTCAAAGGCTTTTTTATGCTTGCCATATGCCTGAGTGGTAATAAATGTGTTCAGTTGCACTATGTAGATGGAGTTTTGGTTGAATACCATTTGAGAAAGTGTCATACGGCATTGTTTATGGCTTCTTGTTGTAGCAAATCTATTGGGAGTTTTGTGAGCACATCCATATGAATAGAAATCTACGATCACAGCATACACTTTCATTTTACTACAGCTAGGTAATAGCAATACAAGCAATAGTTATTTTTGACAATTCAATATAAGCTTACTTGAAAAATCTCCTTTCATGTTGTGAGTGCTGCCTGTCTGCTTGCTATCTCTTTCCCTCAACGTATGTGGTTCCCTGTATGCTTTGCAGCTTCCCCTCTGCCTCTTTTGGTTTACTTTGTACTGGTAACTACTACCTATGGCACCTTACTGCTTGTAGACAGAGTAATCCCTGCACTGACTCCTTAAAGGAGTTCACCTTTTTGGACAGAATTTTACTTTCTATAATAAATAGAATCCTTTTGTAATATCATTTCTGACCCGGTCATCCCAATGTTATCTCTCATCTACCTCATCTACAGAAGCTTTGACATTTCATTTTTCTGTCTGAGTTTTTAAAACAATCTTTCTGCTTGCATCACTTCCTGTTGCTTATCTCCCATCATTCACTGTGTTGTTGCATCACAGAAAAGGGTGTCAAAAGGCATGTATTACCAATCTTGACCATACCTTCCTCATTACTATACCATCACCTCTTGTTTTATTTCCACCCACTTTTCTACTTCTTCCCTTAAGGTGACCATACACATTACAATAGGATTGTACAAGTTCCTTTAGGCTGCGTACACACGATCGGTCAAAACCAATGAAAACGTACTGAAGGATCGTTTCATCGGTCCAAACCGATCGTGTGTGGGCCCCATCGGTCAGTTATCCTTTGGTCAAAAAAAAGAGAACTTGCTTTAAAATTTGACCGATGGACGCCTGACCGATGGGTCAAAACTGATCGTTAGTATGCAAAAGCATCAGTTAAAAGGCTGCGCATGCTCAGAATCAAGTCGACGCATGCTTGGAAGCATTGAACTTTGTTTTTTTCAGCATGTCGTTGTGTTAAAACACGTAAACGTCACCGCGTTCTAACACGATCGTTCAGTCAGTCAGTCAGTCAGCTTCGGACCGTTATCATTGGATAGACTGATGGTGTGTATGCGGCCTTAGATTTCTCATCACCAAAGTAGTACATGGGTCTACCCCGATTTGATACAAATTAAATAGGTTGTTCAGGTGAGTCTTCCTATACCATCGTTCTGGTAAATCTAAAGGAAATTGCACAGTGATTGTACAGAGAATGTACAATCTCCTTTAGATTTACCAAAAACGATAAAAACGAGAAAGCACCTATCTATCCAATAACTCTGTATCCAGTCAGGCAGGCCTTTGCACTACATAGTTGATGGTAGATATAAAGGAGATTGTACAGATTGTATAGTGTATGGCGATCTTTAGAGAACCTGTGACATACTTCTCCTGTTTTCAATACTACAGCTCTATCCACATAGGCTGTTATCTGATTGCTCAGCTTCTGCACACTCTGCTAAATAAATGAAGACTACAAGTAAGGTAAACTTGCCTGTGTATTTAGTGAGAACAATATTCACCGATTGCATTGGTAAAATGTGCATCTGAGGAGGTGGGTGATAGTGAGTTGCTAGAAGGGGGAGAACAGATGCAGCATGGGTGCTAATGATGTCAGTTGGTGAACTCCTTTTCATGTCATGTCCGAAGACAGGGGTAGTCAAGCTCGGTCCTCCAGTTGTGGTGAAATTACAAATCCCATCATGCCTTTGCCTCTAGGAGTCATGCCTGAGAATGTCAGGGTATTGCAATGTCTCATGGGACTTGTAGTTTTAAAACAGCTGGATGCCTGAGGTTGTCTACCCTATCCTAAGGTGTTTCCAGGAAGTAATGGTGACATTTAGAAAAAAAACTTAGCCTTTAAATGCCTCCTCTCAACAACTCTGTATTTCAGAAAGCAGGCTCTGTGACATACATTACACAGCAGTGCATACTCACAGGTTATAGTGCATGCCACAGAATTCAAGGAGCTAATACGTGGAATTCTTTAAAATGTACATTTTCTCACTTAAAGATTGTTCAGATTTGGTCTCATTTGGATTCTCTATGTGGGCAGTTTGACAAAGGCTGCATCTGTGTGTAACTTGGGTAATTTGGACGCAAATCAAAATGTAAACTACCAAATAAAAGCACAATTTTATGGCCCTGTTTAAGGGAATATAACTTTCCCTGGAGTAAGTTACAATATGACGGCACAGGTGTAGGATATTTAAGGTTCCTATGGGCCATCTCACATTCAAAGTGTTAAATATGTAATTGTTAATATTGCAGAATCTTGGTGCTCCCCATCTGTAATTCTACCATCATTAGCTCCCTGAATGTGTTTGCTCCGAATGAGGTTTAGAAAATAGCAGAACTCCATGTTTATTTTGGCCAAAAAAACAAAGCTAATGATAACATCTTGCATGTAAAGGAGTGAATTTTTAGCCCATCAGTTATTTTGGTTTAAATATTTTCCAGGGCTAAATGTTGAACTTTTATGTCCTTTTGGGGTCAAAATATTTACCAGGCAAATAGTAGCAATAAAAAAATGCAAAAGATCTGGTAAAGATCGTCTCTAGGCAAAGACATCAAACACTGTTTAGCTTACATTTATAATAGAGAACTGATATCTCTCTCCTCTATACACCTCTCGGCTGATCCCCACTGAGGCCTGTATTTCGCAACCCATTCATAAAATGCAGACCATGGTATGGTGCCCTGCTAAGGATTTCTTTCTCCTTAACGCAGTAGAGAGAATCAAATGCTTTTAGGAGAGACTGTCCTCCTAGTATTTTATATTGTTTTCATATTCTGTATAATAGTATAATTTGGGTGCCAAAGCCCAGACTGCTCAGCAGATTTGTAAAGTACATGTGCGCTTTATAAATGAGCCTTTTTTAAAGCAGTGGTATGGTCATGGCAAGGCCTTACTGCTGATTGTTTAAAATGGACCTCTTAGTCACCATAAAGTCATGAATTCAATATCTTTTACTTTATAACCTGTTTTGGAAAGATGACAGCTAAAATCCTACAACTTAAGTACCTTACAATCAATCTTATATTTATCCATGGATAAACCTAAAACATACAAAATAACTTTATCTATCAGTATTCATTACACAACTGCAAACAAAGCCCTATGTAGTTTCCAGTTGTTTGATTTCTAGGTCCAGCTGAAAATCATTTTATAATATTAAGATGGTTTTTCATGAACAGAAATAGAGCTTGTTGCTAGATAACAGATATATCCGTTCATCTCAGCTTAAGGCTAACCATGATTATACCATTATTAAAGGTGTCAGGCTCTTTGCTGCCGCTGTAAAAATATATGTTTAATCATCAAAGGAGCACATGTGGTGTGCACATCCATAATTAATCCCTGCATAATAATTACATGATAATTAAGACAGGCAAGTGCCTTAATCACACACATGAACAAAATAATCTAATTGGGAGATTATTGGGATTTTTGACAATTCCTTTGTGATCTTTTTATCAAATTCATGAACTAGCATGGACAAGGTTGTCATCTTGAAACTAGCAGAAGTATGACAAACTAACAGCTAATTGATTTGTGCTAATTATATAAAAAAGTAGCAGCTGGCCCTCCTGTGATAACGAAGTTAGGGAACATGTTGCCACACTGCATTCCAGCAGCAGGTAATAGGGATCCACTTTATGCATTATACTCATCAGAAAAATCACACTGTATCATTTGATATATACAGTGCCAATGTATTGAAATTGTACATTACTGTATTTCTGAACCCATTCCACGCTATAGAAAACAATATGCAATTGATTCTAGCAGTCATATGTGTAAGAAAAATTGTATAGAGATCTCTCGTATTTATGTAACTACACAGCTAATTGGTCTTCAACAAAAGTTTGTTCAGTTCTGTGCCCCCTTGATTTAAAAAATTACTTGCTATTGAACTTAATGGACATTTGGCTTTTTTCAACTTAACTAACTATGACATTTGCTATGATAATCTTCTAAAATGTTTGCATATTTACTGTATCTTCCTCTGTGACCTTTATATCCATTTTTGGAAAATTAAGTTGTTTAGATTTTTTGATCTTTCAAAATAACTTTGAGTAAGTACTTGGTAATGAAAGCAAAATACATTTTTGGCTGAGAGTCGTTCATACTTTTTTTTTACTATTTGCTCATCACTGTTATTGGGGACCTCAGTGATTTATAATAAGGCACAGTAGAATAGAGAAGGAATTTACAGCCTTTGTCATGTTATTATTATTGTCTGTGACCCCACTGCAATAATCCACCCCTATATCATCACAATAAGAATAAAAAATAGGGGAAACCAAAAAAACTTTGAGTTGCCACCACAAAAAGAGGTGAGGGAAAAAAAATCAACCTATGCGGACAGCAGTTCTTGTGACAACCCTCTAAAATGGGAATTTCATCCACAATTTCGTCTGTCTTTCCAGGACAGAAAATACATTGAATTCTTGCAGGAAAGCAAAGGAAGCAAAAAATAAAATTACTAGGGTTTTAACTTTTCCATACTCTATCCAAAAATGTTAAAAAATATTTTTGCTTTGCATAAACTTTTGTGGACTAAAAAGCTAAGCTAGGCTTTACATGCCCTGCAGGTGCATGTATGCAAGGAATGAATGATTGCCTGTTGACAGTTTAGGACTCGCAATATTCTTCCAGAAATCCACGTTGAGGTTATGAAATAAGTAAAAACCTCAATAAAACCAAAAAGCAAGTATTTATACCTCCCTGTGGGTAGTAAAATGGTGGCTTGGTTCACCTAATAACGCCATGTATGACAAAATGTCTTTTAAATCCTTGGTTTTAATAACGTTAACCCAGACGTTTTACTCTATAGAGCTTCTTCTGTTTGCTTGGTTTCTTGAGCATATTTGTACATTGGGCATGTGCTGGAGGATCTACTTTACTTAATTGACTTGATCAACTGACAAGTGGTTTCCATCACACATTGTATTAGACAGATTTTCTGTAATTGATTTATTATTTGCTTTTTTCACACAGTTAAATTTGTGCACAATCAATTGTTACGTACGGTATATTGGTTGTTGTGTGTTTTTTATATACATTGTCTTATAGTTTTAGCTTGGGGTTAGCGCTGCACATTAAACATACATCTTGTCCAAACTGGCCTGACCTTATCACTGCTTGTAAAAATGCAACCATAAAATAAAACATTAAACCCAATTCATGAAGCAAATGGACCAGAATAAGAATCCTTATTTTCAAAAAATGGCTATTATTATTGAGTGCAATGAGGTTTGAAAAGTCGCTTGGCTAAAAATAAAGATCCATATCCATGTTTTAAAGTGAACCTTTTGTAGTTTAATTTATGTATTTTATATGCTTATATATAAGGGGGCAGATTCACAGAGAATTAGATTCTCGTAGAGTATCAGAAATACACTACGCTGCCGTTTTTTACCTGGCTCTACGTGGAATCCCGGTAGATTTTGTCCAGTAAACGACGGCGGCGTAATGTATTTCTCCCGTCGCAATCCATCTGCGCGAGTAGGGGGCGTGAAGCATTTAAAATAGGCGCGTTCCCGCGGCGATCGAACTGCGCATGCTCCGTTCCCAAATTTCCCGCCGTGCATTGCGCGTAAACACGTCGTCACGTCGTAGTAGCGTCGTTTACGTACATTCCTATTCCTGAACGAGTTACGTTAAAAAAAATATATATTTTAAAATCGACGCGGGAACGACGGCCATACTTTACATGGGTTACGCACTGTTAGACCAGCAAAAAGCTCCTCTAACATTACGTAGCCAAAAAATGACGTAGGGGATTGCGAGGGACACTCGTACCTTCGTGGATCGCCGTAAAAAGTCATTTGCATATCCCGACGCATGAAAACGACGCAAACTCCTCCCAGCGGCCGCAAAAATATCGCAGTGTAGATCCGAAGGCTTACGAGGACGTAAGCCTCTCGGATCGAAGCCCGAAGCCGCCGTATCATGGTTTGAGGATTCAAACTAGTGATACGGTGCGCGAAATTTGAAATTACTCCTGTCTAACACCAGTTAGACAGGCGTAATTGCTCTGTGAATCTGGGCCAAGGTGTTTAAAAATGTTCAGCCACATTTGAGGCCATAGAAGAGGCATCATAAAAGTGTCCTAATAGTTCATAATCAGTATTTTGGCAATATTTTGTGATGATGGTATTAGATATGCAAATTTCTAGTCCATAATAGTTAAACCATGTATCCTTGGTCTTTAATTTGACACTATTAAATTAGATGGGTTCTTAGGAAAGGATTGTTCTTTACATTTTACAGGGTGATATATTTAAGACAGCGTTGTATTTTATTCTTGCTTCAGTGATGCAGCTAGTGCTCTAGTTTACTTCAAAAGATCACTGCAGTATTTGATTACCTGATTACTGACTTGCATACAGTGGGTTGACATATGTTTCTTAGCAAATGCTTTACCTAAGCTTTTAATTGATTAAAAGATAAAAAGCAGCTATTAATCATTTGTTATTGAACCACAGAACATAAGTTTTAATGGGCTGTTATACCTCAAAGAGGTACACCAATTATCATTAAGCTCTATATGACAAAGTAAAAGGAAATGCGTCTTCACCTTGGAAAAGCATTGTGTACAGAATTTCTAATTCAAATATCAAGCACCTTGAACAAAAAACGTATTTACTATTTACACTTCTGGCAACGCTGGCATAATAATAATACAAAAAAAAACCTCAAATGCTATTCCAGGCAGAAGAATCACGGAAGATATAAAATCATAAAATGATTTTTGCCTACTGATACAGCACATGTACAGTATTTACTTACACTACCACAAGCAGCCCACATAGCTAGAATTATGAAAGGGTGACAGCACAGGAGGCTGGGATAAAAAAAATAATTTGTGTTTATTGAATTAACACAAAGTATGACTGTTTGAAAGTATACAATCTAGCATATTTTATCATTTCCCATTAACCCTTTTCGAAGTGCAATTGCCTTTTATGAAAAATCCACAATAGGGCATAATGCTGGTGTCACTGGTCTACTAGAAAATAGTGCTTAGAATCATATGGAAAACATATTTCTAGAGAACAGGAAGTTCATTCAACAGCAGAGCCCTGGTTATCAGAATGAGATTGGAAGAGATGGAGATCTTCCTGGTGAGGTGATAGACAGTAAAGCAGAGCTGTATCCTGGCCTAGGCCAACAAGGCCCAGGCCTAGGGCAGCACTTTGCAGGGGGGCAGCACAAAAATAGTCCCCGCCGGCTTGCGCTACACTGTTAGTGTAGCGGCAGTCTTATGGGGCAGGCTGGGCAGAGAGGCAAATTAGTCTAGCGCCCCCATAAAGCGGCCGCACTGCAATTGTGGGGGGGGGGGCGGGTTCTGCTGCACCATTGGCATAGTTTAATCTTCTTAGTCCTTTCCATAAACTATCAGAAATTTGTGCTTAAAGTAGAACTATAGGCACTTAACTTTATTTTTCATTTTGGAGAAGTAAGGGGGGGGGGTTATAACCCCTGTCAGTTTACTTTTTACAATTCCTGTCCCATTGCAGAGATTTCCCTTCACTTCCTACTCCATAGCCAAACAGGAAGTGAGAGGAAATGCATACAAATTAAGGGAATCCAGGGCGGGTCTTACATAGAAAGGGGTGTGGCCTTGCCAGGAAGGGGTGTGTCATATTTAAATTAGGGGTGGGCGAGTTTTGTCAGGCCTAGGGCAGCACAAAACCTAAATTCACCCCTGCAGTAAAGAGAATAAGAGTTTCTCAAAGGAGCTTCAATTTTTGTATCATTATTTGTATCATTGGGTCTCATCTACACTGCCTGTTTAGCCCTGGTGCATGAAGCTTTGGGGTTTAGCTGTAGGTGGAGGGCACAGGTGCACCATCCAGTCCAGCTGCCAGCAGTCTGTCAAACTCTATGTGAGTGAAAACTGCTATGGCTGGATGGGGCTGGGTAGTGCACTCAGTGGTACTTCAGTTTAGGGCAGTATGTGCCCAGGGATGAATGTCCAGGTCACCGACTGCTTGCATTCACATACTGCCCTAAATATACAT
Source organism: Rana kukunoris (assembly GCA_029574335.1). Classification (NCBI taxonomy): domain Eukaryota; kingdom Metazoa; phylum Chordata; class Amphibia; order Anura; family Ranidae; genus Rana; species Rana kukunoris. The sequence goes on along the minus strand of CM056049.1, from coordinate 491,956,886 downwards.
GCACTGCCCAGCCAAGTCCAGACACAGCAGCTGTCAGACTTTCATAGAGCCTAAACAGCCTAAACACCCAGTGTGCATGAGGCCTTATTTGTATAATTATTGGGGTTTGTCAGGCAGCACAACCATCCTCTGTCATTCTGCTCTCTTTCATTGGCATGTTCCTTGTTAGCACATGAGCACTACAGCACACCCAATTGGCTCCTTGTGCCGCTTCTTTCTTTTCCCAGTCCGAGTGTCCCATGCAGGGGTTGCAAGTAGCTAGTACCAAGTCACATTTAGGTACCTACACTAGTTTCTTTCAAAAACTACCATAAAAATGTTTTAATGAACACATTTCTGCACAAATTGGTGTTTTGGCTATCTGCCTGGATTTTAGCTTTCCCAATGGGGTGTGCTATGAAATATACTAGAAATAAGATGTGCTATACTAGAATACAAACTCAGAATAACATTGTATTTACGTTGTAATACCTAATTCAACAAAGCTTCTGCATCCTTTTACCTGCCTTATTAGATCTGTGTGATAATTACAAGAAAATGCTGAAATATTATACATGAGTACAACTGCAGCCTTATCAGGGATGATTAGCTAAATATTCAGGAGTTTGACTGGCTTACACTGGAGTTACTTGAAATGTTTATAATGAGAATGCACAGTAATAACAATTCAGTATAATAAAAAGCTAAAAATGTCAGACTCCCCGGGGCAGCAATAAATAGACTGGGATGCTCAAGCAACCCCAGAGTACTCAGCACGGATTTCTAAAGTTCATTCCAAACTCTTTGATATCCAGTTTCAAATTTGTTCTCTGCATGACTGCAGCATGCAACTGGCCAAAGACTATAAAGCGGATAAGAGTGCCACAAGCTGATTTTGATGTGGCAGCAGGCGGAAAACACAATCTCTCAATATAAACTGCAAACTCATCATGTGTGTAGGAATTCAAGAATGATTGCATTATGATCCAAATTAAACCAAGGAGCATATTTATAAATCAGCTACTCTGATATTTACCAAACATTCACTCCATATGTATCTTCCAGGTGCACATGCTTTTAATTACAGTGATTGATTCACCACCGGTGAATGTTTTGTGAAAGTCACATTCACAGCTTTAGACTCCATGCATTTTGATGAATACGCACTCCTGAGTCTTGACGCGTAAAATATCTGTCACTTTTCTGCACTTAGGCAGCCTCTGTGCCACATACAGCTGCCAAATACAAGTGAATGGCTATAGGCGGCCAGCTGCTTTTAGTTGCTAAACGTAAAAGCGGCCTGGTGAAAAAACATACAGCTATTGTATTGGTGGCTGTATGCTGTGCCGCAACTCAATGGGCATAGGAAAGCATTGAACATTTTATGCTTTTAGACTCAAAAGTGTGTAAACATCTTTTGGCACAAGGCCTGATAAGAATGCCCTCTTGTGTATAAGTGCAGTACATAATGTAAATGTTTCAGGTTACCCCAAAAAAGTTAAACTTAGAGATCAATTTTACAAAAGCAGCACCGATCTTTATAACTTTACTCTTTACTTATGGCCTACTTTAGTCCACCCTATTTGTTTTGTAAGGGTTAATAAATAAGGGTTAACAAATAATTGCAGGCATGGTTATATTATTCATAGGTACATTTTTCTGGCTTGTAAAAATATACAGTATACAAAAATATACAATGCCTGAAATTTATTTTTAACTAAAGGCAAATGGGCCAATCATTTTGCAAGTTTAGTAAATATAAATACAATTTTAAAGTTTAGTAAATGTAGTGAAAATTTCCCTTGAAAAGAATATCCAATCACGTGCAAGGTAAATAAAACAAAACAGTATTACTGCTTGTTTATGATCGCATAATGGAAGCCAGCATTACACATTCACTAAACTAAAGAGAAAATTACAGATGGTTTCTGCCCTCCAGATCAAGACAAACTTTTTTAAGGTTATGGATGTGTCTTCTGTAAGTTCCAGAAAGGCTATGCCTGGTCAACTCACCAACCTGGTGATTTCCCACCAAACTTTTATAAAGTCCACTATACAGGCCCTGAAACTTTCCTGCTTGCATTACCCCAGCCTACTCATTGGGTTATGAGAAAGCCTCAAACTCTAGAGGGGACCTACTTGGGCTTCTCTTCCCTATAAATCAGCCCTAGCATATTTTCTCCAATCTTCAGTGCCTGAAACATGTAGACTGACATAATGCGGAATGCAGTAGCACCTGACTTGATTCACAGTGTTGGAGCTTCTACTGTAAACCTGATTTGGGATGGCAAGGGACTGTGGGAGGCTAAGATAAAGATACATTTCAGACTGTTATTCTACCGATATTTAAAAATATAAAAAAATAAAAATAAAATAATTTTAAATTATCTAAAGCCATTTTTCCTAGTTTTGAACGAAATTGTGAGGTGTTAGACACTTTCAGGTTTTGTTTGCTGTTTGTGTACCCACTGTTTATTTTTGGTGTTTTCCCTGATGACTATTGTCACCAGAACTGAAAGTGAGGGAACATGCAGAATTTTGAGCTGTCACGGAAAAAAGCATCATTTCAAATGGCAAACCTAGTTCACTAGTTTCAATTACAACTGCCTAAAAGGGAATTTCCCTTATATTGGTGGATTTTGTCCTACTTCCAGTCCTGTCTATGGGACAAGAATTGAAGGTAAATCTCCCTGACCTGGTGGTTAAAGGCCTACCTACACCAGTGCAACCCACTGCGATGCATTTAACATATGCGCTGTATTTTGCACATTAACATCTATTGCATCAATAGATGTTAATTAATTGACTGCTAAATTCACCACAACATATCTAGAATCATACCTACTGCACTTTTGGCAATGCAGCTCACTGCAATGCAGGTTCATTGTGGAGGTGTGTCAGAGTGTCAATCAAAATCAAAAATCAAAATGGATACCACAGCACACTAACACACATAACGTATATTGCTGTGCACTGTGATAACCTGCATGTTTCAGCAACACAATGGTTTAAACAGCCTATGAACCATTCCTTAGTTGTCTCAAAAACGAAAAGAAAAATGTTTGATATTATTCTGTGAATAAAGCAGAGCGTGTTTTAACAGAATTCTCACTTTGTCGCATAATAGTAAAGAATTGTGCTGTGCTTTCATAACAAACCTGCTGTTACATTGCTTTACTTTAAAGTGTTTTTTTTTTTTCAAAATATTAGCATTATAAAAAGTTTTAGACATTTGAGGTTAGTTCTCCAAAGATCAGTTGTACCAGTCATTCTTATTGTGCTGTTACTTAAGCTCACAAAAAAAATAAAAAAAAATAAAAATATATATATATATATATATTGGCTTCGCTATGCATGTCTAGACATTTTTAAATGTATGATCTATTGTTGAGTATCACCAATATGCAGCCCATCTGTGATTATAGGCTATACGTTTCCATGGTAACTAATAATGTTAACATTTGTTCATTAAATGACTACTAAATCTAAGGCGAAAGCTGATTTTCAAAAGAAATAGCAAAAAACAACATTCACAGATCTGTAGCTTTAGGTTTTTAACCTTCTGTTAAAAATTCAAGAGGTAGAGAGCAAAGGCATTTGTATATTTTTTTTTGTAACATAGAAAAAGAAGATCACAATGCAACAACTTGTACTTATCAGTCAATAATCATCTCCAATATCTTGACATGTTCATTAACCGCTTGAGATCCGCGCTATAGCCCGAATTACGGCTTAAGCGCGGATCTAAATTGCCAACATGCCGTCAATTGAGGGCATGTCACTAGTGCGTTCCCCGCGCGCGCCGCGGGGAAATTCTGTGTTGGCCATGTCCCTTGCACACAGCTAATCACAGATCGCCGCGAATTGTGCGGCGAATGAGAGATGATCTCATATGTAAACATATGAGATCATCTCTCATTGCCGTTTTACACAGAGACAGCGGAGGAGGAGACCGATCTGTGTTCCTTGTACATAGGGACACAGATCGGTCACCCCCTCCCCCCACAGTTAGAACACTATGTAGGGAATACATTTAACCCCTTCCTCACCCCCTAGTGTTAACCCCTTCAATGCCAGTCACATTTATACAGTAATTAGTGCATATTTATAGCACTGATCGCAGTATAAATGTGAATGGCACCAAAAATGTGTCAAAAGTGTCCGATGTGTCCGGCCTAACGTCGCAGTCTCTATAAAAATCGCAGATCGCCGCCATTTCTAGTAAAAAAAAAAAAAATAAAACAGAATAATTATGTCCCCTATTTTGTAGGCGCTATGGGCCAGATTCACAGAGCGATTACGCCTGCGTAACAGGAGATGCACAGCGTAAGTCTAAATGTGCGCGTGCGTTTCGATGCACGGCATCCCCAGAACGAGATACGCAAGAAATCTACTTTTTTTTGTCCAGCGTAATTTCGTTAGACAGGCGCATCCGTCCGCGCAAGACTGCGCTAGACAGACCATTGATTTGCTAGTCAAATATGCTAATGAGGGACTTACGGGGATCCACAAAAGAACGTTGGGGCGGCGCAGGCTACGCAGTGTGCGCAACAGCAAAATGTCCTGTCTAAAATTAGACCATATAAAAGCTGGTCTAAAATTAGAAAAATCGTCTACATGTTAGAGAAAGCAACACTGTTAGTGAGGAGCTGAGCAGTCACACGTGTTGCACAACAATCTGTATGCCAACATGCCAGTGGCATCCATGCTCACAGCTATACTACTGACTTTAGATGAGCAAAGAAGGAGGAGGGCACTGAGGAGGGCACAGGATTTTTTTTTTTTACTTTTTATTTGCTTATATAAACTTTACAATTTAATCTAATCTAATACAATATTCTTATCTGATACAAGCCCCTCAATCTTCACTCTTCACGGGGGAGGATATACTGCACACGCATAGACATCTATGGCATGAGTGATTCTGAGGTGTCTCGCATCTTCAGATTCACCCCTCATGCCATCATGGAATTAACCACAAGCTTGCAGGAGGACATCACCAGCTCAACACATGACACTACCCATGACACTCATGACAGCTACATATACAATCAGAGCCCCATCCACACAGATTTCGAACAAAACATGTATGGGGACAGCTGGCTGGTTGGTGAGTAACATGGGTGGCAGGCATGACTGCCCCCCCCCCACCCCCATGATGCACACATCACAAGGGACACATGCACTACTAACATCCTCCTGTCTTTTCACTTCAAGGTGACTCTGCATATGCACTGGGACCCCATCTCATGACCCCATCTCATGCCAGCTCACATTATGCATCTTTGCACGTTAAACACACACATTAATCATGGCACAATGAGAATGCATGCATGCACACCACTGTGGTCCCTAGCACACACACCCCACATCCTCATCACATTAGATTGGCACAAGCCACCACAAATGAGGGTGACACCCCTTTTCCGGCAGGAATGTCACCTCCACATTCCCAAATCATACACAAACAGAACCTAAAAAAAATGACCAGCAAAAATATAATTTTTACAAAAAAAACAACAAAGAAAACACATTAAAGACAAAAATCACTCTGCAAAACAGTCCCCAAATATCTCAAAGACACGTCAAAAACAAACAAATAAACGCTAACAAACAACAGAACAAAAGCACCTTGCTGTATAGGGAGGGATACAAAGGGATGTACTTTTGCAAAGGAAGTGCGTTTGTGTCTGTCTATTTATGCTGTCTGCGTAGTTCTCTAATTTGCCCTAGTCCACTTCCAATTTCACTGATTGCGCCGAGTTGTGAGCATGCGCACAGAGGTGCTGACCATGGTCTCCTTCAAGCGCGCATGCGCGAGCCGGCCGGCCCTTCATTTGCATGGGGTCACGGCTCATTTCAATGTAACACGCCCACATCCTTCCCAATTTGTATTACTCCGCCTTACGCCTCTGAAATAACGTTACGCATGCGCAAATTTCTGCGTAAAAGCGACGAGAATAGGGTGATTGCGCGGCTACATTGCGCAAGTCTAACGTAAAGGCGGTGCGCTATGCCGGTCCAATAATGCTCAGATGTACCTGAATCTGGCCCTATAACTTTTGCGCAAACTAGTCGCTTATTGCGTTTTTTTTTTTTTTTTTTACCAAAAATATGTAGAAGAATATGTATTGCCCTAAACTGAGAACAAAATGTGTTTTTTTTTTTAAATTGGGATATTTATTATAGCAACAAGTAAAAAATATTGTATTTTTTTTCAAAATTGTCGCCCTTTTTTGTTTATAGCGCAAAAAATAAAAACCGCACAGGCGATCAAATACCACCAAAAGAAAGCTCTACTTGTGGGGAAAAAAGGACGTCAATTTTGTTTGGGAGCCACGTCGCACGATCGTGCAATTGTCAGTTAAATCGACGCAGTGCCGGAAGCTGAAATTTCACCTGGGCAGGAGGGGGTATATGATCCCAGGAAGCAAGTGGTTAAAGAAAGTCTGTCACAGAACTGGACCATCCACACTTACATATAAGATCCAAAGTTACATTTTTGTAAAAACTGTGCATCAACACAACAGAGATGTCTGGTGCTAAACACATATGCAAATCTTGACTTTTTCTGTTAAGGGAAGCTTGCCCCCGTTCCCATATACATCCCCAGCCATCCTTTTGGCCCACTGTCAAGGATGGCTATCGCGTTGGACCGGCAGGGAGCCTCAGGAGGTGGGTAGGGGTTAGATCAAGACTGACTTTACCAAATGAGATTTGTAGGTTCCTCCAGCTGCCTCTCTGCATCTATTGATCATTTTTACATGCTGTTTTCACTGAAGGTAATCTCTTCTTATGTATTTTCTCATTATAAGTTTAATTTGAACTGACAATTTTTGTCACTGCTTTACTTTTATATGATACATACATTCCAAGTCTCCTGATTTGGCTGGGATACTCACAATTACCTCTTACTCTAAGCTTGAAAGCTACTATAATATCTGCAAAACTAATTTCCCTCTGCTTTCTAGATGTCAGGGTCAACTGGTTATAGCCGATCCAACACCACATGTACATATTCACTGTTATTGTAAAGAATGTATGCACCATTAATTCCTTTTATTACAGTAACCCAGATAGCAAGGATAACTTGCCACAAATTTGTGGCATTGTTGAATTGTATGTCTGTTAGCTTGCTGCACATTTTCCGTGGCATGTTGTACATTTGCAAAGCATTTGAAGCACAAGATCTAGCTGACACTTTTCCTATTTATAGCAAACTTGCAAAGATCTTTGCAAGTCTACAGCATGAAAATTCAGCCAAAGTGACCCCTGTGGTGGGATGACTATTGCACAACATAACTGGAACCAGAACTTGCAACAGAGTTGCAGAATGTTTGTAAAGAAAGTAGATCTGGAGGCATGCAATGTGGACTTGCTGCAATTGTGCAACAAACTTGTAACGCCTGGCAAGTCTAGCAATAGCTTAGCAAGTCATTTTTAAACTTGCAGCACAATTGCTTGCTATCTGGGAAATATTGTGAATATTTACTAAATGTGATATCTTTTAGCCCGGGTACACACCGGCCGAATGTTGGGAGACAACGGGCGGTTAAAAAAATGTCCGACATTCGACCCTTGTGTATGACAGAAGCCAGACGTTGGGCCAGCTTCAGTTGGAAGTGCATGCTGAAAAACCAGCAGCCGTCTGATTACCGATCAGCGATTTCAGCCAATGGCAAAGAGCGCTGATCAAAGTGTTCTTGTGGGGGGGCATCCCCCTGTCAGAACACAACAGCTTAGCAGAGGAGATTGATGAACTAACCCCCCCCCCTCCCCCGGAGCTGTCAGGTTTTTTCTGTGCAACCCAGCTGTAAGTGTGTACCAGGCTTTAAGATGCCTACAGACTTCAGCAAATGTTGACTTATTCTAGCTGTCTATTGTTGGATTGGACAATGTTTAATGCTTGTAAACCCTCAGTGTCAGCAAACATCCTTTAGATTATTCAGTGGCTAGGTCAGAAATTGCCATATATTACCTCCACAAAAGTTGCCTGTTGCTTTTGTGAAATTCTGCTTCCATCTCCTATCAATGCAAACATGCTGATTATACACAGCAAGTAGAAGATAAATGCAAAAGGCAGGCTATGCAAACCCAGCAAAAGACTTAACCTGTATATAACGTGCTCTGACCTAAGAACTATATATCTGCAGAAAGGAAGGCTAGAGTCTGACAGCTTTAATAGATATGCTTGAATGTGTTCAAGAGTCTCTCTGAAGAGAATGGCATCTTGTCAACATTTGTTGTTATTCTAGTCAATCTATATACTTTCCCATAGAAGTTCCAGATTAAATGACTCTGGCCTTCCTAAGTAGCAGAAATGAACTACTGCTTAAGAGAGACTATTCCAGAAAGAACATCAGTTTCAATAAACGTGACAGTCCAGCTTAGCATGAATATCGTGGTGAGCATTAGTCAGAAGCTAAATCTCTGTAACATCCTGTAATTACCTGATATAGTGAATGCCTCAACATCTTCTTATTAAGACAGGATGTAAACTGTCAGATCTCTAATTTTGTAAAAAGCCCTCGGTTGCCATTGCCATCCTTCACAACATTTTTTTGGGATTAGAACAAATGAAAAGTGTATATATCTAAAGGGTGATTCCCTTATGATACATAAAAAAGGGTAAGATGCATGAAATATTCATCAGAGTTTTCCAGCATATTGGAAAATTGTGACCTATGCCAAGTGTATTTTTTTCTTGAATGGTGCATTGCTTTTCTGAGTTTTTCCAATAAACTCCATGATTATCCATAGCAATATATAGCCAACATAAAAGAGGCGTGATAATATATAGGGTTATGGGCTGGTGCAGATTATGGAGATGTCACAATGGACCAATGAACCAATGGATCAATCAATTAGGAAGTCGAACTACAGCCACAATCCAATTAAATTGTATATTTTTTTAAATGACATGTATATATTCTACATTAGAATTAATGTTTTCCACCCTGCTGGTAAACCAGTCATCATGAATTAAAATGACATCAATAAATAACAGAAATAAACTTTTGTTTTTCTAGCTGGATTTTGATTCTTTGCAGATATAAAATTAATAGTGCACACTGGTGTAATTTACATACTGTGCAATTAAACAGACTACAAGAGAAGACACAGCTAATTTGAGTGTATAGAGAAATGAGTCCCAAGCCTGTGTTATTTTGTATGAAGAAACGACGAGGAAGTAGCGCCAGGCTGGTATAAATTCATTAAACATCCAATTATAGTACTACAGTGCAGGGATATACTGTGTCTGGAACATATCGTTTGTAAATACTTTTTGACAGCAGTTGGCAAACATTGATGAAATTAACCATCGTAAGCAGGTTATATACTGTGCTAACATAATTTTTGGTTGTATACTACTGTAAGCTACCTTATTATAAATGTAAGGCTAAACTCACAGCCAAATGCATGCATTGCATTGAAGTACATGTACGCACATTTCGTCATTAAATGACACCATCATGGGCTCTGATTTATGACAAAATGTGTGTAGGGCGTAACCGAAGGCTGTGATGTCACCACATTCACACATTGCATTGTGGGGTTTGTAGTCTTTGTACCGATCGACACCCTTGGTTAGCGATTTTTAATGCAAAGTATCCCAAAGGATTTTATACTATGCAAGCTTGGTGCTTTGTTTTTCCTACAACAAGCGCACTTCAACTTTTCTATGACATAGAGTCACGCGTCCTTTGGTAAGCTGACATCTTTACTGGTTGTTAAGACTTGTGGCGTATTTCTTCAATGAGGGAAGTTAGTACACAAGGAAATTGCATCTGATATACTTTGAAGTCATCTCAAGGGTGTTGGACTTTTTGACACTATTTATATGAACTTTTTATTCAAGGATTCACTATTGTTTTTATTGGATCTTTAACACTATGTGCATGACTCTTTAAGGCAGGGATCCTCAAACTACGGCCCTCCAGCTGTTACAGAACTACAAATCCCATGAGGCATTGCAACACTCTGACATTCACAGACATGACTAGACATGGAAATTGTAGTTCCTGAACACCTGGAGGGCCATAGTTTGAAGACCCATGCTTTAAGGATTCGTTATTGTTTTCATTGGAACTTTAACACTATGTGCATGACTCTTTAAGGATTCCCTATTGTTTTTATTTAAATTTTTACACTATCTGCATGACTCTTTAAGGATTCGCTATTGTTTTTCGTGTATTGCACTTTATTTTAGTGAGTGTTAGGCTTAGCATTTACTGAATTATTTATGTAAATTCTTTTGGTTGAAACTTTAAAACTGTCTGCATGATTTGTTAAGGGTTCATTATCATTTTCTGTGTATTGCACTTCATTATTTTAGTGAGCGTGGCATATTATTTACTGGGTGGGGAGCTGTGGTGGCTCAACGTGATTGGCACTGCGCTGACAAGCCATTCACCTCTGCAGCCAAGGGTTCGGATCCCGGTCTTGGCTACATGTGAATTGAGTTTGGTGGTCTCAGCCCGGCTCCCGGTGGGTGTGCTATGCAAGGTACGCCTGTGCTTAGTACGCCCACCCCCCCCACAAAAACCACCACACTTGCACGCACACGAAATTGGTTTAAAACACATGCACTTTGGCCATGCGGTCTCTTAAAATAAAGAGAGGCGAAGGACCTACGGGGCTGGCTGGGTGGGCTAGGCCCCCTCACTCCCTCATAGGGGGAGTCCCTCTGCCCCATTGGGGTCCCGTTGGGACCCAGTTGGGCTCCCAAGAGGAGCAGGTAGGGTGGGGTGAGTGGGAGGCCCCCCTTCACACCCGCCATTGCCACCAGGGGCATGGAGAAGGATGGCGATTGCCTCCGGGGGGAGGGTCTGCCTACTCCCAACTCCTACAGTCCGGCTCCTCTCTCTCGAGTTCACGCACAAAAATACACTTTAAAAAAAAGAAAAAAAAAAAAAAGAAAAAAAAAAAAATATTATTTACTGAATCATTTTATGTATGGCATTCTGTACATGTATGCTGCAGCTGACGTGTGTTAATTAATGCTCAGCCTTTTTTGTAATTTGACGGTTTTCATAGTCCTGTACATGGGTAAGAATTTTAACAATTGAGAAGGTTTGTGTGAATGCTCTCCTCTTCCTTAGCATGCCTCATCTGTCATTTTGGAGGATTGTCCAAATGACTCCCAGTGATGTAAGGCTCCGTTCACCTAGGCATTTTTGGGCGTTTTTTTGCTCTAAGCCTCAGCTCTAAAAAACGCCCAACAAGACACATCCCATTTATTTCAATGGCCCTTGTTCACATCTGAGTGTTCTGTCACCTAAAGCAAAAAGCCTGTTGACCTTTTGACCTTTGCAAAATTGGTGCAAAAATTACTGTAAAATCACAGCAAAATTGTGCAACTTTCTGCCTGAGAATGGAGACTTAAAACAGTGTTGACACATGCCACAAATTATTTGGGTAATAGGATATTATTTATCTTTCATATTGGCTGCCCTATTAGCTTTAGGATCTAAAAGTGATTATAACGTTTTTTTTTGTTAACTAACAAACTATCGAGTGCCCTTTCAGCCAGCAGCTCTCTATGGGGGGCACCAGAGCTCTGTGTATCCATTCAGACACAGAGCCCCAATCTGGCTCTACCCCCTTTCTCTCCTGACTGTCTGATTGACTTTGATTGACAGCTGCGGGAGCCAATGACATCTCTGTTGTTTCTCAGCTAATCAGGATGAGTGTCTCGGATGCCTTAGGCATTTGTGGACATCGCTGTAGAGAAATGGGGCTCGGGTAAGTAATTAGTGGGGGGCTGGGGAGGATGCTACATACAGAAGGTTTTTTATCTTAATGTATAGAATGCGTTAAGATAAAAAAAAAACGTCTGCCTTTACAAATTCTTTAACTCAGAGAAGATAAAACAATTCTACTGAGAGATGGCTTTACTAAGAATGCAATAATTTATATTTACTAATAATTTAGCTGAACCACAGGCAAACTAAGGACAGATAAAACAAATATGTATCAGAGCTGTTTTATCTGTCAAAATATATATATTTCTGCCCATCCATTCTTGAGATTTACACAGCTATGCCACACAGATTAACACAGTTCTGCTACACATAACACTCACAAATGTTGTCCCTGCCTTCATCCTGTGATTGGGTAGCGAAGGAGAAGAAGATATGGTGATAAACGAATCTCTCTTATCTGAGTGAAGATGAGGGCAATGAAAAAACTGAATTAGGCACCACATCCCATTAGATAAATGGGAAGAACTGGAAAAAAAGGGGGACTTTTAAGGTGCCAAAACACATGTACAACTTTTTATTTAAAAAAATAACAGTAAATGTTCAACAGACATATGATTCAAACTTACTTTATTGCTTAAATATTCACAATTATCTATTTCTTACATGGTATCTACTATATGCAGTACTTTTAAAGCTTCTGAGGAAGCTCCTTAGGGCGAAACATGTAGAGCAAGAAGTGGCTGCACTGTTAAATTAATTATATGTCTGTTCAACATTTACTGTCATTTTTAAAGAAATTGATATTTAATAAAATGTATAAATGTGTTTTGGCACCTTAAAAGTACCGCTTTTTGCCAGTTCCTAATTTCTTTCTTATCACTTGCATGTAACTGTTAGCACATGAGCAAAGCGGCTCAATTGACTGACTCATGCCAATGCTTTACCTTACCCCAATCTAAGTCCTGCTTAGCTTTAGCTTTAGGATTGACAGTGTTTTCACTGCAGCTTATGGATGTCACCATGCTTATCCTGAGATGGTGTCACCCTACTTCAGCTAAGGAAAGCATATCTCTGATGATATCTGTATGGCATATTCTGTTTTACATTTTTAAAATCCCCTATCAAAAATATTGGTCTTTCATATGAAACCATCTTTAGTCTTTTCGCTTTTCTAAAAGTCAGTGCACTTAGTAACCCTATATTTCTGTTATTTATGAAGAAAAAAAAATAGAATAGTCTTTTCTTTGATGTGAGCACAGCAGCATGTGTGATTTTCTCTAACCTATTTTTGATGATAACCAGTTAGCCTCTTTAGGAGAAGAGTAAATATGAAATGCTCAACTTATTATATAAAAGTGACAAAACTAATGACAGCATCAAGAAATGGAGAGAGGAGGAAAAAATAAAGACAGAGAAAGAGCGAAGCAACTTGTTAGCTTGAGACAGAGCTATAAAGCATGACAAATCAATCTTCTTAGCAGTGATGAATCGTGGAGCAGGATTATACATTTTTTGACTTGTATATAGGAAACCATTAAAATATTACCATTAAACTCAGACACTAAGGAACTGGAAACACCCTGGGGCTATGAATGTCAATATTCAACTGTGTTTTTTCATTACTGAATTCTGCTGCAGAGTTTTATAAAAGAATGATGGTAATGGGAATCTCGCTTGAGCTCATGTCATGTAAATGCATTCGATGAAACAGGCAAATCTAGAAAATACATCTACAATATAATATCCTATTTCCATAAATAGTGGCGCTTATATGTGTTCTGTTGAGTTTACTGCATTATGGAGTGTGTCATTTTTCATACAAGAGGGAAAGATAACATTAAAAATGGCTTCTGGAAAAAAAGTAAGTAAAACAATATAGCTTAAAGGAGATTTCTAGATCAAATAGAAAGCCTTTACAAATCTATGGCCCATAGCACTGGATGTGCCACAAATCGAACAGTCAGATAAAAAATCAAATTGAGAAAAGAGAACAAGTTGGTGACTGCATTGGGCATGCCTTCTGTATATCAGACGTATTGCAGTGACTCTTCAATGGATGCTGAACTCACAGCATTGTGCACTTGTCATGTTGCATCCAATTAAATATCCACCACTGAGATCCTTCTTGATATACAACAACTAAGTGTTGTTTTCAACAGTAAGAGAACATATTGAACCAAGATATGGAATGGATCATGTGATAGTTATTAAACTGACAGCTGGAATGGGTCACATAATCTCCTATGAGCTGTGGCTAAGGCTCATTCACAGAAGCAGCATTTTTACTGACGCACCTTGGTGATTTGTGCCCAGCAGCCTGACATGCGTTAGGTTGACCATAGCTGGAAGAATGGTTTGTTTACTCTGTTCTAGCTGAATAACTCAACATTTCCTCTGTATATTATTGCCCATTGTGCTGTTGTTTTAGCATACAGCATGTCTCATTGTTATGTGACTGCACGCATCATAAGTACACAAATATTTGTTAAAACACTGATCTCATTATTTTATGCCTGCAGTCAGTTGTAAACCTAAAACCTAGCATCCGCTTTCATAGCTCTATGAAGAAAACTTCATTTTTACAGACTTTTGAATAAACGCATAATATACTATACACACATAGCACAGATACAAATGCACATAAGGATTTCAGGCTTGGAAAAGTAAAAATCCAGAGATTAATAAGGATCTATGGCATTAGCAAAGAACAAACAAAGCATGCAGCTAGTATTTATCAGTTATACAGACTTGCCCTTACTTAGCATACATAATCCATCAGTGCAGTTTTTTGACTGTAAAACAGGACCATCACAGTCTTTTCCTCCATTTCTAGGTGGGGGATTTGTACAGTCCCTACGACGCCAATGTGTGCACTCTGTCCCACAGGTAGACCATTTGCTCCATGCAGTCCATTCTCCATCCTCTGAGAAAGGAAACATAGATGAATAAGAATATTTTTTATATAATGCAATACATTTGAGATACATTTACTCAGTGCAGGAAATTATTATATTGTGTATATATTATTATAAATTTCTAATTATAACTTACAAAAATCTAAAAATAGACAAGAAACCACAAGACTTTACAAACACCATTGCTATATTAGTGTCAGGTATTCTATGCACCCATATATCCCACAATGTACTTCTTTAGACTCAGTGGGCCAGATCCACAGACAGCAGCCGCCCGCGCGGCGTGTCCCATATACGCTATGCCGCTGTAAGTCACAGCGGCGTATTACTAATCCATAATGAAATGCCGCTGTAACTTACGGCGGCGTAGCGTAAATGGGCCGGCGTTCGTGGGTGTAATTCAAATTGACTAGGGGGGGCGAGTTTTATTATAATTATGAATGACCCGACGCAAACAATGCTTTTTTTTAACTGCGCATGCGCCGGCCATGGACGTATCCTAGTGCGCATGCGTGAAATCACGGCGCAAATAGTCAATGAAATTATGTGAACGTAACTTCTGCCCAGGCCCATTCTGTATCGGCGTACGCAAACGACGTAAACGACGTCCAATAAAACGCGGTTCCGACGTCCATACTTAACATTGGCTGCGCCTCCATATAGCAGGTGTAGCTTTACGCCGGAGATACGCTTACGCAAACAACGTACAAGGCTTGCGTCGACAGCTCGTTCGTTCGTGGATTGCCGTAACTTGCTCATTTGCATATTTTACGCTGGAAATAGACGGAAGCACCCCTAGAGTCCAGCGTAAATATGCATCTAAGATACGATGGTGTAAGATACTTACGCCAGTCGTATCTTAGCGTAAGGCCGGCGTATCTTGTTTTCTGGATAGAAAACAAAGACACGCCGGCGGGAAACTCGAATTACACCGGCGTAATTCTCTGTGGATCTGGCCCAGTAGATTCGTCCTGTGCTGTCCTGTCATTATCTTCTACTTGTAAGAGATATAAGATAGATGCCAAGATAGAAGCTAACATAGGTTAGGTTTAGGTGAACTTATTGTCCAGAAGGCAAATGAAGTGTATCATACGGGCTACTCAGGCAGCAGAAGTAACAGAACAGTAGATTAAGGAGAGCTGGTAGTTTGGAACCAATCAGACCACCAAATTATCACACAGAATTCATATTCACTGGTCTGTACATGTTGTTTGACTTCATTGGGAAGAATAGGGTTACTGTATGTCTGTTCATCTGTTAGGAGATTACTATTGAACAATAACTGTTTGCTCATCATACATGGACCAGCTATCATTATGCTGAATATCATGTTGTAAAATGGACGTTTTTAGGCTTTGATCCGTAAAAAAATTATCTCGGCTAAAAGATGGTAACAAGCCTGCTGGAACTTAAATGTCCTAAATACTGGACTGACGTGATCCAAAAAATGCATATGCATAATAAATAACCTAGTGAAATAATGTCTGTTTCAAAAAAACTCATATAAACATATAATTGATAATGGATCAGATGTGACTTAAAGTGCTCCCTGCTCATAAACTGCCATTAAAAGGTGCTCCAGTGCAAAAAGCTGCTCCTAAAGTACAAAGGGCCTCTTTTTAAATCAGAAAGATCTTGAGTTACAGAGATCAGAAGTGCTTATAATATCCAAGAGCAAGGTTGGCACTCTCACTGTCAGACCCCTAGATGAAGTCGTCACATCAATAAGTGCATTGGAATAATCTTCATATGTGACAAAGCATATCACAGCCTCTGTTCCAAATGCTGCACTCTCAAAGTCAGACCCCCAAAAGGTGTTTCCCTACAACAGGTGTCCTCCATTCCCAGAGGATGCCAGTTGTGGGGAAATGCTTTGGGCGGAGTTAGAGTGTGTCGTCATCATGTACCTGCATGTCGGCTGGCACTGCAGCCAAATTTTTTTAATGTTATACTGCTTCATTCCATTCACCTACATGCAAGTGCAATACTGTTTTTTAATAAAGAATCTTTGTTCATACTGCACTATGAAGATTCTCCCTGTTTGTGCTTCACATATATGATTAAGGTTGAGCGGCATTTGGAACAGAGGCTGTGATATGAAGATTATTCCAATGTTCTCCATTGATGCAACGACTTAGCCATCTGGTGGCTCTGACAGCGAGAGTTCTCTATGATATTATAAGCACCTCTGATCTCTGTAGCTCGAGATCATTCTAATTTGGTAATGGCCCTTTTTTCCTTAGTAGCACCTTTTTTGCACTGCAGCATTTTTTTAATGGAAGTTTACAAGCAGGGAGCACTTTAAGTCACATCTGATCCATTATCGAATATGTGTTTACATGAATTCTTTGAAACAACCATTATGCATATGAATATTTTCGATCACATTTTTTTATTATTTGTGTATGAGCAATGATTTATGAATTAGTATTTTTTGTATATTTAATATTTACTATTTTTTATTATTTTAAAAAACGAAAAACAAAGGACATGCAATACATCAACAACAAGATACAATGTACCAGATCATAACGAAAAATAAAATATAAATTAAAAATGCCTCCCATATGCATACTCATTTACAGATATGAAAAACGATTGTGATATGTTCAGGGTACAAATTCCAAGGTGGTTCAGAGGGTATCTCGCAATGCACCTGCCTGGCTATACCTGGTTCCAGAACCCCCGGAAGCTCCCCCGACACCCCTAAAGGGATCTTACTGTGCCGGGACAGCCTCCCCGAGTGTATCCAATATCTCAGGTGGGCAGAAGGATCTGCGAGCATGGAGTTAAATTGTGGGCTCAACCCATGAGCCCCTAGGGTGAGGCTCTGAGCCTTGAGAGCCTGGAGGCAGTTAAACATCATTGACTAACGGAGCATAGTATAAGGCCACATTGTACCTAAGCAAGGTGGGTCAAAAAAGGGATAAAAAAGGGGGCAAACAGAAGAAGAAAATATGGGGGAAGAGGAGGAGAAAGAACGAGGGTCCATTCAGCAGTATATTTAATATTTAAATGGACAGTGCACTTTTTTCTATATAATATCTACTGTATATATATATATATATATATATATATATATATATATATATATATATATATATATAAATACTGTAAAATATCCACCCTGATCCTGGTAAAATTCACACTTACGTCACCCTCATTCCTTTCAAATTAGTACTAATTTGAGATGTTTTGAAGGTATGCATGCCAGACTTATGGATCTTGATGGCCAATGTAGTAGATTTTTTTTCTGTGTCAACATAACCAAAGTGTTTCTATTGCTATCACTTGCTCAAACCTGTGTCATCATAGAACAATACCTGGGCACATTGTGTTGCAGCTTATTTTCTGAACACTTTGTCCATCACAGACAGATCCGCCATTCAAGGGTGCAGGATTTGTACACATTCTTGTTCGCTTTTGGAAGCCTTTTCCACAGCGGTTGCTGCATGCAGACCACTCTGTCCATGTAGACCACCCTCCATTCACTAAAAATGACCACAAAAAAGAAGCATAGTATTTTATCAGTGAATAAACATACATTTCACCTTATAATAATCCCAACTCCAGGCAACCAGTCATGTTAGGCAACATGTGCCCCTCATTATTCTATATAAATGTATATGTATTATAATAATACATTTTATTTATATTTATTTATTTTATTTACTTTTTAATTATATTTTTATTACATTGCTGCAGACCAAAGATATCTGTATTTTTCAGAGTGTAGGTGGAGGTATGGTCAAGGCTGACAGAGGCTGATTGGCTGATAATAGAATTTATCTATGATTGCTGTTGCACCAAAAATGGTAGAGGATTTCTGCTACTGTGTCAGTTTTGTAATTAACACCTTATGTCTCCTAGTAGTGGTAGTCTGCTAGTGTCCATCTGCAGACTACAGATTTTACTGGGTAGACTGCATTAGCATTCAGACAGTTCCAAGCACTGGAAACTTGCACCACTTCTGTCATGCTAATGGTGCTCCGGACTACAGGGGACTTGACTTAGACAGACATTCCTCTGAGGAAGGGGCTGGATGAAGCTGTATATTATCCAACCCTAAATGTTTTACACATCCATGAAGATGTGCATGCCTTCAGTGTAGAGTGCATAGGGAGAATAGAAGAACAGAAGGCTGAATTTCAACACAACTTAGTGTTGAGACCATTGTGCAAGCAAACCAGTTTATCAGTTTCAGAACAGAGAAGAATGTATCGGCAACCAAAAGGAGACTTGTTGGCTGCCATTGCTAAAAATGTTTATTGTATGGCTGTCATGCTGACAATGTTGCTGTCTACTATGCACCCTGTTCTCATTAATCCAGAGTTGTGTCTCACTAATACAGGAGGTGTGTTACTGGCCAGATCATCAGGCGAAAACAGAGGGAAAAAAAGCGAAGAGAAGAAAACTAATATAGCCACGACATCTAACGATTAGTAAGCTGTATGGTTATGAGTTTAAAATCACTTTAATTTAATAAAGTGGTTCTAAAGCCTTTACATTACGATGAAAAACCTTTTGTACTGCAGCACCCCCCAGACCCTCCCTTTTTTTTACCTGAGCCCGATCCGATTCTGCATTGTCTCCCTCCTCAATACTGTCAATCAAAAGCTGTGACACAGGAATGGGGAGCGGGGCTAAGTCCCACTGTCTGTGTCAATGGATGCAGCATCGGGACTCTGGAGTGAAAAAGCATGAAAAAGCAGCTTGCAAAGTGGCTTTCCTGTGCAAAAGCAACTTTCCTTGGGGTCACCCGCCAAAGAGGTGGGGCTGTGGACCCCAGAAGAAGAAGATCAGATCTGCTCGATGCAAAACTATTGCACAAAGTGGGTAAATATAGACATGTTTGTTATTTTCATTTTTTTTTTTTTAAATGGGGCCTTAGTAAAACTTTAAGGTAATTGATAGGTTAAATGGTGTTCAATTCAATCAGCCTACCATACGCAAGCACAAATCCAGTTTTATTTAAACTTTCCATGTACAGTGGAACCTTGGATTACGAACATAATCAATTCCAGGAGAATTCTCGTAATCCAAAGCACTTGCATATCAAAGTGAGTTTCCCCATAGAAGTCAATGTAAACAAAAAATAATTAATTCTGCATTGACTTCAATGGCATGCAATACAACATGTTGCCAGAGGTGGGGGTGCCAGAGAGCCTCGGAAATGATCGGGGACAGCTCGGCTGACCTCGGAAACCCTCGGAAATGCTCGGAAATACCAGAGAATGGAGCATTTCAGAACAGCCCGGACCGGCTCTGATCGGCTCCACTCGGCTCTTCTCGGTTCCAGCGCCCCCCCATCTCAGGCCAAATGCAGTACTGCACATCCCATTAGATTTAATTCTGCTGACTTTGCAAGACAACACTCCCAAACCGAGTCAGAATAAAAAATAAATAAAGTTGCTGGTCTTTCAAAATGCTTGTTAACCAGGTTACTCGTAAACCAAGGTTCCACTGTATATGACTAGACATTTAAGTTAAAGCCCAATCTCATCGTATTACCTAAGCTAAGGAAATTATTTATATAGCAGCAGTATAGACCATGGGAACAATGGAAAGGCATAATAGTGTGCATTAAAAATATGTCCTTTGCTTCAAGCCCCATTCATTGGATTGTTATGCAAAGAACATTCTGAAGGGCATTGACTTGCATTTTATATAAGTCTCATAAAATGCAGGTGTAGTGTGGTGTAAACAATGTGTTGTCTGGTTGACAATGGTATCAGCCCTTCATTTTAAGTGGATCCCTAAGTGATCATACACTCTGCAAAGTACACATTCACTTGAAGTAGTTCTAAAGCCAGAAGTTTTTTTTATCACGCATTCTATGCATTAGGATAAAAAACCTTCTCTGTGCAGCAGCCCCTCCCCCCCAATACTTACCTAATCCCCATCTCCATCTACTGTAGCTATGTTGCACGAGAACCTCATCTGTCCGGGGACTTTCCCTCATTAGCTAAGAGGTAAGCTATGAGCTAAGGTGCTGATGGCTCCTGCTGCTCTAAATCAAAGTCAGTGAGCCAATGAGGAGAGAGAGGGGGTGGGCCAAGCCGTGGTTCCATGTCTGAATGGCCACACAGAGCAGTGGCTCAGTTTGGGTGTCCCCCATATCAAGCCGCTTGCACTTGGCAGGAGGGAGGTGCCAGGAGTGCCAGCGAGGGACCCGAAAAGAGGAGGATCTGGGCTGATCTGGGCTGATCTATGCAAAACCACTGCACAGCGCAGATAAGTATTACAAGTTTGTTATTTTTAAGTGAAATAAAACCCCTTTATATGCCACTATAAAAAGAAAACATCTGAAATACTAACTTGATTATTTAATTTTCCTATTGAGCTTTATCGGTCAGTGAAGGAGTTGTATTGAAGATGTTTCACTTTATCCTTTTGCTATCACTATAAGTACAATAAATGGCCTGCATAAAATTGCAAAAAAAAATAAAAAATTGTCTCCTTTGTATGGGTTTTATATTGGTTCCTCCCCTGTGACACTCTGTCACCAGGACTTCTCCACAGAATTAGCATAGAAAGCAAAAAAATTGCAAAAAAACAAACAAACATTTCTAATGCTGTTCTATTCATTTCAACCATGTGAGTAGATGCTTGCCTGGAGTTAATTTTCAACATGGCCTCCAGCCATTTCCAGTAACTGAAGAGTGAGAAAATTATCTGTTACCGCTCCATAAACAGTCTGATTATCATCCATTCCTGTTGTAATTGTAGATATCAAATGAATGCCTTTGGGTCTTTAAACTGAGGGATGGAGTTGGGAAACACTGCACTAGAGTTATCTGACCAACTGCTGATTTATTTGTGCGGTTTACAGTTAATCTGCACTTTGCTAGTAAATACTCATTAGTATGTCTAGTCAAGGCCATGGAAAAATAGAAAATATATTTACCAATGCCTACAAATGCAATAGTTATTTAATAGTCAATAAGGTATTTCTTTTCCAGACTTCTCCAATCCTACTACTGCCCATCAGTCACTGTCTTACCATATACGATTACTGTAGCTGTCGTACTTCTTCTTTTGGCCACAATGTTTTTGGCAACACATGTATAATTGGCAGTGTCTGAGAGCCTTGCTTGTTTGATGATGAGGTTATGATCAATTGTAATGTAAAAATTCCGATCTTCCACAGGATCGATGATATCCTCATTTTTCAACCACTCCACCTAATAAAAAGAAAGCATTTGAAATGTATGATTTCTTACCCATTGTTTATTTTGACTCTTATCTCGGTAAGTTTTATTGTAGGTTTTTCACTTTGTAAGAATATTATATTTTGGAAACAAATTGATGATTACTGTGCATGTAATTGCTGAGCTGAATGACTCTCGGCTCTGAAAGGTGGCCAAAGTGCACTGGTGAGCAGAAATCCATAAGCTGCTTCTTCAGTCTTGTCATAAGCCATTAATAATAAGCCAGTGTCCTGAAGTAGATTGATACTAGCAGCACAAATAAAAAGCAGAACAAATAGATGCAGAGCTGCCGTGTCATAAATAAAGATCTCTCCTTTCTGCAAATTGGTTAATTTTATATATTATCTGCTGAGCTGTGTGACAGTTCAGCTGCTCTCTGAAAAGGTTCTATCTATGTAAATTGCCACCTAAATAGAATGTTTTAGTATTAGCAATAGATGAAGCTATTAATCCAAAGTGCAAAGAGTAATAAAAAGACGAAAAAAGCAGGATGCTCACTTGTATAATGAGAACATTCCTTTATTTTTATTTCTCGTATGCTTTGCGTAGAGTTTTACAGACTGTTGGGTACACTGAAAAATTAAAGACACAAGTGCCTACATTGTTATCTCCCCATGACTTCAACAACTTTTTTTTTTTGGGGGGGGGGTACCAGAATTCTGCTAGGATTTCAATACTGTCTGTTCTCTTTCCCTCCTGTCCTGTGTGACACATCACATATTCTTAAAGTGAGGGAAATATCTCACTAGGAGTAACAAGAACATAATTCTAACAGCATATATAAACTCATAGGATGAAAGGAATTCTGGGCTGCCGCACACCTTAAAAACTATGGGCCAGATTCAGATACAATTACATTGGCGCAGAGTATCAGAGATACACTACGCCGCCGTATTTTACCTGGCTCTACGACGAATTCATGTCGATTTTGGCCCGTAAGGTACGGCGGCGTAGTGTATTTCTCGCGGCGGAATCAAAATACGCGATTAGGGGGCGTGAAGCATTTAAATTAGGCGCGTCCCCGCGGCGATCAAACTGCGCATGCTCCGTTCAGAAATTTCCCGGCGTGCATTGCGCGAAATAACGTTGTTACGTCATTTTTTGTTTGAGTAGCGGACGACTTACGTAAAAAATAAAAACAAAATTGAAATTTGACGCGGAAACGACGGCCATACTTAACATGGGCTGTCTAATATTAGACCAGATAAAAGCTGGAATAACTTTACGCGGCAAAAAGATGACTACAGATGCCGTAAGAGATTGCGAATGACGCTCGTAACTTCGTGGATTGTCGGAAAAAGCTCATTTGCATACCCTGACATGGAAAACGACGGGAACTCCACCCAGTGGCCGCAAATTTATTGCAGCGTAGATCCGAAGGCATACGAACATGTAAGCCAGTCGGATTGAAGCCTGAAGCCGTCATTTCATGGTTTGAGGATTCAGACTAATGAAACGACGCGCGTAATTTGAAAGTACTCCGGTCTAACGCAAGATAGACCGGAAAATCAAAAGACAACCAAAATTTTCTGCAATCAAAAAGAAGGAGTGGACAAAAGAACAAAAGCTGACATGTTTCACAAAAACTTCAGAAACCAACATTTGATCATAGTTTTTAGTGTATCAGGCAAATGGTCCTTCACAAACAATTGTTTCAGATACTAATCATTGATGGATTTCAACCAGAAGGTTCAATGTTTTTCAGATGTTAAAGTGTACCGTTTTCTGTTAGTTTTTATGACTATTGTGATCTCAAACAATCTATTGCACAAAAGTGTAGCCCTCCTTTATTGTAAGGTAAGGCAAGATTGCCTAGTAAATGCTGCTACACAAGCCATCACTCTGACAAGCACTACAGTCATCTGCTTGCAGCTAATTTTTCTGTGAAGATGAGTTCCTATAACGGATTATGGTAACATGTCTCAACAGAGACACACATTTAGATTCCATTTTAAATTTGATAAAGTTCATCAATATTTACCGAGTTTGATGGTGGTCCATTTAGTATATATAAACATGTCAACCATCACACTTTGCACAGAAGTTAGACAATTTGGTGATTTATTAGGTTAGATTTAAAACAATAGGTGATTGTGCGTTTTCTGCATTACTCTTGCAAACTAATACTTAGAAAAAAAGGCATGATATCTAAGGAGCTAATGTGCCACTTGTGTCTCTTGGCTGCCTCTGAAAGTGTTGTATAAATCATAAGTAATAATTGCTATGACAATTAAAAGGCATCTACATTTTGTGCTTTTATAAATATTCTCTAATATAAACTGCACAATACCCCCAATGTGTTTGCTACAATCACAACAGGATTCAAATCAAATAAGAATAACTGAAGCAATGGGTTTGTTATCTCTAAATTGCACGGATTGTGTACACATAAACAACCTATTATTTTCAATGCTCAACGCAACTCCATTAATTTAACATATTATGCTTCCTTCCATGCCTTTGTCAGGCAGCCCTTGCCAGTGGCAACAGCAGAGCGGTGAATGAACTTCAGTAGCTGGCACTGGAAAATCTCTGCCTAAAGCTTCTGTTGAGTTCCTCAGAGTGTAACATATGGAGTGTCATATGCTACAGTTATATGGTACTTGCTGATCACTGCATTCCAGCCAACATGTTTTATGTGAACGGATGTGATGAAAGTTGCAGCTATGCTAATTGAAATCAACTTTTAACTGACTAAAGCATTCCCTGCTTAACCAGTCATGAGCAATATGTACACTTTTATAGTTTGGGGTTGTTTCAACTTAGAAATGCTGAGAATCTCAATAGCAATTTAATATTACAAATTCTAGTACTGAGGCATCTGTGGCTGCATTAACACCCGTCTACACAATTTCACAAATGCTATTGTACCATCTTTAGTGTGGCTAGTGGTTTCATGAGGTGGAGAATTGAATTAAAGCATGTCAGGGCAAAAAAAATAGGCAGGGCTTCTCTGCAATATATGCCCTATATGTTATCACCCAAAAGGGGAAGTTCCACTTTTCTACCTCCTTCCTCTTCAACTTATTGCACATCATATTTTTTTAGGGGGGGGGGGGGTGAGTACCTGTTTTTTACAAGTACCTGCTCCCACTTTCGCTCAGTTCGCTGATCAATGTAGTCTAAAGCCTTGTACACATGACCGGTTTTCCCAGCAGAAAAACTGTCAGGAGAGCTTTTAGCTGGGAATCCCAGCCGTGTGTATGCTCCCTAGCAGTTTTCCCAACAGGAAAACTGGCGGAAAAAATAGAGAACCTGCTCTCTATTTTCACGTCAGGATTCCCGGCAGAGTGTTTCCTGCCTAGAAAACCGGTCATCTGTATGCTTAAGTGAAGGGGAAATAAACCATGCATGCTCATCATAGTCTTTGACGTCAACGTGTTCTTGCCATTCAAAAGAACGGTGGGTCTTTTGTGTGGCCGTGTGTATACATGGCTTTTAAAGGCAAGCTTGGCAGGAATCCTGTCGGGAAAACTGGCATTTTTCAAACAGACGGGATTCCTGGCCGTGTGTACAAGGCTTGACAGAGAAGGTGTCCTTACTGTCAGAATACAAAAACACAGCAAAGAGGATTTCCCCCAACCACTTCACTTGTGTGTATGGATGAATCCCTTTGAATCCCTTTGTTTCCCTTTGTTTCTTTTTACCCAGCCCACTGTGTGTACCCAGTTTTATTCCCTCTTAAAATTCTACATCAGCTAGTCTCTATTCAGTACTCCTAGAAAAGCAACTGTAAGAGATATATGAGGCTGAGTAGGGTTTTTAGTTACAAATACAATGTTAGATTATGTTGAAACATAATAGGAGGATAAATACAGCACCTGCCACCATTTTAGGTAGCTTTAGTGACACATACAATAGATTCAGGTAGCTCTTAACCACTTAAGACCCGGACCATTACGCTGGTAAAGGACCTGGCCAGTTTTTGCGATTCGGCACTGCGTCGCTTTAACTGACAATTTCGCGGTCGTGCAATGTGGCTACCAAACAAAATTGGCATCCTTTTTTCCCCACAAATAGTGCTTTCTTTTGGTTGTATTTTATCACCTCTGCATTTTTTTTTTAAATCACTTCTTTTTTATTCAATGTTTACATTTATCATACACTTGTGCGGATATTCAAATACAAAATACAGTGCATATTAAATAGTTCATAAAATATATAAAGCTCTAGTTTCCAAACTCGCTCCCTTTTCTTAACTATATCCCTTTTTCGTGCATTATTTTGTGCGTATTTCTATTTACCACCCTCCCTCCCTTCCCTACCCACACCGCCTTATCGTGGCCATTTCGTTTTACCTCTCATTTATTTTCTTGTTTTCGTACACTACTCCTCCCTATTCCTTTTATTTACCTCTGTAGTCTGTCCCTTATCGACTGTGGCGGAGAGAGTCTGTCGTCGCTCAGCCATGTTTGCCAAATCTGATCGAATTTCCCAGTTTCCCCCATACGACTATATGTTAGTCTTTCTCTAAGAAGTAAGGAATTTACTAGTAGAATCCACTGCCTTCCCGTGGGGACCTCTGGTGCCATCCAGTATCGTGCTATAAGTTTTCTTGCTAGATATAATACTCTAGTTAACATTGTATAAATTCCTTTTGGAAAGGTATCCGCCTCTATGGACCCCAATATATATACCAGAGGGTCCAATGGGATGGGTGTCTGTGCAAGTCTACTTATGCGCTGGGAGATCTCCTCCCAATACCGGTGTAGTTTTGGACATCTCCAGATCAAATGTATAAAATCGCCCTGATGTATTTTGCACTTCGGGCATAGCGGGGAGTCTCTTACTCCCCACCTGTGCATCTGCTCTGGTGTTCTATATGCCCGGTGCAAAATAAATAGCTGTGACAATCTATGCGATGCTGATAGCGATACTACGGGAATACATTCTACGGCCCTTTTCCAACGGCTTTCATCTATATTCCCTACATCTTCAGTCCATTTTCTGCGACATTTTAAGGATGTATAATCCTGAGCCCTGGATAGTAGTTCCCTATATATTTTTGAAATTAGTCCTTTCCGATCCTCCATTCCAAGTACTACCTTAATTAAGGGGGCTGTCGATACTGTTAGGGGTTGTTTTTTTTGTTGTGCCTGTAACGCATGTCGAAGTTGGAGGTATTGATAAAATCCCTTTGGATTTAACTGGAATTCCCGACACAACTGTTCGTATGTTTTCAATACCTCCCCTTCATACAATTGCTTGACAAAATGTATCCCTTTCTCCTTCCACACAGTGAATCCCCTTAATTCCTGTATTTCCGGATATCTAGGATTATGCCATATCGGGGTGAAGGGCAACGGTCCCTTTACTCCCAAGGCTTTCCTAATCTCCCCCCAAACCCTTTTAAGCAAAATACCTGTCGGAGCAGATCCTGGTATGCTAGGGAGGTCCATTTCCAAATGAGATGCTGCCACTAATATAGGGGCACAGCTCGTTACCATTTTACAAATGGGGTCCTCGTTATTTTCCCGTCCCCATCCTGCTAGGTGTTGAATCTGAGCAGCCAGGAAATACGTTTTAGGATGTGGGACAGCAAGGCCTCCCCTATCCTTTCTATACTGAAGGGTAGCTAGGCTAATCCTGGCTGTCTTCTTCTTCCATATCAGCCTTCTCATTAGTGCTTCAATTTGTTTAAACCATTTATTCGTAATCCACATAGGGGAATTATGGAAGACGTATAGTAGCTGTGGTGCCCATATCATTTTAATTAGGTTTGCCCGTCCTACCACCGATAATGGAAGTTTACACCAGCTGTTGCATTTCTCCTTCTGTCTAGCCAATAGTGGGCCCAGATTTAGCTGGAGATACTCCGCCGGATCTGGAGATACCACCACTCCTAGGTATTTAAAACTGCTGCTTATAACAATCTGCTCTGCTCCATGTGGCAGTGGTTCCTCCATTTTGTCTATAGGCATCAGGATTGATTTTGACCAGTTAATGGCAAAGCCCGAGAAACAACCGAACTTCCCAATAATCTGTATCACTGCCTGCAGCGATGCAGAAGAATCGCCCAAATAAATTAGCGCATCGTCTGCATACAATGATATCTTATCTTCCCTCTGGCCCCTACGGAATCCCACCACCTCGGTCGAATTGCGAATAGAGATGGCCAGGGGCTCAATCGCCAATGCAAACAGCAATGGGGACAATGGGCACCCCTGCCGGGTACCTCTATAGAGCTTAAACGCTGATGAAAGATTGTTATTGATACGAAGTCTGGCTCTGGGTTCAGAGTATAGCACCTTTACCCATTCCATAAACCTGTCTCCCATTCCGAATCTTGCCAAGATCTCCAGGAGGTAGGGCCACTCCACACTATCAAACGCTTTAGCAGCGTCCAGTGACAGAATGGCCCTACCTCCCGGGTTGTCCACCGGTATCTGCAAATTCAGATAAAGTCGCCGAATATTATCCGCCGTGGAACGAGATGGTATAAAGCCGCATTGATCTCTATGTATCAGTTTTCCTATCACCCGTGATAGCCTTGAGGCCAGTATTTTGGCCAATAGCTTAACATCTACATTTAGCAAGGATATTGGGCGATA
The DNA here is from genome assembly GCA_029574335.1 of Rana kukunoris. Lineage (NCBI taxonomy): Eukaryota > Metazoa > Chordata > Amphibia > Anura > Ranidae > Rana > Rana kukunoris. The sequence goes on along the minus strand of CM056049.1, from coordinate 491,928,525 downwards.
GGAATCCAGCGACAGTTTATCCTTTCCTGGCTTTAGTATGACAATAATTATGGCTTCCTGCATGCTCTCTGGTAGGATACCTGTTTCAGTTACCTCCTGTAAAGTCTGTAGCAAAGGCGGCAAAAGCATCTCTTCATACTGAGAGTATACCTCTACCGGTATGCCATCTGGTCCTGGGGACTTATGTAGCGAAGCCTCGTGCAGGGCGTTCTTCAGCTCTAGCATAGTGATGGGCGAGTTTAACATTTCCCTATCAGCTTCAGACAGCTGTGGAAAGGTACATGATTGCAAAAAATCAGTCATATCTGATGGACTGTATCTAGCTTTAGAAGAGTATAATTCCTCATAAAATTTTTGAAAATCCTTCAGGATATCGGGCCCTGTGGTATGCAAGTCCCCTGTATTCGTCTCTATTGCTGTAATATTTGAGGTTTCCCGCTGTCCCCTTACTATAAGAGCAAGGAGGCGTCCCGTGTTTTCCCCTTCCTCAAAATAGCTTTGTTGTTGGAAGTATCTGCTCTTCTCTGCTGCCGTTAATAGAACGGAGTTATAGAGGGATTGTGCCTCCCTCCAAGAGTCATGTCTTTCTTGAGAGGGGCCTGCAATCAGGGCTTGTTCCCTAGCTTTCAGTTCATCTCGTACCCTTTTTTCCCATTCCTTAGAGCGAGTTTTAATACCCGAGATCTCCTTAATCAGGCAGCCTCTCATAAATGCTTTGAGTGCATCCCATACAGTTGCTGCGCTAGCAGAACCCCTATTGAAGTAATAGAACTCCCGTATAGCCTCCCCTGTACCATCCGTAGGTGGTAGCAGGGTCAGCCAATATGGGTTCACTTTCCAGGGCATGCGGTCCGATGTCATAGTGACATTGAGCTTTACCCAGAATGGCGAATGGTCGGATAGTAGACGGGGCTCATAGGCCGAGTCCACTACCCGGTGCATTAGCAACTCATTCCCCAGCCCTAAATCAATGCGGGAGAGTCCATCATGTGTGGCAGAGTAGCACGAATAGCATCTCTCGTCTATATGTCTCTCTCGCCAGACATCATGGAGTCCTATTTCCGAGATCAATGAAGCAAAGGCTGTTTTGTTAGCCATCTGCCCCATCCCTCTAGGTGATAGAGATATTCTGTCTAGATTTCTATCTAATGTGTTATTAAAATCGCCTAGTGTTAATACCGGCACATCTGGGGAGAGCGCCATGAATTGCGCCAGATTCCTAAGTGGTGCTGCCGTAAACGGTGGAGGGACATATATTGAAGCAAGAATACACACCAGACCATTAATTTTACACAATAGAAAGACATATCTGCCCTCTCTATCTATCTGCTGTTGGAGACACTCAAAAGATACATTAGCTGAAATCAACACCCCTACTCCTCTGGAATAGGAGGAGTGTGTTGAGTGGTACTGTACTGGGTATTTTCGTGAATTCAATAGATGCACCGAATCAGGCCGCATATGTGTTTCCTGCAGACAGATTACCTGAGGTTTAATTTCATCAAGATATTTAAACATCGCCTTTCTTTTAATCTTGTCCCCTAGACCCCTGACATTCCATGTCATCAGCATTATACCCTTGTTATTCCTATTCACCATTACCCCTGCCGGAAAACAGTTCTATTTAAGCCACCTATAAAGAGAAAAAATAACAATAAAAAAAAAAAAAAAAAAAATATATATATATATACATATATATACACATATATACATATATACACATACGCACATATACATGTACACATACACATGCACATACATAGACATAAAAAATAAACTTTAAGTACATTTCCCGTGAAGACTACACCTCTGCATTTTTAATTTTTTGCGCTATAGACAAAAATAGAGCAACAATTCTGAAAAAAAACAATCTTTTTTACTTTTTGCTATAATAAATACCCCCAAAAAAAGATATAAAAAATTTTTTTTTCTCAGTTTAGGACGATACATATTCTTGTACATATTTTTGGTAAAAAAATCACAATAAGTAAAATTTTATCGATTGGTTTGCGCAAAATGTATAGTGTTTACAAAATAGGGGATAGTTTTATGGCATTTTTATTAATATTTTTTTTACTACTAATGGCAGCAATCAGCGATTTTTTTCATGACTGCAGAATTATGGCAGACACATCGGACAATTTTGACACATTTTTGGGACCATTGTCATTTTCACAGCAAAAATTGCTATAAAAATGCATTGTTTACTGTGAAAATTACAATTGCAGTTTAGGAGTTAACCACTAGGGGGCGCTGTATGGGTTATGTGTGACCTCATATGTGTTTCTAACTGTAGGGGGTCGGGGCTGGACGTGTGACATCACTGATTGCCTTTCCCTATATCAGGGAACGGACGATCAGTGACATTGCCACTCTGAAGAATGGGGAAGGTGTATATACACACACCTCTTCCTGTTCTTCAGCTCCTGTGACCGACCGCGGGACACCGGCGGTGATCGGGTCCGCGGGTCCCGCTGCTACGGTCACGGAGCTTCGGACCGGGTCACGGGCACGTGACCCACGGCTGGGCACTTAAAGGGGACGTACAGGTACATGCCTGTGCCCAGTCGTGCCATTCTGCCGACGTAAATGTGCAGGAGGCGGTCCTTAAGTGGTTAATAGTGCAATTTTTACAAAGTGTTGCTATAGTTGCACTAAATTAAAAAATAACTACATGCAGCTTGTAGATAATGAAACTGGGTGTAATTAAGACCAACTCTCACTTGACATACAAAGACTGAATTCCTGTATCAGTACGCTGTATAATAGAGTATCAGGTTTACCATGATTACCCTTTCCCTACCTGCCACTGGTTATCAAGGACACTGTTGGTTTCACAACCAACAAGCCACTAGAAACCAGTGGCACTGATAGTAGATGTAGCCTGATGGAGAAGATGATGGGCTAGCTTTGTTCCCAGGTAGCAAGCAATTGTGCTGCAAGTTTGAAAATGACTTGCTAAGCTGGAGTCAAGCCATTTTGCATGACTCCAGATCAACTTTCTTTACAAACGTTCTGCAAGTCTGCTGCAAGTTCTGTTTCAGTTATGTTGTGCAATCATCCCACCACAGGGGTCACTGTGGCTGAATTTTTATGCTGTAGACTTGCAGAGCTTTTGCCGTAGACTCACCACTGCAACTTTGCTCTTGCTGGAGACTTGTCATGCAAATTTGCTACAAATTGGAAAAGTGTCATTTAGAATGTGTGCTTCAAATGATCTGCAAGTGTATAACTTCCCAGTGAAAATATGCAGTAAGTTAACAGACTTACAATTCAACACTGACACAAATGTATGACAAGTTATCCTTGCTATGTGGGTTTGTGATTGACAACAAGCAGTGGGCGGATTCTATAGCCAATAATACTCATTGTATTGCCTATAGAATCTGTCTACTGCCTGCTTTCAATCTCAAGCGGAACAGACCTGGTGCGGAACCTGTGTCCCTGAATTCCCATCACACTCCGCCAGCCAGCAACAAATCTCCTTGACTGCTGCTATGTGTGTTTGACAGCTGCCGTGGCAGATCAGCTGTACTGGAAATAAACTGCCTATATGGACACTCTGTCCTATGGGTCCTCCCAATGCTGTTGGAAACAGGTACATGGATCTGTTGGCCACACCAAAATTTGTCATGCAGAAGCAAGACAAGATTCTAAAGATATTCCCCAGAATAATTTAAAAGCATTTCTGTATATAAATGGATTTAAATAGATTAGAAAAAGTAGGGTTGATCCATACATGTATAGGTCCTTTCATTTGTTTAATTAGACTTTTGCATCAACACTTATAACAGCACTTTGCTTTGTGTTTTTGGGAGATGGTCCAATGTAAAACACATACACTCTTTGTAGTCCTTAATATTGTATGCAAAAAAATATTTCATAGAGTACAATTATTCGATGTTTCTAGGACTTTCAGTCCAAGTTTCAGCCCAACTAGACACGTGGGTATTTGTTATAAATGGTTATTTGTACAAACTGTTGTATTCTGGACTCTTCCACATATATGTCTCTATTTGAAACAAAAAATACAAATACACTATCATGTTTAAAAGGAGCACATTGCTTGAAGCTATGAAAATACTTCACCATGTGATGCAAACTACAAGTGCAAACTACAAGTGCAAAGTGCACTGAAAGTGCACTTGGAAGTGCAGTCACTGTAGATCCGAGGGGGACATGCACGGAAAATAAAAAACAGCATTTTAGCTTGCACATGATTGGATAATAAAATCAGCAGAGCTTCCCCTCATTTCAGATCTTCACCTCGGATTTACAGTGACTGCACTTCAGTGCAATTTCAAGTGCACTTTGCACGTGTAGTGCAAAGTGGATATGCCTTTCGTAAATAACCCCCAATGGATACTTGACATTGTGCACAGAAGACAATTTTTTTTTACATGTACCCTTCTTTTTTAAACCTACATCAATCAAATTATTGGCACCCCAAAAGTATAAAATGGCATATACAACACCGATTGGGTTATATTTGTATGTACTTTCCGGGAGTATTTTTTTATATACATATGAGAACTGCTTTTAAAGGAATAATAATAAAGGTATCATCTTGGGACTAAAAACCCTATTCAACCTTATCGCTCTATCATTGCTTAAGGTATAACAAAGCTGCAGCCATATGCCATATGGCTGATTTGCTATTCATTGGATACATTCATATGGATAATGTAAAATTCCACAACGCCACAACTATTCATAATGTATGTGATTACCCTGCTTTAGTCAGTAAGAATGAAACAAAAATGATTTTTTTTCACTAGCATTTCTTTTGCTATAACCTTTTAATTTAACAAGGAAATCAAACAAAGCTTGAAACAAGAAAAAGTTCTCATTAAATAAATCAAAATACGTGGGAAGATTAGTACGTAGCGTATCTCTCTGGCAAGTGATGGGTACAGAAGAACACATTTCACACAGTTGTTCCAAGTACATTTGTCTGTGCTCACCTCCTTCCTCTATTCAGAGACAGATGTGTTATGTCTAATTATTCATTGATTGGTATCAAGAGATGAATCTCCATAATTGGCACATTTGTTCCAATTAACAAAGGAAAACTGCCACATGCCACAAAATTGAAGTGTTATATAAGCATAAGTAACCATCCGCATGTACTAGAAGCAAGAGAGGTAACTACTCAAAGAATTGTCTATAACAGCCCTATGTTGCCCTAGGACATCTTGCCAAAATACAGCAGTGCACTAAAGAAGAACAAAACAAGAGCGAAAATGCACTCCAGAACAGAATTTGATTATATAAATAAATGAGAGCAGAGTACATTAATCAAACAAGTGATTATATGAATGAGCGAAGCTATTGCTGAGCAATTATCAGATGTAAACGCAACCATGCCAAGCTAATGTCATCTTGAAGTTGAACACTTTTGGCAGACACCCCATGTTTGGAAACAGAGACCTGTAGGATTTTTATGAGTAATTACAGAATTTGATTTTCTACATTAATGTTAATTGAAATAGTTCTTTATGCAATGTAAAGATGGCACTTGTTGCTACGTTTTTCCTGCTTCTTCAATTTCGACCAATAATTATTGAAACACTGCCAGATCTAAACACAATCAAAAACCAAATTGCATTAGGTGATTTCCAGCAGGCACTAACTAGTTTGATTGCAAGGAAGAGCTGTTATTTATTTGGATATTATTGAACCAAGGTGCTCAAGAAGTTCTCTCTTGCCAAATAAAAGAAAATCCAATGATTTTGCCCAACAGCAAGATGAGGAAACACATACAACAAAAAGCAAATAAGTTCACTGGCAGATTAATGTTGCATTGGCATTGTGATCATGTAACCTAATGCCTACCTACATTGAATTTACCAGTAAGTCTGCTGAAAGGTGTATGAATATAGATTGCATTATATTGTTTTCAATTGTTGAACATAAATAAACAATATGAGTTTCCAAGAACTCCATTTACATAAACTACAGTCTTTTTTATTTTCAAGACAGTGTCTTGCATTTTCTGTCTGAACACCAAGTAGTATTTGCACCTAGTGTCTCTGGGGCATCACATTAGAAGGAAACAATGTAGTGTATTCCAGTTAAGTGTGATATCCATTATCACTTGTTATAAGACAGCCATTTAAATGTCCATTAACCATTAACACGTGATAGTAGCAGCAACACTACTAAGAATGTGGCCTGTTTGGGTATGCCATGTTTTAAATTGCATGTAAGGATGTGGCAAGCCAGACATAATTCTTATAGAGTAACATTAATAATGATTTTTCATAGTTTTACAAACTGTAAATTAATTATGTGAGAAGTACACTTTAACATCTATTTGTACAGATTGATAAACTAATTTTGTTGTCTCTCCTCCTAATGGATAAAACTTCATTCAATCACATTAATATACAGTATGTATAGTGCTGCTTAAAATTACAGCACTATACAAGTACCTATAAGAATAATTTGACATGTATATGTGATGATTGTAATAAACTAAGGCCTAAAACCATATAAGTAAGTCAAAATTGTTATTTTTTTTTTTTTTGATTAACCACTTCCATACCAGGCACTTACGCACCTTCCCGCCCAAGCCAATTTTCAGCTTTCAGCACTGTCGCACTTTGAATGACAATTGCGCAGTCATGCTACACTGCACCCAAACAAAATTGGAGTCCTTTATTCCCCACAAATAGAGCTTTCTTTTGGTGGTATTTGATCACCTCTGCGGTTTTTATTTTTTGCGCAACAACTAATAAAAGACTGAAAATTTTGAAAAAAAAATACATTTTTATTTTTTTCTGTTATTTTTTTTGTAAATAAGTATGTTTTCTCTTTCAATTACGGGCACTTATATGGCGGCACTGATGGGCACTGATGAGGTAGTACTGATGGGCACTGATGAGGTGGCACTGATGGGCACTGATAGGTGGCGCTGGTATGCGGCACTGATGGGCACTCATAGGTGGCACTGATGGGCACTCATAGGCAGCACTGATGGGCACTCATAGGTGGCACTGATGGGCACTCATAGGCGGCACTGATGGGCACTCATAGGCGGCACTGATGGGCACTCATGGGCAGCACTGGGAACTCATAGGTGGCACAGAATGGCACTCATGGGTGGCACTTATGGGTGGCACTGATGGGTACTGATAGGTGGGCACTGGGCATGGATTGGCACGGAGGGGTGGCACTGAAGGACACTGTGGGGTGGCACTGATGTACTTTGAGGGGTGGCACTGATGTATATGTTGCCAGTCAGTGCCCATGTGTGGGCACTGACTGGCATCTTTCTTTTTTTTTTAACCTGTATTTTTTTTTTGTCCTGTGTTTTTTTTTTTTTTTTTTTTGGTTTTCTTTGCCCTGCCAGTGTGGGCATCCCTGGTGGTCTAGTGTGTGCATACAAGGGGGGGCTGCGCTGATAAACAATCAGCGCGAACCCCCCCTGTCAGGAGAGCTGCCGATCGGCTCTCCTGTACTCGCATCTGTCAGACGCGAGTGAGGAAGAGCCGTCGGCGGCTCTTCCTGTTTACATCGTGATCAGCCGTGATTGGACGGCTGAGACTTGTTACCGAGATCGGTGATGCAGGGTGTCAGGCGAGCGCAGCATGAAATCGTGCTGGACTTTTGAGAACGGCTAGTCACGATTTCATAACCACTTCCCGGCCGTAAATCTGCTATTGGCCGGGCGGGAAGTGGATAAGGTTTTATTTTAGAACACAATAATAATATTGTATAATTGTAGTAGTGCATATTACAATTATGATGCATAACACAAATAAATCCACTCAACATGCCAATGCATACCGTCATGTACCCCCTCTAAACTAAGGGTACCATCCAAAGCACTACTACAAGACGGGAAGAGAAAAAAAAAAGAGAAAAGGAAAAAAAACACAAAAGAGAAAAAAAAAAGGCCACCTGAACTCTCTCTGTTGTTCTATCTTCCCACTCTCCCCCCTTCTTATTCAAAGTGTCATCTGAAATATTCATCCTTACCCTCCTCACCCTTCTTCCATGGAGTCCAAAAAGCATTTCCAGGGGGTCCAGATTCTTAGATATCTTTCTTGTTGATGTTGTGCTGTCAGTACTAGTTCTTCTAGTTTACTGATTTGTTTTACTTTGCTTATCCACATCTCTATAGTTGGTGAAGATGGTGACTTCCACTTCTTTGTTATGCATGTTTTTGCAGCATCTAGTAGATGGCATATGCTTGTCTCCCTGTACGCTTTCTCTTGGATTTGGTTCACGTGTAGAAGATAGAATTCTGGGTCTTCCAGTATCTCATATTCTGAACAGGTCTGGAGAATCCTTTTAATCTCCAGCCAGAAGCTCCTTAACAGGGGACAGTCCCAAAATATGTGTAGCATCGTCCCTTTACTTTCCTGGCACCTCCAACATTTATCCGACACCTCTGGAAAGATTTTGTTTAATCTCTCCGGTGTCCTGTACCATCTCGCAAAAATCTTATAATTTGTCGCTTGTGTCCTTTCACAAATTATTTAAATTATTATATATAAACAAAAAATACTACTTAAAGGTAGGCAGAGTAACTCTAACAATCTTTGACCCAATTATTTTGCATAAAGAGATTTCCCACATTGCAGGTGTGGACCATAAAAATGTTTTGAACTTCTGCTAGACTTGGAACTAAACCCTCCTGCAGACATTTAACAGAGCCTTATGCCGCGTACAGACAATCAGTCCATCCGATGAGAACGGTCTGATGGTTAACCGATGAAGCTGACTGATGGTCCGTCGCGCCTACACACCATCGGTTAAAAAAAAGATCGTGTCAGAACACGGTGACATAAAACACAACAACTTGCTGAATAAAATGAAGTTCAATGCTTCCAAGCATGCGTCAACTTGATTCTGAGCATGGGTGGATTTTTAACCAATGGTCGTGCCTACAAACGATCATTTTTTGCTATTGGTAAGGTATCCATCGGTTACATTTAAAATAAGGTGGCTTTTTTTTAACCGATGGTTAAATAACCGATGGCGCCCACACACGATCGGTTTGGACCAATGAAAACGGTCCATCAGACCGTTCTCATCGGTTTAACCGATCGCGTGTATGCGGCATTAGTGTTCAGTAGTGGTTCTTACTTTGTTAGACATTGGGGAGAAGCTTATCTTTGGAATGGGCTCCCCAGGCACACAAAAAACAATTAGGTTTAATAAAGGTACTTGTAGACACCACAAAGTGTCTGCATTTAAAAGTATGGTTAGTTTGGAAAGACAGATAAATTCCAATGAAGAGCCGAGAAGACTGGGCCGAAATCCAGCATATTCTCGAGGCGGGAGTATCGAGGGTTCAACTAAGTAAACAGGGGGGGGGGTGCTGGGGGGGCCAGTAAGCATTGTATGTTTTTTCACCTTAATGCATAGGATGCATTATGGTGAAAAAACATGAACCTTTACAACCCATTTAAAATAATAAAAAACAAAAATAAAACATTAACCATAGATATTCCTTTAGCTTACAAACTCATTAATATTTTTTTTTAAAGATCAAACATTTAATTGCATGCCTTTTCCAACATATTATACCATAGGTTCATAAAAGAATAAATAGCCAATATTAAACTTAGCCATGTTTATTTTTCAGCTAGTGCTGTATTTGATCATTATTGCCCACATTCAAGGCAATTGCTGTGTAAAGCCCCGTACACACGGTCGGACATCCAACAAAACTTCCCTTGGATTTTTGTCCTAATTGATTTGTCCGATCACACCCATAGCATACACACGCTCTGACTTTTCTGCAAACTTTTCTAAAACTTTCCCATCATCACGTGGTTGTTCTGCTCTTTTCTGCTCTTTACTGCCACCCTTTGGTTAACTTCTGCTATTGTTGGTTGATTTTAACATTGGTTCTGAGCATGCGCATTTGTAATTTGTCCAAAAGTCCGATGGTTTGCTGTACACACGATCGGACTTTGCACCATCGGACTTTTGTTGCCTGAAAGTTGGTCCGTTCGCAGACCCAACTTTTTGTCCGATGAAAGCCAAAAAAGTTGGTCCGATGGAACGTACACACGGTCGGACAAATGCGAAAAGTGTCGGATTTTGATGTTGGTTGGGCAAAAGTCCGACCGTGTGTACGGGGCTTTAGAGATATTGGCTAGCACACAGTAAACACTACTCTCTCTCTCTCTCTCTCTTTGTATATATTATATATATATATCAGCAAACTACTGGGTATTATTTTCCCTGCCCATAAGAAGATAAGCTGTGTGAGCTCAAAATACATGATGTTAGGTGTCAGTCAAGTTTGAAAACACGATGACTTGTATACATTAACCATATTATTTGGAATACAATATGTCTTTTCTACCCTCTCCTGTCCTGTGCCATATTACAAGCATTCAGAATACACTTGACTTATTGTAAAAACCTCAAAGGTTGCCACATTCTTCAAAGAAATATGAATGCTACATTACGTTAAAATATGATAAGCATATAGAGTGCAATCATATGCACATGGGGGGGACCTGATTACTTGGAAATGAGTAATCAGTTTTGGACAGGATGTCATTTTGATAACAACTGTAAGCTTCTGTACTTGTCACAGGAACTAAATAATGATTGCTGCACAGCTGAGAAAGTCAAAGAAAAAAAGCACATTGACTATGTCAAAGGAGTGAGGAGCAAACTAGTGCAAAGTGGCAATTAGCCAGCTTTTAGCCCTTCACCAAAAGACATTTCTAGGTTTTATAAGTGCATCAAAACAAGATTTACAAGCAGCAAAATCATGGTTTTGCTTGTTGGATATTATTTGCAAATCCATTAGTAATAAACATGGCTAAGACAGAGTTTTCACAGATGAAGTATTTGAAATTAAACATTCAGGGCATACATTCTATGGTTTTAGCAGGGACAAGACTTTTGTGTCATTGCCTTTTATTTTGAACTTCTGGAAGAAGTGCATTGACGTAAGCTACAGTACCTGTCTGCGAGAATGTGTTTTCAGCACAACGGCATCGCGCTGATTCTCGGTGAAGGGGTGCCCACATCTCACACTTACTGGAATAGGAAAAACACATTCCAGCGAGCGCGACAAAAGCGCCGGGTATCCGACTTGGATTCCCGCCAATTCTAGATGCGGAATTTGATATGAATCAGGAGAGGGAACTCCACGCCAAATTTTAAATAAAAAAACAGCATGTGTTCCCCCCCAGGAGCATACCAGGCCCTTAGGTCTGGTATGGATTGTAAGGAGAACCACTACGCCGAAAAAACTGCATGGGGGTTCCCCCACAATCCATAACAGCCCCGTATCCGAGCACGCCGCCCGGCCGGTCAGGAAAGGAGTTGGGACAATCGAGCCCCCCCTCTCCTGAGCTGTACCAGGCCAAAGCACCCTGTCCCCATGTTGATAAGGACAGGGCCTCTTCCGGACAACCCTGGCCATTGGTGGTCAGGGTCTGTGGGCGTGGGGCTTAGTAAGAGGGCTTGGTAAGGGGGCCCCCAGATACTGGCCCCCCACCCTAGGTGAATGAGTATGGGGTACATCGTAAGTGTCAATAAAATAAACACATGTTTTTAAAAAAAAATATTAGTCAGCTCCGGGGGTCTTCTCGGCTCTCCAGGGGTCTTCTCCACTCTCCGGGGGTCTTCTTTTGTCTTCTCCAGTCTCCGGTGTTGTCTCTGCGCTCCCCGGTTCTTCTCCCACTCACTCTCCGGTGCCGGCCGTCGCTATCTTCTTTGAAGCTCTTTTAATATCTTCTTTGTCGCCTTCTGCCTTTTTTTTCTTCTTTTCTTCCGATGTTGACTCAATGCTCCCTCCCGCTGTAATGCCGAGTGTGTGGTGCGCAACAATTTATATAGGCATCTTATGACGTCACAGTCCCAGCATGCTCCGGGACCCACTCCTGGCATCCAAAGCTACAGTATACTACAGCCCTGGCCAAAAGTTTTGAGATTGACACAAATATAAATTTTCACAAAGTCTGCTGCCTCAGTTTTTAGGATGGCAATTTGAATATACTCCAAAATGTTATAAAGAGTAATAATATGAATTGCAATTAATTGCAAAGTCCCTCTTTGCCATGAAAATGAACTTAATCCCCCCCCCCAAAAAAAAAAATCCTCTGCTTTTTCCTCTGCTGAGTAATTTTCTCTGATGAAACTCCTTTCCGAATGTTTGGAGCATCAGGAAAAAAACTTGTCCTGAGAAGAAAAGGTGAGTGCTACCATCAGTCCTTTGTCGTGTCAACAGTATATCCTGAAACCATTCATGTGTGGGCTCACATAATTTTGCCTAAGAACACAGCCACGAATCGTACAAAAACATCCTCTTGCCACGTTTAAATGCCACGTTTAGCCGTGTTTGAGTTTAGAAGCGTTTCAATTAAAAATGAATAGCGCCTATAAACGAAACACTGCTAAATGCGGGTTATCGCCTTTAGCCACGTTTAGTCGCATTTGGCATCTGAAACGTGGAAATCTTCTGCGTCTGAACCCATTTTTTTGCTTTTAAAGAACTGCTGTTAAACGCAACTGCCTAAAAACGACAATAAACTGTGTACATGGTCACATAGAATAACATTGAATGAGTTCAGGGGCAGTTGAAAAAAGCATTTAACTGCCTCTGAACATATGTTTAGCAGCGTCCCATGTACATGGGGCCTAAGTGTCTTGGAGAACAAAATATCAACATTTTGGGTCAATGACCAGGAAACTCCCCAGACCTTAATCCCTTTGGGAAATTCTGGTCAATTCTCAAGAGGCGGGTGAACAATAAAAAAAAACACATCATGACAAACTTCAAGCATTTATTATGCAAGAATGGGCTGCCATCAGTCAGGATGTGGCCCAGAAGTTGATTGACAGCATGCCAGGGCAAATTTCAGAGGTCTTGAAAAGACATGCAAATTGCAAATATTGACTATAAGTCCAGGACTAATGTGGCTAATGATAAGACTAAACCTGTTTTTGCTGGCTCACTACTCACCTAATCCTGTCAACCATACTGGTCTTTACATAGTCAAAAGAAAATAAGATTCATAACTTCATAAACTGTAAAAGGAATACAAGTCAGTTGGTATTAGCATACTGTATATGTCTGTATGCTATTTTACCAGGCTTATGGGTTTACATTTGTTATATGTGAAAAAAAAAAAAAAAAACATAAAAGCAATATGGATATTAAAGTGCACAAGGGCATAGACATTAAAGTGTTCATATTTTTTTTTTTACAAGCAGTCAAAGAGCCTCTACTCACCTTTATAACTGCATGTACAGTGAAGCAATGCAAGTAGAAATACTACAGGGTTCAGGTCTAGACTATCTCTACAGATCGTGGACTAATACATGTATTGATACCAGACATAAAATATAAATAAATACATTATTATAGACAGTACAAGTGTCTTTAACTTAACAATAAATTATTGCAAGAAAGATATTTGTTAAACAGGAAACAACCTTGATTCCAAACGCTGCTCCTCTAATGTCCCTTTGAGGTCATAACAAACACTGTAACCAATTTGTTATCCAAAATATATAGGCTCCCTCCCTATCTGATGACATCATTATGTCAACGTTTAAGTTGCAGTGACATCACTGCCTTGGGTTTTGTAACAAGGCTAATATAGTGTAAATGGGAATGTGTAAAGAAGCTTTTTTATCACTTGGATCAATCATTAAATCCCTAATCCTTAGAATACAGTGATATCATTTTGCTGTTAAGAAAACTAAAACCTGATTAAAAGACAGATATGTCCTTAATAACAGCAATCACTGAGTATGACAGGTACCAAATCACTAGAGAATGGTTTATTGGCTTAGCAGGGTCTATGCCTGTAGGTGATGAAAGGCAGACTTTCCAATTAGAAGTCTGTTAACTGGAAGAATACATAAGCTGTTCTTAATAAACAAATCTAACATAAGTCAAATTAATAATCAATTAGGCATGAGAGCCACCTGACACTGCCTGTTTGGAGGCGTTACCATCTGCCAGTTGCATTTTATACAAAAAAATTGCCATCAGAAAAGTACACTCTAGCTGTCCAATTTTTTCCCCAGGAATATTGGAAAGGAGACAGGAACTTCTCTTCTCTAAAATGAATGTTAACTGTCTATGCTTATACCTAACAAACATAAAATTCTTTATGGGTAGATTTTAGTAAAATCCGTTCAACAACACACTGTTGGAATCCAAAAAACGATGATATAACAGGACAGACTTGGCTGTACACTGAAGTCAAGGCATGGGGCAGCAAATTTAGCAACCAAGCACAGAGTTGTTTAGTATTGTGTTTCTTTCAAACAAAAGAAGCGTAATTTTAAAGTCGACTTGTTGGCAGATAAAAATGTGCCTTTTTCATTCCCTAGGAACTAGTGACAACACTGTGACATGAAACAAAATTTGACTCACACTAAACAAATGCCTTTAGTTATTTGGGAAGTGATAAAGAATAATGTATATTCTTTGATATACAAAACTGCTACATCAATTTTGTATGAATATTTTGAATACTATATGAATTGTTTTATTATTTTTAGCTTTAGATTTGTTTTGCTGCCTGTGTCCCAGTGGGATAATTCCCTTCACTTTGTATCCTGGAGACACAACAGGAAATGAGAGGCTATTATCCAAAGGGAGAGAAATTCCCATCTCAGACGATTTTTTTACTTTTGTCATTTTGTAAAAACACTAATTAATGCATGGTACTATTCTTTCTATAATGTATTCAAAGCTAAGCCTAAAATGTGATTATTTCAAAGGTCTTATATTAATTGAAGAGAACTATGAGTTGTAGGTGCGTATTATAGCTCAAATGTATGAACAGGTTCAACAGTAATTAAAAAAATTGTAAATTTTAACCAATTGACCTCTGAAAGATTTTACCTCCTTCATGACCAGGGCATTTTTTTTTGCTGTTTGGTACTGTGCTACAGTACTAATTGCGCATTCATGCAATGCTGTACGTATGACATTTATCTACTTTTTTCAGAGAAACAGAGCTTTATTTTGGAGGTATTTGATCATCTTTCTGTTATAAAACATAACCAATAAAATCAAATTTCTTCATTAATTTAGGCCAGAATGTGTTCTGCTACATGTCTTTGGTAAAAGCCAAACTGCATTTTTGGGAACAAGAAAAGCTGCTTCAGGTGAGTGAGTTTTTGTTTAATCCCCATACACACTAGTCAGGTGACAGCTTAGCTCGCATGCTGTGTAAAGTGAAGAAATAATTACGGACGGCTGCACTTCCAAAAATCCTTTTTTTTTTAAGCTTCATATGACAAGTGGTTGACAGATGGAGCAGGGGGACAAAGAGGTAGACGCGTTTCGCGCAAATATCAGCGCTTATTCATTACCTTTTGGAGCTAGTCACCACAATCACCTATATACTGCTCTAATATGTTATAATTAGGTTACAGGTGAACTAACCAATTAAAATTAGTACTCAGCTGGTGTTACAAAGAAAACCCGGCTAGAATACACCGTACTTACACTGAAATCTGATGTAAAGAGTTTGGTCCAAATCCACTGCCAGAAAAAATCTGATACACCAATTGAACTTGAGTACACTCCAGAGGCTGCCTATGCCACCTGCTGGTAGTATATATACTGTGAGTGGGTGGCAAGCGGTTACATTTGTTCCATAGTATCAACATACTGTACTATTGGACTTGAATCATTTATAGCTTGATCCAACATCATTTATTATCTGAAATACACCCACCAACTGATTCAAGTCACTTGGATGAATAAGCATAGTTCAGAAGAAGAAGACATAACTTGACTTACACTAGCTGTTATCCCCTGGGTTTACCATGAGTAATTACTAATGTACCTGATCAACTCCTTCAAGAAAAGGACCCTCAGGGCAATAAGTTGTAGATCTGCAGAACTGCTTAAGATATGTTTAAAAATGTTTTGTTTCTACAGCTATCTGAATATATGGTTATTAAGTTGATGCATCAGTGTTAGCAAACTGTCATCTTATACAGATCCCAGCAAGACAACTTCAGTTATAACAAATTTATAAAAAATTTGTGTTTTAGTATACCTACATGACAAATGTCAGTAGCATAAAAAAACTACTACTAAAATAACTAGTAACTACAAGTAGATAAGAGGCCACAAAAACTCATATTGTTATCCTCACTGATCTAAACCATTTGAAATCATGGCAGTATTACTGTACTTCAAAGATATAATTCATTAGTACTGATCATCATCACTATTCTAAAGAATGAGGGGTTCACTTATCGACATCCAAGTAATGCAACAGATTCAGATGGAATTGGATATTGGGTACAGTACTAGCTTTCCTACTAGCTTGCTGTTCATCAGCTTAGCTTGTTCTTGATCTTGACTATGTCTTAGAACCTTGAGTTAGATGTACCCACATTCCGCTAGCTTGTTAACCTGACCTGACCCCTGATTGTTTATTAGAACGATAAATCTTCTGACACTTGACTCTAAACGTGCTCCACCTGCCTCAATCTTAGAATGCGTGGCTCTATCAAACTATTGATCTGACTTTAACTTTAGTCATCTGTTCCAAGCCCATATTTTTATGATGGTGTCTGTTTCTTCTTCTGAGGAATATCTAAACTGCTACCTTGCTCTTCATTCAAATACTGTGAGCGATTTTGAGGGACTAAAATTGCAGCAGATTAAATTTGGAGAAGCTGTACACAGTATCCAATAAGCTTCTTTCTTCACCTTGTTCTGTAAAGCTTTGAAAAGGAAAGCTAATAGCTGATGGGTTGCTAAGCACGGGTACTCCAATTCAGTCTGCTTCTGTCATAGTAAATCCCCCTCACTGTGTCGTGTCTTCATGCTAGGTTATTATATCTGTATGATCTTGCTGGGTGCCACATCCCATGTATAGAATTGTTGTAAATTGGCTGAGATGAGGGACTTTGTAGGCACTTACACACAAAATATTGTAAACATAATTTTCTATAATATGTATATTTATATGTAGTAATATATGTGTGTAGGTACCAAAAAGTCCTTCATCTCAGCCAATTGTACATTATTGTCTTCATGCTATGTGAGGTCTACTGCACTGCAGTGGTTCTCAACCCTGTCCTCAAGTACCCCCAACAGGACATGTTTGCAAGTTATCCTTTATCTTGCACAGGTGCCCTAAATCAGAGTCAATGGCTTGGTATTTTGGACAGCTATTTTATTTAAGAGAAATTCCCCAAAATGGCCCATTGGGGGTATTTGAGGACAGGGTTGAGAACCGCTGGTCTATTGGATAGTTTGGTAAGAAGTCGATATCCTTGTCAATATCCTGGAGAGTGAAGTAATGTGACATTTGAGTTATATAAGACAGTTAGGCTAGTAAGGTACAGTGAAAATTCCTTTAAGGATATGTTCAAATGGATGCTAAAAAGGGGAACTTGACATGCACTATTGACACCCACATAGTATTCACTATCGCTGGGTCACAAAACATGTCCTAAGCAAAATGGCTTAGAATATACCAGGGGGGCATAAGGCAAAAAAATTCATTTAGCAAATAAGTAAACACGCATCGCTACATGCATGTCATCAGAGAAGTCATCATGCTTTACCTAACCATTGCTATTTGCATGCTAACAGAGAAGTCACTATAATTTGCTTTCATTTGCTCCCAATTTGGCTTTTGTGGGACACTCTTTTGTCTAATTATCCACTTGTATCCACTGCATCACTACTCCCTTTATGATAATTATCAATGCTGCTAAATTGTGGGATGTTAGTCCAGTGGTGTTCTATTTGGTGCCGATTTGCTCCAAAAGAATATGTTTGTTGTTTGCCTTTACATAGATATTTAGATTTACATAATTAGAGTGATTCTAAGTAGGGAATATACGTTTTCTCTATGGCCCTTGAGGCTCAGACTTTAGCACCTATGTACAAGATCGCTAACATAAGCATAAGTACATATGAAGTAGTTATATAGACTCTGCAAATAAACAAGTCATCTGCTATACATTTATATTCAAATTAGCTTACTAGTCTCAACATACTGAATTAATGTGAGGCAAGCTAAAGTATTCATATATTCATTAGTGCTCTGTCCTTTGTGTTGATAATAAAATTGAAAAGATTCTACAAGGAAGAACCATTAAGCCGCTCTTAAATCTCAATGTTTGATCTTCTGAACAACTTCAAAAGTTAAAAAAAGAGAGAATAGCTCTTTTGAAAGTCAAATGGGCATGCATTTTTTAGCTTGCCAAGTGTTAATTGGTGCATGCTCTAAGCCCTGGTACAAATGCAATTCTAAGTCAATTAGCTAGCAATCAGGAACCCTTGCTTCTTGACAAAGTGTACTAGTATGTTATAAAGTATTAAAGGAACAATCATTACCACCTCATAAAAATCTTTACAACCTCTTCTTCTTAAGATGCACTCACCAGCCACCTGGGCCATGCTCTGCAATCTTATCCTGGCTGACTAATTATCACACTAAAGGAAAGTTGCTATCATTTGTTATTTCATTATCAAAGAGTTGGGATGCTGGCTTCTAGGTCGATCCTTCGGTATGGCTCCAGATTCTATTCATTTTAAACAAGATTTTCATTCTGTGCACCTGTATCGTGTACACAGAGGAAATAGATAGAAAGAGAATGTTCAATCCTTCACATCTCAGTGTGTTCTACTGTATAAATAACTGTAATAAATTACATGTTGTGTCACATTATTGAGATATAAGAGGTGTGAATCCAGTGTGAAAAAACAAACTAGTTTTACTAGATTTTAATATAATCAATATTTGCTCATCATTCAACATGGCTGATTAATGGCTGCATTCACTGCATGAAGTAATGTCTGCACAGTAAAGACAAGCATAGTATTTATAAATTCAGCCAAATAACACATATAACATTTGAATTAATCACAGACACTTGTTTTTTTAGTTTTGTTTTTTTCCTAAACTCTGCTTTTCACTATGATTTAGAATGCCATATGTTTAATTTGTCTAGTCAGTACACTGAACTGTTTAAGTATTCTTGACATTTTGAAGGACAGTTATGCTTGAAATTCTTTTAACATTTAGGCGTCATTTCCATGAAAGTTTTTACAGCCACTTTTCTGAGCGTTTTTGCAGCTTAAAAATGGCTCTCCATGTTAGTCTATGGCCTCATGCCCACCATGACGTTTTTGAGCTGTAGATGGCTGAGCCGTTTTTAAGCTGCAAAAAAAAACCCACGACCAGTGTGTTCTAAAGCTCCAGCAATAGAGCTGTAAAAACGCCAGACATTAACCACTTTAGCTCCGGACCATATTGCTGTCCAATGACCAGAGCACTTTTAGCGATTCGGCACTGCATCGCTTTAACTGACAATTGCACGGTCATACAACGTGGCTCCCAAACAAAATTGGCGTCCTTTTTTTCCCACAAATAGAGGTTTCTTTTGGTGGTATTTGATCATCTCTGCGGTTTTTATTTTTTGCGCTATAAACAAAAATAGAGCGACAATTGTGAACAAAATGCAATATTTTTTACTTTTTTCTGTAATAAATATCCCCAAAAATTTATATAAAAAAACATTTTTTTCCTCAGTTTAGGCCGATACGTATTCTTCTACATATTTTTCGTAAAAAAATCCGCAATTCGCGTTTATTGATTGGTTTGCGCAAAAGTTATAGCGTTTATAAATTAGGGGGTAGTTTTATGGCATTTTTTTTTTTTTTTTACTAGTAATAGCGGCGATCAGCGTTTTTTTTTCAGCACCGAGACATTATGGCGGACACATCAGACACTTTTGACACATTTTTGGGACCATTGGCATTTTTATAGCGATCAATGCTATAAAAATGCATTGGATTACTATAAAAATGCCATTGGCAGTGAAGGGGTTAACACTAGGGGGCAGTGAAGGGGTTACGTGTGTTCCTGGTGTGTTCTAACTGTATGGGGGGGTGGCCTCACTAGGGGAAATCACTGATCTTCCGTTCATACATTGTATGAACGGAAGATCAGTGTTTCCCTGCTGACAGGACCGGGAAGCTTTGTGTTTACACACAAAGCTCCCGGTCCCCGCGCTGTACCGAACGAGCGCGCGTGCCCAGCGGCGATCGTACCTGCCAGGCACGCGCGTGGAACTCGGGGGCGAGCGGGGGGCACGCACGCCGGCCGCTGGCGGCCCGCACGCGCCCCCTAGCGGCCGCGAAAGTCCCGACCTAGAGCTATGGGCTCTCGCCCAGGAGAGCCAACCTGCCGCCGTATAACTGCGGCGGCTGGTCGGCAAGCAGTTAAAAAACGCTCAAAAATGCGCAAAAACACTCAAAAATGCGCAAAAACCCTCAAAGTACGCTGCCGCTGCGTTTTTAATCTCCAGATAAGAAAAAAATAAAAAATTCAACAGATAAACCTGGACAGGCGTTTTTAAGCTGTAAAAAAGGTTTAAAAAAGTGGCTGTAAAAACGTCCATGGAGATGAAGCCTTAACGGTAATCACTATGCTATCATAGTGGACTGTAACTAGCTAATGACTTTATTCACAGGAACTATTGCAGATATAATGTAACCACAACAGTTACTATTAAACAAATTAGGAACGTAACATTGACAGTATGGGAATAATCTCTCAAGATCCCCAAATCCAGTATGACTGTAATGATTCTCAACAAAATCAATGAGAATCTAAAAAATTGAACCCTAGATATTTTTTTTCTAAAGAAGAAGGGCACTCAGAGAACTCTGCACACACCAATAGATATTGCCACTCATGCATTTGGAGGAACGATAATCTGACTATATATATAGAAGGAGATACAGACAGAGTGACAGGATTCCTGGATTTCTTGTGCAGGCTTGCTTTGATTTTATGCGCTGTTGATCTCGTCAGAGGTCCAATCATTTTGGTAAGCAGATAGAACATAAGTGGTGGAGGATACCTTTATCAATCTGGCTGATGCACACGATTTCTTTGGAGCTGTTCAAACACCCATTCGGACTACCTTTGTTATCTCTCACATCCTTCTTTGAACTTTTGGGATATATCTATCCTACACGAACTCTTGATTAGTCATCATTAGTCAATCTACTGAATTTTGCACTGGTGTTTTTTATGCACTATATATATACAGTATTTTGTTATATTTATGTTGTTTTATGTTTGCAATATTCAATGCAGCGCAGCTTTCCACTTTTCTATCTTGCTATTTATGTTTATATCTGACATATTAGCTGCAGCAGCATTTATTCATTTATTCATTTAATTCACGTTTTTTCACTGTTCACTAAGTTTTTGACCTGCGCAGTATTTTCTCCAACCTTACACCAATAGATATGTTTTGTATTTTTCTCCAAGTAAGATGCTAAACCTCAATACATATATATACGTTGCGGTTTGCAAGTGGTTTACATAACCCCAGTATCTTTTTTTGTCATTAGCCATTGAGTCACTTTCTGTAGCACCGTTGTCTCTTGGGCTTATCGTTTCCAATGGCTTGGTCAGAGGCATAGAGAGACTACCTCTAGGTCTTTGGAGGACCATCATGTTTTCACCTGTCATGACGTCACTTCTGGTCCAGGGTGGCAGTAAACTATATTTATTTAAAGCAAAAGATCGAAAAAAAAAGGTAAAGGAGAGATTTGGGGTCTGTTTGACCCCAGATCTCTCTACATAAAGAGGACCTGTCGTGTTTATTTCTGTTACAAGGGATGTTTACATTCATTGTAATAGCAATAAGAGTGATAATTAAAAATTAAAGAGACAGTGTAAATTTTTTTTAATATTGACGCAAACGCATATGTAAGTTTCACATGCATATGTGAACGGTGTTCGCACCACACATGTGAGGTATTGTCGCAAAAAATAGAACAAGATAAATTATTCTAGCACTAGACATTGTCTGTAACTCAAAACAGGTAACCTGTAAGGCCTCGTACACACGATCAAATCTGTCTGCTGGAAACGGTCTGCTAGACCGTCCCAGCAGACAGATTTGATCGTGTGTACGGCCGAGCCGACGGATTTGGCCACCCGACAGATTTCAAAGCATGCTTTGAAATCTATCGGGTGGGAATCCGTCCGCCCGACATGTCTGCTGGTTAGTACACTTACCAGCAGACATGTCGTCCCGCACCGGCGCCGAATGGATTCGGCGCATGCGCGGAAGTGTTTTACTTCCTGGTGCGGTGACGTGGCGGCGTCAACGTCACCGCCACGTCACCGACACGTCAGCGCGCCGTCTGCTGGCGGGGATTTTTGTTTGCTCGTGTGTACACGCCAGCAAACCAAAATCCTATCAGACAGATTTGTTCAAATCGGTCGGTCCGACCGATTTGAACAAATAGATTGCCTCGTGTGTACGAGGCCTAAAGGTATTTAAAGCGTAGCCTATGGAGATTTTTAAGTGTATTTATTAGCGCTTGAGAAACTGCTGCATAAATACTGTGTTACATAAAAAAAACTGCAACAATTGCCATTTTATTCCATAGGGTCTGTGCAAAAAAAAAAATAGAATGTTTGGGGGTTATAAGTAACTTTCTAGCAAAAAATACTGATTTAAACTTGTAAACAAAAGGTACCAGAAAAGGTTTGGTCTTCAAGTGGTTAATGTACCTTTTTCTTAATCCACATTAGTGGTGCTATTATGACAGTTTTGCCTGTTAAAACATCCTTTAAACAGTCCACCAGGAAGAAGCTGTCATCATTCCTGCCTGTAAATCATTCAAGCAAGGTATAACTTCTCATATCTTGTGCAACCTCGGGAAAAACTGGCAATGAAGAACAGTCCAGTGCCCATTGGTACCAGGCTTTTTTTTTTAAAGTAGGCCCTTTCTTGCCTGGAGAAACCCTATCCTGAAGCACCCATGCTGTGCTGAATAGGTCTGAATCCTCTTGGTCACCCCGCCACATGGATACCACCCAATATGACCAACTTAGGGAGAAATATAATATCACAATTATAACAAAAAAACAAAAAAACAAAACAATAAATGAACCAGTGATGACTATGGCTTATTTGTATCTCAAACTGAGTTGAACCTTAAACCTGGCACCTTAAATTACCCATCGCTTCTTTCTATACGTCTGCTTAAAATCCCATACAGTATATTGTGTCAATTATTGTTGTAGTGGGAAGTTCAGGAATACAGTATTTTTAGGTTACATTGGAATTTCTATTGTCTTCTATTGAAATTTGAGCTGTATGACTATTCTACATAAATCCATTAGACTCCCCTTAGGGGGACCTACAGAACACTCTCGGTGCATAATTTAACTGCTACAACATAAAGTATGTGCAACAGACAGTGTGCCTATTTCATTCTAACAGCATCATTTGTATTCTGTAACAGGTGAAAATGTCCTTATAAACTGAGAAACTGATAAGATAAGACTACAGAAGAGATTAATATTACAGCTGTTGTGATGATGACCTGCTCCACAATATGTATAAAGGATCAGCGACAATATTAGAAATAAAAAAAAAACTCTGCATATCTGTAAGCTGTTGTGGGGCATTCTCTTACATTTTCCTCTAATCCAAGCTCTTAGATAAGAGATTTAGCCTATTTTATCAGCAGAAAATACCGTACCTTCCATTCAAAGCAAAAAGCAAATATAAGACATCAAAATGGCAACACAAAACGGCTACACTTAAGTAAAAAATCTGATAATTTCCACAAAAACACCTTTTCTTTTCTTTAATTGGCAAATATATATTATTTTTCTCAATTAGTATACCATATGTTTCCTTTTTATTTTTGTATTGATGTTTATAGCAAGATTTCCATTTAAATAAAAAGTAGCATTGTGTTTTCAAGAAGTTGTTAAAATCTGTAATTATAACCCAGTTACAGCTTTGTTAAACCGACTTTGCAAATGATGGCGATAACTTTCTTTAGCAGCATGTGTTTACCTAAAATACCATATTTAGGTACCAGTTAAACTTTTTTTATTTCACTAAACAAGTTTTAATAAATAAAGTAAAAACAACCAAGTGTACAAGTGTGTTTTGCCTTACTGTACATCATGTTCACACTGTACAAAAAAGGTGTTATATTTCATGCAAAATGGACTTTGATATAGTTCCTACTTAGTGCTATACCATTTTTTACATAATGCACTTTGTAAGTGTTTTTTTTTTTAAACAAATAACTTTTTTTAACTATTTTCAGGCCTCTCATGTGACCTCCCTGGCTGACATCAGAGGGAGATCTCAGCCCCTCCCATTCTAGCCCTAGGATCGAAGTAGCAGTGCAGCTGGGAGTCAGGCGGCGTACACACGTACGAGAACCTCGACGGGCGGAACACATCGTTCCGCCCGTCGAGGTTCTCTGTCGGCCGTCAAAATCGGCGACCCGCCCGTCGGGAATGGCAACCAGCCATTCATCCAGGCGGGCCGTCGAGCAAATAGAGAGCCTGCTCTCTATTCGCTCGACGGGATTCCCGATGGGCAGGACGAGCCAGGAGCGTACACACGGCCGAGGTTCTCGCTGGAATGCAGCTTCCAGCGAGGTTCTCGCTGGTTTCCAGCGAGAACCTCGGTCGTGTGTACGCCGCCTCACACGAATGGTCTGAATATAAATAAAAAAAGGTATCACTTACAGAGTGCATTATGCCTGGATAAAACAGAAGGGCTGCCAGTGATTCTTTTTGAAAGGTAGCAACCACTTTGTATTCATCCCAGCATTGCTAAAAACTGTACACTGAGCTGTGTGTATGTGAGGACAGGCAGATAAGAAACTTTATTACAAAAGAGGCATAGTATGTCTCCCCTACATTAAAAACATCATATTCGTAATTATTATTATTATTATTATAATTTTTTAAGTTCCACTCTTAGCACAACTTGCTTCATTTTCATATAACTAAACTGCATGTCATAAACTACTGACCTCAGCTACTGGTATCCCTTCTGGTGGACGACATTGCAAAAGAACTTCCTGTTCCAAAGATACTTCCTTCCCAAGTGGTTCTTGTTCAAAAGTCTTCCGTAAATCTAAAAATTAATAGGGAGTTAGTTAATACCTTAGAAACGCTACATATACTGTACTTCTTCTACTGCTCATGCATTTGAACCCTGAGTACCCAAAGTTGCCTTGAAATCTACTGTGTTGGCTTCCGGCTAGTTACTCAGAAACAGCTAGTGTTGGAGTTTCAATGACAGGCAAATTTGGTGGGGAACAAAGAGACATCTTTAATTCATGCCTTACATATTAAAGGGGTTGTAAACATTTACATGTTACATTTAAAGGTACACTTTTTCCCCTAAATAGCTTCCTTTACCTTAGTGCAGTCCTCCTTCACTTACCTCATCCTTGGATTTTGCTTTTAAATATCCTTATTTCTTCTGAGAAATCCTCAATCTTCTTCTGTCTGTAACTACACACAGTAATGCAAGGCTTTCTCCCTGGTGTGAAAAAAGCCTCTTAAAGGGGGGAGGGGGTAAGCAGGACGGTCAGGACGCTCTCTGCTTTGCAGATAGAGAAAGGAGCTGTGTGTTAGTGGGCGTCCTGACTATCCTGCTTGCCCCCTCCCCCCTCAAGAGGCTTTTTCCACACCAGGGAGAAAGCCTTGCATTACTGTGTGTAGTTACAGACAGAAGAACAGGAAGCGAGGATTTCTCAGACGAAATAAGGACATTTAAAAGCAAAATCGAGGGATGAGGTAAGTGAAGGAGGACTGCACTAAGGTAAGGGAAGCTATTTAGGGAATTTTTTTTTTTACCTTTACAACCCCTTTAATTCATCCCAGAACACTCAGCACAATATGTGAAGAAACATGGTCACGTATCCCTTTTTTTTTAACAACTTCAACATAGAGAGAAACTAGCATAGTAACATTTTCTTGTCTTCCATAAGTGCACACCGAATATACATGTAGGATAAATAGCTCTGCAGTTTTTTTTAAATACATCCACCACTAACAATCATTTGAATTAATTCTTATTATATTAAATTCTTTGTTGAAACAGGTAATACACTAAGATTTGAGATGAAAGTATTTAACTAATTACATGATTGCTTAATAATTGGGCTATTGTAAAATAGTAACATAATATCCAATCACAAATTTCAATCAGATCCTTAACCCTAAACACCTACTCTTAACCTAACCCCAAGAATCAAATTGAAACCCCAATATGTGTCCTATGGTGTCTTAAGGGGATACTTACCACTGGGTTTTAGATAAACTTTTATTTTTGTTGGGGTGTATTCCTAAAGCCATCCCACTGCACATACTTTAAAATTTGCAGTCTTAAGGCCAGTCATGCGACACTGTGGGTCCATTCTCTTTTCCTGGTTTCAGTGGGTGGTCCTAAGGCCTCATGTACACTGCACGGACATTTAGGAGCAGTTGGGTATTTTTTTAAACTGCTCCTGAACTCTCCTCTATGTTATCTTATCAGTACATGTACACATGGTTGTTTATAGTCGTTTCTAGGCAGTTGAGTTTAGAGGCTTTTTCTGGAACCCAAAAACATGAGTTCAGAAGCTGTGTTTAGAGGCATTTCAAGGGCCAATCGTGGCTAAACGCAGTAACTCGCGCTTAGCAGAGTTTCGTTTACATACGTTTTTAATTTTAACCCCCCCCCAAAAAAAATTAAAACGCTTCTAGACGCAAATGCGGCTAAACATGGCTAAACGACATGTAAGCAGCATTCTGTCCAGGAGTACTATGAGCACCCCAACGCACCCCAACGCACACCAACACACCCCAGAATGTACTTCCATGACATCCTAGGCTCACAGAAAGTAGGTTATATGATGCTGGGTATCACTCTGACCCTCCACAAAGACGTAAGATTCAGTAGAGGGAAGGGGAAAAGTGTAGCCAAAGCTGCTTTTTGATTTTGAAGCTGGTTGAGCAACTCATTTTTTTATTTAAGTGCAGTTTCCCAGATAGTGAAACCTTTTGGGAAAGCACATAGGTTTTAAGGCGCCTTAACTCTAAACTGGCAGCATCTATCTAATCCTAAACGTAACCCTGAATATTAAACCTAACCTAAGCATCAATATTATTATTGTGTGAAAAGAAGAACTATACTAATGCAGACACAATATTCATAGAAAACAATGATGAAAAACCCACATAAAAATGCTGTAGGGAATTTAACTAATTTGGTGTAAGGAATGGTCACGTTGTCCACAATTGGCCCATGTCTGTACAATAACTATTAGAATAAAATCTTTGGAACAACTAGGGAGTATAAACCACTGGGTTTAAGGTTTTTTGATTAATCTCTGTTTTTGTTTTTATATATTTTGCCACTATCAAGAGCTAAGTTGTTTTATTCTGTTCTCAATAGCAGTTTTCACCTCACTGTTTTTATTTTTACACTCAATACATCTTTCCACACATATACACACGCACTCTCATCCTCCAGCAACACACACTTCATTATCATTTTTCATAATTTATTTTTTATCATCCAATTTTTTTCATTTGACATTATTCAATATCTTATTTTTAATTTTTATTATCATTATTTTTATTTTTATTCATTACATTTTTCATTCCTTCCTTTTTTTACTTTTTTATTTTTTATCATCACTTTTACTTCTCATTTTCATCACTTATTGATCATTTATTTTTCATCCTTCTACATTCACTCTCCACATGATTCACTCTTTTCTACTTTTATTTGTATTTTCTTACAGTCTGTCTTTCTTCAGATTCTATAACATTACCTATGTGTATTAAAACATTTTCTTCCCTTACCTCATCAATCCTCTCCCAACAGCCACAACGATTAACTACACATACCTGCCAGCCCTATATACAATTTTAATGACTACCATTGATGCTTATATACTACTCACATGCATGGTTTCTCCACCCCATGACTGAGTGAAACACATTGGGGGTGTGGCCTGGGCTGAAATTGCCACTCTCAATACCACTAAAGGATTTTGTGGATGTGTGACACTTGGGATTTCTTGCTTCTTTCCCATCAGTGATCACAGGAACTGGGACGAGCTCCATCCCTTGTCGGCACTCCCGCAATGGATGTAGAGCCCTAATGCTACTCCCCATGTTGATCAAGCCTGAGCAGCACACCAAC
The DNA here is from genome assembly GCA_029574335.1 of Rana kukunoris. NCBI lineage: Eukaryota > Metazoa > Chordata > Amphibia > Anura > Ranidae > Rana > Rana kukunoris. The sequence goes on along the minus strand of CM056049.1, from coordinate 491,900,553 downwards.
CTATTTTGGGTCACCATGTCTGTACAATGTCTGTAACTTTAAAATGTAGCCGAACTTGAGCTTTTATATTAGTTAGTCAGGTTGAAAAGAGTGCCCCTCTAATAAGTACAAGTACGCTTAATAGCCTAGTTAGATGAAAGTCTGAATCTTTATTACAGTCCTTCCCTAACATTTTATAGAAAGGTTGAGTTTCAATTGACTGATTCTTCCAACACATTCTAAAACGTTCAATATTAACTTTTATTTAATCACTACTCTCCAGTAACTTCTGAGCAACGGGATCTGCAAGCTATTACTTTAGAAATGTATGGCAAATTTTAAACAGCTCTGTGATCTTTGGTCCCTGTACATAATACAGTTGTTGTGAATAGTTTGGTGTTCATTCACAATCATGTTATGAATGAACCTATCTGTCATATATCCAATGCTAGGAAATCGCACCCAGTTCAGCACTGACAGATTAAATAAAATGACCACATATTTCCATTCAGTAATTTTGCAGCCAAGCCAGATGGTATTAATTTAGAGTTTGCATTTTGAAATTCCAGTAGTTTATTTACGAATTTATTAGATTTTCAGTACAGTCGTCTGTTTATTTAACCTCCATGTATATGTCACTGATTTATATAATGAAGGCACAACCTTTTGACCTGTGACTGGCACTCCTATTCTAGTTGAGTCATACCATGAAAGATCTTAACAATTCCAGTCATTATGTGCACATGGTTTCAGGAGCTAAGAAATGTGATACCTCTTCTTGTCTGGATTTTTGATGGTTTACTGGTGCAGAGAATACTTTCTTAACTACCTTCATCCATTATGCATATGATATCAGCAGTCTGGTTTTATGCTTCATAATCAACACCCATAATTAACATCAGTAACTACAAGATTTTTGTTTGTGGGACTGTGATTCAATTTTATTTTTTCCTTTCACATAATAGATACATTTATATTCCCTCTAACTACACAGATATAAAGAAATCTTTAAATGTAGTCCTTTTTTAACACATTCCTGCTCGACCAATAGTAGAATGAGGGCTGGGAGGTGGCTTTTCCATCCTGACTGGATGTCATATGACTTCCTGTCAGAAAGTGTCGCTCATGCGGCCATGCAGCTGCACGATCTGACACTGGCTGTGTACACAGGACACAGCCAATGACTGAGCACTGCAGAGACTCGCTGCCAGTGCCATGTGACTGCCTTGACCAATCACAGCAGGTCACGTGACAGTTGTACACAATGGATGGCTTCCTTTCATGCCATTCATTGTGTATAATTGTGTTCTAAATTTGGTCAGTTTGTTCACATAGTACAGACAGGGCCAATCACAGCCCATGTATACCATGTGATTAGCTTTGACCAATAACAGCTAATCATAACAAAACAAACTAAATTAATCAGTTTCAGTCAGTAAAATGCTTGCTTATAGCAACGTAATGCACTGCTATAAGAAAAATAATGTGTAAAAAAAAAAAACAATCTTATCACTGACACAGAGTAGTACAATGTTACTATGGTAACATTATATTGCTCTGGTCACAGTGTGTTAAAAATATTGTGAAAGATAGAAAAAAAAATTGATAAAAAAATAAAAAAAATATTTTCATACTGTCACCAGTCAGTGTCCCTGGTCACTGCCACTCCAGTTATATGAGGACACCATACTGCACTGGTGACAGTATGTAAAACAATAATACATATTTGTTTATTTATTTCTTCCTAAAATACTCAAAACTAAACAGTTATAAAAAAAAAGCAAGTATGTGATTTGATAAAGTATAACTTTTTTTATTTTATTTTATATAATCTGTATCCTATTGGGAATATTTTCCTTAACTTTTGGTCCCACAGCCACAACAAGAAGTGAGAAGAAATCCCTCCAACGTGTTGCCACCAGGTTCACCATTGGTAGGTTTATATCAGTGTTCTGGTGATAACCCAACATTTTCTTTCAATTTTATTGTATTGGTAAAAGTGACAGAGGTTGAATCTCCCTAATGTGAACTCTTCACCCTCCATGTGATATCACTGAACAAATCAGGAGCATTAATACTGTGAGATGAGGCGAAAGGGAGAGAGTCACACAGTGGAACACTAGGGTTGGTGTCACCTAGTGCATCGGTGTGGCTCTCCCTCTTAACCTGCCACAGTGGATGGAGCTGAGATGGAATTGGGGTAGTGTATAGAGCCGGAATGGGATCAGGGGATGGATGGAGCTGGGATGGGATAGGGGTGGTGGGTGGAGCTGGGATGGTATACAGGTGGTGGATGGAGCCTGGATTGGATCAGGGAGATGGATGGAGACAGGATGGGATCTTTGATTTGGGGGGTTGGAGGATATCTACTAGGGGGTGCTTTGGGAGGAGAGAGGAATTGTGCTGGAGGAGTCAAACTTCAAATCTGCCCCCCCTCTTCTAACATCTCTAACCCAAAACAAAGCACCCTCCAGCACATATCCTCCAACCTCTCCCTAAAGTCACTCCTGGCAGCAAAACTGTTACCTACGCAGGTCACCCCCTTACCAATCACCATGTCCCCCTTCTCTGCAAGACTCATGTTATTATAGACCTCAGCCCCGGGCAGATGCTATAGAGTGGTGTCCCTCCTCAGCTCTTCCTCCCATTCTGTGTGCTTGAAATGTCAGAGCCGAGGAGGAGGCAGCTATAGCCTGTTCTACAGTGAGTGCAGTCATTGGGGAGAAAAGTATAATTGCGGCATGTGGGGGTGTGTGGGATGGTTGGACACCCTGTCTGTCTGACTTCCTCCTCCCCCACTCTCCCTGCACATCGCATGGGGATGAGATCCCAGAAGGGAAGGAGGAATAGGAGGGAGTCGCAGCCCCCTCTCAATACGGCACCCAGTGCCAGTCCAGGCCTGGTGTCACCCTCTGGGGGGGGTGTCACCTGGGTGTGAGCCAAACCCCCACACCCCCATAGCGACGCCACTGGAGTCACATGCTCCACCATACCAACAAATATTGTTTATTTTTTTGCTCCAAATGGCCAAACAGACTGTCAGAAGAGGGTAGAAGAGGTGTTTATTGTGAGGAAGCAAATTTTGGTGCTGAAAGAAACTGATTTGGAAAGCTTGTGGACCTGTAATAATATATATTTTTCTTTTGTCACACAATATGCCCTAATTATAACCTAAGCATGCGTTCCGGTGTGGAGCGCATATACGGCGACCGAGCGATGACATCATCAGGCGGCGCCACGTGCATTCCACTGTGAAACGGGGAAGTGCGCCATAACTTATGGCGGTTTCTTTTTAATCAGTGCTTATGCACTGCACCTGACTCTATGCTATAAAAAAACGCTACAACCAATGGTGTCATCGTTCCCCATGCTGCAACCCTGACCAGCCTACAACTCCTGCATTAATGCTGCTACATTTGCTGCAACAGACTGCCGTTGTTGGGGACAACCCTAAGACCTTCCTTGCTGACACCCTACACTACGGAATCTCTTGTTGCTACACTGGAGCCCTGCAAATGGATAAGTAGCAATTGTTTCACTTGTAGTACTATATAAAGATCTGCTGCATATATTCCAGCTAAAAACAATTGCTGTTATTTATTAAGGCTTCTAGCTATTAAAATACTACTTGGGATAGACTGTTGTGCCTATGACTATTTGCTAAGAAACATCTTAAAGGGACATCTACTCTCTAATTACCTGAGCTATATTTGCCTCTCATATACAACTAGTAGTTGTCTTCACAACTCCTATTTACTACATGCTTGACATAAGTGTCTTTTGTTTATGGGCCTTGCCCTAACTTGCTAAGCATTTTCGCTCTAACTTTTCTATGCTAAGGGTTGATGGTATTTTCATACCAACTCCCTCAGTGGCCTAATGCATTTGTATATGTTTAAGTGGTATTATGTAGAGAACCCCCAAACTCCTGTTTGTGTGGAGTGACGTCTGGAGTCCCATACAGATAATCACTTGCATATACAAGTGCATTATAATCTTCAAGTGTAAGCCATAATTTTAAACGCTAAGCTCTGGTTGCATGTTGCAATGCATCCAACCTTAGTAGCTCAACGCCTTTCTTTATGTGAGAGAGAGATTATGTAGAGAACCCCCAAACTCCTGTTTGCGTGGAGTGATGCCTGGGGTCCAATACTGAATTACATAGAGAGGTGCATTGAAATCCTTTCCGTTCACCAGAGCTGTTGCAAAATAAAATTTTCATAACACATCATGGTTTTCTAGAGCCATTTTACATATTAGTTGTTAGGCAGACCTTAAAACCAATTAAAGCCTGTAAATTTTGTTCAATGCACACTTACAAATGATATGTATGTGACCTGTGACACTAAGGCCCCGTACACACGAGCAAATAGATTTGTTCAAATCGGTCGGACAGACCGATTTGAACAGATCTGTCTGCTGGGATGTATTGGTTTGATCGTGTACACACGATCAAACCAAAATCCCCGCCGACAGACAGCTCGCTGACGTGTCGGTGACTTGGCGGTGACGTTGACGCTGCCACGTCACCGCACCAGGAAGTAAAACACTTCCGCGCAATCGTCAAATCCATTCGACGCATGTGCGAGCAGATATGTCTGCTGGTTAGCGTACTAACCAGCAGACATGTCGGGGGGACGGATTCACAGCCGACAGAGTTCAAAGCATGCTTTGAAATCTGTCGGGTGGCCAAATCCGTCTGTTTGCCCGTACACACGATCGAATCTGTCTGCTGAAACGGTCTGGCAGACCGTTTCCAGCAGACAGATTTGATCGTGTGTACACGGCCTAATATATAATCTTCACTGTGAATATAGAACTCTGTAGAAGTAGGTATGATTTCCAATATTCTTGATCTATCTGTCATCTAGATATGGTTTCTCCAGCGATGCCCTCATCACATGTTTATGAGCCAGTTAAACCTTTTCAATTTGCAGGTTTATTTTTTATTTTTGTATAGAACAGGATATATATATATGTGATAAAAAATATAGCATAGAGCTGATCAAAATACTTGGAAACATGAGTGTGTGTTCTTTTAATGTGGCATTAAAATCTTTCATTTCTAGGATGAAATTGCATTTTAAATAACCCAAGCAAACTCTCCACAGGGGTTAAAAGTGCCTAGAGAGGTATTTCATGGCATGTGGCTGACCTCCTATTAAATAAATATAAGCATCTTCTGTGGCAGACACATTTTTCACACATTCAAATTACTCCTCAGTTAATTCTATTACATGCTCAATGAACAGAAATGTTCAATACTTTTTTCTGTTTTAATGGACTATAGTTGTAGAGTGCCGACTCTCTGGAGGATGAAATCATTTTTTTTTAAATCCTGCACAACAATAGTTGGTGATCAGTAAGGGAAAGGAAAAGTTTTATAGCATATGGTAAAGTTAGCTAATTATGTCATCAACCCGGAGTACGGTCTGCACAGAAAGACCAGACCTTGCAATTATTGAAGGAGAAACTGCTGTGAATAGGAAGATTCCATTTTTAGCACATTTCTATACTTATTAAAATGAATTATGCTTTACACTGCCTAGTAAATCTATTTTGGAAAAATCACGGGTACCTCTAATTTGGCAACAGATATGTTTTGGTGCATTTTAATTATTATAGAAATTTCTTAAAAATGTAACACATTTTTAGCATAACAGAAAGATAATTTGTATTTTAGTTGCTCTTGTTATAAATATTTTCAAAGGGTTTAATAACATAGTACCAAAAGTATTAATGGGCAGTATTCTGTAGCAATCGTAAACAGGTATCACAGTTTACTGTTAAAATGTAGAGGGCCAGATTCACGTACATTGGCGCATATTTTGACCAGCGTAGCGCACCTCCTTTACGTTAGACCGGCGCAATGTAGCGGCGCAATCACCGTATCCTCGTAGTTTTTGTGCAGAAATTAGCGCCGGTGTAACGTTAATTCCGAGGCGTAAGGCGGAGTAATTTAAATTGGGAAGAACGTGGGCGTGTTTCATTGAAATGAGCCGTGACCCCATGCAAATGAAGGGCCGGCCGGATCGCGCATGCGCACATGAAGCAGACCATGGTCAGCACCTCTGTGCGCATGCTCACAACTCGGGACCGGCGCAATCAGTGAAATTGGAAGTGGACCCGGGCAACTTAGTGAACTACGCAGACAGCATAAATAGACAGACAGAAACGCACTTCCTTTGCAAAAGTACATCCCTTTGTATCCCTTCCTATACAGCAAGGTGCTTTTGTTCTGTTGTTTGTTGCTTTGTGACTTGTCTTTGTGATATTTGTTGACTGTTTGATCTAGTGTTTTGTAGCATATATTTGATAGTGTTTTTTGGTGACTGGTTGTGAGACTTTTTGGTTGATAGATTTTGTTTGTTTGTTTTGTTGCTTGATTTTTCCTGCTTGTTTTTGTGAGTGATTTTTGGTGATTGTTTGGGAGAGAGTTGTTGTATGAGTATGACTGAGAGGAAGCGGAAGAGCAATTTTTCTTTGGGGGAGAAACAAATTATTGCCCGGGCCCTTACCCAATATGGGCGTTTCCTTCACGGCCCGGAGAGTGCCAACACCACCCCGGCCAGGAAGAAGGAGATTTTGCAGAACATTACTGACCAGGTAAATGCATTGGGGGGGGGGGGGAGACCCGGACACGCGATCGTAAAGAAAATCAATGACCTCCGGCGTGTGGTCCGTGGGAAGCTGGCCAAAATGGCAGCCCATGCCAGGGGCACTGGAGGGGGCCCACCATGCCCTGTTAGGCTGACAGTGGAGGAGCGTGCGGTGCCCCACACCTTTAATAGACAGTGGAGGGCCTGCCTGGCTATGACTCCAGTCATGAAGCCGTGATGCCAGGTAAGGTTTTTTTTTCCTATTTGGTGTGTAGCATGTGTGGGGGAGAAGGGGAAAGGAATATGTGGCAAGTGTGTGGATCCTCCAACCTGTGAATGTTTTGTGTCATCCACAGATGTGCAGGAGGGTGCTGGGCCATCTGGCCTGACCGCACCATCCCCGGGACAACAGCCTGATGAGGACCCCCGACAAGGCCGGAGTCCTCGGAGGAGTTTGAGGAGGAGGAGTTTGAGGAGGATGTCATGTCAGCCAGTGGATTGTTGTTTTTGGAGGAGTCTTCCTCTCTGGCTGGCAGCAGCCAGCCCTCCATAAGGGCTAGCCCCTCCCACTCCTCCCCCAACAGGGCTCCCCTCCCAAGGGCCTCCCCTTCTCCCTGGCCACAAGCATCAGCTGGATGCAGGAAGTCGTCCCAGAAGACCAGGGGGGTGGCCGAGGTTCTGCCCGCCAATCTAAGAAGGGACCAGGCCCTTCAGACCCACCATCTGGGACAGGTCAGCCAGACTTTGGTGCGGATGGAGGAGAGCCTGTCCTCCATAAAGGATACGCTTGGGGACCTGGACTGCCACTCCCTGGCTCTTACAAACTGCCTAAACGTACTGCAGACTACTACAGCAGACGTTGAGCAGGATGTGAGGGCCCTCACCCAGGCTATCCAGGCCAATACGGCATCACTAAGTGCTGGCCTGACCAGAATTGCCGTGGCCTTGAAGGGCAGGCCGCCAGGTGGGCAGAGACCAGGGGCTGCTCCTCCTTCCCCGGATTACCCCCTCCCCATGAGTCTCCCCTGAGGAGCCGGGTCGTGGCCGTGGGCGCCCCAGGCGTGAGTCATGCCAGCGGCATTAATTTGGTTTCCCCCCCTTTTTTTTTTCTTTTTCTGGACTTTTTTTTCTGGTTTTATTTATTTTTTCAGGATTTTTGTTTTTTGCTGGAATTTTTTTGTTTTTTGCTGGTCAATTTTTTTTTGTGTTGTGAATGATTTCGGAATCTGGGGGTGACATTCCTGCCGGAAAAGGGGTGTCACCCTCATTTGTGGTGGAGAAGGGTTCCCCAGGACCAGGTGGAAGTGATCCCCAGGTCCGTGTGAATGGTGTATGAATGTACAGTGACATAATTGGAGTCGTAGCGTGGCGTTGCTGCTCACAAGTCCTGCATGGTGGGCTTGTGCTAATCTAATTTGATGAGGATGTGATGTGTCTGTGTTAGGGACCACAATGGTGTGCATGCATGCATTCTCATTGTGCCATGATTAATGTGTGTGTTTAACGTGCAAAGATGCCTAATGTGAGCTGTCTCCTGGCTGCTCTTCCCTCAGAAGACGGGGTAGCCTCGGTTAGGGGGGGATTGTCTGGTTCAGGGGTCAGGTCATCACGTATGTCAATCTGCAGGCCCTTTCTCACTGCGAAGTTGTGCAGCAGTCAACATGCACCGATGATCTGGCACACAAAGTTTGGGGAATACAACAGGGTCCCCCCAGACTTATACAGGCATCGGAAACGTGACTTCAGGAGACCAAAGGTGCGCTCCACCACTGCACGTGTTTGGGCGTGGGCTTTATTGTATCTTTCCTCTCCTGGGGTTTGGGGGTTCCGGATAGGAGTCATGAGATGGGGTCCCAGTGCATATGCAGAGTCACCTGTAAGGGAAAAGACAGGAGGATGTCAGTCATGCATGTGCCCCTTGTGATGTGTGCATCATGGAGGGGGACAGTCTTGCCTGCCACCCATGTCACTCACCAACCAGCCAGGTGTCCCCATACACGTTCTGTTCGAATTCCATTGGGATGGGGCTCTGATTGTATATGTAGCTGTCATGGCTGGATCCGGGGTGTTTGGAACGGACGTGCCATATGAGGCCTTGGGCATCGACTATCACCTGTACGTTCATGGAATGCCAATGCTTCCGATTGCGGTATATGTGCTCTGTCTCATGGGGGGCTGGAGTGCCACATGTGTGCAATCAATGGCCCCCACGGTGCGTGGGAATCTGGCAATTCTGTAGAAATCTGTCATTGCCTTCAGCCGCAGGTCCTCAGTGGTGGGTTTGATGATTTGGTTGGCCATGCATCTGAGGATTGCAGGGATAACCTGGTGCACACATCTGCTCATGGAGGAGTGTGACATCCCAGCCACCACTCCACTTGTTCTTTGAAAAGAGCCACTGGCAAGGAAATGGAGTGTTGCCAGGACCTTGACCAGTGGCTGCACTGCATGTGAGCGGTGTGTTCGGCTGGTGATGTCCTCCTGTAAGGTTGTGGTTAATTCCAGGATGGCATGAGGGGTGAATGTGAAGATGCGATACACCTTAGAATCACTCATGCCAAAGAGGTCTATGCGTGTGCGGTATATCCTCTCCCGTGCCCTCCTCCGTGCCCTCCTCTGTGCCCTCCTTCTTCTTTACTCCTCTTAAGTCATTAGTATAGCTATGAGCAAGGATGCCCCTGGCATCTTGGCATAAAGTTTGTTGTGCAGCAAGTGTGACTGCTCAGCTCCTCACTAAGGCCTCGTACACACGATCGGACATATCCGATGAAAACGGTCCGCGGACCATTTCCATCGGATATGTCCGATCGGGAGTTTGATCCGATGGCATGTACACACCATCGGATCAAATTCCCCGCCGCCGGACGGCGCGGTGACGCGGCGGTGACGTTGACGCCGCCGCGTCATCGCCACGTCACCGCACCATGAAGTAAAACACTTCCGCGCATGCGCCGAATCCATTCGGCGGCGGCGCGGCGGTGGTGGGGGACGACATGTCTGCTGGTAAGTGTACTAACCAGCAGACATGTCGGGCGGACAGATTCCCACCGGATGGATTTCAAAGCATGCTTTGAAATCTGTCGGGTGGAGAAATCTGTCCGCTAGCCCATACACACGAGCGGAGATGTCTGCTGAAACGGTCCATCGGACCGTTTTCAGCGGACATATCCCCTCGTGTGTACGCGGCCTAACAGTGTTGCTTTAGCTGACATGTAGACGGATTGTCTAATTTTATACCACCTTTTATATGGTCTAATTTTAGACAGGACGTGCAGCTGTTGCGCACAGCGTGTAGCCTGCGCTACACCAACGTTCTTTTGTGGATCCCCGTAACTCCCTCATTTGCATATTTGAATAGCAAATCAATGGTGTGTCTAGCGCAGTTTTGCGCGGAGGGATACGCCAGTCTATCGAAATTACGCCGGTCCAAAAAAAGTAGATTTCTTGCGTATCTCGTTTTGGGGATGCGGCGCATCGAAGCGCATGCGCAAATTTAGACTTACGCCGCGCATCTCCTGTAACGCCGGCGTAATTGCTCTGTGAATCTGGCCCAGAGTATTTATTTAATCTCAGTAAAAACATTTGCAATCCAATGCAGTGATCCCAACCTATGCATAAACATATCAATGCTGTGATACTTAACTAATAGCACTGAAATGTTTTATGCATAGTTTGGAATCATTACATCTTATGAATAGCTTTAAATTGAGCATGTTTTTCATGTTGGAATAAAAATTATACGTTTTTGACAGTAAGCTATGATATGACTTTTTTAGTATCAGAAAAGTACCTGTATTTTATTTATTTTTTATCAAGTTAGCAAGTCTACATTTTTTTTTAATAAAATGTGAGTATATTGAATATTAAATATAACAGAACTAAAAACCTGACATTGTTTTGTGCCTGTTGCTTCTTGATCATTCATCTTACTGAAGTGGAATTGTTCTAAGGTTGGCTTAGGAGGATGTATGTATTGTTTTGCTTATTTATATATTGATTTGCAAATGATTTTACCACTAACCTTTTTTTACACTAGCATAACACAGGAAAGCAGATTATGGATTGCTCATTTAGAAATACAGAGCATTAAAAGGACAATACAGGATTTTGAAAATGGGGAATTTCAGCTTTGCTTTAAGAAGATCAATAACCATGTAATAAATGTATACAGTGCTATCTCCCTACCCTGCCTTCTGACACCTAAACATCTAATAAAAAAACATATCATACAAATCTCTTAGTTGGTCTGGTACTTAGGGGCAGCCCAGCAGTGGGGATATGTAGCAGCTCAGAAAAGTTTGACCCTATGTTCAGACAGAAGCATGAATTGGGTAGCCCTTTGTCAACAAAAGCTTACCTTTTTAACATGGTTAATACCGTAGAATGTTTAACTGTAAAGTAAATATAATGAGAAATATATATCTCACGTATTTGAGCTTACAAATCCTGTTTTTCTCTAAAAGTAAGTATTTTCAAGGGTTTAACATATTAGAGACAACTTTGTTCTGTATTTTATCGCACTTTACTAGTGGAACAAGGAATTTTTGGTACCTACACTCTCCCACACTTGCCTATGCCTTAAAATGGGTTGTAAAGCCTCAACATTTTTCACCTTCGTGCATTCTATTTATGAAGGTAAAAAAAAAATGTCTGTGCTGCAGTTCCCCCCCTTTTTTCTTACCTTAGCCCAACCCAATCAAGTGATGTGCATGAGCGCAGAAGCTCAAGATGCTGTCTGTCTCCTCATTGGATGGATTGATAGCAGTAGAAGCCATTGTCTCCCACTGTTATCAAACAAATCCAGTGACACAGGAGTGGGGAGCAGGGCCGAGTCCCGCTGTCTGTCAGCAGGACTTGGGAGTGAGACCGTAGGGTGCCCCTAGGGAAATGGCTTTCCATGGAGGAATCCAATGAAGAGGAGGGGCCTGGAGCACTGGTGGTGCACCCCAGAAGAAGAGAATTGAGGCAGCTCTGTGCAAAACCATTGCACAAAGCAGTTAGGTATATGTTATTTTTATTAGAAATAAGAAAATATAGTAAGTTTATAATACAATTAAAGACCTTTGTAAATCAGATCTGCTGACATTTTTATAAACTTATAACAATTTTTTAAGTTGTCTTAAACAGCACTGAAATGTAAATAATTCCATTAATTATAAATTAACAGTGCATTCATATTGTTCACATTACCATAATTAAACAGTGTGGCTTATACATTATTTGTTTATGTCAGTTTATCTGTCAAATATTATTTCTGTATCTATAATAAATTGAATATCCAATGATACAGGATGCAAAGTTAAAATAGAAACTAAAAGCCATGTTCTTTATTTCTCAGGAATGTGCTGCTACTAACAACATTTTCCATGTTCTGTCCAATGTGTTTACAATAACAGAAAATGTATTAAAACATTAGATATTTTCTGATGTGACTGCAAGTAAAATAAAAAGTATTGTTAATCTTATAAATATTATTGACATTAATAATACCAGTTTGGGAAGTAGTAAGGTTAGCTATCATGAAACCTGTAATATATGAAGTTATACTACGCTATTGAAAAAGAAGTAGGATATTAGATATTGCCTTAGAGATCCATGATTTCTGCCTTAATTTTCTTACACCTCCACTGTATCATTTACAATATATCATACTAGGGAGAGAGATGAGAAAGGTGCCATTGAGTAAGCTTCATTTCAAAATTATTATTTAGTATCGCCTTTCAAATAAAATATTAAATAGGTGATTTTATTTTTTCCTATTACTGCTGCCTTTTTGCATCAATAGCACTTGTTTTCATATTCAATTTCTTTAAGTTTTCCCACACTTGAAAGAATTTGAACAAAGACATCGTTTTACACAGATAGAAAGGACACAGGACAATAATGCAAATAAGAACATTATGGCTGTTAAGAAAACAGAATGCTAGAAAATGATGTTTCTTAAGCTCTTGCGAGAGGTAATATGTCCTTGGATTGAATAAGAAATGCAATTTCTTTGTAAATTTAAAAACAAAAACAGCTCAGCTAAAAAAGATAACAGTCTGTATCAACTGTGCAACAGTGTGTGCCGCACACCAATTATGTCACAACTTTTTAAAAGCTTTAATAAACCACATACAGAATGCCCCTGTCTGAGAACTCGTCTTCTCTAAGTTAGTTCACCCTAATGGGCTTAGTTGTTGAGATCAATGTAGAATTCCAGGACAGGGCTAACTAATCTTAAAGTATAAGTTCACCTTTAGTAAAGCAAAAAAAAAATCCTCCCCCTGATCGTTCATTGTGATCCTCTCTTTGCACCTGCTATAAGAATTTAAAAACAGCTCAGACCACACAGCAATTCGTGAATGAATGAACTACAAGTACCATCTTCCATCCAGGCAGATGGCCTGTGGTTCTCAATTAATTGCGAGGGTGCTGATGAGTAAGTATCTGTCCATATGAGAGTCTGTAAGATCCTAACATTGTTCCAGTGACCTTCTAAATTGTGGGTGCAATGTTCTGCAAGCTCCTAAGAAAAAAATAACAAATGCATTTTTTTTAGCCTGCAAAAAAAGTGCATTTATTATATATAGTTTTTAAATGTGAACTTATCCTTTAAAAATGCTTCCTTTCCTAACACCTATTCTGACTAATCTGTAGAAGAAAGATCTGTATACTTACCTGTTTTCAGGCTGCTCTGATCCAGTCATGTGATCTCCTCTTTATCAGCCAGCCCCAGATGTAGGGGCAAAGAGACAGTGTTCGACAATGGCTGTCAAAGACTTAGAGTGGTGACATCACCCATAGGCTTCTAGGACCAATTAGTTGTTGACAGGCCCTCTACTCCCCTGCAGTTGTTGCTGGTTGACAGAGGGGAGATGGATCACATGGACTGGACTAGAGCAGCCTAAAAATAGGTAAATATAAAGATTTTGCTTTCCCAAGTTAGTCAGAATATGTATCAGGAGGGGGAGAAGGAGCATTTTTAAGATAAGTTAGCTTTATCCTGGAATTATACTTTAAGCCCATTGGGATGAAAGGTATCACAAAGGTAGTACTCAGTTAGGGACAAGCTGTATGCTATCTGTGGTTCAAATAAACTTTTTTTAAGTGTCTTACATTCTTGGTGTCAAGAGCTTGAATGGGCTCCTTTGCTGGCACAAACATGTCAATACTGGATGAGAGGCTCAGTCTCTGGAGTGGTGCAGTTTGTTTTTAATCATCTAACAGTTGGCATCAACAATTGGTACACGTTTTTATTAAAAATAATGGTTTGAATTAAAAGGAATTAATACTGTGTAATGCCACAATAAGAATTTAACATGTTCATCCATAATGATGCTTTTTATTTTGGAACTAGTTATCAATGATGGGAGCTTTTGAGACTGATTAGGTTCCTTCTTTAGTCAGTCTTCTTCTACAATTCAGAAGAAAAAGAGACCTAAAGGTAGGACCTAATGGGCCCTGAAAGTGGAACTTCTGGTTATCTGTCTCCTCCCCCCTGGTGCCACATTTGGCACCTTTAGAGGAAGGGGGAACGGGTACCTGTTTTTGACAGGTACTCTTTCCTACTTCCAAGAGACAAGGCCCGTTCTCTCTTAAGTTCGGCCCCCTCCACCTTCCTCCGCTGCCAGACAATTTAAAAAGTGCAGCGTGCTTCGTGCATGCACAGTAGGGGACCGAATGTGAAGCCGGAAAGGCTTCACTGTTGGATTCCCTTACCAGGAAGATCACTGGGGTGCTGACATTGCGGGCTCCCTGAACAGGCAAAATTAAAAGTCAACAGCTGCAGTATTTGTAGCTGCTGGCGTTTTTGTGGGGGGGGGGGGGGCTCTGGAACTCCTCTTTAAGTTAACCAATAAAGGGCATTACCTAAATTCCAAATATTCTGCACTTAGAATTGTCTAACATGGCACACAAGTCTATTATTGCAGTTAGATGCAAATACAATATGCATACAGTTCCAGCACTAGTCCTCCTCATTACAGTTTACATAAGACATACAATATGTAAAATATCAGGATTCATTTAATCATAGAGCAAGGAATATGCTGTTCTATTTGGTCATACAGTATGGAACCCAGCTTCTAAACATAAATTTCTTAATTACACAGAACAATTTTTTGTCAAGATACATACACTTTTAAAACAAAATCTTTCACAGCTTATCAGATCACCTAATACAGCCTATATTTTGTTTTAGAATGTGTTGCACATCTATCATCTACCAAACAAATTCTACCACTGGACTGTAATTTGCTTCCCTTTAGCTAGGGAAAGCCAATATCCCTAAAATGCAAAACATGGCTGAGTGCAGTACTACTATCATCTGACATATGCTAGTCACAAGCTTACAACATGGGCTACTAGATTTAAGAAAAAAAAATATTATATTGAATTTTTGCATCTTGTTAGGAAATTGGCAATTTTTTTTATAATTTAACACGGTAAGGGAATTATCTTTCGAAAGCCCCAAGCCTGTTCTGCTAGCTCTTTCTGGAGATCAAGAATACACCGGGTTAACTGATTTACATATTTGTTATTTACTTGACAAATTAAGTGTATAAAACAAAGCTGTGCTGCATATGGCCTTGTCATTGAGAAATGAAGTCATGCCTATATGATAAATATGCATTTGTTTGGATAACAAATAAGACATGAATTCCTTTTTACTGAAGAAAACATGATAAATATATACTTACATGCTATCCTCACATAGGCTTTTCTGCTCTTGGTTGTTCCCGCAGAACTCCAGGCAACACACTGACACCAGTAGTCTTCCAGCCCAAACAGTTCCTCTACTTGTTGTCGTGATATTTCAATGCTTACTTCTCTGACTATTAAACCTACAAAAGAGAAAAAAACAGGATGACTGACAATTCTTTGCATTGTGTAAAAGGTAAAGCTGAGTACCTGGTGCAGTAAGTAACAAAATATCCCTGTCCCACCAAATAACGTAAATAATCAAGTTATTCCTGCAGGGAAAGGTGTAATCAAAAAATTCATGCTGTAAAAGGTGCCTTATGTCAAGGGGAGCAGGAAAAAAGAGGGGAACTCAATCAAAAATGTATAGAAAAATGTACAGTTCGCAGTGGTAATAAAAGCAGGCAATAAAAACCCCTCAAACGCCTATGCAAATGAAACAATGGACAGCACACAGTGCTGCTCACACTATCAAAACATGAAGCATTAGCATTGCGTCACTTTAAAATCAAAGCCTTGTGTTAAGTCAAACGCTCAGGCAGTTGCGGTGCAGTTGTGGGACATTAAGATTAGTTTATTTCCTGTAATGGAATAAGCATTTTTAACGTGTCAAACGCTCATATTAAAGCTCATTAACGTCAGTCTAATGCCCATACTAATGCTATAGGAGCATTTGTTAAGCTTTAGAAATGTAGCCAATGGAGTTGATTTACTAAAACTGAAAAGTGCAAAATCTGTTGCAGCTCTTCATGGTAGTCAGCCAGCTTCTAACTTTGACAAAAAAGCCTGGAAGCTGATTGGTTTCTATGAAGAGCTCCACCAGATTTTTCACACTCCAGTTTTAGTAAATCAACCACAATAAATACACAGTCTGAATTGAACTCCAGAGCACAATGGGCTCCATTCACTAAATCATATCTCATGAGATATTTAGGTGTTCTGACACATTTTTCCCCAAATATCTCATGCAATATTAAACATGTCAAATCACTATTCCTTTATACGGTATTTACCTTAAAAGGCAAAAATTCTCAGTAAATACCCCTTTTAAAATGGTGTTAAAGTCAATTCACTAAAGGAAATAAATACATAAATAAATAAATGCATGAGTTAAATAAGTAGTGGTTCAGACACGTGGTATTTAAGGAATGTAAACATATAATAACCAATTTTGACTAGTCTTTACCTTTTTGGATCAGTTCATTTAAAATTAATGCATAGAAACGTCTACTGTATATGGAAAGCACAGACAAACTGGGGTTGATTTACTAAAGGCAAATAGACTGTGCACTTAGCAAGTTGCTTCAGAGCTTTGGAAATGAGGTACAACTTCACTTTACAAAGACTACCCAGTCACATGCAAGGACAAAAAACAGCATTTGTGCTTGATTAAATAAAGGAAGTCAGCAGAGCTCCCCCTTATTTACTAAACTCTAGCATCTATAGTGGGGCTACTCTTCTTTTTCACAATTGTTTTTAAAGATAACTTTGGCTCAAATATTCACAAAACAGAACCAGATTAAGAATAGACAAGTACTCTTACAAAGGTGTAGAACTTGAGAGGAGTGTCATCAATTTGAAGGGTTGACAGATTGATATCAGAGTGACACTTTCAAGAACATCAGAGAATGACAATGGCTATTCTCTAACAAGACAAAATAGACATGTCCAAAGATATAGAAATGACTTTGGCAAATATCACAGCAAAAATTACTTTAAAGAGTAACTAATGACAAAACTACTTTTTATTTTGGATAGAGTAATGGAGGGTTAGAACCCCTGGCAGTTTTTTTTTTCATCATCTGTGTCACATTGGGGAGATTTCCCTACTTTCAGTGTTCTGATGTCAACCCAAAATGTGGGAATTTATTTTCCTTTCACTTGCAGTAATAAGGAGAAATCGTAAAAATAGACACAGTGAATCTCCCGAATGTGGGCATAGACAGCAATAAAAACTGACAGGGGTTATAATCCCTCTCCACTGTATCCATCCCACTGGATATTACATCATGAGATAAAATACTGAGTGGTTTCATGAGAAAAATACTGCATGTTTCAATGAAATAACAAATTCTTTATTTTGTGACTGGCAAAACTATTTTTGAAAAATTATATGAGCTATTTTGCTAATGAACTAAAGAGGCAAATAACTCTTTGTGAAATGAGCCCAATGCTTGTTGCTTTGCATTGACTTCAGACCCTATAATCTTAACCACTTGCCCACCGAGCCTGTTTTTCAGATTCGATGTTTACGAGACTAAAACAGTTTTTTTTGCTAGAAAATTACTTAAAACCCCCAAACATTATATATATATATTTCTAACACCCTAGAGAATAAAATGGCAGTCATTGCAATACTTTTTGTCACACCGTATTTGCGCAGCGGTCTTACAAGTGCACTTTTTTTGGAAAAAAAACACCTTTTTGAATAAAAAAATAAGACAACAATAAATTTGGCCCAATTTTCTTATATATTGTGAAAAATAATGTTACGCCGAGTAAAATGATACCCAACATGTCACGCTTAAAAATTGTGCCCGCTCGTGGCATGGCGTCACACTTTTACCCTTTAAAATCTCGATAGGCGGCGTTTAAAAAATCTTACAGGTTGCATTTTTTGAGATACAGAGGAGGTCTAGGGCTAGAACCACCTTTTTATTGTTGTCAGTGTTCTTAAAGTGCATTTAAAAAAAAAATATATATATGTTTTTCATTTGTAAACTGGTATGGTAATTTCATCAACCTACATTTGATAGAGGTGAACAAAACCCAGACATGTTTGAAGTCAAGTCTGTATGACAAGTATGGCTCCCTTTATAGATATAGTGCAGTGTAGCCACACAAGGGCAAGAAGTGTGTCATTTGGAGGATTACTAGATTAAAATAAAGAAAATAAAAGCTGAAAATGTATTACATTGTTATGTTTTGGGTCCTTAAAGGGGTGGTTCCCCTAAAAATAAACTTTTAACATTGCATTGTAGTCTCACCACCGCTTCCGGTTCTGACGGTCGGGGTAGGGCGTGCCTACTTGATTGACAGGCATCCGATCGACGCATACAGCGCGTCACGAGATGCCGAAAGAAGCCGAACGTTGGTGCGCATGCACCGTATAGAGCCGCACCAACGTTCGGCTTCTTTCGGCATCTCGTGACGCGCTGTATGCGTCGATCGGATGCTTGTCCCCAACCATCATACCGGAAGCGGCGGTGAGACTACATGAAGAAAATGGTATGTACGGACGGATTTTTTTTAAAATACCAGCCGATTCTAGATGTGATTAAGAGGAGAAATGCAATGTTAAAAGTTTATTTTTAGGGGAACCGCCCCTTTAAATGGGGAAATGTTCCCCCTACTTCATGTCCTGACATGAAAAGAGAAGTTGCTGTTGTCACCAGGATACCATGGATGCACAGACAGTAATACACACTGAACAGAAGTTCTAACTGTTCTAACTGTAAGTTATTTCTGTTAAAAAATAAAAATGGTTGTAGTTAAACTATAAAATGTCACACAGATAACCTTAGTGGATATGTAGTTACATAATTAGATTGAAGCTGGATCTACACTGAATGAAATCCCTTTTGGAGCAGCTAAATTATGATCAGTTTGTGGACTTCCCGGCTTGACAAAAGTTAATTGTTTAATTGAGTTCTGTCAAAGTTTACAGGAAGTAAGAAATTCAGACAAAGAAAAAAAAACATTTAGAAGGGAAATTGAAGGAAAAGGTAAGTGAACCAACAATGCACTAGCTTAAAGAAACCTATTTAGAAATTAAAAAAAAAAACCTTTACAACTTGAGGTTGAGAACAAGCTGAGGTTAGATGCTGATTGGCTACTATGCAGAAGTGAGCCTAATTTAAACTAACCTTTAAAATTTGGCAATAAAACCTGGAAGCTGTTTTTTATGCAGAAGTGAGACTGATTTTGCACCTTCCTGCTTTAGTAAATAAACCCCAATGTCCCATTGAGTGGGATTTATCTACCTTATTTGTGTGGACGGAGGAATCCATTTTTTTCATTCAGCCTAATGGCTAGATGGAAAAATAAAAATAAAATAAGCATGTATGGTCAGTTTTATACTTTTTAATTAAGTAAAAGAAGAAACTCTAATAGTGCACTTAATTAAGAGAGAGATAGAGTTCAGAAGATGTCATCAACCCCTGCGGGCTTACAAACTCCCATAATGCATCAGCGACAATAAAAGCAGCTCTACACAAAATTCTCTAATAAAGATGAAGAAAGTTGTGTTTCTACTGAGTGGGTGTTCATGGGATGAAAAATATTTTTTCTGGAGTTCTTTAAAATGTGGAAAAATCTAGCTTCTGAAGCACAGAAGTGTTATACCGCTGGCAGTACGAATCAATAAATGGTCAGTAGATATTTTTTTTTCAATGAGCCTTTTATGAATTACCAAAGAGATATAAATCATGGTGTGGACACAACCCCATTATACATCACACTTTGAGTCTCTTAATCATATCCCTAAATATGAAATGAAATAAAAAACAGAGATATGCACAAGACATGAAAGGCCTCTTTGACTGCTTTTTTGCAAGGCAGCATCGTGTAACCTAAAGCCAGAGCTACACAAATATGAAGCTAGACACATGCTATGAATGTTCCTGTTTGTGATGTACAGAGACTCCTAACAGTCCTAAAAGGCCAAGCCAAGTTTTGGATTTCTCTTAAGCTTCACAGAGAACTTCCATTCACAAAGTGGACGATTAATTGCACTTTGTGCACAATTGTGCGCTGTTGTTCACATCGCACACTGTTTACGTATAAAGACCACTTCCAAATATAATAACGATTTGGTGGAGCATGTAATATCTATAAGACTTCTGGTGGGAACTAATTTTAATGAGATGTGTTCTACTATTACCTCCTTGGTTTAATTACCCATTACAGTTTATCTGCAAATAATGAGCCATGTCCACTCAAAAATAAATAAATAATAATATCATGAGTAATTACCACAAATTATTAAAATATCCTGTAGCTCAAGACAAAAAACGGAAATGAAAAATGAAAAAGCCTTGTGAAATGTGGGTCCTTGCATACCCCTGAGAAAAACTAAAGGCAATTTGTTGTCTGTTGTAAAGAAAAAACAAGAAAAAAAAAAAGCCTTGATATCGTAAATACAAATTCAAAGTGCATGTGTGTTTAACCTGCCAACCTCTCTAACAGCAAGCATGAGAAACAAGCCTCTCCAGCATGCTATGGGAATGTTTTAATAATGAGGGTAACAAGCAAGTTCAAAGCAGTTTGGTGGTTTGGGAGTTGAGGTACTTAAATATCAGAGCTACATTAGCAGCAGTCGAATGCACAGTCACCTTGCATCAGACATTTACATAAAACTGAAAAACTCGAAAAGTGTCGCCAGCTGAAAAAAGAAAGTAGAGCTTGTGCTCAATATGTTTGTGCTTTTATGCCAACTCTATTTTATTGTTTAGTGCTAAAAAAAATAATAAAAAAAAAAAAAGATAAAAACATTAAATTATGTATATATATATATATATATATATATATATATATATATATATATATATATATATATATATCTCTTAAACATTAAATTATGTATATATATCTTTTCATGTGACAACACTGAAGAAATTACACTTGTGAGTACACAGCTTGTATAACAATGTCAATTTGCTGCCCCCTAAAATAACTCAACACACTAAACCGCTGGTAACAAAATTAAGTACAACCCTAAGTGAAAAATTTCAAATTGGGCCCAAAGTGTCAATATTTTGTGTGGCTGCCCTTATTTTCCAGCACTGCCCTAACCCTCTTGGGCATGGAGTTCACCAGAGTTTCACAGGTTGCCACTGGAGTCCTCTTCTACTCCTCCATGATAACTTCATGAAGCTGGTGGATGTTAGAGACCTTGCGCTCCTCCACCTTCAGTTTGAGGATGCCCCACAGATGCTCAATAGGGTTTAGGTCTGAAAACATGCATGGCAAGTCCATCAACTTTACCCTCAGCATCTTTAGCAAGGCAGCGGTCGACTTAGAGGTGTGTTTGGGGTCATTATCATGTTGAAATACTGCCCTGTGGCCCAGTCTCTGGAGGGAGGGGATCATGCTCTGCTTCAGTATATCACAGTACATGTTTGAATTCATGGCTCCCTCAATGAACTGTAGCTCCCCAGTGTCGGCAGCACTCATGCAGCTCCAGACCATGACACCCCCACCACCATGCTTGACTGTAGGCAAGACACACTTATCTTTGTACTCTTCACCTGGTTGCCGCCACACATGCTTAACACCATCTGAACCAAATATGTTTACCTTGGTCTCATCAGACCACAGGACATGGTTTCTGTAATTCATATTCTTAGACCCTGTACACACTATTCGATTTTCTGCAGATTTTTGTCTTGAGATTTACCAAAACCATATAATAGGAGGTCAAACCTTTAGGCCGCATACACGCGATCGGTCCAAACCGACCATGTGTATGACCCATCGGTCTTTTGTCCTTCGGACCAAAACTTTAAAACTTGCTTTAAAATCGACCCGATGGCCCCATGACCAATTGGTCCAAACCGATGGTTAGTACACAAAAACATTGGTTCAAAACCCGCACATGCTCAGAATCAAGTCGACGCATGCTTGGAAGCATTGAACTTCGTTTTTTTCAGCACATCGTTGTGTTTTATGTCACCGCGTTCTGACACGATTGGTTTTTGAACTGACGGTGTGTACACATATCAGACCATCAGGCCACTTCAGCGGTGACCCGATGAAAACGGTCCGTCGGCCCATTCTCATCGCATGGACCGATTGTGTGTACGCGGCCTAAGGCCTCGTACACACGATCGGACATATCCGATGAAAACGGTCCGCGGACCATTTCCATCGGATATGTCCGATCGGGAGTTTGATCCGATGGCGTGTACACACCATCGGATCAAATTCCCCGCCGCCGGATGGCGCGGTGACGCGGCGGTGACGTTGACGCCGCCGCGTCATCGCCACGTCACCGCACCAGGAAGTAAAACACTTCCGCTCATGCGCCGAATCCATTCGGCGGCGGCGCGGCGGCGGTGGGGGACGACATGTCTGCTGGTAAGTGTACTAACCAGCAGACATGTCGGGCGGACAGATTCCCACCGGATGGATTTCAAAGCATGCTTTGAAATCTGTCGGGTGGAGAAATCTGTCCGCTAGCCCATACACACGAGCGGAGATGTCTGCTGAAACGGTCCATCGGACCGTTTTCAGCGGACATATCCCCTCGTGTGTACGCGGCCTAAGAGTTTCAATTTGTATGCAATCAGGCAGGCCCTTGTACTACATACATGTTTTTTGTAAATCCGATGACAAAAATCTGTGGAGAATCGAATAGTGTGTATGGGGCTTTAGTCTGCTTGTCTTCAGCAAAATGTTTGTGGGCTTTCTTGTGTATCATCTTTAAAAGAGGCTTCCTTTTTGGATGACAGCCATGGAGACCAATTTGATGCAGTGTGTGGCATATGGTCTGAGCACTGACAGGCTGACCCTTCACCCCTTCAACCTCTGCAGCAATGCTGGCAGCACTCTTAAGTCTTTTACAAAAACAACCTCTGCATATGACACTGAGCACATTTTCTTCAGATCCTCAGTGAGTTATTTGTCATGAGGTGCCATGTTGAACTTCTAGTGATCAGTATGAGAGAGTGCGAGTGATAACACCAAATTTAACACACTTACTCCCCATTCACACCTAGGACCTTGTAACACTAACAAGTCACATGACACTGGGAGGGAGAATGGCTAATTGGACCCAATTTGGACATTTTCACTTAGGGTTGTACTCTCTTTTGTTGTGAGCGGTTTAGACATGAATGGCTGTTTGCTGAGTTATTTTGAGGGGACAGCAAATTTACACTGTTATACAAGCTGTACACTAACTATTTTACATTGTAGGAAATATATATATATATATATATATATATATATATATATATATATATATATATATATATATATATATATATATATATATATATAAAAATCAACCCTACTCTTAGTTACTGCAGTAAAGAAAAGAAAACGTGGGCTAACTGCATTCACCTCAGTATAAGTTGGTTCTTTTATATTGTAAAAAATAAGGACATTCAAAAGTTATGAACATAGGCCCAGATTCACAGAGCGATTACGCGTGCGCAACTGCTGTTGCGCGTGCGTAAGTCTAAATGTGCGCGTGCGTATAGTTGGACGCGATTCACAAAACAATATACGCCAGAAATCTACGTTTTTTGGTCCGGCGTAATTGAGTTAGACATTCGCTTCCCTTCGCGCAAAACTGCGCTAGACACACCATTGATTTGCTAGTCAAATATGCTAATGAGGGAGTTACGGGGATCCACAAAAAAACGCAGTTGCTGCGCAGGCTACGCGATGTGCGCAACAGCAAAATGTTCTGTCTAAAGTTAGAGGACCTAAAAGCTGGTCTAAATTTTGAAAAAAAGTCTAATTGTCAGATAAAGCAACACTGTTAGTGAGGAGTTCAGCAGTCACACGTGTTGCCCAACAATCTGTATGCCAACATGCCAGGGGCATCGTCGCGCATAGCTATACTACTGACTTTAGATGAACAAAGAAGGAGGAGGGCACGGAGGATGGCACTAAGGAGGGCACGGGAGATGTTTTTTTTTATTTTTTTTATTTGCTTATATAAAATTTACAATTTAAATTAATCTAATACAATATTCTTATCTGATACAAGCCCCTCACTCTTCACTTGATATATCACACACGCATAGACATCTATGGCATGAGTGATTCTGAGGTGTCTCGCATCTTCAGATTCACCCCTCATGCCATCATGGAATTACCACAACCCTGCAGGAGGACATCACCAGCCCAACACATGGCACCACCCATGACACCCATGACAGCTACATATACAATCAGAGCCCCATCCCCACAGATTTCCAACAGAACATGTATGGGGACAGCTGGCTGGTTGGTGAGTGACATGGGTGGCAGGCATGACTATCCCCTCCCGTGATGCACACCTCACAAGTGGCACATGCATGACTAACATCCTCCTGTCTTTTCCCTTCAAGGTGACTCTGCATATGCACTGGTACCCCATCTCATGACCCCATCTCATGCCAGCTCACATTATGCATCTTTGCACGTTAAACACACACATTAATCATGGCACAATGAGAATGCATGCATGCACACCACTGTGGTCCCTAGCACACACACCCCACATCCTCATCACATTGGATTGGCACCAGTCCACCATGCAGGACTTGTGAGCTGCAACGCCATGCCACGGCTCCAATTATGTCACTGTACATTCATACACCATTCACACAGACCTGGCGATCACTTCTCCACCACAAATGAGGGTGACACCCCTTTTCCCGCAGGAATATCACCCCCACATTCCAAAATCATACACAAACAGAACCAAAAAAATTAAATAAATGACGAGCAAAAATAAAAAATGCCCAGCAAAAATATAATTTAAACAAAATAACAACAAAGATATAAAAGACAAAAATCACTCTGCAAAACAGTCCCCAAATATCTCAAAGACACGTCACAAACAAACAAAAGCACCTTGCTGTATAGGGAGGGATACAAAGGGATGTACTTTTGCAAAGGAAGTGCATTTGTGTCTGTCTATTTATGCTGTCTGCGTAGTTCATAAAGTTGCCCTAGTCCATTTCCAATTTCACTGATTGCGCCGCTCCCGAGTTGTGAGCATGCGCACAACGGAGCTGACATGGTTTCCTTCACGCGCGCATGCGCGAGTCGGCCGGCCCTTCATTTGCATGGGGTCACGGCTCATTTCAATGTAACACGCCCACGTCCTTCCCAATTTGTATTACTCCTCCTTACGCCTCCGGAAAAAACCTTACGTTTGCGCAAGCTCTTGCGTAAAAGCTACGTGAATCGCCGGATTACGCGGCTAGATTGCGCAAGTCTAACGGAAAAGTGGTGCGCTACGCCGGAATGATAATGCGCCGATCTACGTGAATCTGCCCCATAGTTCTTAGCCTTGGTAAATAAAACATGGTATCTAAATAGCACTGTGTGTGTATGGCTTGGACTTCACAATATATTAGCTGCCTAGATTGAATGTGTCATTGATGGGTATACAACTTAATTTGTGCATGTTACATTCCAACTGAGTGTTAATCCTTTCTGATCAACAATATTTTTCTTAGATTACAAATAAAAAAGGAACTTTTAAATTAAGTGGAAGTGCTGATCACAGATCTTGCACACAGAATATCACCCAGGGTAGCTGTGTATCTTTTTTTGTATAATGCCTACTTTGCTTTCAAATCTTAAAGTAATTACACTGAAAAAGACAGCATGTTAAAACTGTAATAAACCTTTTTTTGTTGTTTAATAAAAAAAAAATGTAATACTATCTTCACATCCAACTGTGTCAAAAGCCTGCATTTTTGTTTCAACCCAAAGGCTACTATATCATTAGCATGTCCCTGCTACTGCCGGAAAATGCAGACATCCAATGAGACGATTGGATTCTTTGGGGATGGTACAGGTAAACATAATAGTACTTTTACCTGTCTTTTATTTTATTTATTTTTTCCGAGTACATTTAGTAATATTATGACCTAAAGGGTATAAATGGTGTCTCACTTCCGTTGCAAAATTAAATAACCCCAATCACAATTTGGCCCCATATTCTACCACACTTTCTAGTTTACTAATGGTAAATATATTTTTTTCAGTTATGCAGTAGCATCTTCCCACAGGCCTCTAACCAAATTTATAGCCCACTGCTAAAATTATGAATGATTTTTATTTTGTTAAGTACTTTTTGAAGAATCCCACACATTTGCTTCCATGAATTTAATGAAACATATTCACTATAACCTGTGAACATAAACTTGCTGTGTCAAACATTTCACAGGGCCAGCCTTCTGAACTACAGGAGGTGCTGAGAGGTGGAAATTCAGGAGACACAGTCAGTAAAGGAATCACAGCTTGCAACCACCCTTTTTATTTTTGGATGAATTTGAAATACCAATGTCAGTGGGGATAGCAGTTTGTAGTAAAATGAGACCACATTGCTCCACAAAGCAGTCCATGAGTGGTGAAAACAAACTGATAAAATCAAATGGATAATGTATGATGTCAAAGTAGCACAAAACCTGCATTGACCATGCAATTGGGACCCCGACCCAGGTTTTCCAGACTAGGAGTCCAGTAAAAACTGACCTATATGTGTGAGATAAAAATATGATGGTACTGAAGTTTGGCGCCATAACACGTGTGTGTGCAATTTTAAAGTGTGACATGTGAGGTATCTATTTATCATCGTATTTTACATTATACAAAAATTGGGCTAAATTTACCATTTTTTTTATTCATGAAGTTCTTTTTTTTAAATTGCGCTAGAAAAATTGCTGCGCAAATACCATGTGACATAAAAAGTTGCAATGGTCGCCATTTTATTCCATAAGGTCTCTGCTAAAAAAATATATATATAATATTTGGGGGTTCTGAGTACTGAATTTTACATGTAGGAGAGGAGTGCTGGAATTTTTATGGTATGGAAGTGGTTAACATAGGCTACAAAATATAAAGGGAATGGATCGTGGTTCTGTACATGCTTTCTATTAATTATATTTTAAACTAAACAGTTGTTTTTTTTGTAATATATTTTTCATTATTGGGTCAGGTAGATATGAAATATTGCATATTAATTATACTGTGCATCGGGGGGGGGGGGGGCGTGGCTACTGAGCTCCTGAATGGTTGCCTGAACAGAGAGCTCCGTGCCGAATACAGGGGAATCGACGAGCCGAGGCAGCGTTCCTCACTCTAAAGTGCCTGATCCGCTCCGTGTGACAACCCGGCTAGAAAAACTTTGCCGCAGGTAAAGAAGTTATCTCACTTCTTTCCCCCGACGCCTCGCGGCCTTACTCAAGATGGCGCCGGCAGTGCCTCCCTGTCCTACTCCAGCTGGTCCGGTTCTGCTCCACCTAGCCCCGCAGCACAGCAAGACGGGACTCAGAACTCCCCGAATGCCTCCACTCCAGTGGCGCACAGTCCAGCCAAATCAAAGCCCCGCTTGTCCCCCGAATGTGCAGGGGTGACTCAGGTCTCATTAAATGACACCAGGGAGCTTACAGAACCTATTAACTCCTTCCCCACTGCAGACAAGCCGCTTTCTGACACCATGCTGAAGGACATGCTGGTGTCTCTGCGAAGCTCCCTCCATGCGGACATGATAGAGTGTATGAGGGGATTTAAAGCTGACGTCCATGAGCTGGGGGACAGAGTGGATCACGTCGAGCAGAAAATGGGTGAGTTTGCCACTTCTTTTAACTCACTTGTGGATGCCCATAATGATCAGACTGATGAACTGTCATGGCTGAAGGCAAAAGTTTCTGATCTGGAGGACAGATCCAGGAGAAACAACATAAAGCTTTGCGGAGTCCCTGAATCTGTCCTCCCCAACATCTGCAACAGTATGCACAGACCTTTATGAAGTCCTTTGTGCCTGACCTGATGGAAGCAGACCTTGCTATAGACAGGATCCATCGCCTCCCTAAGCCGTCGCATCTGCCGGATAACATCCCTAGGGATGTCTTGATGCAAGTCCATTTCTTTCAGGTTAAAGAGCGATTCATGTTAGCCTTCAGGAGGAACAAGGAACCACCTGCGCAATATTCCTCCATTCAACTTTTTGCAGATCTCTCCCAGTTCACAATGCAGATGCGCAGATCCCTTCTGCCAATCACGAAGGCCCTGCGCAACCATGACATTGTTTATAGATGGAGCTATCCCGCTAAGCTCACCATCACACGGGATGACCGCACGTCTGTGATTTCCACTTTGGAGGAGGGCCTTGCACTGCTGCGAACCCGGGACATTACTCCAGAACAAGTTCAAGATTTTGGTCCTCCGTCTGCGTAAATTTTGGATCAGGATTCGTGGCACTTAGTGTCGCACAAGAAGAAGGGTAAAAAACGCTCTACTTTAAAGCCTTGGCTGACTAATTCTACTCTACGCTACTGATCCCCTATTGACTATACTGTTTTCCCCTCCGTGATACATGAGCACTTTCCATGCTCTCAGATTTGACCGTGAATCTCCCTTTTTATTCCTTTGGTTAGCGCCAAATGAGCTGTTTTGTTTCTTGAACTGTCATTGTTCTCTTCAGTTTTTTCTTTGTTTTGTTTTTTCTTGTTTTTTTTCTTCCCTTTTAAAAGATGGACTCTATTCCACTGCCCAGGATGATGCAAGAGCTCTGTATTGGACGCAACACCCAGGAATCTATTTGAATTTTTTTAGTGCTGTTTACTCACGAGGTACTATCATTTTCTTTTCTTTTTTTCTGTGTCATGGTTCTTAACCTAGTTTCTTTTAATGTGCACGGACTAAACCACCCCGCTAAAAGGGCGGCTCTGTGTAAAGAAGCCCACAAACTCCATGCGGACATTCTGTGTGTACAGAAGTTTCATTTTTTGGCCTCCAATCCCCCCTGCTTCAAGAACAGTCACTACCCTCATATTTTTTCTGCTTCTGCTCCACATAGGAAGCACCGGGGAGTAGTCATTGCCATTAAAAACTCTGTGTCATTTTCAATGAGGGAGGTGGTCTGCGATCCAACTGGTAGATATGTCATTATAGTGGGGGAATTTAATAACCGTACGTATACAATTGCTAATCTGTATGCTCCAAACTCCAATCAGCTTAGATTTGTCAATCGTCTTTTTAAAAAACTTGCGGCTGTCAAAAAGGGTGGGGTCATTGTGTGCGGTGATTACAATATGACGGTTGACTACAGTGTTGACACCACATCCAAGTCTAAGCGTACTCCTCCCTCCCTACATTCCACTCTTCTTAGAGAGGACTACTACGATGTTTGGAGGTGTCAACACTCTAGTGAACGTGACTTTACCTTTTATTCTTCCAGACATCAGACCTATTCACGTATTAACATGATACTTGTAGATCGGTCCATACTCCGGGCGATCTCCTCCTCCACCATCCATGATATTTCATGGTCAGATCATTCGCCTGTTTCCGTTTCCTTGGAGGAGGAGGGGATCCCTACCCCAACTTATCTTTGGAGAGCTAACGCTGGTTTGTTTCAGTCACCGGAGCAGGTTAAGTGTATTACTAGACATTTAAGAGAATATTTTGAATTAAACAGTGGGTCAGTGTCAGATCCAGCGGTTCCCTGGTGTGCCCACAAAGCCTATATGCGGGGCACACTTCTACAGCTCAGTTCGAGACTTAAGCAACAGAAGTCCTTAAAATTAGATCTCCTCCTGCAGGACATCAGGAATCTTGAATTGCAAACTAAGACATCCCCAATAAATTGACCGCCCTTAGGTGCGACCTTAGGCGCTCTCTTCTAGACTCCCATAATAAATATGTTCATGCCCTGAAATTGTCACACTACTCCTCGGGTAATAAAGCGGGTAAGGTTCTGGCACGCCGCCTGAAAGATCAGAGGACGCGCCCTAAGATACCCTATATCCGGTTAATGATAGTAAGTTATACGATCCGAATGATATAGCTAACGCATTTGCGGACTATTATTTGGCCTTGTATAATATACGGGATGAAAGCGCTTCCTACCAGCCCTCAGACCATGACATCCAATCATTTTTGGCTGACTTAACCCTTCCCACTCTAACCGCCTCGCAACTACAATCCTTAAATGCTCCCATCACTGAGGTAGAGATTCGTAAAGTGATTGCTAAACTCCCCCTGGGTAAGTCCCCGGGTCCGGATGGCCTACCGAACGATTACTATAAAGTATTTATTGACAGTCTGGCCTCGCCTCTGCTTTCAGTTTACTCACAAGCCATGTCTTCCGCACAATTTCCCCCTGAGATGTTGAAAGCCTATATTGTTACCATACCTAAACCTGGCAAGCCCTCAGATATTCCCCCTAATGTTCGCACCATCTCACTTTTAAACACGGATGTTAAATTGTATGCCAAAATCCTTGCACAAAGACTTTTGACCATTTTGCCATCCCTGATCAATTCGGATCAATCCGGCTTCACTTCAGGCAGACAATCCTCCGATGCTACATGTAGGATCATTGGCATTGTACAACATGCCTGGTCCTCTCGAATGCCTTTTCTGCTCCTTTCTTTGGATGCGGAGAAGGCATTTGACAGAGTGCATTGGGGGTATATGTCCCATACCTTGTCTAAATTCGGCTTTCAGGGACCCATCTTGACGGCAATCTTAGCCTTATACTCTCATCCCTCAGCTCAGGTATATACCTCTAATTGCCTTTCTCGTTCCTTCCATATCTCGTCAAGGATGCCCCCTGTCCCCCTCGATTTTTAATCTTTTAATAGAACCATTGGCTAATAAAAAATAGGTCCCATCCTCTTATCACCGGCTTCACCCTCCGAGGTAGATCCCACAAAATAAACCTGTTTGCTGATGACATCATACTGTCCTTTACTTTTCCTGTAACGTCGCTCCCACATGCCCATGAGGTTATTCTGTCCTTTGGTAATATCTCTTACTATAAAGTAAACTGCTCCAAGTCAGTCATATTGCCTATACATCTCCCTCCCCCTGTCCGGAGTCACATGGAAAGCACATCCCCCTATGCGTGGAGTACTAAGAGTATATCTTACCTGGGTCTCCAAATCACCGCTGACCCTTCTAAACTAGCTGATGCCAACTATCCTCTGCTGATAGATAAACTCTCAAAGGAGGCTACACGGTTGGCGAAAATTGAACTGTCTTGGTCTGGGCGTCTGGCCTCATTCAAAATGTTGTTACTTCCCCAGATCTTATATATTTTCCGCTCGCTTCCCATTCCCATAAAGCCCTCTTACCTCAAATCCCTTAATACTATTTTGAGATCCTATTTCTGGAGCACTCGTAAGCCTAGATGTTCTAAAATACTACTAACCAGGCATAGATCTGTGGGAGGTATAGGTTTCACAGATATTCAAGATTATCACCTTGCTTCTCTTTTGATTCAAATTAGACCCTGGTTCGACAATTCTCAAAGAGTCCCTTGGTGTAGTATTGAACAAGCCTTATGTCCCACTGGGAACTTGCTCTCCTTACTACTCCTGGGCAGGTTAAGGCCTATTCCCTTGCACGGGCTCCCTGTGTCCATCCAGGCCTCACTGGGGGCCTGGAGGGCCCTGGGAGACATTTCGAGTACCCAGGATAAAATGGTCGACATACCTATCCCCATAGTGACCTTAATGAGTGCTATCCCGGATATAGATCTGCGAGATTGGAGGGATAAAGGCATTACCTATATCTCGGATCTGTATTGTGGTGATCGACTGATCTCCTTCCAGTCTCTCAGGTCTGCTTACGCCCTCACACCTAAAGATATATTTAAATTATACTGTGCATCTAGAAACAATTGCGTGTTTGTATTTTTCTTCTGGCTTGTACTTTCTATACACCTTATTTCTATTTATCTTATAGTATAAAAATCGACTTCTACCATTCAAGGCTAGATAATAAACCATGAACAGAGGAAAAAAAGGAGTGACATAACTGCCAATTCAAGCAAAGTTCATCAGAGTTT
Organism: Rana kukunoris; assembly: GCA_029574335.1. Lineage (NCBI taxonomy): Eukaryota > Metazoa > Chordata > Amphibia > Anura > Ranidae > Rana > Rana kukunoris. Next base: position 491,868,765 of record CM056049.1, on the reverse strand, counting down.
AGCTATTGAGCACCAATGAATATGAAAAAAAGCATACCCAAGGTTAAGCAAGATTTTTTTTTATAAACACTTGAGAAGGAAATACCATCTGCTGAGTTGCTGGTAATATCACCGCATAAACATAAAGGTCATTATATGTAAAACAAGAAATATTAAACATGTTCAAGTTTTCAAGGTTCTTGGAAAAGCTTGAGTTTTTAATTATTTTCTACTGAAGGTAGTTCAGTAGTTATTGCTAGTATTGGTTTCTTATTTATACAGAAAGTTGTGTTAACTTAAGATCAATATCTCAGGGAGTGTAAATAGCAGATGAGGCACAAACAAACTGAAACCATTATGTTTGGGTCAGTTGATCGCGGACAACTTCTAAATTGGCTCTATGGGGGCCCATCATTTTTTTTTGTCATTTGACTTTGTTTTTATTAAATAAATACAGTACCATCTTAAAAATATATATATTTTATCTAGTACTAACCAAAATACAGCTGAGTGGATTCCCCTGTATATAGAGCTTTGGCATTTTATGTTATTATTTAAGTCCCTAGTCATCCCTCATGAACCATTATAATAAAAGAATATGGTTAAAGGCTTCAAAAAAAGCTTATTAAGACCGAATAAAGAAGCATTGCGACTACAGCCCATTAATCCTAGAAAACACCATGACAGGCAAGACACCAGCAATTCTCAGAGATCTATTAAAAGTAAAGAGTTCATGTGTCTTTTAAATCAACGTTTTTTTTTTTCAGTGGAGAAACCTATATATACTATAGGGGCAGAAATTCTATACGCTTGATGTGAAATATTTGCACCAAAGCAGAGCTCATTTAAATACAGTATCCATAAAGTGGGTCTAGTATGATTAATTAAACCCATGATTAATTTTCCAATTTGTTTGGCATCATGCCTCTCTGTTTAGACCAGCAGCATCCAAACTAGGGTTTGCTGAGTAAGCTGAAATAATGAAAGCCTCCAGGGGTCCCCTAGTAATCAATGGGACTCATAGAGCCCATGAGTAAGCTCCAGTGGGCGGAGTGAAACATGTTGGGGGCATGGCCTGGTGGGGGTCCAGGCTGAGACTGCAATTTGTCTACACACAGCAGGTCGTGTTCTGATGTGCAGGTCCAGGGATCTTCTGCTCTTCTCTGTCATTGTCGGGAGCATGGGTGGACTCCTTCTCAGCCAGCACTCAAAGCAGCAGGCACAGGACTACATTTTCTAGTAGCCTGAGTGGCTCGCATACACACCATAGGTTGTCAGGAAAACTTGCCAGAAGTGATTTATGCTGAAATCAGGGGAAGCAGCAGACAAAAGTGACACTTAGGCCTTGTACACACGATCAGACCGGTCTGATGAAACTGGTCTTAAGACCAGTTTCATTGGACCAGTTCGATGGTGTGCACCGCCCATCGGACCGTTGTCCGTTGGACCAAAGTTTTAAAACATGCTTTAAAACCTGTCTGAGGGACACCTGTCCATCGGACAGATTCGATGGTTAGTACACAAAAGCATCAGACCAAAAACCCGTGCATGCTCAGAATCAAGTCGACCCATTGCTGGAAGCATTGAACTTCGTTTTTTCAGCACGTTGTTGTGTTCTACGTCACCGCGTTCTGACCCGATCGGATTTTGGTCCAATGGTGTGTACGCACATCAGACAAGTTCAGAGTTGTCTGATGAAAACGGTCCTTCGGACCAGTCTCATCAGACCGGTCTGATCGTGTGTACAGGGCCTTAGTGCTCTTACGTGAGACAAGTACATGATATATAGGGATATGATTTGCTCATACTTCTTGCCTGAGGTTTAAAACCACTTTAAAATTAGTTTTAACCTCCATTACTAAGGGAATAAAGTTACAGATTTTGCAGGCATATGGTCTGGTGCATGATTAAACAACTGTACCAAAAAGTTACTTATGATCAACATGGTGACATGTAGGGTAAAATACTACCATTAAACTACAGAAACAGCTAGGTAACCTGAATTAAACATTAGAAAAAGTCCTGCTCTACTAACAAATTATATTCAGTATAATATCCAATGTAAAAAAATCATAGACAATGGCAAGGTTGAGCATAGCACCATAACACAGGGTGGTCTTTCTGTATCAACAAGGTCTCTCACAACAGTGACCATGCAGTGGTCAGCTAGGAATACTATCTGTAATAGATGGTAGTTTTTTCAACAGAAAGGAGAATAGTACAGATGAAGATCTGCGAGCAACTGTGAAGTATGGCAGAGGATTCTTGAAGGTTTGGGGCTGACTTTCTGCACTAGAAGTTGGTGATTTGGTCAGAACTAATGGTTAAACGAACAGATACATACTTATCCGTCATGCCGTACCATCAGGAAGGCATCTTATCTTATTCTGCAGCAGTACAATCACCCCAAACATACACCCAAAGGCATTAAGAACTATCTTCAGTGAAAAGAACAAGGAGTCCCAGAAGAGATGTTATGGTCCCACGGAACCTGGATCTTAACAACACTGAGTTTGGTTGGATAGTTAACAGATAGAAGCAACAATGACAGTCTAAATCCACAGAGGAACCATTTTTAGCTTGGAACAATCTACCTGCTAAGCTCCCTATAAACTGATTCTGTGGACACATGGAATACTGCCCCATGTACATATATTTACAGGCTAGACAATGAAACAAGATTTGTTTTTACAAGTAGAACACACAATGCATTATATTACTATGTGTATATATATATATACAGTGTAGCACCCTCTACCTTAGTTGGGTGCTCAGAGTATTGGGTTTGTTTTGTACTGTCAGAGCAGGTAAATTTAGGCAGGCCGATACTGTGAGCTAGGCCTGTTTGTTTTCGATCTGGCAGGGGAGTGGTTTAGCCTTTCAAAATGCTGCAAATAAAAAAAAAATGCTGTTAATCTACCTCAAATTCTGTGTGCGCCTACATTTCTGTTTAAGCTTACAATAGAGCTTTGGATTTCAGTGCAATAAAAGTTTGTATTATCAGTCCTTTGCAGTTATCCTCTGCTGCACTACAGAACACCCACCCTACTCTGCTCTCCAATAACCCTCCTTGTTTACATTCTCTGCTCTCCCTCCCCTCCCACACAAACTGCCTGTTTTTTCCCCACTTTGCTGCTAATTTCGTTACATAGATTACTTGCTTATGTGAACATTATAGCTCCAGGGGCCCCTCCCATTGGAAACCACTTCACTGCATGTGAAAGCAGCAGAGCAGGGCAAACAGCAGCCATGTTGTAAAGGAGAGGAGTGCAGAGAATGTAAACATGTCACACACTTCTACCATGCTTTACATCTCCGTTGTAACTTTGTTTAATGTGCAGTTTTAACAGGTTTATTTTAAGGGCTCGTGCACACTGCTGCTCAAAAAAAAGAAGCTGCTTCTACAGGCACTTGAGATTTTATTTTAGATTGAAGAAGTTTGTGCTTTTTTTTTAGCTCCTTCAAGCTCTTTTGAGCTTTTTTGAGCATAAGCCTTTTTTTTTTTTTACAAACCCTTCTAGATAGTATTTTCTTAACCACTGTATAAACAAAACAAAAAGCTGGAACAAATGTTTTTAAGCTTTTTTGATCTCCTTTGCACTCCTTTGAGCTCTTTTGAGCTCTTTGGGGCACTTGCAAACGTGAGTTTGGTGGAAGTTTTTTTCTGCTTATAAGAGCATATGCCTGAAAAAGCAAAAGTGTGCATGGACATGGAGGGGAGTTTCTAGGCATAAAAAGATAAAAGCTCAAAAGCCTGTAGGAGCTGCTTATTTTAGCTTCTTTGAGCTGCAGTGTTCATGAGCCCTAAAATTATCTATTTCACATGAACATTTGAAAAAGATTATAGCCATGGTTCATATGACTAGAAATCAACAGTTCAGACTTAATTCTGTACATTTTACTGGTGGTAACAATTATTCTACTTTGATAACTTATAGTAGATCACAGGGGAAAGTCTGTTCCTTCAATATTTTGTATTCTCCAGCTGCTGCAAATAAGCAGTTGAGATAAAGAATATCAGAGGACTGTAGTCTGACCACAAAAGTACATGAATAAATGTTCCTAGCTCTGCAGGTAACCATCCAAAGGCCATCAAATATGTCATATCTATTAACCACTTAAGGACCGGAAGATTTGCCCCCTTAATGACTAGGACATTTTTTGCGATGCAGCACTGAGTCGCTTTAACTGACAATTGCACGATTGTGCAATGCTGTACCCAAACAAAATTGATGTATTTTTTTCCCCACAAATAGAGCCTTCTTTTGGTGCTATTTGATCACCTCTGTGATTTTTATTTATTGCGTTATAAACAAAAAAAAGAGCGACAATTAAAAAAAAACGATTTTATTTACTTTTTGCTATAATAAATATCCCAATAATAATAAAAACACACATGTCTTCATCAGTTTAGGCCAATATGTATTCTTCTACATATTTTTGGCCCAAAAAAATGCAATATTGGTATATTGATGGGTTTGCGCAAAAGTTATAGTATCTACAAAATAAGGGATATATTTATGGCATTTTTATTATTATTTTTTTACTAATAATGACGCTGATCTGAGATTTTAAGAGGGACTGCGACATTGCGGCAGATGGATCGGACACTTTTGACACTTTTTTTGAGGCCAGTGACATTTATGCAGTGATCAGCGCTAAAAATAGCCACTGATAACTGTATAAATTTCACTGGTAGTGAAGGAGTTAACACTAGGGGGCGATCAAGGGGTTTAGTGTGTTCTCTGGGAGGTATTGCTAACTGTATGGTGGCTGGGCTGGCTGGAGGAGGAGAGAGATTGCTGTTCCTAATCACTAGGAACAGACAATCTCTCTTTTCTCCCCTGACAGAATGGGGATCTGTTTGTTTACACCGACAGATCCCGGTTCTGCCAGTCTCTGGAGCGATCGGATCGGTGGCTGGCGGACACCTGACCCGCTGGTTGGCTCCTCAGCTCGTGAATGAGCACCCACAAATCGCCATGTGCGCACCCAAAGTACAATGATGGAAATAAGCGCAGGGGAGCCAACTTGCTGCAGTAAAACTGCGGCGGGCGGTCTGTAACTAGTTAATCTATTAATGGGATGAATGAAAGCACATTTTATAGATGTGTTTAATGATTGGGTTATACAACTCTCATGATTTCATGGTGATAAATCATGGTTTCTGGACGAATAACAGATATTTTTTTATTTTTTATCCTGCTCTCCGAATAGCTGTTTGTATTGATAACATTTCTCAGAAGCCAGCAATGTTTCTAATTTTCTTACCATCTGCATTCCTTTTTATCGCTATAAGGTTATGGCGGTCATTCGTGTTTTTCAAACCATAATCAAACTGCAGGAAAAATGATCTTGTCATTTGTCACCCAGTCATTTACACCACAACATACAAGCCATTATCTGTTCAGCAAATACTTGATGTTTTGTCGAAACTTACCAATTAAATCCTAGTTAGACATCTCTCCCTTAGAAGTGAACCAGAGCTATGTTTTTAAATGGTTCACATACCCCATGAACTAGTTTTTTTTATCACTATGTCATAACCACTAGAATTGACATTCATTTAAAAGGCTTAAATTAAAGTACTTTTCACACTTTGGCAGGTGTGACTTTTATACAAAAAAGCACAGGAGAAAATAAAAAATAATAGGCTGGTTAATAGCTGCCAGAGGTTTGAGCTTTGCATAAAAACGGTGGTAGCCGTCTCACAAAGAAAATCTGTGCACTCTTTATTTCTGGTTCAGAGGATTTACATGCTCTCTCTAATGATCTGGGCTGTCAGCACTCAGTAATGCTTCCCAGTCTCTAGATTACTGCTCATGCAAAATTGAAGCACTTTGGAGGCAGTTAGAAGCTGCAGATGAATCTCAATGTGCAAGCACGAGGTGTAATGGTTCTTCAGCAGTTGTTAGATGTAGGGTGGTAATCAGAGGGAAGAAAAGAGAAAAAAATGAACTTTTATCATTTATACAGCATGCAAAATTACATGATCACAGGATGAATAACTAATAGGGAGAAATTAACTTTATGCATTTTTTTTGCAGTCACTAGGTATACAGGCCTTTGATGCAGTGATGTTGGTATAGGGGAGTCAAGGGAACAGTACAGTTGTGTGGATACAAGGGCTGAACAGTAACAAGAGTTTGAATAGATGTTGATTGATAGTTAAAAGGAAAAGAAAAAGCCTTGATGGTAGTGTCACAGGTGTGAAGGGGACAACCGTGAGGGGGTCTTGGCTTGGGCTTGATTAGGACCTGAGGAGTAGATCTTCATTTCCTGGAATTGCGCAGGTCTTTATGAGACTACCGCTAGCTTCTAGCACCTTCTTTCCCTCTCTTCAACTTTCAGCATCCATCTGACAAACCCTGGGGCCACGTACACACGATCAGACCGGTCTGATGAAACTGGTCCGATGGACCGTTTTCATCGGACCAGGCTGAAGTGGTCTGTTGGTCTGATGTGCGTACACACCATCGGACCAAAAATCAGATCAGACCAGAACGCGGTGACTTAGAACACAACGACCTGCTGAAAAAAACAAAGTTCAATGCTTTCAAGCATGCTTCGACTTGATTCTGAGCATGCGCGGGTTTTTGGTCCGATGCTTTTGCGTACTAACCATCGAATCTGCCAGACGGACAGGTGTCTGTCGGACAGATTTTAAAGCAAGTTTTAAAACTTTGGTCCGACAGACAACGGTCCGATAGGCTGTACACACCATCGAACTGGTCCGATGAAACTGGTCTGCATCGGACCGGTCTGATCGTGTGTACGCGGCCTTATGCAGCGTACACACGATCGTTTTCAATGTCATGGAAAAAAACAACGTTTTTCTCGACGTGATTCTTGTCAAGCCTGCCTTGCATACACACGATCGTGAAGGGGAAGTTCCATTCGGATGGCGCCACCCTTTGGGCTGCTTTTGCTGATTTAGTGTTAGTAAAAGTTTGGTGAGAGACGACTTGCGCTTTTCAGTCTTCATGCTTTTCAGTCTGTCACAGTGTGACAAATGTGCTATCTCCATTACAAATGCTAGTTTTACCAGAACGAGTGCTCCCGTCTCATAACTTGCTTCTGAGCATTCCCCTTTTTTTCCCCGTCGTTAAAGCCTACACACGACCATTTTTCACGACGTGATAAAAAAACGACGTGAAAAACGACAAGAAAAATCAGAGCATGTTCTAAATTTTCAATGGCCAATTTTCACGTCAACAAAAATGCTCTGGAGCTCACTCATGATCGTTTTTAATGACCAATTAAAAAATTGCATTTTTCTCATCATGAAAAATGATCGTCTGTATGCGGCATTACATCCTGAAAGAGTTTTACAGCTGTAGGTTTGGTGACAGATACAATGGTCAGTTGAAGATAGGAAAAAGATGAGCTCAGCAGCATAAGAATATTGTCAATGTTTTATTAGAAAACAATGGAACAATCAATTTTTAGATAAAGAGGCTTGCCCTAGATTCAGTTGTGGATGGTGCTAAACTTTTTTTGGGGGGGTTACGGCAAACAAACCCCCACTAGGTCCACCCGCACTCATCCTCTCCTGGAGACGATGATAGAGTTGCAGATGCCCTGGGAGCAATGTGGGGAGCTTCATTGTGTTTTTTCCACATTTAGATTACTAAACACAACTCAGATAATAATGTATGAGGACTAGGGTTGCCACATCATCCCTTTAAACCTAGACACACATTAATTACACTGGTACTGTGGCTGGTTAAGGCAGAAAATAAACTCGCTTAGTGCCTCATCTGCATTAAATCAGCCTCAGAGTTCCGCACAGATGATTGGAATTTCCGATCAGAAAAAAATACAACATGCTCTATTTCTAAACTCCGAAAAAGGTCTGATGGGGCCCACACACGGTTGGAATATCTGATGAAAAAATTCCGTCTGACTTTTTTAATTGGAAATTCCGACCGAGTGTACAAGGCATTAGGCATTAGGCAAGGCATTAGGCTTGCAAAAAATAAATAAAAAATCATACAAGTCCGACACCTGTGCCACTCCTGCCTACATACATGTTTATGTTCATGCTCTTGCTTTCACCAGAAGTAGGCAGCACAGCTGGAAAAAAAACCTCATAGAATTAATAGAAGCAGGTACTGATTTTATTGGAAAAGAAACATATTCACATCATAAGAATTTGCCAGCTCACGCCACAGATAATGTTTAAGTGATCGTGGTCCTTTAATTATATATATATATATATATATATATATATTTTTTTTTTTTAACTGATAAGGTAAGAAAGGATTGGTGTTAAAGACACCAGAGCTAAGGCACTACTTAGGGCAAAGCTAAACCGAATACTAAGCAAACAAGATCAAACACAATTCAATTATCCATGTCCAGAGCAAAAGATGTATAAAAAAAAAAATACATAAAACACAACACATAAATCCTCTATCTCCTGTTATTCTCAGGAGAAAAACTTCAAACTCCTCTCTCGTTGGTACAGAGACCCTCTTTCTTTAAATCAAATATTTTTGTCTATACCCCCTACATGTTGGAGATGTGGCACAGCAATCGGTAGCTACCTTCATATATGGTGGTCGTGTCCGGCCATTCAATCGTTCTGGTCTCAGGTCTGTACCATATATAGTGAGCTCTACAATCAACCCTTGACACCCTCACCCAAAATAGCATTATTGTCCATGTTACCTGGTTCTATAACATCACAGAAAGGCACTTTATTACGTTTTTTTTTTATCAGCCGCACGACAACTTATTCCAATGTTCTGGAAATCTTCTACTACCCCTCCATTATCACTATGGGTCTCTTCGATTAATGATATCATGCGAATGGAGGAGATGTTAGCCCTGGATTCTGACACATATGATAAATTTAAGTTCCTTTGGCTGCTTTGGATTGATTACTCTTCATCTGATTCATTAAAAACTTTATTGACACCTCAGACCAAACCCTGATACCCTGCTCAGGTTGCCCTTTTCACAAATGGAATGTAGTTCGGCCCGCTCAGTCTTTGATTCTTCTTTTCCCTCTTCCCCTCTAATCTTTTTATTCTCCTTTTCTCTTTTCTCTTTTCCATATTCTTATAAAATTATACTTTGTAAATACTTTCTATAACCTTAATGATCTTTGTTCTTTCAGTTCTTTATGAAACTACATGATGAAAATTGTTGAATACTCAACATAGAAAAGTTTGTTACATTACTGTTAAACTTATGTCATGTTATTTAACAAAACATTTTATGTCAACATGTTACACTCAATATTGTAAACGCTTGTTATTATTTGTGCTCTGTCTTATTATTAAAATAAAATATATATTTACCACTAAAAAAAAATATGTAGGCTGCCATTGCTGATCTCTATTTCTGAAAATGCTAGTTGCCTGGTTGTCATACAGATCATTTGGCTGAGTCACTGACCCAGGTCTCAAACACAAAGAGTATGATTTTCCCCGACCTACCACTGCATGCCTATTCTTGTTGGCTCACTCATGACGACACCATACAAACAATAATATGTAAATAACATAGCATAAACAATAGCTACACATACCGTATTGTTATTGAATGTTATTAAAAATGACCTTTCCTTTTCAATCTACAGCCGCTGTAATTTTCTCAAAAATTCAATGCAGTGTGGTAACGTGGAGACATTCCGTACACCTTTGGCATACGGAATGTCCCCCTAGAAATGTGCTGCTTGTGTGACTGTCTCGCTGATTTTCTGAGAAGTCTGTGCTAAGATACAAGTCAGATCTTAGGTATCCTCTGCAAACATTTCTTTTTTTGGTGAGTTATTCTCAAAGGGTTATTCCCATCTAAATGGATTTAGTACCTGCAGGTTTCCTCATTAGAACCCTGCAATCGCTTCAGCTCACTCATAATGAAAAAGTCACTCCCTTTCACTTTCACTGTGCAGAGCAATAAAAGGTAGGACTCTGAAACAAACTTTGTACAAATCTTTAAATTAGTACATTACCATGCTAAGGAAACCAATAGATTTATACTGGTGTAGCTGCTATCACAAATCCTTTATCCCCCTAATAGAGACATGAATTTAGAGCAATGTATATAATTGGTGTAGCACTGCACCGATTATACACATTGTAAAAATCCAGGCAATGTACTCTATATTGTCAAAAGTATTGTGACACATGCTTTTACATGCACAGGAACATTAGTGGCATCCCAGTCTTAGTTCCTAAGGTTCAATATTGAGTTGGCCGATCCTTTGCAGCTTTAACAGCTTCAACTCCTCTGAGAAGGCTGTCTACAAGGTTTAGGAGGGTGTTTATGGTAATGTTTGACCATTCTTCCCAAACACATTTGTGAGGTCACTGATGTGGACGGGAAGGTCTGGCTCACAGTCTTCACTCTAATTCATCCCAAAGGTGTTTTATCAGGTTGAGCTCAGGACTCCTAACTCGCTCGTCCATGTCTTTATGGACCTTGCTTTGTGCACTGATCCAAATAATTTGGTGGAGAGATTATGGTGTGGGGTTATTTTTCAAGGTTTGGGCTTGCCCTTTATGTTCCAGTGAGGGAGACATTTTGGACAGTTAAAGCGTCCAACTTGTGGGAACCGTTTGGGGATGGCCCCTTTCTGTTCCAACATGACTGCATACCAGTGTATGAAGCAAGGTCCAAAAAACATGGGTGAGGGAGTTTGGGGTGGAGGAACTTAACTGGCCTACACAAAGTCATGACCTCAACCCAATAGAACACATTTGTGATGAATTAGAGTGGGGACTACGATCCAGGCTTTCTCATTCAACATCAGTGCCTGACCTCACAAATGTACTTCTGGAAGAATGGTCAAACATTCCCGAAGACACACTCCTAAGGGCTCTTTCACATGGGGTGGATCAGTAATGATCCGCCCCGTGCACCTCCGTTTGCTCAGCGGAGATCGCTCCGTTGATCTCCTCTGAGCTGCCGGATGACAGGGCGGTCCCCGCACACTGTGCAGGGACCGCCCTGTCTTTTCTCCGCTCTCCCCTATGGGGAATCGGATGAACAGGGACCGTCTGTCCGTGTTCATCCGATCCGATCCGCCAGTCGGAAGGAAAAGTAGGTTTTTCCTCCGGCATACTTTGGCGGATCGGAGCGGATTGGATGTCTCCGTTGACATCCGCAATCCCATAGGGATACATGTATGTCCGTTTTTCATCCGACAACGGATGGATGAAAAACGGACATACGGAATGTCCCTGTGAAAGAGCCCTAAATCTTGTGGACAGCCTTTTCTAGAAGAGTTGAAGCTGTTATTGCATTAAAGGGTGGGCTAACTTGATATAGAAAACCTACTGACTAAGACTGGGATGCCATTAAAGTTCATGTGCATGTAAAGGCAGGAGTCCCAATACTTTTGACAATATAGTGTACATTGATCACCCAAGGGGAATTTTTTCTTTTTTCAACAAAATTAGAGTTACTCTTTAAGCATGCACAACATAATCATTTAGAGACTTGTGGATTATGACAGGACCAGCATTAAAAATGGTGCAGATTAAGTCTACGTGCACCAACATGCAGAGATACAATGATGGTTTTCTATAAAAAAATAATCATGCATGCAGTGACAACTAAGAGCAATGCAATCTACAGTTGATCAAAAACATTAGCAAGGGTTGTTTACTAAATTAAAATCAGTGGGGGGTACAGTCGAAACCACTCCATTACCACTGTGCTGTGTAACATTTTAGGATGTGGGGAGCTTGAATGATAAAGTGTGAAATCCAGTACTGGCACAGAAAAGTAAAGGACCAGAACTACTAACCTGAAGGGGAGGGCCTTTCTGGGAACTCAGTACTCCCCAAACGTCCTCTGTGGGCTTTGACTGGAAAGGATATAAATGACAAGTTACTACACCCCAAGTTTCAAAGTCAGCAGAGGATGCCTAATATTGTGGTAAGCCCTCAATTTCTAGAACAGCCATCCCTTTCTGGTAAATATCACTGCTTCTCTACACTTCTGTTCTAGTATTAGGGTGCACATAATAGCACGCATGCCATCTGTAACACCAAGTAACAGAACAATGAGGAAAATTCAGATTCAGGTGAAACTGTGCCAACTTCCATCATCCAACCATTTGCAAGGAAAAATGCAATTTTTTTCCTTGCATGTGATATTCTTTGCAAAGTAAAACTTTACTACATTCTGGGAAAAAATTCCCATGCAAAGTGAACAGCCTTTCATCAATCAACCCACGTATATTTCAAGCACAGGTACCAAATACAATAATAATAATAATAATAATAATAATAATAATAATAATAATAATAATATTAACAACAATAATGATATTGTATAGGTCAACACATATACTTGAAGGGTATTCTCACGTGCTAAAAAGTGCTAGTGCTGTTTAATGCTTTAGCACTCTACGTATTTTATACACTGGTAGCCAATGAGTGCTTGGTATACATTAGGAATACACGCTGAGAGCTCTCTTTTTTGGTGCTTGTGTGGGCAAACTCTTGGTAATACCTTTTTAATAACTATCAAAGCTGCATGAAAGGCAAAAGGAGTGGGCACTATATTGGTAAAGTATATTGTGGAAAAGATATTACAACAGTGTATTCTAAAAGGACAGGTGAAAGGCCAAGATATGACAGTCTAGTATTCTGGAGGGATAATAAGCTGCAAAGCCAACATCAGTTCCTGCATTAGTTTTCTTTTAGATATACTTAAATTAGAAATATTGCCAAAGCGCGTTTGGGGTCACAGGAGCGCACACCAGATTGAGCTAACAGTGGGATAAAGCCTGCTCTCACCTGACAACACAGAACTGGTCCAGGCTCTACAGGGATCCTGACAATAAGGCCGGGACATGCCGAGATGCCTGACTGGCAGCTGGCTCAGCCTCTCAGCATACTACTGAGAGCTTGAGCCAGCAGCTCCCACTTTCTCCACAGGCCGGCACTCCAGTGAGCACTGCAGGGGTATAGCACTGCTAGTCACCACTACTATGTGCTCAATACGGACCTGAGAACTGAGTGATCAGTAATCTTTGATTTCTCAGTTCACAGTGTATAGCCAGCGGGGGACAGATTGTTTATTGTATTTAATTGTCTATTTTTAAACTGGCACTTCACTTTAAACGCCTTAGAGTTGGTTCACACTGGGGCGACACGACTTCCAGCACGACTTTCAGAAGCAACTCCAACACGACTTGAGCATGAACCACAGGGCAATCTGGGGTGATTTACAACACGACTTGAAGTCGTCTCCAGGACAGGAGACTTTCCAGTGGCCAATAAAACAACAATCAGCTCTGGGAGAGGGAGGGGGAGGGAGGGGTTTGCCTGAGAAATGTATGTTATCTTCCTGGAAAGTTGCTTCAGTTAAGACAGTGATCAGACTTGGAGGCGACTTCCGTTGAAATGAATGGGTACAAATCGCCTAGAAGTCGGATTGAAGTAGTACAGGAACCTCTTCTGAAATCGGAGCGACTTCAGTAGTGTGTATTAAGATGGCTCCATTCACTTACATTGCTTTTCTGGAAAGCGCGACTTGGGACGACTTGAGGCGACTTCAAGTCGAATCCCAAGTCGCCCCAGTGTGAACCGTCTCTTACTGTGAGGGAGTTTTCAGTTTGGACTGGGGATTCCAGTTTTGTCTTTACCCTAAAACTCATGTTTACTTTAGATATTTGAAAAATAGGAGAATGAGAACAAATAGAGTTGTATTTATATGTTGCAAAAAAATACACATATACACCACAAGTCTACTACCTTTAATTTTTATTTACATCGATTTTTGTTAAATACCTGGAATTTGTAATTATATATTGTTTATGGACTTCAGGGTTCTCGGTTTATTGTAGTGGTATTATTTTTGGAAATACAGCACAGTCCACTTCTGCCCATTAGTAATGTTACAAAACAGTTTGCCTATACCATTTAACCACCGTCAGTAAAGTTTATGAAACTAGCCGGGATATACGTGTAGCATAAAAGCAATTGCAGTGTTTTTGTTTTTAGTTTTGCTTTAGAATTTGCTGCCACGGTGGGGAGCTTGGCACAAAATCATTTTCAAAAGCGCTTTTGTCCAGGTGGCTGTCAAACGAAATATCATTTTGACAAGGACTTCAGGTGCTCTGCCAAACTCAGTGTAAGGGCTCACCTCTTGTCAAGCAACTGCTTGTGTTGTTCCAGGGGCACCAATTGACAATAGCTATGACAACTGGTTATGTAAGCAGAAATCTTGCACCTCGTTGTTTTAAAGAGTGCTGGGTAGAATTTCACCTTCCTGATTTTAGATAACTAATATACATGCTCATAGATAGAATGCATGCAGTAGCTTAACACTCGTATGACCTAAATTTCACTTGTGCTAATGAGCCCAAAAATGATTTAATGCACTAAATGTATGTTTCCATCGACCTTTAAAATAAAATCATATTGGTACTCTGAGTTCTGTAAAAATAAATCTTGGAAAATGTTCCTAACAACACTATTAGAATAGTGTTTACTTGAAAGACTCACTATTGTTAAGGGGAAATCTGGCAGGCTGTTGAAATAAACATAGTTTTGCTTAGCCAATGTAAAATGTGTTATCTTTAGTAAATAATGATGCATGTGCTAAATAAATCCGGCAGTCAAATGATTTTCAAATTCTAGTTAAAACTAAGACAGAAAAAGACCCTTATATCGAAATTTTCAGAATCCCAAGCCAAGATTTAAAACAATAACATAACCAACCAGGAAATATTGCATAGCAGAAAAACAGTAATATCCTACCTGGAAGGCTCCAATTGGAACAAAGACTGTGAGATACTTGGAAATGTGTTCTAAACTATTATCATTTCTTTATTCTACTGTGGACACATCAGCATGCATTCGTTGACCAAAACTGGCATAAAGCATATATAATAATATGACACACACGTTCTCTGTAGTGCCTTTTACAAATGGGAGTGTCTGGCCCAAGTCCCTGAAGCACTCCACGTTCCTATCAAGATTTGTTTTAAAGCATTTTTTACCCCAACATTACATATTCCTAAAACGTGCCTGCTGTACCACGTACTTGTACTTGTATGAGAAAGTATCCTGTTCTCTTCGTCATTGCTTTCTTTGTGTGACATCCCTAGCATCCCTGAAAGTGCCTTTCTTTCCTAATTAAAACTGACCACACTAAGCAGTAGAGCACACCATGGTCACCTCTCTAGCTATGCTGCTGTCATCCAACGATCAGAATTTTGGTGACACCCCCCCCCCAATTCTGTACATCCTTTCACCGGGTAGCTCAGTGTGCTGCTGTTTCTCCTGCCCTAGCTCTTAGGCAGTTGAGCACAGATGGAATGTGATCACTGATGAAAAAAGGGAAAAAAAGGCATTTATAATGGTTTTTTTTTTATATCTATGCAAATATATTTTAAACTGAATGGGTTGTTTTGCAAGGTAATAGTTTACATTCACTTTAACCACTTCAGACCCGCGCTATTGACAAAATACGTCAACAGCGCGGACCTGAGGCGCCAACTAGACGATTTTTAGTGCATTACCCAGTGGCGCACGGCGGGTAAACACTGTAAACACTATCCTGCCGCATTGCTGGGGGTCCGATGCATGTACCTGATGCATGTACCTGAGCTCCACGTGCTGTCAAAAGGGGGGGAGACCGATCTGTGTCTCTTGTACATAGGGACACAGCATCGGTCACCTCCCCCAGTCACCCCCCTCCCCCAACACAGTTAGAACACACCCAGGATACACATTTAACCCCTTCCTCACCCCTTCCTCACCCCCTAGTGTTAACCCCTTCCCTGCCAATCACATTTATACAGTAATTAGTGCATTTTTATAGCAATATCGCTGTATAAATGTGAATGGTCCCAAATTTGTGTCAAAAGTGTCCGACATGTCCGCCTCAATATCGCAGTCGCAATAAAAATCGCAGATCGCCGCCATTACAAGTAAAAAAAAAAATAATAAAAAAAATCATAATTCGGTTCCCCATTTTGTAGGCGCTATAACTTTTGCGCAAACCAGTCGCTTGTTGCGATTTTTTTTTTTTTACAAAAATACGTTGAAAAATACGTATCGGCCTTAACTGTGAAAAAAATATGTTTTTTTAAAAAAAAATTGGGATATTTATTATAGCAACAAAAATATATATATATTTTTTAAATTGTCGCTCTTTTTTTGTTTATAGCGCAAAAAATAAAAACCGCAGAGGTGATCAAATACCACCAAAATAAAGCTCTATTTGTGGGGAAAAAAGGACGTCAATTTTGTTTGGGAGCCACGTCGCACGACCGTGCAAATATCAGTTAAAGCGACGCAGTGCCAGAAGCTGAAATTTCGCCTGGGAACGAAGGGGGTTTATGTGCCCAGTAATCAAGTGGTTAAGCTGATTGCCAGGCTTTGCAGGAAAGCGATAACTATTATTTCTGCTTTACTCTCCAGTCCAGATTTACCCAGTCCTTGTTTAATCTTTTGAGGACAAAACGGCAAAGAACCCAGGTTTCTGCAGCTATAACTTACTCTGAAAGGAACCCTTTTTTTTGCATTGCCATAGATCAGTGATTTCCAAACTATGGCAGGCCACATCTGAACTGCTACACGATTTTATGCAGGTAGGGTCAATGGCATATCTCCAGACTCAGTGCACAGACTCGAAACCTTTACAGCCACAGTGCAAGAAACCATGAAGGGCTCCCCTGACCCCAGGCAGGGCCCTTATCTCCGAGCCTGGTGGTGGAACACCAGGGCCTGTTCTCAAGTGCAATCTTTGTGACCATGGCAGTTCTGCCACTGGTGTCAGTAGTTCTTGTTTTTTTTATATATATTTATATTTTTTTTCATTTTTTTAGGAGCCCTGTTGGGAAGCTTTGGTGAGATATAAAGGGTCTAAACAGACCTCTGATGTTTCCTCTTTGAGACAAAAAAAGGAGATTAAGAAGACAGCCCTCAATATCCTTCTCTGCAGCTTCAGCTGCACTGACTAAATGGACAGGAATAGCTTCCTATTCATTCACAAATTGAAGCAGCTTATTATAACTAGAGTCAGTGATTGGTACAGATCACTGACTCTCCATTCAGAAAAGGTAGGGGCCAGTAAATAACACATTTAATGGCTCATTTTCCCGCTCTACATCCTGACAGATCCCCCACAGCAGCCAGGGGGAGGGGAGGAAGGAACCCAGCAGAGTTACAGGAAAATGGGGGTAAAAGGCACATTGGGGGTAGAGAGCACAAGGGGGAAACAGAAGGAAGCTAAATAGGAGGAGCAATGGGGCAGCTGCATATAGAAGAATTTATCTCTGCATTCTCCTCCTGCAGTTTCTGAATGCCTACTTCTCCATCGCTCTCTCCTGCAGGCATTCAGTGGCTGCAGGAGGAAAATAGAGAGATCGATTTCTCTAAATGCAGGCTCTCCTGCTGCTCCTCCTGTACAGGCATACTGGGAGGGGGGTGCACGGGCCCACTGCAGCATGGGGCCGGATAGCAACTGCAACCCCTGTAGGTACACCCCTGCACAGATTGAGGATTCAGATCAGTTGGTTTTCACATCTGATGGAGACCCTGATGAAAGAGGGGACTCTGATGGAAATCTTGGAGTATGGGAAGCTCTGATAGGGACCCTGATGTAAGGGGGATCTGATATGTAAGTGGTCTCTGTAAGAATAGGGGAGCTTATAATGTAAAATACGGGGGGTGATGTGAAGAGGCAGCTCTGGAAAGGCTTCTGATATGATGGGGGCTTCTGATATACAATTAATTCTTGCATCATTCATTTATAAAACTAGATTTTTTTTGACCCACAAATATTTGTAAAACATATAATATGGCCATCTTACTGAAATATTTGGGGAACCCTGCCATAGATCAGCACAAACTTGTTACGGTTTGGAAAATAACTGTTATTTCAGTGTTTCAGCTAGTTACAGGTCTGTCATCTCTTACAAACCCAAGGAGACAAACGAATGGTAATTCTGCCATGCCTTATGAAGGGAGACAAATTGAAACAAAGCTGGCTAAAAATAAGGCGGCAGGTGACAATCACAAATAGGTTACATGTACTGTATGTTTTGCCTCTCAAATCAACTTTATTTGGTTGCTCATGTATTAACGGAGGAATCTTGGCGGTTTTAGAGATTTAAAACAAACAAGACATAAACTGGGATTCTCATGTAAGCATCCAGAAATTCAGTTGTTCTCATACAAGCTCAGCATGATGTTAGCTTCTACTCTACAAACTGAATACTGCCATTCCAACACACTTATCTTTTTATTTAAAGATACTTACTTTCCTATCTTTTTCTCTATCCTATGACACTGGCATCAAGTCCTACTGGTACCAGTTGGGGGCAGCCCTACACTGTACACATCTGAAAATTGAAGCCATGTTGAAACAGTTCACTGAACACCTTTGTTTTGTGCCGAAACATGTACATTTTAATGAGGTAACATGTTTAGTAGCAATGCACATTTGCAAGGTTAATTTTAAAGTGATTGTAAATTATATTATTTTTAAACTTAAAATAAAAAAATATGCTATACAAATGGTATTGCACAGAACAGTCCCTTACCTCATCTTCTGGAGACCCCCACAGGTGATGTCTGCTTTTTCTTCCTATAAGTGTCCCTGATTTGTCGAGAAGTGCCCGGATATTGAATAGTGGCAGTTGGGAACTTGTGCATCAAAACAGCTGAGTTTACTCTAAGCTGTTGTCTCGCGTGGCTGAGGCATGTTCATGTAGTTGAGGGTTAGATATTTACTTGAAGGGTCAGATTTTTCAATGATGGGGAATACTGGGGGGTGTAATTTTTATTGATGGCCAAAAAAATCTGCTATTCATTTTGAATGCTTGCGGGACGTGTTTAGTCAATTGAAGGGCGGCTTTTTCTATATTAGATAAACTGTTTGGCCATCGATAAAAATTCCACCCCCTGCACTGCCCATCATGTAAATATCCACCCCTTCATGTAAATATCTGCCCCTCTCCTACATAAACATGCCTCGGCAATGCAAGACAACAGCTGATGTAAATTCAGCTGTTCTGAGGGTCCATTATGCTCATGCGTGGCGCATGCACAGTTTCGGCTGGGCATTTTTCGATAGGGGGCATTCCTCGACAGGACACCCCTTCAGCAAGCTGTGCGCTGGGGGGGCAAAAATGTGAGCGTGTTCCCAAGCCAGGCTATTTATGTGTCTGTAGACACACACACAGTGTAACTCAGCAAGAGTAACAGAGGAGTGGGTGCAGAAGGGAGGGTTTAGGGGCGCAAGGACAGGTAGTATTTTTTTTTTTTTTTACATTAGTGCATTTTTTTTACATTAGTGCATTGAATAAATTAAGGTAAAAAATGCTAATGCCGTGTACACAAGACCATTTTTAATGGTCTAGATTAGAAAAAAGGTTTTCAACCTGATTCTTGTCAAGCCTGCCTTGCCTACACACGATCGTGAAAAAAAAATGTACAACGCGTACGACGGCACTATAAAGGGTAAGTACCATTCGGATGGCGCCACCATTGGGGCTGCTTTTGCTGATTTTGTGTTTGTAAAAGTTTGGTGAGAGATGATTCATGCTTTTCAGTCTTTGTGCTTTTCAGTCTGTTACAGCGTAACCAATGTGCTATCTCCATTACGAACTCTAGTTTTACCAGAACGAGCACTCCCGTCTCATAACTTGCTTCTGAGCATGCATGTTTTTTTTCATGCCATTAAAGCCTACACATGACCATTTTTTACGACGTGAAAACGACAACGTGAAAAACTGTGCGGAAAAAAATAGAGCATGTTCTAAATTTTTAATGCCCATTTTTTACGCCATGAAAAATGCTCTGGAGCCCACACACGGTCGTTTTTAATGACATAAAAAAAAGCAATTGTTCACGTTATGAAAAACAGTCGTGTGTACACGGCATTAGACTTTAGAACCACTTTAATCTTCATTGTCAATATTACTAGAAAACCCAATTTCTTCTATAAGGGAAATGTTTGGACCATACTTCTCTGCTAGATGCCCACAATGAATTTGTTAACTTATAAGCATAAGACAAAGCGGGGAAATGGAAATCACAGTTGTTCAGAAGGCCGAGAGCTCCAGAGACCACTTCATAGCTGTGCACAAATACACAGTAAACCAGAAGAGAAACCAGTAAGCTGTGAGAATGTGAGAGTGAGTGCGTAATTCCCTAGGCAGCTATGTTTTACGGGTTGGTGGCTGTTTGATGCTCCAGAGCCAGACAGAGAATAGAGCTATGAGTCACCATCCTTCCCCATGTGTCTCTTGTGGTTGCAGAGCTTAGTCTCTGTCACTTCATATATCACAGTGCAGGTAAAGGGGCAATTCAGGCAGTGTACGCCAGTCTAGATATGTTGTCTTCGGCAAAGAACCTACAAAATAATCACTCACAACTAGTTGGCATTCTTTATTTTAAATTTTTTATACTGTCCATTCATTTATTTATTATATTTATATGTAATTTCCTATTTGAAGATATTGATGTTTTTTTACACACACACAAACACACACACACACATTATATGTACACACACTCACATAATACCTTAATGTAACAGTTCTCTCCCTTCTGATAAGTAAAAGTATGAAATATAGATACAGAAAATGCCTCCTGCTGTAATACAAGCTCGCAGTGTTAGATTGAAACCAGCACTAGAACAGGGTCTTAGCTGCTTCACACTGCTGGACTTCCCACCTCCTTCTGTTTTTTTAGGGGATTATAAAAAGCTAATTTAAAGACAGATTTTAAGCACTTGTACTGGCAGTTTTATAATGTACTGAATTATTTGTTTATTAATGCAGAACTAAAATAAATACTATTTTTATATTTACCAGGAATTCTTTAACATTCAGCAACTCTTGGCCATTTTTCTTTTAGATTTGTATTACCAAACCAAACAATTACAAATGCAGTACCAGAAAACCAGAATGCATTATAATGTTGGTTTATTATTTTGTTCTAGTTTACATTGGTTTCAGTCCTAGTTTGATATATACAACCTATATTTCATTTTAGAAATAACTCTATGAAATAATAATTCTGGCATTTATTAAATTAATTTAATTGAATCACTATACGTCTCCAATATATATATGTACAGTATTGGGTACAACTGCCTATTCTCCTGCACTGGATGGCAGTGTATGACAATCTCTGAATCTACATATTCTTTACTGGTTTAGGAAAACCTTATTCTTCTTTTTTTTCATCAAGTTATTATTCTGCCAGATAACAAATACTGTCTTACTTGGCAGGTAAATTAACCTATGAAACCCAAGAGACCTAAGTTGATTCTGGATGACTACATCATTTTACATACGCTAGGGAGAAAACACACACATAGTGATTTAAGGATGACAGATGGGAGTCCAAGTACAGTCGAACATAAAATATGCAATGGAAAAAACTTCTTAAACATCTCTGCAAAGTATTCTAAATATGTGCTGCCTTATAGTGCTATTAGAGCACTTAGCCGGCAGATTTTCATGTAATTTGGCAAATATGATACCTTATATTTCCTGGTAACAGGAGGTGGACCTGTTATGCAAAATCAACTTCCCCTTTAGTTAAATAAACAAAGCATATAGCTAAATTGTAGGTAAAAATAGCAGGTAATGGCGCCTACTAGAAATAAAGAATGTGCAAATATAAATATAGATGGTGTCTGTCCAAATAAAAGTGCTGGTCCTAGTCAAAATATAACACAAAATAAATTGAATGTTAATTGATAATTAGTGATTGAAAAAATAGTGATTGAAAGAATTGAAAAAATAAATAATTCATAAATCCTAAAAAGTCCAATTCCTAGTGATAACAATTCCCAAAATAAGTGTTGCAATATTAAATGATGATGATAATAATAATCCAAAAAAAGTCCAGTTTTATAAAAATATAAAAATACTTTCAGGATTGCTTCCAAAGAATATAAAGTGATATGTGCTTCATGCAGGTATAGCCGTCAGTGGTTCATTCAGTTCTCTCCCCCAATGGTCCCGCACTCACCGGATCCAACTACCCCTACAGGGGTGATGGGCTTTCTCAGTAAAACTCCACACTTCAGTAGGATCTGCCTGGTTTCCTCACATGGGATCTAATCCAACCATTCAGCCGCTCATAGGGAAGATAGGATAAAACGAAAGTGCCCAATAGCGTGATACCGTTTTGTGCCAAGTAAAATTATTTATTGATAAACAATGGGTACTCACAATTTACATGCAGTTTAAAAGGCCTTTAGAAAATATTCCAATTTTATTTTATTTTATTTTAATTTTATAGTAATTTTATCACGGGAATTTTTACTATATATCCAATTATATTACCACTGACGGCTATACCTGCATGAAGCACATATCACTTTATATTCTTTGGAAGCAATCCTGAAAGTATTTTTATATTTTTATAAAACTGGACTTTTTTTGGATTATTATTATCATCATCATTTAATATTGCAACACTTATTTTGGGAATTTTTATCACTAGGAATTGGACTTTTTAGGATTTATGAATTATTTATTTTTTCAATTCTTTCAATCACTATTTTTTCAATCACTAATTATCAATTAACATTCAATTTATTTTGGGTTATATTTTGACTAGGACCAGCACTTTTATTTGGACAGACACCATCTATATTTATATTTGCACATTGTTTATTTCTAGTAGGCGCCATTACCTGCTATTTTTACCTATTCTTCACTCCCACCTAGGTGGGTTTTTATGTAGGGGCAGCCACTTCAAACTCAATCACTTTGTATTTTTATCACATCACTATTTTATTTAAATTGTCTGTGGCGCAGATTCATCTCTTTTTACCTATATAGCTAAATTGAGCTAATCTTTTCATGCTAAAGCAGAGTTCCACCCAAACGGGGAATTTCCACTCATTTGTCTCCCCCGGGAGGGGGGAACAGATACCTGTCTTTGGCAGGTATCCTGTCCCCACCTCCGGGAGTCCGGCCCGTGGCAAATTACCTCACAGCTCGGCTCCCTCCTCCTTACCCCGCTGCTGGGCCAGTAGGAGAGCGCAGCCGTTCCCCGAGCATTTGCAGTAGGACTCCCAGCGTGAAGCCGTAATGCTACACTGCCAGGTTCCTTACCCGCAATGGTGACAGCAGTACCTGACAGCTAATGTAAACATCAGCTGTGGTGCCGCATTCACTGGACTCCAGGACAGGTAAGTGTCCTATTATTAAAAGTCAGCAGCTGCAGTGTGTGTAGCTTCTGGCTTTAACATTTTTCAGGGGTGGGTGGACCTCCGTTTTAAGGTTGTATTATTTTCTTAATATCCGCTTAGTTACATGGGTATAAACAGTAAATTGCCATAATATAAGCAGAAATAGATATGAAAGAATGCTCTCTAATGTTCCTTTGATTGGATAATGATTTTCATCATGC
Organism: Rana kukunoris; assembly: GCA_029574335.1. Classification (NCBI taxonomy): domain Eukaryota; kingdom Metazoa; phylum Chordata; class Amphibia; order Anura; family Ranidae; genus Rana; species Rana kukunoris. The sequence continues at coordinate 491,845,426 of CM056049.1, read as the reverse complement.
ACCTTCGTGTTTAGAATGCATTTTAGTACCTTCATGTTTAGAATGCATGAAGGTAAAAAAAATGTGAGCCTTTACAAACACTTTAAATTGGGCTAAAAATTGTCAGCATCATTACAGGTTATTAAAAAATATATAAAAACAAACTAATAAAAACTGATTGAAACCAAAAAAAGTAATTTTAGTGATAGCAATTGTAATTTTATGCTGGATTTGGTTGAGCACAATTTTTTTTCAATTCAATCGCTCAGTTTTTTATTTGAAAGCAGCTGAAATAGAATTACCAAGTATATGACCAGCCTTATCGCACTAGCAAATTAAAACTGTAATGCCTCACAAGGCCCACTAGGGCTGGTGGAGTAGAGGGTGAAAAAGACAGTTTGCCTATTCTGGGTAAGGAAATCTATAAACAACTAAGGAAAACTGAAATCCTGAAAAGTTGGGAATCTTTGCATTTAGAGCAGGAGTAGCCATGTAGTACACAATTACATCTACACAAATGCATAAAATGTTGTTAGGACAGTAGCAATGAACATCAAGTCAGACTGCTCTGGTAGCCTGACCAACTATTTGGAACTTTTCACGTGGTATTGTGTAACTTACCACGTACTATAAGATTTGTGGATGGCTGTGTGACATAACTGGCAGTCTTATGCCGCGTACACACCATCGGAATTTCCAATGAAAAAAGTCAGATGGAATGAATGAATGAATGAAATTCCGATCGTGTGTGGCCCCATCAGACTTTTTCCCATTGGTGTTTAGAAATAGAACATGTTTTATTTTTTTCTGATGAAAAAAAACGATATTGTCTGTGTGCAACTTCGACGGAGAAACAAAACAACACATGCTCAGAATCAAGTTGACGCATGCTCAGAAGCATTGAAATTCATTTTTCTCGGCTCGTAGTAGTGTTTTACGTCACTGCGTTTTGGACGGTTGGAATTTAGTCTGACAGTGTGTATGCAAGACTGATGAAAGTCAGCTTTAACGGAATTCCGACGGAAAATTCCATCAGATTTTATTCCATTGGAAATTCCGATCGTGTGTACGCGGCATTACTGCCCAAGTCCACAGTTATGTTGACCATGCAAAAAAGAACCTTATAGAGAAACATTAATTTAAATATGTTTTAGTGTTTTTCACAACCTGCAAACAAATTCTATCCTGCCATGGAAGTTTGAATCTGATTTGTAATATATTAACAGAGAGAAAGAGATGTTAAAATGTTTAGAATTAAGGAGCAGGTCTATCCACCACATATATGAAGAGCTCTCTAGAATCTGAGTGTAGTGAACTACAGAAAACTCAAATTAAGATTTTCAGACTGGACTTTCTGTTACTTGATAAAATTAACTGATTGCTCAGAGCACCAATCAATGCCACTTCTTGCTGTGAAATGCTGAAAAGATACAGATTGCACTGAGGTAAAGTAACTTTTACTAACCCTCTAATGTCACCTAGTTTAGACTAGAGCTGACAAAAAAGTTGCTGTTGTGATGCTTTGGATCACTAGACTAGACACTATTTTACATGCTGCTGTTTTCTTTAAAGGGAAATTGACCTTTTTTTACATATTTTGTTTTGTAGCTCATTATTATGAGGACTGTAGATTAACCATTAATAATGTACCGTATTTATCGGCGTATATAAGGGGAAAATCGTGGGTGCGTGATATACGCCGATAGCCGCTTCCCACGCTCAGTTTGAACTGAGCCGCCGACATATACCGAGTGCAGTACACTCAGGTACATTCGGCCAGGCTCGGCTTCGCTTGTGCTCACGCATAAATGTCACAGAGCGTGAGCACGAGCGAAGCCAAGCCTGGCCGAATGTACCCGAGTGTACTGCACTTGGTATATGTCGGCGGAGGCGTTCAAACTGAGCGCAGGAAGCGGAAAGTCGACTCGCCGGAGCACTGGAGAAGCCGGGAGGACACCACAGAAGCCGAAGACGGATGCCGGACCGGACGATGAACACCGCTCAAGACACCAAAACGGTAAGTACTAAAAGTACTAAAAAATTGTTTTACAGGTCAACATCAGGGGTGCGCGCTATACGCCGGAGCGCGCAATACCCCGATAAATACAGTATATCAACCAGTGTGCACAGCACTTTACAGAATAAAGGCAGAAAGAACCGTTACAATATAATTCAAGACAAAGAGTTAGGAGGACCCTGGTCATGAGAGCTTTTATTATATTTATATATACATTTACTTATATTTATATATATATAAACATATTATTCTTTTCTTTTTTGGCTTTAACCAACATGAGGATTTATTGGAATCCTTTTTTCATCTGTAATTCAATCTATGACAACCTATTGAAAAAAAATCCTCTTGTTTACAAGAGGCAATGCAGAAGCAACTCACATTTAGACAAGTGGAAAAAATAACTCATCTTATTGATAGTTATTTCAGCTGGTCTGGAATTTCTGTTAGACAAAGAAAGCTGCAAAACATGCAGCAACCACTGTGCATTTCAACAGTTAATCTGTTGTTCTCTGAAAATCCTCAAAAATTACAGACCGCAATGATGTGAAGTAAGGCAAAGAAACCTAATGTCATCTTGCTTAGTTTAGACTAGTGCAGGCAAAAAAATAAAAGTAAGCTTAACACGTGCATGTGGTGTTTGTGAAACAAAAACTGTATATTGTATATAGTATGAAAATAAAAACAGTTAAAAAAAGCAATGCAAATAAAACTATTATAGTTTCCCTTCGATATATATACAGTAAGTCAAAACTTAGGTACGTTTACTTGCTCTACCAGGAAAATATCACAGAGCTCCTTTTGGTGCAGTCTTCTACAGAAGCTCTTGTTATCAGTTTTAAACTCGTACACAGCACAATAGTTTTACAGTTTTGGCAAGCAATGCTTGAATTGTTTGCATTGCTCACTATTACTGGGCCATATCTGAACACCCAAAGTCAAATTACCATGAGAAAGCTTTCCAGTCTAACTGTGCTCCTAGTTTTCTGTAGCGTTTTGTGAGTCCAATTACAATAAAGAGTTTAGCGGTTTAGAACCAACACTCTTTGAACTGAGAACAGCTACAACATACACAAAGCACAGTGTCTGACACCTCCGTACAAGTAAAAAGAAACATACTTAGTCCATATAAGTGAAATGTTTAATGCAGCGAGTTCTCTGAATCATAATACCCACCCATACAGATATGGATTCAGGTGAACCACCTGGTTATTGCACATCTGGGATTTTTTTCTTAGCTAAGAATGCAAACCATTTCCTCTATGTTGTTGCCAAATACAAGACATCTTGATCTGAGAGTATTTCAATAGCACTGCTGGTTGTCAATAAATGTTTGCATTATTTATAACGTGAAAAATAGCACTTTAATTTTACATACGACACGGTTAAAGATATGATTGTGTGTACAAGTTGTATTTCCTTTTTACACACAAAGGTATCTTTTATAGCTAGATAATATTTTTGTGGACATTACATGCCATTACATAGTTTAGACATCATCGTGTCTGCAGGTTAGTGTAATAGCTGTTACCATAGTCTTTTATCCCCCATGGAGTTAGGGGAGCTTTAAAGCAACATTAGGCTCAGTTCACCAAACTTCAACATTCTTTACAGCAATAAAAGCCAGTCAGAAAAAAAAAATCAATAAAATGATTGCTATTGTAAATAACACAAGCATTTTAGCTTAGGAAACTTGTTATCTGGAATTATGTGTACCAACTACATTGAGAAAAACAATTATTCGATCCCCTGCAGGTTTTGCAAGTTTGCCCACTTACAAAGAATGGAAGGTTCTATAATTTTAATCATAGGTGTATTTTAAATATCAACCAAAAATCCAGAACAAAACACAATACAGATGTTATAAATTGAGTTGCAGCTCAGTGAGTAAAATAAGTATTTGATCCCCTACCAACCAACAATATTTCTGGGTCCCAAAGACTGGCTCATGTGGTACACAGATTAGTCCTGTCATTTTAAGAAGGGGCTCCTAACGACAACTCGTTATGTGTTTAAAAGACACCTGTCCACAGTATCTTTCTTCGATTCAAACCTCACAATCATGGGCAAGAACTGTCAAAGGCTGTCAGGGACAAGATTATATATCTGCACAAGGCTAGTATTGGTTACAAGACCATCAGCAAGAAGCTTGGTGAGAAGGAGACAACGGTTGGAGCGATTATTCACAAATGGATGAAATACAAAATAACTATCAATTGCCCTTGGTCTGGAGCTCCATGCAAGGTTATGCATCCTGGGGTAAGGATAATCATGAGAAAAATGAGGGATCAGCCCAGAACTACTCAAAAGGAGCTTGTAAATGATCTCAAGTCAGTTGGGACCACAGTCACCAAACAAACCTTTGGCTATGGATGCCTGCAAAGTCCCCTTCCTCAAAAAGGCACATGTACAGGTATGCTGAAGTATGCCAGTGAAAATCTAAATGATTCAGAGGAGGATGGGGAGAAGATGCTGTGGTAAGATGGGAGAAAAATTGAGCTCCTTGGCATTAAATCAACTCACCCTGTTTGTAGGAAGAAAATGCTGACTATTACCTTAAGGACACCATCCATATGATAAAGCACATACTGTAGGTGTCAACATTATGCTTTCTCATTATGCTGTTTTTCTGCTAAGGTTACAGACTTACTTTGCCACATTGAAGGGCCAATGGATAAGGCCATGTATTGTAAAATCTTGGATAAGAACCTTCTTCCCTCAGCCAGAACACTGAAGATGGGTCGTGGATGGGACTTCTAGAATTACAATGACCCTAAACATGCCCCCAGGCAACAAAGGAGTGGCTCAAGAAGAAGCACAAAAATATCATGGAGTGGCCTAACCAGTCTACAGACCTTAATCATATATAAAATTTATGGAGGGAGCTGAAATTTCGAGTTGCCAACCTAAGGATTTACAGAAGATCTGTAAAGAAGGGTGCACCAAAATCCCTCCTGAGGTGTGTGCAAACCTGGCAACAAACGTCTTACCTCTGTGCTTGCATACAAGGGTTTCTACACCAAGTACTAAGTCATGTTTTTCTTGAGGATCAAATTCTTATTTTATTCACTGAACTGCAGCTCAATTTATAACATTTGTATCATGTGTTTTTTTTTCTGGATTTATGATTGATATTCTGTCTCTATCATTTAAAATACACCTATGATAAACATTATACAGCCTTCATTTCTTTGTAAGTGGGCAAACTTACAAAATCTGAAGGGGATCACTTAATTGTTTTCCCACTGTATATCATGTAATTCAACTGTTAATTAACCACTTAAGACCCGGACCAATACGCTGGCAAATGACCCAAGGGGTTTTTGCGATTCGGCACTGCGTCGCTTTAACAGACAATTGCGCGGTCGTGCGACGTGGCTCCCAAACAAAATTCGCGTCCTTTTTTTCCCACAAATAGAGCTTTCTTTTGGTGGTATTTGATCGCCTCTGCAATTTTTATTTTTTGCGCTATATACAAAAATAGAGCGACATTTTTGAAAAAAAATCAATATTTTTTACTTTTTGTTATAATAAAAAACCAATAAACTAAATTTTAGTCAAACATTTAGGCCAAAATTTATTTAGCCACATGTCTTTAGTAAAAAAAAAATCGCATTAAAAAAAAAATAGCTACCTAGCGGGAACAGCGACACTAATACAGCGATCAGAAAAATGATCGCTTAGTGACGCTGGCAATAGGGACTGAAAGGGTTAACTAGGGCAGTGATCAAGGGGTTAAAACTTTATTGGGGGGGGTGGGGGGGGCTACCCTGACACTACTGACTGTCTGACTGTCACACTGTCTGTCACACTGACACTAAATACAGTAATCATACATGATTACTGCATTCAGTGACACTGTGACAGGGGGGAGGGGGGGGGCGATCGCGGGGGTTAAATGTGTGTGTCAGTGTGCTGTTTGGTGCAGGACTTACTTGTTCTGTAGTGATCTCTCCTCAGCGGCGCTTGAAACAAACGCCGAGGGAGAGATCACGTCGCTTCCTCCTTCCTGTGTTTACACAGGAGGAGGAAGTGACAGGTCAGGCGGGCGCGCGCATTGGCTGGGAGCGATCCGGAGGGGGCGGATGAAAACGGATAGCCGCCCCCCACTTGTCGGATCGCTCCTGCAGCCTCGCGGACCGCCGCATGTACGGGGGGGGGGGTCCGATCGGACCCCCAATCCCCCCCAACGCACCAACGTATATATACGTTGATGTGCCTGTCGGTGCCATTCTGCCGACGTAAATGTACATGCGGCGGTCCTTAAGTGGTTAAGATGTCAATTTAATTGTATTTTTTTAAGTATTGAAAGGCCCCCCTTTAGAGTTATGAAAAGCTAGTCATCAGTTTCGTCTATGATATCAAAATCAGCCCATGACTCAGCCATTACTATTTAACGTTGGTCATAACATTCCTCTGCTTTTTTTCAAAACAGAATAAGTAGTTGTTTTCTTTACTTATTTAAAACTGGGAAGGAAGGTGGTTATGTGATCCTGTTGCGTTGAGTTGTACTGGTTCACATTAGAGTTTATGTAAACCCAAAATATATTTTTCTTTACGTTTGCCATTGTAAGCAGTTTTATTAAGCAATTTTTATGTAAATCTACTGCAATGTTTTTTACCTGGAGATCTTGGCAGTAATTACACCAGCACTGACAACATTAAGCCAATGGCTCAAAATTAGCAGCAACGCTGTCAGCCTGATAAGCAGCTCAGCAGCCAACTGAATGAGCGCACATGGCAGGCTGACAGCAATGCTGCTTTGCAAAGTAATGGCTTAGGGGTGTCAGCCTTCAACCAGAAGTGATGTTACTGCCACAATCTCCATGTAATACCTACAACAGATTCACACAAAAAAAAACACAAGAAAAAACATTTGATTAAGGTAATTGTATACAGTGTGGCATGATAGAAGACATTGTTACTTCCTGTGCACACATGGCTAAGAAAGCTACAACTAGCTTTTTATTTTAGCAAATCTAGTGTGATTCAGAAAACTGGAACTGAGAATTAATTTACTCAATTAGGAAATATTGTTAATCAAAAGACAGATTCACAAAGCACTTACGCCGACGTATAGCACATTACAGCGACGTAAGTGCAAATGTGTGCCGGCATATGTGTGCGGCAGACCCACAAACCAACATGTGCCTAAAAACAGGCTACACCCCACTGGCATAGCGTGGGCACACATATGGGCTGAGCGCATGGTGCTGCTCCCATTGATTGGCCATTAAAACATGCCGATGAGGGAAATACGGCGATTCACGAACATGAGTGCGCCCGATGCATGCAATGCGAGATGCACGTAAGTTGTACGTCCAGCGTAAAGTTATTACCCATAGATGAGGTGCAACCCGGCAACAGACATGCAAAGGTCTGTACCAGGGAACACAAGCCGGCGTATTGTGCATCGGACATGTGTCTGGCTGGGCGTACATTAAGTTCACGGCATACGTGGTGATCCAGCGTAGCTTAGGCAGTTTTGCCGGTGTGGTTGTGAGCAGGTACAGGAGAGTGCTGTGCATGCACCCACGTCACGTGCGCAGTTCATGATACGCCGGGTGTAAAACACTGCACCACGCTCGGACCATCATTTGCATGGGGTCGCGCCCACTTCCACCTACGCCGGCCTGCGCCTTCAAAATCCACGCCACGCTGGTACAGCCCTGGGAGCACTGGCCTAATGAATGCAATGCATGCCTCTCCACGCTACGTTGGCTTGCCGTACGGTGTGTGCACTACGGCGGCGTAATGTGCGCCCATCTCTCTGTGAATCTGGGCCATACTGGCATACCCCTTTCTATTTATTTGACCCCTTTGCTGGATTCTGAATGTTGCTAATTCCTACCAAAAATGAAATGCCTTTTTCGAAAAGGTGAAATAGAATTAAAGTGTATCTACACCTTTTTTAAAGTTTTGGATGAAGTGGGGATGGATTAGAAAATCTCTCAGAATTTACTGCTATTTTTACAGCCTCTCCCCATTGGTGAGATTCCTTCACTTTATCTCCAGTAACAAAAGATTGTCTGTTGGACAGCAACACAAACAGAAGTAAAAATTACTTTTTTTAACCACTTCCATACTGGGCACTTAAACACCCTCCTGACCAGACCAATTTTCAGCTTTCAGCGCTCTCACACTTTGAATGACAATTACTCAGTCAAGCAACACTGTACCCAAATGATTTTTTTGTCCTTTTTTTCCCACAAATAGAGCTTTCTTTTGGTGGTATTTGATCACCTCTGCGTGTTTTTTTTTGCGCTAATAATGAAAAAAGACCGAAAAGTTGGGAAAAAAATGATTTTTTCTTAGTTTCTGTGATAAAATTTTGCAAATTATTAATTTTTCATCATACATTTTGGCCACAATTTATACTGATACATGTCTTTGATAAAAATAACCCAAAGTTTTTGGAAATTTTTTGATCTGTGTGAAAGATTTAGAGTCTACAAGCTATAGTGCAAATCATAAAAAATGATCACATCTGATCACACCTGATGTCCTGAAGGCCTCTCTCATTTCTTGAGACCCTAACAAGCCAGGAAAGTTCAAATGCCCACAGATGGCACTGAGGCAGCACAGATGGCACTGAGGCGGCACAGATGGCAGTGAGGTGGCACAGATGGCACTGAGGTGGCACAGATGGCACTGAGATGGGTACTGATGTGCTCCGATGAGGCCTGTGTACTGGTGGACACAGGTGGGCACTAATGAGGCGGCACAGATGGCACTAATGAGGCGGCACAGATGGCACTGAGATAAGTACTGATGAGATGGGTACTGATGTGCACTGATTGACTGCGGCACACGTGGGCACTGATGAGGTGGGCACTGATGAGGTGGCACAGGTGGGCACTGATGAGGTGGCACAGGTGGGCACTGATTGCAGATGGGCACTGGGCACAGGTGGTACTGGTGGCACAGGTGGGCACTGATGGGCACAGTGGTACTGGTGGTACTGATGGGCACGTTGGTACTGGTGGGCACAGTGGTACTGGTGGGCACGGTGGTACTGGTGGGCACATGTGGGCACAGTGGTACTGGTGGGCACACGGTGGTACTGGTGGGCACACGGTGGTATGTGGGCACACGGTGGTACTGGTGGGCACAGTGGTACTGGTGGGTACTGGTGGGCACAGTGGTACTGGTGGGCACACAGTGGTACTGGTGGGCACTGGTGGGCACTGGTGGTACTGGGGGGCACAGGTAGTACTGGGGGCACAGATGGTACTGGGGGGCACAGATGGTACTGGGGGGCACTGTGGTCCTGGGGGGCACAGATGGTCCTGGGGGCACAGATGGTACTGGGGGGGCACTGTGGTACTGGGGGGCACAGATGGTCCTGGGGGCACAGATGGTCCTGGGGGTACAGATGGTGCTGGGGGCACAGATGGTACTGGGGGGGCACTGTGGTACTGAGGGGCACAGATGGTACTGGGGCACAGATGGTCCTGGGGGCACTGATTGTTTACTTTTTTTTTATTTTTTTTCCACAGCGCTGTAGCTCCGTTCGCTCTCCCTCCTCAAACGCGCTGTCTGTGTGAGGAGGGAGAGTCGGCAATGAGAGATGATCTCATATGTTTACATATGAGATCATCTCTCATTGGCCGCACAGATCGCGTTGTAAATAGCCGCTGTGATTGGCTATTTACCGCAATCTGTGTTTGGCTGTGTCCGAGGGACACGGCCAGCACAGGAGTTCCCCGCTGCGCGCTCGGGAGCGCGCGCAGGGAACGCCAAAAGGGGCGGACGAGAAAACTCGTTCAGTCAGAGATTCAGGGCTGCGCTGCGGCCGTACAAACTCGTACGGCCGTCAGCAAGTGGTTAAGTTAAGCAAGGAAAAGCTATAACCTCAATCAGCTTTTAATTGTTGTCTTTTTCCTTGTTGCAGATTTCCCATCACTTCCTATCTGGTAAAAGGTTGGTTCCAGAACAGAAATTGAGGGGAAATCTACCTAACATAGCCCCACATAGTAGTAGCACATAACATGGGTTCTAAGCTTTCCCATTCTTTCCACAGCTTCAAAAGTGTGGGGTATATATACACTTTAACATGTTATTATAAAGCACAAATTCTAAAATAAAAAGTCTCCCTCTTTTCTTGAATAGGATCAATTATGTCAAGAATGTGAAAACAGAAATAGCAGGACCTGGTGTGATAATGAGCAAGAAATTGATTTGTTCTGTAATAAAAATAGGGATTACTGAACTGAAGGATACGACTATAATGATGATATGCCATAGGCCGCGTACACATGACCAAGGAACTCGTCGGGCGAATTACATCGTTTTCCTCGTCGAGTTCCTTGTTAGGCTTGTTGAGGAACTCGACGAGCTTGCTTTGCGTACACACGTTAAAGACCAAATCTCCTCGTTCTCAAACGCGGTGACTTCAACACATACAACGGCAGGGGCTGCTTTAACATCTCATGTTACTACGTGTTAGGAAAAAGTTTGGTAAGAAACATTTGCACTTTTCAGTCTGTTACAGCGTGACAAATGTGTTATTTCAATTACAAATACTCCTTTTACAAAAGGTGCACGGGTTTCTTAGCATAAACACACTCGAGAAACTCGACGAGCCAAATTCGACTCCCGTCGAGAAAAAAGAGAACATGGTCTCTTTTTGGCTCGTCGAGTTCCTCAACAGTTTCCTCGATAAAAAACGTACACACGACCGGTTTCCTTGGCAAAACACGGCTCCCAACAAGTTTCTTGCTGGATTCTGCCGAGGAAACTGGTCGTGTGTACGAGGCCATAGTGTCAATAACTGATTGGTTGAACAAGATGGACCAGTGTCTTTTTTTCAACCTGTATCTAAGTATCTAACTATATAGTAATGCCGCGTACACACGGTCGTTTTTTGCGATGAAAAAAAACGACGTTTTCTGTGAAGTAAAAAACGACGTTTTTGAAACGTCACTTTTCAAAGACAATTTTGCATACACACCATCGTTTTTTCACAAAAAGCAAGGTTACGTTCACCACTCTTTTCCATTGAAGCTCGCTTCATAACTAGCTTCTGGGCATGCGCGGGTTGAAAAACGTCGTTTTGAACGACGTTTTTGCTACACACGGTGACTTTGTGAAACAAAAAATGACGTTTTGAAAAACGACACAAAAAATTCAAGCATGTTGGAATTTTTTTTTGGTCGTTTTTTTTAAGACAAAAAACGACGTTTTGCCCACACACGATCAATTTAAATGACGTTTTAAAAAACGTCGTTTTTTTTCATCGCAAAAAACGACCGTGTGTACGCGGCATTAGAAGTTGAAAATTATCATATTTATTTTACAATAAGTGGTTAAGTGTCACTGAGGCTACCATTAGATAATATATCACTTTATTTTTTCTTGCAATGCCAGGATTTCAGCCTACTCATGTCTGTAATGATGACTGATGAGCATAATTGCACCTTAAAACTTAAATGTATCTTGCAGCTATCTTATACTTTGCTTTAGCTAAAAAATCTGCTGTGGGAGTTCCACAGCAAAAGAAATTACCCCACTAAGGAATGAAAGCTTTGCAAGTGCCCACACTAAAATGAGGGCTGCAGAGCAAAGCTTTGCTCATATAATCTTCTTTTTTTTTCAATACAACATAGAAGAGCATACAGTAGTTTCAGTTTAAAATGTTTCTGTTACATTGTAACACAACATTGCTTGGGGAATACAAGATGCTTAGTACTGTCTGTTTTTTTGTAAACTCTATAAATCTAGGGAGATTTTGGAAGCCCTACTATTAATATACGTTTATATAAAGTTCCAATGAAACCATGACCCTAACATTACCAAAGCTATTTTGAGCTTTGGTTGTAGAATAAATATGTGCCCCTTGAAGAGATGTTCTAACATATTAAAGGGAGTACAAACTACAGACAAAATGTGGAGGGGCAAAATGGCATTAAAACCAGGATACGAGACTCACATTACTTCTTATGGTTAAGTTTCTTCCTTCAGTTTCATCGTCTAAGGCCGCGTACACACGATCAGACATGTCCGATGAAACTTGTCCGACAAACCGTTTTCATCGGACCAGGCTGAAGTGGTCTGTTGGTCTGATATGCGTACACACCATCGGACCAAAATCCCCTCAGACCAGAACGCGGTGACGTAGAACACAACAACGTGATGAAAAAACGAAGTTCAATGCTTCCAAGCATGCGTCGACTTGATTCTGAGCATGCGCGGGATTTTGGTCCGATGATTTCGTGTACTAACCATCGAACATGTCCGACGGACAGGTTTCCAGTGGACAGGTTTCTAAGCATGTTTTGAAACTTTTGTCCGCTGGAAAACGGTCCGATAGGCCGTACACACGATCGAACATGTCCGCTGAAACTGGTCTGTGGCCTTAGGGCTTGTTTACACTAGCGTTAAAACATGGCTTTAGACATGCTTTTTTAAAGCTCTCTGAAAACCATCCAAAGGTCACTAAATAAAATGGTTAGCTTACAGTGCTGTTTACACCTTTTGTTTGCTTTGCTTCACTTCGAAATTATACCCCATGTCACTTTAGTGGTGCTTCAAAGCATCTTCAAAGCCTCCATAGAAATGTATGACAAATCTCGCTTAAAGCCCCTGAAGCTTTTGAGAGGCTTTATTCAGCTTTAGCTTTGCTTTGTTTTGGAGAAATTTCAGGTATGAGATATTCACACAAATACAGGGAATCTGCCAAGCTTCATGAAAACTTCAATAAACAACCACCAAAGCATCATCCAAGCATCATCCAAGCACCACCAAAGCATCATTGACACATCATAGAAGCATTGCAGAAGCATCAAAAACACATCAACAAGCATGTTGAAACAGTAGGTGCTTTAATGTGTGTTGAAGCAAGTGTAAATGAACCCCTACAGCCCTGTACATATGATCGGACCTTTGTCCGACCAAATTCACATTGAAATTCCGACGGAATTCTATCGGAGGAAAAGAGAACATGTTGTCTATATAAACTCTGATGGAATTCATCTGAATTTTCCGATGGGGCATACTGACTTTTTTCCATCGGGAATTCCAATCGTGTGTACGGGGCATATTAAAAACTATCCATGTGACACATAACTCACAACCAACTGCCTAACAGAAGGAAGTCCTACAGGACTAGACCAAGTAACAACACTTCCTAATACACTTTCAAAGTGTTGTGCCTCGATCCACGCCCCATTTTGTTCATATCGTTATGTTTATTGGTAAAGTACAGATGTTCAATAACTTGTGTTTTCAGCAAACACCATTGAAGCTGAGGAAACTGAGGAGATAAGTACTGGGTCAAATTCTACTCACTTCATTGGACCAGTTCCCCCAAACTTTTGATAGTAAATTCTAGTGCAGGAACATTTACATGACTTATCTTAGTGTGTAGCCATGTCCCTCTGCATGGTGTCATGTGTGTTAGTATCCTGGGGATGTGAGATAACTACTATTGCAGAAGATCTATATATAGTAGTGTGAATACTTGCAGTAACAAAATAATTGACCTCCAGCATGCCTACAAACAAAATAGTTGATCATTGTTTGGTGCAGTATTAATTCTTTTTATATGACAATGTAACATATAAACATTGTTTTACCGGTATTTGTATAACATGAAAAAAAGGAGAAAGGCAGTAAATGTTTTTTTTTTTTTCAGCACAGATAGAAGCTGTGTAAAGCGGGGCAGGCTGCAGATCACAATAAAATGGGATTACAAGTAATTATGTGCACTTACAAAACTGCTAAAGGAGGGCAGCACTGTGTGCTTCCATTGTTTCTACATCAAGTTCTTTACCAATTCCCGCATACTGAAAGCAGATACAAATGTCCATTGTGCTTCTATTTCCTCAGTGCAACTATATAACATTGAATCTTCCCATTCAACAGGACCTTCAATGCGTCATGCATTAAACAAACTGTTCACATAGAGTTTTTTATGTCTTTTCTTTTTATTAATTATACTTCAAATGGCTATATAGCTCACCAAACCTCTTGACATAACTTTCCTTTAGAAGCTTTCTGTTAGTATTCTTTATCTTTGTGAGAATGAAAATGAATGTGCTGTTGTTCATTGTGTACAACTGACTGCTCTTTTACTATTGGAAAATCTAAATTTATCTAAAAAAATAAATATTTAACAACACAAAAGCTGTGTGGTATTGCAACTGTTTGCATAGAAGAATTGGTAAATATCTACAAACTGGTATGGCTAAGTACATATTTATGGCTTTTTTAAACAGAAACTAACCGAATAGTATTAATACAGTTTTATTCACTAAAGTATATAATGAAACAGTATTTCAGTTGATGATCAGTACCAAATCACAAGATAAATGATAGAACAAAGGACAATTGAATTGAATTGAAAATTAAAATTGACAAGTTGACAATTGAAGCTCAACCCTTGAGGTCTTGCTCTCAATATATGGGTTCTGGTGTATGTCATGGGTGTCCATGACTGCATACATGCATAGTTATAGAGAAATTAGCCTATAAGGGTGCAGGGGACATTTGTTTGCATTAGGCCCTGTACACACGATCAGACCGGTCCGATGAGAATGGTCCGACGGACCGTTTTCATCGGGTCACCGCTGAAGTGGCCTGATGGTCTGATGTGCGTACACACCATCAGTCCAAAATCCGATTGAGTCAGAACGCGGTGATGTAGAACACAACGACGTGCTGAAAAAACGAAGTTCAATGCTTCCAAGCATGCGTCGACTTGATTCTGAGCATGCACAGGTTTTTGGTCCGATGCTTTTGCGAACTAACCGTCATTTTGGTCCGATGGTCAGGCGTCCATCGGACCAATTTTAAAGCAAGTTTTAAAACTTTGGTCCGATGGACAACGGTCCAATGGGCCATACTCACGATCAATTTGGTCCGATGAAACTGGCCTTAAGGCCAGTTTCATCGGACCGGTCTGATCGTGTGTACGCGGCCTTAGAGATTGCTGTTTAAACTTTTTGCTATTTAAGTCTATTTTTGCCATAGACATTATTTTTATAATAAAATGTTACATTTTACATCACGTTGTCAGACGTTATTCTACAAGGAGGATTCAAATCTAAAGTCCCAATATTCAATTGTCCATTGTTCTATCTTCTATTCAATAAAGAGTTATTTTTCTGTGCAGTAACTCATAGCAACCAATTAAAATCTATAATTTATTGGTTTGACTTTAGCAGAATGAATTATGCTATGGGTATACACCAGTTATATAAAGTTAACCTGTCACTAGAAATGCTAATACGGAACTCATTTTGGGACCTTATACTTTTGGGTGTAGGGCACACGGACCACATCCCCTGATGTTCAAAAATGTCCAAAAATGCTGTTTTCTGGCCTGAGTTGCCAAGTTGTATCCAGTCTTGCGATGTAAGGGGTGTGCCCAGCAATATGCAACTTTTGGTTTTCAGAAAGATTTTACATGCACAGTGGTTTTGCATGTGCTATAGTGTAAATTGCAGCAGAAAACAGGTGGACCTCCGCCGTGTTGACATAAATCTTACATATTTGGTCATTTAAGTCTGGGAAAGGGTTGAGCAAAATCTGACAGCACTAATTACCGAACCTCAAAATGACATTAATTGTCTCCTGGGGAACGGAAATACTTTGTAGGTAGGCTAACAAGTGAAGGGGTATCTCTGACATCAGATGCATGTAGCAAAATATCACTCATGTCCCAATAATAAGAACTCCATCTAAGATCCCAGGAACCTCCATTTATCTGTTGCAATATTAGCATATCTGCAAATGTTTTATTTTAAATGGATTACATTATTCTTTAGATTTATTGGCCTTTAAATTTATTTCTGTATATGTAGGTTAACATGAAAAATGTGCTTAATCCTCTATGGGAATCTGTACTAATATATGTACATACAAATCTAATAATAACGTATATGGTGCTTTAAATAATCTCATATTCTCTTGATTTCAGGGTGGCACTGGCATAATCCTCCTTGCTGTTCCTTTGAAGATTATGATGTGTACAAACAGTACAATCACCTAGTCTTTGCCTGGCAGGTGACAGTACGAACGGCTGCTCTGAAGGAAAAAATGCAAATAGCAAGACAACAGTGCATTGATTTTCATTTGTAAACACAGTGTTATTCTCAGAAAATTAAGTAACAGTGTTAATTATTTAAGCTTTTGACAGCACACATTAAAAATCAAAATTAGGAATGTGCATTGGTTTTCTAGGGCACTGATACTTATTTTAGAGTTTGTTTTTTAATGACAGTAGTTTTCAAGGGGTTTCTAGTTGATTATGTGATAATGTTTTAATGCAATGGGCAGACCGTTCTCAGGTTAGGTACATATGCAACATAGGGCCTATGGGAGAACTTTGGTCAACACTTTTTTTCGGGTTTGGGCAAAGTGGGAAATGTTTGGAATTTATTTTAGGTTCTTCTTCTTGTCTGTGTCTCCGTTGGGGAGATTTATCTTTACTTATTGCACCAGAGACATAACAGGAAGCAACCAACTTTTCAAGGTGGGAGTCATTTCCACTATTGATAGTTGTCACTGAAACAAGTGGCGCAATTGGTAGATTCTATCACATCCTGCTACACTTGTAATAGTTTAGATTTTCCTCCAGGACAAAAAAATAAATAAGACCAAACCATCTTTAACAAGGACACCACAAAATAAGCCTGACAGCAATTTTTATTATTCCCCATTCAGCCAAAACTGAGAAAAAAATTTGGTTGGACTTCCACTTTAATGAAATAGCCACTGCTTTTCGAAACATATGGCACAACTCTATTATCATTTGAAATGCTTCATAAAGCCAGCCATGCCTAGGTGTATAATGTCCACATTAGATACTTTGAAAACTCTCTGGTGTCACTAAAAGTCAATGTCTGTGTGAATTCAATAAATGTACATGATAATTCTCATTTTCAATTACCTCTGAACCTTGATGCTATTTTCTAGGATTAGAACAAAAAAACTGACACATTTAGGTCTATATAAGTATAGTAAACAGTAAGTAGATACCAGTATCTGTCTTTTGCTGTTCTCCAAAGCAATACTCTATACCTTGGCCTGCATTGTATGAATGGTAGAGATCACATGACTTTGAAAGGCCATACCACTACATACTACTACACCTCATGGCATGTTTGTAAAGTGCCAAGTCTGAAGAAAGGTACATATTTCTAAAATGGATTCTACAAAAAATAAAAAAAAGTCCTACAAGGAACTTTCCCTTCTCACTCTTAGGCCGCGTTCACACGACCAAATAAATCCGATCAAATCGGTCTGACAGACCGTTTTGATCGGATTTGTCTGCTGGAGTATATTGGTTTGATCGTGTATACAGCAGTATATGCAGACAGTGAGGTGACGTGGCGGTGACGTTGACGCCGCCACGTCACCATCACCAGGAAGTAAAACACTTCTGTGCATGCGTCGAATCCATTCGACGCATGCGCGGGCAGATATGTCTGCTGGTTAGCGTGCTAACCAGCAGACATGTCGGACAGACGGGTTCCCAGCAGACAGATTTTAAAGCATGCTTTAAAATCTGTCTGCTGGAAAAACTCGTCTGTCCGCCCGTACACACGATCAAATTTGTCTGCTAAAACGGTCCGCCGGACGGTTTCCAGCAGATAGATTCGATCGTGTGTATGCGGCCTTAAGTCTCACCAAGGTCAGATTTATCATAAGGCACGTTATAAGTCTATTCTCTGTATAGTTAACAACCACACATTTTTTTCCAATCATCAGTAAAAATACAATTATCTCAGCCAGCCGAGGACAAGTTATAACAAAATATGTTGTGTAATTGGTGTGATTCTTCTAGGGGGGAGTTGGCTTGAGTGCCAAAAGTTGTGTGTTGACAGGCTCCAGAGATAGAAACCTGTACTGAGTATACCTTCATGTTTTAAGAAGTATCAACAATATCACTTTGATAAACATTCGCAAATATATTGGTACATATTGCAAGTTTGAGTTCCAATATAAGTCTGCAGAATATTTTGAGCACATATCTTGCAAATAGAGGGTAGTAACAGCTATATTTGTGATCTATGATCTCAAGAGCCTTGTCACAGCTGTACCCTTTTCTTTTCCTACAGTTAAAATCTAGCAGAAAATCAATAACTGTATAAATATACTGTATACAGCTTATCAACAATACAAAGAGTAGGAGGAACTGTTGCAAAAATGCTCCCTTTGTAATACATTTAATTGGTTATGTGACTTCACTTTTTTATGTCTGCTCTTTCTGCTCTTAATAATGTCCTTCAACTTTGAACAAAATGATTTTAATGCAAAATAATGCATATTTGTATACAATAACCAAGGTCTACAACCACACTTTGAAGAACAATGATTTCCAACAAATAGGGAATGGGTGACGTAAATTTTAAAATAATTCTCCTATTCTTAGAGAAATTTCAGAAAGTTGTCCTTGATTATGTAGGATTAGGGAGAACCTTGAGTCAAGCCTTGTACACATGTTCGGTTTACTCGGCAAGAACCAGCAAGAAATCTGCTGGCAGAGCTATCTTGCCGAGTATACCGAGCGTGTATACGAGGCTTTCAGGTTTCTCGTCAAGAAAACTGCCTAAAATCTCTCTATTTTCCTTGTCGTGATTCTCTGCGATTTCCTGCCGAAAAACCAGAGAGTGTGTATACTTACCTGTCGCCGTGGAGACCCGCGCATGCTCGAAATGACTTTGACACATGTGCGGTAGCTTCTTAGGCATAGGTAGGGTGCAGCAAGATGGCGGCAACGGCATCGAATGTGACAAGCACATGCTCGTCGTACGCAATCACGTCACCGCATTCTTGCCTTTCAAAAGAAGGTTCTTTTGAAAGGAGTGTCTGTACACTCGGATGGCAAGAGATTCTTGCCAAGAATCTCATCAGGAAAAACAAAATTTGTTTCCTGGCGAGATTCTGGCCCGTGTGTACGAGGCTTGAGGCTTAAAGAACTGAAGATGTGTGTTCAATTCACTGTCACCACCGTGCAACCTTGGTCAAATTTTAAAAGCAATTTTGATTACTAAATGGCAAGAATGCTTCTTGCTGAAAATATATATTTACTACTGTATATACTACTGGGATATCAATACATATGAGTGTAAAAAATGCTAAACTAAAGGTTCCTATGTTTTTAGGAAAAGCATTTTCTAACCAATATAAACAGGAGAAGAATCAACACCCTCTTCATATAAATAAATATCCACTATATTTCCAAAAGTATTTGGACGCCCGCCTTTACACGCACATTAACTTTAATGGCATCCTAGTCTTAGTCTGTAGGGTTCGATATTGAGCTGGCCCACCCTTAGCAGCTATAACAGCTTCAACTCTTCTGGGAAGGCTGTCCGGAAAGTTTAGGAGAGTGTCTATGGGAATATTTGACCAGTCTTCCAGAAGCATATTTGTTAGGTCAGGCACAGATGTGGGCGAGAAGGCCTGGCTCATAGTATTTGCTCTAATTCATCAGTTCTATCGGCTTGAGGTCAAAAGGCTGTGCAAGACTGTCAGGCTCCTTTACCCCAAATTTGCTCAACCAAAACTCGCTCATCCATGTCTTTGCTTTGTACACTGGTGCGCAGTCATGTTGGAACAGGAAGAGGCCATTCACAAACTGTTCCCACAAAGTTGGGAGCAGGAAATTGTCCAAAATGTCTTGGTATGCTGACGCCTTAAGAGTTCCCTTCACTTGAACTAAGGGGCCAAGCCCAACCCCGAAAAAACAACCCCGTCAAATGATTTGGACCAGTGCACAAAGCAAGGTCCATAAAGACATGGATGAGCGAGTTTATGGTGGAGGATCTTGACTGGCCTGCAAAGAGTCCTGACCTCAACCCGATAGAACACCTTTGGGATGAAATAGAACTGAGACTGTGAGCCATGACTTCAAGTTCACATCAGTGCCTGACTTTACAAATGCGCTTCTGGAAGAATGCTCAAACATTCCCATAGACACACTCCTAAACCTTGTGGACAGCCTTCCTAGAAGAGTTGAAGCCGTTACAGCTGCAAAGGGTGGGCTAACTCAACATTGAACCCTAAGGACTAAGACTGGGATGCCATTAAAGTTAATGTGTGTAAAGGCAGCCATCCCAATACTTTTGGTAATATAGTGTATTTTTGATGGAAACATTTTCAAGACTTTTCTCATATCATTATGGTATAGGAATCAGAAAAAGTTTTTATACTTCCAATGTTTTTTAATTAAGAAAAAATATAAAAGGTACTATAAATTGAAGTACTGTATAACAATACTTGTATTGCAGATTATTCCGCTCAAGCAACAATGCTGTGTACAAATGAGTATTTAAATATACTCCTAATTAACAATAATAACACAATTATAGCAATAAAAAAAAAATGACATCTGCAGTTTGCAGCCACCTTAACACATACGGTTTGTATATGTATAAATCGACCACAAATTTGCATAGGTGGCGCAGAATATATATCAGTTCCTTAAAAATCAAAGTCCCAAAAGTTCAAGTAAAGAAGATGTGTGATAATTGATGTGAATTTTCTAAATAAAAACATGCAGATCTCCTCCTTCACATCAGTGTTTACCAGAACTTTGCAGTGCTGCTTAGTGTGTCCGCAGATTCCAGTAATTATACGGCTGTGAGTGTCTAGATCTTGGCTCTTCTGTTCTTTACATCGCTCTGCTATTCCCAAGACACATTAGTACCGTCTGGAGAACAGCAGGGCGACGTATAGAACTGGAGTGCCGAAACCTAGACACTCACAGCCATATGATTACTGGAGTCTGCGGATTCCAAGCAACACAGCAGGAATCCGCTCCTTGGGTCCCCCTGATGTCCTGATAAACCTAGGAGTCTACCATATAAACTAGTGGACCCAGTGCTTTAAGTGGACCAAAAGAGGTGCCGGTACTCTATTAGGCACCGGTTCCCCCCCCCCCCCCCCCCCGCGGGGCAGAACGTTTTTTTTCGCCCCCCCCCCCCCCCGGCTCTAACGCATGAACACATATGCCCAATTACAGGGCGCCATGCCATCAAATGCAGCCACTGTGTCATCAATTGTCACCACTGTGCCATGCCAACAAACGCAACCACTGTGCCATGCCTTTAAATGCAGTCACTGTACCATGCCAATTGTCACCACTGTGCCACCAATTGTCACCACTGTGTCACCAATTGTCACTGTCCAGACATCTATCCACCTCAGAGCCTGTCATTTTAGTAAGACTGCTGGGACTTGTAGTTCTCAATCTTCTCCTGGGGCTCATGGAGATTGGAGAACTACAAGTCCCAGCAGGTTATACATACAATAAGGCTCTGAGGTGGATGGGTGCTGATGGCGGACACTCTGATGTAAGGAGGTGCTGATGGGGGACACTCTGATGTAAGGAGGTGCTGATGGGGACACTCTGATGTAAGGAGGTGCTGATGGGGGACACTCTGATGTAAGGAGGTGCTGATGGCGGACACTCTGATGTAAGGAGGTGCTGATGGGGGACACTCTGATGTAAGGAGGTGCTGATGGGGACACTCTGATGTAAGGAGGTGCTGATGGCAGACACTCTGATGTAAGGAGGTGCTGATGGCGGACACTCTGATCATCAGAGTGTCCGCCATCAGCACCTCCTTACATCAGAGTGTCCGCCATCAGCACCTCCTTACATCAGAGTGTCCGCCATCAGCACCTCCTTACATCAGAGTGTCCGCCATCAGCACCTCCTTACATCAGAGTGTCCCCCATCAGCACCTCCTTACATCAGAGTGTCCCCATCAGCACCTCCTTACATCAGAGTGTCCCCCATCAGCACCTCCTTACATCAGAGTGTCCGCCATCAGCACCTCCTTACATCAGAGTGTCCCCCATCAGCACCTCCTTACACCAGAGTGTCCCCATCAGCACCTCCTTACATCAGAGTGTCCCCCATCAGCACCTCCTTACATCAGAGTGTCCCCCATCAGCACCTCCTTACATCAGAGTGTCCCCCATCAGCACCTCCTTACATCAGAGTGTCCCCCATCAGCACCTCTTTACATCAGAGTGTCCCCATCAGCACCTCCTTACATCAGAGTGTCCCCCATCAGCACCTCCTTACATCAGAGTGTCCCCCATCAGCACCTCCTTACATCAGAGTGTCCGCCATCAGCACCTCCTTACATCAGAGTGTCCCCCATCAGCACCTCCTTACACCAGAGTGTCCCCATCAGCACCTCCTTACATCAGAGTGTCCCCCATCAGCACCTCCTTACATCAGAGTGTCCCCCATCAGCACCTCCTTACATCAGAGTGTCCCCCATCAGCACCTCCTTACATCAGAGTGTCCCCCATCAGCACCTCCTTACATCAGAGTGTCCGCCATCAGCACCTCCTTACATCAGAGTGTCCGCCATCAGCACCTCCTTACATCAGAGTGTCCGCTATCAGCACCTACTTATATCAGAGTGTCCCCCCCATCAGCACCTCCTTACATCAGAGTGTCCGCCATCAGCACCTCCTTACATCAGAGTGTCCCCATCAGCACCTCCTTACATCAGAGTGTCCCCATCAGCACCTCCTTACATCAGAGTGTCCGCCATCAGCACCTCCTTACATCAGAGTGTCCCCCATCAGCACCTCCTTACATCAGTGTCCCCATCAGCACCTCCTTACATCAGAGTGTCCCCATCAGCACCTCCTTACATCAGAGTGTCCCCCATCAGCACCTCCTTACATCAGACCAGAGTGTGTGTCCCCATCAGCAGCCCTCTTCCCTGTCTTCCCTCTCCTCCCCCTCACACGTGTACAGTGTAGTGTGTACTCATTGCAGTAGTACTCACAGTTCTGAAGGCAGTTCTGATTCTGAAGGCAGTTCTTCCTCTCCTCTCCTCTCTCCACGGTAACAGTTCTGGCGCGCGCGCTGATACATGTCCCGCCCCCCTCCTCTAGTCCAGCTTGTGTGACAGACAGCACACTGGCTCTATCACACGAGCTAGGAGGAGGAGGAGGGCGGGACATGTATCACAGCGCGGCGTGCCCTTTTTTTTCCATGGCCGCGGGCTGCCGCTCCCCTGAAAGTGCCGCCTGGTGCTGCGTTCCGGTACGGGAAACGCACGTACTGGGGGCACTGAGAGGTGCTGGTACTCTCCAGGGCCATTTTTGGAAGTGGCGGTACTGAGTACCGCCGCGTTCCGGCCCAGTTAAAGCACTGAGTGGACCTATGAACCAGTACACATACCAGAAGGTGCTTTGTTAATGAAGCTGTTTATGCTAAGCTTGTATGCATGGCAACATTTTCTGGTGAGTCATTACCCTAACGAGTTTTGCAGCAGAGCACTAGTGGTGATTGTGAAGGAGGATATCTGCACATTTGTTTTGGAAAAATTCACAACATCAATTATCACACATCTTATTTACTGGCACTTTTGGAACTTTGTATTGCAGATTGTTTATTCGGCTTTACTCCACAGTAAGCCAGTTCTAAAATAAGGTATGCTTATCTATCCAAATTCAAAGCCCCTTATTTGTCTCCCAACTATGCCCTCTGGTAGTGAACAGGAGGGTATGGCTTTTACACATTGATCCCTGCATTCAAGATAAGTAGTGTAATGTATTATTTATTGACTGCAGAGTCAAAGATAATTAAGTAATCTGCACTATAATTACAGTTACCCTTTAATTTCATAAAAGTATTCAAAGAGCAAATTGTAGCAGATTAGTATAATCAGAATAATTAAACTTCCAGCAGCACCACAATAACTGAATTGCATCCAATCAATGGTACTTATATAGCACTATTACATCTTTCATTTTACCAATAGGAGACACCTTGGAAGGATTTTAAAGTGGTTGTAAACCTTCAGGTAGAACTTTCACCTACAGCTAAGCCTAGATTAAGGCTTACCTGTAGGTGCTTGCAATATCTCCTTAACCTACACAGTTTAGGAGATATTTGCAAAAAAGCCTGTACCGATGTCTACGTGCCATTTTATGAATGGGGTCATGCCGTAAGTGACGGCTTCTGCGTGCATGCGGCCAGTCACAGACCTGTAGTTCGCGGACCCGGTAGAAGAGGGTTGAAGAATGGCTGCTCGCTAGCGAGGAAGACAGGGACATTGAGGGGATTCTCTTGCAGGTAAGTGACACATAATGGGCTACTATGCGATGCATAGTAGCTCATTATGCTTTACCTTTGCAGGGAAACAAAGAGGAAGTAAACCCTGATGGGGTTACTTCCTCTTTAAGACTCTTTCTCCCTATTCTATCAATGCAAGAAAACTTAAAGACAAGAACTGAAAGGCAAGGTAAGGAGTATCAGCAGCATCTAAAGGTATTTTCATTGGAAAGGCTTTTACAGTAGGTGACTGGGATATTGTGTCAATCTCGCTCCCTTTCTCGGCGAGATTGACCACCTACGAGCCCCATTGCGGGAGCCAGCGCCGAGCTGGCTTGCCGCGATGGAGACAAAGCCGTCATAGAAGCGACGGGGATCCGACGCGGATTCCCGCCAATTCTACACGTGGGCGGAATTTGTTATGAATCCTGAGGGAGAAATCCCCGCCGGATTTTAAAAAAAAAATCCGGCATGGGTTCCCCCCTCAGGAGCATAACGGGCCCTTAGGTCTGTTATGGGTTGTAAGGAGACCCCCTACGCCGAAAAAACGGCGTGGGGGTCCCCCCACAATCCATAACAGACCCGTATCCAAAGCACGCCGGCCGGCCGGTCAGGAAGGGAGTGGGGGCGAGCGTTCTCCGGGGGTCTTCTTCTTCTTCAGGACTCGCTAACTTTGTGTGTTAGCTCAATTACTAGCGGCGGCGAGTCCCCTCCTCTGTGACGTCGTCTTCTTCTCCAGATGTTGACGCGACGCTTCCTTCCGCTGTTATGCCGGGTGCGCGGCTCGCAACGAGTTATATAGGCCTGTCTTGTGACGTCGCAGTCCCATCATGCTCCGGTAGGTACCACGTGCTACCTACCGGAGCATGATGGGACTGCAGTCCTGAAGAAGAAGAAGACCCCCGGAGAGCGGAGAAGACCCCCGGAGAGCGGAGAAGACCCCCAGAGAGCGGAGAAGACCCCCGGAGAGCAGGAGAAGACCCCGGAGAGTGGGAGAAGACCCCCCAGCCGCCGAAGACGTCGAAAGAAGCCCGCCGGGTGGTGGGCGCTTTTATCAAAGCGCCCCCCTCCGGCGGCGGAAGAGAACCAGACGGCGGCACCCACCCCCCACAGAAGCCCGCCGGAGGGGGGCGCTTTTATAAAAGCGATCATACACACCCCCCCCCGGCGGCCAACTAATAAAATATTTCAATACCCTGGGCCAGATTCACGAACAGTTAGGCTGGCGGATCGAGTGATCCGCCAGCCTAACTGTGACTTTGAGCCGGCGTTTCTGTTTTCTGTAACCAGAAAACAAGAAACGCCGGGTTGAAGTTCCGATGCGAGCAGCGTAACTGAGTTTCGCCATCGCATCGTTACTTCAACTTAAAAATGGCGCCGGGGGCGTTCCCGCCGATTTACGCTCAAAAAATATGTTAATGAGCGGAAATCGGCAATTCACGATCGAATTCCGGCGCGACGCAATGACGATACGACGTTTCCGGACGGGATACGCGGCGCATAGATATACCTACATGGGGTTGGAGTATCCTATGTTAGGTATAGGCGTCGTCATCGCGTCGGGAAAAAAAAAAAAAACGTCGCTTGCGTAAAACGGTCATGAATGGGAATGTGACGTCATTGACGTTCATTCACAGATTTTGGAGCATGCGCACGGGGATGTTTTGACACTCGACGCATGCGCAGTACGTTGGCGGCGGGATCGCGCTTAGCTAGCATACTACACGCCCCGTACCCGCCCAATTTGAATTCCGCCGGCTCATTTGCGATGCGCTGCCGCAACTTTAGGAGCAAGTGCTTCGTGAATGACAGCACTTGCTCCTAAAATTTCAGCAGCGCAACGCAAATGAGAAGCGTTACTCCAGAGCAAAGATGCTCTGGACTACCTGAATCTGGCCCCCTGTGTGGTTTATTTGTGTTTACACTTTTTATTTGCAGGTGAATGGGTAGGGGTACAATGTACCCCATACTCATTCACTTAGGGTGGGGGGCCGGTATCTGGGGGCCCCCTTATTAAAGGGGGCTTCCAGATTCCGATAAGCCTCCCGCCCGCATACCCCGACAACCAACGGCCAGGGTTGTCGGGAAGGGGCCCTGTCCTCATCAACATGGGGACAGGGTGCTCTGGGGTGGGGGGTCGCAGTGCGCCCCCTGCCCCAGAGCACCTAACCCCCCCATGTTGAGGGCATGCTGCCCCGTACGGCTCAGGAGGGGGGGGCGCTCGCTCGCCCCCACTCCCTTCCTGACCGGCCGGCCGGCGTGCTTTGGATACGGGTCTGTTATGGATTGTGGGGGGACCCCCACGCCGTTTTTTCGGCGTAGGGGGTCTCCTTACAACCCATAACAGACCTAAGGGCCCGTTATGCTCCTGAGGGGGGAACCCATGCCGGATTTTTTTTTTTAAATCCGGCGGGGATTTCTCCCTCAGGATTCATAACAAACTCCGCCCACGTGTAGAATTGGCGGGAATCCGCGTCGGATCCCCGTCGCTTCTATGACGCACTCGCTGGAATGTGCTTTTACTATTCCAGCGAGTGCGAGATATCGGCAGCCTGTCGCCGAGATTCAGCGCGATGCTGGCGTGCTGAAAACACATTCTCGGCGGCAGGCACTGTAAATGAATGCCTAATCGCATAAAGACCAGCCGCCGTTGGCGGCACAATGGCTGTCCTGTGCGGATTGCCATAGGTGTACAGCATGTCATGCAGGCTCAGTTGCAGAATACTGCGGAACCGTGCCTGTGGGTCGGGAGGACTCAATGTCCTCCAGTGGCCCGTTATTGCCTTGTACACAGGCAGAAGGGGGAGATGCCTATGTAAACAAGGCATTTCCTCGTTCTGACAGGTGACATGACAGGGATCTATTGTTCCCAGTGGTCCGGAACAGTGATCTCTGTCATGTCCCAGTAATCCCAAAAAAGTGTCAAAAGTGTCCAATCTGTCCGCTGCAATGTTGCAGTTCCGATAAAAATCTCAGATCACCGCAATTACTAGTAATAAAATAATAATAATAAAAATGACATAAATCGATTCCCTATTTTGAAGACACTATAATTTTTGCGCAAACCAATTAATATACACTTATTGCGATTTTTTACCAAAAATATGTAGAAGAATACACATTGGCCCAACTGATGAAGAAATGTGTTTTAAAAAAAAAAAAAAAAAAACGTGGGAAATTTACTATAGCAAAAAGTAAAAAATATATATATAAAAAAAAAAAACACGATTTTTTTGTTTATAGCGCACAAAATAAAAACCGCAGAGGTGATCAAATACCACTTTAAGAAAAAAACGATGTCAATTTTGTTTATGTACAGCGTCGCACAACCATGAAATTGTCAGTTAAAATTACGCAGTTCCGAATCACAAAAACTGCTCTGGTCATTAAGGGGTTATGTGCATAGCGATATCATGCTTTCATAGCAATGTTATGCAACATAAAGCATTTCGCCAAAATGATATCATGTTATCAGATAGCTGCTGCTACCATAAAAGTGAATGTCCCCAAAGCTATGTCCTAAAAAGTGTTTGGGGACCCATGTCCTGCCACAGGGGACATGTATCAACGCAAATACGAAAAAAAGTTTTAAAAACTGCAGTTTTTGTCGGGAGCAGTGAATTTAATAATGCTTAAAGTGAAACAATAAAAGTGAAATATTCATTTAAACTTCATACCTGGTGGGGGGGGGGTGTCTATAGTATGCCTGTTGCCCCAATGGTACCCCATTACCAATTCACATAGGGGGGCCGAGATCTTGGGTTCCCCTTTGTTAAAGGGGACATGGTGCTTTGAGGGGTTACATACCCCCAAAGCATCATCCCAATGTTGAGGGGGTCTGGTATGAATATTTAGGGGGGAAGCCCACGTATTTTTTTTTTTATTCAACGCAGGGTTCCCCTTAATAGTCATACCAGACCTGAAGGGTATTTTATCATTGACTTTTCTCTGTATTGCCGGGAGCCGACAATTCATTATAGGCACGGGAGGTTTTAAATTACTTTTTTCCTTCAGAAATTACACTTTGTGCAGGGACAGTTCTAAGCACGGGAAACAAGTGCTACTTCACAGGCATACTATACACCCCCCCTCCCCCCAGGTACGAAATGTAAAAGGAATATTTTACTTTTATTGTTACACTTTAAGCATTATTAAAACCACTGCTCACGAAAACACGGCCGTTTTAAAAACATTTTTTTTTTTGCATTGATACATGTCCCCTGGGGCAGGACCCAGGTCCTCAAACACTTTTTATGACAATAACTTGCATATAAGCCTTTACAATTAGCACTTTAGATTTCTCCCATAGACTTTTACAGGGTGTTCCGCAGCTTTTCAAATTTGCCGCAAACACCCCAAATAGTTCACTATTCGGCAAACAGGCAAGATTCGAGTCAAACATGAGTTTGACTCGAACTCAAAGCTCATCCCTAGTTAATAACATACACTAATTAAATTAAGTTTTTTTTATTTAGCATGTAAGTGAAAAAAGGTGAGTCACCAAAATTGGACATGTTAACTAAGGCCATGTAAGAAATGTCACTGTTGAATGACAGTTATGCCCTGTAGACACGGTCGGAGTTTCCGATGGAAAAAGTCTGATGGGAAAATCCGTTCATCTGTATGGAATTCCGACGCACTAAAAAGAACACATGCTCAGAATCAAGTCGACGCATGCTCGGAAGCATTGAACTTAATTTTTCTCGGCTCGTCATAGTGTTGTACGTCACTGCGTTCTTGACGGTCGGAATTTGGTGTGACTGTGTATATGCAAGACAGCTTGAGCGGAATTCTGTCAGAAAAACCATCTGATTTTTTCTCTGATTGAAAAAAAAAATGGTTGTGTGTACAGGGCATTAGGCACCCCTTATGTTCCCTTTTCCCCTTATCACCTCTAACGTGATCTGAGGATAACTAAAATTCATAGTTTTTTAATATGTCTGTCACTGTTAAATTTTTTATTTTTACTCCCACAGCATCGGCCCCTTTCTTCAGAAGACCATGATGGAATGACCATGGCATATACGACTGCGACGAAAAAATAAATAACTGATCATAAGACCGAGGAAAAAAAAAATAATTTGGAACTGACAAAGATCCAACACCTATGCTCTGCTATTGCTCAACTGGTCATAAAAAATATTGATGGAGACAAATTGTTAGTTATCATCAAGTATTTTAAAGGTGAAAGGGTAGGGGGCAAAGAGACTCTAAACTATTGTTTGGTTTGGCTTAACACTTTCACATGCTCAACTTGGAGTTAAATAGGGTCAGGTTGATCAAAAATCTTTATTCATCAACAGACTGGATTATTAAAAAGATTTAGATGATAGTACCTGAGGTTTCATCCACTCTTTCATCCACCACATGGTCTTTCTGATGAACCCACTCGCTGTTGCACTTGAAGTAGATTTGAGTGGCTGGACTGGCTTTACAGTACAAGTTCACTGGTT
The DNA here is from genome assembly GCA_029574335.1 of Rana kukunoris. NCBI lineage: Eukaryota > Metazoa > Chordata > Amphibia > Anura > Ranidae > Rana > Rana kukunoris. The sequence continues at coordinate 491,815,941 of CM056049.1, read as the reverse complement.
TGTTTTTTACTATGTAGGCCTCGTCTGGTTCAATAAGAAAATGAGGCAACGGCTCTGGTGGATCCGAAGGAAACGTCTCTGGGAGTTCATGAAAAAAATCATCATCTGTAATAGACAAACAAAGTATTATTTAACTTTAAAGTCATTCTGGAAGCTTTTTCAATGCAAGACAACAATTGTAGTACATCAATAGCATTGTAAACATTCAATAACATGTACATACTGCTTTTGTTATACTCTTATTTCTGTACATGTGCTAACCAAATTATCAGTGTAGGAAAAACTATAAAACAAAATTGCTGGGGGCCTCTTGCCCACTCATAACACAAAAAACAATGCCTTCTTACTCCTTTAATACATCTTGGTCTTTTTAAACCAGCATCAGTAGTCTAGCAACGTGACTGGCTGCCATGCCTGTTTGATGAGTTTGGGTCTTTACACATTCTACATACAATATGCACGTATCAAGCAGTTTGGATGTACAATATTGCATACATACAGTATGTGCACATTAGTGTGAATTGTATACATTATTTTTGCCACTCATACATTTTGCTTTTACGCAATAGAAAATGTTGAATATAAGTATTCAGAAAAAGGGATTCTCAACGCTGCAGATGAGTTATAAAGACACAATATTTCACGATACATGCATTTATGTGCATTTTCCATTCACTTTGATAGGTCTGCTTAACACCTAAAAGATTTAGCATGCCCTATACTGTAGTTCAAGGTTTTAGTTATAGTTTATAGGCCTTTAAAGTGTTGCATGACAGCCAATTCCCTACTACAGAGTCAAAAGTTTTGAACACTTTAGTACTTTTTTAAACTACTTAAGACCCAGATCTTTAGGCAGCTAAAGGACCCGGGCAGTTTTTGCGATTTGGCACTGCGTCACTTTAACAGACAATTACGCGGTCGTGCGACGTGGATCCCAAACACAATTGCCATCCTTTTTTCCCCACAAATAGAGTTTTCGTTTGGTGGTATTTGATCACCTCTGCTCAGAATCAAGTCGACGCATGCTTGGAAGCATTAAACTTCATTTTTTTCAGCACGTCGTTGTGTTTTACGTCACCGAGTCCTAACAGGATCGTTTTTTTAACCAATGGTGTGTAGGCACATCAGACCATCAGTCAGCTTCACCGGTTAACCGATGAGAACGGTCCTTCAGATCGTTCTTATCGGATGGACTGATCGTGTGTACGTGGCTTCACAATCACTTTAAAGTAATTGTAAACCCTGTTACACCACTTTTCACTACAGGTAAGCCTATAATAAGGCTTACTTGTAGGTACCGTGAATATTTCCTAAACTTGCGCAGTTTAGGAGATATTTACTGTATCCGCTGGTTAGTACACTCACCAGAGGACATATCTTCCCGCACATGCGTCGAATGGATTCGACGCATGCGCGGAAGTATTTTTCTTCCTGGTTCGGTGACGTGGCGGCGTCAACGTCACCGCCACGTCACCGCGCTGTCTGCCGGCGGGGATTTTGATCCTATGGTATGTACACACCGCCGGACGAAAATCCAGAGGAGACATGTCAGATGAAAACGGTCCGCGGTGTACGCCTAAGCCTAAGTCTTGTCTTGTCTATGGTCAGCATCAGAGTATTTCCTTATTTTAACTTCCTGGTGCACTGAATTTTTAATCTTGTATTTTAACAAAATACTTAAGTTTTTCTTTGACAGAAACATAGTGCTATATGCAATAACTAACACTGCTTGTGTTCCTAGGTAACACTAATGTATACAGCGGTAGTAGATCATAATAATAAAGAATTTGTTTTAGTTCATCCTTCTTCTCTGCACTCTTGTAAATTGTCATATACAGCAATGCTACAAACTACAACAGTACAATCACACAGGCTTGAGAGTTAAAAGGTTTTGTAAATCATCACCAATAATGTGATGCTTCTCTGGGGAGAAAGAGAATATATTACTAATAATTAAATTTATAGATTTTCTTTTGTGACTTGGCTACGTTTACCACTTAGCAGGTAAAACATTACACTGCCTTAAATATTTAGCCACCACTTCATAATTTTATTTATATTTATTCTGCACCGTGGTCTAGCTTGGTGCATCACACTATGCTTACTGTATCCTTTTATTAACATCTTCTATCAGAGGAATGAAATATGTAATACAAATCTAATCAATATAAATGGGTTTGTTGGTGGCTAATATAATCTTTGCGTGACAGGTTGACAGACCCGGAGGGCCGATACATATTCATCAAGGGCAACTATGCGGGCTCCCCGATCACGCTGGCGAATGTCTACTTCCCCAATTCGGCGCATGCTAACTTTTGCCAGCGTTTGATCCGGGCCCTATCGGGCTTTACGTCCGGATGTCTGATCCTGGGGGGAGACTTTAATGTCCCACTGAATCCCCTGGTGGACACTTCGATGGGTAAGACCTGTATAACTTACAAAATCCTTAAAAAAATAAAAACACTACTGCAGTTGTTGCATCTGGTGGATACATGGAGATTTCTTCATCCATCAGAGAAGGACTTCACGTTCTACTCAGCTCCCCATAACCGATACTCGCGTATTGATCACTTGTATGTATCACAGAGAGACCTAGCTAGGGTCTCGGGGGCCAGGATAGGCGTACAAATCATTTCAGACCATGCTCCCATATCCTTGACGATGGTGGAACCCACCCTTTCGGCCCGCTCGGCCTCCTGGAGGCTAAACGCCTCGCTCCTGACAGACCCGGCTTTTTTGCCCCAAATCACTGACAGCCTAGTAAACTTTTTCAAACAGAATGATTCTGTGGAGGCGGACCCTATGATGGTATGGGGCGCTCATAAATGCACGCTCAGAGGCGACCTGATTCGCCTAGGGGCGGGGCGTAAGAGACTGCAGGAGGCTGAGGTCACGAAACTTTTGAACACCATTTCCCTACTAGAGGCCAAACATAAACAGTCCCTGTCTGTACAAACGGCTTCAGACCTTTTGGACGCCAGGAAGAAACTCCAAACCGTCCTAGCCATTAAGACAAGGCGCTTCCTCTTCTTCAAGAAAAAAATATACTACGAATCAGGTAATAAATCGGGTAAACTCCTGGCGAGGGCACTACGAGACCCACACTCCTCTACCCACATTTCCGGGATCAGGAATGAATCCGGCGGTCTGGACATTAAAACAGAGGATATCGCAGCGCACTTCCATAGATACTACTCTAAACTGTATAACCTACCACTGCAACACAGACCACCTGGACTGGAGGGAACTAGGACTCAGGCTATACAAGACTACTTAGATCAGAGTGACCTACCCAAAATGTCGGCTGGGGCCATCTCCGCCATGGAAGACCAGATTTCAATAGAGGAAATTCAATGTGCCATTAAGGCCTTGAAGCCCGGGAAAA